>CM033446.1:127762741-129060241 GCA_019425775.1 Rafetus swinhoei | reverse complement strand
AAAGGGAAACTGCTGTTAACTTTACCAGCCCTGCTTTGGCTTGTGGGGCTATACAGAAGAGACAGAACCTACAAGCCTTAGATAGGGAAGAAAAATCTTAAAATCTTTACCCAATTAGACAGATTGATCCAAAATGACACAGCAGCATTAGTGTACTGCCGTCCCGTCATCCTCCAAACCCTACTGTGCCTGCAGCCTCTACCACCGCTCCTAGACCCGCATTACCCTTTTCAGCCAGCGACACGCGGTAGTTCTCCAGAAAGATGACTTTCAGCTTGTTTCCAACCATGGGGTCGTTGTTCACCACGTGACCCACCGACGTGATGAGTTTGATGATCATTTTAGCCATGTGATATCCTGGAGCAGCCTGGAGAGAAAGAGCCACAGGCGGAATGAAGACTAGCAAGGCTCGGAACAATGGCTCGCGAGTTTGCTGGAACACATTATTGTATTTTTTACTGTCTTTTTCTCCACACCCCTGCCCACTTGTTCCTGGCATCCACCCCTTACCTTGTCGTTTCGATTCTCAACTCTCTGGTGCAGGGACTGCCAATTAGTCCAGGGTTGTATTTTGCCAAGTTCAGTGGGGCTCTGAGTTGGCTGAAGCCTTTCAGATGTTACCACAAGAGGTAGCTTCTTCCAAGAGGGAAACTCCCCCCTGGACAGGCAGTGTGGCTTTTATGCCCCTAAATCCCTTAAGTGCTTTTGAAAGTCTCCCCGATAGCACGTCAACCCCCCCGCCCTTAAAGGCCTGTGTGATCAACTCACTTTGCCTCCAATAATAACGGTCCTGGGCACAAATGACTTCGTAGGGTCTCTCTTTATGCCTAAAAGAAAAAGAAAATGGGACGTTACCCAACATTTCCAGTCCAGGCGTTGCCGTCGTTCAGTGCCCGTCAGCGCATGCCCAGGTCAGAGTGTCTCCCTCAGAGACACAGCCGCAGGGCGAGTGACTTACGGTTGTACATGGTGACGACGTGCAGGCAGTTCATGAGCTGCCGCTTGTACTCGTGGATTCTCTTCACTTGCACATCAAACATGGAGGAAGGGTTAATTTTCACTCTGTATTCCTTCTCCAAGTACTGGGCAAACTTGACTTTATTCTCCTGCGGAGCAGTTACAGGCCTTATTGCACGCAACCGATTTCACGCCCTCCCATGGCCCGTCCAGAGATCCCCAGTCTCTTACCTGTTTCACCTTGGAAACCTCCCGAATGAAGATGTCGTCCTTAACAAACTGATGCAACTTTGTCAGCTGACTCAGATCTTTCACATAGTCCTCTCCGATTTTCTGCAACAAGTAGGGAGAATAAAACGAAGGCATGGAATTACTTTCTGTCTGCAGTTCCTGAACAGCCTTTCACCACAGGTGCTGCACAGTTAGCCGAGTCCGTGCAGACAGAAACAGAAGACATGGTGTTCTAACTTCCAAAGGAAGCAATATTTTATCTAGGCCATATTTAATCGTCAAGACATTTTAACTCAGCAGGCTGGAAACGAAGATGACGAACAAGGTTTGAGAGAGGTTGGCCAGTTTCCAATGGAAAGAGGTCCAAGATCAACGCCTCCCTCCTCCACCTCTCTCAAATCCCTCGCCCATGGAGAGTTTCAGAACATATTCACCAACTCAGCTTCGCTAGCAATATGGTCAAGAGCCAACGATCCAGCCTGGAGTGACTCAGGGATTTGGGATTCTCTTAACTATGGCTTACTCCAGTAGGGCCCCGTTCCAAAGAGGCCCCTCCAAAACAGATGTCTGTCTTGTCAATCTGCATCAGGATTTTAAATGACACATACATAAGAACGGCCACACTGGGTCAGACCAAAGGTCCATCCAGCCCAGTATCTTGTCTGCCGACAGTGGCCAATGCCAGATGCCCCAGAGGGAGTGAACAGAACAGGGAATCATCAAGTGATCCCTCCCGTCAACCCCTTCCAGCCCCAGAGAAACAGAGGCTAGGGACACCATTCCTACCCATCCTGGCTAACAGCCATTGATGGACCTAACCTCCGTGAACAGACAACTATGTTTTATTCTTTTGGAGAAAGTACACTGAGACACAGGTCCTGGGCATGTTCTTGTGCCTCCTACACGTGCACCTGCCGTGTACTGTGTGCACTCACGTGTGTAAAAGCAGGTGCATTTCCTAGCAAAGGGGAAAGGGGTAAGCAATCCATTGCCCCTTCAGGCGGCAGCGTTAGTTAATGAGGCGGGAGCACCCTGTAAACACTCATTCATGGAGATCTACGGCCCAAGGAGGAGCCAGGAATACACCCGGAGGAACCCGGGAAGCCCCCTGGTCAGGCGGAGTGTTTTAAGCAGGCATGTGATGACATAAGCCTGTCCGGGTAGTTCTCCCACCCAGGAGCCGTGCATATGTAACCCACACACCTAGGGTGTGTCTAGACTACAGGGTTTTGTCAACAAAAGTGGACTTTTGTCAACAAAACTATACCTGCGTCTACACTGCCGCTGAGTTCTGTTGACAGAACATCGACAGAACTCAGCAGTTTTGTCGACGGCGGTAAACATCACCTACGAGGAATAACGCCTTTTGTTGACAGAGTTCTGTCGAGAGAAGGCGTTATTGCATCTACACTGTCCTTTGCGTCTACACGGACATGTCGACAAAGCGGCTTGCTTTGTCGACAGAACTGGATGTCGTCTAGACGCTCTTTGTCGACAGAAGCTTTGTCGACAGTATCTGTCGACAAAACTTCTGTCGACAGAAGCCTGTCGTCTAGATGTACCCCTAGTGTGGTTACTGAGCAATGCAAGTGGTACCTAGACCACAGCAACAGTGAAGATCAAGAGACCTCTACGGCATGGGCTGGCAGTCAACTGGCTTTTAGCTCCGAGGGTAGAGGCTCCTATACTCTGCTTCAGAGGTCCCAGGTTCAAATCCGCCTGGTGGTGGTTACACATACAGGCCGGGAGGGAACACACTGCATAAATCAGTCTCCAAAAGAAGTTCTCTCCCGAATGCCAAGCTCCAATCAGGCTATGGAGAGAAACAGCTTGGGCCAGGCAGTGACTCGTTCTGCCAAGTGACCCTCTGCCCCTGCTGCACTGAGGCTGGCAGAGGAGGGGCAGGGCGGGGAGCACGTAGAACTGGAGAGAAGCTGCTGCCTGCCCGCACCCTCTTTCCCACATGCCCGCGGGTCGCGCACGCACCGAGGCCCCTCGATTACCTCCGCTATCAGCTCGGCCAGCCCTGGGTTGCAAAGCAAGAGCCAGCGCCTGGGGGTGATTCCGTTGGTCTTATTCTGAAATGTCTCTGGGTCCAGCTCGGCAAAATCCTTGAACCTAGCACAACGAGAAGGCAACAGTCGGAGTCAGGGAGGCAGTGGGAAGCCATTATCCAAGTGGGCCTCCATGTACCCAGGCAGCGCTGTCTAGTGCTTAGAGCACAAGATTAGGTGGAGGGAGACAAATTCTACTCCCAGCTCTGAAACTGGGCAGCGGCTCACGGTGTGGCCCTGGGGTAGTCACTTACTGTCAGGATCTCTTTTTCTGCACCATTCGTGGGAGTTGCAATGGTGGGGAATTAAGAGGCTAATTTTACAGCCCATTTCTATGACATGTATTAATGAAGGACTGTGACCATTACAAATCTAGACTTGTCATCTGCTTTGCCCTCTTGCTTTGCACGGGTTTGATCCTGACTCAGGCAAACGATTTTCCGTTTTTACTTAGTCGTCCTCCCATCTCAGTTTATCAGGGACCTGAAGAGGTCCGGCACCGCAGTACTTTGCCATTCACCAGTGCTCACCGTATCGTTCCAACACTTACACCTGAGTCTTCACGATATCCGAGTGGATCTTTGCTACGCCGTTAACCGCATGAGAGCCGACGATGCAGAGATGGGCCATGTTGATTCTCTTCATACCCCCTTCTTCAATCAGGGACATTCTTCTCAGACGGTCGTGGTCATTGGGAAACAGGGCTGCAACTTTCTGTGAGGTTGGAGACAGGATAAAGGCCAGTCAAGAATCATAGAACACTAGCACTGGAAGGGACCTCGAGAGATCATCAAGTCCAGTCCCCTGCCTTCACAGCAGGACTCAGCACCATCTAGACCATTCTTGATAGATATCTAACCAACCTGCTCTTAAATATCTCCAGTGATGGAGATGCCACAACTCCTCTAGGCAACTTATTCCAGTGTTTAACCACCCTGACAGGCAGGGAGTTTTTCCTAATGTCCAACCCAAACCTCCCTTGCTGCAATTTAAGCCCACTGCTTCTTGTCCTATCCTCAGAGGCCAAGGAGAACAAATTTTCTCCCTCTTCCCAGTGACACCCTTTTAGATACTTGAAAACTGCTATCATGTCCCCCTCTCAGTCTTCTCCTTCACAAACTCAACAAGCCCAATTCCTTCAGCCTTCCCATACAGCTCATGTTCTCTAGACCTTTCATCATTCTTGTTGCTCTTCTCTGGACCTTCTCCAATTTCTTCACAACTTTCTTGAAATGTGGTGCCCAGAACGGGACACAACAATACTCCAATTGGGGACTAATCAGCGCAGAGCAGAGCGGAAGAACGACTCCTTGTGTCTTGCTCACCACACTCCTGTCAAAACCTGAGTATCTAGATCAGTGTTTCTTAAATTTTTTAAGACCGAGGAAAACCAAACAATTTTTTTTTATGGGGAACACCAAGGATTTTTTGTTGAGGGGGGGGAAAAAAAAGCTGCCAGGGAAAGTTGGTGTGCTGCGGAACACACTTTAAGAAACACTGATCTAGAATGAGGCAGTAAGATCCACTGCTCTTAGCCAGCCGAGGGAACACACCCCACGTTCCCTAATGGCATTGAGGTCAGTGGCGGGCGACCTCGGCCCACAGGGGTTCTGTGCGCTCAAGTGCTCCATTCCCCACTTCCTGCACTCGAAGCCTTGCGAAGAGTTTGGGTCGCTGACCCCTGCAAGCCTCTGGCTCTAGCCTCTGCGGTCGCCTGCTCCCACAAGCATTCCACGTGCGCCTGGGCGAAGCGCCTGAACCCACGGCAAAGCGGGTGAGCTCCCAGTTCCCCGCAAGTTCCCAGTTTTCCCTTTAGGCGCCAACTGAGCGTTGGTTATTTTCTCCCTGCTCTGACTTATCGGGCCCCAGATCCCTCGTGCTGTGAACCCAAAACCATTCCGCAGAGGGAGGCGGGAGCAGAGACCGATTTGGCTAACCCTGGTGTGGAGTCACATTTACATTCCGGTGCTGCTAGGGTGCAGACCTTGCTGTCCATGAGATTTAAGCCCTCCCTGGCTTATTTCACACTCCCGGGTCAGCTCCATCCTGTCCAGAGTGAGCTTTACTATTGCAAGAGGAAAACAACTTGACGTTTCTGAGGGACGTCTCGTTCAATCGATCGATTTTTAACCGCAGCCAGCGTGGGACAAAGAGCAAGCACAAAAGGAGAGAGATTTGCCTGCGGCCGAGCCCAATCCTCACGTCAAGAACTCCCTTTTCCCTACCCTGCGAGAAAGAAGTCAAGCGCCGATCCCCACAGCCAGGTTCCACACCAGAGAGAAGCCAGCCCTGTCACACCCTCCAGGCCCTGGCAGGGCACGGAAAATTCCTGCGCATTCCCTTTCCCCACCCCCAGCGCCAGTGTCCGGTTTCATCCCAGGCTACTTACGTCCAGATGCCGCTGGTTGATTTCATAAATGATTTGCAGATGTCTCGGGAGCAGCTTCTCCACAAGATCCACCGGCCAGCGCTCCAGGGCTTCCGGGAGCACCGTGTGGTTGGTGTAGGCAAAGGTCCGCCTTGTGATATCCCAGGCCTGGCGGTGAATCGAGGGGCGCAACCGTCAGGAGAGTCAAGCTAACGACGTCTCAAACCAGCACACATGCCCACGTGCTACCCACGAGGGGCCAAACCTTTCCCTTGGGGTCCCGCCCTCTCTCCCTCGGCAGAGGCAGGGGCGTGTGCTCACGGGGCAGGCTCTGCTGCTGACTCCATGGAGCACAGCAGGAAAAGGCGTTTAATCTCCGCAGCCCAGCTGATGGGAGAAAGCGGGTCAGCGGAACGGCATGGCTCAGAGGGGTGAGAAACTCACGCCGCTGTGGGGTGGAGTTACGTGACCTCACCCCCTCTGTGGAGAGAGTCAGGCACTTGTCAGGGAGGTGCATTAACTAGAGCAGCTGTCTCCTGCCGGTTTACATCCAAGGGCAACCTGGAATCTACCCTGCCCCTTCCTTGAAGCCCCCCCCCCAGTTCAGTCCATCCCTCCCTCTCCCCCACCCTCATTCACTGTCCCCAGGCTGGGGCAGAGGTGCGGGAGGGGGTGCAGTCTTTGGGCAGAGGGTGGGGCTTGCAGTGTGGGAGGGGGCTCTGGGCTGGGGAGCAGGAGGGTATTTGGGGTGTGGCTGCCTGCCGAAGGGCACTTTACTACGGGCAGCACACTGTGGAAATGCAGGCTTACCCCTTCCCTAGTAATTTGTGTCATGGATCTCAAACAGAGCTGTTCTTTTATAAACCTTACAAAAGGTTTTCCTAAATTAAGATAAGCTTGTTATGTGCCCCGTTATAAAACAGACCTCTGCAAGGCCCTGAAGCTATACTGGTGAGGCCGGTTACCTATCACTTCCTTCAACTGTGTGCTCTTCATCACCGTTTAGCTTGATTACAGGGTCAATCCAAGAAGCTTGTCAATCTGACATTGCATGCCGTGAAAAAATTAAGGGATGATCGAGACAGTTGCTCTCTAGTAAGGCTACGTCTCCAACGTTGGCATTCTCTGTCTCAGGCTACCAGGGGCACCAGAACAATTTGTACAGTACAGGTGCTGAGCGCTCTTTAACCCAACTGGGAACCCCGCATAAAATGGAAACCGCTTCAAGCCATGGGGTGCTGCTCCCCACCCCCCGTTTCAGCATCTCTGCAGGCAAGAGCAAAAGCACAGAGAGTTTTCCAAACCTTGGCCCATGGCAGTTTTTCAATGTCCACAAAAACTCTCATCAATTCGGGAATGGCCAGCGCAGGATGAGTGTCATTCAGCTGTATCGCTACCTATCGAAATAAACACACCGCTCCAGCAACCGTACCGGTCATCTCGGCTCGCTGCTACCTGTCAACTGTGCTGCCTTCCCACGGATCTGTTCCCTCCACTGCAGCTGGGGGAAGGGGGGTTGAAAGCAAGTGCTCAGGCTAGAAATACCAAATCGGATCGCATGGGGACTCCTGGGTCTTCACAAGACATGTAGGGGGCAGCTGGAAAGCACGCGATGCTTGCGTTTCAAAGGAGACGCCACTCAGACATTATCCCCAGAGGAGCCAACAGCCATGCCGAGCCCCCAGCGCCAGGTGTGTTGGGGCCCCCCGGTGCACGCCCACGAAGGACGAGGCCTTGGGCGGAAGGGGCAAGGGCAGGGCAGCCAGCCTCAGCGCCACCCGGACCACGGTGTCCCTCCTCCCGGCCCTTACAGCCATCCAGAGCGCACTGCGGGACGTTCTGATGGGGATTTAGAGGGCTGCAGTAGCTGGGAGCCACAGGCCCCTTTGAATCGCTGCCCTCACCCCCCCCCCCTTGTCAGCAGGATTGATCATCCCATTATCATAGCACCACAGAACACTAGGACTGGAAGGGACCTCGAGAGACGGTCGAGTCCAGTCCCCTGCCCTCACGGCAGGACCAAGCACCGTCTAGATCATTCCTGGTAGATGTCTGTCCAACCTGCTCTTAAATGTCTCCAGTGATGGAGATTCCACAACCCCCCTAGGCAACTTATTACAGTGTTTGACCACCCTGACAGGTAAGAAGTTTTTCCTAATGTCCAACCTACACCTTCCTTGCTGCAATTTAAGCCCATTGCTTCTTGTCCTATCCTCAGAGGCCAAGGAGAACAATTTTTCTCCCTCCTCTTTGTGACACCCTTTTAGCTACCTGAAAACTGCTATCCTGTCCCCTCTCGGTCTTCTCTTTCCTAAACTAAACAAGCCCAATTCTTTCAGTCTTCCTGCATAATTCATGTTCTCTAAACCTTTAATCATCAATCATTTTTGTTGCTCTAATCATGGCTTACCTGATCCGGGAAAGAATCGAATACAGTTCGAATGCTTTCAGTGCTCCCAAATTTGGATGCTTTGAAACGCCGGATGATATCCTGGAGTGTGGCAGCCACCACAAAGTACTCCTGCTTCAGTCGCAGCTCTTTGCCTTCGAAAAACTGCACACAAGAACAGACGGGAATGCGGCACATCCGGAAGGGTGAAGGGCTACAACGGGCTCGAATCCCCAGGAGGTTTGAGCTTAATGAATATGGATTGTTCTATCTTGGCGGTGGTGTGTTGCTGAATACCATGTGTACTATGCAACCCAGTCACATTCTCTGGTTTTCGAAAGGACTTCTCCCTAGGTCATTTCTTCAAAATTTAATTTGTTAAGAGGACATTGCATTTTGGCTATTTCCCCAGCAGCCTTTGCAACTTCAACACTGCAACAGCGTGCCACTGCCGGAGAATGAAAAAGCAAACCCTGGCTAGGGAGTTAAATTTCAATGAGTCAGCTAATCGAGTAGTCGACGGAATTTCCATTGACTTCTCGATTAATCGAGAAGGGGGGTGGCTCACTATCCCCGCTGCGCCTCTCCCTTTGAAATGTACAAGAGCCACCCACAGAGACGGTGCTGGGGGAAACCAGCTTTTAAGCTGTCCCCCAACACCTGCTCCCCCCTCCCTTTGCAGCTCTCCCCCTTGCTGCCATTTGCTTATCGAGTAGTTGACTAGTTCCTTACATCCCTAGTCCTGGCCTTCAGGGAGTGAAATCGCCAAAGGGAAAAGGAGGAGAAGCAAGTTCATTTGTAAGGGTTACCCTCCCAGGGATTGATTTTAACCTGTTGCTACGGACTCCTTGTGCCAAGCTGAGGTGGGAACTCGCTCTTCACACTCCTAGCTGTGGGACGACGCATCAACTCCCACCCCTGCTGGAGCCAGGAGTTCTGGCAACGGCACACACAGGCAGCCAAACATACCTTGGATTGTGAAAATGGAGATCAAGAGCCTAATGGCAAGGCTTCTACGCCAAAGTGACCCGACGCTCACGAATATCAGAGGAGCAGTTAATTTAACCTCGTGCTATCTTTTGGCCTTGCATGACTTCAGCTGGAATACCAGCCTGACTGTTTTTGGCTTTAAGAGGTATTTCTTAAAACAGGATGTATTGATTTCTCTTTTTAAAGGGCCTTGTCTGATCAAAGTACCATAAATTAGCGAACATAACCCGAGCACGAGTATAACCTGCAGTTTTCTCCGATTGAGTAAAAAAAGTCTTGTATACCCCGTGGGGGGGTTGTAAAAACACATATAACCCGTGGGTTATATGCGCTAATTTACGGTAGTCACAAAATCCAGGTTTTGTGAAAGGCAACCTTTTACAACAGGCATACCTTCATTTTCCTCTCTTTTGAAAGTGTCAGGTGGTATTTTCGAGTGACTTTTGGAGCACAAGTCGCAGCTTTTGGCGTGCCTTGTGATCCTAGATTTCCGAGATGCTGTTGATTCCCCTGCAGCTTTTAATGCATCTCTGGAGGGTTTGGAACCCCAACCCCATATCAGGCTAATGCAAGAAGAGCCTGAAGTGATGCTAATTGAAACTGCTCAAGGCAGCGAATGACTAGAGAGCATGTAGGGAGAAAGCCAGGTTTTTTTAAAAAGTGATTTCAGTTTTACGATGTCACAGGCAATAGTAACAGCAGTAAGTCAATCATTTTATACCAACAGGCCATTCAAAACTGAATACTTTCAGATAATGGGAGGAATTTGAATGTGAATAGACCTTAGTAGCTATGACACTCAGAGAGTAGGAGTTTTAAATTATTCACATCCTGATCACAAAGACAGACCGGTATGTGAATTTTAATACCCTACTGTCCTTTTATGCGTCATTCAGTTTTACAAGTTATGCATCTATTAGCAAGGATGTTTTGCAACTGCATTTTAATCATGTAATAGCTTGGTCTTTCCTCCTTTTTTATTGAATATGTACTTTGTGTTCTTTGTTGAAAGTAACAGAGCCTTTACTGATATATGCAAGTCCTGGTGCTATCACAGGACACCACTGGTTCTTGGATCGCCTTAGCTCCGTCCTCTCAAATCTTTTCTTAATAGACAGACTCATCAGTCTTATCGAAAGGATATGAAATTTATGTTTATTTACTGTTCACGGGGTGTCTGCAAAGGGAATCTGTATAGAGGCATGAATGCCAGAAATACCTCGTCATGTTTAGGTGTGGGGAAAGCATCTTGCATGAACTCATGTGAGAGTAGAACACAACACTTGCTTCCCGGACACACAGCAGTAACCTACGTTAAAACATGGGTCCTCTCTGCCCCCCAGTTTAGATTTTCCCCAAATAGCGCAAATTGACCAATTTTTCTTCTTTACAAAACTGTAGTCCAATTTACATTTTCAGAATCCCAGACAACACGCAATCATGGCTAGGGAAGTGACCGGATAAACGTGCACACGGTTAACTGATAAGCCTGGGCTGATCGGTTCACCTTCATGGTTACACGCCAGCACCCGGCACGTGCCGAGAGCTGGCTTAACAGATGGCTCCCTGTGCACACCAGCTCCTGGGGAGCCGACTGCCTCCCTGCGAGTAACCATGTAAGCACTGACATTTCCAGATTAAACACATTTTAATATCCCTAATCACGGCTGCATGGATTTCTTGAATTACGCCTGACGTAGTTCTAAGACCCTTTGCTGTAGCCACACACACACACACACACACGACACCAACGAAAGGTTATTTGCGGAAGCCAGCCACTTTCAGCGCAAAGGAGAACAACAAAACGCAAGGGGCAGCATCAGAACTTGAGGCCGTTCCTGTTTCTCGCTAGGATGGCTGCCTTTTAGCAGTGCACTGCCAATGTTTCCATAATGCAGAGGCCTTGTTCACTCACTCCCTGTTCTTGTGTTGATATTTTTCTGCTATGCCCACTGCTTCAGTAATCCAGTGCTAGGAGCAGGATTCATCTGGTTCCCTGTCTGGGGCATGAGGAAGTTTTGCTTCAGCTAATTCACCTAATGAGAAGGAGCAGCAGGCTCCAGCCGTTTTTTGGGCAACTTACGTTATCGTTCGGATAGAGGACACGCGATATGTTCTCCGCCAGATTTCTGTCCAAGACAGCTTGAATGTAATCTCCAACATTAACTGCAAGGGAAGGGTTGAGTCAGTACAAGGGCACGTTGCCCAAGAGGCTTGACGGGTTGCACACAGGAGAGTTAACAGCAGCCAGAGGAATTACAGAAAGAAGGGGGATCGGACAATAAAACAACACACGCGACTATCAAAGTAACGGTTGGTCGGTCCTGCTTTGGGCAGGGGGTTGGACTCGATGACTCCTGAGGTCTCTTCCCGCCCTGGGATTCTATGAACAGGCGACTGTTTTGGGGCTATTCAAACTGGATCCTCCTCCTTTGGTGAACTAGGAAAGGAAGTTACTGGGGGACGTTCCAGTCCTTGCCCAGCAGCAGTCTATCATGGACGTTATTTCACGACTTTTCCCGGCACAGTCCTCCTCCCCTCTCTCTCCAAAGTTTGCATCTAGCCCGAAGCAAAGACTTTGCACAAGAGGTACTCACAGTCTCGGAGGTTGAAGTCATTAGGAGCCCGAGCAGACCACAGCCGCATGGTGTTGACAGTGTTGTTCATGTATCCAGGCACCGGGGTATCGTAGGGCAAGGCCAGGACCACCTATGACAACACAGGGGTTACAGTAGGACTGGCGGCGAGCCAGATGTGGAGGGCTTTGATAGAGGAGAGGCTAGAATTCAAGTGTGACTTCATACAATAGTCCCATTATTCCCAGATACAAAGCCCACCCTTAGATCAGTCAAGGACTAAACACGGGGCCTGAGCGAAGCCAGCTGAAGTCAACAGAAGGGTTCCCATTGACTTCAGAAAGCCACGGATCAGGCCTGTGGAAAGTGCATGTTCAAACGACATGGAATTCAAAGCCTAATGAAATCAGTAAGCGTCTTTCCACGGACTGCGGGACAGGCCCTCAAGTAGTCAGTCTGGCACCAGTAATTATACAAACGCCACCCGTTCTTCGGGGCATTGGGATTCTTTTGCTAGCTTAAAAAAGCACCCTGGAAAGGTCGCCATAAATATACTGTGCTTAATTTTGTATGTTCGTTATGAAAAGCGCTAGAAAAGCAAGCGATGTCTAACAGAATACGGGCAGCAACTTAAAAAGGGAGAATTTGCAACTAGGTCTCCAGCTACAGCAATAGGAATAAGCCATTTACATCATGGAGGGGAGAGGGGGGGTATTAGAAAATATTCTAGAAAGATGCTTGGGGACATTGCTCCCTGCCCTTATACACCCATTGCAACCATCTATCATTTGGAAAGTTCTCTAGTTCAGCAGACGGAGTTGGGAGGAAGAAAGGAAGGGGGGGGGGGGGTTAGTGCTGTGGAAAAGATAATTGGTGCTCAGCCCCTCCCGCCTGCAGAAAAATTGCTCAGACTTTGGCCTGAAGAGGTCAAACGAGAACCCCCCCGTTTTCCTGTCAGCCCCACCTGGACAGATGGCACGGTCAGCCTGGGACAAACGGTATCTGCAGGCTCAGCAGTGATCAGCACATTGCCAGGGTTGTTTGTAAAGGGGACATTTTAATTCCAACTGGGGATCAGCCCAGACTGGGGGCTAGGAGGTGCTTTAAAACACTGGGTTATACAACTAGCGTCTCTGCAAAGCCAGTCTCCGCTCAGTTGTGGTCTCTCAGATGGCTAGGACTAGTTTCCTGTCAGCTGCATGAACGTGCTCTATCTTGCAAGCTTCTGTTTTGACCACAGCACGGAGCATCGGTTCAGTTTCCGTGGCCATAACAAGCAGCTGAGCAACGGGATGAAGGACACACAGTCCGGCAGGGAGACATGACAGATCTCTTACGCTGAGCATCCTTGTAGCGTATGGAAGGAATAAACCAGCAAAATGCGGGTAGCACCTCGGACTGATTCCAGTTTAGATCCTTCCTAAAAAGGCCACGCTGGTGGCAAACCACAGCGTCCCTTCCACAATGCCGAGGAGTGACAGGCATCAGTTTCCCGCCCTGGCACTGTGAAAAGGTCTCTTTCAGGGTAAAATACTCTCCGTCCCTAGCTTAGGAGGCATTTCTTCCTTCGGCTGCTCGTGAGGGCCCAGGCCTGCCCGGTCCACGTCAGTACCTGCGTATCGACCCACTTCACTCCACTCTTGGTATGTTCCAGTCTTCCGTAAAAGTGAACAGGCAGCATGTACTCGGGACGCGCTTTCTCCCAGGGGTTGCCATGTCTAAGCCAGTCGTCGGCTTCTTCCACCTAGGAGGAGGCGATTAAACAGAACTTTTTTTACTCACGCCCTGCGTGGAGCAAACCAGCAAAACACCACTCTGAGCTAGTGCAACAAGGAAACGTCTGGGATAGAGAGGGGTGATTGGATTCAGCTGGAGCTCCCTTAGGGTCTGTCTACACCGCAAAGTAAAACTCATTGCGGACTCTCAGCACCCCAAGTCAACTCGCAGGGCTCAGCCTGCAGGACCAAAACTAGCCGCGGAGGCGTTCGGGCTTAGGCCTAGACTATAAAACCCAATGAGGACGGGGGGGTCTCAGAACCCAGACTCCAGCTGCTGCGACATACCCTAAGCTACCAGCCCACTGGCCTCCAGGAGAAGGGGGAGCATGTAAGTGGACTCAGCAGTAATGGATTGAAGAGGAAAATGCCTGAATTCCTGCTGCTGATTGAGATACTGGCAGGAGGCCTAAACAGTCCAGCGAGTTGCAGTGCAGTTGCTGAATCCTGGGCTGCTTTTTTGCTCAGTGAGGGTTTTATCGACATCGAGCACTAAGAAAATTGAGGGAAGGGGGGAAGGGGGTGCTGGTGTTTTAAAAAACATTTGTGCTTCAGATTATTCCTTGGAGCGGCATTCCTCTCAGCATTGGATTCAGTTCAGAAGGGAAGAAAAAAGCGGACTACTTGCCAGCACAAACAGCAGAAGGCAGCCCTGCCAATTGCTGGCTTAGTGTCAAGGCTAAGTAGATGCTATGCATACAGACAATCCGAACCCACCTACCACCCATAGAAAGGGGGCACTTGTTAAAGGGGGACGGCCGTTGGGGCTCCAAGAACTGGAAGACCTGAGTTCTGGCACTTTGTACCTCTGCTAGCCCGGGACAAGGGAAGTAGCAGCTATCTTTAAATTTTGTTTTAGTAAAAGGGTGTGTGTGTGTGTGTGTGTGTGTGTGTGTATACACGTACACGGGGGAAGGGACTCCCCACCCGCCCCCATTGGCCCAGTCTCTTAAAGCAAACTCTGGCCAACAGCAATACACCTATGCTGTAGGAAACTAACGCCACACTGCATGTATTGCCGTACATGGTGGTCAGATCAGCTACCCATTTCATACAGTTACAGTATGTTTTTCCCTGCCGCGCTGCAGAAGAGCAAACGTTTTCTCACCCTGTGGCTGGCCATGCTATCACATCATACAGAAGATAAGGGAGAGGAAGCCTTCTACTTTGTCAGGCTGAGACTCGGATTAGGTGTCAATTCTGGTAAGGCAAGAAAGCTGCAATCTAACTGCATTAGACCAACGGCTCTTGCTTCTACCCCTCTTCCATCCCCTTATCTCGCCCGTAACAAGGTCAGAGACACTCAGAGGCAGAGGACGCTGGAATAAACAGATACCCAGGGTCCTGTCGCCCTCCACCTTCAATGTGGGGAATAACTTTGAACCAACATTTGGTTGAGACTCTGTCCATCCACTGACTGGCATCGGGGGGATTCTGTATTTGTCTTACACAGACATTGCTGGTTTGCTTCACTTCCCCCCTCAACTATCTCTGCTTCTCCCTTCTGCAACACTTCCTAGCTGACAGGGGGTTTGGCAAGCATTCTGCAAGTCACATCTAAATGCACGGCACTGTGCTGTGCGGAGGGAAGGTGCTGTACACCCACGGGTCTCAACCAATTGACCACTGTGATTTGCCTGTGCAGCTCCGTGTGTTACGTCGGCCGCATCCACACAGGCTCTTTGTGGATTACATACAAACTCCACAATCTTGTGACATCCTGCTTCCCATCTGTCTTTGGGGAAGGTTTGTCAAAGCTGAAATTCTCATGTTGATGAGACCCCACAACCTTGGGTGCTGTTTTCCTTTTAGCTCTGTTCTTAATTTACTCCTGACACCATGTCACGTTCCTCTACCGGCTCTGGTCTGGCTGCAGAGCTTGCTTATACACACCAGCCAGGTTCATCACAAGCTGCTTTGATGCACAGGAGTAGAGGACAGGGCCATGTTAAGACAAAGCGACTGAAGCGTGAGGAAGAAGAGTCACTGCCCTGCTGTTTAACGAGCAGCTCTTTAATGGGAAAGATGCGATAAACTGTGCGTGTTGAGGAAGGCAAGTTGGGTTGAGGTTCATTTAAGTACCTACCCTGTGCGGATACTTTATATTAAGGATGTTAAAATCCAGTTAATTGACTAGTCAATGGAATTTCTATCGACTAGTCGATAGGCACTTCCCGCATTACTCCTTTGAAATATACATTTCAAAGGAGGAATGCAGAACTCTGCGTACAGCCCAGGACCAAAGGGAAGTCCCGCTGACTCTGGGCTGCATGCGGAGCCCGGGGTCAGCGGGGGGACTCCTCAACTGACCCCGGGCTCTGAGCGGCACTTCCCCGGAGTCCGCCCCGGGTTCTGGGGAAATGCTGAGTGGAGCCCGGGGTTGCTGGGGAGTCCTCAGCTGACCCCAGGCTCCACTGCCCCTTCGAAACGCTGCCCCCCCCCCCCGCATATTTATATCCTCACGTATTGGTTTTATATCCACAGGGATCCATACCGGAGGAACTGCAGGGCTTTGCTGGGAACGGTACCAGTGAAAGCAGCGGCATATTGGGCCACCACTCATAGGAGTCAGCGCCCCACATGGTCAGCTCCTCTGGCCTTGGTGTAACACCCCCCACCCTCACCCACTAGGCTCAGCAGCTCGAATCTTCCCAGTCCGGCCCAATCCAGGACAGCTGCCCTGAGCCAGGTGCCAGACCCAGTGAGCAGGGCTGAGTCGGAACAGCTGCACCAGAGGAGCTGCCTGCACTGGCTCCTGCAAGGGGGAAGTCCAACCTGCAGCTGCTTTTGCCACTGCTGTTCCTGGTAGAGCCCTGTAGCTTCGCAGGTGTCCACTTTATCTGCAGATGCAAATATCCACTGCTATACACAGCAGTACCCCCATGGGGCTCTATACATAAGGCATTTTGCACACCATGCTCCCTAGTGGTGGAACTGGATAGCCCCGTCACCCACTGCAATGGAACGTTCAAGTCATTTGTTCACGCGGCTCTTGGACAAGGCTTTGCAGCAGCTGATCTGTGGATGCACAAAGAGCTGTCAAAGTCATTAGCCGAAGAGTCTGATTTCTCTGGAGGAATCCATGCACCAGAGAGCTAGAGAGATCAGAGAGTCAGGGAACATAAGAAAGGCCACACTGGGTCAGACCAACAGTCCATCCAGCCCAGTATCCTGTCTGCCGATAGTGGCCAATGCCAGATACCCCAGAGGAAGGGAACATAACAGGTAATCCTCACATGATCCCTCCCCTGTTACCTATTTCCAGACAAACAGGCTAGGGACACCATTCCTATCCATCCTGGCTAATAGCCATTGATGGACCCAACCTCCATGAATCTATCTAGCTCTTTTTTGAACCCTGTTAAAGTCCTAGCCTTCACCACATCCTGTGGCAAGGAGTTCCAGAGGTTGACTGTGTGCTGAGTGAAGACAAACTACCTTTTGTTTGTTTTAAACCTGCTGCCTATTAATTTCATTTGGTGACCCCTAGTTCTTTTATTGTGGGAATAAGTAAATAACTTTTCCTTATTCACTTTTTCCACATCAGTCATGATTTTATAGACCTCTCTCATATCCCCCCCATAGTCGCCTCTCTTCTAAGATTAAAAGTCCAAGTCTTTTTAATCTCTCTTCATATGGGACCTGTTCCAAACCCCTCATTTTTGTTACCCTTTTCTGATCCTTCTCCAATGCCAATATATCTCTTTTGAGATGAGGCAACCACATCTGTACACAGTATTCAAGATGTGGGCGTACCATGGTTTTATATAGAGGCAGTAAGATATTCTCTTATTCTCTATCCCTTTTTAAATGATTCCTAACATTGTTTGATTTTTTGACTGCCACTGCACACTGAGTGGATGTGTTCGGAGAACTATCCATAGCGACTCCAATCAGGGCCGGCTCGAGCCATTCCTGCGCCCCGGGCAGCGGGCGCACAATGCACGCGCGGCTCTGCCCCCAGGCACACAGTGCATGCGTGGCCCCGCCCGCCGGCACGCTGCGCACCTTACAGCTGCAATTGGGCACATGGTGCCCGATTGCAGCTCTAAGGGGTGCCACGCAGCACCCCTTAAAACTGCCCTCAGGCACCCCAGGCAGCTGCCCAGCTAGCCCCTGCCCTTAATCCGGCCCTGACTCCAAGATCTCTCTCCTGAGTAGTTGTAGCCAAATTAGGCTCCATCATATTGTATATACAGTTGGAATTATTTTATTTTATTTATTACAGGGAGAGACTGTCAGAACAGAGGCCTGACGATTTTCATTGAAAGAGGCCCTGTCTGTGAGCTGACACATGCAAATCGGGCATCTAGAATTCTGTGCCTTTTTTAGCACAAAGGCCAACTCGTACAGGCAGTTATGTTAACGGTACATGCAAATTCAAACACACTCATCAGGCGTCTCTCTAATCCAACCCTTCCTGTTCACTTTAAATAAAACGAAAAGATTGTAAGCAACATTTAGGATACATTCACAAGGTGGCATGAAATTAAAAACGTAACATCAACCAGCAAGAGGCTTCATTTCAAGATTTTAGCCCTCCCAATAACTGCCTGTGTTGACGGTCTTGGGTTAGCCTGGGCAGCTATTTTGTAATTTTTACATTGAACCCTGGTCGGCTGTGTGCAAGATCCTCAGTTAATGATTTCCCTAATTTCAACAACCCAGTTGGTTTAAAAAAAATAAAAAAATAAAAAAAAAGAAAACACCCAATGTTGAAAGCATTATTGTGGAAGAACTTGCAAGACTTTATACCTTCAAAAATAGAGGACTTTTAGAGCTGTAAGAGCACTGACGCTCCATGACAGACAGATGACCACTGACAGAAGCACTCCTTCTAATATGCTTTCTTCTAGACAAAGGTGATTACGGGAGTCTAAGACCAGATCGGTTTTACAAGGTAATTGGTTCCCCGTTTGCTGGCTAACTCAAATGGATCTTGAGAGTGTGAGGAGACAGGAATAGATTTAATCAGAATTTAAACCTCCTCCTGAAGGCCTGCTAATGAAGCAGGATGGCACCTCCAGGAAGTGCTGCTACATGGAAGAATATTAAGATACCACCTTAATGCTGGAGAATGAGAGCTGCAGAGGAAACATCCACTGTGTCCAGGGCACAGGAGGAGAGGGCAAGGCCGTGTTAAGACAAAGCAACCAAAGAGTGAGGCGCAAAAGTCATTGCCCTGATGTTCTACTAGCAGCTCTTGAATAGGAAAGTTACAAACTTGCATGGGGAGGGAGGTTTGCTGTTCTGCGGTTTATTAGTCACTGCTCCCTTTCCATGAGTCAGATGGAATTCTGTGTAATCAAAGGCAGGGCGGATAAGATCCTATGCCAACCACACATGTCTCACACACACACCCCCGCGCAATACAGGGGAGTTTCAGATTACAGCGCCCGGTGAACGCTTATGGACACCCCGCACGAAACAGGAAGGCGAGCTCTGCAGCTGGCAATGAGGCCTGTCCCAAGGAAGGAGGAATTCCCCAGCTTGGGAAGAGCCAGGCACCTGGGCCCGTAACCCAAAGGACTGAAGCGGTCTCCTGCAAGCATGGGCACCGGTGTGAGCTCAGGAGCCAGGGCAGAACCTCCTTTCTTGGGGAAAGGCAGGATGGCTTGGCCTAGGTCCTTCCATCTCCAGCCTCCATGAGGTCATTTCTGCTCAGGCCCAGGCTCACTGAACTTTTGTCCATGGAAATGCACCCTCCTCTCCCCGCAACAGCTTTCTCCTGAGGCTCTGCCCCCTTCCCCCCCCCCCCGGCCTTCTCATGAGACTCTTCCCCCTCTCCCCTCAGCTTTCTCCTGCGGCTCTGCCCCCTTCCGCCCCGCCGCGGCTTTCTCCTGAGACTCTGCCCCTTCCCCTCCTCCCCCACCGGCCCAGCTTTCTCCTGAGACTCTTCCCCGCAGCTTTCTCCTGAGACTCTGCCCCTTCCTCCCAGCTTTCTCCTGAGACTCTTCTCCTCCCCCGGCCCCGGCAGCTTTCTCCTGAGGAGCCAGAAGGAGCTTCTGTCAGAGCCCCCAGGATCTTCTCCTTTCCCTCCTTGTGGCCCTGGATCAAACAATCCTTTTGTCAGGGGGCCAGTCAACACTGCTCCTTCGCCGGGAAGAGGGGCGCTGCCTTTACCACCCTCCCAAGTTCAGTGCCCAATGAGCACGAGACCCCAAATTCAGTCACAGCTCGGGTGGGTGCCGCGTCCAGTGAGGTCAATGAGATTCATGCCTGTTTACAGCAGGGCTTAATTTGGCTCCAGGGCTACAAATAACTTTCCCAGCATGGCCATGCCACAAACTAGGCATTTCCTCCACTGCACTCTCCCCAAACCCTCCCCCGGCCCCGTTTACACCTACACACTGGCACCTTGCTGCACTTTACCTCACGTGTGTGCAACAGGTTTCAAATATGGGCAAAATAAACAGGCCGTTTATCTTTGCTGTGCTGCAAAGGTCGACCAGGAAGCGTCCTTTGTCTGCCCGCAGGACAATTCCAGAGCAGCGAGGCAGGCATGCCTCAGCCTGGTCGCTAGCTGCAGAACAGCCCATTGGTCTAGGTGAACTCAAAGGGCCCATTGTTTCACCGGGCAACGCAGCTATGCCAGGATCTGCTGTAAACAGATTAGTATTCTGCAAGCACCAACGCGTCCGTGCTAACCCACAGGCAACGCTGCTGTCCGAATGTAACCGCTCGGTTCGCTTACTGAAGGGTCTCCTGCTGGTAGGGCGAACCCTGCGTCGCCGAGCCAAAGTGGGTTTTGTCGTGAAGGTGCTGGGTGGGACTCCGGAGACCGGCTTCATGTTCTTGCTCTGCCCTGGACTCCCTGTGACCTTGGGCAAATCACAGCACCTCTGCGCCCAAGCTCCCCCCCATCTGTGAAACAGGGATGGCGCTTCTCTTCTGCCACCCTGCGCCTGCCCTGGAGATCTAAAGCGGTCACTGCCTCAGGGCAGGGACGGTCTCAGGCTGTGTCTGTACACTGCCTAACGGGATGGAGCCAGTTATAACTGAACCCTCAAACTTACCCGAACAGCCAGCTCAGCGGCTAAGAATCAATATCATTGTTTAAAAAAAAAAAAATGATGCAAAAAGAAGACAAAACGGAGATGCAATTGACAAAGCCTGGGTTTTACTAAGACCACTCAAGGACTGTGTTAAAATTTTAACTGGTAGGGTTAAAACCCCACAAACCGGTGTGTCCAAAATTAGGCCTATTAGTAAACAAAGTAAGGAGGGGTAAAGAGGAGTAAGGAGCGAAAGGGAGGGAGAAGGAGGGGAAGGGAGGGAGAGAAAGGGCTAAGGAGGGGAGGGAAGGGGAGGGCTAAGGAGGGGAGGCGGAGGGAGGGGAAGGAAGGGAAGGGTGAGTAGGGTTAAGGAGGAGGGAAGGGAGGGAGAGGGAGGGGTAAGGAGGCAGAGGGAGAGGAGGGAAAGGTAGGGAGGGGTAAGGAGAGGAGGGAAAGGTAGGGAGGGGTAAGGAGAGGAGGGAAAGGTAGGGAGGGGTAAGGAGGGAGAGGGAAGAGTAAGGAGGTGGAGGAAGGGGAGGGGAGGGAAGCGAGGGTAAGGAGGGGAGGGAGGGAGAGAGAGGGTTAAGGAGGGGAGGGAAGGATAAGGAGGGGAGGGAGTATTCCACCCACCACTCCCTTTTGAGCTTCCCAAAGAGAAGACTTTGGGGACAGTTCATTGAAACAGCCGCTCTCTGCCAGTACACACCACTGCAAGTTTTATCATCATGGCTGCACATCGTGTCCTGGGACCTTCCTTGTCCTACTCCTGAGAGAGATCCTCATCAGACCCGGCCACAGACACAGACCCAGCTCGCATTGTCCCTGGCTAAATTCCAGCCACCAGCTGGAATGTGACACTTTACCTCCTCTCCCTCCCTCCCCACCCGCCCGCCCACCCTCTTATTTTCTTTCCTCTTCCTCCTGTCCCTTTTGCCTTCTGTTTAATTAGAGTCTAGCTGAGTGGGCCATGATGGCATGTTTTATAACACTGCTGCCAGCACGTGACCCGAGTCGCCGCTAAAAGCAACGTCCTACATGTGTGCCAGATCTTGGAGTGGGTGATAAATCTTCTTGTGCTGCATTTTTCCAGCAGTGAAAAATCAACATCAGAGACCGAAACCGGATTTTCTATCTTGACTGTTCTTTACTCTCCCCCCTTTCGCGTGTTTGCTGCAGCTCATCTTTGTCACTTGTTTCGTTTAAAAGGAGTCTGGAGCGGGCTTTAAACAGCAACGACAGATCCAGCCCATCCTAACTAACTGTGCTTTTTTAATCCCCCTCCCAAAAGGGCAGTTCTTACTAGCGAAGGGTATGTCTACACTAGCCCCCTAGTTCGAACTAGGGAGGCGAATGTAGGCATTAGAAGTTGCAAATCAAGCCTGGGATTTAAATATCCCGCACTTGATTTGCATCTTCCCGGCCGGTCGCCATTTTTTGAAATTTACAAATCCAGACTAACTGCCCGCGTCTACACGCGGCAGGGACCCGGTAGTTCAAAATCAAGCCCTAGTTCGAACTACCTGTTAAACCTCATTCCAGGAGGAATAACAGGTAGTTCGAACTAGGGGGCTAGTGTAGACATACCCGAAGAGACTAGCAAACAAAAGTGGGAGGGGTTTATTTCTTAAAAAACCCTCTCTAGCAAAAGGGGAAAGGAAGCAAGGAATGTTGTTCAAGTGGAAGTCGTCTTTCACACTTGACATTTGAAGTGCTTTCCCTTTATTGAAAGGATTCTAATGGCACGTTTGCCATGGTGCAGACTGCGGTCTCTGTATAACAAACCCCGAACCTAGCTTCAAACAGGTTAATGTTGGACAATAACTGGGTTATGTTAACACCTGCCCACAATATTCCGTACAAAACAACGTTAACATGCCTGGATCTCAGTCAGGGCCTCTAGGTGCTAATTTAATACCAACTGCGTGCTTTCCAGCAAGCTAGATTTAAAAACTGCCCCAAGCTCTCTGCATTCCATTGGGGTTTTGATGAGGCAGGCTGGAATCTAAGTGGTAGCGTTTGGGTTTTAAAAAGTGACTGAATGGCTCCTTTATAAGAGAGTCAGAAGCTGGGGCGTTGTTGATTTTGATATTCAATGTTGTTCGACCCAGCGGTCAGTGACAATCAACAACATCACTTCCATACAGTGCTGTGGGGGGAAGCAAGAGGAGGTAATTTGACATCACTGGATAAGCAAGTTAGTAGGACAACAGTGAGGACTTCAGATTTAGCCCTTGTTTTCTAAAGATTTAAGATCCAGTACACTAGCCATCGAACATAACAGCACGGAGCGCGGCTTGACAATGCATCAGATTAAAGAGGTACAGACACGGGGGGAGGTACGCTTTGGTTTTGGTCCACTGCGGCATTAGGAGGGGTGGCTAGAAGATTTTCTCTCTGAATCAGCACGGAAATGAAAGAGGCAACATACCCCCATCCTCACTCAACCATCACAAACAGTTTTAGAATCCTAGAGCTGGAAGAGACCTCAGGAGTCATCAAGTCCAGCCCAAGGCAGGACCAATCCCAACTCAATCATCCTAGCCAGGGCTTTGTCAAGCCGGGACTTAAAAATCTCTAGGGATGGAGATTCCACCCCCTCCCTAGGGAACCCATTCCAGTACTTCACCACCCTCCTGGTGAAATAGTTTTTCCTAATATCCAACCTAGACCTCCCCCACTGCAACTTGAGCCCATTGCTCCTTGGTTTGCCGACCGTCACTACTGAGAACAGCCTCTCTCCAGCGTCTTTGGAGTCTCCATTCAGGAAGTTGAAGGCTGCTCTCAAATCCTCCCTCACTCTTCTCTTCTGCAGACTAAATAGACCCAAATCCCTCAGCCTCTCCTCATAGGTCATGTGCTCCAGCCCCCTAATCATTTTGGCTGCCCTCCACTGGACCCTCTCCAGTGCATTTTGGGGGTTTGGCTGGAGGAATTACCCTCTTTTTCTCCATGTTACAAGCAGGAGTGTCACTCATGTTTTAGGATTTCAGGTCTACTTACAAGCCAAATGCAGGGGGAAGAATTTAGAAGAGCTTTTAAATTTTCTTGGGATGTAGGGAATTCCCTTTCTGACTTTTATGGCATGTCTCCAGTGAACAAAAAGCTGCATCTTGTACTGGCTCCCCTAAAGACAGAGTAATTTAGTCAGTGAAGCTAACTAAGGCTGTGTCTAGACTATACCTCTCTGTCGACAGAGATGTAGATTAGGCACATCGAAATTGCTAATGAAGCCGGGATTTAAGTATCCCGTGCTTCATTAGCATAAACATGTCCGCCACTTTTTTTCCAAACTGAGCTTTTTCGAAAAAAACGGCAGTCTAGGCGCGGATCTGTCGAAAATAAACCTTTTTTTGACAGATTCTGTATTCCTCAAAAAATGAGGTACTGAAATGGTAAACTGGGCAAAACACCTCGTGTGATCAGTGCTCTTAGCGTCCGTGTTTAGAGGATGTACGATCGTGTTTCACGAAGAAGGGAGAGAAATAGCAGAGCTCTGCTTATCCATACCTGCCACCCATCGCGGATCTTCTGGTTGAAGATTCCGTATTCGTATCGGATGCCATACCCGTACGCAGCAAGCCCCAGTGTTGCCATGGAGTCAAGGAAGCAGGCTGTTAAAAGACAGACAATTTAGGGGATGTAGCTAGCAAAGTTCCCCCGGATGGTTTTTACCAGCCCCTGAAAGTGACATGCTTGCAAAGCATCACAAGTTACTGTTCTAAAACCCAGGGCCCTCCCTACTTTGCAGTAAGTCGAATGGTAGAATGCTAGAGCTGGAAGAGACCTCAGGAGACATCGAGTCCAGCCCCCTGCCCAAAGCAGGACCAATCCCAACTTAATCATCCCAGCCAGGGCTTTGTCAAGCCAAGACTTAAAAACCTCTAGGGATGGAGATTCCACCCCCTCCCTAGGGAACCCATCCCAGTACTTCACCACCTTCCTAGGGAGATCGTTTTTCCTAATATCCAACCTAGACCTCCCCCACTGTAACTTGGTACATTCACGTGATGTGCACGGTCAGGCATGGCTTACAGACTGTTAGTTGGGTTCCACGCACCCGCAGTGTGGGGCCACAGCAAGCGCCCGGCGACCCGGCTTTTAAGCTGGCTTCCTGCATGCACCCACTGCCACTGCCTCTGTTCAGAGGCAGCAGCGCAGGACGGGAGCTGGCTCCCCGGGAGCAGGGCGGGAGCCTGCATGTAACCATTCACAGTAACCGATAAGCCCAGGTTTATTGCTTAACCACAGCAAAGTCATGTCTCTGCATGTCCATTACCCTACTGGTAAGCTGAGTGGTTACAGGGATATCCTATTACACGATTTCTAACATCCTGAGGTGAGACAGCTGTGTAGTACACTAGTTGGGGCCGCTCTGCTGTTACCTTGTCTCCCCTTGTTAAGTCTTATCAACTGCTAAGATTGCAAGTGTATGCGCCACGGGGCAGATTTGAACCTGGGACCTCTGGAGCTTAGTAGAGGAGCCTCTACAGCTTGAGCTAAAAGCCAGCTGGCTCTCAGTTTAGGTGGTAGAGCTCCCTTGTTCTTATCTCTCGCTGTAAGTGGTCTAGGTGCCGCTACCTGGGGCAGAGACCCACGCTAGGTGTGTGGGTTACATAAGCACTTCAGGTCACAACAGGACCCTGGCAGAAGCCCCTAGCTAGTACAACGCCCACAGATGCGTGCTCCTTATGGGCATGGGAAGAGCGCCCAGTCCGTATGGGACTGCTTGGTATGTTCTCAAATCGGTGCCCCCGAAGCTCACTTACCGGCCAGTCTCCCCAGACCTCCGTTGCCAAGGCCAGCATCCTCCTCCATGTCCTCCAGCTCTTCTATATCCAGCCCTAGCTAAACACAGACAGAAGACATGAGCTCAGGCGCTCTTGCACTGAGCGAACACTTCAACCGCCACGCTGCCAGGAGGCAGCAAGAGGAACATCGGGGCGAAGATGCCACCAGAGCTATTGGGAAGAACACAGTTACAGGGAGCTCTGCACGCAATTCATTCCGCACTGCAACTTCATTCTGTTATCATCCTGGCAGGCAGGCAGGCGCTCCTCGGAGTCCAGACTTAACAAGCTGCAGAGCTCCCTGTAACCATGTTCTTCCGCTCTGCTGCTGTGACGGTGAATTTCTCCCAAAGCAACTTCACCCCCACCCCCACCCCAATTCCAGGCACGGTGGAGAGTAACACAACCCCCTGCACCTCCGCCCACCTACTCTTTCTGCTCTTCAACCGAAGAACTGATTTACACAGCACCTTTCCCCGGAAGGGGCCGACCGGCTCATCAAAGCTTCACAATATTGAATAGAAACAAGTCGTCCACCAGTGAAACCCAGTTTTCCTTTGGAGGATGGTAACCACCAGTCACAAGGGCACAGGTGTTAAGTGAGGACTAACTTATCCATCCACCTGAAACTACTGCGGTAACTCAGTATCAAAAACATCAATACTTCAGTGGTGATTAGCCAGGACACCAGAGCTAACACCTCTTCTTCCAAAGAGCATCAGGGAATTTTTATCATCTTAAGCTGTCAGGACATTGGTTTTACACCTCCAAAGACAGGGCCTCCGCAGTGCCCCCTGACATATTGCCAAGATATTGCTTTATTTCTGGCAGTATGTGTCACGTCTATTACAGCATTTTCACGAAGGGTTCTCATCCAAACAGGCCACATCTGATCCTGCATTGCTTATCTCTAAGTAGGTAACTGCTCGACTCACATCATGCACCAAGTAGTTGTTTTAGGACAACAGAACTAGATTTTTACACTGAATTTTGCTAGACATTTGGGGGTAGATAAGTTGCTGTGCCTACATCTAGCAATTTTTTGGAAAAATCCTGTACTATGTATGAACATTCAGAAAGAAGTTTATGCCACATTAAAATTAGGCCTAGCAATATAAGAGGCAGGGACTTAGCATTTGCACTAAATTACAGCTCTGTTTCTGCATACATTTTACAAAGAGACTTCTTTAGTGATTACAGAAAGTCCATTTAAGTTAGCACTTACTCTAGTGAAATTTTTCGTTATTGAAAAAAAAACCCCAAAACTTACAGAATATTTTTCTCTATTACACAATTATTCAGGTCAGACTAACTTCATCCTCGAGTACCAAAGCTGAACATTTCTCAGAGTAAAACCTTCCAGACCCTATTATCCATGTAACAAAAAACACATTTAGGCTATGTCGACACCGCATGGTTTTGGCGCAAAAATACAAAAACCGGCAGAGCGGCCACACCTCAAATGCACTTTTCTGCAGTTTTACTGCTGATTTACTTGCACAACAGAGGGCTTTTGCCGGTGTAGGTAAGCCTCTCTCTACGAGGCATAACTCCCTTTTGCGCTACAGCTATTGCGCAAAAAGGCAAGTGTGGATGCTCCAGAGGGAATTTTTGCACAAGAAACCCCTATGAGAAAAAGCACAGAGCTTTCTTGCGCAAGAGCGTCCATGCAGTGTGGATGCTCTCTTGTGCAAAAGCACATTGCTTTTGCGATGCGCTTTGAGGTGTGGACGTGCTCTTGCGCAAGAAGTTTCTGCGCAAAAACTCTTGCGCAAAAGGCTTCTTGCGCAAGAAGCTGGCAGTGTAGACGTAGCCTTAAAGAATATCTTCTCCAAATAACCAGCACAGTATAGTCCAGTAACTGGAGAGGTCTATTAACATAACATGTATTTGAACAAAGAATCTAAACACAATCCTCTTTGAAAAGAAGTCCTGCACCTTATTTTCTTTGTGTTGTCAATAGATGAAAAACATGTTTCAAAAGGAGAGCCATGTGTTTGAAGAACAGCCTTCCTGCTGTGTAACTTCCTAAACTACCACACCCTAGAGAGCATATAGTTACCAGAGTACAAGGATAGCGAAAGGGTAGCATGGAATAAAGCCACTTTCAAAACTTTGGCATGACAGTAGCAGCCGTACAACTTTGAATGGTGGAGCAAAGCCAAATGTGGGCTTGCATTAGTCATCAACAAAACCGAACATTTTAATTTTATTCCACTCTGCATTATTGATTACCTATAGAGCCGTCTAATGGACAAGCTTCTGTTTTCCCAAAGGTTAATAGCCTGATTTAAGGCCTGGATTTTCAGATATGCGGAGAACCCAGGACTTCCACTGATCTGAGTTGAAATTACAAGTAATCAGCATCTCCGGCAATCAGGCCCACAGAATTTTGAGATTCCAGTGATCTGTGACATTAAGTTGATTCCAATTTGCCAACTCTTTAGGTATTACAATTGACATGGCTATGGCCATGGTATCAGAGCATGTGTTTTACACACTTTGTGTACCTGCACGCCACATTTTCAGGTAGAATACAGGCTGATTGAATAATTTTAAGATCACTTTTTGTATTATATGGGATCATAACCCCAAGCAGGAGTAACACTTGCTAAGTGAGAACCGAAGAACTTGGGTGCACCGGCACTGCTAGAGTTAGGATTCCTAACACCAGGGTGGAACTTAGCCAAAAGTACCAGAATACCACAATCAAACACACAGATAGTTTTAATTTTAAGGTTTGAGGCTCTGCCAGTGTTAAATCAATGCACAGCATGCCCGTTTTGCTAAACAATCATGAGTCACTCTGGATTTAGAGAACACTTAATAGTTTATATACATGCCCTTCTTCGCTGAGAAGTAACTTTTATAGACCACCTAGTCTGTGACCAGCATGCAAGCCTCAGCTAGCAACGATAAGTAACATTTCTGTTCCCGTGAAAAGAGGAAACTGAATTTCATCCCAAGAAGTTTATTCTGATGCTGAAACTTTTTTAAATGCAGTAACATCCTGCCAACTGTTGATGCCAAAAGCAAAGACATCTCCTTATGTAACCAACTCCCACTGAACACTCCGTTAACATTCTTTCAGTATCTTTACTGTAGCCATTTAGAAGGGTGCATACCAAGTGAATACTTGTTGTAGGTTACCTCTGATTACAATATGCCCTTCTCTCCCTGCCCAAAAAACCACTAGTGACTATACATTACTCAGCTAGACCACAAAATAAAAAACACGTACCTGATAAATTGCCTCATCGCAAGCATTTTGCAATCCAAGGTTTATCATGGTGTTCTGTAAGGTACGGCCCATATAAAATTCTAGCGAGAGATAGTAAACTCTCTGAAAGAAGAAAATGAAAGCAAGTTTTATTGAAATGTTGAAATTTAGTCTCCAAGAACATTCAAGAATGGAAAACATTATTTTGGCATCTTTTCAACCCAAGAGGAATAGAACCAGCTTATTTCATCAGGAGGATGCTTAAGTCTTTTTCAAGGTTACATCTTGAGTAGAAAATCCCAATTATTAGCTGATGCCTCGATTTGAAATAAGCATAGCTTTAAAAGTTCATAGGCCACTGGGGAGGGAGGGTGCTAACCTACCAATTTCAGTTTTCACTTTAAAAGGGCATTTTCAGCCTGTAGGATTGTAGAGATAACCCCAGTGCAGCACCTTCTTCCTGAGTCTGCAGACAGATTGCAGCAGGCCTTTTGCTAATGGCCTGTACACGTAACCAAAAGAAAGGTCGGAACTATGGATCCATGCTGGGAAAAAAAGGGTATAAAGGGGGCATGTAACAGCACAGAGAGAAGGCCTAACTACTTCCAACTCTCTGTTCTACAGCCTGACGGCTATTTTAAAACCACTAATGCTCGCACAGGGAAGCAAAGGGAGCACGATAGTTCCAGGGGTGGAAGAGGTTAAGAGTAGGTCTACACTATGGGGACAAGTCAATCTAAGCTGTGCAATTTGAGTTTACCTTAGTAGCGTAACTCAAAATCTATGTAGCTGAGATCTACTCACCACAGGATCCACATCGTGGGGGGTGATGAGAGAAACTCTCCTGTCACCTCCTCTTACTCATCTCTTCTGGTGGAATACCAGAGCCATCATCTGAACGATCAGCGGTCAATTTAGCAGGTCTTCACTAGACCCCACTAATCAACCCCTGGGTGGATCAATTGCATACAGCATGATCCACTCAGTAGTGGAGACACACCTTAAATTTTGTTTGTATAAGAGATCACAACTCCTCCAATAGTCTGAACCTGGCAGCATGTGGCCCTATATATGTTTATGAAACAGAATTAAAATGTAGACAGAGCAGACATTTCAAATTAAACCAGACTTGAAGATGCTAAATAAATGACCGGATTCCAATGAGCACACAGTGGCTTTTAAGAGCTACTCCTGATTTCTGGACAAAAGCCATCGAGATATACTCTCCCTCGAGGCAAATATTCTAAATACAAATCTTTGTTCCCTGAAATGTAATTTCCTCTCAGGCTTCTTACTTTTATCCCAGTAGTGCTAAGGGGCCCCTCGTCAGAGACCACGGCTGTACTGTGCTAAGTGATGCACAAAATGACTCAAATAAGACTTGTTCCCCCACCAGCCTGGAGCACTCACAATCTAAACAGCATGAAATAGGTGGGCAGCAAGGTCACAGTAAAGACGAATATATTTACATAAATGGACACAGTCACAGCTAGATGCCGCTCTTGTCCAAAGCCTGATAGTGGCCAACTCAGCAAAGGTTTTAAGGGGGAATGCAGAGGAGAAGGGGGAAGCTTTGTGGATTTTGACACAGTCCCTACCACATGTAGGCATGTGTGTGGGGACACAGTGCGGACGCACCTGTGGGAAAGGCAGACCTATGAAAAACTGTCATGGCAGAGCAAAAGTTGGCTCAGCCTTGTGATAATTAGACTTGATAGACTGGGAGGGGCTTACGAATGTCGTCACAAACAGGATTACGGTCTAATCCACTAGCAAGCACAGTTCTGTGTTCAATATAAACCAAGGAGGACATGCAATGACCCTAGAGGAATGCTAAAGCCAATTCACTTGAGACCGCTTGATCTTTTTACTTCAGCCCCAATTCCTTGTCAGAGGAGCCCCAGGGCTTCTGAGAGGATGGACATTTCACACTTGGTCACGTGATACACGAGTTCCGAGCCTCTTCCATGACATTTGATCCAACAGGGCTCTTGTTTCCCACAAGCACCCGAAGTCCCAAGGTCTCCATGAAGTGCATGCATGCTGCTAAAAGCCTCATCTACTCTAAAAAAATAAGCATGACTGGGCCCAGCTTTTTTGAGGCAGTCTCTGTGGACAGTGCTGCAGATCACAGGAAGCAATGCACCACTCTCTGGAGACAGGACAGTTATCTGTGACCTTTTACATGTTGGTTACTTATGTTCTGCATTTTTTTGGTTTCCTATTGCCACATTATAAGGATCGGGGTTAAGAAATGTAGCTGGGGAGAACAGAAAGAGGTTCTTTGGCTAGACTGCCTTCTTCAAACTGAAGTTCAGAGCAATATAAGCAAGTGAGAGTCATATCAACAATGGTGAACCAGGGCTAAGTCAACACCAGGAGTCAGTGAAGCTCTTGGTACTTTTGCAATGGCTCATGTTAAGTACACTATTTCTAAAATGCTCAAAGTGGTTTTTTTAACCTAACACTAAAGCACATACAGCTTTGAGGTTCTGTCACTGCTCATTAGTTTTGCTTTTATTTTGAGCCAAATCAGCTAGAGGCTGAATCTGGCCTTTTTTGATCCCTCAAACTAAATTACCCTAAAAGGGTTTCCAGATAATGGTTGGTAGTTCCTACCCATTGGACAATGCAGAAAGGGGGCGGGAATACACAAAGGAAGCCCTTTCTTACCAAGTTGAACATTAAGTGTTTCCAGCCAAGTTTTGTTCAACTAGTAAAACAAATTGAAGTGGCCTAGTTTGTTTAAACCCAGTTCCTGGAATCAGGCACAAATGAGGAAGCAGACCTCTTCCCTCCGTTAAAAAAAAAAAAAAAAAAATCTAGTTCCCTCTGAGCAAGGAGAGATTTAGCCAGCTTTGCTCATGAGCGGTTTACGGTGGGCAGTAACATCTCCCAGTTTCCAGCACGGAGCCAGGCCTACCCCTCTGCCAAATGAAAGCAGCCGTCCCACTTCTGACCCACGGAGAGTCTTGAGCACTGGTACCGGACAGCGCTCCCGGTAAGCCGGGTGCTTGGGTGGCTGCTAGGGAGAAATTTCAGTGCTGCCCAGGTGATTAGCAGAACGCCCATGACTAGGTTTTTTGTTTCTATTGGTGGTGCACATGAACATGCATTGGTGCACATAAAAATTATTCTGCACATGGATGGAAAAAAATCCACACAGGGATGGAAAAGATTAGAGGGAACATTGGTACTGGACCAAGGGATGCGGAGGACGCAGCAGCACCCCCTGGCGTGAAATGCTTTCCATCATACAGAGCATTTACAGTGTGTCCGATGCCTCTACTATACAAGAGGTTCCAGCATCTCTGGTCTTGAGGAGCTACCTCCCTTCCCATAACTTAGGGGCTTTCAATACAGCCGTGTTCCTGCTTGGGGAATCTGCCTAAGAAAGGGTCCCAGGTTCACTGTATCTCCCCACCCACCCCATAGCAGCTTGGGTACCTGCACAGCACTTGCTCCCTTTGGCACAGCCCTAGTACTGGTGTACCCCGGTGATCCTGGACTGGGTTCCTGGTACCTTAGCAACCCACCCACCTGCTGTGAGCAGACACACCATGCACTCCCTCCCTAGACGCTGTCCCCCCCGGCCCTGCTCACCTTGGGGTCCTTCTCGTAGTAGTACTGCTGGGTGCGGATCCAGCGGCCCACCAGGTGGTCGCGCACCGTCTGCGCCAGGGCAAAGTAGTAGTCGCGGGGGGTGGCCACATTGCGGTCCTTGACCAGGGTGAAGTGCAGGTGCCGGTTGAAGCCTTTCTTCAGCTCGGCCACATTCTCCACCCCCACGATGCCACGGATGCTGATCTGCTTCCTCTTCTCCTGGTCGGTCAGTGGCCGCGACATCTCCGGGGGCTGGGACTGTGGGGGGCAGGGGATGTGCTCAGCCCTCGCTGCGCCCCTCCCTGCGTGGGGCACACACCTCGGAGCCCCATTCTGGGGAGGGGGCGGCGGGGCTCTCTGGCACCCCTACCGGGCAGGGGGGCTTGCACTCAACAGGCAGGAAGGGGGAGCCACAGAGCACGTGGCTGTAAATGGGGGGGGCAGGGCTGGGAAAGGCTGGCACTCGCAGGGCTGGATGGTATGGGGACCCCAAGCCCGGGGTGCACACAGCATGGCTTGGGGAGGGGAGCCCCTGCCCCTCTCCATAAATGGGGGTGCAAGAAGGGGCCCCCATCCGGGGCTTGGGGAGGGGAGCCCCTGCCCCTCTCCATAAATGGGGGTGCAAGAAGGGGCCCCCATCCGGGGCTTGGGGAGGGGAGCCCCTTTGCCCATCCATAAATGGGGGTGCAAGAAAGGGGCCCCATCCGGGGCTTGGAGAGGGAGCCCCTTTGCCCCGCTCCAGAAAGGGGGTGCAAGGGGGCTTGGAGAGGGGGCCCCTTTCCCATGCATATGCCGGGGGGGCCCCAGCGCTCCCCGCAGGACAGAAGGGGGGGGGCGCCCGGCGGCACCTACCGGCTCTCGGGCGCCTGGTCGCGCGTCTGCCGGGCTCGGGGAGGCGCGCCCCGCCCGCCGCTATTTATCGCCTCCGGTTGGCGGCGGCCCACGCCGCTCAGCGCGCAGCAGCCACTCGCGGCCGCCCCCGGGGGTGGGGCCCGGCCGGGGGCAGGTAGCCGGGAGCTGCCCGTGGGCTGCAGGGCGTGCGTGCGGGGCGTTGCCTGCAGCCGGGCTGCGGGGGGTGGCCGGCTTGCAAGCACCCGCCCCGCCTTCCAGGCGAGAAAGCGGCTCGGGCAGCAGCTCCCCCCCCAGCGATGCGCTTTTGTCGCCCTGGCCGTGCAGCAGCCCCGTGTAAACGCAGCCCGGATCACGCGCCGCCTCCCTGCGGCGCAGGAAAGCGAAGCAGCGCGGCGCTGGAAGGGCAGAGGGAAGGGCGGCCGGGCGGGGGTGTTGTCTTATGCTGAGCTGGGCTGCTTGCCAGGGTAACCCAGCAGGAGAGAAAGGGGGGGGATCTGAAGAAGAACCTGGTGGAGCTGGAAAAGTTGGTCTCTCCCACCACCCTAAGTTGGCCCATGCGAGATACTGGCTCGGTGCTCGCCCACCCTGCCTCCTGCGGGCCCTAGGAGCCATTTAGCTCCATCTTCTGCAGTTTGGAAAATGAAATCCTCGCCCCAGGCTGCGATTTAAGGAAAGAAACATCACTGCTCCTTCCAGGAGTATTTCCTGCACGCCCGTCCCTTGCTGTGCCTGCTTTTCCTGGAATGGGCCCGTGTGTCAGGCCCACTGAAGTCCGTGTGAAAGCACTAGAAGGCCTGGTTCTTCCTAGATGGTTAATTATACCTCACCCTGGACATTAGATCTTATCTTGCTTCCAGTGCCTTCACTCTTAAACTTGCACTATGTTGGTGGTCTACCTCTTAGCTGAAGAGTGAATTTCTTGATAAAGAATCTTCAGGGGGGTAGCCGAGTTAGTCTGTACAGGATAAACTTAAACAACAAATGGTCTGGTAGCGCTTTATAGACTAACAAAACATGTAGATGGTTTCATGAGCATAGCCCACTTCTTCAGATGATGGGAGTTTTGAGTTTAGGTTGTGCAGACCCAAAATAAATAGGGAGGGGGGGAAGGAAGGGGGGGCGGGAAATGAGCAGAGGGTATGAAAATATCAAAGGGAAAAACAAGTAGGCAGAACTGGTCATCTATAAGCACCTGAAGATTGGGTAGTGAAAAGAAGCAGATAAGGATCAAAGGATAGCAGTTAGATAGGAAGGGTCCTAATGCAAGAATCCACACAGACAAAGAGCTGTTGGCACCTTCATTGAATGTTAAGTGATAATGTCCCAGCCATCCGTTATCTCGATTGAGAAGGTTATCAGTGGAGGAATTGAATTGGATAAAGAATGAAATTGGTCTCTTGGATGGGCTGTTGTATTCAATGCCCAAATGACATCAGAGGTATCAGACACAGCCCACTCTATTAGCCTCATTAGGCACAGAGTCTGATTAGCAGGGTTTTCCCCATCCTTTCTCCTCCTCTTCTCCCCTCTTTTTCTGCTTTATATTTGAACTGCTGTGCCTCTGGCTCCATATTGGTTAGCTGAGGAAGTGGGTTGTGCCCATGAAAGCTCATGATACTATTTCTATATTTTTTGTTAGTCTCTGAGGTGCCACAGGATCACTCCTTCTTAAAGTTTTTCCCCCGCCTGCTCTTCGGTTAACCTACAGCTACATGTTAGTCTGTATCCACAAAAACCAATGTGACACCTTAAAAGTGGTTTTCAAATGATGGGTCAAGACCCAGCACTGGGTGGTGGAATATCGGGCGCTGGGTCTCGTTGCTGCAGGGGGGTCAGGTGAGCAGTGGGGGCGCTAAGGCAGCTCCCTGCCTGTCTTGGCACCGCAGACTGTGCTGCGCCCCAGAAACAGCCAGCAGCAGGCCCGGCTCCTGGGGGGGGGAGGGCACACAGAGCTCCATGCACTGCCCCTGCCTTCAGCACACTCCCATTGCTTGGGAACCTGCTGCCGGCTGCTTCTGCAGCGCAGCCTGGTCTGCGGGGCCAGGAGAGGCAGGAAGCTGCCTTAGCCCCCCCCACTGCACCGCTGACTGGGAGCTGCTTGAGGTAAGCCCCTCCTGCCCCAGCCCTGATCCACCCCCAAAGCCAGAGCCTCCTTCCATCTGCCAAAGCTCTCTTCCTCAGCCCCACCCTGGCGTCCACACCCTAGTCAAATGATGTTGGGTTGCGGCATCAACAATTTTCTTCAATTGGGTCATGAAGAAAAAAGTTTGAAACCCGCTGCCTTACAGACTAACAGCTGACTGGCATTGTTCCAGCTTTGTAAGGGAGGGGTAGGAGTGGGGTGGATGGTGAATCAAGCAATTTGCATGCTGCAAAAGTGCTGGGAGGGGGGAGATGTAGATGTTAGAGAAGAAACAAGCGATTAAAAATCATCCAGGCAGTTTTCAGCCATCCCGGCGGCTGCCAACACACACTAATGATTAACAGAGTGCTACTTCCCAGCAATCTGCCGCAGCATTTCTACTTTGCTTCCAAGATTAGCAACTTCCTCCCACAAATGTGACACAGAGCCTGCGCCAGCACAACCCCGGGGAACCTCTGGACACTAGGGAGGCCTCCACCCACCTCTGGATGGCAGACCAATCCTGATGCCCCCCAGAGGGATCCACATAAGGACCGCCTCCCATTTCCTCACCAACTTGTTCATAAAATCCCTAACAGTTGTTGCAGTAAAAAAGCCCATTAGACTTACCCATGCGATCCATCAAGATGAGGGGATGGATTGCATCCTCAGCAAGTTCGCAGATGACACTAAGCTAGAGGGAGAGGTAGATACGCTGCAGGGCAGGGATAGGGTCCAGAGTGACCTGGACAGATTAGAGGATTGGGCCACAAGAAATCTGATGGGGTTCCACAAGGACAAGTGTAGAGTCCTGCACTTGGGACGGAAGAATCCCAAGCATAGTTACAGGCTGGGGACTGAATGGCAAAGTAGCAGTTCAGCAGAAAAGGACCTGGGGGTTACAGTGGATGAGAAGCTGGATAGGAGTCAACAGTGCGCCCTTGTAGCCAAGAAGGCTAATGGAATATTAGGGTGCATTAGGAGGAGCACTGCCAGCAGATCTAGAGAAGTGATTATTCCCCTTTATTTGGCTCTGGTGAGGCCACATCTGGAATATTATGTCCAGTTCTGGGCCCCCCACTATAGAAAGGATGTGGACGTATTGGAGAGGGTGCAGCGGAGGGCGACCAAAATGATGAGGGGGCTGGAGCGCATGACCTATGAGGAGAGACTGTGGGATTTGGGTTTGTTTAGTCTGCAGAAGAGAAGAGTGAGGGGGGATTTGATAGCAGCCTTCAACTTCCTGAAGGGAGGTTCCAAAGAGGATGGAGAGAGGCTGTTCACAGTAGTGACAGATGGCAGAACAAGGAGCAATGGTCTCAAGTTGCAGTGGGAGAGGTCTAGGTGGGATATTAGGAAAAACTATTTCACTAGGAGGGTGGGGAAGCACTGGGATGGGTTCCCTAGGGAGGTGGTGGAATCTCCATCCCTAGAGGTTTTTAAGTCTCGGCTTGACAAAGCCCTGGCTGGGTTGATTGAGTTGGGATTGGTCCTGCCTAGAGCAGGGGGCTGGACTTGATCACCTCCTGAGGTCTCTTCCAGCTCTATGATTCTATGATGATCAGGCACAATTCTCCCCTGGGATCCTGTTCGTGATGCCAGATGTTAGCGAAGAAACCGGCCCCTCGGACATTGTGTTGAAAGTCTGAGGTGAACGTGCGTGGGCAATAAAGCAGTTCCGTTTGTCCCATCTACTTCTGGGTTCCGGTGCCCAGTGTGCAGAGCTCCAGTGTCCAGTGTGCAAGAGGTGCATGGGGGAGAGGAGCAGACAGGGACTGCAGGGTCTTAGGTGGAACCCCATTGGGCTGCAGGTTGCTGTGGCCCACTGAGGTAAAGGAGGGCCACATAGGGGCCCATCATTGAGTTACGGCCTAATTTTGTCTGACACAAATTGGTGTGACCAGATATGTAGCACAAAGAGACAAGAAAATTTCAGTCCCAGTTGCAGGAACTCTAAAGCTGATGTTGGCTCTTCCCTGATGGAATGGTGAGAGAGGATGACTCTGTTGTTGGACATTTTGAATCTTCAGAAGTACAGCTCGCCATCTGATTGGTCCAAGCCAGCACCTCTGAGAAGAGGAACCAAGTTGTCCTGCCCAACAGAAACAGGATAAAATGGCCTGTGTCCTTCCCAGCATGTTGCTTCCCGAAAAGCAAGGACACCGGGAAGGGACAAAACGGATAGTCCTGCTTCTGTCTGTCCTTTGCTCCACTTGTATTTGCAGAGTCGTTTCTTGCTATGAATGATCACTGGGCTGAAAGTGGTTGGCTGATTAAAGATCTGGCGGTAGGCCACACACACAGGCTCTCTTGGATGATCACCCAAATCAGTTAATTTACCATGTCCGAAAACTGAGTACTCAGTTAATAAGGAAGTGGACACTCTTGTATATGTCTTTTAAAGCTTGTCACAGAGTTGCAATATGTGACTTGGTTTTGAAACAGACTGATATAAAATAGCTTTAAAACTGAATAAGTTACCATTGTTAACTAGGATTTATAGAACTGTGGTTCTGAGTCAAAAATCTTTTTTTTAAAGCCTCCTCCGCAAGGTAGTAAATGAGAATGTGTGATTTTTTTAATTGTGATTATGGGATTTGATTCTGAAAACTGGACTGGTCATACAGACCACATTTCTAGCTAGTGTTAGCCAAGTCATAGTGCAATGTCATTTTTGTTTTGCCTGCTGATGTCCTATTCCAGTGTTTCTCAACCTTTTTTTATGAAATATCCCCTTTTTCAAAAAAAAAAAAAAAAAAAAAAAGTACCCCCAGTTTTCAGACACAGAATTTTTTTTCTACCATTGCAATGTATTTGTTTAAACCAGTGTTTCCCAAATAGTGCCTGGGGTTTCGCAAAGTGAAAGTAGAGATTCCGTGAGAACCTGATCACTCTCCCCCCACAAAGCTGGTCTTAGGGGCAGGCGGGCGTGGTGGGTTTTTTTTCTTGACGGTTCCCCTCCCCCCCACTTTTTTCTTTGGTCGACCAGTTTTTCCTGGTGTTTTTTTTTAAAGGGTTCCGTGGCCAAATAAAATTGGGAAACGCTGGTTTAAACAACTTAATCATAGCCGGGCGGGCGATGAAATTTTTGGGTGTACAAAGTACAAAAATGATAAGGTGCTGCAAAACTTAAAACAAAAATTCAGTTTTCTCCAAATTTCAATTGTGTTGACGTACCCCCCAGACTTCTCTCAAGTACCCCTAAGGGTACTCATACCACTGGTTGAGAAACACTGTCCTATTTTACTAGTAAAGAATAGTTAATAAAATCAAAGTCAGTTCTTGAAAGTCCTTTTCTTTAATGACGCAATACAAGTTAAAAGAATGTTAAGAGAGGTGATCCTGGTAGACAGCTAAGCCATGGCTTAACCAAGGTTTACTTTATGTCTTATCTTTTTTACCCAGGGAGACAGGGTGTTCACTAAACACACAACCTGAAAACTGCACACAACTGACCTGGACCGAACCAGCCATGCCTAACCCTTCTCATTTAACAAAGAGCAAATTAAAGGATTATTGTGTAAATGGAAGCTTAGGTGCTCTTTGTCCATCAGTAGGTGCTAACTCTGGACAGGAGAGAGGCTCACTGATTATAAATGGTATTTAGATGTCAAGGAGAGTGTGCCCTTTAGTTTGCAACAGAATCTTAAACCCAGAGGAAGTAATTATGTACTGAGGTCTGGCAATCCATTGCAATATTAACTTGGGTCCGAAAGGAAGCGAGCGACTTTCCTTCACAGAGGTTGGACAAAGAAGATGAAATGAAGTACACAGCTGTTTAAAATGGTCTTGAAAGAGCAATAGGTTGGCGCATGGAGGCCGACTCCATGGGTGGCTGGTGGTGGGCAAGTGGTAGGCAGGCAGGGAAAGATGTGGTGTGAGAGCAGCGCTTCAGGGCAGGGGGTGGGGTGAGCGTGAGATGAGGCGGAGTGAGAGGGATTGTGGGGGAGGGAGGTGGAGCAAAGGCGAAGCTTTGTGGGAGGGGGCAGGAGAGGGTAGGGACATGGGGGAGAGGCTGGGGCAGGGCCTTGAGGCAGAGGGAGGGTGGAGCCCCCCTGTGGGAAAATAAAAGCCAGCGCCTAGGGGGTGGAAATGGAATCTGTCACGCTGGCGAGCAGAGGGATATACTGTGTGCAGGTTTGCGAGTCACGTGTGGCCACGGCTGGTTTTATCTGCCCCAAAGCCTCCAGTTTCTTACCTCTGTATGTCGATTTTCGCTGCTGCGTGACGTAGTGAGGCTACTCTAAGCGAGCAGGGCCAAACAGGTCTCATGTGCTCACAGGCGAGTCCCGCTCACCGGCTGCAATGGCCAAGAGGCTGAAAAAAAGCAAGCAGCTGGCCCAGCTCAAAACCAGCCCCAGTCCTGCCTTGCGTGCACAGATTGCGGAGGAAGGCTTCCGTTACATCCAGGAAGGAAAAGCTAGAAGCTGGGGAAGCAGGTGGCATCAGTGGGAGTTCTGGGGACCTGATCCTGTCCTAAAAGATTTGAACACACCAAGCTAACTGCATTGCCCTCTGGGGGGCTTAGAATCTCATCGAGTCGGGTCCACCTGCAATAATGCCAGGGACAGAGGCAGTAGAATCAGAACTGTAGGTGCACAAGGAACTCTAGGAGCTATAAAGGCTGAAGTGCACAGGCCCAAAGTGAAGTGACTCAGGTTGCTAGAACCTCTCCCCCTACCCCATGCGGGATGTCTGAGCAATTACAGATTTCAAAGGGCTGCCAATCTTTGTATCTTCATATTTTACCTGTTTGAAATCTGGATATTTATTCTCAACTTCTGCCAGATCCGGCTGTATTTAGAAAACATGACACACCCATCGTACTCCAGCCTCTGGGTAGATTTCAGTTCTAAAATATAATTAGGTGCACAACCACAATCCATTTATGAGAACACTCTGTTTCCTTTCACGAGGAAATGAACTTATCATGTGAGCGAGAGGAAGAGGTGTAAACAAAGACACAATATGGCCAGTGTGGAATTGTGGCACTTTGCCTCTGCCAAATGTAAAGGATCAGCCCACAGAAAGTCATGCTGGGAAAAGTTCTTGGAAGAGGCAACCCTATGCAGAGTGAGGGGAATTGGTAGAGACTTGGGACTCAGAAAAGAAGGACTTCATGTGGCTATGTCTGCGTATTTCGTGACCCCCACTATATCTCATAATGAAATCATATGGCCAGAAATGGAAATTTCTGTTCTACAAGACAGTCTGATTCTCCCCTACCCCACCATCACTGGAATTAAAAACTGACATTTCAAAATATCCTATGGCATGGGAATTCTGAAAAATGATTCATAAGTATCAAAATGCTTTATTTCAATAACGTTGAAACATAAGAAAATATTTAATATATTTAATCACATCACAAGATGTATAATACACTATATCAATATTAATATAATACAAAATTCCAAACAAGCTGACTGTGAAAATAAAACAGTTCAACATTAACAAACCAAGAAAGTTGGAACAACTGGTTTTGATTTTTTCCCCACTGAATATGTCATCAAAATGGACACATTTCCTGTGCCTGCACCTTTTTACTTGCTACACAGTTTCTTTTTGTACCTGCCTGCTCCAACTTCTGCTTTACTTACACAGCTTCAGAATCAACTTTAGCAGCTTGCCAAACCCAGCAAGTTTGCCACAACAACCATGCCACCGCCGGATCCTTGGTCTTTAGGTGGACCACCATGGAGATGGGCATATAATTACCAATTTAAGAGAAGGCGGAGGGGTAGGGAAAGGAAGAGGTTTGATTAGAGAGTCATTGATTTTTCCTGCTTACTGCAATATCCCCTCTTTTCCCAAAACAATACACACTAATGCTAGCATTGAGACAAATGCCACTAAACAACAAACATAAAACACAACACACGAGACACAACACGAGATGCATTTTTTGTTGCTACAATAAATCCATATTATTCTTGATTACTCTTCAGCTGGTACCAGCTCTTTCTGATGTTCTGAAAGAGAAAAGAAAACATTTTTCTACCCCCTTGGGGGTGGCACATTATATCTTAAAATACTTTTTTTCTTTTACAGATATTCTTGCTGATTTTTTTTTTTAATTTGCCTGCAGTTGCCCTAATACTTATCTGTACTCTTGTTTTATAAGCAGGCCAACTTTAATAACTTTTCCCTTTATAGGTTGAGGGTGAATTGCCCCACTGTTTAATCATTAAAATTAATAAGATGGTGTACCTCAGTTTCTTTTTTACTGCAGACAAAATGTGTTTTTAACTACCATTTTATCATACTTAAAGGGTTTTTCTTTTTTAAAACAAAATCATATGCATTATACATTGTTACAGAGCTACTTTATAAACATTAAATTTATCCCAGGATTAATCAATAACATTAGCATACATTTTCTTAGAAGTGGATGTTTACTGTGCCTTTTAAAAATATATATATATATTTTTGAGGCCAATGTATTCCATGTCTTCCTGAAATCTTTGCATAAGCTTTAATTTATCCTGGAGGTATGGGTAATTTTAAAAAATAGGTGTATTATGCATGTAAGCAGATCCCTCTGGTGCTGCCACTGTATTTACACAGACGCTTTTTGGCTCGCTCTGATATTTAAAATGATCAGCAGCTTAGAGTCTCTGCCTTAAAAGAGAAGCAGTACATTTTAGAGTTTTGATTGCTGTTTACTTTAAAATCCTGCTTGTTTGCTATTTTGCCAAAAACAAGAAATCCAGAATCTCTTCCCATTGACTTTTTCCCCATTTTTCTGGTTCTGGCTGCCTCTTATAACAGCCACAACTTGGTCTATAAAAAAATATGAAGCATTGCGACACCTTAAGGGTTAAATGCTAGATATAAAAAGTCAAGCAACACTAGTTACCTATATCTGGCAAAAGGGTCCTGTCAGTTTTACAACTCTGAATGAAATGGCATTATTAAAACCAAAGCAAACCAATTCCTTTACCCAAAACCTACAAAACAGAATTCCATAAACATACAAAAACACTGGATAGGTCCTAGAAACTTCACACATTTACACAATATATACATACATATACATGCATACTCTTTTAAAACTTCTATTTACACTATTCCCTCATAGCTATACAAAAATTACAGTCCCTTTTATTCATTTGGGGTAGTTAAGTTTTTCAATAAAAAACCCTTATGCTCTTTTAGGAAATTCCACTAAACTGTCCATGGCTAAATTATTTAAATCAGGTTGGTTTTTTTGCCTGGATTCCTTTACAGACATTCCTTTGGAAAAGGGCCCATTTTCCCTGCAGAAAGGCTGCAAAGAAGCCAAGAATTCTTTTCCTATAACACTTTTTCTTTTTGGCATTTTCAACAATTGCTCAATTCCTTCCAGACTTCACAGAGTTAACTTTTTACTCTCTTTCCCTTAAACGTTTGCTTTCTTGTCTGTCTGGGCCTGATCCTGCTTTCTCTGCTGAATGGCCCCTTTCCACAGACACAGGTGTTGTCCCTTACTAATTTAGCAAGAAGGGTGGGCTCCTTAATTAGCCCCCACACTTCCTGGTTCCTTATCCTTTCTCCTATACCACTCCTGGAAAGTGGCATGGTTCCCAAATCTCCTGGACTGTGTGGGTCCCTCAGATCCTGTTCATGACGCCAATTGTCATGTGGTTCGATTTTTAGATCCAAGGGAAACCAGGACACTCCAGAGGTTCTTAACCACTTACTTATTTATTGCAAGCTTTAAGCAGTTAATATAGTTGTTTACATTTTACGAGCCTTAAAAACAATGAATATACAATTGAAACCTTAAATCCTATAAATTTTAAAGCAATCAATATAGCACAAAGCAATGCAAAAGCAATTAATAGAAAATTATTATAATACGATAATTAAGCCTCGTTCCTACAGTACCTACAGTACCAGGCAGGAGGTCGGCATCCCTTTGATTCCCAGGCATCGGGACACCAAGCACTGCTGCAGCCGGTGCGCAGGGGGCCCATTACTTCTAGTTACAACAAGCAGGACCTGTGAGTCAATCCTGCTTCCTCCCTCCCACTGAGTATCTTTTCTATACCTGTATTTATACTCGGCTTGGTTGTTCTAGTAATAGCTACCAATTAATTACGTATTGCATATAGTACCTATTATGCCCATATTTGGGATTCATCCTACTATTCAGGCTGTTGCCAAAAACTATATACTTGATTGACAGTTCTATGGCTGTTCCTGTGATTTTTGCTTATAAGAAATATTATGTACCAGTACCAAGTTTCTCCCAATGTTTTTTGGCATGGTTTCATTATACCATACTCCCTATGCCAGTATTTCTTAAACTTTTTAAGACCGACGAACACCAAACAAACAAAAGAAAAACACAAACAAACAAACAAAAAACAAACAAACAAACAAAAACAAAAAAAAAGGAGGCTTGCCCCTTTAAGGGCAGCCATTACCCAGGAAAAAGTTGTTGATCAAAAAAAAAAAAAAAAAGCCCCTAGGGGGAAAAGTTGTTGAGCAAAAACACATGGAACACACTTTAAGAAACACTGCCCTACGCACTATTGTTTAAAGCACTCCTGACTCTCAAAGCTGCCCCACCTCGGCCTGGCCTGCATGCTTACGTGCACCAGACTTGAGTCGGGCCTTGGTTTGCTTTGTTAGAAATCCGCACTTTGGGCAAGACAGCCATTGTTAGTCCGGTCAAGGCAGGGCCGGACAATGCAGACATTATTTTACTGGTCAAGATGGGGTTGTCCAGGCTCCCCTACAGTGTTGCAAGTGATGTCCTCCTATCAGCTGAGACACATGATGAGGCAATGGGATAGATGCTGTCTATGTTGCTTGGACTCTTGAAAGCAAGGTTTTGTTAGCATAAGCAAGAGATCCCCAGTGTTTCACCTAGGTTAGCCCTAAGGTATATATATAGAGCTTGTTTGGCCTAGAAGCTTCTATTAGGTTTCGAACTTTAAGGCTGAGTCTAGACTGGCATGATTTTCCGCAAATGCTTTTAACAGAAAAGTTTTTCCGTTAAAAGCATTTGCGGAAAAGAGCGTCTAGATTGGCACGGATGCTTTTGCGCAAAAGCACTTTTTGCGGAAAAGCATCCGTGCCAATCTAGACGCGGTTTTGCGCAAGAAAGCCCCGATCGCCATTTTTGCCATCGGGGCTTTTTTGCGCAAAACAGTTTTTACCTGTCTACACTGGCCCTCTTGCACAAATACATTTGCGCAAGAGGGCTTATCCCTGAGCAGGAGCATCATAGTATTTGCACAAGAACACTGACAATCTTACATTAGATCGTCAGTGTTCTTGCGCAAATTCAAGCGGCCAGTGTAGACAGCTGGCAAGTTTTTACGCAAAAGCAGCCGCTTTTGTGCAAACACTTGCCAGTCTAGACGCAGCCTAAGAGTGTAATTCTGTGGAGTGTGTCTACTTGCTGTAACCTTGCAAATGATTCTCTGGTTTCCTTTTCCCAGTTAATGAACCTTTAGCTCATTTATTATACGACTGTCTACAAGCATTGTCTTTTGTGTGAGATCTCAGGTGCAGTTGGCCTGGGATAGAAACTGATTCTTTAGCACAGGCAGTAACTAAAATATTGTTGTGCCTTTAGAGGTAAGGGACCATCCATCACACATGCAGGTGGGCAATAGGGTACGTCTACACAGCGACATTATTTTGAAATAACCTGCGTTATTTCAAAATAACTTAGTCCGCATCTACACAGCAGGCAGTTATTTCGAAATAATGTCAAAATACTGTCAAGCTGGAGGACTTCTTACTCCAACTCCTGTAACCCTCATTGTACGAGGAGAAAGGGAAGTTGGAAGAAGAGGGCTCTATTTCGAAATAAGTGCTGTGTAGACGCTCCCAATTTCGAAATAATCTATTTCGAAATAAGCTACGCAAGTGACGTGGCTCAATTTGAGTAGCTTATTTCACGTTAAGACTTGCTGTGTAGACGCACCCTAAGAGGCCTGCAGACTGGACGTGATTTGCCAGTGTTGGATGCTGGCGGGCCACCAGACGCTTTATTTACCTGAACGGGTTCAGCCGCTCACAGCTCCTGTGGGCTGCCATTTGCCATTCCTGGGCACTGGGGCTACGTTTAGATTACAATGTTTTATCAGAAAAAATGGAAAACAAATCCCACTCCGCAATTTGCGTACCTTTTTCCGATAGGCTTTTCCGAAATTTGGCCTGTCCACACTGAGCCAAATTTCGGGAAAACCTCCTCTTTTGGAAGAGCCCTTCTTCCTCGTGGAATGAGGAAGACAGGGCTTCCGCAAGAGTGCGTCACCTCTTCCGCAAAAAAAAAAATAAAGCAGAAGAGCAGACGTGTTCCCTGGACGTGGCGGAGTTTTTCCGGGAGACGTAGCTTGGGAGCTGTGGGAAGTAGTGCTCCAGTTTCTACCACTTTCCACAGCTCCCTTTGGCCGTGAATGGAGAACCATGGCTAATGGGAGCTGTGAGTGGCTGTATCTGCCAATGCTCAGGTAAATAAAGCCCACCCAGTATTATACCCACCCTGGATCTTTGACAAAGGTAGGTATGGGGGTGATGAGATGCTACTCTGATCAGAAGGGACTGTCTGTGACTCCAAGCCAGCCTTCCCTTCATTTAACACTCCATTTTTACATCAAAAGCTAATTATGGGGCACTTCCAGCCCACTTAATTAGCCTCATTAGTGTCCATCCTGCAATTGCCAGGTACTTCACCCCCCCCCACACACTTTCTTTTTCTGTTATACATTCTGAGTTCCTGCTATCCCTCTCCAGCTCATCTGAGGAAGTGGGTTTTACCCACGAAAGCTCATGATCCCTATATACATATATTTGTTAGTCTCTGAGGTGCCACAGAACTACTTGTTGTTTTTAAAGTTACAGACTAACACGGCTGCCCCTCTGAGACTTTGTGACTCCATTGTTAGCCTATTGTGGTGCCTGAAGAATTTACACTTAATAAATTGCTGATGAAAACAAAGGCCAGGCCTACGCTACAGATTTCTATCACTAAAACCGTAGCTCGAAGCTGTGAGAAAGCCACACCTCTGAGTGACACAGTAATACCAGCTGAACTCTCTGGGTAGACAACACTATGTCTGGAGAGCTTCTCCCCCAAACAAAGCTACTTCCTGTCGTGCAGGTGGATTAACTACGCTGATAGGATTGTTTCTTCTCTCAGTGAAGGAACATCTTCACTTAAGCACTCCAGAGGCGCTGCATGGACGCTGCTGGTCGGATGCAGCATTTTAAGTATGGCTCTGCCCGGCGTGTAGAAATCACAAGCAGTTCCAGGTTTATTCCCTGCTTCTAAATAATCTGACTGAGGCTGGTGCTCCCAGTCACTTCAGGACAGCTGGCAGGCAGGGAAATCAATTAAATTATTTCCAAATCTAACCCCAGCTAGCAAAAGAGAGTTGCCAACCAAAACCAACTGAAACTTTACACTCCACTCCCCCCTTGTAGACTGTACTGCAGATTGAGAGAGAATTTAAACCACTAAACTCTGATAAGGCTGCTTAATAGTTTTGCTCACTTGATTTCAATTGCATTGTTTGAAGACTGCAATTATTGTTGTTCTGAAAAAATAATTAGAATTGCGAAATTGTTGCCTGTCGGACAAAATCCATGAAAAGTAATGTTCGTTTTTTTCAGTCCAATGAATTAAATCATTACTGATTGTCTTAGATTTGCTTTGCGCTTGTCTCACTGGCGGTAAGAATTGAACAGGGCTCTTGAGGCCTGATAAGTTTTCCCTTTTAAAAGGATGAATGTTATTATGCATTTAACACCGCCTCTTTTTGTGATAGCTCTTTTCTTTAGTCCTGGATTCTGATCCCTTTATGAGCTCAGATTTTAAAATTCATTTTAAATTTAATTTAAATGTTATAAAATTCAATTTAAACTTGAGGTATAAAAATTAAAAGCATCCCATATATTGCAAATTCCTCGCACACTACTTAGATGCGTATATATCCTTTATTGCATAAAACTCTTCTTTTCCATTTTAACTTTAAGCTTTTAACTTTGCTTTAAGTTAAACGTGAGTGGTTAGTGTAAACTGTCATCACTATGTTTTTGTAGAGCACCTTGCACAATGTGCCCCTGGCTTTTGATCAGGTTTCCTAGGCATTACTATAATATAAACAATTATAATATTAATTAATTAATTAATTAATGGGATGCTAGCACAGCCAGTGCAGTTAGATAGCACTGTTTAGCAAGGACGCCAGTGTAATCTGCCAGTCACCCTTAAAAATATGGATCCTCAGAATATTAAATGTTGTACATGGACTATATCTGCTGACACCCACCTTATTAATAAGGCTATGTCTAGACTACAAAGAAAAGTCAGAAAAAGATATGCAAATTGTGAACTACAATTTATGTATCTTTTTCTGCTTTTCTTTCAAAAGAAGCTTTTCAAAAATTTGGCGCAGCTATACAGCGCCAAATTTCGGAAAAACCAGCTCTTTCGAGCCTTCCCTTCTTTCTCATAAAATGTGGTTTACAGGGATGGTGAAAGAACGTGAGAGCTATTCCGACATTTTTTTCGGAAAAGCGGACACATTCCTTGGATGCGGCATTGCTTTTCCGGGATACCCACGCTGGGAATCACTCGAGTCAAAACTATATACATCTAGAGAAAAGTTTATTTGCATTCTTGCCATTTTGTACAAAATAACTAAGGGTACGTCTACACTGCACGGCTATTTTGGGATACTGGAGGTACCCCGTGTCTACACAAGCTGCCTCTTATTTTGAAATATTTTTCGAAATAACGGGTGTGCTATTTTGCCATCCCAGTAAACCTTGTAGCACGAGGGATAAGGAATGGCTCGAAATAGCACGTTATTTCAAAATTTGGCGCTGTGTAGATGTGCCAAATTTCAAAACAGATTCGAAATAAGATATGCAAATTGCATAGTGCAAATTGCGTATCTTATTTCGAGTTTAGGGGTGCTGTGTAGACGCACCCGGAATACACAGAGGAGAAGTGAACTCAGACTATGAGCCACATTCCTCCCACACTGGGGAGCTTCCAGGTCCCTGTCTGGGCAGCTGACCTAAGATATGGCCCGGCGGTAACAGAATCAGCAGCAGTTCTGGTGCTAGCCCATGGGGGGCCCTAAGCAGGATGAGGTTGGCCCCCTATCCCACACAAAACAGACTAATTAATAGGGGGGTCCCCTTGAACTGCTCAGGGCCTTAAACAATTGTTAAGTGTGCTTATGCCTAGCACCAGCTCTGGTCACCAGGGCGTCAGAACTGCTTGGTTACTTTTTCCTCCTACCTGCAGCAAAACCTCAGTTTGCCTCCGAATACCCTCTGCTCAGGCCAAAGCTGGACAGAGATGGCTCTGTATCTCCCTCAGAAGGTGCATCAGTGGGTATTCCCAATGCAGTGGGGAGGGAGGTGCATAGAGGCTGTAGGGCAGGATTGGATTTCCTCTTATGCACCCGCTTCTTGTGGTCCCCACTGAGGCGAAGCGTCCACTGAAACCAAGGAGCGTGTGCCCGAGGACAGCGTGATCCAGCATCTGGCGAGTCACAGACCAGAAGTTTTCATTTGAGCCAAGTGTTTCAATAATGGGCACTGGTTTTGGTGGGCAATGTGGGAAGCTGGGGGTTGATTTTTAGAGACGCTGGGCACCCGGAACGCCAGATGAAGTCAGTTGGTGCGGCCTATGGTCAGCCCCTCTGAAAATGAGACCCACAAATGACTGAGCTTGGGCACGCAAACACCGAGGAACCCAAAACCTGGCAGCTACTGTTTGTGTGAGAGTTGAAATACCGAGACCTGGAAACACCCTGGTCTAAAAACCTGTTTTGAATATGTAACTGCCACTGGGCGGATTTGAATCTGGGACCTTGGGAGCTTAGTGCAGGCAGGGGCGGCCCGTGAGCCTAGGCAGACTTGGTGGTCGCCTAGGGCGCCGCCGGCCCAGGCGCCCAATAATGACGTCACGGGGCGCCCGATGATGACATCATGGCCATTGACGGCCGTGCAGGTGGGGGCGCCGATCGTGCCTTCTGCCTGGGGCACCAGCTGCCGCAGCCGGCCTCGGGCCGCTCCTGCGTGCAGGAGCCTTTACTACTTGAGCTAAAAGCCTGCTGGTTCTCAGTTTAGGCTGTAGAGCTCCCTTGTTCTTATCTCTCACTGTAAGTGGTCTAAGTGCATCTCCTTAGGACCATGAATCGCACTAGGGGTGTGGGTTACAAATACACTTTAAATACATAATAATTTGCTCTCGGTAATGCTAGGTGTTATTTGGTTGGGGTTTTCTTGTTCTTTAGCCTCTCTTCTTACATAAATAATGATGTGTCAGTAGGTTCCTTCCACTCAGATAGTTTATTGACTAGCATAATTATGCAGGGCTGACATGATTATTTGCGGAGCCTCGTTTGAATATATGGAGCAGGGGGTGGGTTATAAACACCAAATTAACTATAGAAACTTTAACTAAGACCATGTTCCGCCACATTAACAATATTAACACATTCAAAATCTTCAAAATGGCCGTTTGCCCACTGTACATGCTAGAGATGTTAAAATTAGATGAATCAGCTCATCGAATAGTCGATGGAATGTCTATAGTCTGATGAATCGATAAGGGTGCTTCCACTTTGAAATGTAACAAGAGCCCACCCGGCTGTTGCTACAGTTCAAAGGCGGAAGGGCTGCGCTGTGTTCCGCCTTTGAAATGTCGCCTGAGTCCCCCGCTAGCCCCAAGCTCCATGCAGCGCTTCCGCTTTGAAATGTACAAGAGCCCCAGAGGGGACTCTTGTACATTTCAAAGATGGAATGCCGCCACTGTGTCCCTGCCCCCTCCCACAGAGCGGGAACTGGAGCTGGAGCTGGGGGAGCTGGCTTTTAAGCTGGCTCCCCATAGCACCACCCTCTCTTCCCCCACCTCACTTGCTGCCTCTTTCTGATAGAGGCAGCAAAGGGGGACAAAGTGACTAGTCGACTAGTGCGCGGACTATCTGATAAGCTTTTGCTTGTCGACTAGTCGCTTACATCCCTAGTGCATGACTCATGAACATCTCTCTCCATTTTACCCTGCAGCGTGCACATTACAGACTCCATTATGGTGCTTGGTTTAAAATGGATGGATGGATTTTGACCTTATTTGTATTTGCTGTAAGGAGCATTTTACTTCTACAAACCAATAGGCATTTTCAATATAATTTGAATGTTTTAATCATTATTGCTGTCTTCTTTCAAATGTCATGTTCAATGCTGCATTTCTTTGTCAAAGTTGGACATCCAAACTATTATATATGGAGCTATACTATCTCATAGAGCTGGAAAGGACTTTGAGAGATCATTGAGTCCAGTCCCCTGCCCTCATGTCAGGACCAAGTACCACCCCTGACAGATTTGCCCCAGATCCCTACATGGCCCACCCTCAAGAATTGAACTCAGGCTGCTGGGTTTAGCAGGCCCCTGCTCAAACCACTAAGCTATTCCTGCCCCCACAGCCTTGTTGGTTAGATTGTGCATATCCTCCAGGGAGCCAGTACATTTTCATGCTGGGCATTCTGCAACAATGTGGTGCATAGTTTGCGGACTGTCACAATCACAAAGTGGAGATGGCAACACGTTCCACTTATGTAGTAGAAAACCGCACCTGCCCTGACTGGTCCTAAGCCAGTTTAGAACACACCACAGTCTCCGGGGACGCTCGAAACCTTTCTGCTCAGTGGTGGGATCCAACACAAGATATAATAAAATAAACTGTCTCAGTCTCCAGTCCGTGGAGAAAAGAGCCTGAAGCCGGGCCAGTAATAAAGTGGGGGGCCATGTGCCGGGGAACCGACTGCACACGCCTCACACCAGCCCTGAACAATTGCTCCGTGAGAAGCCTGATTGGACATGCGCTCTGCAATCCAGGACACCTGGCTTTCTCCCTTCCTCCTCCTGCTCTTCCAAACAGACTCATTCTGATGGCTAAGCACTTTTGTACAGGTTCTCTCCTGCTTTGCCGCCGCTTGGATTTGTTGATTTTGGGTGGGGCCGCTGCCTTTTGACCTAGTTCTGATCACTGCAGCCTGCAGCGGTTCTAAAGCCAGTAGCAGGGCCCTCAGGACCCAGATCTGATTTAGAGGAAGCAGGGTTGTGGGTCTGCCACAATCCAGTGGTGTCCTGAGTCTGTGATCTTGTGTCACGTTCTTAAGCAAGGCAGGGGAGCTGCTTAGATTCAGGGGCGGCTGTCACTGCTGGGGAATCACGGGCTGCATTGATCTTTGGTTTTGTAGTGTGTTGTCGTCAGCAGTGCAGGAGAGACTGGGCTGTTCATAGACTCTGGTGTGTAGAGTCACACTGTGCTCGGTGAAAGGTGGCTGGCCACGGGTGACCCTGTCTTAGCCCGTAGGACAGCACGGAATGGCACGGAACCTGCGGGGAAGAGGGCAGGGAGCTGCAGGGGGGCTGAACGGGGGGGCAGGTACGTTCATTATATGCCCCCTATGCCTGGCCATCTGGCCAATGTTCCACGGAAGGAGGTTGTGTGGAGTCTCTGCCGAAAGCTAATTCCTAGCTCATCAGCATGGTTACTTTTTTTCTCCTTGTCCCGCCTCCCCCTCCCACATTCCCTATTTATTTAGAAACTGGAACGTTACTCACTCCATTCGTCGGAAGAAGTGGGCTGTGCCCACGAAAGCTCACGATGCCACCTACATGTTTTGTTAGTCTCTAAGGTGCTGCTAGACTACTCATTGTTTTTTAAGTGTTTCCTAGCTCATCGTCATGGTTACTGTGAGATGTTGGTATGGGAAACAATTTTAGAGTGAGGTAAAATGTAGGCTTGTATGTTCCCAGAGCATTGGGAGTGAAACGTGCTGCCACCTGAAGTGTGGGAACCTGATCCAATCAACAGGAGAACAATGAACTACAATGGAGCCAGCCTGCACTTACCATCTGGGCTAGATGCAGGCTGGAGTGTTACAAGGTGTAACACAGTGGGGGGGGGGTATGAATTGCTAGCCTGCAGAGGGAAAGGGCACGCTGCAGAGCACAATTGTGTTGGCAACAGCAGCAGCGTTTCCCCTGTGGGCACAAAGAGGGATGGGAACATGTGGTAGTGATTCATCTTTCACACCTCAGTATTGAGGTTTAAAACAAACAAAAAAAGGATTTTCTTTTCTTCACACAGCGCACAGTCAACCTGTGGAACTCCTTGCCAGAGGATGTTGTGAAGGCCAGGACTTTAACAGGGTTCAAAAAAGAACTAGATAAATTCACGGAGGTTAGGTCCATCAATACTTATTAGCCAGGATGGGTAGGAATGGTGTCCCTAGCCTATGTTTGTCAGAGGCTGGAAATGGATATCAGGAGAGGGATCACTTGATGATTCCCTGTTCTGGTCACTCCCTCTGGAGCATATGGCATTGGCTACTGTCAGAAGACAGGCTACTGGGCTAGATGGATCTTTGGTCTGACCCAATAGAGCCGTTTTTATGTTCTTATTGTCCTTTGATCTCTGACTGAGCTAGAAATTCCTTAGAGAGAGGTGACTATTGTCAGGTCTATATTAGGATAAGCCAAGCTGCCGAAGGGAACACTTATGCGAAGAGGGAGAAACAAGCTCTAAACCACTTTTGAAAACAGGCTATTCCAGAAGCAGGAGGCAAGGCCTGGCAGTTATTGTACGTTAGCATGAGTGTCCAATCTAGATGACAAGGGCCCAGGGAGCTCTTTGCAAAATGTCTCTTGCCACAAACCAGAAACCCACAAAAGAACAAAACCAAGCTTGAAACAACAGATTCCTCGGGGATTTTTGGCACATGGAGCCATGCGATGAACTATATGAATGTTATGGAAATATTGGGAAATGTATTGACACAAATAGCTCATATCAACAATGGGCACCCCAGTTATGGACAGCCACACATAGGCACAGGACTAGAAGGGAACCTCAATAGAGTGCCCAGACATGTGCGGGAAAATGTGTGTAAATTAAGGTGTAAATCCAACCTCTAGTGAGTACATCTGGCCGTCAGACTGGTGGAAGCCTGGATTAGTGCATCTCTCTTGTGACCTTCTCCACTTTTCTTTCTAACCCCTCGCCCTCTGATACATAGAATCATAGAACACTGAGGAAGTGGGTCTGGCCCACGAAAGCTCATCACCTAATAAACCATCTTGTTAGTCTTTAAAGTGCTACATAGTTCTGTCTTTTGTTAGAATTGGAAGGGACCTTGAAAGGTCATCAAGTCCAGTGCCCTGCCCTCACGGCAGGACCAAGCACCATCTAGACCATCCCTGATAGATCTATCCAACCTGTTCTTAAATATCTCCAGTGATGGAAATTCCACAACCTCCCTAGGCAATTTATTCCAGTGTTTAACCCCCCTGACAGGTAGGAAGTTTTTCCTAATGTCCAACCTAAACCTCCCTTGCTGCAATTTAAGCCCATTGCTTCTTGTCCTATCCTCATAGGCCAAGGAGAACAATTTTTCTCCTTCCTCCTTGTGACACCCTTTTAGATACTTGAAAGCTGCTATCATGTCCCCCCTCAGTCTTCTCCTTTCCAAACGAAACAAGCCCAATTCTTTCAGTCTTCCCGCATAGCTCATGTTCTCTAGACCTTTAATTATTCTCGTTGTTCTTCTCTGGACCTTCTCCAATTTCTCCACATCTTTCCTGAAATGCGGTGCCCAGAACTGGACACAATACTCCAATTGAGGCCTAATCAGCGCAGAGTAGAGCGGAAGAAAGACTTTTCGTGTCTTGCTCACAATACTCCTGAGAATGCATCCCAGAATCATGTTTGCTTTTTTTTGCAACAGTGTCACACTGTTGACTCATGTTTAGCTTGTGGTCCACTCTGACCCCTAGATCTCTTTCTGCACTACTCCTTCCTGGACAGTCGCTTCCCATTCTGTATGTGTGAAACAGATTGTTCCTTCCTAAGTGGAGCACTTTGCATTTGTCCTTATTAAACGCCATCCTATTTACCTCAGACCATGTCTCCAGTTTGTCCAGTTCATTTTGAATTACGACCCTATCCTCCAAAGCAGTCGCAACCCCTCCCAGCTTGGTATCATCTGCAAACTTAATAATCGTACTCTCTATGCCATCATCTAAATCGTTGATGAAGATGTTGAACAGAACCGGTCCCAAAACAGACCCCTGAGGAACCCCACTTGTTATGCCCTTCCAGCATGATTGTGAACCATTAATAACTACTCTGAGAATGGTTATCCAGCCAGTTATATACCCACCTTATAGTAGCCTAATATACTCGGTCTTCAGGACATTCCGAGTATGCACAACATAGGGGATTGTTTTGTTTAACTTATTTTGCTTTTCTGTGATTGCGATTAGACATGAATGTATTTTAGTACAGTTGAACCTCTCTAGTTTGGCATTCTCAGGGCCTGCCCAGAGAATTTTCCACTCCACAGGAGATCAATATTGTCTAGCAGCATTACCAACACTTCTGCTGCTCACTGGGATGTTAGAAGGTAAAGTTAGGGGTAAATTAGAGCTAAACAACAGCATAGGGGGCTGTAAACAAACTTTATGGGACCAGGGAAACTTGGCCACACCCATGATAAGCGGACAGCCGGCTAACTAAAATCTTTCTGGACAATGGATGTTTCCAGACCAGACAGTTCTGGACTAGAGAGTTTCGACCTGTACTAAACGGTTCTTATGTCTTTTGTGATTTTCCAATCTTATCTCCAATAATAAATTTATATAGCTTCCTGAGTAAAATAACCTGTTATTAGTGACCTGCGAATTTTGCATGCTAAATGAATCAAAGACTACCAGTGGCTTCATCCACAGGATTGATGAGGCATGCAGTACAGGCTGCCATGGTTTCAAAAGTCCCGACTTTGACTAGGGACGAGGAAAATTTTCCAGGCCAAAAAATACCAAAAACAAAAACAACCCTGGCTTGTCTCCTCTGCCTGTGTAATAATTAGAAAATAATTTGCAGAATTGCAGCACAGAGCAAAGGAAGTACAGTCACTTCCTCTTTGAGTGCCTCTGGTTAATGAGAAATGACAGGGTGAGATTCCTCTGGAGTGTTCGGCTCTAAAAATGGCTCAGAGCAGAAGACAGCAAAGCGAGACAGTAGAATTCCTCGGTGTGGTTCCTGCTTAAAATGTCTGATGTCCCATGAGTACAGTGGGAAGGCAGGAGGAAATCCAGAGACCGGATTCTCCCTGCTGTCAGTCTGGAGCCAAACCAATTCCTCTGGAGCTGGTCTGACCACAAGGGGCCATAAACAGGACAGGGAGACAGCATTTGTAATGCTCTCTGTTACAAGCCAGTGGTTTTCAAACTTTTTTCCTCGCGACCCAGTTGAAAGGAAATTGTTGATGCCTGCGACCCAACACAATTATATCTTTTGACTAGAGTGAGGGCTATGGGGTGGGGCCAACATGGGATTGGTGGGGGGTGTGGGGAGGAGAGGGCTCCATCTGGGTGTGCAGGCTCTGGGGTGGGGTAGGATGAGGGGTTTGGAATATAAAGTTCCATGTTGGGGGACAGGGCAGAGGGATTCAGGGTATAAGAGGAAACTCTGGGCTGGGGTAGAGGTGGATTTCAGGGGGGGTGCAGGCTCTGGGGTGAGATGAGGTGTTTGGAGTGCGTGTGGGGGGGGCTCTGGGTTTGGAGAGGCTCAGGGCCGGGGCAGGGGGTTGGTGCTCAGGGTTTGGACATGGACTTTCCTCTGCCAGCTCCCAGGTAGCAGTGCAGCAGCAGGGGGGCTAAGGCAGCTTCCTGCCTGTCCTGGCACCGCTGACTGCGCTGCACCCCAGAAGTGGCTGGCAGCAGGTGCACAAGGGGCTCTGCGTGTTGCTTTCACCCACAGGCACCAGCCCCCAGAGCGGATGCCCTGGGTGGAGGCCGTGCAGGGAGCCCTGTCCAGCCCCGCCTAGGAGCTGGACCAGCTGCTGGCCGCTTCTGGGGCACAGCGGGGTCTGCAGTGGACAGGGAGGAGGCCTGCTGTGGCACCCCTCTGGTCACCCCACAGCCAAGCCACCCAGGGCCTGCCATTCCGCGACCCAGTCCCAGGTGAAATTGCATGCGAATCCCATGCGAGGTTAAACGGCAGTGACTCAGGTTGGGGCGCCCTCTGCTGTCTGTGGTGCGCACCTTCAGAATGGCTGCGGTTCGGCTGGATAATCGTAAAGCAGGGCTGGGGAACCTTTTTTGGGGCGGGGGCCGCTAACCCACAGAAAAATCAGTCGGGGCATGTACACAACGAGAAGTCGTAAATGCACAATCCCAGAAGGAAAAAAAAAAAGACCAACCCTCACTGACGTAGCCCCTAACTGAGAAGGAGAAAGACCCTCCTCGCATTCCCCTCACACACCAGAATCAGTGGGGTCTAGGCTAGTAGATTTTGTGTGCTCCAGTCCCGCAGTAGGCATGGGCTCCCCAATGCTGGGGGGAGCTCTGAGCCTCAGGGGCTGGATCCAGGCAAGCTGGGGGCCACATCCGGCCCCTGGGCCTGGGGGTTCCCCATCCTGTCTGAAAGCTTTGGAAACATTCTACTGCTGCCCAACCAGGGAGGATGTGGTTAACTGCTCCGAACGCTGGAGACTTGCATGGCTCGTTAGCCACAGAAGCGGAGAAAAGAAACAAAACAAGGGAATGAAACTGGCTTTGAAAAGATTCCACTGAGGCAGAGGCGGGTTCTAATTTCCTAGGGCCCTGAGCCAGAGCAAGCGGGGGGGGCCTCGGCGCCGGAACCATGGCCCCGCTTGATGACCTTGATTCCTAGGGCTAGTTTATTACGGCTCGCTGAATGATCGGACCACAAGGAACTTAGGTTCCTGTCCAAGTTCAGGTTACAGGATTAAAGAACACAGGGAGCTGAATGTCTAGTGTGGACCCTTGCGATGTGCGGCAAGGACACTCGCTCTGAGGACAAAACCAACATTTCAAGCTCTTTATTAAATGAGAGCGCAAGCAAAGCTATAAATCACAGACTCCCAAAGAAATAATACAGCTCTATTGTCCCTGGGGGTAACGCCCCTTTTCTAAACAGCTACTTAAACTAGCATATTCATACCCTTCAATTAATTCAGTGGTCCAGGCTCCTCCACCCCACACTGGTAGAGGTCACGGTCGAGTGTGGAGCAGCTAAGCTATGTCACAGACGCTGAGCTAAGAGCTTAACAGACGATAACGAAAAGGAAAAGCGACCACTCCACATGGTGGTTTGCCTGCTTAAAAGGTCCTGACACTGCCCCGGATAGTCATCTCTGTGCCCAACTTTCCTGCCCAAATCTTATTTTCCCACCCAGATAAATCTCAAGTACACTTACTCTATAGGCCAGTGTGTTATGACGTGTAACCCTCCTGCTGGAAGGGCCGGGTTCAGTATCTAGAAAGGTTCTTTCAACAGGGTGACCAACCTGGCTCCCATCCAGTAAACTGGGAAAGTTCCAGTCTACACATTGGGCGCCGTTAGAGGCAATTCTTCCCTTCTTGCAAGCACTGAGTCGGAGATAGAAACAGTCTGTTTAATAACAGTCATCTAGCATCAACCTACAGGAACACACATAGACAAAGAAAACCCGTAAGCAAGGTACCATCCCCAGAGTCCACAGGGCAGAGTCTTTTGCTTAAAGATCTTTAGTCCAACCCCCAACTCATATAATATGGTATCCCCCCACTTCAAAAACCCCACTCACAGCTCTATCCAGTCAGCGCAGACCCAGAGTCCTAGGTACATCATCCTGATGTCTCCATTCATTGAGTATGTGGCAATGCCACCTACGTGCTACTTCTACCGGCTGCCCCGCCGGCTGTCCACTTCTGCCAGCTGCCTGCTGCTGTTCCCGCCAGCTGCTCCCACTGGCCGCTTGCCAGCCACTCACTCCTGTCAGCTGCCCTGTTGGCTGCCTGCTGCTGTTCCCACCGGCCGCTTGCTCCTGCAAGCTGCCCCGCCAGCCACTTCTCCTGCCGGCCTTGTGATGGATTTGGCTCTAGGCCAAACCTAGTGATTTTAGCTCTCTGTGATGTCAGCTCCTCAGTGATTTCAACTCTTGGCCCACAGCACAGCCCACCCAAAAGATTCCAGCATCCACTGGAACAACATTTTAAAACAATAAAGAGACTCCTTATGGAGTCTGTTTTAGTTCTATCACTAGAACTGAAGGGGAAAGAGAAACAGGTTGAACCAGTCTTACAGCTCACATCTGGAGGGCATATAGCTTGCTGGTTCAGAGCTCTGCCCTTCCTCCCAGTTTACTTTACTGAGTTTGGAAGAGAAAGCCTTGTCCATCCGAGATTCTTTACACTGACAGTGTCTCTCCTTTGAACTGAGTTAGACAGTCTGCTTTTCTGCATCCCCAACAACTGCAAGCATTGGTGGTCATATTTTACAATTCCTACATTTAGGGTTAACATGGTTGTGACCCCACAACATCCAAATTGGTTACAATAGGCAAAACACTATACTAACAATTGCATATCGAGCAGGCCCAAGCAACTGAGTGAACTGTATTTACATAACTATACCCAGGATTTCTTTCCCATTTCAGTGTGAACTGTATTTACATAACAACTGTTAGATCTAAGGTCTAAGCAACAGAGTGGACATAACCACACCCAGGATTTCTTTGCCATTTCAGCTGGCTGTAATGAAAGGATTGATTCAGACCCTGCTTACATATATATTACTATCATTTTTATACATATTATATTGATTATCAAATCCTCAAAACTGTTACTTTTGGCCTAAACAATTACTTCCATATTATGCGATGTACCTTGTGGTTACTGGTCTACTCTAGAATTTTGGTAAACATGCTCAGTTCTCTGTTCAGTTCTCCAAAGTTAAAAGGGGTAACCGGTAGGCCATTTATCTATGCCAAAGGTCACAAACATTTATGCTAACTTGCTCAGGCCTGTAGGTTCTTTGCATTACAGCCAAGTATAATGAAGGAATGGGTACTGGTATTATTCAGTACCAAACAGAAACCAAAAAAAATTAATACAATCAAACCAATTAAGAAAACAGACTATATACTATAGCAAGCTAGCAGGCTTTTCACCGGCACATTCATTAGTGAAATGTATGTCAGTCAGAGGAGTGGCTTTTTTCACACCCCCGAGTGACAAAAGTGCTAGTGCAGACAAAGCCTTAGAGGGACCAAGGAGTGGCATTTAATTTTCCCAGACTCTGGGTGGGGGCTCAAGCCAGTTGTGTGTTATATTGTTAGGAGGGACCCCATATACTGTACCCAGCTCTTGTGGCTGCCAACTCCACCTAGCAGTAGGGTTACATTTACAACGCCTAGGAATTTCCTTAACTAAATGTAGTAAGATCTCTCTGATTCTTTAATTTCATATTTATCCTTTAGCTCATACAGGAATTATGATTATTGCTGTACCTTTGTAATTGAGGACCTGATACCTACCGTTAATGTGAAATTAATCAGAAAATCACTCGATTAATTCATCTCTCCTTTACAATGATCCAGTGAAAGGCCCATGTCTGAGAGATGTAAAAACTCCTTGAGAACAGTGGGAGCTGGGGGTAATGTCCCACTTGAACATTCAACACGCTACATCTGGAGGGGTCTGAAGGCCACAGAACTTCATCCAGCCACTCCTGACTACATTACAGCCCACAATCCCTGGCTTCATGGGCGACAGGTGATAGGCCTGGTTTGGGGGAGGCCCTGCCCCCTCTGTGCCCACCAAAGCCCAGCCCCAAATGTGGCCACTGGCCCCATCCTGCACCCCAGTCCCCTCCATTTGGTGCTGCCCCCTCCAAGGCAGTTTCATCCCCCCCGCCTCCCAGCATCAGATCCCAATTCAAAGATGTCAAGTTATGGAGAATCCACCGTTGACACTGGTTGAACCCCGTCTATGACCCATGCTACAGAGGGAGGCAGCGTTCACCCCTCCCCCCCCAAGGGCTCTGCAAATCTGACCCATGGGAAAATCCCTTCCCACCCACAAGCACGGGCTCTGTTAGGGCAGGAGTATTTCGGCAAGACTCACCAGCTAAACGCCCGGGAGAGAATTCTCTGCAGTAACTCAGAGCCCTGGGGGGATATTTGCCGCTAGCGGATGCAGATTGGCTACTGGCCATTGTGGGCAGCCTCATCAGACCAGCCCCTCCATACACTTCGCAAGCTCAGCATTGAACCCAGCTCGGTGTTTTGCGCCCCACTGCTCTCCTGGGAAGGCCCTTCCAGAACTTCCCTCCGTTCCTGGTTAGAAACGCTGGTGTAATTTCAAGTCTCAATTTTTGATGGCAAGTTTGTTCTCGAGTCAACGCTGGGTCTTAACAGAAAGAACTCCTCTCCCTCACGGGTGTTTTTCCCTCGCTGGTAGATTTACAGAGAGCAAGCACCTCTCCCTTCCGACTTTGCCGAGGGGAAACAAGCCAAGCACCTGCCTCTCCTCCCGTAAAGACGAGTTTCCACTGCTCTGATCCGCTAAGAACACATGAATGGCCAGACTATCTGCAAAGTGCTTGTGGGAAGTGACTGCCCCACACTGGCCGAGAAGGGTTAAAAGAGGCTGTGAGGAGCCTGCACAGAAATGCAGCCAATCAGGGAAGGGCTTAGAGGAGCCAATCAGGGTATAGCTCTATGAGACAGCCTGGTATATAAGGAGCTGATGATCAGCAGCGTGCAGGCAATTAGGGACTGACCAGGGAAGGTGCAAGACCTGGTTCCCAAAGAAGCATCTTCAGGAGAGCCGTGCTGGGTAGGCTCAGGTGGGCTGGAGAGGGCGGCTCCAGGGTGATACCTGCCAGGCAGCAGGCCTTGCTGCTAGGGCCAGGAGGGTGCAAAGGGTCACAGGGGACGTGGCCTAGGGAACTAGAGGCAGCACCCCTCTGCCCTCATCCCATCTCCCTGCTCCAGGTCACAGCCCAAACTTTCTGCACCTCCTGCTCCAGGTCACAACCCCCTCCCAGACTCTGCACCCCTCCTTCAGGCCAGAATCAAGAACATAGGAATGGCCATACTGGGTCAGACCAAAGGTCCATCCAGCCCAATATCCTGTCTGCTGACAGTGGCCAATGCCAGGTGCCCCAGAGGGAGTGAATCGAACAGGTAATGATCAAGTGATCTCTCTCCTGCCATCCATCTCCACCCTCTGACAAACAGAGGCTGGGGACACCATTCCTTACCCATCCTGGTGAATAGCCATTGATGGACTTAACGTCCATGAATTTATCGAGTTCTCTTTTAAACCGTTATAGTCCTAGCCTTCACAACCTCCTCAGGCAAGGAGTTCCACAGATTGACTATGTGTGGTTTGAAGAAGAACTTCCTCTCCTGCACCCATACTATACTATGTGTGAGTCCACCAGGGCTACTTGTGGAGTTAGGGTCTCCTCATAGTCTCCCTTTGTTTCCCTCGCTCTTAGTGCTGCCGGCAGTAGTTGGCGATTGCTCTACACACACACTGGCCCTTCCATGCAAAGAGCCAAATGTTTCGGCCACATCTTTGGCAAACGTGCTAATAGGCGAAAACTTTCTGCACAGCTAAATTAATGCTCCATTTGGATTGACTGTGCTGCGTCCCAGCCTGCCCGGTGTTTAATGACGGCTCTTTATCTACTGGGGCGTCAGCCACATGATCTACCAGTCAATTAGGAGACAGTATTGTAGCATTTAGATAAACGGCAATCGCCACACATAGCAATCAGCATCCTGCAAAAAAATAATTAGGAATCTCATTTCCAAACCATGACTCATTCATTATGGGCTCATTAGCTGCGTGTTTGACAGGGTGCTACCGCCACAGAATCTGAAATAGATCAGACACCAGCAGCAGCTTTTCCATTCAAACAGCTCCTCCTAAATAGCAGTTGGGTTCAAGGAGGTCATTAATTCCTTCCGGCATCGCGTGCTAAGACTTTCAATAAATCCCAGTCAAGAACGCCAAGGGCTAGCTCCCCAACTAGTGTAACATGGCTGAGTTCCACTGAGTTGAGCAAAACTTACACAAGTTGCGTTTTTTGTGATGTTGAAGAAGCAGAGGCACGTTATAGTTAGGCCAGGGCTGGGCATGATGCGGCCTGGGGGCTGGATCCGTTTCACCTAATGCTTTGATCTGGCCCGTAGACTGCAACTGGCCGCTTTCTATTTATATCCTGTTGCCCATGCTACCGAATTTCCAGGCAGCAAGATCCTATTTAAATGGATCCCAGTTCCTGGTTACGGTGCTATTCCAGCATAGGGCAGAGCCGTGAGTCCTTGAAATAGGTGCAGCAACCCCAGGCGGTTGTTAGGCAATGCGGTAGTGGCGGGGCCGGGAGCCGCGAGCCCTTTGCTGTGTTTTTAATTCAAAGCCTCCAACCCCAGACAAGTCCCCAGACCCCCGCCCCTTCCACCCCAGGCCCCGCCCCTTCCGGAGTGGAGCTGGTCCGTGACCATGTACCAAAATTCATTAAGTGGCTCCCTTGCCAAAATTATTGCCGGCCCCTGAGGTAAGCCCATTTATACTGGCACTTAAAAGCAACGGTGAGTGAGGAACGAAAGGGGGCACCGGCTCCACCTCTCTCCGCCCGGCCGGCGCCTTCCCTGCCGCCGCCGCCGCCGCTGCTGGTGAGTGGCAGGGCGCCGTGCTAAGGACTCCTGCTGCTGGCCCTCCTGTCAGCTGCTGGACGGCCCCTCCCGCCTTGGGGGGGGTGTACATGGCGCCCCCCCCCCCCACGCATCCCCTTGGCTTAAAAGTGTTAGAAGAGTGCAATATGGTTACCCTGACGCACTGACATTTTAATTTATAGCTGAGAGTTTGCTGTCAGACTGTGGTGGTGTGCAAAGCGTGTACCTGTGGTGACGGCCGCGTCCTCCTCTGGGTATATTTCTAGGCGTCTTTTTGTCTGCTGCTGCGGGGAGCCGTTTTGAGAGGACCAATTCAGGGAAGGCTTGTGTATCAGGGCGTGACTCACTGCCTCAGTGACCCACTGCGAGGTGTCATCTAGCCCCTTACCTCAGGGGCAAACCGCCGGCCGACATGGCCACTCCTCATAGGCAAAGGGGTACGGACCAGCTGTCTTCTCCTGCCCTGCAGCTTAGTACCTCTCAGGCCTTGAGGGCTAGGCCTCAGCCCAGGAGTTTGTCTGGCCAGAGCTCCCCAGCTCTGCCTGCCTCTCCCCAGCCTTGCTCTGCCTCAGGACGCCGCCAGCTTCTCTCCTGCTCCACCACTGGAGCAAGAGTGTGTCTGGTTCCCTCCTCTCCATTTATCCAGCTCCAACTGGGCCCTAATTATCTGCAGCCCCCCTGTGGCTGCCTGCCACTCAGCCCCCTAGACTGGGAAACTAATTGTAGAATAATTAGTCTCTGGGGGGCTGTGTGCCCATTTCTTGCAGACTGCCCTGCGCGGGCCATTCCCAGCATGATCCAGCCAGGCAGCTAACTGGTCACAGCCGGGCCCGGCTGCCTAAGAACTTGCTTGGCCACGTGTCCCTGCGGCCTGCCTTTTGCTGCCTCGTGTTTGAACTTCGCATGGCATTTGTGTGCTGGAGATGATGTACTACCAGGGCTGTCCCTGGTGGGGTGGGGGGCCCGAGTCCCGGAGTTTGTAAAGTGCTGGGGGGGGCGCTCCCCACAGGCCGCTCAGGCCCCAGCCCCCACTCCACCCCTTCCCCCACAGTCCCACCCCTGCCCCACCTCTTCCCATCAAGCTCCGCCCTGTCTCCCGAGTGCGCTGTGCCCTCCCTCCCTTCCCGTCTCTTCCCGTCTCCTCCACAGCAGGTGGTAGGCACTGAGAGGGAGGGGCGGGCAGTGGGCAGGAGGTGCAGGGTGGGGGCTCTAGTAGGAAGGCTGCCACTGGCTGCTCAGCACCCCTCATTTTTTTCCCATGGGTGCCACGGCCCCAGAGTACCCCAGCGGCGCCTGCCTTATCGAAGTGCGGGGTTCCCCCAAGATGTGGTCACCCAAATTCGCCACCCCCAAGGGATGGGTCTGTGTACAGTGCATCACACGGTACATTCACACACAGGCGGCAACAGAGGACTGGCAGAAGCAGCCTCCATCCTCACACTCGTCCCCGCCTCTTACGCCACCCGGGTCACTCTTCGCTGGAGGACGGGCCCCACAGCTGGATCTCTGGGTCTCAGTTCTCTCCGCCCCTGAGCACCAGGATCCACGTGCTCAATCTGCCCCTATCTGAAGGGGCCCCAGTCCTGGGATTTCTTCAGAATTTCCTCTGCAGCGGCTAAGCCAGCACATACCTGGGTCACTGGGCTGTGGGACCTTGAGTCCGAATAACTCTTGCGGCTGAGGCGGTGTTTCCAGACAACAGATTCCTTAGCACACCCCATGCATTACCCATGTGCCAGCAATTGTTCTGCAGAACTCCCTCTTAATTGTATTGACGAGCTCCACTTAAAAAACCAGTCTGCACAATGCCACCCCATGTAATTACGTGGTAAGTAATGACATGTTTCTGTATTTGGCGTGTAATTAATTAGGCTGACTGAGTCCAAAGAGCAATTACTATGTAACGTAGGCTGTGATTTAGCAAGTGGAAATAACAATTCCTGAGTTATTACATGATACACTATGAAATAGTTGGCCACCACAGTAGAATTAATAGCTGTATACATCCAGGCTGACTTTGCTTGTTATCATGTAATTAAATGGTTGCCAGTTAGCATGTGAGTAAAGTAACATCATAATCAACTGGTGTTGGGCATGTCTACACGAGGAAATTATTTCAAAATAAATAAAATTGAAATATCAGAGGGGTAGCTGTGTTAGTCTGAATCTGCATAAACAACGAGAAGTCCTGTGGCACCTTATAGACTAACAGATTTATTGGAGCATAAGTTTTTGTGGGCAAAGACCCACTTCGTCAGATGGGCATTTCCACTACATGCATCTAACAAAGTGGGTCTTTGCCCACGAAAGCTTATGCTCCAATAAATCTGTTAGGGTACGTCTAGACTACAGGCTTTTGTCAACAGAGGCTTTGTCGACAGATACTGTCGACAAAGCTTCTGTCGACAAAGAACATCTAGACTACATCCAGTTCTGTTGACAAGCCGCTTTGTCGACATGAGAGTGTAGACGCAAAGGACAGTGTAGATGCAATAACGCCTTCTGTCGACAGAACTCTGTCGACAAAAGGCGTTATTCCTCGTAGAATGAGGTTTACCACCGTCGACAAAACTGCCGAGTTATGTCGACAGAACTCAGCGGCAGTATAGACGCAGGTATAGCTTTGTCGACAAAAGTCCACTTTTGTTGACAAAACCCTGTAGTCTAGATACACCCTCTGTCTATAAGGTGCCACAAGACTTCTCGTTGTTGATGCAAAATTGAAATAATAACTCCTAAAATAACAAAATTGAAATAGTATGTCTCCACTATGGGGGAGCCTCAAAATTAGTCCGAGGGAGGCTCCCTTAATGTTGACGCGCTACCTCAACTTAGAGCCCCAGGAAGCACTGGGGAGTAATTAGTTCAAATTACTCTGGGGAGTAGTTTTTTTGAAATATCACCACAGCGTCCACACTACAGATATTTTGAAATAATCATTTTGAAATAAGTGTTATTCCCCGAGGAGAGCAGGCATACAGATTTTGAAATAACCAGCCTGTTATTTCAAAATAACAGGGTTGGTAGTGTGAACGCTCTGCTTATCATTTTGAAATAAGGGGAGTTATTTCGAAATAACTCCCTAGTGTAGATCAGGACTTTGTCTTCTCTAGAATCTTGACCAGGGCCAGCCCGAGCCATTCGTGCGCCCCAGGCCCTGGGAGCACGGTGCTGCCCCTGGGAGTGCGACACATGCGCAGCCCTGTCCCTGGGTACGCAGCGCATGCGCGGTGCCATCCCCGCCCGGGCGGTGCTCTGGGCGGTAGCCCGGTCAGCCCGTAGCTTGATCTTGACAGCACATAATCAATAAACATAGACGCCCTACCTTGCACTGCAAACATCTGCATTGATTGTTTGTATTCAAATGCACTGGGCCTGCCTTCTGATCTTTTTATGCTACATGAGAGATGTGAACAGAAGTGACAGCAGCAGCTGTATTATATCCACTGAAATTAGACCATTACTGATGGTTTCTTCAACATCTCTCTGCCTGCCTGCTGCACGTTTTCAGCAGCAATAGCTCCATTCAGCTCCCTCCACCCACCCCATTTGCTTTACTTCACTGTTGCAGATGTGCTCTTTAATAATTGAGACCAAACTTGTTTGGTTTAATAAATAAAGAACAATTCTCCCCTGATCTCATTGCTTGCAGCATGTCCCCCTTTTCACGGTGCTCCTTTGTTGGCCAAATGCAATAGTCGGTGATGGTTTATTAATGAAGGCGCACAGCCGTTGCGGTGGAAACGGCACCGTCTCAGGCTATGCCTAGACTACAAGCCTCTTTTGAAAGAGAGCGTCTAGACTACAAGCAGATTTTTCGAAAAAGCGAGCTGCTTTTTTTGAAAGAGAGTCTAGATGCTCTCTTTCGAAAAAGCACAGGATGCATTCAATGGCGCCTTTTTCCAAAGAGTACTTTCAAAGAAAGGCGTTATTTCTCATAAAATGAGGTTTACTGCGATCAAAAAAACTGCCGCGTTCTTTCGATTTTCTTTCGAAAGAACGCGGCTGCAGTCTAGACACAGGTGAAGTTTTTTCAAAAAAACCCTGTAGTCTAGACACCCTCAGATGTTCAGCCAGTCCCCAGGAAAGGAGGCAAGAAGATGAAAGGACTTGCTGGGGTTTCTTACTGGAACTTCCCCCTGGGATAACATATACCTATCTCATAGAACTGGAAGGGACCTTGAGAGGTCCTTGAGTCCACTCTGCTGCTCTTCTGGAAGGAGCAAGTACCCAGATTTGGCCCAGATCCCTAAATGGCTCACTCAAGGATTGAGCTCATAACCAAGGGTTTAGCAGGCCAATGCTTGAGCCACTGAGCTATCTATCCCTCCCATTGCCTTGAATAATAGATGGTACCAATGTGGTGTTGACTGTGTATCGAGGCACAGCACCAGAAACTTGAAGGCAAAAATCCCGCTGACTTAAACTTAAATCTACTTTTGGATTCCAGAGACCTACCACCGTGTGTCCATTAGCATCTTCCACCTATTTTACCTTGCCTTTCTCGGATGGATGACAACTCGCCTGTGACAGTAGCCTTAGCAAGGGGGAATATGTGAGCTGAATACTCAGCAGCAGCCCCAGCAGGCATCCTGACAGCCCTCTCTCTCCTCCTCCGCCTCACCCTTGTGCCTGAGGCTCTAGAAATTCATTGCTGGCTGTAGCACCGATTCATGACTCCCTTGCTACAATACAACTGCACTGGCTCCGCTAGCAGAGGGTTCGCCTCAGGTAAACACAGCCAGCCACCCACGGCTCTGTACTTGCCATGAGAAGCACTAAGTGGGAGGCTGAGGGAAAAACCAGCTGTCTGACACATGGACCACACTATAACTGTATGTTGGGATCCAGGCAAGCCTGCCGGTTGCTAGGGCCACGGGCGGCCTTGCTGCGGAAAGTCACTCCTTTTTTCCCCGAGTTTTGGGGGAAACCAGACACATTGGCCTCTCTGAGGTGGGCACACTAGGTTCATACCGCCCGACTGGGGGCACCCGCGCTGCTCAGAGGCTGGGGGAGAGCAGCCCTACTGCATGGCACTTAGAGGTGGACTTCATGACTCGGCCTCGGTAAATACCCTTCTCGGGGCCGTGCTTAGCTGCAAACTTTGCCGGACGCCCTCCCCTTGCTCCAAAACATACACGCAGGCCCCGACTCCTTCCCTTCCCGTCTTCTGCTGGGCAGCGAGCGAGAGCGGGCGAAGGCCCCACACTCCTCTGTGGAGAGGCAAAGGACACAGAGGGAGGCTGCTGTGGGCTTGGATTCAAGAATCGGGGTGTGGGGACTGTCGCTACGGGCGCTCTTTGTCTCCCTCTTGTGCCCACACACTCTAGCCCCTAGAACGGCACCACAGGCCCTGGAGTTGCTCCAGAGAGCACAGTATCGGTGGGTGGGATTATGAGACTGCTCTCCATGACAACCTCCCTGCTCTGGCGGCCTCCGGCACCGCAGCCGGGATCCTGTCAGCGCTGCCATGCCACTTGGCGGGTCTAACCCAACTCTCCGGGCTGAGTCACAGCAGTAGGGAGCCCTGGCTAGGGAAATACACCTCAGCCACCATCGGCTGGCAAACACAGGCCCTGCACTCCAGGCCCTCAGTTCAGCTCTCTCCTTAGCACCAAGCACTTAGATGTGTCTATAGTTTAAAAAAAAAAAAAAAGGGAAGTTTATTGAACAGTGTTGCTGATAGATTCAATTACAACACAGTACAAGGGTTTGGAAACATAAGGTTGCAGGTAAAAGGAGAATGTAAGAATGGCCAAACTGGGTCAGACCAAAGGTCCATCTATCCCAGTGTCCTGTCTGCCCACAGTGGCCAATGTCAGATGCTCTTGTGGAAGTGAACAGAACAGGGTATCATCAAGAGATCCATCCCCTGTCACCTATTCCCAGCTTCTGACAAACACAGGCTAGGGACACCATTCCTACCCATCCTGGATAATAGCTATTGATGGACCTAACTTCCCTGAATCTATTTAGTTCTTTTTTGAACCCTGTTAAAGTCCTGGTCTTCACAACACCCTCTGGCAAGGAGTTCCACAGGTTGACTGTGCTTAGCCTAGGTTTATTAACAAGTTCCTTTCCGCCTAATAAGGTGTTTCTCACCCAATGTTCAATTCCTACAGCGCTTGTCCAGCCCAGAAAGTTGGGCTCCCCCTTTTATGAGACAGGCCTGCTGGAAGAGTGTCTCCTCCCTACTGGAGAATAGCGTGTGTTGTGTCTCCTTCTCCTATTCAGCTACAGCCTGTTGGCTCATGAGAGGGGGTAATTTTGTCTTTGCAAGTGCTCCAGCCTGCCTCTGGGTAGGCCAGGAAACAGGGGGTTTGCGCTGGCTCCCTGGACGCTGGGTGTTTTCAGGGCTGATGGAGTCGGTTCTGAGACCTCCCCCGAGTTTCACTTCCAGCCGTGCTGAAACGCAACGGCCTACCTGTGGGGGCGCTCTGCAGCTGGTTCCCATGCAAACCTCGCGCGCCGTCACCATGACAACCAGCTAGTTTGTTGCGCTCGGCAGAGACCCCACAAAACAGCCTTCAGGGAACCGCTGAGAAGAGGGTCGGCCGTGGGGTAATGTACCGGCCTGGGCAAGTCTGCACAGCTGTTATGGTGGGCTCCCCAGCTGCAGCTTCTGGAAAGGAGGTGGAGTCCTCCTGGTGCCTGCTCTCTTCCCTTTCCCGCATGGAACCCCCACCCAAGGTCCAGCTGCATTTGCTCCCTATAATCTGCATATGGGGGGGACCCTTCCAGCCCCTCACACTAGCTCCTCCTTGCACTTGCTTGCCGGAGACCGAGAGGAGGAAGAAAAAATGGTTCTCCTTCACTTCTGAGGAGAGGACAAGACAGAAGGGGCTCACGTTGCAGCAAGGACTGTTAAGGTTGGACATTAGGAAAAAAACCACTTCCCCACAGTCAGGATGGTTCATCACTGGTCTAAAGAGCCCAGGGAAATGTGCAATCTCCATCACCGGAGGTTTTTAAAGAGCAGGTTAGAGAAACACTTTTCAGGGATGGCCTAGATGGTGTGTGGTCCTGCCAGGAGTATGGGGGACTGGCCTAGATGATCTCTTGAGGTCCCTTCCTGCCCTACAGTTCTGATTCCATACTTATGTTCCTCACCGACACACAGGCCTCCTCCTTCCCAGGGCCACAGTCGAACATAGGAGGTGCCCAGCTGGCCTCAAAGGCTGTGTCTAGACTACAGGGTTTTTTCGAAAAAAGTGGCCTTTTTTAGAAAAAACTTCACTTGCGTCTAGACTGCCACCACATTCTTTCCAAATTAAATCGAAAGAACGCGGCATTTTTTCCGACAGCGGTAAACCTCATTTTACGAGGAAGAACGCCTTTTTTCGAAAGAGCTCTTTCGAAACACAAACAGGGCTTTTTCGAAAGAAAACATCCAGATTGGCTGGGTGCTCTCTTTCAAAAAAGCAGATTGCTTTTTCGAAAAAAGTGGTAGCTGTCTAGACAATCTCTTTCAAAAGAAGCGTGTAGTCTATATGTACCCTAAGTGTCTACTGTATAGGAAATTCTGTCACTACAGGTAAAGATCATGGCTTGATAAATGCCCCCAGTGGCTGTACAGGGACACCCAAAGGTGCTCAGGTGGACACACATGCAGCGTTCTCTCATAAAAGTCATTTATTAGAACAGCAAACACTTGTCTTTAGTACAGCAGCTGTATGCAGCTATGATTGCAGTACAGTGTAAACTACGTGGTACAAGTCACTAGAAATCTAATAAGCATCATGAACATCATAAAGAACTGGGAATGTAACGACTATGAAAAACGAGTCCACAGTGGCCCGGCAACTGAGTCTCATAAGAAATTAAACAAATAATCGCTCAGCGTTGTCCCGCAACACAGCTTCTTCTGTAGCCGAGATAAACGAATCCGTTGAAATGAACAAGATAGCACCCATTCAATAAATTAGGAAAACTGAATACTAGAACAACAATATAACAAAAAAATAATATTCTAAATAGAATGGTAAGCACTAAAAGTAAATGGTTATCTATTTACACAAGGTCTTTTTGCTGGAACATTATTTCAGTAGCTTCCCCTCCCTCCCTACCCCCAGTTCCATTAATTATGTTTTTCTTTTTTATCAACAAACTCAATTGCTTGGCAGGTTGGCAAATAGTTAGGCAACAAAACAGAACTTTTCTCCAGCCCCGGAAATTAATCTACAGAGTGTCATCAACTGAAGGAAAGCATACTAACATGCAGCATGCGGTCTCCTCATGACAGAAACGGTAAACGTTAACATCCTGGCATTTTAAACACAGTGATCATCATCTGTCATGTTTCCATGTGACATTTGTCTGAATTACCAGAAAGTTAAGCTTGTGAATGGCAGCAGAATGTAACTCTGGTTGATGTGAGGCACAGGTAGGCGTAGCAACAAGCATGTTTATTCCTGAGAATGTGAACGCCATGAACCCTTTCCTTGTCTCCCTCTGCTCTCTCTCCTGATCCCCATGCGACGCTCCCCTCGGAACAGAATGACTCCTCTCTACGAAAAGAAGGACACTGTTGGGTGTTTTTTTTTTAAGGCTAGGTTGTCACTGTTGCTATAAAAAAATAAATGCTAATATCAAAAGGGCCGCCGGCCGGGCCCTGTGAGATATGGCAGCACCATGTCCGATGGCACCATTATGTAGAGCGCAGTTTATAAAGCCATGGCGTGGGCGCAAGTGGTCGCAGCAAGTTGCCTCGCAAATCCGCACTGCCTTGCAGTGCGTGGGGACAGGAGGGTGGTTAAGAACACGGTCCGCCTACTGAGCTAAACCGAAAAGCCTTTGGACATGAGACATTATAGAACCAGAGCTGTTCAATTAACATCTAATTATTCTGTTGAAACCAAGTGACCATCACCTCAGAAATGTAATTATCTTCTCAAGTTTCCTATCCATCTTAATTACAGTGGTCTGATGAAGCCCTGGCATATCGCTCAGAATTTAAAAGTAGTATCTTTGGACCAAATCCTGCCCCGGGATGCATGAAGATGGTTCCCCCTGACTTCTGTGCGAGCCACATCCATGCATGAGGGAAGAATTTTTGACCCTTCCTGCCATCATAGATATGACTATCCCCTAATACTTGATGCATTCCACCTGGCTCTGTATAGACTAACTGGTAATCCAAGACCAATGTCTACAAAGATGCTTGAGGGTACTGCACAAGAAAGGCCACAGGGAAAGAAACATCACTGGAGGCAATTTGACTGGCATCAGCAAATGCATGCCCACAAAGGCCCCACCCTAGTCTCTCCTGGTTTCTTTATACAGCATCTTTTGTCTGATGCATAACTCAGTCAAAAGGTAGTGGAAGGGTTTCACTTGCGAGGTTAGCAGCTAAGCTGGTCAACAGCAACCACACGGTGATGGGGAAATGATAAGCCCACGTTTAAAAATAATACCAAACCAAATCAATGGCCCAAACTGAAAAGCTGGCACAGAGGGAACATCTCAGGCTACCTAGGTACTTTATCAGCCAAAAGAGCTAAACAGCAAAGCAAACACGCACAGTACGGTGCTGGAGACGCCAAGCGGGTTTGCCATGCGGTCGTGGAGTTCAAAGACTGGAGAAGGCCAGTTCCTTCTCTTCTTGCGTGTGTTGTTTGTTTTGGTGTCCCCTGGTCTCCAGTTACCAGCTGAGCAAAGATTTCCCGGCTCCTAGGAGGTCTCGTCTCGACAAGGCAAAGCAGCTCCCCCTGAGAAAGGCAGCTGGCTTCAGCAGTCTCATTACTGCATGGCTCCCCTGGGCGTGTAGAATTCGGGCACCGGCAAACCGGTGTGGAGCGTCACCTGTAACGACAGCACTGTTGCCAGGGAGCAGTCTCTAGACCGCCTCCCGTGGGGCTACATCCTGACTTCACAGGCGTGAGCCAGGGGTCGAAACACCATGTGCAAGCAGCGCCGTGTGCCACTGGCCATCAGCTCGGGCTTACAAGAGTGTCCTGGCAGCTGTGCAGGGCTGTGGCAGAGCAGCACTGCTTGGAGCGGGCGTTGCACCCACAGCAGCAGCAGCCGCAGTGACCACGGGAGAGGAGTAGCACAGGGTGCTTGGCAGCATGGGTGCTGGCTGAAGGTCGGGCTGGTAGCCCCGCCCACAGCCCCGCCCCTCTACCTAGGCCCCACCCCCATGGGAGCCAAGCACCCCCACTTCCAAATCACCAAAGGGTGATGAAGTGGGTAGGCCAAACCCAGTCTCAGTGAAAGAGTCTGCTGCATGAATGAAACAATATAGCCCCGAAGAGGACAATAAAGAGGTTGGGAGAAGTGAGGGGAAAATAAAACAATTAGACTAAAAATACCAGGCTAGCTCCGAGCAAGATAAACATTAAATGGTCTTCACTGCGGAGACCGAGTTTGTGAATGGTCCAGAGCTCAAGAGAGCCTGTGTTTAGAACTGCTGTGCGTGGAACACGACACAGCACATGCCCCACACCGTGGTAATACACAACTGGGAGCCGGAGGAGAATAACGAGGGCGATTCCTGGAGGATGTTGAGAAACCGAGTTGCCGAGCTCCACTGAGCCAAAGGCAGGGGCAATCCTGTTCTCCTTCCATCCACGGGGGAGCAGAAGCTCAAGGAACAAGCCACGTGTTGTCCAAAGGCACATCTTCATGACAACTGCTCACTAGTGACTGGGGACGTTACGTTTACTCTTCCAAGCCACCCAGTTCCACAAAGGTCTCACCCCTGCTAGCAGCTGCTAGAGTGTTTTTTTTTTACCCTGTTGAGAGCACTCTCGTGGATAAGATTGGTGGTAAACACACAGAAAGACAGTGCTCCAGAGATAGGAGTTCCCCATCTGGTTGAGATCTTTCATACGCTGCTCTCGTGAAACCTCTTTCTCCGTGTCGTACAGTACCCGACAGAGCACATACCTGCACGTTCCTGTTCAGACTGACAGCAGGGAAGAACAGGCCCTCCATGTTCTCAAAAGCCACAGGGCCTTGCTGATCTTCGTTGATGGAAAATGTGAGGGTCCTTCTGGTTAAGTCAAGGAGCACTCCCACGGTGGCCCCTTTTGTTATTCCCCCTTCGGTTCTGTTGGGGAAAGAGGAAGTCAGAGGATGTGCATCACTTAATGCTACAGAATTGCTATGGAATGGCCTCCCCGAAATGCACAAAATAAGGCCCCTGATTCATGGCAGTCTCCAGTGAAATAGGTTTCCGGGGGTAGCCAGGTTCGTCTGTCTCTTCAGAAACAACGAGGAGCCCTGTGGCACCTTAGGGTACGTCTACACCAGCTCGTTAGTTCGAGCTAGGTAGGGTAATGAGGGCAAGCGGAGTTGCAAATGAAGCCCGGGATTTAAATATCCCAGGCTTCATTTGCATGTTCAGCGCCACCATTTTTAAATCCCCTTAGTCGAACTCCGTGCCGCGGCTGCAGCGACGCGGGTAGGTGGTCGAATTAAAGATCCTAATTCGAACTACCGTTACTCCTCATGGAATGAGGAATAGCGGTAGTTCGAATTAGGATCTTTAATTCGAACTACCTACTCCGTGCGGCGTGTGGCAGCGAGAATTTGGAACTAAGGGGGATTTAAAATGGTGGCGCCGAGCTGCAAATGAAGCCTGGGATATTTAAATCGGGCTTCATTGCAACTCGCTTGCCCTCATTACCCTACCTGCTCGAAACTAACGAAACTTTTGGGCATTAGCTTTGGTGGGTAAAACTTACTTTGTCAGATTCATCTGGTGAAAAACCACCGCATTGGGTGCATCTGACAAAGTGGTTTTTGCCCACTTATGCCCAAATAAATCTGTTAGGCCTTGTCTTCACTCCACGGAAGATCGATGTTGCTGTGACTGATCTTCCAGAGTTTGATTTAGCGAGTCTAGTTAAGAGCCACTAAATCAAACTCAGAAGGCACCCCTGCCAGAATGCCAGAATCCTGGAGTAAGGGAAGCTGACAAGAGTGTTTGTTCCTGTCGGCCTCTCGCTATGGGGACACTGCTAAACTTGACTTAAGATAAGCCGACTCCAGCTACGTATTCTACTTAGCTGGTGTTGGGTACCTTAAGCTGAGCTTCCGGGTCTAGCGTAGTCCTAGCCTTCGTCTTTAAGGTACCACAGGAGTGCACATTGTCTTTCCAGTGAACCAGTGCAGTCACAAAACCCTTCAAGTGATAAATACAGGTGTAAATACTGCACAATATTGTAGTTTAGTAATAATGGGCCAAATTCTGCCCCTTGGATACACACATGGGGCTCCCATTATTTGCAATGGAAGCAGGGGCAGGCAGGTGTGTTTAAGGCTGGAATTGCATCTATAGACAATCACACAGTTTGCAGCGACCTGAGGAAAGACCAGCTTCTCTGAACTTTTAAAACCGTGGCTCAGCCATTTGTAAGGAGCCACGTGGGAAGTCAGTGGGAGTTTGCCAGGCTGAGTACGGCTCCCTGAATTGGGCCCAAACTCTTCATGCATTCGAGAGTCTATGACATAAGAAGTAAGGCAACCATCCCACCATCAGTGCATCTCCCGAAATAATATATGCTGGTGTAGTAAGGCTGTGCCACACGTAGCGGTCTGGCATTCCACAAAACAGAACACATGCCACAGTCTATCTTAGAATGTTCTAGTCTGTATTACTACAGAGTCTAGTCTAGAATGTTCTAGTATACCGTAGAACATTCTAGTCTGTATTACTACAGAGTCTAGTCTTACACTGTTCTAGTCTGCCGTAGAACGTTCTAGTTTGTATTACTACAGAGCCTAGTCTTACAATGTTCTAGTCTACTGTAGAACATTCTAGTCTGTATTACTACAGAGTCTAGTCTTACACTGTTCTAGTCTGCCGTAGAACGTTCTAGTTTGTATTACTACAGAGCCTAGTCTTGCAATGTTCTAGTCTACTGTAGAACATTCTAGTCTGTATTACTACAGAGTCTAGTCTTACACTGTTCTAGTCTGCCGTAGAACGTTCTAGTTTGTATTACTACAGAGCCTAGTCTTACAATGTTCTAGTCTACTGTAGAACATTCTAGTCTGTATTACTACAGAGTCTAGTCTTACACTGTTCTAGTCTGCCGTAGAACGTTCTAGTTTGTATTACTACAGAGCCTAGTCTTACAATGTTCTAGTCTACTGTAGAACATTCTAGTCTGTATTACTACAGAGTCTCACTTCTCACTTAGCAGCTGAGGCCCTGATCCAACTCCCAATGCAGTCAATAGAAAGGCTCACCCTACAGGTGAGTCCCAAGGGCTATAAAATTGCCTTGCACTGAGCAGGGAACTCTTGTTTCCATGGTAAGATGGAGAGTAATGATGGACAGCCTCCCGGACACATCTTAATACCATGACTTGTTCCTCCTCTGTATGGTGCCTGTGGACATTTTGTCTTGTTCCTTTCCTTCTAGGTCAGGAAATTATGTGGCGGGAATACACAGGACACACAAAAGAGAAACATGCTGATTTACAGGCACTAGGAGACCCCGCTACAGTGCCTATTCTAAGACAGGTACACATACCAGTCTGATCTGAAACACAACCCCAATGAGAGTAACCCTCTGAGCTCAACGCTAACGGCATCCAGGTGGGTCTTGCCCAACTACAACCACCTAAGTCAGACGACTGGCTGAGAAAAGCACTTCTGTCTACTCCTCTAATGGAAGAAGAGCCTACGGGAAGAATGCATTGCTTCCAAAATAAGCGTAAGATCCTCACCAACTGGCTTGTGAGGATCCATGGAGACAGATGTTCTCCACCACAATACAGCACTCCAGATGGTATAAAGCTATAAAGGTTTATTGGCATGAGTCTGGGATAAGTGCATTACTCACAAGTGGTGAAATGTTCTGCACCGATGGGTGGATGACCGTTCAGAGGACTAGGAAGCAGAGACAGACCAGGAACAATTCATTCTTAGTACAGAAGGTAGAAAGTTCTTGGAGCAGGTATAGTCCCAAGGATGTCTGAACTAATTTATGCTAAGTATAAGGACTTCACTTTAGGTGCTAAAGAACAAATTCATTCCCAGAATAAATGTGTGCAGATGCCATGGAAGGTAGCTTATGTCAGGGTTGAATTTGGGACCTTGATCTTCGAGAGAAAGCCAGTCTAGAGAAGACCTGATTCCAGGGTTGGTGGCATACCTGTTGGTGTGTGAATTGTTGTGCATGAACCAGCTCCGGTTATTGTCCACATACATTGCCCAGGCTTTGTCGTCCTTCCCTAGCATGACATCCTTGAGGACATCAACACGAGCCACGCCAAAGGCCGGGTCTGGGTGGTTATCATAACGGTCGATCGATAGCTCCCAATAATGGAGCCCTTTGGAAAAGCCAGTTTTCCCCAGCACAACCCTGTCATCGTAGCTGTTACAGGTGACAGTCAGGTTGTCATTGGAAAAGAGGATGTCAGAGTGCGCGGAGCCGGGATCGAACGAAAACCAGGCCACTGGAAATACACAAAGGACAGCTGTTTAGTATGGATGAAATAATCCATTCCAGCAACAAAGGAACACCAACGGGATCAGAAGCACCAGGGACCCCCTGGCAAGCCGGAAGGTCAACTTTGAGGTTCAGCCATGGACTCGGGCTGTGGTTATCAGCAAGTACATCAGGGAACTGGCTGGCTATAAACCCAGAGGAAGGTAGAAAGAGACTGGACTGGCTCAGTAGAATCTATCCATGGGAGAAGGCCTCCTTGCTCACAAATCTCTGCCAGATTATCCGCTGCTGATGGAGGCAATTGATACCTAGGCCTGGTAACTGGTAGACCAGTGACACCAGAGTGCCCGATCCTGTGAATGTTAACAGAAAAGCTGGGGGACGTTATGGTCTAATGGGTGGGCACAGGACTGGGGCTCTGCAGAGCAGGTTTTTATTCCTGGCTCAGTCACTGGCCTGCTGTATGAACCTGGGTGGGACCCATTGCTTCCCTGTGTTCCCTCCCACTTTTCACTGGTCATATCTATGCAGCCTGTAACCTCTTTGGGACAGGGACTGCGTCTCGCTGTTGGTTTGTACAGCACCTAGCACAACGGGGACCAGAATTTGTCAGGGCCGCTAGGTTCTAGTGTAATACAAATATTAATAATAGATACTCTGGAAATAAGAGGTGATTTGCACGATCGCGAAGGGGCATTAAAGATTAGCTGGCACTCCCTATGTGAGTGTGTGACGCGGGGAGTGCTTGCAGGTCTAGGAATCAATAGTACACACACAAAAATCCATCAGAGGGGTAGCTGGGTTAGTCTGTAACCAAAAAAATAACAACTTAAAAAACAACAAATGGTCTTGTAGCACCTTAGAAACTTACCAAAAAATATTGATAGTATCATGAGCTTTCGTGGGCATAGCCCACTTCTTCAGATGTCATCTGAAGATGTGCCCATGAAAGCTCATGATACTATCGATATTTTTTGGTAAGTTTCTAAGGTGCTACAGGACCATTCGTTGTTTTTTACGGTTTTTTTTACAGAAAATCTGTTTACAGAAAAATTAAACTTCAAGAAACCTCCTTAGCGAACCCTCAATCTTATTCTTATAAAATCTAGTTCACGTGAGGTCTGGAAAATGTTGAGAAACTCTAGGAATCGGCATGATTGATGATTTGGATACACTGAGACTTAGACACAATAAATCAGACAGGTATAGGTTGAACCTCCCTAGTCCGGCACCCTAGGGACCTGACTGGTGCTGAACCAGAGAATTTGCCAGACCATGGGAGGTCAGCATTGTCTAGCAGCATTGCCAACACTTCCACTGATTACTGGGCTCTTAGAAGACATTTTGGGGTAAATTGGAGCCAAAGAACAACACAGAACACTGAGAGCCAGGCCTGGTGGCTGTAAACAAACTTTATGGGACTGCGGGAAACTTTGCCACATTCATGGTAAGTGGACATCTGGCTAACTCAGATCATGTGGACCACGGATGTTGCTGGACCAGAGAGTGCTGGACTGGCAAGGTTCAACCCGTAGAAATCATTTTTTTGATAACACACAGAGTAAGGTAATTTCATAAACCAGTATCCAAATTTCACAGATGATTTTTTTCTCTCCTGTGGTCTTTGGTGGATTTAATGTAGTTCCAATGTGATCAGACATATCCACAACACAGTCTCACGCCTGGACATATAGTCTCACCCACGGAAACACTGCTTGAAAATATAACAGATTTATGCATTGATTTACTGAGTCTTTTCACAAGCTAGCTCACTTACTGGTTTGATAACTCAGTAGAAATGGTTCCATACCTGCCACCATTTTTTTAATGTCAACTGTTGTCATTCCAAATTCCAGGCATGCAGGAAAGAAACAGGAAGTAAGATTGGCATTGATTAAAATAAAGAATCCAGAAATAGATATATTTTTTGCTCATGTACTTGTCCTCGTACGGTATGAATCTTTTTTTTCCTTTTTGTGTAAGTAAACATGGACTCACCAGGGGCCTGCATTGCAAATGAAGTGCATGTTAAACTGCATGGTGCAGGAATGATTTGGTGAACTTAGCTGAGTTGGGTCAGCTTAAAAAGCTTTGCTTATTCCAAAAAAGAATTACACGGCCTGATTTTGCAAGCTGCAGAGCACTTGCTACTCCAACAGAGATCACCAGGAAATGCAAGTTTTCAGCACCTGTAAAAATCAGACCCAAATCCCTGATTCAGCCAGTTCTTTGTCTAACTTTGAGTGCACAAATAGCCCAGTTAGGTCCAATGGGGCTAATTATGGACTTAAAGTTTGAAACATGCTTAAGGTGCGGTCCAACTTCATTTTATTTTAATGATAAGAGTTTGATAGGGAGTCCATATCCACAGCCTGACTTCAGGTTTCTCCTTAAAACCAAGAGGAAGAACTTAAAATTCCATTTATACCAAATTAAAATGACTATTCCTCATTCAGATCCTAGGGATGGAATTTGAGAAACAAGGTGTAAAGCAGGAAACACTCTTTGATTATACCGAGCTGTTTATTTCCTTGGTCAGAAACAAGGCTCAAAATAAAAGTAAATAATAATAAAAATGACCAAACACCAAGTAAGAAATGACTGAATTGTAATAAATATACTTGCCCAATTGAGAGTAAGACGCTGACTGTGTCTCAAAATTGCATCCTATAAAGAGATACTACATTTCACACATCAAAGCTAAGATAGAACAACCGGTCACACCCAAAACCCCCAACTTGTAAACATTTACAAAATGACCCATTTCATCCTGTCACCTCAGGCCTGATTCATTAAAAGCCAAAGGGCACATTCAAGATTTTCACAGTGATGAGTGAGTTTGGGTGCCCTGAAGGGGCCTGATTTTCAGAAAGAGCAGCACAGAGGTCTTCTGACAATCAGAGCTCTTTAAAGTGACTCTGGCTGGGAACCTACAAACCCAAACTACCCCAAACCAGTCAACATTTTGAAGATCCTGGCCTCTTTTTATATTACAGTCCAATGGATTACACCAGCCTCTGAAAAAGTTCCTCTAGCAGCAAAAGGACCTTAATATTTCCCCCATTCGGGAACTCGAGAATTCACGGCATGGTTCAAAAATACTGTCCAATACTTCCTGTGGGGATAGAAATCAGACCAAGATGGGGAGATGGGTAGCTAATATCCGACATAGGGTTCATCTACCCAGCAGGACTTAACTCAAAATAAGTCACGCAAATTGAGCTACGTCAATTGCGTAGCTTATTTCAAAACTGGGAGCGTCTAATCCGGCACTTATTTCGCAATAGAGCACTCTTCCTCCGACTTCCCTAACTCCTCATCCAATGAGGGTTACAGGAGGAGGAGTAAGAAGTCCTCCAGCTTGACAGCATTTTGACACTATTTTGAAATAACTGCCGGCTGTGTAGACGCTAGCTACTTGGAAATAATGTTGCTGTGTAGACGTAACCTTGGAGAAAACATTCCCCAGTAAAATTGAGAATATCTAATTATTCTGCAAAAATAACTGGAAATCTACCAAAAAGCCCACCCCAGAGCAAATGGATTAAGGTTGACCAAGTACTTGTACCTGATCACTTTTCACGTTAACGTAGGGAGGTGTGAGGTAGCTCTATCACCCTAGTTTAGCTACTGCCGTATTTTAAGAGCAATGATATTACAGTGCCTTGGAGAGGGCTAAGCGTCACCAGATAACATGACAGATAACATGAAGATAACATGACACTGTGCATTTCCTGAAGGCGTGGGGGACTCAAAAATTAGAGGCTGATCACTCAGCAACCTCCTTCCCTGACTCCCGTGACGTATCTTGGAGCTCAGAGGCGCAGCCGGGAGACTGTTTCAGCTGCTTCTGGCTGCCGGCAGCTCCAAAGGGCTGAAAGAGGGGGATTCCAAAGTGTGGGAGCTCACCACCCATGGCCCCTTCAATGGTGGCTGGGGAGGAGGCGGTATAAAACCCTCCATTTTGGCTGTGTGCGAATGGAGGCTTCTCCTTGCACGGGGGTCATCTTACTAGGGACGTTTACGCCATCTCTACGGCTGGGTTCTGACAGCATCACAGGCAAAGTTGCTACCCTGAACTGGCGAGTCTGGCCCAAATGTAGCTTATTTGATGAAGAAGCTGTTGCAGCTTCATACAAACGGCTCTTCCCTTATTGCTCCTTAGTGACCAATTGAGACAAGGGGATACCTTTGCATCGAGGGGAGAAAGGCACCCACTGGAGAGTGAGCGGATCCCATTTGGTCAGACTATTTCAGCTCTGGGTGAGTCTGTGATGGCTTTTAATCTATTCGCCTGCAAAAAAAGGGAGGTGTTCTCTCGGGGCCAATGTTTTCCTCTAGCACTTTCACATCAGCCCTTCCAGGCCGGGGACATCCTGTCTATTTCTCACTGCACCTCATGCCGCCCTTCACTCCTGCTGTGTGGATCGATGCAGGGGTTGGTGAGGCAGTTTTAATGAATCGCACCCTGGGTCCCCTTTCCAAAAGGGTTTTTTTTTTTGCAAGGTTTCTGGGCTCCGCCGTAACACAAATTAACCGTCCACAGGACAAAAAAGTAGAGCCCTACAAATCTGTGGATATCCGCTTTATATCCGCGGATATCCCCATCCGCGGATATGGATGGGGATATCTGCGGCTCGTTGTCGTAGATGCGGATACAGATGCGGGTACAAATTTTGTATTTAGAACCCTGCAAATTTGCGGCTATCCACAAGAATCCTCATCGGCGAATATGGATGGGAATATCCATGGCTCATTATTGTAGCTGCAAATACAGATGTGGATACACATTTTATAGCTGAATTTTATAGCTAGAGCTAGAATCCTGTAAATTTAGCCACGACTCATTTCTGCGGCTGCAGATACAAATTTTGTATCCACGCAGGGCTCGACAAAGAAGCACCAAGTTGTTAGAGATGTTTGTAAAATCCCACCCCCTAATCTCCACTCCCACCCCCTTCCCAGACCTCAGCCTGTGATCCAAAAGATACATACGCCACACACAGGTATTGATCAAAGCCGTTACAACAGATCTCAGTACATTGGACACAAAGTCAAAACGTCCAGTAACGAAACATGGTTCAGGCCAGCAGTGCACAGCAGTACAATGAACAACATAAAAGAAAAAAGAAAAAAAAAAGTTGCGGAGAGGGATAGGAGCCCCGGTATATTCTGGCAACAGTCATGCTGCAGCATTCCTCATTCCGTGTTGTGGGATGGAAACGAAATAAAAAGGTCCCCATTCTCTCCCTTGTTTAACCAGAGTAAGCCCGGGGAGAAGCCAGCTGAGTAATGCTGATCTAAACCCAGCCCGATGGGGGAACGAAGCCCTGGGATCCTCAGAAATTAAAAAAAAAGTGTGCAAAACTGCTTCTCCGTGGTTTCGAAATAGCACCCAAGAGATCTACTCTGCCTGCCACTCCTTTGCTAATCACTGTTCCCTGCAAGGCAAAGGAGACTGTCTGGGCTTTGCATAGTAAATCAGCCTAAACTCTCGTCACATACCACTAAGGCAAGGAATGAAGAGGCAGGCGGGCCCCCAACTGTCCTGCCCGTTACTCGAATTATATTCCTGTTCTTTCCTCTCCTCTGCGGAAAAAGAGGCTTTAAAGATCAAAGGGGCTGATTCCGCCAGGACTCAAGCACGCACAACCGAAGTTAAGTCAGTGGGGGCCTCAGATGCTCAGCGCCTTTACAAATCAGACTCTCCAGTCTTCCCACATGGCTATAGGGTTGCCAGATGGTTTAACAAAAAATACTGAACACCCTCCCCAAAAAAAGAAACCACCGGGAAAAAATTCTGTTCAGGAAAATAAAGGGGGGAAACTAAAGTTGTTAAGCAAAAAAAAGGAAAAAGAGCGCTGTGCCTTTAAATGGACCCACGCTCCTTACTCCCCCGCCCCCGCCAGATGCTGCAGCTTCCGTCCAAGGGACACAGGAAGTACAGAACATTTCACATGTCTGGTATTTTCTGTTTTTTTTTATCAGATGGGGGACCCAAAAAACGGACAGTCCGGGAGAAAACCGGACACCTGGCACCCCTACGTGGCTACAATCCCCTCGATGCATTTGCATTCTTTTAACTTAACTTTTAAAAAAAGTTCTGCTGGGTGGAGGATTAATCAAACAGCCTGAAACCGAGGTGTAACGAAACAACTTGGACTGCAGCAGCTGACTTGCCTGGGACCATCTCTCCCCAGGAGTCTCTTTGAGGGCTGGAAACGGGCAGTGCTCCTAATGCCAGTCTGGCTCCTCCCTTGGTTATAATAGCCATCGCCTAAGGAATTATGCACTGACTGGGGACTGGCTATTCCAGGGCGTCGAATGACAGCTACAACGGTACCGCTGCTACATAAAAACGTACACCACAAAGCTACAGCGTCCAACTTGCTCTCCCTTCGGAAGCAGGCCAGCGACACACAGAACAACGTATCCCCTTGGCATATGAATGTCATGGGAAAAAACAAAACCAAAACGAAACAAACGAATACTTGGGAGATGCCCAAAAGCACAGCTCGAGAGGAAACGCCAGACGTGCTCGGCTCACCGGCTGAATTCAGAGACTGCAAGGAGGAGTGTAAGCTCAGCGGGTGAGACGAGGATCTTAGCTCAAAGTAGGATCTCCCCGGAAAGCTGGGCTGCAGGTTAAGTGTGGAGGAGAAAGGACTCATTCTACGGAGCTGCAGTCTTTCCAAAGGCACTGGGAAAGGAAGGGTCTGCTCTTCTGACTCGGTGTCTAAATACAAGATCAATGCAAATGCCACATCAGAAATCTGCCGGCTGGCGTCACACCGTTACCTGAGCCGAGACCCCCGGTGCAGAACGCAGGCGCCGTCGCGTGCAGGGGCTCGGTCTTGACACACAAGAAATTCTGGAGCACAGTGAAACCGCTCAATAAAGAATCATTAAAAAAAGGAATAGAGAATAAGACAGAGAATAGCTTATTGTCTTTATATAACTCCATGGTGCGTCCACATCTTGAATACTGCCTACAGATGTGGTCGCCTCATCTCAAAAAAGATATACTGGCATTAGAAAAGGGCAACAAAAATGATGAGGGGTTTGGAACGGGTGAGATATGAAGAGAGATTTAAAAGATTGGGACTTTTCAGTTTAGAAAAGAGGAGACTAAGGGGGGTGGATGGATGATGGAGACCTATAAAATCATGACGGGTATGGAGAAAGCGAATAAGGAAAAGTTATTTTACTTGTTCCCATAACTTAAGAACTAGGGGTCACCAAAATGAAATTAATAGGTAGCAGGTTTAAAACAGACAAAAGGAAGTTTTTCTTCACGCAGTGCATAGTCAATCTGTGGAACTCCTTGCCAGAGGATGATGTGAAGACCAGGACTTTAACAGGGTTAACCCCCCCCCCCAAACAAACAAAAAACCACCCAGATAAATTCATGGAGGTTAGGTCCATCAATGGCTATTAGTCAGGATGGGTAGGGATGGTGTCCCTAGCCTCTGTTTGTCAGGGGCTGGAAATGGGAGACAGGAGATGGATCACTTGATGGTTACCTGTTTCTGTTCATTCCCTCTGGGGCACCTGGCATTGGCCACAGTCAGAAGACAGGATGCTGGGCTAGATGGACCTTTGGTCTGACCACAGTGGCCGTTCTTATGGGATAATACCATATCATTGATGCTGTAAACATGTTTGGATCTTCACAAATATCCCTTTGTAGCTGAAGGCAAATCTGATCAGCTTTTCTTAGGCAAAATCCTATTTTTAGCAAATTCTGGAAGGCATCACAATAACGTTCCCCACCAAGGGCGATGCCCATCGTATCGTACCCAAGTTCCAGGGGACGAATTTTAAATGTAACCCTGTACACTCTTATCCAATAGACTCGTCATAGTAAAAGGCACTTGGTGCAGGTTTTGTGTTGGGCTGACAACCTTTCAATACAGTGTTGATTTAAACGGTGTTACTAAAAGTACCCTAAAAAAGTCACCTCACTCATTATTGGCACAGGGTGGTGTGTTTAGCAACATCAGAATGTCCAATCTGGGACAGACCAATGGTCTATCTAGCCCAGTAGCCTGTCTTCCCACAGTGCCAATTCCAGGTGCTTCTGAGAGAATGAACAGAATCACAGAGTGACTTACCACCTGTTGTCTACCTCCAGCTTATGGCAATCAGAGTCTAGGGATACCCAGAGCAGGGGTGGCATCCCTGCCCATCCTGGCTAACAGCCATGGTTGGACCTTTTCTCCATGAACATATCTAGTTTGTTTTTGAACCCTGTGATAGTTTTGGTTTTCACAACATCCCCTGGCAAGGAGTTCCACAGGTTAGGAGTTTCTGGATAACTCTTTGTATCTATCATACACACCTGATCCTCCCAATGGGAGTTTTGTTCAGAGTGTACCCTGTGATCTGAGGACCTGATCCTGGCTGCTGGAGTTGATGGGAGTTTTTCCAGTCACTTCCGTGGTTCTGTCAAGCTGCATGGGTGAGATTTCATGGTCCCACCACAGCAACCCAGGCCCTTTGTGACCACCCCATTCCCAAAGTGCACTGTCATTATCTTAATACCCCTCCCGACAGCCTTTCCACTGTCACAGCAAGGATCTCTGAGCAGAGGTGCGGAGGGAAGTTGGGAGCCTCCCTCGTCCGGTACTTCTGAAGGCTTGTGAGTCCCATGGTGAGCCTAAATGCCAACCTTTCTTCTAGTTTGCTGACCTTCCACAGGACTTCATATTACCAGCCTCACAGGGTAACTGGTTCTTATGGGGGCCGGGGGGACTGGACACAGCTTCTGCTGAGCTTAATGTCTTTGGACTCCAAAAGAGCTGGGTTGTAGGAGCATAAGGAGCTGCTAGAAAAGGCAGAGGGCTGCTGGCAGACAGCAGGAGGGAAGGAGGAGATGAGGTCTAAGCCTAAGGGTCTGCAGCATGCACACTGCCTTACAGGCGACTCCGTCTTTTGTGTCTGGCAGCCCCACGACAGGGTATTGGATGTGAACCTTTGGTGCAGGCAGCTGCACTGTCAGAGGTGTTCCCCATCCGCACCCCTACAGACTCCTCCAACTGTGCTCCCCCACAGAGCCATGCGGTCACACGTCTCTTAAGCCAAATCTAAGGCTCCTCCCCCGCCAGCCATACTGCTCTCTGCTGGGGAAGGCAGGTTGCCAAAGCAATGTTCCCACTCATTTTTTCCATTCGTGTGCAGAATAAATTGTGTTACGTGCACTGAGGCAAGTATGGATGTGCACCACCAGTAGAAATACACGCTGCCAGCTTGTGGCGCCCTGCGAATCAGTTGGACGGCACCTGACTCTCTTTTGAGTGGCCGCCCATGCACACAGCTTCAGGGAAACACTGGGGTGCCAGCCATTCCAGGTGCGTCTTGATCTTCCCTTTCTGTGCAGCTCAGTGAACCTGAGTTTCCTTTGCTCAGCCTGTTCTGTGTCCTCGTGAAAATCTGCAGTTTGTGTGAGGAGCTGCTTGTGTCCGAACCAGACAGGAAGGCTTTACCAAGCAGCGTGCCAGAGCCAGGCAGCTCGGTAACACCTCTTGAAGCTGGTTTCATGGAGCTATAGAACCTCTATGAAATCACCAGCTTTGGGCACCACAAAGCTAAAAAAAGACAGACCCGCCCAGGAATCAGGCAGCTGATGGAGTTAAGTCCGACTAGTGCACGTTTACAATAACAATGCCCTGCAAGGCTGCTAAGGGAGGGCCACATAAATGGTCATCTGAGCACAGGCAGGAGATGCATCTGCTTGGATACTTCTTTTCAGGGCTACCCTACACAATAACCTGCCACCAACTTAGGGAGATGAGATGATCCCAAGCTATCATTCGGCCACAATGGCTTTCTCTTCCTCGCCAAGAGTCGCCAAGGCACCGCTGCCGTTTTTAGGTTGGATGGTTAAATGCTGAGTATGTGGCTCTGCATCTTGGGGAAACAGCAAAGCTCGCGGGAGAATGGTTCTGCACGTCTTGTGGGACGGACAGCTTAAAATGGCTCAGTAAAATGAACAGCCTCAGAGCTAGAAACGCACCCGGCCCAGCTGCAGGCATCTGGCAGGACTCTTAAAAGAGCAAACTGTAATCTCTTAAAATGGAAAACAAAATGGCCCTTTTAAGACAACAGGGAGTCTATTTAGCAGGATTGTCTGTCTCTGTCTGTCATATTTATAGGTCTCTACCCCCTGGAGACCTATCACATGGAACAGTCCATTGACTTCAAGGAGCAGTCTCACGGCCATGCTTATGGCTGAGCGTGGGCTGAACTGAAGCCGATGTCTGCGGGTGCCATAACTCTTGAAGTTTGGACCCTTGCCCTGTTCACAGATCACTGTGGAACCTGCCTTTCAAATCTCCTGTGGCAGGGCCCATCCTGTTCTTTCTGCCGGGAGAAACTGCCCCAAATGGATACTAGCCCATTGCTAGTTCCTCCTAGGGTTGCCAGATGGTTGAAACAAAAATACCGAACATCCCCCCTCCCCCCCAAAAAAAAACACCGGGAAAAAATTCTGTTGAAGGGGGGAGAACCAAAATTGTTGAGCAAAAAAAAAAAAAAAAAAAAAAAATTTAAAATAAAACAGCATTAAAACAGCATGTCCCCTTTAAGTGCAGGGATAGGAACAGGGGAGTGGTTGAGCACTAAGACCCAGGGGAAATCATTGCTTTACCTAGGTCTTTTGGCCAGCAGCCATTTTGTGCCAGCAGCCTTGGGGAACCAGGTAAGCATGGGGGCTGGAGTCAGGGGCTGGGGGTGTTGGGGGTCGGGGGAGGCCAGGTGCTTAGTGTTTGTAGGGTTGCCAGGTGCCCGGCATTTTCGCCTCCTGGCTGGGGAAAAATTCCGAAAATATCAGACATTTTAGGTGTCCGGTATTCTCTGAATTGTTTTACCGGACAGGAGCCGAAAATACCGGACGGTCCGGGTGAATACCGGACACCTGGCAACCCTAGTTCCTCCCCCGGAGAGATTTCCCCAGATCTACCCTCTGAGCCTCCTTGCTCTTCATGCTGTCTCCTTCGTTAAGAAAGCAAAGTTATTTCACCGCTCCTCTGCCTGTGCTGCAGATGGTGATGGGGCACGGCCCATGCAGCCCCACAGATCCCTAGAGTCTATTTCAGTGGGCACTGCAGCCAGCAGAAAGACTCCCCTGGACTACAGCGGATTTTGGATCAGGCCCCATATGCCAGAGCTGGAAATCAGGAATTAAGCAAATGAACCAGACTCCTAAGTGCCTTCAGCTACGCAGCCTCCCCCCGTAACCCGTTACTAACAAGGGATTAACAGTCGCGTGGCCATCTTCTGACTGGGTCTGCTCTTCTTGGCTCCGTCCTCTTCTCTTCTCACTTCCCCTCCTCCTAAAACACCCCACAGCATTTTGCGGAGCGGAGCGGGAGGAGAAAGCACTTTGCTAAGCCCAGGTCATGCAAAGCTGCACTCAAAGGCCTATTCTGCTGGATAGGCCCAAACCAGGAACTCCAACCAGTCCTCAGAGCAGCAGGATTCTGTTCAACGACTCGCTTAAATACCATTAAGCTGAACAGGGGCACGAGTGATTTCTCTGCTTTGGGCCCAAAGAGCTCCAAGTGCCTCCGAGAGGAGAAAACGCTTGGAGCCATACGCATATTTTTTTTGCACTGGAATAACAAAAAAAGAGCCATTCAGTTCAAAGACTCCAGTGAACAAAGGACGTGTTTCTGAAAGCCTGTCCCCAGGCAAATGCTGTAAATAGGGCCCAGCAAAAGAACCCTGACCGGCTCCTTTGTTATGTGAGGCCTGCATGGAGCTTAGACCCCACACTGCAAATATCCACCCCAAGGAAACGGAGCCAGAAGGAAGGGAGAGGGTGTGTCTGGGCGAACGAATGCACTTTAACCCCAGCCACCCCCCTGTTTCTCTGGTGGACAAATTCCATTCCGCAGGTTTGACTGATTCATAACTTCTAGAAAACATGAGCTATGAGGGAAGACTGAAAGAATTGGGCTTGTTTAGTTTGGAAAAGAGAAGACTGAGAGGGGACGTGATAGCAGTTTTCTAGTATCTAAAAGGGCGTTACAAGGAGGAGGGAGAAAAATTGTTCTCCTTGGCCTCTGAGGATAGGACAAGAAGCAATGGGCTTAAACTGCAGCAAGGGAGGTTTAGGTTGGACAGTAGGAACAACTTCCTGTCAGGGTGGTTAAACACTGGAATAAATTGCGGAGGGAGGTTGTGGAATCTCCATCTCTGGAGATATCTAAGAGCAGGTTGGACAGACATCTATCAGGGATGATCTAGATGGTGCTTGGTCCTGCCATGAGGGCAGAGGACTGGACTTGATGACCTCTCGAGGTCCCTTCCTGTTCTAGGATTCTATGGTTCTATGTAACAAGGGCTGGGTTTTCCCTGCTCCATTATTTTGGGCAGGAAGCTGAATATCAAAGCTCTTTATTTTGATAAAGATTGGATAAAGATTGGAGAGGAATCAGAGGCCCCGTGGGGTGTTGCAAAGGCCCAGTCCAGCTCCTAGTGAGCTCAAGGAAAGGCTTTCTCTTGATGGTGCGAGGGATGGGAGGAGTGCTGTCCCTTTCTGTGGTGGAGAGGCATCTGGGCCAGTGGACTTTTGGGGTGTGTCTACACTGCACCCTACACTCAAAATAGCGCAAATTGCGTAGCTTATTTCAAGTCTATTTCAAAATAGGCTATTTCGAAATTTGGTGCTTTCAAATTTTGAAATAAAGTGCTATTTCGAGCCATCCCTTACTCCTCGTACAATGAGGCTTACAGGGATGGCAAAACAGCTATTTCGGTGTAGACATACCCTTGGTGTGACCCCAGTACAATGAGCTGCACTCTGCTGGTGCTCTCGGGGCAGTTGGCCTTTACATGCCCCAGCTCACTACATTTAAAACATTGCCCAGCTGGCTGTCACTGGAGCAAGGTAGATGGCGGGAGACATCAGCTCCCTGCTGGGTTGTGGACTTGGGTGTGGTCCCTCTGGAAGCGATGCAGGTATTGTGTGAACCGGGGTCACCCCAAGAGTCCTCTGGCCCAGACGCCTCTCCACCCATCCATCACAGATGGTAACAGGGGTCTTTGATGACCCATGGTATCTTACCTCATTCTCTCTTTGAAAAATAACAATTACGAGCAGAGACGTCCAAAAGTGCCTAAATGAATTAGGATCACAAAACCCCACTGACTTCCTCCTGGACTTGTGCTCCCGAGTCCACCACGAGGTTTGGAAAATCCCACCCCAGCCGAAGTAAGAACTTGTGAACGAAGTTTCTGTTATCAGGGCAGCTGGGAAGTGTTCGCTGTCCCTCATTTCTCCTCAGGACACAGAACTCTGCAGTATGCTGCCCCGGTGAGGTTCGGTTCCCTTTCCTTCGGCCTTCTCCAACCTGCGTGATGAACCCTAGCACCCCTGTGGATTTCCACAGGAAGTCCCCGCTGTCCCAACAGCCTTTCATCATACATCTCCCCCGTCTGGAGCACAGGTTCTCCCTAGGTATGCGCCTGCTTCTCAGCAGCTTCACTCACACTCCTTGTTTTGGGGGACAACACGCGTGAGTGTCAGGCACGGCACGTGTGGCAAATGAACGCTGAGAATCCTACCCCCCCGTCGGTCAGGAGGCTCACAGGGACTTAGCGCACTGTAAATATAAGCAGCAACAAGCTAGAAGGTGGAGAAGCTACATGTCGTCATCCGTCTGTACTGCAGCCATGCCCAAAGCAAAGGGCAGCGTTACGGCTTCCTCTCGAATAACCACCGTCATCGCCTGACAACAGGCAGAGTGAAACAGTGGAAAAGGCCACGTCCGGATCTGCTCACCCGGGTCTGTGCTGAGGTTTCTGATCACATCTGTCCTCTGCACTGCTCACAAGTCACAGCTGCTGCGTGTGGACAAGCTGTGTTTAAAAACTGCCTTAGGCACCAGCACCAAAATGACTCGTTACTTTCTGCTTCCGCTCCTGCCAGTGCTGGGGATGACTACGTGACGTGGAAGGAGCATGGTTTGGTTAGGCCAGGCTAAGTCTGCTGTGCGGGCAGGCAGGGACATCTTGATTTGGCTTGGAAAATGAAGTGATTTGGAAATTATGGAAAGGGAAAGCTGTGGAGAACTACAAAGAAAGGGCCACGTTTCTGCTAATGATGCTATGTGCAAGGACTGCAGATGTCTGGCACTGAGTGGACAGCCTTTATCATGGGATTATTACCTGCTGTTTCTAACTCCCAAGTCGTTTTCTACAGTAGCCTTCTGACTCTCAACCTGAATGTCAGAATCACGGCTATCTTCCAATGTGGACATGTTGCCTGGAGCGACAGAGGTGTCCGAAGGCAGGAAGGGAAAGGTCCCTTTGGTTATGCCGAACAGCTGCATTTAGCAATCTCACGGAGGCAGCTGAAGGGGGTGGATATAAGCAGCTTTTGTATATGGAATCAGTGCAACTTTGCTGTTATAGGGTACAGCTAGACTACAAGTTTTTGTCGGAAAAAGGTACGCCAAATACGCTCCGCATTTGGTGTACCTTTTCCCGATTCTTTTGTCTGAAGAGGCTTTTCTGACATTTGGCCCATCTAGACTGGGCCAAATGTTGGAAACCCCCCCTCTTTCGGAAGCCCCCTTCTTCCTCATAGAACGAGGAATATAGGGGCTTCTGAAAGAGCGTGTTTGCTCTTCTGCAAAAAAAAGGAGAAGAGCAAACGCGTTCCCTGGACGTGGAGGAGTTTTTTCCGGATACCGGAGGTATCTTGAAACCCCCCCCCAGTCTAGCCATACCCATATAGAAAGAATTCTGGATGGCCCCACAGTTTTTCTCTTCCTGACAATACACCCCTGAATGCGCAGCTCAACACCACACATCACAATCACCGCGCGGCCCAGCACAGTCCTTGGTTTCTCAGGAGGGCTTTTTTTTTATTATTATTATTAATTTCAAGGGAATGAAAGACATTGGAGCTTCATTTAAAAACAATAACACGGCCTCCGAGGTGCAAAGCTGCCATCCTTCAAACCTTGAATGGCTTTTCTCGGAGTGGCGTGCCTGTCGCCGCATCCCCAGCTCCCCCCCCCGGAGAGCGCTGAACCTCGCTGGCTATATTCAGTGAAGGAAAGGCCTGAAAGGCATTACTCTGCTCTCCTGACTTATCACCTTTACTCTTGCCACAGCCGCCTTTCCGCGATGCTCGGCGTTTAAAATCAGAGACCACGGAGTTACGCGAGGTGGATGCTACGGACCCTGTGTGTGGGCGGCACCGTCTCGCTTCCGAGTGGCACTGCTCAAGCGGCTTACCCTCGGACGTCTGCAGGACCAGGGTCTTGCTGTACGGGCTGACGCCGGTTTTGTTGAAGGCTTTGACGCGCGCGCTGTAGGTGCTGTTGAAGTGCAGACCGTCCACGGTGCACATCGTCTCTTTCCCAACGTACACCTCCTGGTTAGCGGGCAAAGAGCTGTGTTAGGGCCCGAGGCACACACTCCGTACTGGGCAGCACACAGGGCAGACTTCCACAGAAGGTCTGCTGCACCGGTCTCCCACCGCGCGCTCAAACGCAGGCATGCCAGGAACGCGCCCTTTCAGCCGTGCTACAGGGCAGGAGATGGATGAGTTTTACCAGCACTAAATCATCAGTTTGTGTCTAGATCAAATGATCCTAGGGCTTGACATTGGAGCGCGGACAAACTGCCCAGCGGCTGTACAGTAAGGCCATTAGGCTGAGCCCTAAAGTCCTTCCTCAAGCAAAACTCCCAGTGAAGTCCAGGGGAGCTCTGCTTGAGGAAAGATTATAAACTCAGTGAAGGCCTATAACCAGAAACTTGCACCTAGACCAGGATGGGCAAGATATGGCCGGCGGGCCGCATCTGGCCCATCAAGTCACTGGATCCGGCCTGTGGGCTGCTCAATCTGGCCCACGGGCCACCTCCCCTCAGTGGAACTCTGAGGCACAAAGCAGCCAGTCACCTCAGAGCAGTCCCATGCTGCTTTAAGCATGTGGCGGCTCCCCCATGACTCTGCTCTGGTGCTGGGGGGGGGGGGGAGGACAAGGGGGAGGCTTTGTGGAAACCGGCCAATGGGAGCGGAGAGATTTTGCTGGGGGCAGGAGCAGCGCGCGAAGCCTTCCCATCCCTCCAGTGCCAAAAGCAGAGAGCCACAGGAAGCAGCTAGCCATTTTGAGCAGCCTCATGCTGCGGCAGGCAGGGAGCTTCTCTCAGGATCCTGCAGGGCTGCTGGCTGGGAGCCGCGTAGGTAAGCGCTTTCTGGCCACAGCCTGCCTCTGGCACCCCGGCCCTTCCCTCCCCTGAACTACCTGCCCAGATCACCACCTCCTCCTGCCCCAGATCACCATCTAAACCCTCTGCACCCTTCCTCCCTTTCCTCCTCTCCCGGGTCACAACTCCCTCCCAGACCCTGCACCCCAATCCCCTGCTCCAGGTCACAACCCCCTCTTTCATCCAAAGTCCCTCTCAGACCCCACACCCTCTCCTGCACTTCATTTTCCTATCCCGAGCTCCCTTCTGCACCCAACCTCTGTCCCAGACCCCACAACCCCTCCACAGAAAAGTGCGGCCCTTGACCACTTACCAAAATCTTAGAGTGCCCCCCCCTCAAAAATTACTGTCCACTCCTGGCCTAGACACTACTTCTTTGTAAGCTCAGGTGGCAGGACCAACACTTTAGTGACAACAAACAGACAGGATGGCTCCCCATGCCCCGACCATTTCACCAATGTGTAATTTTGATGCCAGCGCCACACTGTTCGAATGAACAATTACCGAGGCCTAATGCTGGAGCACCCAGCAGGGACTCCGGCCTACATACGACTGAAATCCTTGAGCACAGCAGTTACAATATTTGCTTTCAATTAGAGGGGATGTGATTGAAGCTCTAGCGTGCTGTCATTTGGATTGCCGGGGGTAGGTTTGCTCTTGGTTTCCTTGTGAAATATCCTTCACTCTCTCCTTCCTTCCAGGAGTCCTTTGCGCACCTCTGCTGGGATAACAGACAGGAGTAGGGTGTTTAAACAGCCTCGGGGTCCATACGGCATGATACTGCACACTCCTCCAGTCCTTAGGGAAAGACTAACTGACCCATGAGGTTCCTTTGGGAAACGTTCTCTGGACGAAGAACACAGAACGCTACCTTGTATTTTTCCAGTGAATCTTGAGCAGATCGATGGGAATGATGTAAAATTGCAGGTCTCCTCTGGAAAGTTACCTGTCAGCGCTCAGTAGTTAGCAGGGCAACTGGGGTGTGTCCACACAAGCAAAGTTATTTTGGAACAATGGCCGTTATTCCGAAATAACTACGTGAGCGTCTACACAGCAATTCCATTATTTCGAAAATATTTTGCAATAATGGATGGCTTATTCTGACTTCTGTATACCCCATTCTACAAAGAATAACGCCTAATCCAAAATAACTATTGTGAAATAAGGCTTGTGTAGATGCTCCACTTCTGCTATTTTGAAATAGCCCCTCTCCAGGGCCATTCTAAGTTATTCCTCCTGGGGCTGTAAATCGAGAGAGCACATCTACATTAGGGAAGGCTCCCTTGGACTCATTTTGAGGCTTCTGGAATAGTTTATTCCAAATAGCTATTATTATAACTATTCCAGAACAGCTTATTCTGAAATAACTGTGCAGCGTAGACGTACTTTGAGCTGGGAACTCAACTTTCTGAACAAATGCAATAAACAGGAAACTACGCCCAGCACTGGGTTACAGAAAATGCGTCACAGTCATGTTCTAATGCTGACAGGTTTCCTGCTGCATCATGTCACCCACTGGCTCTCCTACATTATCCTCTTATCACTGTCCAATTGGACGCTCATTGGACTTGATTACGGTAAAACACTCTGCCTCTGGACAGCTTAATTATGCTGCATGTCCTGGCACATGGGTCAGCCCTGAAGATAAACGCTGCATAATACTTCGGCTTGCTTTTACATCCCTGTGTCTGGGGTCTTTTTTCATGGTTTCAGAGAATCTGGCGGTTTGGCTTTAATGCAGCATCTAACCTAATGATTAGTATAGCAGAGAAAAGCCACGCTCAGGACTTCCAAGGGCAGGTGGGGTGGAAGCCCTGGACTGGAACCCTTCCCTTCTGGCCTGGGGTCCAACTAGGGTTGCCAACTCTGAGGCTACGGCTACACTGCTGGTTTTTTTCAGAAGAAGATACGCCCTAGCTCACCAGAGTACACCTTGCTCTGCCTGGGCCCCATCCTACCCTGGGAACCCATATAGGGCAGGGAGAGGGGAGTGGGCAGCTAGAGCCAGGTACATCGGCTTTAAGCCACTTACAGGGCGCTCGTGGGCTGCCCCTGTCGAGCAGTTTTATGTCCCTGTTTCTGGACATAAAGGGACTCAGCTGGGCTGAGATCCAGCCATGGGCATACACTGTACCACCAAGGGCTCCCCCCTGCGCAGCTAGATATGGAGCGTTCCCATGTCAGCATAAGGCAAGAGGGGTGAGCAGGACAGGGTCAGGGAAACTGGCTCTTCCAGTAATGAATGCCAGAGCACAGCTCTTGGTTGTGCCTGCCTGGTGAGAGGAGAAAGGCCGAAGTGGCAGACGCATGGCACGTCTGGGAGCAGGGCTAGGCTGGTGTCTCCTCGAGACACACCCAGTGTTCATCCTTCCTTGCCTTGTGTAGCAGTGAGCAAGGGCCCGGCCACCCAAGGGACCTGGCTTGGCTCCACCCATGGCAGCCCCCTGCAGGGACCGGCGGGATCCAGCCCTAACGGGGGGCCGGAGCTGGTTTTAAAGCACTAGGTCGCTCGGCGGCCATGTTGCGAGTCTGAAAACCGGCACGGGCCATGGCTCCTGGGATCACGCACGCGCCACATGGGCAGCCGTCTCAGCCCTGGGGAGAACAGGGGCAGAGAACTTGGCACGGCTCGCCCTGCAGAGCCTCTGTCTGATCCCGGAGTGGCGGGGACGGATTCCGAGGCAGCCACGCCCAGTTCTGCTTGATTGGCAGGAGCAGGAAGAGGCTTTGACCGTGAGGCGCCTACAGTGGAAAACTTGGTGGTCCTGAGGTGCTGAGTCCTCCAGTGAGGACACTGAAGGGCTGAGTTTAATCAGCCCCCAGTCCCATTGAGAATACATCTGTAGGACTCCGAAACAAAAGGTGATTTCCTTTTACATCCTGCCACCGTCCCCCCACTCCCTAGCTAGAAAACATCATTCCCGGCTTGGTCCTCTGCAGCTTTCTCCCATTCAACTGAACGCATTCCCTCTGTCAACTACCCAGCTTCTGCCCAGGATCTCGCCTGGCTGCCTTACGCAGCGCTAGAGTGCAGGAAACACAGTGGGCTGCCCTCTCATGCCTGCCCTGAACGGTGATGAACATGCTGGAGAATAATGATGAGTGTGTTGGATCAGAGACAAAAAGCCCCACATTTTAATTGTATAATTACAGCAATTGAAAAGTCCCCAAGCGTTAAACGCCTCTGATTGCCAGTCGTGCAGCAAACTGCATCCTGCCATGGGAATGAACAGCCTTTGCAAGGGATGTTTGGCAGCCTACTTTGAAGCAGTCCAGAAGAAGCGCTTGAAAAGTTCTTTGCTTTTCCAAAGCATGCTGATCATCGAGGGTGTGTGACGTTATCGGGAAGGAAGGAGGAAGCATTTGGGAAAGATCTCCATCATTCTTTGTAAGTTCTAGGCATACACATCACCTGATTCTGCATTACGGGAGGAAGCTTCCTGCTCACATGAGTAGGAGCTGCAGGATTTAGGCAGTTGGGCAGATCAGTCTAGCCAGGGGAAGGTTTCTGTGAGTATTTGCATTCCAAGTGGATTTGGAAGTGGATTTGAAAATGGGGGAAAAGTCCACCTGGACTTGGGAAATTTTTTCATGCAGCTAAAATAGGCAGGAATGCACATTTAAAAAAAATTTGGAGCCCAGTCCTCAGCCACCTCTGTGCTTCCCTGATCCCTGGGCTGACTATTGATCAACTAGCCTCTAGGTGTAACTGTGACAGGGTAGATCAGGCCTTGAGGCCCCCTGCTGGTGGCCTTGTGGTCCTGCCATACCCTGCCCCTAAAGGCAGTAGAGAAGTCCTTCAAGCAGGCTAGAGTGGCAGCGGAGGAAGCAGCCAATCAGGGGCCAGGAAGGCCCTATAAAAGAAGCTGCAGGGCCACACAACAGTCAGTGTCTCTGTAGACTTCAAGGTATGCAGCCTGGGAGACTGGCTGGCTGAGAGAGGGGCAGCACTGCGGACAGCTCCATGTGGAGAGCTATTGAAGACTGGACTATGACCGGACTCTGAGATAAAGCCCTGAGGTAAGAGCAAAGACGCCGCCTCCAGGTGGGGAAACCCTGGGGGCCCCATTCTCTGCCAGAGTGTGGAACAGACTCAGAAGGACGCTACAGAGGACAATGGGCCCCTGTTAGATGTGTACCTCGGAAGGGCTTTGTGCTTTACACACAGGGTGTGTGACTCGGCCAGAGGGCTGAGTTGCCCAAGAGGCTTTAGGAAGAGCAGAGAGTGTAGGCACACACACTCGGCCAGAGAGGGGGCCCTCGCGAGAGGTAACCGTCATGTAAATTCTTCAGCCACAGGAGGGCTGCTTCTAAGCGAGGGAGAGAATTAGGTACAATGTCTGACATGAAAAGTGGAGAGAGACAGACCTTCCCCAAGAGGGAACCTGATGGGTGTGGTCATAGCTAGCAACTCCAACAGCTGAACAATGAAAGTTGCCACAGGAGGCCACATCTCTGCAGGGTCCTGCTGTTGCCACTGTACCCTTGTAGGATGGGTATGGCCCTGTATCATAATCTATCCCCAGTCACTGCAACAAGGCTACTGAATGGTGCCTTCCGTCACGGCGTTGTTGGCTGATGGTTTCCATAGTCTCTGAACCTGGTGCCTACAACCGCTTCCCCCTGCAAAGTTAGCAGCTGTGTTCTCAATCCACAGAGTCACAGACTCGTACAGCCAGAAGGGACCAATCTGACTATCTCCTGCATCCCACAGGGCAGAGAATACCACCCTGTGGTTTTTGCATCAGGTCCCTCATAATAAAAATATTCACAGAAACAGGACTGAAGCTGTTGACAAAAAGTGAAAGATTCAGTTCAAATCCAGGGGAGGATGATACTGTATAGAGATAAACAACATACCAACTCTTCTACAAACAATGCCAAACTGGCCTGATTTCCCACTGTCTTGCACCTCGGGGAATCGTTTATACCCGTGTGCATCACGACACGAGGCGAAAGGTATTCATGATTCTATAAGGCAGGGGCAGTGTATTGCTGCAGACTGTAAGCCTGCTTCCTGTCTACCAGCAACAGTCCTGCCGCGGCTCCCACATCACTGGCATTGTCCTCAGCTCCAAGGCGAGTGTTAGAAACAGAATTGATGTTCGCAATACCTACCCGGAACTGACCACCGCTTCCCGTCATCCAGCTCCAGAATGTATCCTTCCACCTGCACTGTTGACAGAGGGGGCTGTTTCCAGGACAATGTGGCGCTGTTGTTGTGGGTACAACATTCTTCTAGCTGTAGGATCGGGGGTGCCGGCACTGGAGAGGAAGCTAAACAAAAATTAGTGTAACCCTGGCTTCTGCGACCAAAGTGGACATGGGGGCGTAGCAAGGGCACTCAAATTGCTGCGAGGCATGGAAACGCATGCACACATTCTCCAGTCGATGGAGACCATGTTTATTAGCTTGTCCCCCAGCCTGCATTTCACACTGAGATACGGAGAAACAAGAAGAAATAATTTTCTGAACTTCCTTCCCATGAGTAGATTTGCAGAATTTTGGGTTTCTACCAGCTTGTCAACCTGAAATTTTACTGAGGCTGCCTCCTTTTTCCTTTCATGGTCTTCCTTAAACATTTTACACGAGTGTGAAAACACAGCGCCATGCCTGTACCTTTGAGAGCGTGCTCCCGTACCTCACCCACCCCTCACAACGGCATAACCAAAGACCAGGAAGGCCACAGGAGCACCTTCCTGATGTACTCAGAGAGTCCAGCTGCAGACGGACTGACATGATCACGGCTGGGTGAGAACACTGCCACCAGTGGCAGCATCGGTGGAAACGGAGGGTCTAGTTTGTCTCTGGGTTACCCCCGGTTACCTCCAGGCAAGTTCACGGCAGTCAAAGGAAGGACACCAGCATATCGCTAGACAGGGGAGTGGTGAGTCAGGCTGTTGTCATTGTGGCTGGGCACCTGATCGTCCCAAGGGCGAATCATGATGGAGTCGTAATTCAGGGCAGGGTGTTGCCGCAATAGGTGTGGTGAGCCAGGTGTGGCAAGAGAGAAATGTGTTTTTCAGTTGGGCTCATGTAGGGCGAGTAAAGATTCTGGGTCAAGGCCATCCCAAAAGGGGCGTGGGGTCTGGGGCAACCAGTGCCCTAGACACAAGGCCCAACCCCCCACCGCGGTATAATTCAGTGGGTAGGTGAGGCCCGTGTGTTGCTGCTGCTCTTCCACTGACATGCAGACTGCGCACTGGGGCGGTGTCTAGACTACTTCCCTTTTCATGAAAAAGGGATGTAAATTAGACACTTGGAAATTGCATATGAAGCTGGGATTTAAATTTCCCATGCTTCATTTGCATAATGGCAGTCACATTTTTTTTTTCTTGAAAAGGGGCTTTTCGAAAGAAAAACGGTTGTTTAGATGGGGCTCTTTCGAAAAGAAAACCCTTTTTCAAAAGATCCTGTACTCCTCAAAAAATGAGGTTAACAATTTCGAAGTGTCTAATTTACATCGGAAAAAAGGGATGCAGTCGAGACACAGCCTGGGAGTAGGGCGGGATTGCGTTTGGGGCAATTCCAGGATTTCAGAGGTTCTTGTCCAGACTGGGCCCAGCAGGGCCACATGGCTGAATTCCCTCCGTAGCAGAATGTTGTTACCCGACAGCCTGGGGGCAGACCAGGCCTCCAGCTGCCGACACCACCTACAAATGCCCAGCACTATGTCTCTTGCAAGGCCCCCCGCACCACAGGCTGGCAGCAGTGCTGCAGCTGGCACCGTTTACAGGCGCCTCTCAGCCAACGGTGGCTTGGCAGCTTTTTTGGCTGGGTCCTTCCGCTGCACGGCTTCCTGGCAAGGCTGGCCTTACCATGAGGCGAACAGAGGTGGCCGCCTCAGGTGCCAGACCGGGGGGGGGGGGGAGGCACCACTAGGACCCAGAGAATTGAGACCTTTCAAAGTTTTGGCCCAAGTGAAGGGGCATGGGGGCGTCGTTTGAGCTCCCCGCCTCAGGTGCCAAAATGTTGTGGGCCAGCCCTGCTCGCTGTAAAAGAACAGCGCAGCAAAGGGACAGCCCAGGAATCAAGGCGCCGTGCGGGGCAGGTGGAGACGGGCAGGGAGATCGGGAGGGTGGCAAAGGAAAAGGTACAAGGCAAGAAGGGGAAACAGAACTCTGGCGAAAGGGGAAAGGGAAGCCACATGGACATGGTGGTGCTTAGATACGCCGAGGGAATTTTCAGCGGCCCTGTGAATGGCCCTGGCACCAAAGGAGGAGGTCGAAGACGCCAGGCGCCGTAGCCGGGAGAGCTAAGCCGTGGGGCTGATGTCGGCAGCAGCCTCCCTTGGGGTTATCGCTTAGTCTCGGATGGTTTCTCCGGGGCGCTTTGCGAGCAGGCTCCTCTCCAGCAGCAGCAGCAGCGAGACGCTGGCCTTTCCCAGCCGTGTGCCCCTGACCTATGGCTGCCGAGTGCCCGCTGCCCGGCACCGTCCCGTCCTCAGTTCTGACCTGCGCCCCCTTTGACCCAATAGCTCAGCCCAGGACGCTCTCCCACATCTGTAGGGCAGCAGCCGCTCTCTGGGCCACAAGCAGGCCCACCAGTGGGGGGGAAGGGACCCAAGGGGGCAACCGACCTGGAGTACGGTGATTCAAAGGGGCCTGGGTCTCCCAGCCACTGTTGCTGCTACTGTGGCGGCAGCGGCAGCTGGAGCCTCAGGCCTTTTAAATCTTTGGACAGCTCTGGGGGTGGGGGGCTGGTCCAGGTGGTGCTGAGGGCCGGCTTGCCCAGCCCTGCCCCTCCTGCTGGAGGTCCAGCCCCTTCTGGGAGCACGGAGCAGCCCCCTCATCTTGCCCAGAGGCCTGGCAATCCTGTGGGCTCCACTGGGAGCCAGCACTGGCGAGTCACCTCCCGGCTCAGCCGGGCTCTGATGACCTGAAATGGCGCTTCCTCCCCCAAGGGCGCCGCCGAGGGTGCGCAGGCGCCAGGCTGCGTGGAGGAGGATTACGCCATCCTTTGAGGCCGCAGATCGGAACTCGGCCTGGTCACGTCCATCCCCTCTGTGCCCGCGGAGGGTCGTTCTATGCACCAGGCTGGGCACTAGGAAACGTGTCCCACCCGCCTCTACAGGAGACTCCGCTGGACTCTGCCAGGGACGAAACACCTTCCCCATCCCCGGCCTGCCGTGCCCCTTCCAGCCTGCGCCCGGAACACATTCATCCCGGAACACCCCCCCACACACACCCTGAGCAAGAGACAGTCCTTCCCCCCAGACACATAGGGTATGTCAAGACTACATGGCTCCGTCGACGGAGCCATGTAAACTAGTTTACCCGGCATAGGCAAAGAAGCGGGGATTTAAATCCTTCCTTAAAACCTCAGAGGCTATCCTGTCCTGCGCTGAGGTGCCAGGTTCAGTGCTCAGCTCTGCCTGGGTTGAGGCAGGCCGTTGCTCTGTGCCTCAGTTTCCCAGCTTGTGACATAGGGTAATCCTTCTTTCTGTCACCCTATGGGTGTGTCTAGACATGGCTCCGTCAATGGAGCCATGTAAATTAGCTTATTCGACATAGTCAAAGAAGCTGGGATTTAAATAATCCCCGCTTCATTAAAATAAACATGGCCGCTGCGCTGTACTGATGATCAGCTGATCCGGCACAGCGCGGCAGCCTTGCCCTGTGAAACGAGGTTTACAGGATCAGTCGGCAAAGGCTTCCCCAGCCGACAGATCCGCGTCTAGACTGCCGTGCTGTGCTAGATCAGCTGATCATCGGCACAGCGCGGCGGCCATGTTTATTTTAATGAAGCGGGGATTATTTAAATCCCCACTTCTTTGACTATGTCGAATAAGCTAATTTACATGGCTCCATTGACGGAGCCATGTAGTCTAGACACACCCATAGGGTGACAGAAAGGAAGGATTACCCCTATGTCACAGCTGGGAAACTGAGGCACAGAGCAACGGCCTGCCTCAACCCAGGCAGAGCTGAGCACTGAACCTGGCACCTCAGCTCAGGACAGGATCGCCTCTGAGGTTTTAAACCCACCTTCTCAATTTTGATGTGGAACAAAACAAGTATCTTAAAAAAACAAGTCCCAAGCAGATGAATTCGATCCAGTTTCTTGCCCCCTTGTGTTTTTCACTAAACCCAGGGATTGGGGTGAGCACGAGCCCGTGGCCGAGGAGCGGGGTTTGTAAATGGCCTGCAGACAGGCTCTTACCTTTCATCTGCACAAAGTCGAGCTGGTGGATGGACTGCAGCAAAGGGGCACTGTCCAGGTTCAAATCAAAGTCAGTGGTCATCCGTGGGGTCAGCGTCCCCTTCCCCCACTGGTCCTCGGTCAAGTGCACTCTCCTGATCAGCGCATCGGAAATCTGATGGCAAGGAAGACCACAGCCTCGGCTATTACACGCCACTCCAGCGGGCGCGCTATAGGGAGAGCTGGTGCTTGATGACGGTAACAGTCAGCAGGGCCTGACCCCAAAGGCTTGCCCAGGTGGAGTTTTGGCATCGCTACAGTTTCATAATGGCTTGCGTTTCGCCATTGACTTCGTTGGGCCTGGAAGGCACCCAATGGTGCTGGCAAAGCCCTTTGTTTTAGGTGCAGCTTTGGAAATGACTCACAGCAGAACCAAATCACGTATCTGGAGCTACCAAGCCTCGTAGGTCAAGTGAGTCAGTCCCGCCTTACGGAGATGACTCCATGCCCAGAGACGTCAGTGGAAAGGTTTTCACTGGCTGCACTAGGAGCCCGATCGGATTCTTATGAACTGCTATTGTTCTTGCGAGCCACATAGTGCATCTTAGGGGTGTTAAACATCGGTTAATTGAATAGTCGATTAACCTCGTGAATCCTTATAGGCTACTCGACTATTCTATAGTCCTTGGGGGCCGGGCTGGCAGCCAGTGAGCCCTGGCCCCACTCCCAAGCAGCCCCCTGCCACTCCGTGCCGATGCCTCTGTATCAGAGGCAGCAGTGCGGGGTGCCAGGCAGGAGCTGGTCCGCAAGTGGAGACAGTTGAAAAACCAGCTCCCCTCGTGGACCAGCTGCCTGTCACCTTGTGCTGCTGTCTCTGATACAGAGGCAGCAGTGCAGGGTGGCAGCAGCCCCTGTCTGGGGGGAGGGGCTGAACTCCCAAACCTGGCGTGAGCCGGAACTGAGCCGGGCTGCCTGCCTGGCTCCTAATACACTTTAAATGCAGAGCCGCAGCAGGGGTAGGTCCCAGACCCATTGCAAGCCAGGACTGAGCCAGGCTGCTGACCAGCCTGCTAAAAAATGTACTGGCAGGGGGCAGGAGGTATGTGTGCAGTCTATAGCATTAACCGATAAGCTTTTGCTTATTGATTAATCAGTTAATTAACTACACTACTACATCCCTAGGGTGTCTGTATCCCATTAGGGTACCTTAGGGCTGTGTGTTGTAATATGTATTCTAGAGATACAATAAGAATCTTCCTCCAAACTCCTCTCCCAGTGTCCGTATAAGACAGTTTTCTCACAGGAGAAAACATACAGCGTTTTCTCAAAACATTCCTGTTTTGCTTCCTACCTTACACGCAGCCTTCTCTGCCTGCTTCTCTCCACCGTCCATGTAAGATTTTTCCTCCTTACAGAGGGCCCGTTCCTGATGTGCTCGCTCACAACGAGTAGTAATTTGGCATGGTGCCACTGAGATCACCCACAGAGAAAGGTGTTACTCATGTGGGTTAAGGGCATCAGGGCCTGTCTCACAGCGAGTGCCACTGCATTTCTCATGACCAGCTGGCACAGAGATGTGTCTCCCTTACTCGGCCTTCATTAATAAGATCTCTAGACATACACAGCTAATACCGGGTCTAATTCTCATGCTACCGCTGATGGGAGTTTAGCTGCTGAGTTCCAGGGGAGCAGGACTGGGCCCCCAAATACTAAGGAACCCTCTTAACATTGTTCCTATTCTAGGCTGAAATTGGCAGGAAGAAAATCTCCCTAGATTTCCTTCCTTGTGCTTGTACTGAGCACAATCTTGTATGCTCGCTTGGAGCCCTCTTCTCCACCCCACAAATCCCTGAGCCTGCATCACCCCTTGGCACAAGGGAGAGCAACCTTATGCTAGCTGTTAGCAGTAGGACCTGTTACACAAGAAAGCAGAAGCATGCTGGCTGCGTCTCCTCTCCTTGCTGAGGCCCCTGACATGGCTCCTATGTTGGTGGCAGGAAGGGGATAGGGGGTGATGTACAGCTTTAATAGTCCTTTACAAGTATTTTTAGACCTGTATATATGGGATTATTACATTCTCTGCATCTATATATACACACTCATGCACATGCATATATATGTACACAGGTTCAGAAAAGGGCAACTAAAATGATTAGGGGTTTGGGACAGGTCCCATATGAGGAGAGATTAAAGAGACTGGGACTTTTCAGCTTGGAAAAGAGGAGACTAAGGGGGGAGAGGATAGAGGTCTATACAATCATGAGTGGTGTGGAGAAAGTGAATAAGGAAAAGTTATTTACTTGTTCCCATAATATAAGAAACTAGGGGCCACCAAATGAAACTACCGGTAATGGGCAGCAGGTTTAAAACAAATAAAAGGAAGTTCTTCTTCACACAGCGCATAGTCAATCTGTGGAACTCCTTGCCTGAGGAGGTTGTGAAGGCTAGGACTATAACAGGGTTTAAAAGAGAACTAGATAAATTCATGGAGGTTAAGTCTATAAATGGCTATTAGCCAGTATGGGTAAGGAATGGTGTCCCCAGCCTTTGTTTGTCAGAGGGTGGAGATGGATGGCAGGAGAGAGATCGCTTGATCGTTACCTGTTCGATTCACTCCCTCTGGGGCACCTGGCATTGGCCACTGTCGGCAGACAGGCTACTGGGCTGGATGGACCTTTGGTCTGACCCAGTGTGGCCGTTTTATGTTCTTATGCTTACCAATAAAATAGTGTGCAATTTTCAGATATTCCTGATGGACCAATTGACCTAAAGATCTGGGGCTGCGCTCCTGCGTGGTGTAGCTCCACTGACTTCACCCCAGTCAGGGCAGGGGTGAACGTGGCCTCTGGGATCTGCGGTCACTCACGCTCCCAGCCAGCCCAGCTGTTTAGTGCGAAGGCCCCTGGAAGTGAAAAGCCGCACACCCACCTGTAAAAACCCACTGGGGTCGTTCTCTTTGATGACCTCCAGGCAGTACTCCATCAGGCCCGTGGTCTGCCGCAGCTTGACCGTGCAGTGAGAGATCTGGTCTCGTACCACCTGCAACAAGACAAGGAGAAGAGAGTTTCCAAGGGCAGGTGGAAGCAGTGAGAATTGAAAGGCCTGTGTTAACAGGGGCTTTGCCACTGGGAACGGGATCAGGCCAGGAAAGGCTCCGACTGACGAAATCTGTCACAGGACGGGAGCAAAAGACCAAACAGAGCATCGAAGGCAAGCGTTAAACCACTGGACTGCAGAGCTCTGACTGCGGGAAGAGCACCCGACTGGTATTGGAGTGTCTGTTCAAAACAGTGGGCTGGAGCAAAATGTGTCACCCCAGCACGCTCATTGCTCAGGGACCGCAAGGCGAAATGAAGTGTGCTCTGATCTTCTGCGCCCAAGGTGACTGGCTGTTACGGGGATGCAATTTCCCCCCCAGGCCAAGCAGTGAGTTTCTCAAGTATAATTTAACCACCTCTGCAGAATTACCTGCCAGACTGAACTGTCCCGAGCCCCCTGTATCTCAGGCTGATATGCCCACAGATGTAGCGATGCATTAGTTAAAGGATTGCCAATACGTCATTTTCTGTACAGCTCTTGATTTGTATTGACCTCCGTTGGGTGCAAATACCCTTTGGCTGGCTTTAGCCCTCTTTCTTGGAAAGCATTATAGTCTGTTTGATTGCTGGGAAAGCGAAGCCAGAGTAATCCCCTTTGGTTTAATTCCTTGGGTCGGAGATTGCTTTCACTTATCCTGGTGCAAACCAGGTCGAAGTCAGGAGCCGCACCAATGGACTGAGAAGAGAATCAAGTCTAGTCTCAGTGACCCCCACCCTCGCCACACAGGAGCAGTCACAGCTCTGGAGATAGTGTTAGCTAGTGCACGGTGGCAGTAAAACCAGCAGGGGGTGCTCACACATTGGTTTTTGGTGCCCCACCAAAGTGGTGAACCCGAGTAGGTGTGTCATCTTTCAAGGGAAGGCGACAATGAGAGGCTGCCCTCCCCAAGGTATGGGAATGAGAAGGGTTTGGCCCTAGACATATTGAACATGTCCCTGTAATTATACAGAAGATGTCATTCACTGCTAATTTCTGAGCTGAAGTGATTATATTGAGAGGGAGGGGCACGGTCTAGTGGCCAGGCCTGTAGACTGGAGTCCTGGAGCCCAATCCTGGCTCAGTCAGTGATAACCTGTGTGAACATCTTCAAATCACACCCCTGCTCTGTGCCTCAGTTTCCCTCCTTTAATTGTCGTAAGCTCTTTGGGGCAGGGACTGTCTCTCACTATAGGTCTGGACTGTGCCTAGCATAGATCCTGATGGCACGAGCATAATACAAAGGACAGCATATTGCCTACAGATCCTATCACCCAATACGCCATCTTCAAATACCAACCAGCCCCTTACGACTCTGCTGTTCCTTCTGCCAGCAATGTCTCGGGCAGCTCCTCTCTGCCCAGGCATACGTGCTGCGGTTTGACTCTTGCTGTCAAAGAGCCAGGGCCTCCCTGGGAGTGTTGTTACCGGCTCAGATGTTGTTCTTTCCCTAGCACATTGCAGCGAGCGAAGGTCACTGCTTCCGCTGAGTTTGGTCGCTTGATATGCTTGGGCATGTTACATAAACCAGGTTTAACGGCAGCCAAGGATCTCCGTGCACAGCAGCTGTTGGCAGTCTTAATCTCGGGGCTAGCCTCTGCTCTCAGTCAACGCTGCCTTTTCCAGGGGAACGGTGTAAACGGGTTCCCTGATGGCAAAGGCGTCGAGACTGTTTCCCTAGTCACTGCCGACGGCCCGCTCCTGCTCAGCAGCCTGCTCAGAGCATCGTTTGGGCTAGTTTACACTGGCCAGGGGAATGGCGCACCTGCCTTGCCCGGGGGAAAGGGAAGTGGGGCTGGGCTCCGAGAGTTTCGTCGCCTGCGTGAGCTGAGAGCACATGCCCACAACAAATCTAACCCCATGGACACCTTTCGTTAGCACTGCTCCTCCGGGACTCGGCAGCTCTCTCCAAAAGCCATTTCTGCTGCTCTTGCCGTGGTGGTTAACACCTGAGCCTGTACACGGGTTCTCAGCCCAGGGGGTTGCAATCAGGTCGAGGCGAGGGCTTGATTATCCTCCCGGGGCGCGGTGGGGGAAGGGGCTTGTGACAATGGGACAGGTCCTGACATTTTCTTCTCTTGTGACCAAGGGTCAGGATCAACGTTCCCTCTAATCCAGGGGCGGGCAATCATTTTTGATGGGGGGCCACTCCAAGGCTATGTCTACACTGGCGAGAACGGCTGTTCTTGCGCAAGAACCCGCAGAGCGTCCACACTGCCTGCCCGCTCTTGCACAAGAAGATTTACAGTAGGGCGTTGGAAGAGAGGGCTTCTTGCGCAAGAGCTACGCTCTTTTCTAACAAGTGTAAGCCCTCTTGCGCAAGAGGGCAGTGTAGACGTGCAGCAGGGGTTTCTTGCGCAAGAAAACCCAATGGCTAAAATGGCCATCAGAGCTTTCTTGCACAAGAGAGCGTCCACACTGCCATGGACGCTCTTGCGTACCAGCACATGGCAGTATGGATGTGTTCTTGTGCAAGAGTTCTTGCACAAGAACTCTTGCACATGATGTTCTTGCGCAAGAACCCGCCAGTGTAGACATAGCCCAAGAGTCTGGAAAGTGGTCGAGGGCTGCACTCTTCCAGGATATTAATGGAGGATGTGCGGGGTCTGGGATGGAGGTTGAGTGCAGAAACGGAGCTTGGGGGAACGGAGGGAGTTTGGGTGAAGGAGGCAGTTGTGACTGGGGTGCAGGGGGTTGGATTGTGACCTAGGGCAGGGAATTGGGGTACAGGAGGGAGTGCAGGGGTTTGGGCAGGAGGGGACTGTGATCTGGGGCAGGGGATTGGAGTGCCAGATCTGGGAGGAAATATGGGTACAGGAGGGGAGCAGAGGATTTGGGTTTGTGGAGTGGGGGGCAGAGGGTTGGGGAAGGAAGGGACTGGGGTGCCAGAGGTAGGCTCTGCCAGGAGACTTACCAGCCAGCAGCAGTTCCTGAATCAGTCTCCCTGCCTGCCCTGCCCCTGCACAGGCAGCAGCCATGCGCTCTGGAGCCCCTTGTACTTCGTGGCTGCTTGTTATTGAAACAGGCAGCTCCCATTGGCCAGTTTCTGGCCAGAAACCAGCCAATGGGATTGTGCTGGGGGCCGGAGCAGCTCCTAAAGCTTTACCCCCTCCCCTCCAGGCTCACAGTTTTTAAAGAAAAACTGCCCCGCAGCCGCGTTTCTGAGTGGTGTGCGGGTGGGGAGAGGCAAGCGGGGAACCTGCCTGGAGCTCCCGCAGCGTCCACAGGCTGGTTCTGGTGGCTTGGCAGGCCGGATCCAGCCCACGGGCCGAATTTTGCCCAGGCCTGCTCTAATCGTTTCTATCCACGTGTGGATATTTTTCCATCCATGTGCAGAATAAATTTTATTATGTGCACCAAGGCATGTGCGAAGGTGCACCACCAGGAGAAACACAAACCTAGCTGTGGGCGCTCTGCTAATCAGCTGGGTGGCACTGGAATCTCTCCGGAGTGGCCGCACCAGTGCCCAGGTTACAGGGAACACCGGCCAGGATACACCAAAGGTGGAGATTCACTTTGCTCATACTCACTTCAAGTAAACCCCTGAGATCCCACCGGGGTCATCATTAACCCTTCACTTCCTGGTGCATTGGGGCTGATTCCCCGCAGCCTTGTAACCTTGTCTAGTCTAGTGGGCGCAACAAACTCCTTGAGTCAGGTATCCCGGTTCCAAAGCTCTGCAATCCCAGTCTTTAGTGATGGCAGGCAGGGGTAAGCAAAGGCATGTCTACCCTACAATAACCAACCCGTCGCTGGGCCCGTGCAGCTGACTCCGGCTCACGGGGCGCGGGCTGCGGGGCTGTCAGATTGTGGCGTAGGCAGTTGGGCTTCGGCTAGGTCCCGGGCTCCAGGATCCCGCAAGGACAGAAGGTCCCGTAACTTGGGTCTAGCCTGACCTCAAACATATATTGTAGATTTGTAGCCCGGCAACCCGAGCCCCACGAACCCGAGTCAGCTGACGTGGGCCAGCCGCGGCCGTGTCTTTTCTCACAGCGCCGACCCCATGGCTTTCTCAGATTCTCGACACATCGGCAGCCACTCAGGTGGCCTGATTTGGGCCCGACAGCTGCTCTGCCGGCCCACTCCTGGGCCCTAAAGCAGGCGTTGACCAGAAACGCCGATGCACGATGCATTCCGCCTGACGGGACGGCGCGCCACGGATGGGTTGTGTAAGCACCGTGCCAGAAGCCCCCAGCATCAGCTGCCTCCGCTTGCCCCGTCCTGCTGGGAGACGCTCTCCCGGGAACGCGCAGGCTGCCAGCGAGGCATGAAATATGGGCCAGGCAAACCAATCTTCTTATCTGCTTTGTAGCTTACCTCGCCGCTCAGTCCCCGCCGGATAATGAATCGGTGCGCCTCTCCCTCCAGAGCCAGCGCTTTCAAAATGTCACCCGCGGCGTCACCATCTGCTGGCCCGGGCGCTGCCTGTAAATCTCAGGCCGTTTTGTTTTGGCTCAGCATTGCATTAAGAAAATGGTTTCAAGGGGAGACGAAGGGCAGTGGCCAGGTGCAATGCACCTTGCTGGTTCACGTGAAGTTGGCTCGCACGCGTCGTGCACCGGTTGTGTAACTCGCTGGGAAGTATAGCACGCCAAAGCCTACGTGCAACACACCGTGCAAGGGGACGCACGGCTCAAACTGCAGAGCCCAGGCACTGGGCGTGTGCAAAGGAAGCCACTAGACTGCACGTGGGCATTTGAAGGCCACAGTGTCACGCACAGCCAAACCATTTCCGACTGCCGCCAGCCGAGCCAGTAGCTGGGCCTGAAGCCCAATGAAGGCGATTCCCACGCAGGTCAACAGAGGCTGTGTAGCTGCGTTCAGCTGTGAGCCCCACTGTCCTGTGACTTGGGCCCAGCGCCCCTCCCTCCCCCCGCAAAGGCAGGCTCATCTGTGCAGGGCAGGGGGGACTGGCCCCATCCTGCAGTGGCTGAGCCTCCCTGTGATTCAGCCCCTTGAGCAGCGGGGGGGAGGGGGGGCCACGCTGGTGTTTGCATCCCCATGAAAGAGGCTCCCCTGCTTCGAGGCTGCAGATCCCACTGGATTTACCAGCAGCCTGAGGCTTCTACTCAGTCACCGTGGCCTCTGCTGCCCAACCCCCCTGGCTTCGGTGCTGGTCCCACAGAGGCCCTGGACCCCTGGGGGGAAGGGAGAAGTTTCCCAGCAGAGAGATTTCTTCTGGTTTTGCCTGTAGGTTTGAAGTTTTGAATCTGGCAGGGAGCTCCTGACCCAACCCTGCCCCTTCCCAAGCCCAGAGCTCCAGGGACTCCCACAGAGGGGCACCTATGGTGATGGGGGAAAACGGGGGTGCACCCCTTGGAGCATTCCAGCCTTCCCTGACCCCCAAGCCAGGAGCCATGGATTGAGCTGCCCTCTGCGCGCGCACGAACATAAGAACGGCCAGACAGGGTCAGACCAAAGGTCCATCGAGCCCAGTGCCAGGTGCCCCAGAGGGAGTGAACAGAACAGAACAGGGAATCATCCAGCGAACCCACCCCGTCACCCATTTCCAGCCTCTGACAAACGGAGCCTAGGGACACCATTCCTACCTATCCTGGCTAACAGCCATTGATGGACCTAACCTCCATGAATCTATCTAGCTCTTTTTGGAACCCTAGTCCTCATCTTTACAACATCCTCTGGCAAGGAGTTCCACAGGCTGACTGCACGGTGTGAAGAAAAACTTCCTTTTGTTTAACCTGCTACCTATTAAGAGCTTGATTTGATACTGGTTCCCCAGTTCCGCTTCTGGCACTGCTGGGGCGCCCCCTACGGAAGCAGCGCTGCTTACTGCCATCACAGAAACCTCATCGTACCATCTCCATGAAGGCTGTGTCTACACTGCACATTTTGCCAAAAGGGATTATGCAAATGAAGCATGAGAAAATGCTAATCCATGCTTCATTTGCATTGCCTCTTTTGGCAAAACGTGCAGTGTAGACAAAGCCGAACTGACCAACTTCCGGCTTGATGCCACTTAGGGCTTTTGCCTTCACGGCTCGCCCGGGGAGGCTGCCCCAGAGCCTCACTCCACTTCTAGTTAGAAATCTCTGTCTTGTTTCCAGCCCAAACTTACCGATGGCCAATTTACCACCATTCGTTCTCGTGCCCGCTCTGGCCCTTCACTAACTCCACTGACCCAGCCAATGGCCAGGGCCCTGATCCCTGAAGGCCCCAAGGCCCCAATCTTCAGGGAAGGGCTGGCGATGGGGCCTATGAGACTGGGCGTCTGTTCTGAGGAGAAGCTGGGACGAACGTGATACCACAAGGAATCGCCCGGGGGTGGGGACTCATGCCCTGCCAGAGCCCATGTTAGGGGGGATGAACTTACCGATGACCTGATAAGCTTATTAGCAGGCATGTAGATTCTTTTACTGATTGTAATGGGGTTTCTGGGGAACGCTTGATGCCTTGCCAGTACAGCAGGCTGGCAGCAGCAGGGCTGTGAGGGACTTTGTCACTGTAGCAATGACACTTCTTACCCGTCTCTGGGGGGAGAGCCAGCAGGTGCACGTGGGCAGCCTGTCTCTGCTGGGAACCCCCCCGGGACGGCAGGGGACCATGCACCCTGGGCATACCCTGCTCAGAAGGGAGAGACACGTCTGCTCCCGTCTGCTCCCCCCAGTGGCTGGGGGGCAGGAAGGCCAGAGTGGCTGCCCTTGCTTTTGAGGTCCCTGCGTAAATAGCCGGGGTGAGCTCCGAGAGCAGCCTTCAGATCCGGCTACCGCTGCTGGGCCCTGCCTCTGCCTGTTCACTGTGCTCTAGGCCTGAGGAACTCACTCTCTCAGGCTGCCGCCCCCGACTCCCAGCCTGGCCGGCGACCCAGGGCGGACTGAAAAGGCTCCCCTCCCAGGCCTGCCGCTTCGCTTCTTCTGGGACTCCATCCAAGCCCGGAAGAGCCTGAAGGTCTGCTGGCTTCCTGGCTCGGGGAGGGCCGTTGCCATCACAACCCGGCACCCCCGAGGCCCTGTCACCCTGTCACTCTGCGAGCTGGCAGCCCCACGCAGAGGAACCGAACACTTCGCCTCTCGCCACCGCCCAAGCCCTCTGTCGTGTTCACAGCGGGGCAGCCAAAGACGTCCTGCTGGGAACCAATCCCCCACCTGGTTCCTGGCTGCAGTGTTAGTGTAGCCACCACGGGGCCGATTTGAACCTGGGCCCTCTGGAGCTTAGTATAGGAGCCTCTACGGCTCGAGCTATAAAGCCAGCTGGCTCCCAGCCCATCCTGTAGAGGTCTCTTGTTCTTAGCTGTTGCTGTGGTCTAGGTGCCACTGCATGGGACAGTGAACCACACTAGGGCTATGTCTACACTGGCGCGATCTTGTGCCAGAGATATGCAAATGAGGCTAGGCGTGGAATATCGCCGAGGCTCATTTGTATATCTAATGAGCCGCCATTTTTGCGCGGAAGAGGCTCTTGCGCCAGAAGGAGCTGTCTACACAGCCCCTTCTTGCGCAAGAAAAGCCCTCTTGCGCAAGAAAAACCCTCTTGCGCAATACCGTTATTCCTGAAAACCTCGTAGAAAGAGGTTTACCAATGTTGGGAAAACCCTTCTGTTCTTTCCATTTTTTTTGAAAGAACGCGATTGCAGGGTGGACGTAAGTGAAGTTTTTTTATAAAAAAAATGTCAGTTTTCCTGAAAAAACTCTGCAGTGTAGACATAGCCACAGTATGCCTGGGCTGTAACTGGCTGTGACAACGTGTCGGGGTTCCCCTCAATCCTGCAGCCCCATAGCAGCAAGAATAGACTCCACCAGCCAGTTTATTGCTTCTCCAGGATACAGCACAGCACAGACGTGATGTGGCTACAGGAGTCAAGGCCAGGATGCCTCAGACCCCTGAGGTTAGGGGGTCCATCCGGCCTCCCCTCCCCAGACCCTCAGTCCTCAGCTTAGGTTCTTCCCTTCATGTTTTCCAGCCAGCAACTTATCCTGCCCCCAACACCTGGGCTATGTCTACACTTGCGGCTTCTTGTGCGAGAAATATGCAAATGAGGCTAAGCGTGGAATATTGCCGAGCCTCATTTGCATACCTAATGAGCCGCCATTTTTGAGGAAGAGGCTCTTGTGCCAGAAGGAGCTATCTACATTGCCCCTTCTTGCACAAGAAAAACCCTCTTGCTCAATGCCGTTATTCCTGAAAATAATGGGATGGGAGCAGGCTCCTTTGGTTCCAAAGAAGGAAGGTATATCAGGGTTAAACGGAAGACAAACTGAATCTCAGTGAACCCCCGCCCCCCAGCCTCGACCCCTTTGGTGGGCTTAGCCACGTCACTCAGGGGCGTGGGGGTTCTTAAACTTACCTAATTTTCTGGTGTAGACCAGGCCTGCTTCACTGCAAATCTTTTCTTTAGAAGAAGCAGAGTCTGACATTGCAACATATGCAGAGCAGGAGAGTTTACACTGGAAACCCACTTTCCCAACAAAGCGGCATGAACCATTTCAGGGCGAAGGGACTGATGTGCAGTTGGCACTTTAAGGGCGCTACGCTGATCGCCATGAGCCAAGCAACTGGCACACAGTTCACGTGGGACAGACACCAGCGTGGAGAAACGGAGCTGGGACTCCTTGAACCATACTGCCCAAATGCACGACAGCTTAAATAAAAGCTTTTTTCCAGAAGTGGCTGCAAACATCCGCCAGATTATTTATGGGCCTGATCCAAACCCCACCACTAGCAATAGAAAGATTCCCAGTGAGGAATCCAGGTAGGTTTGGAAAAGGCGAGAAGAGTCCAGCAACTCTGCGGCACACGTGACATTGGAACGAGAGAGTTGAAAGCAGATTTCAGAAGAACCTCAAGCACTTGGCTCCTGCATAAATAAGGAGGAGGCTCCGGAGGGCAGCCCGTGGGTGATTAAGAACATCAAGTATTCATCAGCTTACGGATGGAAACTAGGCTCACATTAATTTTGCATGGAAGCAGATAGGTTACAAAGCTACAAGTCCCGCAATGCTCGGCTACAAACCAAGCTTTGCTGAATTGTGGAACCTGCTGGGAGGAGGCTAATGGGATGTAACTGAATGGGTAAGTCATGTTGGGGAGTTTGGCAGTGCAGGGCTGGAGGCTGGGAAGAAGTTCGGAGCAGCTGCATACGTTTTGGTGGGGCTCACTTTGTGAACACAAAGAGACTTTTTTTTCCTTTATGTGCTTAAGGGAGGCAGTGTCCAGAGCCCTCGGTTGCTAATTACTGCCTGCCAGGAAGCATTTTTGTCAGCCACTGCAGTTCACAGCAACCTTAAAATAGGCTATTTATTCCAAAAGCTTTTCTTCCCAGTAAGATTATGTTAACTGTAATTTGCATTTTAATATAGCTCCGAAAAGACAGTCACAGCTGCGTTCATTTCTGCGCAAGTGTCTTATTTCTTTTTCAGGACTTAACACTGGATTCCTGGAATTTGCAACCTTTGGGACCAAACCTTGGCCACTCTGAGGTACAGGGGGTGAGCTAGGCTACAACTACTATGCAGGAAGACTACAGTTCAGGACACCCCATAAAACTCCAAAGTCCGCACGTGGCTGGTGATCACTCTCAGGACTTGTCTACATTGTGCATTAGTCTGCACAGAGGGGTGTACCTTTTAGTTTGCACTAATGGGTTACGAGCTGTCTGGCTTGGGTCGAACCTGCTGGTGTGCACTAAAAATTTCCTAGCATGGATTAATATAGTACTGTTTGAAACAGAGCTACATTAACGCACGTTAGGAAAATCTGAGTGCATGTCTGCAGGGTGCACATGAGTATAGTTAATGTCTGATATACTTATGCAGACTACAATTTACCCCTTCCCCTTCTAGTGTGGATTAAAGCACCATGTAAACAAACCCTCAGTCTCCTGAACTGATTACTACAAGGGTCAGGAAGGAATCATTATGCTTTTTCCACCAACTGAGGCACCTTCTATTGGCCATCCCCAAAGGCAGTCCTTGGCTTGATGGACCAATGACTTGATCTGACATAGCAAATCCTATGGCCCTATTTGATCAGACCAAAAAGTGGTGGCTGGATAGGGTAGATTTGGGGATGTAGATTTCTGATTTTTTAGCTGAAATTCAAATACTGAAAAAATTTGGCCAAAAGCAGGAAAAAAAAAGTCAATCTGACATTACCACTGTAATGTCTCATGTTCCTGTTCTCCTTTATCCATTGGGTTCCCTGGTTGGACTACATCTCCCATGATGCACCATGGTCTATTCCCTTGGAGGCAAAGCTAGTGCACCATGGGAGTCCCTGGCCATAGGGCATCATAGAAGATATAACCCAATGTGAGAGCCTGGCCCACAGAGGAAACCTGATGTACCTAAACTATATCTGCCATGATGCACTGCAGTGGCATTCCAAATCAAAGCGATTTGGTTCTCAGGCACAGAAAGTGGACACTATGTGGGGAAAAATTCTCTCTGGAGAAAATCCAATTTTCGGTCAAAAACCAATTTTGACAGAACATTTTTGAGCTGCCTAGTGCACTATGACGATGGAAACTTCACTTCACCAATGAGATTATTTTCCAAATCCAATAGTCCAACTGGAACTTTTCACGAGACATCCAATAAATCAAAATCAATGGGCCCATAGGGTATCACAAGCCAGCCAGACTGAAAGGCAAAGGCCATTATATCACCGACATTCGCCTTGCCTCCTTCTCTTGTTTAAAACGGCCATTCATTTCTGGCTGCTGTAGAATCAAATATCTAGTGCCCTCATTAACGCTTTGAAGAAACAAGCAAGAGGCGTGGTAAATTCTCCATCACTGGGAGTTTTTGAACCAGGATGGAATGCCTCTTTCTACAAGAGGTGCTCTAGGTCCCACAAGTTGGACCAGATGCCCAGGGAGAAGTCTCTAGCCAGTGTTATGCAGGAAATCACAACAGATCATCATAACGGTCCTTTCCGGACTTAAAATTTCCAAGTGAAACTAAAGAACGGCTGTCTCCCCAAACACAGCTAGAAAAATGGGTTATCAGTCACGGGGAATGCACCTTTCCTGGTACAGAACTAACAGAGGAAAAATTTACATCAGTGGTTAAAATGCAGGAGGAAACAACAACTGGAAAGATTCTGCCCTTCAAGGCCAACTTATAAGGCCTATGTGTAATTTGTACAAAATATTTCCAGTCGGACAAGTTTCAGTGGCGATCCGAGGGGACACAGTGGCCATGCTGCATGTACCATAGGTAGGAAACCTGAATAATCTCATTTCCACTAACGGCTTTGTGAGATGCAGCAGAGAGCCCAGATTGCCAGCGCAAAGTACACACGTAGGGCGTGTCTACACAGCCAAGTTATTTCGGAATAATGGCCGAAGGAGTGAGGTGCCTCACGAGAGCTGGGTACCTGTTTGCCTTAAATGTTTTGGAAAATCTTAGCTCTAATTTCTGACGTCACCTCCCCGGGGTCTGGAAGCATTATGTGAGTAGCCTTTCACCTCCGGGGTAGCGCAGTTGTTAACACCAGCAGCCCCTGGTCATCTGCAAGCAGAATTGAACTTGGGACCTGTAGCACTTAGTGCATGAGCCCCTACCCCATGGGCTAAAAGCCATCCAGCTATTAGCTAAGCCTGTAGAGCAGACTCGTTATTCTCTCTATAAGTGGTCTCAGTGCCCCTCGATGGGACGGTGAACCACCCCCAGATGGTGTGTGGGTTATACAGGTACAGATCAAAATGCACTGAGGGCAGAAATCATCCATATGCCAAAGGCCAGAATAGTCCACTTAAGCCTTATTATCATCTTACTATATATTTCAGAAATATGCACCTGTCTGTCTGTCCCGCCGTGAGTCTGCTTGTCCAAGAACTTCAAAACAGTCAGAGCCAGGACCACCAAATTTGGTACGCAGCTAAGTTATCATAACTTAAAGCAAGGTCAGGGTTTGGTTGTGCCAGGACAATGGGGAAAAATTCTCTCTGCAAAGAGGGGGAGGCTTCGTGCGATCTCCTTGCCCCCAGCCCAATCTTCAGCTCCGAGGGGCCAGAAACAATTGGCCAATAGGAACTGACCCCAGCCAATCTCTCCGCTCCTATTGGCTGGAAACAACCAGCCCATAAGACCTGAGAAATTGGCCTGGGGGATGGGACCAGGGCAAGTTTCTTCCCTGTCCAGGAGCTGAAAGCCACTGTGGGGTTTGCAGCCTGCAGTTTTAAGTGATTTGGGCTGTAGCAGGCAGGGAGCCCAGCTTGCCTTGGGCGTGCTGCAGGGTTGCTGGCTTAGGTAAACGCCTCCCAGCCAGAGCCTACCTCTGGCACCCCAGTCCCTCCCACACCCCAACTCCCGCCCCAGATCACCATCCAAACCCTCTGCACGTCCTTGCTCCGGGTCACAGCTCCCTCCCAGAATCAAAGCCATTTGGACAGCTCAATGCCGGGCCAGTCTCCAAACGCGAGTGGAGGGGGAGAGGAGACATGAGAACTTCTCTGCAAGCCGGTCTCAGCCGAACAACTGGAACGTATCCTGACACCAGCCCCGGGGAGCTCAGTGGGACGCGGCTGTGTTTTCTCAGCACCTCTGGGTGGCCCGCGTTAGTGGTATTGCCCTCTGTCTGCATGGCTGGCTCGCTGACGGACAGTTACACCAGCCAATGGATACTGCACTAGCACCCACCCCTCGAATCACGCCCCCACCGATTTAGTCCAGAGCCCGGACTCCCCTTGGTAGCCACAAGCTTGCGGAGAAGAGCAGGCCGGCCTCCTCCAGGAACCGCAAAGTGACTAACCGAAGGGTAACACTAAGCAGTCTGCCTTCCCTTCTCCATCACGTCCCACCGTCAGCCTCACTTCATGCACCTCCTCTCCTGTGCTATCTCTCTGGGGGTTTCTTCTGGCACCCCTCTCTGGAGCACCTGAGTGGCCGGCTGCCTTGTCTGGCCAGAGACCCCGAACATAAAGATGTATGCCCTACAGATAGGGGAGCCGGCAGCCACGCCAGGTCCCTGTGCAAGGTGACGGGCCTCACTCTGTGCTCCTAGAATGGGTAGGTCCTTGGGCAGAAGGGGTGGAGCCTCAGGAATAAGGGGCGGGGCTAGGTGCTGCCAGCCCTCAGCACCACCTGGACTGCAGTGCGCCTCCACCGCCAGGAATGTGAGCAGTGATTCAAAGAGCCTGGGCCGCCGGGTCCTTTTGAATCACAGGGCCCTGGGGCAGTTGCCCCCTTTCCCGCCCCCCTGCGGGCAGGCCTGCTTGCAGGGCAAACACAATTACCGACCTCTTCCTGGTGCATTCCTGTCCCTTCCCCCCGTGGCTAATTCAGGGGCTGATCTGACCCTCACCTCCTACTGACGTCAGCAGAGCTGAAGCGTTTTGCCACCTCGCAGGTCGGCGTGGCCTGTCGCCCTGCCTGGTGAAAAGCGGGGAAAGCTTTGTGAAGTGCTGACCGCGGACTGTGACAGGAAGCGGGTTAAGAGACGGAGTCAGGCGGGAGACCCCGAGACTGAATTACTTTAATCAGAAGGGAGCGCTGAGTCCCCACTCCAGGGCTGGGCTAAAATTACGGCCGGTAAAGAAGCGGCGCAGGGGCTCTGACCTTCAGTTTGTGCTCGTGCTCCTTGTTGACCCGGGACAGCAGCTGGGCCTTCCGTCTGTTGAGCGCGTCGATGAGGGCGTCGCACTGGGCTACCAGGCAGGCTTCGAACTCCACGCTGTTCTCCTGTGTAACAAAGCATGTCTCACAGCCGCGGGGATTTCACCGGCACCTGCTGCCAGCCACCCAGCGGGGGTGGAGGAGGGCCCAGGGCCCCAGGTGGGCGCTGGAAGGGCTCCATTGGGTGGTCGCCATTACTCCCGGAACAAACGGCGCGCGGGTGCATCAGACACGCCTGGGGCCCAACTGTGCAGCCCTCTCTCCAGCAAAGCGCCCGCCGCCTTCCGTCAGGTGTGACGCTTAGGGCTATTTTAGGCTCTGTTTGGGTTAGTTGAGCTACCCTGCACAAGTGTTAAATGAACATCCATGGGCCACGATGAACCTTCCTGGCTCTGAGCAAAACTGACTCCAGGAACAGTCCCAGAGGACACCGCGGGGAGCCAGGTGCTCCTCAGGGTGGCTCAGCTGGGCCCTGGACACTGTCCTGCAGCGGGCTTTCTATGTCCATGGGAGGGGAGATGAAGGAGGCAGGCTGCTCTACGGGTCAGCAAGGGGCTGGAGGAGGCATGGAGGAGCGCTTGTCTGGAGGGGCCCCCCACACGCCAACTACTCTGACTCCATCTAGCTGGAAGCTCCCATTGGCCCCTTGCCCCTCCAGACACACCACTTCAGCCTCTCATTGACCAGTCAACTGCAGGAGCTGGCTCTCAGGAGGTAGATGGGAGGGATTGGGTAAGGGTGGGAGGTTTTCCAGCAGTGGATTGGCAGGTCCGGTAGGGCTCATGGGTGAGGGAAGGAACCAGGAGTGGGGGGGAGATGGAAGGGACTGGGAAGGGTTGTCTTGGGGAGGGATAACAGTCTGGAGGCTGGGATGCATATAGGAGGTTAGATTAGATGCGATGGGTAAATACCGGAGGAACTGGAAAATCCGAAACCGGGTGGATTTGACGGAGGATGCATATATTTGTCCCAGTGTTCGAAGGGTTCAACCACTTAGCTGAACTCTTCCTGCCTCCACCTGGTGAAATGGTTACTTTGTGCTGCACATTAAATGTTAATTGCACTAACGACGAGCTGGAGGATGGCACGTGGTAACGTCCTTCAAGCAATTACCCATGCACAGTCTGTGCGGTGCTGTCAACACGCTTTGTTGCCTTCGGGCTCATGTGCCTCGCGCCCAAAAGATTTCAGATTTGATCTGCACGTTATCAGTGTCACGCTAATTTGGGTCTGCAATAATTCCTTAATCCCGAAGAGTTTCACTGAGCTGTCGGAATCTGTATTCCCTTGGGGGCGCTAGTTGGGATGGGAAAACCCTCTGACGGTTTGGGGGCTATTATGTTCATTCAGTCAGATCGGGTGGTTGCGAACCTCGATTTCGGGGGTTATCGAACCAAACAGGAACTGCACACGACACTGAGCTGTACCTCGGTACCCGGCGAAGGCACCACCTCGTCCCTACATCCAGCAGAGTTCCCTCAAAATGGGGCCAAGATGGGAGCCACTGGCCCAGCCTATAACATGAAATCTTGTCAATAAGGCATTTGTTGGAATAACTCACAAGTACTAGGGCGCCGCTAAGGTGACAGCACTGAGTAAGTAGGACTGAGGTTCCCATTTACCTCAGGCAGGGTCTGATTTGGCAGCCCTTACTCAGGTGAGACCTCTAACTACATTCAGCGGGCTCGGGTATCATTACTTAGTATGTTCGTTGCCGTAGCAAACGGGGCCCCTCCCCCCCCATCGTGCTAGGGGCTGGACAAACACAGAACAAAACGATGGCCCTTCCCCCAGAAGTAGCCGCGGCGTCCTCACTGGGAGGGCTTCCAGGCTTAGAGTTGAGGACACACTATTTACGCGCTTCGCTTGGCGGGGGCCTCCCTGACTTGAAAGGGGCATCTCGTGTGAGCCAGTGAAGCCAATGAGACAGCTCGTGCGAGGAAGTGCTCACCAGGAAGGGAGAGGGCTGCACGGTTTAGCCCAGTGGGCCCCCTTGCACGAGGAAGAACTACAGGCCGGCTAGCCTGGGCCACTCTCACACTGATGTTACCTCGCTCTGAGGTAACATCCCTTAGGGGGTTCCATGAGGCTGAATCAGGCCCTGAACCAGAACAGGCTCCAGGGTCAGCTCACAGAGGGAAGGACATAGCTAACTCGGTCACTGTGTACATGAAGTGCGTTCAGGGGAACTAGGCTCCAGATCTATTCAGTGCTGCTATCCACGCTGCTCCCCCGGAGGCACATTCACATCCGACATGTACAAACTGGGGCTGGGAAGCCTGCTGGATTCGGTTGGCGGGGCGGGAGGAAGGGGAAAGGCTGCCCATCGGCTGGGAGGGGGAAGGGAAGCGGGCATCTGAATTGGGCAGCAGCGGAGATGGCTGAGGGTTCATCCGCGAGTGCCTTGGGGAAGGGAGAAAGTAGCCTGGGCAAATAGCCAAACAAGCTGCCTGCATGAGAGAGAGCGGCGCTTTACGCTGTCAGAGTCTAAGCCGTGTCTGCCGGAAGCTTTGCTGAACGTTAGCCTTGAAAGCCTGTTTTTCTGCGCTGCCCGCTCGCTTTCCCCTCGTGCGGACAGGCGCAGTTCGGACCCACAGTCTTGCCATCCCCAAAGCTTGAGGGACGGGACACTAAGCCTTCCACTGAAGAAACCCATGCAGCTCTCACTCCAGCCAGGGATCAGAAACAGCCAGACTGTAGCACTGCCTCCTCCTTAGGTAGGGCTGGATCCCAACACCTATCTCCCACCGAATCGCACCGTGCTGTGAGGAGATTCCTGTTGATTTCTGTGGAGATCACTGCTCCGGGTGAGGGGGTCAGAATCTGGCCCCAAATGGCCTGATTTTACGCCCACAACAGCGTGACTCCGGCAGTATTTCCAAAGAACATTCAAACAAATTCCCTTCAAAATTGGACCAGCACGTTTAAGCTCCCTCATTTTGTGGGCAGGGCTAGGCAGAGGAGTCTTTGCTTCTCCTACAACTGGTACATGGACACCCCTGCTGACTGCCAGACTGCAAATTAGAAGCAGACTTTGCATCTCCCGCTGGCAATCCATCATCCGTGTTCCTTTGGTGAAGCCAGGACAGGCCAAGGCAGTGTTGTTCTATGGGCAGTGAGGTGGAAGACTGATAATTATCTGGTATAGGTTGAACCTCTCTAGACCAGCACCCTGGGACCTGACCGGTGCTCAACCAGCGAATTTGCCAGAGGTCAATATTGTCTAGCAGCATTGCCAACACCTCCACTGCTCCCTGGGATGTTAGAAGACATTTAGGGGGAATTAGAGCTAAAGAACAGCACAGAGCACTGAGGCTACGGCTACACTGCCATTTTTTTGCAGAAGAGGATATGCAAATGGAGCTCTCATTTGCATATCTTCTTCCGATTCTTTTCGCGGAAGAGGTTTTGCCACTAAAAAGCCCTGTATAGACGTGGCCAATTGTTGGAAAAAAAACCCTTTTGTGCAAGATCCTTTATTCCTTAGAAAATTGAGGTGTACAGGGAAAAAATCCAATAAGTTCTTGGGCTGCATTGGAGACAACTTTTTATTTCAGAAGGTTGAAAAAGCTACCAGGGGGGAAGCTGATCTAGATTTGATCCTAACAAATAGGGAGGAACTGGTTGAGAATTTGAAAGTGGAAGGCAGCTTGGGTGAAAGTGATCATGAAATCATAGAGTTCACAATTCTAAGGAAGGGTAGAAGGGAGAACAGCAAAATAGAGACAATGGATTTCAGGAAGGCGGATTTTGGTAAGCTCAGAGAGCTGATAGGTAAGGTCCCATGGGAATCGAGACTGAGGGGAAAACAACTGAGGAGAGTTGGCAGTTTTTCAAAGGGACATTGTTAAGGGCCCAAAAGCAAGCTATTCCGATGTGTTGGAAAGATAGAAAATACGCAAAAGACCGCCTTGGCTTAACCACGAGATCTTGCATGATCTAAAAATAAAAAAGGAGTCATATAAAAATGGAAAGTAGGACAAATTACAAAGGATGAATATAGGCAAACAGCACAGGAATGCAGGGGCAAGATTAGAAAGGCAAAGGCACAGAATGAGCTCAAACTAGCTACGGGAATAAAGGGAAACAAGAAGACTTTTTATAAATACATTAGAAGCGAGGACCAAGGAGAGGGTAGGCCCACTGGTCAGTGAGGAGGGAGAAACAGTAACAGGAAACTTGGAAATGGCAGAGATGCTCAATGACTTCTTTGTTTCGGTCTTCACCGAGAAGTCTGTAGGAATGCCTAACATAGTGAATGCTAGTGGGAAGGGGGTAGTTTTAGAAGGTAAAATAAAAAAAGAACAAGTCAAAAATCACCTAGAAAAGTTAGATGCCTGCAAGTCACCAGGGCCTGATGAAATGCATCCTAGAATACTCAAGGAGCTGATAGAGGAGGTATCTGAGCCTCTAGCTATCATCTTTGGAAAATCATGGGAGACAGGAGAGATTCCAGAAGACTGGAAAAGGGCAAATATAGTGCCCATTTATAAAAAGGGAAATAAGAACAACCCAGGAAACTACAGACCAGTTAGTTTAACTTCTGTGCCAGGGAAGATAATGGAGCAAGTAATTAAGGAAATCATCTGTAAACACTTGGAATGTGGCAAGGTGATAGGGAACAGCCAGCATGGATTTGTAAAGAACAAATCATGTCAAACCAATCTGATAGCTTTCTTTAATAGGATAACGAGTCTTGTGGATAAGGGAGAAGCAGTGGATGTGGTATACCTAGACTTTAGTAAGGCGTTTGATACGGTCTCATGATATTCTTATCAATAAACTAGGTAAATACAACTTAGATGGGGCTACAATAAGGTGGGTGCATAACTGGCTGGATAACCGTACTCAGAGAGTAGTTATTAATGGTTCACAATCCTGCTGGAAAGGCATAACAAGTGGGGTTCCAGGGGTCTGTTTTGGGACCGGCTCTGTTCAATATCTTCATCAACGATTTAGATATTGGTATAGAAAGTACGCTTATTAAGTTTGCAGATGATCCCAAGCTGGGAGGGTTGCAACTAATCTGGAGGATAGGGTCATAATTCAAAATGACCTGGACAAATTGGAGAAATGGTCTGAGGTAAATAGGATGAAGTTTAATAAAGACAAATGCAAAGTGCTCCACTTAGGAAGGAACAATCAGTTTCATACATACAGAATGGGAAGCGACTGTCTGGGAAGGAGTATGGCAGAAAGGGATCTAGGGGTTATAGTGGACCACTAGTTGAATATGAGTCAGCAGTGTGATGCTGTTGCAAAGAAAGCAAACATGATTCTGGGATGCATTAACAGGTGTGTTGTGAGCAAGACACGAGAAGTCATTCTTCTGCTCTACTCTGCGCTGGTTAGGCCTCAGTTGGAGTATTGTGTCCAGTTCTGGGCACCGCATTTCAAGAAAGATGTGGAGAAATTGGAGAGGGTCCAGAGAAGAGCAATGAGAATGATTAAAGGTCTAGAGAACATGACCTATGAGGGAAGACTGAAGGAATTGGGTTTGTTTAGTTTAGAAAAGAGAAGATTGAGGGGGGACATGATAGCAGTTTTTAGATATCTAAAAGGATGTCATAAGGAGGAGGGAGAAAACTTGTTCATCTTGGCCTCTGAGGATAGAACCAGAAGCAATGGGCTTAAACTGCGGCAAGGGAGGTTCAGGTTGGACATTAGGAAAAAGTTCCTAACTGTCAGGGAAGTCAGACACTGAAATAAATTGCCCAGGGAGGTTGTGGAATCCCCATCTCTGGAGATATTTAAGAGTAGGTTAGATAAATGTCTATCAGGGATGATCTAGACAGTGCTAGGTCCTGCCATGAGGGCAGGGGACTGGACTCGATGACCTCTTGAGGTCCCTTCCAGTCCTAGTATTTTATGGTTCTATGAAAACCTCTTCAGCAAAAAGAATCAGAAGAAGATATGCAAATGAGAGCGCCATTTGCATATCCTCTTCCGCAAAAAAACGGAAGTGTAGCTGCAGCTGGAGAGCCAGGACTGGTGGCTGTAAACAAACTTTATGGGACTGCGGGAAACTTGGCCACATCCACGATGAGTGGACATCCAGCTAATTCAAATCATGCCGGACCACGGATGTTGCCAGACTAGAGAGGTTCAACCGTAGCTGCTGCTCCTTGCACATTCACGAAGAAGCCCTGGTGACAACCCGAGGGAGGGAATGAGTACATCAGCTAGCAGGAGGCTAGGGGAGGAATGCCAAGGGGTCCCTTAGTGTGGGGCCAGCTCTGTGTGTGGGAGGGGGGCACCAAGCAAAGACAAGACATGGAGGTGATGCATGAAGTCACAAACGGCGTATTAACCTGTTGGGGGTTTGTTTCTCTAGCGGGTTGGTATGGTACCTGGATTTGCTGAACCATGTTTCGTAGCTGCACCAGGAACTCTTTGGCTTCCTTGGCTCTGTCTGACAATCCATTCAGCGCCTGGGAGAGCTGGCTCTGCATGCAGAAAGAAATACAAAGCAGGTTAGCGATAACCGGGGAATAGAGGAGTAAGGCATGGCTTTCATTCATACCGGGGAACATGTACTCTGGCCCCATGTCGTCCGTGGAGGAACCATTCTCCAGCGACTGGTCTGGAGTTCAGAGTCCAAGCCCAGACCCCCTTTAGCTGTGTAACCTTGGGCAAATCACTGGTGTTAGCCCCGTGCCTCAGTTTCCCCAAATGTAAACAATGAGAGGAAAGATGGTCCAGTAGTTAGGGCATTACCATGCGACTTGGGAGCCTTGGATTCGGACTCTTTTGGGTGACCCTGGCCCAGGCACTTAGGGCTTGTCCACACAAATATTTCATTTGCGGCAAGCGAGGGTGTGATTCTAGCTCCCCTGCCATGCACTGTGTCGGTGTGAACCCAGCTGATGCCACTAACAGCTTGTTAGTGAGCACCGGGAAGAGAATCTGGCCCCAAATGGCCTGATTTTACGCCCACAACAGCGTGGCTCCAGCGGTGTTTCCAAAGGACGTTCAAACAAATTCCCTTAAAAATGGGACGGCAACACTGCGGGTTAGAAGCAGACTTTGCATCCCCTGCAATAAATAGACACAAAGGCTGAACGTTTCAAACTCAGGCCACTAGATCCACAGACAGGCACCCCGGTAAGCAGCCTGAATTTGATGAGATGAGCACTCAGTCCTATCGTGCGTGGCACCTTATAGATTATCGAAATTGGCGACTCTCCGACAGGGGGTCAGAACCCACAGGGTGTGGTGACACTTTTAGCGGAGTCGCCAGGGCTGGCTTAGACTTCCGTGGGCCTGGTGCTGGAGCCAAAGCCCAACCCTCACTTTCCAAGGCCTCAGCCTGTCTGTCATTAAGTTCTTCTCCCTAATTTCTTCTATGCACACTGTCGCTACCCTCCAATTGCCTACCATGAATTGTAATTCATTGGATTATGTTATATTAACAGTTCAACATTATTGGGGAAAAAAACCCTTCAATAAAGATGTTTCACTGTTTCTGAATCAATCATTTTCAGAACTCCAGTCCTGTGATACATTTTGGAATTGGAACTTTTCATCCTAATTCAGGGGGGAAACAAATTTCAAAAGGCCGGAATTTCCCACAAGCTGGACATTCCATTCTGCAGCAAGCTCCACTCAGAATCTTTATTAATTTACCCGCATGGACACCTGAGAAGCAGGGCAGTCCTATTACACTCATCTGGCAGAGGGACACTGAGGCACAGAAGGCATGTCTATACTATGGAGAAGATCGACCCCCCAAATCGAATGCTGAGAGCAGCCCCCTCTGATGATGTGTACAGGAGGCCCCCCCGCTTTGCGATGGCCCGATTTATGACCCCCCGCACTTACGACTCTTTCCATAAGTGCAGAAGGGGCCGAAATCCCCCAACTTACGTCCTCGGCCCCGCATTTACGATGGCGTATGATACCTGTCGTAAATGTGGACTCGAGTTACGACGCCCCCAACTTGTGACACTATCTCTGGAACTGATTGCGTCACAAGTCGGGGGCAACCTGTTCTCCTCTTTCTGCGAGGAGTAAGGGAAGCCTGCGGGGAGTGTATGTTCCCGTCAGCCTCCTGCAGTGTAGACATATTTTGCATAGCTGGATGGCGTACCTTAAGCTGACCTGCCTGGTCTAGTGTAGACGTAGGCAGAGAGACTAAGTGACTTGATCAAGGTCACACAGAAAATCTGTAGCACAGCAAGGGACTGAACTCAGCTCTCCGGGGTCCCAACTTAGCACTCTGTCCCTTCCAACACAAAGGTTACTTACACTGTGGCAGCTTCTCACCTGAGATACTCCAGCAGGGACTGATAGAGCCACGTGTCAAAACACAATGCTCCTACTAAATATCTAGCAGTTTTCATTTTCATAAGGCTTTCCCATCTCCCCGATTTTGAGAAGTGTTATTATCTCTAGATCTGGGCAACTCATCCGCAACAAATCACCTACTTGATAAGCCTCTTTTGTCAGTTGCAAATTGTGAACAAACACTCTGCAATTTTCTCAGGCTTTTTTTGGGGGGCGGAGGGAGGGTAGTTTGGAAACACACATTGGTTGAGCAGTACCTGCAAAAGGTGCTTGCGAGGAGTTTCTTGCAAGTTACGTTTTATTTAAATTAGAAGGATTCTGACTCGACACAGAGATGACACGTTATATTTCCATTCATGGCAGGGATGGGGGAACCTCAGGTCCGGGGGCCAGATGCGGCCGCCTGCTTGCCTGGATGTGGCCCCCGAGGCTCAGGGCACCCCCAGCACTGGGTAGCCTGCTCTGGCTCTCCAGCCCCTCTGCTGCCCCACTGCATGGCTGGAAGCACAAAAACTACTAGGTTGGGGCCCCCCCCCCCCAGGCTCTGGTGTGCAAGGGGAATGTGGGGAATGTCTTTCTCCTCAGTTGGGGGCTACGTCAGTGAGGGGTTTTTTGCTTCTCACTTGTGTGCGGCCCCCGATAGATTTTTCTGTGGGTCAGTGGCCCCCGGCCCAAAAAAGGTCTCCCACCCCTGATTCATAGCATAGAGGGGCATAGCTCTTTGAATCAGGTCTCAAGTGTGAAACGCCCACTGTAGTGGTGCTGTAGCCCACTCCGGCTGGGAGTTACAAGCAGGCTAGAGGAAGCCTGTGCAAATCTGGCCAATCAGGGCGAAGAGCAGTCAGCCAATCAGGGCCAGGCTGGGCCCTATAAAAGGCTGCAGAGCTGAGGGGTGCTCACTCTCACCCTGACCAGCAAGGGAGAAGGAGCTTTGGCCAGGTCTACACTAGATCTGAAAGTTCGGGTTAAGGACCCAACTCCAGCTACGTAAAATACATAGCTGGAGTCGGCTTAGCTTACGCAGAGCTTGGCATCGTCTTCACAGAGGGAAGCTGACGGGATCAAATGCTCCTGTCGGCGTCCCTTACTCCTCATGACTGCCAGGAATACTAGTGCTAACCAGAGCCACCCTCAGTGTTTGACTGAGTGGGTCTTAACTAGACCCACTAAACCGAATGCCAGAAGATCAATCTCCGGTGCGGCAAGTGAAGACATGGCCTTCGTGCCAGTAGGGAGGGAACCAGCAGCACCGTGGTGAGAGCAGGGCTGGGCAGGCTCAGGGGAGCCGGAGAAAAGCCCCAGCCTGATACTTGCCAGACTGTGGGCCTTGATACAAGGGCTAAGAAAGTGCCAGGGTCATGGGGGCAGCGGCCCAGGGAATGAGAGCAGTCAAGGGAAGAGGAGTGCAGGAGAGTGCGGCCACCAGAGGGTCGAGATCCAGAGTAGTGGGCAGGTTTGGTTACTCCCCTTGCACTGGAGCGTGGACATCACCGACTACAGCTTGCCCCCTGAGGGGCTAGTTTTTGGGGCTGCAGTTGGCCGCTCTGGGGGGTGGATGGCCTGAGGACAGACAATACCCCTGGAAAGAGGAGAGAACTAAAAGGTGGCTGCCGGTGGAGGGCAGTGTCCTAAAGCGGATGTCGCGGACCAAGGGAGTGACACAGGTCTAGAGCCACAGGGTGGAGACATAACAATGGGTGAGACACTACCAGGAGAGGGTGCGCTGAGGCCAGACTGAGCCAACATCCGGAGCGACCAACAGGAGGTGCCGCGATGGTGAGTCACGAATTGCCTCACCCATGAGTACAAATTCCACATGTGCTCTATGCAATTCTCCGTGACGTTGGCTACAAGCGCTGCTGTTTCTGTGGCGAAGGTATTTGCTAGAAGACTGGTGGAAAGTGACTGTCAAAGGGGCGCAAGCACAGCCAATGAAAATTCATTGAAAAATCGCCACTACTATTTGCAGCAATTCTATCGCTATGGCAACCCACCTCATCAGTTCTGTCAGACCGCCCCCCCCCCCCCGGGGCTACTGAGGCAGAACAGCTGGGAGGGGGATGAGTCCGAGGTCCACACAGTGCCACCAGGCATCATGCTCACTGCAAACCACCCTGCCGCAGTACCACTGTCCTCTGTGCACTTTGGGTGCCCCCCGGTGACATCACTTTGAGGCTGTTGGCTGAGGGTGCTCCTCACCCCTGAAAATCAGGCCCCATGTGTTTCAAGAAGTAGACCTTGGCTAAGCAGTTCAGCCCCAGATTTCAGCTCTCCTTCCTCCCGCCCGTCGTTCCGGGTGCCCCATTTCGGGGCTTTTGCTGTGGGCTTGTCTCCTAAAGTTTTGCAAAATGGAATTGGCAGGAAAACGATGTCACTTGTAAAACCGATTTCTCCTTCCTGATTTTGTTATGGCAGTGCCTCCAAACCCCAGCTCAGGCCTCTCCGTGCAAGGTGCTGCACCCGGGTGCTCAACACTGAGCACCGGAACCTTCCCCGGCCCCTGCTCTGCCTCCTTCCTCAAAGCCCCGCCCCCTGCTCCGCCTCTCCCCAAGACCCCGCCCCCCTGCTCTGCTGTTACCTCTCTCCACCACAGCCATTCCTGAGTGATCCTCCAACTGATGCTCTTGCCGCCCTCTAGTGGTGGAGGCCAGTTATTGCAGGTAACTAGATTTACCAAACATTGCCAGCTTCCCTTTTCGACCAAACTATCTGGTTGAAAACTGGACATCTGGCAGCCCTAGGCTGCACATGCATCTGTGTGCATTCCTGGACTCCAGGGTCCAGGAGTTTACAATCTGAACAGACAAGAGGAGACACGGTGCAGGTGTCCAGGGTCTCCCAGCAAGCCAGCAGCAGAGGTGGGAACCGGCCCAGGCCTCTCGAATCCCAGTTCCAAACTGCAGCTATTATCCCACCTGGTGGTCACGAAAGTCTAACAACACCTGCCCCCTTCCCCACACGCACTAGAAGTCCCAACGTTCTGCCAAGTGGAGCTGTTTTCAATGACTGCACTGCAGATGCGCAATGGGACGGCTCCTCCCTGCCTTTTAGTCCCTTTGTCAGCGAGGCTGGGGGTCGGCGGCTTGACTGCTGGCAAAACGGAGCTCCAGCGGCAAAACTGCTCCTTGCCATCAATCACTCCTGCTTTATGCAGACCAGGCAGCTGACAGGATGATACACAGCAATGCCGATGCGCAGTGCATAGACAATGCTGCTGAATGAGGGATTAGAGCAGGCAGTCGTAGGCACATGCACAGCAAGCAGAGGGAACCGTAAGGTACAGGAAATCCATCCATCGGCTGTAGCTGTTTTCCCTTTCTCGGGCCCCAAGAACAGCCTCTGTTTATCTAATGCAGTGATTTCACAGAGAGCTGCAGAGCAAGGGCTAGAGGTGGGAGGCAGAGCAGGAAGGCTTCTTTTCTTTGTGGAAATTGAGCCTGAAGGCAGTAAAAACCCTGGGAACCATATTTGGTCACAAAAAAGTAGCTGGACCAATCAGTCCCAGGAGTTCTGTTTGCATTTGCGCCTTGTTAGTGGCTTCTCCGCTGCACAGAAAAGCAGCCCAGAGATTATTGCTTGTTGCTTTAGTTTTGCAAGCAGGGATGTAAAATCCCAGTTATTCATATAACCAGTTAAACCTTAGGTTTAACCAGTTAACTGGCTAAACGGGATCCCACTCCCGATCCCCGCCCCACTCGTTCTTGGGGCTGCTGCTCCCGGCTCCCTCCTCCCCCGTGTTTGGGCTGCCAGCTTCTGATCCCCCCAAAGTGGGTAAGCCAGCTCCCAAGCCCTGGCGCACTGCTGCGGGCGGGGGCTGCTCCCAGGTACCGATTAACCAGTCCCCAGTATGGATCACCTGATAAGTGTGATGCTTATCAGGTAACTGATCAACCAGTTACTGTTTCACATCTCTATTGGCAACTAGGGATGTTAAATGTAGATTACTTGGCTAACCGAATAGTCAATGCAATTTACATCGACTATTCGATTAGTCAATAAGGACTCCCCAGCTGGCCCCAGGCTGCACACGGTGATTCAAAGCGTCAGCGCCATGTGGAGCCCAGAGTCTGGCCCCGGGCTTTGAAGCATCTGCTCTTCTCCCCACATTTGCTGCCTCTTTCTGAAAGAGGCATCAAGGGACGGGGGGAGCGACTAGTTGACTAGTGTGTCGACTAGTTGTTCACATTCCGATAGGCAACTCACACTTTCTTCTTGCCTTTGAATTGTCATGGAGATTCTCTGCACCCAGGCTCCAAGTCACACCGCCACATAAACCCATGAGATCTCCGGAGCCAGAAAGGTGGAATGCCTTTCTTTCCATGACAATGCGCTAGCTTGTGTTCTCTACACAGATCCTGGCAGAGGTACAATTCAAACAGTGGCCTTTTGCATTTTTGGATAGGAATGAGTCAAGTTTCTTTGCTGTTTACTTTGCAATTCGCTACACGTAATTTGGTGGCAGTTTTTACACTTGTTTGGGGGTGGGTTTTTTTTTTTTTTTTGGCAGACCCTCAAGATGCAATCGAGATACAAAGGCGTATTCTGTGTCACTGACACTCCAGTTCCAAAGAGGATGGAGTGAGGCTGTTCTCAGTGGTGACAGATGACAGAACGAGGAGCAAAGGTCTCAAGTTGCAGTGGGGGGAGGTCTAGGTTGGATATGAGGAAAAATTATTTCCCTAGGAGGGTGGTGAAGCACTGGGATGGGTTCCCTAGGGAGGGGATGGAATCTCCATCCCTAGGGGGTTTTAAGGTGACAAAGCCCTGGCTGGGGTGATTTAGTTGGGGTTGGTTCTGCTTTGGGCAGGGGGCTGGACTCGATGACTCCTGAGGTCTCTTCCCACCCTAGAATTCTATGATTCTAAGCTGTCCTGCGCGCATGCTGTCTGGTCTGAATTGCCAGTTTCAACCCCCTTCCCACGACACTCTTGCAGCCTGTGTCCATTGGTTCTGATTTCAGACACTCTTTCTCCCCTGTTACTCCAAACCTCCGCTCACAACAGGCATGCAGGGAAACAGGAGGAAGGGCTATTGACTGACAGCGCGGGAAGGGACACAAGGTCAGAGTGTGCAGTGCCTGGCAACACACACTAGGCTCAAATTAAAAAAGAAATTGGCATCAAAGAGATTAGAAGGAAAACGGGCGTCAACAGTTTAATGGCCCAGAAAATGGCCGTTCTTATGTTCTTAAATGACCTTTCTGCTGCTTTCCCAGGAAGCTTTCATACAACCTCCATGATTTCTGCATTTCCTCTGTAATTTATTGTGGCAGAGTCATTAGGATGTGGAGCTAATTGACAAAGGCATGTCTAATAAAAACAGCCTTGCTCAGTGAGTCCTGGATACCTCCCCCCACTGCATCCCCCAGGCACAAATACACTGAATGAAGGGATGCTGCTGACACTCTTAGCCCACACAGCAGCAGGGCCTGATTTGCACCACCCTGGCGCTGGAGTAAATCAGGAGAGCTGATTTCCAGAGTGGAGAAAGATTGGTGTAAAAGAGGTGTGGGATCGGGATCAGACCGTATCAGGTTGATTCCTGACTAGATCAGTGTACCTGGGCGAGGAAGGTGGTGGGCCAAATTCCTTGCTGGTGTAAACCGGTGCGGCTCCATTGCAGGCAGTGATGCTGCACCCGTTTGCACCTGGAGAGAACCTGACCCACCGTGTTTTAGTGTCTGGCTTTGAGAATTCCAGCACCCAACCACTGTGGATAAAAGCCTCTACTCAGCATTGCAATAATGACCCGTTCTGAGGAGCAGACCCCGGCCAGACGAGATAAGGAATGGACACAAATCAGAAAAGGCAACACACAGAAACCTGTTGGGGAACATTTTGACTTGCCTGGGCACTCCTTAATGCAGGGCTACTCAACTTTGCAAGCCCCGGGGGCCACAATGATACTCACAGCACATGTCTAGGGCCGCAACTTAAGTGTGGTTGCATAGACATGCAAATAAATATGCAAATATATGCAAATAGCATCTTTCACACTGACGGGCAGGAATACAAAGATTAAGGCAAGACTACACAACACGCAGGCTCCATTTAAGTCAGTTCTGCTGATATTAATAAAATGCAATATTTACCCGATTTCCAGCCATATGACAGCACTTGTAATGAGCAATGACAGTCCAGGAATTGAACTACTAAAACGCATCTCATGGAGGTTAGGTCCATAAAAGGCTATTAGCCAGGGGATAGAAATGGTGTCCCTGGCCTCTGTTTGTCAGAGGCTGGAGAAGGATGGCAGGAGACAAATCGCTTGATCATTGTCTTTGGTCCACCCTCTCTGGGGCACCTGGTGCTGGCCACTGTTGGCAGACAGGCTACTGGGCTAGATGGACCTTTGGTCTGACCCAGTATGGCCATTCTTATGTTCTTATCTCAACAGAAGACCATTCTATTGACTCGCCATGGAGCATGTTCCTAGTGGAGGCCATGTTAAAAGGATCCCACCCGCGGGCTGTGTGTTGCGCCCCACGTAAACCCAACCAGCACCGGAGGCTGCAAACAAACAGGCTGCGGGCACCGCATGTTGAGTAGCCCTGCCTTAATGGATCTCAAAGTCACCTTATTGTTTCAGGCCAATTTCACAAGCCAACTCCATAGGGAGGCCTCAGAACTCAACTTCATTTACAAGTTCGATGCCTTCAGAAGAGGTATGAGCAGAGAGATTGGCTAGATGGCTCGCTACCCTCCACATCCTAATGACATAAAAACAAACAAACAATGGGTTCTTAAGAACACTTAGTACCTTCTCTATCAGCTTCACGTAGTATGGGCCCTCCAATTGTCTATTCTTTCCTCTTTTCCCCCCCTTCTTTTTCCTTCTCCCCCTCCATCCGCTATTTATTTAGAAACTGGACCTTTAATAACTCCAGTCATCTGAAGAAGTGGGTTGTGCCCACAAAAGCTCCATGATACTATCTACAGCACTGGTTCCCAAACTTTTTGGCATCATGCCCCCCTTTTTTATTTTTGAAAACCCCTCCCCCCCCCAAATAGCAGCAAAACTTGTTGAGCAAAAAAAAAAAAAAGGAACTGAGTGGGGCAGCAAAACTTGATGGGGGGGAGGCTGGGTCGCCTCGCGCCCCACTGGAATTTCTTCACGCCCCCCAGTTTGGGAACCCACGATCTACAGGTTTTGTTAGTCGCTAAGGTGCTGCAGGACTATTTGTTGTTTTTTAAGTTTTTCCAGTTACAGACTAACGTGGCTAACCCCCTGAAGCTTGAGGAGAAAGACATTCTCTTTGCACACCAGAGCCACAGGGGATGGCAGGGGGAGAAGTGGGGGCTGGAGCGCCAGTGGGGGTTCCCCAATTCTGGGAGGGGGGCGGGGAGAGCCCCGAGGCTCAGGGGCCAGATCCAGGCCTCAGGCTCCCCACCCCTGTAGTACAGGATTAGGCCCAGCTGTGAGGAGCGGGCTGGCTAACAACGGTAGGCCTTCAGGGCAGCAGAAGAGAGGCAGGAGGCCCCGGGAGAGGGTCGGCCTTGAGGTCCTCTCCTGAGCAGGGAGGTCTGGGAAAAAGCCAGGGAGACAATGGGAAGCTATATGGGAAGGGCAAGTGCCTGTGGGGAACCAGGCCAAAACCAATGAGGGAGAAGGGGATTCTCTAAAAGCTCTGCTCTCGGAGTTATTAAGAGGTCTCTGGTCTGCGTTATGCAGGAGGTCAACGTAGATGATCACAATGGTGCCATCTGGCCTGAGCATCTCCGACAAGGGCCAGGCCCCAGTGGGGGTTGGGGTTCTGCAAGGAAGAGGCAGGATGCACAAAGAGCCTTCGGGGAGCCAAACAGGAGCCGGGTCTCCAAGCAGAAAGTCCGGGGAGGCGTCTCTCAGTCCAAGAGCCACACGGATCTCAGCTGAGCCCCAGGAAGGGAAGAGTCTGTTGAGAAGCGAGCCCAGGCTGAAGCTGTGGAAAAGGGCCTAGAGATGGGCCAAGGTAGGTGGCCCTGGGAGGAAAGAGAGAAGCTGAAGGAGCTGACCGTAGCTGCTCACTACTGGATCCCAGGGGTGCACCTAGGCGATGTCTAGACGCCCCAACCAGCCCCAAGGAATGTGGTGGGAAACGCCCCTGACACAAGGGGGGTGAGGACCATCAATCCCAGAGTCAGGCCAAAGAGCCGATGTGGAGTTGCTGGATTGTTTGCTGGGACTTTCACTTGCCCCAGACGGTCGGACTCTTGGAGCTTGTTTACACTAGGAAATTATTTCTAAATAACTTCTTTCGAAATAACCACTCCGGAAATAGCTGTTTCGAAATAGCGTCTCCACACTCCTGGGAAGCCTTGACATGAGTCTGAGGCAGGCTCCGTTAATGCGGACGCGCTCCCTTGATGTAAGAGCCCCCAGCAAGTAATTCCTTTTGGGGAGTAATTACTTTGAATGACTCTGGGGGGTCGTTATTTCAAAATAGCAGCGGCGGCACGTCCACACGGCCGCTGTTTCCAAAGAACTATTTCGAAATATGCGCTCTTCCTCGTGGAAAGTGGGAGTGATTCTTTCAAAATAACAGACTGGGTAGATGAAACAAACCAGACTAACACGGCTACATTTCTATCTCTAGACTGGGTAGTGTGGACGCTCCGCTTGTTATTTCGAAATAACTCCCTAGTGTAGACCAGGGCTTAGTGACCTGGCCACATGGGCGAGGCATGAGAAGAAGCAGATTACTGCAGGGGTGGAGTGGTTGTCGGCAGGGGGCACCAGAAGAAGACAGCCTGCAATGCCATGCCCAACCACTAGGGGGCCTGCCAGTTGTGTGGACCTGGGAGGGGAATTCTAGAAGAAACAGAACACGGGACAAAGATTAAGGAGGACCGGGCAGTGATGGGCGTGGACTGGAGGGAAGCTGGATGACGGAGATAAGGAGGCATGAATGTGTATCACCGGAGAAGTGGGAGTGTTGCTTAGCTCTCAGGCTGGCAGAAAAGACATTGAGACTGAACTTCACCTTAACTCTGCCCGCGGATCTAGTGACTGTCCAATATCCTGTGCGGTGAGCCAGCTTCTCAGCAGATTTCGCTCTAGAGCCCAGCTCCTCAGCTGGCGTCGATCAGCAGAGTTCCACTGATGCCAGCAGGACTGCTCGGGTGCTTAAAGTTAAGAGGGTGCTTAAGTGCTTTGCTGTGTGCTCAGCCCCTCGGAGACTCTGACGTGGGACATAAGTGGTGCATAGGTCACTGGTGTGGACTCTGCGTGGTCTGAGCTAGGAGAGCTCACAGCCATGGGCACTGCTCCTTTTGAAGCAACGGGCTCAATGGGTGCCTTATGAAGAGAAATGAAAAAGACTGTGACTTTTCAGCTTTGTAAAGAGGAGAGACTAATGGGGGATACGGTAGAGGTCTATAAAATCATGACAGGTCTGGAGAAAGTGAATAAGGAAAAGTTATTTACTTGTTCCCGTAACTTAAGAACTAGGGATCACCAAATGAAATTAATAGGTAGCAGGTTTAAAACAAACAAAAGGACGTTTTTCTCCATGCAGCGCACAGCCAACTTGTGGAACTCCTTGCCAGAGGATGTTGTGAAGACCAGGATTTTAACAGGGTTCAAAAAAGAACTAGATAAATTCATGGAAGTTAGGTCCATCAATACTTATTAGCCAGGATGGGCAGGGATGGTGTCTGTTTGTCAGAGGCTTGAAATGGGTGACAAGGGAGGGATCATGTGATGATTCCCTGTTCTGTTCATTCCCTCTGGGGCACCTGGCATTGGCCGCTGTTGGCAGACAGGATACTGGGCTAGATGGACCTTTGGTCTGACCCAGGCTGGCCGTTCTTATGTAGTTAGGCTCTGACTCTGGACCACTCCTGCCCAGAACTGGGAGTGGATAGCACCAGAAATTGCAACGCAGAGCTAACGTGAGCAGATGAATGAACACAATTACCATGCAGGAAAGCTCTGCTCTTCCAACCAAAACTGGTGGCTCCTTTTCGTAAGCCAGCCTGCCCTTTCACTGACATGCTCCTCTCCGTGTGTCGAGAAGAGGCGTGTCTAGCTCGCATTAGCATCAACGGGAGTGAAGCGGTTTAAATCTCCCAGCACTGAGCTGGGAATACATCCCTGCTCTGCGCCCGTTGTGTAACTCTCCTCTTCCGGGAGAGCTTATAATGGGATTTTTGTCTGTCTTTGATTTTCTGTCGTCGCAGAGCTCGAATGAATGCTCGCCTCTACTGAGACGCAGAAAGCTTGTGCCACGGGGGTTGGCTAGAGGGGCACCCTGGCATTCTGTGACCCCAGTCGGGTGAGGGGGCAGTGCTAAGGAATTCCAGGCAGGAAGATGTGTGTTTTCTCTTTTTCCAGCAGAAATCCCGGAAAGCAGCATTTCAATCTCCCAGGCAGAGGAGGTCAGGTTCTCCTGCCACTTCTCCCTTTTCACATCGGCGGAGCGCTGTGGACGCGGGTGGAGTGACTCCAGTTTTGGGCTGGAGCGAGCGAGCAGAGAATTAGGCCGGTTGTTCTCAAATTCAGTCAGTCTCACTTAGACTTGGCATGATAACACATAACCGAGGGTCTCGCTTTTGCTAGGAGTCGCGGATGCCCGATCTGTAATGTTTCCAAGGGGGGCAGGGGAAGGGTTAGGAGCAGGGATATCTGGCACTGCAGTGACAGGCACAAGAGGGAGCTGTTCCCGATACTCACTGTTGTTACAAATCTGTGCCTTGGGTGTGGGTGATCAGACCACTCCAGGGATCTTATAGAGGAGAGCCGAAGGATTGAGGGCACCACGAGGGTAGTATCCTTATATTAGTTCTAATCCACATATATATCAACAAAGATGTGAAGATCGCTTGTATGTAATTGCGAGATATTCTATTCCCCTTTTCAAGCACACTCACACAATCACACTGATCAGGGGGCCAACCCTGAGAGCAGCTGGAAGAGTCTGGAGATCTGGCGGTACACACATCTATTGATTCGTCCACTGATGCCCTGGCGCGAAGGACCCTTAGACACTTCTAATCAGTAGCTCTGTTGATGAGTCACCGAGAAACTGCTGTGTACAACCGTCCTCCGAAACTGCTGCATGGGACTTTCCTCTGGGTAGCACACAAACAGTCACTCTCCTTAGCCTGGCTTTTCTCATGTTGTTCGTCCCATAGTCACTTGGTTCCATCGGGTCCCCTGATGTTTTGCCTCTTGGCCTTCGGCGTCTTCTGTCCACTCCTCAATCACACCCCAGCCATACTCATTCCTATTCGTTCTTACCCCGTTAATTCAGTATCTTCAATACATAATTCAATACAATCTGTAGGAATCATATCACTGTGCCAGAAACCTGTTGTCAGTTCCCAAACTGGACCTGGCAGTGACTACCCCATCCTAGCCACAGGTCAGTGACCAGGCATGTGGAGAAGACAGGGAGGAAGAACCCCAAGAATATATGTAACCTACACCCCCTCTGGGTGTGGTGCACTGTTCCATCTAGTAGCATCCTTCTGCTCCCCCAGCTGGTTACTTGATCTTGTCTTGAGACAGGACTTGAGGCAGTCACATATTAAACTTCCACCATATTTAGCAACATTTTAGCGGTTTCTTTTTTGTTTATCATCATACTGACCCCTCCATCTGGCTAGGTGTCTTTGTTCCTTGTTCACGTAGCTTAGCAAGGATTTAAGACGATCAAAGGGGCAAACAACCGCCAAAACGTCTCTCAGGCAAACAGACAGGCCTCAATACTGTACGACCATCACTCTCATCATCTGGCACTTCTCCAGACGGAGAACTGCAGGGAGAGCTCATTTCTTCAGCGTAGCTTCGCCAACAAGTTCTGCATGTGGCCTCCCCTACAACTAACCAGGCTGTTTTCCCTCCAGGCTAGGAAGGAAGAAGGGAAAAGAGGGAGGTCTTTATTATTATTTCTAATTCTAAATACTTGGCAGACACTCAGATGGGGCCCATGAAAGTATCTCCTTGGGCAGGTGGAGGGCGATTGTAGATGCTGCACCAGTGGGGTGTGTGGCATAAACGACTTCATACAAAAAAAATGAGCAAAAGTGTACGAATCTTTGACCAGCTCTGCTGGTAACATAAGAACAGCCAGACTGGGTCAGACCAAAGGTCCATCTAGCCCAGTGTCCTGTTTTCCAACAGTGGCCAATGCCAGATGCCTAGGGCTGCCAGGTGTCCGGTATTGGCCCAGACAGTCCGGTATTTGTGGCTTCTGTCTGGTAAAAAAACGGAAAAATACCGGACATGTAAAATGTTTTTCTCAGACGGAAGAATGTCCCAAGCGGAAGGAAGGCCGCTTGGGACATTCTTCCCCAGCTGCATCTGTTGGGGGCGGGGGGAACGTGGGGATTTAAAGGCGCAGTGACTCTTTTTTTTGTGCGTTTGGTTTTTTTTTTTTGGCTCAACAACTTTGGTTCCCCCCTGCCCCTTTTTTTTTTTGGCTCAACCAATTTGTTCCCCGCCATGTTCGTTATCTTTTGTGAACCCTACAGATGCCCCAGATGGAGTGAACAGAACAGGGAATCGTCACGTGATCCCTCTCCTGCCACCCATTCCCAGCTTCAGACAAACAGAGGCTAGGGACTCCATTCCTACCCATCCTGGCTAATAAGTATTGATGGACCCAACCTCTGTGAATCTATCTAATTCTTTTTTGTAACCTTGAATGCCTGAAGAGTTATAATGGAGGTTGGGGCTAATGTCATGCGCTGTTTTCTTTTTAATGCAGGAGATCCACATCCTTCCGCTCCTGCTGTGGTTACCATGTGTGACTAATTAAAATTGGGTATTTCATTCAAAGATAAACAGCAGAAGCTGAGGAAGCTAAACTGCTGATCTGGTGTTCCCTGCACAGATGGAGGTTAGGACTGCAGGCTGAAGCTCTCTAGTTCAGCACCCTTGGGCTCTGACTGGTGCCGCAGCAGAAAATTTGCTGAATCACAGGAGGTCAATACTGTTTAGCAGCAGCACCAACACTTCTACTGCTTACGGGGCTCTTAGCCCCAGTCTACACTAGGGCTTTATTTCGAAATTACCTCCCTTAAGTCGAATTAATAAGCGGAGCAAAACACTACCAAGCCTGTGATTTTGAAATAACGGGCCACTTATTTTGGAACCTGTACCCCTGCTTTTCTCAAGAAATAACACTAATTTCGCAATAGTTATTTTGAAATACGGTGCTGCTATTTCAGAATAACTACTTCCCTGAGGCTACGTCTACACTACGAGTTTTCTCGGCAAAAATCCTTATGCCCCAATGGTATACCGATCTTGCGGAAAAAGGGTTTTTTGCGTAAAAAGAAAATGTCCACACTGCTTGTTTTTGCGCAAAAACCCTAGCGCAAAAATGGATCGGCAGAAAATATGCAAATGAGATTGCGACTCATGCAAATGAGCCCCTCATTAGCATATTTTTTGCCGAGAAAACTCGTAGTGTAGACGTAGCCTGAGTAATTCAAACTAATTACTCCTTAGTGCTTCCTGGGGCTCTTAGTCGAGGTAGTGCATCCACCTTATCGTAGCCTGCCTTGGACTCATTTCGAGGCTCCCCCATAGTGTGGACACGCTAGTTCAGTTTTGTTAAATCGGGAGTTAAGTCAGTTTAAGTAATTTTGAAATAGTTTCCTAGTGTAGACATGCCCTGAGAAGTTGTTTAAGGGCAAATTAGAGCTAAGAAACAGCATCAAGAACCAGGACTGGTGGCTGTAAACAAACTTTATGGGACCATGAGAAATTTGGCCACACCCATGTTAAGTGGACATCCGGTGAACTAAAACCGGACCACAGAGGTTGCCAGAGCAGAGAGTGCCGGACTAGAGAGGTTCAACATGTAAAAGCTTCCCTACAAGATCCGCTTTAGTGCGCCCTTTTTGACTCATTTGGCTGACAGTGGATTTGCACCCAGCACCTGCAAGCGCTAAAACACGGGCCTCTGCCACTTGAGCTAAAACCACAAGCTCTGTAACTGTGCGTTGGTGTGTCTAGTCACTAGAGCCCCGCATTCGCCTAGTGAGGGTTACACTTAGGTCATTTCTGGACTGAGACAACCCCTTGCCACCGGACAATCCCTTCTAGCTAAGCCAACCTTTCGGTGCAACTGAGACTGTTTCCACCTGAGAACACAATGCGGAAAATCAAGAGGTTTTCCATGGTCCTTACCTGGAATAGGTAAAAACTTGGCAGTTTCCACTGAGTGTTTCATGTGCAATTTTTGGTTTAGTTCAAAACCGAAATGCAGGCTGTGTTTGCACACGCAAGGAAACAGCAACAAAATCCCTTGAGAACTGAGAACTAGAAGTTTGCACAGCTCTGCCAGACAAGCAGTTCTCAGCATCCCCTGCAGTTCTTACACTCCATAGTGTGCTGATGGCTGTCTCATGCAGCCTTCTGAATATTAAGGAATGAATGGAGGGTGAGGAGGCAAGTGATAAGCAAAGACAGCCAGAGATTAGAGCAGCTTCAATAGGAAAGGGAGTGGTTTCATTCATCTGTCAATGGATCACGGGGCCATAACATGAAGGCAGGCAGGAAGAACAGCCTGTTGGTTCGATCAATGCACTGGGACTTGTGTTCATCTCTGCTCCTGATTTGCTGTGTGACCTTGGGCAAGTTACTTAATCTGTCTCCTCTGTAGAATGGAGACAATAAAATGTCCTTTGGCTGTTTAGAGTGTGAACTCTTTGGAGACAGGGATTCTCTTTTACTCTGAGGCCTGGTCTATACTAGGACCTTAGTTCAAAATTAGCCCCCAAGGTCGATTTTCTAAGCAATGTAATTCCAGAAGAAGAGGCCGTGAAATTCAAACTCTAGTCCTGCTTTTCACGAGGTGTAACATTAGTCCCGAACCTGTAAGTCCGAAATAACGTTAGTGTGGATGCTCCAGTGATGCTAATTCAAACTAATTGGCCTCCGGGAGGCTGCCTGCAGTTCCCCAGAATGCTTCCTGGGTCTCTGAGTCCAAGGCAGGCTCTGTTAATGAGGACGTGCTACCTCGGACGACATTCGATTCTTCCCCGCAGTGGGGATACGGAACTTCGAATTTGTAAAATCGGGTGCCCAGCAGTCGAACTTAGAAAATTCGAAATAATCGCCTAGTGTAGACACAGACTAAGTGTGTGTGTGTGTGTGTGTGTGTGTGTGTGTACAGCACCTAGTACAGTGGGCCCAGGTCTTCAGATTGGACCTTTCAGTGCTACTGCAGGCCACAATACTAATACTCTCTTCTTGTCGCAACCCTGCATATTCCCTTACAGTGGTCTGGGGAGCGGTACCCTGTGCTGACCGCCTTGACTTCTGAGCACGTCAGGAGCAGGGAAGACATTTCAGTCTCTGTGATGTTCTGTATTGAGATACTCCCCAGAAGAAGCTCCAGTCATGAGTTTGGAACAATGCAAGAGGCATCCCCGCTCTTCAGATAGCTGGAGACAGCCCCAACCACATACCAGGGACGTTAGAATATTCCTAGCCAGGACCAGCTAGCCAGGACCGGCTACGGTTTCCTCCACTGCACCTCCCTGCCCCTCGCCGCTGGCGAGCACGACGGGCCCCGCCCTCCTCAGCAGAGCCTCTGATTACAGATTCCCCTTTCCGTTCAGATCAGCTGCGTGGCACTTTTCCTGGTGCTACTGCTGATTAAACCCCCTTCCTCCCCCTCTGCGCCACTAATTTTGGTCCCGCAGCAGCATTAGCAATCCAGTCACAAGGCAGCTGGCTCATTACATTCAGCGCACCCTCCACGGAGGCCGCGCTATTCATTCCTCGTGAAGGTCATGGAAGAGAGGGGCTCTCATGGCCGCTGACGGGGAAGAAGAGTATTGGAATTCCTTCACCCTCTGGAAGCTGCCTGGGCGGAGCCGGGCGATGCGGTGAAACCTGGAGAGCCGCTTTGCGTCCCTGCTGAGCTGCCCTTGCTGTCAGCCCCCCCCAGCCCACTGCCGGCCTGTCTGGAAATCTCTGTCACGCCTCAGGCTGGGGGGCTGCGCAGCGACAGGGCCCGATCAAAAGCCACAGAAAGTCAATGGAAAGGCTGCCACTGACTTTGAGCAGCAGATTGGGGCCCACAGGGGTCCGCCCTGAAAGTCAGGTGGTGGGGCGGGTTCCGTTGTGGCCTAGGAGCAGGCTTGGGGGAAGGATGCTTTCTCCTGCCCGTGCGTCTGATACCGCCCGAGCATCCCCGCGCTAGTCCTACGTCCTTCCCTCTTGGCACGGCCGATGAGCCCGGCGTCAGAGTGCGGACTGCATCCAACCTCTCCCCAAATCGGGCATTTGGTGCAGTGCTTTACACCAGGGGTGGGAAGCTTTTTTGGGTCGGGGGCCACTGACCCAGAGGAAAAATCAGTCAGGGGCCGCACACGAGTGAGAAGCAAAACCAACCAACCAAACATTCGTTCTTTGACGCGGCCTCTGACTGAGAAGGAGAAAGACACGCTCCACGTTCCCCTCGCACACCATAGACTTGGGGGGGCCCAGGCCTAGTAGATTTTGTGCGCTCCAGCCCTGTGGAGGGGCGGTGTGTGTGTGTGTGGGGCGGGGTGAAGCACCAGGGTGGGCTCCCCAGGGCTGGGGGGGAGCCCTGAGCCTCGGGGGCCACATCCAGCCCCCGGGCCTGAGGCTCCCCACCCCTGCTTTACACAGCTTGCTGTTGGGCCGCTCTCCATCTGAGGTAAAGCCCCTGAGAGCAGCGAAAAGCCAGCCGCAGAGGGGAGCATGTGCACGTGTCGGCCAATGGGCGCGCGCGCACACACACACACACACACACACGGCGCCGTGAGGACGTGAACACAGTGCACTGTGAGAATACCAGCCGGAAAACGCTCCCCTGGCTGACTGGATTAGTGGGAAGGGAGGAGGGGGAGGAAGGAAGTCAGTGATTTACAAACACTGCGCTATGCTGGGCCCGGTTCTCCTCTTCCACCCGCGCAACAGCACGGGCTGCACTCCTCGTTTCCACGGGGCAACGCGAGGGGAAAATTAGCCCCAAAACATTCAAAACCCAGAAACCTGCCCAGGAAAATAGTTCAGTTACTGCGCATTTCTCTCAGACCGCTGGGCTGGGGCAAGCAGCAGACAGGGGCCTGCTGCCCAGACTGGGTCTCCGGACCAGGCAGGACTCTGGGGTACATCTAGACTGTATCCCTCTGTCGGCAGAGGGATGCAGATTAGGCAGGTCGACATTGCAAATGAGGCAGGGATTTAAATATCCCGTGCCTAATTTGCATACAAATGGCCACCCCGTTTTGCTGACTCAGCACTTTGTCGGCAAAAAGTGGCAGTCTAGAGGGGGATCTGTCGAGAAAGCCTTTTAGGACAGATCCTGTAAACCTCCTTGCAGGAGACATAAGGGATCTGTCGAAAAAGGCTTTCTTTCTCGACAGATCCCCTTCTAGACTGCCGCTTTTTGCTGACAAAATGCTGAGTCGGCAAAACGCGGTGGCCATTTTTATGCAAATTAGGCGTGGGATATTTAAATCCCTGCCTCATTTGCAATGTCGACCTGACTAATCTGCATCCCTCTGCTGACAGAGGGATGCAGTCTAGACATACCCTGTGAGGCAGAATGGGCCTGCAGGACACTATCCTCGGGCTTATTAACGCCCAGGAGCGGCCAGGCCTTCAGGCAGGACTAGAGGGTCTCTGGCCAGCTCCGGGGGAGTCAGACCATGAGAAAAGGGCAATCCAGTCTCCTCTGTTCAAAGACCCTGACAGAAATTCTCCTCAGGGAAGTACAGCTGCTCTCGAACCCACAGCAATGGCGGAGCCAGACCACATGTGGGTGGAAAAGGACCCCCTGGGTTTTTATTGCCTCCTTTCATACCTGGTGCAAGGCGCTGCTGCCGACTGCAGGGCAAGGAGTTGGGCCGCCAGCAGGCGCAGAGATCAGAGTGACACTCGCCTGCCACCTGTGGGGTGGAGGCACCTTCCCTATCGTCACGAGGAAGCTCAGCCCCTAAGGACAATGGGGGTCAGGGCGTGGGATGCTCCATTGTGATTTGAAACCTGGCCGGTTTCACCAAGGTTGGGGGATGCCCAGGGGCTCCTCAGCACTGACAAGCAGAATTCAGCTGGACAAAGCTCCAATGCCCTGGAATACAGGATTACCAAGTACGTTCGCCTGCACCATTACTGTGCGTCTGGCTGGGGCTCTGTCTAGAGGGCCCCTTCGCCCCAGGGGCTGCAGCATGCTCGCTAGTCCAGTGGCCCTCAGCCGTTCCAGAGGGCTGCACCCCTCTCAGGAGTCTGATTGGTCTGGCGTACCCCCACATCTCAAAACAACTTGCTTACGGAATCAGAAACAAAAACGCCGAAGTGTCACAGACCACAATTACGGAACGACGGCTTTCTCGTTTTGCCACGTAACCGTGGTTCACGAAGCGTGGTCCGCGGATGACCGTCTTGCGGTTGGGCCACACACACGGGGCTCGCCCCCCATGAAGTGGGAAGCCTGCGCTGGCGCTTCAGTCCTGCGCCCCCCACCCCCCGCGAGGCTGGAGTGTCAGCTTCCCGCTATGGGGGAGGGGAGGTTGAGTCTCACAGGCTGGTTCCGGCTTGTGGGGGAAGGAAGTGACTTCGTGTGCTGCTGCTCCCCCTTCCCTTGGCTGGAGAGACGGCCGCGCAGGAAACTGCCCATCTGGAGGCTTTTCCCACTGCTCCCATTGGCCGGAATCACAGCCAATGGGAGCAGCAAGGGGCAGTGCCTCGGAGCAGCGGGAGGCACGAAGCCGGATAAGCACCCCCATTTCCCCTTCATGCTCAGACCCCGCACTGCCAGCCCCCTCATGCACCATGCTCCCGCCGAAACCCCGCATCCCCATCCTACTTCTGCACCCACCCTCCCTCCCAGACCTCCACCCCCCTTTTGTTTTCATGGGTGGTTGGCTGGTGGTTCACGGAAGGGTCTGTGTTGAAACCACGGTCATATGATTATAAAATCAATCAGAATACAAATATTGTACTTCCATTTCAGTGTCTAATAGCTAGAACCGTCTAAAAAGGTCTGTAGGAAAAGTTAGTTGATACTGACTTTGCTTAGTGCTTTTTATGTAGCCTGTTGTATAACTAGGCAAGTATCTAGATGAGTTGATTTGGTCCTTGGAAGACCTCAGAGTACCTTTAGGGGTGTACGTACCCCAGTTTGAGAACCACTGTTCTAGTCCTCTGTATAGTGACCAGCACACAACCGCCCAGCATTGCTACAGCAATCAAGCCTCTTCTGAAATATAGCTGCTGTGTTCAGTGTCTTTGCTTTGCTGAGGTACTTGGGTACACTTGGACGGGACATTCTTCCTTCAGTGTCACACCTGAGACACAGGGCAGGCAAGAGGAAAGAAACGTGGTTTCCGTGCCTCTCCAATGGCTTGCACTAAATGCCACAGGCCCTTTTTCAGTTCAGTGCCTGCGGTTCTGGCAGGGCAGGGCACTGAAGGGAGGATCTGATCCCTCCTGGGCTCTTTCTTACCGCTGCTGGGAGCAGGGAGGAGAGTCACGGAGAAATGCAGATTGCAAAGGACAAACCGTAACGGCCCAGCACACTACAAGCCATGGATTCGGGCCATGTGCCATGACGTGCCGGCCACGCTATGTGCTAAGACGCAACGCCGGTGTGCAGATACACTCCTGCAGACATGGAGACATTGCTGGGTGAATAGGCAGGCGGCTTGGTGAACTGATAGTGCGCACGCCGACAGGGGACAGGTGCACAGGTTGGAGAGGTCCATGCTTGTGACACCCGCAGGGGCTGAGGGTGGCGCTGCTGGCATTAGAATGCAGCAGGTAGCATCCACAGTAGATCTATTAGCAAAGAGGAGCGGGAGGAACAGCCCTTTACTTTCACTGTCCGCAGCAGGTATCCTGCAGAACTCCTGATGTTGCGTGGTTCAGGGAGCATCCATAGCCCAGTGGCAAAGACGACACCCAGCAGTTCTGGTGCTGTGAAGTACGAGGGCAGCCCTGGGCTCACCCCACACGTTCGGCTATTCAGGACCTCTGGCTTTCTGCCGGTGGGTCTGAAGATGCTCTCACCCCGCAGCAAGCGGTGTGACTACAAAGCGCTGGCTGCATGGGAGGGGGACAGACACAGTGTTTGAGTGCAAGTGTAACCCACACACCTAGTGTGGTTACTGAGCAATGCAAGTGGTACCTAGACCACAGCAACAGCTAAGATCAAGAGACCTCTACAGCATGGGCTGGGAGGTGGTCGGGACTCTCTATTGCTAATAACATTTACGCGGAAGGTGCTCTGTTGCTATGGTGACGGGCAGCGGTGCAAAACCTTAACATGGGCATGTTCTCCTGGGATGCCGGGGAGTCCAGCCTGTTCTGAAGCATGAGCCGCTATCGTATAGCTCCTGCTGTAGCCAACTCGCCACCTGATTCTGAAAACGTAAATAATTTTGTGAGCCAATTAGCCATGCTCAACCGGACCAATAGCCACATGTGGCTAGCGTGTTGGATACCACGGCCTTAGAGCGCATGCAGCAGGGAAGATGGATGGGTGAAGGGACTTAAACTCCACACCGCCACCGACTCCCCGTATCCTGTAAAGTTTTCCACTTGTCTCTATAAAACACTGCGGGGGAGGATGTGTGAAAAAGGAGCAATTCCTGAGCACTTCCCCGGAAAGGTAAGTCAGAAAACAGCCTGGAGCTGGGGGCAGCTGCTCAAACCATCATGGGGTTTGTATTAGGACACGAGCGTCAAGCCAAAACCGGGGTCTCTCAGGATGTTCCGCTGAGCAGGAGAAACTGGTGCTAGGCAGCGCTTGCCAAACAGAGCGGGGTTTACTGGTTGGGTGTTTCTTGGAGGCAGCTTTACTTCCAAACAATGCTCCAAGCGCTAGGGCTGGCCCCCAAGAGGTGTAAGTCAGTACCGCTCCACTGATTGCTGAGGGGCCACACTGACGTCACCAGCAAAGGAGCTGACCCAGAAAGTACACGTTCTAATTACAAGCAGACCGGTGCTGCTACCTCTCCGAGCATGCTTCAGAGAGGGGCTGAACACTCTCCCTGGGTATGTCTACCTTAGCCCCCTAGTTCGAACTAGGGAGGCTAATGTAGGCATTTGAAATTGCAAATCAAGCCCGGGATTTAAATATCCCGCGCTTGATTTGCATCTTCCTGGCCAGTCGCCATTTTTTTTTTTTTTTTTTTGAAATTTACAAGTCCGGACAAACTGCCCGCGTCTACACGTGGCAGGGACCCGGTAGTTCAAAATAAAGCCCTAAATCGAACTACCTATTAAACCTCATTCCAGGAGGAATAACAGGTAGTTCGAACCAGGGCTTTATTTCGAATTACTGGGTCCCTGCCGCGTGTAGACGCGGGCAGTTAGTCCGGACTTGTAAATTTCAAAAATGGCGACCAGACGGGAAGATGCAAATCAAGCGCGGGATATTTAAATCCCGGGCTCGATTTGCAATTTCGAATGCCTGCATTAGCCTCCCTAGTTCGAACTAGGGGGCTAGTGTAGACATACCCCCCTGAGAGTTCTCCGCTCATCCCAAGAGGAAGAGGATTTTCTGCACAAAACGCTCGTGTCTTCCTCCAGCACCCCACAAAGTCTGGACTTCTGTCCCCCCGCAGGTGCCATTTCTGCGTGCGCTGGAGTGCCGGGAGGGAGCTCCGTGCCATTACCAGGTCACATGGGCACTGCGTGCGGTGCGGGGAGGATCACCGATGGGAGCCGGCAGAATAAACGCCTGGAACCACTTTGAGGGTGGTTATCTGCCTGCAGATCTCCCTGCTGCAGCAGGCAGCGTGACAAGCATTTTCCTGGGCCCTCAGCTGGCTCGCGCCCACGGAAAAGCGGCACCGAATGCCGAGCACTTGTTTTTGGCAGCAGACGCCAGCCTGTGGCCCGGTAGCTAATCTTCTTCCCCTTTCTCCCACTCCCATGTCACACCCGCCGCTATCTCCGGCCAACAGATTCAGTGTGACCACAATGGAAAAGGCGGCTGTCACGGCTGTCTAGACAGAAGCCATCAGGTACCTGCTGCTGCGCTCACAAAGGTGGGGGCTGCTGGCCAGTCCTAAGGCTCTAGCCAGTAACAGCGAGGAACACAAGTCGTCTCAGAGGTGGGCCGCCCAGGGCCATTCATGTTCAGCCTGGCGCTACTGGCTCACTCCTTTGGGCAACTGGGAGACACCAGGACACCTTATCCCTCCACCAGAAACAGACCCGTCCAGCCTGTGCTTGGCTGCCCTGAGTTCTTCAATGCATCGCTAAAAGTCACCGCATTGTCTACTGCAATGTCTCTTCAAGTACCTTAGCAAGGGCCAGGATCCTCTATTGAACACCGGGGTGACTGAGGTGAGTAGTTATCTGTTCCTGCCAGGTTCGGGTAACCCGGGGCCATCAAAAACACCCATCACGCTCAGCCAAAGGGCACCCTAGCTGGGCATCAGTGTGTGTACAAACCCTGGGTTAGCAGCAGGGATAGGCAAAGCTGTAACAGCACAGGCCACGCTCCCTGGCTGCTGGAAAGGAGACGTTAAGAGGGTGTCTACATTGCCATTGGACATCCATGGCTGGCCCAGACTCGGGCTAGCGGGGTCTGGGTGAAGGGCTGCTTACCTGTGGCGTAGACAGGGTCAGGCTGAGTTTTGGGACCCTTCCACCTTGCCCAAATGTCTACTCCACAAAGAAACAGCCTCTCAGCCCGAGTCAACTGGCCAGTCGTGGGGGTTTATTTGTACCGGAGACATTCCCTACATGCCCAGGTTGGGATTTCTCCCTGCACTTCTCAGGGCACATCATCCATAAGAACAACATCTACCTTGCTCACCCGGCTAATGAGCCAGAAACAGAAGCCCCCGTGGATCAAGGTAGAATCATTGCTTTTCCACGCGAACATGCCTGCCCCCCCGGCACTGCACACAGACTAGAAGAGTACGGCTCCGTTCGCAGGCAGAATACAGGCCGGTGCCCTGGGCTGGGAATCAGATGGGGATTTATCGTCTCAGGCAAGAAACCCTTTCAGAAATCCTTTCGTTCCTTCTTGTGCCTCTGAGATTTCCCTTCCCCGGGGAGCTCAGCGTGACACCCCCCCACTGAGAGACGGTCTGTGCTCGGCCTTCTTCTGGACTCTCACACTGTTGCTGTTAGCAACTTTGAATTGACGTGTAAGCCATGTTTGATTTTGCACGGTCTTGGTAATGTTCTAATCTCCGGAAGCAACTCTGGGTCCATTCTCTAGCAGCCCATCCTTACTAGGAGCCTGATTCTCGGTTCCACTAACGCCCCGCCACTGCTCTGACAAACGTAATGACTGAGTGAATCTTGAAGTCAGCTGTGCCAACTATCTGCGCAGAAATGGGACAGCTGGCAGAGAGAACACAGACACAGCCAACATCTGCCCGTCATATGCCCACACCAGGAAAGCAAGCATAAGAGGGCAGAACGCCCACTGACTTTGATGAGAGTTGCACATGACCATGCTAGGGGTGAAGTGAGTCTCCACTGAATGCCAGATCAGTCACAGATATGTAAAGCTGGAAGGGATCTCATGAGGTCCTCTAGTCCGCCCTCCTCCCAGACTGAAGCAGGAATAAGTATTCCTACATCATTCCGGACTGCGGTATAGGCTGCAATCATGTAACACAGCCCTGCATGCTAAAGCAGAACAAGTTACATTACTTTGTCACATATACTCAATATGCAATATACATCACCATCTACCAACCCTGCTGAGTGCTGAATTTCTTCCGTGTCCGGTACTTCTAATAAGTCCCCAGATATGAGCAATCACAAATCGGGGTTCTGAGTGACGGCTCTTTCACACAAGTGCACGAGAACCAGAGCTGACCTTTGCTTTGGCGACACTTACAGATCTGACAAAAGCTGCTCTCTCGGCGACTGTTGTGCGACCAATAAGCGAGCGTCGGTGCACACAGTGGCTAACATGCGGATATGGAGAAGCTGGCAGAGGGATAAAAGAAACGAGCGATTTGAGAGCTCCTGACAAATGCAGCACAAATGGCCACAGAGGAATCACAGTGACAGACAGGCCCACCCAGACCTGGAAGTGTGTCATTTTGGGGAATGACCTGTCTCAAGGAACATCGCCGGAATGACTGCGGTCGGCGGCCGTTTGCTCTCTGGCGCAGGGCACTCGGAGAGTGGGCTGGGAATGCGTGTGGGATGGCATTTCCGAATTGCCTGGGAAACGGGGTGGGGGGGGCGGCAGCAGTTGAAGGCAATGATTTTATGTTCTTTGCGATGAATGTGATGGCAGCCACAGGAAAGGCAAGGAATGGTGCGTGCAACTAGCAGGGATTTCGCTCAGCCGGCTGCAAGCGGTTTCCCGAAACAGCACAGATCCCCAGCGGGTGGAAATTTGGGGGGCTCCACTGAAATCAATGGAGCGCTGCTGATTTACCCCGCGGAGGACTTGGTCCGTTACTACGCACTGACCTTACAGGAAAAGAGAGAGTGCCACAGAACAGTCTAAATTCCTCTCTACAGAAGCTGAAAATGACTCCCTTTCCCAAAGCCAGAGGGACACCCCCCACCCAGGCAAATGTTGCTAAAGACAAGGAACAGTTAGCAGGCTAACCCCTCCCATCTGGCTGAGCTGTGTTCAGTGCAAGGTGCTGCGGGTGCCAGGGAACGGCAGCTTTACATCCCCTCCACAGTCCTCCAGTCCTCCAATGGCCAAACTCTGGGATGTTGCACCAGTGTCGATCTGTAACGAGGCCGGCACTCAGCTCCCGCGAGCACCCCCGTTTGGCCGAGTGCAGGTTCCTGCACTGCCTCAGTTTTAAAAGGCCTTGTGGCTACTCCGCCCTCCAGCTGAGTCACACAGCCTTGTGTGCAGTTACTAACCCCTTCCAGGGCGCACCTCCTACAGGCCCAGCCTGGTGCCCTCTGTAGAGAGTCTCTCCGTTCAATGCCATTCCCTTAGTCGGTTGCCTCACTCTGACTGAGGGTGTCTCCCCTCTTGGAGGAAGGTCCTTTACCCTTCCTCAGGTCTTTACCTTCAAGTCCATCAGTCTTTCAATTTGTTTCCCTACTCAATACAAGAGTGAGCCCTCCTGGAGACAACGTCCTAAATAGCCCCCCACTCTGAGATGTCCTTGGTTCTGCCTGTCAGCGCCCCCTGACCGTCTCCCTTCCAAGTCTGGGCTGCAACTGAGCTGTTGCTAGTCCTGAGCTTCTTATATAGTCCCTCGTGGCTCCTGATTGGCTGGTTCCTCCACAGCCACTCTAGCCTCCTGGAGGACTTCTTTGTGGCCATCTTGGCCTTAGGGCCTAGTCCCATTACAAGATTATAACAGGCTATCTGATTTGTGTCCATTAATTCTTTCCCGTCAAATGCCAGCAATGCCCCTCTGCCATGTATACTGGCCAAACTGGACAGTCTCTACGGGAAAGAATTAATGGACACAAATCAGCTATCCAAAAAGGCAACACACAGAAACCTGTGGAGAACACTTTAACCTTCCCGGGCACTCATTAATGGATCTCCAAGTCACCATGTAGTTTCAGGCCGATTCCACAAGCCAAATACACAGAGAAGCCTTGGAATTTAACTTCATTTACAGGTTTGGGACCCATCACAAAGGTATGAATAAAGACCATTACCTGGCTAGCACACTACCTTCCACATCCTAATGACTTAACCAACCAAACAATAGGTACTTAAGAACAATTTGCACCTTCTCTATCAGCTTCATGTAACATGAACACTCTAATTCACTATTTTTTCCCTTCCTTCTCCTCCGCACCCCGTCATCCTCTATTTATTTTGGAACTGGACTTTTAATACTCCGTCCATCTGAAGAAGTGGGTTATACCCAGTGCTTTTTTTGCGATGGTACGCCCCAGGACCGCGTACCGGCACCTATTTTCCCATCACGCTTTAATTGAATGGGATTCCCCTCTGGTGTACCGGCACCTATTTGCTGGGGCGGCTTGGCTCCCAACAGAAGCCCGCTCAGGATACACAGCTCTTAAAGGGGCCGTGACTGCATTTCGGCCCCCAGCACGGCTTTTTTTTTTGCTCAACAACTTTGAGCCTGGAGTATCGGCACCTTCTTTCTTACAAAAAAAGCACTGGTTGTACCCATGAAAGCTCATGACACCATCTACATGTTTTGTGAGTCTCTAAAGTGCTGCAGGACTATTCGTTGTTTTTCCCATTACAGACGAACTCGACTGCCCCCTGACACGTATAAAACAACAACTCTGCCATCCTTACGAATCACCTCCTTGGTCCTGGCTAGGGAAGGCATTCTGGGCCTTTTCGGTAATCGGTGAGGCACAAATTAGATTTATAAACTTGCTCTTTTAATTTCCCAAAGGAAGGAGCTGGAAATAACATCGCCTTTATTGTGTTCATTCCGGTGACCTTAAAACTCCCCAACACTGGCCGCTTTGGCCTGAAACCACAATTGCCAAGTTATTATTTCTGAAGACAAGGCGTTGTCCCTCACTCTTTCAGACACTCCACACAGGTTCCGAGAGCCATAGGAGACTCACAGCTCAGTATGATGTTGTTGTGAAGAGGCTCGCCCTCTTGTGGGTGACCCTTTGTGGCCAAGAGTGTGTCTGCAACTTCTCTGCCCCGACTGCCTCTGGGAGTAGAGGTGTCCCAGATGGCTTTTCTTGTTGGGTGCCTGGTACCAGGTTTCTTCTTACCCCCCCTTTTGTAGGTGCTAGGAGTTAAGAGGAACCCAGGCCTGCCAACTCCTTTGGGTACCGGCCCAGGGACCCTGTAGGTAGCAGTTGCCTGTTCACTGTCACCGCCATCCGCTGCTACCTCCCTCCCTAGGCCCCTTCCCCAAGAAACTGCTCCATCCAGCCCGCTCTCTCAGGGCTTGGAGGTCAGGTTTTCACTTATCTGAAGTCTATCACGGTTGGTCTTCAGCCGCTGGACCTGGGTTTCAACCAGGTCCGAAGTCCAGCTGCCCCTCGGAGCTGTCCCAGGTGCCACTGTCCTCCCAGTCAATCCGTAGGCCTGACCAGGTCAAGCTCCAGGAGGAACTGCCAGGCGCTAGCTCAGAAGCTTCTTTTATATCAGCTTGCTGGGCCCTGATTGGCTGCAGCAGAAGCAGCCACTCTAGTTTGCCTGGAGGACCTATCTTCTGCTCTTCTCCCTGGGGCAGGGTGCGGCAAGGCCTTCAGCAGGGGGCTTCGGGCCTAGTCCGCCCCGTCACAGCTGTACATAGTGGAGACTCCATATGTGGAATCCCAGCTTGCTGAGTTCCTGCAATTCTTGTAAAGGTTCTGATGGAGAACAGAAGGAGGCGTAGTTTGGGTCATCTGATTCTTCTCACAGTGCTCCTTGTATATTCACCATAGTCTGGGACATACTCTAGCGTGTGTCCCAACCAAACATACTGGTGCAAAGAAGGCAAGATTCTGGTCGCACCAACAGATCTATCCTGCCCAATGCTTGATAACGGACAGATGTTGCAGATGATGATCTTAGAAAAAAAATTAAAAAGATAAATCTATTGCTTATAGTTACGTGCAAACGTCAGAAAGCTGGGTTCAGATAGGGACTGACCAGTGGGATATTTATTATTCAAGGGTATGCTAATTTTCCATGATTTTGTTTGGCATAGTGTCCAGTCTAGGCCCTAAGAGCCTTCCCATGCAAACAGATCCGCTGTGTGGAGGCTATTCTTCTTTTCCAGTAGAGTAAATGGGACTCCTTCAATAAGCAAGATCCCAGACATGCTGATCTGTTTGCAATCAGATGGATACAATAAACAATGCAGAACTGGAATTCATCTACAGATTTGACACTTTTATCCTGGACTTGAACAAAGACATTAACTGGTTGGCGCATTACAAAGGCTATTTCTCCTGCTTTTAACATCTGCGTTTTCACATCAAAAGCTATGTATTTGACACATCCAGCCCACTTAATTAGCCTCATTAACACAGGTCCTACAATTGACAGGTACTTTTTCTGCTGTCATATATATATATCTTGGTTCCTGTTATTTCCACTCCAATCATCTGGTGAAGTGGGTTTTACCCACAAAAGCTCACGATTCTATATATTTTGGTTAGTCTCTAAGGGTACATCTAGACTACAGGCTTCTGTCGACAAAAAGCATCTAGACTACATCCAGTTCTGTCGACAAAGCAAGCCGCTTTGTCGACATGACAGTGTAGACGCAAAAGACAGTGTAGATGCAATAATGCCTTCTGTCGACAGAACTCTGTCGACAAAAGGCGTTATTCCTCGTAGAATGAGGTTTACCACCGTCGACAAAACTGCTGAGTTCTGTCGACGTTATGTCGACAGAACTCAGCGGCAGTGTAGATGCAAGTATAGTTTTGTCAACAAAAGTCCACTTTTGTCGACAAAACCCTGTAGTCTAGACACACCCTAAGGTACCATAGGACTGCTCGTTGTTTTTAATGCTAAGGGTGTCCATGGAAACACAGAATTAGCACCAAATTCATATCCAGGAAAGACTGGGAAAGGTATCAGCTCATGCAAAATGCAGGTATTGTCAATTCCAGCATGGGACAGATAAAGACTAATAAGATTCATCATTGTAAGCACAACACAAGAACTGGATCTAATTGTAATCTCTAGTGGACGGCACCTAAATCATCTTCTTAGTGAACGTTCTGCTGGTCAGAATGAGGCGTTTCCGAAAGTACCATCACCTAAGCCTACAGCAGCATCTTAAATTTAATTATGCTTTTAAAGGTAATAAATTCCCTGAATAGTATTAATTGGAGTGGCGAGTAGTTGATAAAACTGAACTTCATTTATCAAAAATTACATTTAATAGGTTACTTTCATTAGCATCAAACTTTCATTATACCACGGCTATAGATGACCCCTTCCCCTTAGGGTTAATAAATGTACATTCCAACATTCACTGCATCTCCCATATAAAGGAATAGCTACTAGGATCTTAGGGGCATACCAGTTCTTCTCCACCATAGCCAAACACAGCTGTTGTCACCTGACAGGCATTGCGTGCCAATTTCAAACCACAAACAAGTGGCTGAGGGCCAGGTTTTCAAAGGCATTAAGACCCCTCTGGTTGCAGATTAGGTGCTTTTGAAAAATCCCACCCGCAGCTAGGCACCGAACTCATGTTGATTTCTAACAGTCAGTCAATTACGGCAAAGAAAGGATTGTAGCACAAGCCAACCACTCCTTTAGTCATTTCCCATAAAGGTCTGGATGTTGTGCGCTGGACTACTCACAAACAGCTGTGATAATTAAGTAATGTTTCAGCTTTGCCATTGAATCGTTGCCGTCTCAGAGGCTCCTCAGCCTTGAACAGCCCCCTTGATGTATGCAATTTAAAATCTCACATCCCATTAGTTTACATCCGCTGGGCCTGATTCTGGTCTGCTCACCCCAATATCCATCAGGAGTGACACTATGGAAGTCAGTGGCATTCCACAAATGTTGGACCAGTGGGAAAGGAAAAGTCGCCTACACTGAGGTATGGCTTAAAGAACTGCGTGTCTAATGGTTAGGCGTGTCTAATGCTAGCCAGGCATTCAGGAGACCTAGACGCTGCCACCGACACCCTAGGTGGCCCTGGGCACATCCCCTAAACTGCTCTGTAATGATTTATGGATCTTGTATGTGGGTGATTGGGATATTTGCTGTTGGATATATTGATCTAATTTAATAAGGGGCTGCAACTTCTTTCTTTTGTTGTTCTTATATAGACCCCTGCCTCCATAACTCCCACTCCAATGCATCCGATGAAGTGGGTTTTACCCAGGAAAGCTTATGCCTCAATAAATCTGTGAGTCTCCAAGGTGCCACAGACTCCTCGTTTTAGGAAGGAAAATGGTTCAGGATAAGCCACTTTTCGGAAAACACTTGAGGGTTGTGAAGAGACACTGCCAGGACAGGAAAAGACTTATGGACATGGCAGATCCAAAGGAGGACAGTAGCTTTGTGACGTAGTGTGAGTGACCTCCACTGGCTGCTGTCTGCAGCACGGCTCAGCAGGGCAGGGGATGAGTCATTATGCAAAGGGGGCTTCAAACCTGTCTGACCAGTATCTCCCAGGGAGTGGAACAATGGGAAGAAGGGGGGTGAAGCCCTGGATGGGGGCAGGGCTGGAAGTGAGTAGTTTTTTAGTTTTTCTGTCTGGGATCATGGAGGAACCAGCCTAAGCCAGGGGCTGGGATTTAGTCTCCCCCATCTCAAGGGGGGCTGAGGCATCCTAGGCCTGCCCTGTAACCAGATTACATCTGTGCTGTGCTGTATCCTGGAGAAGCAATAAACTCCCTCTATTCTACTACCTGGTGGAGTCTGTTCGTGCCATTACGGGGGTGCAGGAGTCAGGGGACCCCGACACATCGTCACAAGCTTAGAAGGGTCTCTTGAGGGCTAGGGAGAGTTATTTAGAAGACCGTGGCCGAGACACAGGGGCCCTGCTGAGCTGGCTGAAGAAATGAGGCCTGCCTAAGTTACCAACAAGGGATTGTTAGCCTTTAGGTAAGAGAGACATTCATGCCAACTGCTTGTTGCAATACTTCTGATTGGTCACTACATTCACCACTGGCCGCAGGGTCCCAAAGGGAAGAACAACATGTGCCAGATTTCTGTCAGACCCACTGGGGAGGCCCGGTTGATTCACAGAGATTGCAGCCGCATCTAGAAATGGGAGAATTGAAGACTACCGCCTAGGGCTGGGTAATAAGCCACGAGGCCAGAAACCTGTACGGGTACACTCAAAGCAACCAGGGGTGCTCCTGCCGGCCCTGTAACAGTGACACTGGCTACAAGTGACTAAGGGCCAGCGTCTCAGCTGGGGTAACTCTAAACAGCCTTTGCCACAATGGAGCTCTGTTGATATTCTGCAGCAGGAGAGCTGGCGTCCAGCGTGGAAGGCAGGTGTTTAACATTGCTCAGCAAGTACAAACCAGTGGGAGTCAGCGTCACGCGGGGACCGTTCCCAGGGTGATCTGTTGCTCTTCAGCCAAGATGAAACACTCGTTGGGGTCACTGTGCAGGCCCAGTTCTCGTGCCTCATTGACTCACTTAGGAGCCGTGGCTGCTGGCTGCCAGGGGCGTTGGTCCATGGGGAGTGTGCGTGGGACAGGAGGACAATGCATGGGGCCCTACGTACTTTTTCTTCCTGGACTGTTCCATAATGTTCAAGCAATGTGAAGACACTGATTTAAATGTATAATCAAGGGGAGGAGCTGTAACCCCTCTGTCATCCTCCGAAACTCCCTATCTCCATGTTCCCTGTCTGTAAAACAGGGGGATGGTACCAGCTTTCTCCCACCAGCCTTTCTGCCTGGCCTGTTTTGTTTAGCAGCTCTCTGAGGCAAGGCCTGTCTCCTTATCCTCTGAGCGTGTATGGAGCCCACCTAGCTACTGGGTGTGGTGCACCATCCCATGGAGTGGCACTTAGATCACAGAGGGCACATCTAGACTAAGTTTTTTTTCCAAAAGGAGATATGCAAATTTGGCGCTAATTTGCATATCTTCTTCCGATCGCATTTTCGAAAGCGGGTCTTTCGAAAGTCAAAGTAGTCTGGACATGTTTTTTGGGGGGAAAAAAACCCCTTTTTTGGAAAAAACCACTCTTCCTAAAAAAAGGAGGCTTACACGGTTTTTCGAAAAAGGGTTTTTTCCCGAAAAAATCGCGTCCAGACTACTTTCACTTTTGAAAGACCCGCTTTCAAAAATGCGATCAGAAGATATTCAAATTAGTGCCAAATTTGCATATCTCCTTTCGAAAAAAAAAACCCTTAGTCTAGACGTGACCTTACACAGAGAGAGAACGAGTCTGCCCTACAACCTAAGCTGAGAGCCAGCTGGCTTTCTAGCTCAAGCTATAGCAGCTCATGCCCTGAGGTCCCAGGTTTGGTTCTGCCTGTCGGTGTTACCTGTACGCTTCCTGGCAAGGTGGTTCAGTGGTTTGGCTCCTTGCCACAGAACAGCCAAGCTGAGTTCCATGTTCTGCCACCTTGGCTAAGTCAGGTCGTCTCACTGGGACAAGGGTGGTAGCGCTGCCCTACCTCACTGGAGTGCTGTGAGGCCAAGCCTGTGAAACATTGTAAAGTGCTCAGATGCGCTGGCTATGGGGCATGTAAGTACCACACACAGCACTGAATGGGGGTAGGGCGAGGATGGCTTTCTGCCATACTAGAAACAGACAAGAATGCTGGGAGAAGTGAATGGCACCAGCAAGCTAGGACTCAAGAGAGTTCCAAGTATGTGGCCTTGTTTTTCAACAAAACACCAACTTTTTTTTAACTAGTCCCATGTCAAACTGTAAAGGGCAAAACGCAATCAAGATACAGAGAATCATAGAACACTAGAAGTGGAAGGGACCTGGAGAGGTCATCGAGTCCAGTCCCCTACCCTCACAGCAGGACCCAGTACCATCTAGACCATCCCTGATAGATGTCTATCCAACCTGCTCTTAAATATCTCCAGAGATGGAGATTCCACAACCTCCCTAGGCAACTTATTCCAGTGTTTAACCACCCTGGCAGTTAGGAAGTTTTTCCTAATGTCCAACCTAAACCTCCCTTGCTGCAGTTTAAACCCATTGCTCCTTGTCCTATAATCAGAGTCCAAGGAGAACAATTTTTCTCCCTCCTCCTTGTGATGCCCTTTTAGATACCTGAAAACTGTTATCATGTCCCCTCTCAGTTTTGACTCTGTGACTCTTTCTGCTTGTTCCTTCCTTGATCCATATAACAGAATGGAAGACTTGTCACATGGGATCCAATGCTCCTGAAAAGCCCTTGCTTCCTATTGACCACAAGTCTCTTCTAGATTCTTATCATCCAGCTGGGAGTTCTAGAAAGAGCCTCTATCACCAAGGAGCTGTCAGTGGTGCTGAAAATGTCTTCACTTGTTTGAAAAGCATGGCTGGCCCTAACTGCTTTTGCCTGAAGTCGGCATGACTTATTTCCAAGAAATCATTTACTTCTGGAAGGGCACAATCCAAAGGATTTTCAATTGTGCCTAGTTGAAAAACTAGTTTCCCATGGTAAACGTGCTTCTTGTTCTAGTTTATTGCATAGAAGCAAAGAGAGAAAAGCAGAGGTTTAAAAATCAGCCAGTGTTTCTATGCAGTCTCTCAGAGCTCTGTCCCATGGCTCTGAGCAATTAACCAGAACAAATTATCAGCACATGTGAACAGTTAAAGCCATAGAAACCACACATTACTTTAGCTTTGCTTTGAAGGATGAGACAGTCTGGAAATCCCTAACTGCCCCAGGCAGTGAACAGCAAAGCTGAGATTAATTATTAACTGCTAATTATGTAGCTAATGAATTCTGCTCTGTCTGTGAGTTTCCCAGGAATTGTTTTTCATTTTTCTGGCCCTGTCTGTTATTCGCAATTGTTTGCCAAATAATTTGGGCAGCGAGAGAGCAACCTAAAGTTGGTTCCTGGACTGGCTGCTGAGTTTGCCACTCGTTAATTGCACCCCCCAATAATTGGCCAGCAAAATCACATGGGAGGGATGGTTCCTGTTCTCTAATTGGACAGTTGCTAATAAAAGAGGGCAAGTTCTCTTGCTCCATTATTACTTAAGGCCAATTTTACTGACTGATGTTACAGACTTTTAAAAGTAATGAGTTTGTGAGAGATTGTAACTGCCAGAGCAGGGCCGGGCCATACATGGTAGCAGGGTCTTGTCAATCTGGTGGAGAGCAAATAAGAGGAGAGCAAACAGGTGAGTTTCTCAGATGACTAGACAGTGCATGCTTTGGCCATGAGAAACAAACAATTATCCATGTCAAGGCCAGGCTACAGCCAGACAGTTTCTTTCTGTTCTGGAGGGCCACATGGAAGGACTGGAAAAGCAGCTGAATTTACAGATACCTCAATGCTGGGCATTGTCTAAGGGAGTAAGATATGTTGCCAGAAGTATTTACAAAACTTAGGGGGACACAATCTGAGAACAAAGAAAGTAACCACAAGCTACTTTAAATAACAATAAAACCAAAAAGCAAGAAAATCTTGGGTGTGGGGTCTGGGCAGGAGTGCATTGGGGGTTGGTGGGTCTGGGAGGGTGATAGGGTGCAGGAGTGGACTGGGTGAGTGGGGGCCGGGGTGCAGGAGTGAAGTGGAGGTAGGGGTCTGGACAGGAGTGGGGTGCAGGAGCCGCTTCCTCCACCCACCAGGCACAGCCCGTGGGTCAGATCTGGATCTGGCTTCCCTGACTCTGGTCCACAAGGCTTGGGGCTTCCAGCAATGGGGCTCCAGCCCCATGGAGCACACTGCAGGGGCAATGCAGGGCTGGAGTACCAGCACCAGCTCTGTGATGCTGGGGCGGGGGGCAGCCCCAAGCCTCGGGGGCAAGATCCAGGCAAGCTGGGGGCTGGATCCGGCCCCTGGGCCTTAAACTGCCCTACACTGTTCCCAGAGAACTACTTTTGGGTCCTGGGCTGCATTTGAGGAGCTTGAAATAAAAGGAGATTGGACTCAAAGCCTTTAGCTATCCATGCCACTGTTGGGTTATCAGAGACACACAGAGAACAACTTAAAGCAGAGAACTTGACCTGAGATGAAGCCATCCTGGATATATTTCTCACGGAAGAGGATGACCTAATTAAGAACCAGATGGTATGGGCAGGCTGGCATCTGAATGTCATCCTCTCAGGGTTGAGTTAATAGGACATAGCAATGCAAACTTTTAAATGACAAGAAAACACCGTCAAGGTAATTATGAAATGCATTCAGTGTGCTGCAACCAGAGGAGTTATTGAAGTCCTGGTGGGGTTTTGGTTCCAAGCCCCTGTGGGCTGTAAAACTTTGGTCTAGTGCTGGGTTTTGGGTTGAGTGGGTATGTGCTGGGTGGTGGCTGGTGGCCTGTGATATACAGGAGGTCAGATGATCTAGTGGTACCTTCTGGCTTTAATCTCTGTGGGTACATCTATACAGCAACGTTATTTCGGAATAACTGACATTATTCCAAAATAACACAGTGCACATCTACACGACAAGCCTTTATTTCGAAATAATGTCGAGTGGGAGGACTTCTTACTCCGACTCCTAGTAACCCTCATTTCACAAGGAGTAAGGGAAGTTGAAGGAAAAGTGCTCTTCCTTCCATTTCCTGCTGTGCAGACAGCGCCAAAAATCGAGTTAAGCTATTTCGACTTAAGCTATGCAGTTGACGTCGCAGAAACTGCGTTGCTTAATTCGACTTTAGCCCTGCTGTGTGGACGTACCCTCAGACACTCTGACTCTTCACACTCACTCCAGGAGCTAGTTCTTTGGCACAGTGTAGGGCATTTTGTCTGTCTTCAGTGGTGGATGATTACTTCTCACCCTCTGGCTTATTTTTGTCTTGTTACTTAGTTTGCTGGTACGTTCTTCCCATTATCAAATCCTGTCCAGCTGGTTTTGTAAATTGTCCTGTTTGTGGAAGAAAGTTGGGTCGTACTAAAAGATCCCAGCTGCAATTTTCAAATGACTTAGGGGCCTAGCTATCGTTTTCAAAATAGCTGAGGCACCTAGAAAACCCAAATCCCATTTGAGCACAGGATCTGGGAGCTTTTGGAAATGTTACCCACCATAATCCAGGCACAAAGGGCCACAGCTCCACTGAAAAAGACACACCCGTTAGGGCCTCATGAAAATCTCCATGAAGATTTCATGGGAACATAAATTACAGTGGGAAAGAATCACAGAATACTAGGACTGGAAGGGACCTCGAGAGGTCATCGAGTCCAGTCCCCTGCCCTCATGGCAGGACCAAATACTGTCTAGACCATCCCTGATAGACATTTATCTAACCTACTCTTAAATATCTCCAGAGATGGAGATTCCACAACCTCCCTGGGCAATTTATTCCAGTGTCTGACTACCCTGACAGTTAGGAACTTCTTCCTAATGTCCAATCTAAACCTCCCTTGCTGCAGTTTAAGCCCATTGCTTCTTGTTCTATCCTCAGAGGCCAAGATGAACAAGTTTTCTCCCTCCTCCTTATGACACCCTTTTAGATACCTGAAAATGGCTATCATGTCCCCCCTCAGTCTTCTCTTTTCTAAACTAAACAAACCCAATTCTTTCAGCCTTCCTTCATAGGTCATGTTCTCTAGACCTTTAATCGTTCTTGTTGCTCTTCTCTGGACCCTCTCCAATTTCTCCACATCTTTCCTGAAATGCGGTGCCCAGAACTGGACACAATACTCCAACTGAGGCCTAACCAGCGCAGAGTAGAGCGGAAGAATGACTTCTCGTGTCTTGCTCACAACACACCTGTTAATGCATCCCAGAATCATGTTTGCTTTTTTTGCAACAGCATCACACTGTTGACTCATATTCAGCTTGTGGTCCACTATAACCCCTAGATCCCTTTCTGCCATACTCCTTCCTAGACAGTCGCTTCCCATTCTGTATGTGTGAAACTGATTGTTCCTTCCTAAGTGGAGCACTTTACATTTGTCTTTATTAAACTTCATCCTGTTTACCTCAGACCATTTCTCCAATTTGTCCAGATCATTTTGAATTATGACCCTATCCTCCAGAGCAGTCGCAACCCCTCCCAGTTTGGTATCATCTGCAAACTTAATAAGCGTACTTTCTATGCCAATATCTAAATCGTTGATGAAGATATTGAACAGAGCCGGTCCCAAAAACAGACCCCTGCGGAACCCCACTAGTTATACCTTTCCAGCAGGATTGTGAACCATTAATAACTACTCTCTGAGTACGGTTATCCAGCCAGTTATGCACCCACCTTATAGTAAGAAGGGGAGGAGGAGGAGGCAAAAGCACACAGCAATATAGTCAGGGAAAGCGAAGTACAGTTCATGCTAATGCTAGGCCAGGGGTGGCCAACCCACAGCTCATGAGCCACATGCAGCTCTTCTCCCCCCAAAAGTGCCCCCCAATGGTCCCTACACTCCCCGGCTCCCCTGTGCTTACTGGGGCGGCGATTCAAAATGGCGCCCAAGATGGCGGCTGTCGACCGGACCCTGATATGGCCAAAAAGCCTAAGCTTTCTTAAAGGGGCAGCCTCCTTTTTTTTTTTCTTGACAATTCTGGTGTGGCTCTTTGCATTTTTTCCGCCCCTGTTTCGGCTCTCTTTGTTAAATGGGTTGTCCACCCCCTGTGCTAGGCAATTGATTAAGAAGAGATGGTCAAGCCATTGAGGAATAAGGAGGGTACATGAACCAGAAGTGATTGAAAATGGCTTGCCAAAAGAATGCCCTTTCACAAATTGCTCTTCAATAAGAAAAATAATAGAAGAGAAATCAACAGTAAGGAAGTAACGAAGACACTGTCAACACACCTATGAAGAACAAGCAGGCAAGCAAGAGAACATAGTTGCTGAATATATCCAAGTCATCAGGTCTGCATTCAGGGTCTTACGGGGAGTAGTTAATGAACTCATGAAACCACTGGCAATTACTTATGAAAAGGCAGCGAGAACCAGGAAATGCCAAGGGATTGGAAAATAGCAAATGCAATCGAGGAATAGTCGTTCAGGTGGGAGTCGAGCAATTACCCTCTGGAAAGGGCAACTTAAATCTTGATAAAATAATGGAGCCCACAGTTAGTGAATAAATCTGAAAGCGTCGAGAAGATAATGGAAGCAGGAGCAGGAAACCGCGTGGCTTTATCAATAACTATGTATGCTAGATAAGTGGATAGAAGATGGTGAGACGTTAGTAAAGCACTGGACAGAGGGTCTCATGACTTTAAACATTGATTCACATCGGTTTGGCTCTGATCTGAGAATTGCCAAGCATTGGAAAGGACCAGCCACAATGTGTCATGATACAAAGCAATGCACAGTGTGGCAAGGAGGAGGGGATAGAGTGGAATGCCTCCGACATTCCAGAGGATACTAAATTGTGAGCTTCTGCAAACGTCACAACAGGCAGAGCCATAACCCCAAAGGGCCCTCTGCGATTAGAAATGAGGAAATAATAAAAATGAAACTCAACCTGAAAAAAATACAGTATATAATCATCCAAACCACATACAATCGATGGGAGCGAGGCAGCGGGGAACCAGAAACGCAAGGGGAAGCCTCCGGGTGACAGTGAGGAGCAAATAAGCCATTTTTGAAATTAGGAGGAGAGGGAGGACGAAAAGGTGGCAGAAAGAAGGTTGCCTCTAAGGATTCAGCCTTGTGTTTTAGGCCCCGATTCAGCAAAGCATTTAAGCAGGCGCTTTCCTTACAATCCAGAGTAGTCCAACCGAAGTCGTAATTCTGAGCAACCTATAACATTTTGAAATACTAATCACATTGTGAATCAACAACAATAATGGGTTATGATTATGATTTATTAATATTATTATTAGGCCTGAAGGGCTAGGTGCTGTGCAAACACATAAAAAAGAAGGTGGCCCTGCCCTGAACTCCTTAGTAAGACCATAGACAACAGGGGACTACGACAAAGGGACAGAAGGAGCACAAGGAACAATGAGACGATATCGGTCAGCGTGAAGAGCAGTAGCCACAGCACGGCGGGTACATTCCTGTGGGCACGTCTTTTGTAGCTGTCACTCGCAAGGAGGGTTTTAAGGAGGGCTTTGATGGAGGACCATGAGGTGGGTTGGTGGAAGTTTCCATTGAGCAACTGAAAATTTTCAAAAGTGGACCATCAAGATTGGCATTGTTTGTGGAATAAAGGCAGGGGGCTGGCGTGTCAGGAGAGAACGAAAGATAATAGGCAGGATTGGCTAAGCTGGGACGGGCCTTGACACAGATGACAAGCAGTTTGCGTTTGATGCAACAGAGAAGGGGCAGCCAGCGGAGGCTGCAAAGAGGGATGACGTGGTCACAGCAATGGGACAGGAAATTATCTCTGCGACAGTGTGTGAATGGACATCACTGGAGCAAGATGGGATTGGTCAAGGCCAGAGAGTAGGAGGCTGCAGCAGCCGAGACACAAACCCTGGATGAGAGATGTCGCTGTGGGGATGGAGAAGGAAGGCCGGATCTTAGAGATGCTATGCAGAAAGAATCAGCCAGATCTTGGCGCAACGTGGAGGTGAGGATCTAGCAAGAGGGCCAAGCCGAAGACGATAGTCGAGTTCTAAGTCTGAATGACAGGGGAGAGGCTGATGTTGTTTACAGGGATGGAAATGTACAGACGTAAATGCCCATTTGAGCAGTCAGATGTGGGTTTGGACATGGATTGCCTGAGTTTGGAAACAGGACTCTGTCCCTGCAGTGAGAAGGGCCCCTTACTGAGTCCAAGGAGGAGGGACCACTTGCTGAGCCCAAGTGGGTGGAGCCAGGCCAGGCCCCTCCCCCTGGAAGTCAGGAGAGGGGACAGGAAGTATGAAGGGCAGATCCTGCAGCTCAATTGTGCTGCAGCCCCTGGAGGAGACAGACACCTTCTGCCCACTCCGAGCTGGGAGCCCCTGGAGCTGAGGATGGCCCAGCATTGCCGGGGCTGCCGGCCAAACAAGGCACAGAATCGCTGGGACTGCTGCTGGCCATCCACCCTGAGGACTCAGAGGACCTCCGCGGATCCAGGTCCATCCGGAGGGGAGGGTCGGAAGTGGCCCGGGGACGCCCGACTCCAGTTTGGCGGCATGGCTGCCCGCTCAGCATGCTACGCTGACACCGTCGTGGTACACTCTGCCCCGTCGGCACCTCTCCTGCACCGGCTGTTTGGTGCCCCGCCCTGCCTCTTTGGTGCCCTCAGGGCCAGAGCTCAGAGACTGCTCGTGTGCTCCATTCTAGCCTGAGGTCCAGAGGCTCTGACTGCACATTTGTTCTACCCCCACTTGAGGGGCAGAACCCGTTGGCTGCTCCCTCCCCTGCCTGAGGGCTGGAAGTGTCTAGTTTGTGGCTCTGCCCTGCTGAGGACCCTTCGCTGCCTTGCCCTGCCGAAGGGCTGGAGTCTCACACTATGGGCTACATTGCCAATTCCCTGACGGATGCAGTGAGGCGGAGCGGCCTCCCACTGACCCCCACGGGGAGACATCACCACTGACCCACGACAGCCCCCACGGTGAAGGCCTGGGAAGCAGCGCTACTGTGAGGTAATTTCTAACCCTGTCCAAGTTCTCAGTCTTCGATTTGCTCATGTCGCCCGCTGTAAGCCCCAACTTCTGAGTTAGCCAGGGGGTGCTCAGCCCTCTCCTTAGCCCCAGACCCTGCCCCTACAGCACCCTTTCCCCAAACCCTCGCCACAGTCCCGCCCCTTACCCCAAACCCCCACCCTTGCCCCACCACTTTCCACTCTGTCTCCAGAGCATGCCACGTCCTCTCTCTTCCCCTCCCTCCTGCAGCCTCTGAATGCCACTAAACAGCTGTTTCGCAGCAGCGGAAGACACTGGGAGAGAGGGGAAGGAGTAGATCAGTGGGGCTGCTGGCAGAGGGGAGGTGCTGGGGGGGAGGGCGAAAGAAGGGGGAAGTTGGCTACCATTGAGTGCTGAGCACCCGCAAATTTTTCCCTATGAGCACTCCAGCCCCGGAGCACCCACGGAGTCAGCACCGACACCACCAGCTATTAAACGGCAATATAATCTAAAGCACGTTGTAGGGGCATGAAGAAACGAGGCAGTAGCCGGTCCTAGTTCAAACATGCGTGCGGGGGCGAGGGTCATCTGAGCCACAAAGACACAACGTATCTTCCTTTGAATTGCTCGCTTCCTTGTAAAGAGCTCAGCTCTGCCGCAGCAGATGGCATCGCAACGCTCAAATAAGCTTTGGAGCCTTTCCGCTTTCCACACAATACGTGAAGAAAAGGCCACTTCAGCCAAAGTGAGCACAAAGCCGTCCAGAAACGACACCCTGTGATCTCTCTTCAAAGGAGCCCTGGAAATAGCGGAACCGAGTCGTTGGAGGCCTGGCCTGATTCTCATTCAGAGGATCTTTGCGTCAGCGGAAGTTCAGATCCCCGGCTTTTTTCTTCTTAGATGTTTTTTGAACCGCTGCTTTAACGTAGGAAATATGAGACTGGGCACCTACTCTTTGAGGGGTTTCAAAGCTTTTTGAGCTAGAAGGAAGGCAACATTCATAAATTCAGCTTCAAACATAACACTCTACAGGGTACGTCCACACTGCAACACTATTTCAAAATAACTAGCGCTGTTCCGAAATAACTTAGTCCATGTCTACACAGCAGGCAGTTATTTTGAAATAGCGTCAAAATACTATCAAGCGGGAGGACTTCTTACTCTGACTCCTGTAACCCTCATTGTACGAGGAGTAAGGGAAGTCGGAGGAAGAGTGCTCTATTTCAAAAGAAGTGCTGTGTAGATGCTTCCTATTTCGAAATAAGATACACAATTGACGTAGCTCAATTTGCATGGCTACTTCCGAGTTAGGCCCTGCAGTGTAGATGCACCCACAGGTGTATCTGCAGTGTGCCGAGGTAGTGTGTGCCAGGAAGCCCTGCATGCCAACCTACAGCTATGCCACACCACAAAGTTGGAAGAGCTAGGGATCTTCTGTCTGGCACAGAAAGCAACCACACCCATGACGTGTTGCAGGTGACTCCTGAGAGACACGTGTCAAAAGTGCTTTGCTTCATGGGCAAGCAGCAGGGGACCTGAAACTAACAGAGGTTGGTTTCACTCCCCTTGCTACTTGCACAGGATCCATGCCACACGGAGACCCTTGGAAAACTCCCAGATTCCTAATGCAGATTCTCCCCGTGGCTCTCACCTGTCTGGTAAATGGTAGTCATTCCAAATTGTGCCTGGCCTTTTGCTCAGACAGCCCAGTTTTCCAGGCAGATTTTCAACACCCCAAGCATTCTGGCCTAGTCCTTTTTGAACGCTGGTTCCTGGACTAAAGGCAACGAGCTAGCTAGACACAATCCAAATGTACCCCTTGTTGGGGCTTGCCCTTACTGGCAATTCAGATACCAGTAAGAAACTTAAATCTCAGCCTAACCCTTCTCCCCATTCCTGGCTTTAGAACATAAGAATGGCCGTACTGGGTCAGACCAAAGGTCCATCTAGCCCAGTAGCATGTCTGACGACAGCGGCCAATGCCAGGTGCCCTAGAGGGGGTTGACCGAAGACAACGATCAAGCGATTTGTCTCCTGCCATCCTTCTCCAGCCTCTGACAAACAAAGGCCAGGGACACCATTTCTATCCCCTGGCTAATAGCCTTTGATGGACCTAACCTCCATGAAATTATCTAGCTTCTCTTTAAACTCTGTTATAGTCCTAGCCTTCACAGCCTCCTCTGGCAAGGAGTTCCACAGGTTGACTGTGTGCTGTGTGAAGAAGAACTTTGTTTTATTAGTTTTAAACCTGCTACCCATTAGTTTCATTTGGTGTCCTCTAGTAGTTCTATTATGGGAACTAATACATAACTTTTCTTTATTCACTCTCTCCACACCACTCATGATTTTATACACCTCTATCATATCCCCCCTCAGTCTCCTCTTTTCTAAACTGAAAAGTCCCATTCGCTTTAGCCTCTCCTCATATGGGACCCGTTCCAAACCCCTAATCATTTTAGTTGCCCTTTTCTGAACCTTTTCCAAGGCCAAAATATCTTTCCCTAAGGTTTCCCTACAAGACCTTGTTTGCCCAGCCCAGAGGTCCCTCTGGCTCTGAAGGAAATACTCCAATCCCCGTTCTGTCTGGTGAACTACCACTCAGCAGTAACTGCCCTGCACTCCAATCAGGGTTCAAGCATTCACGGCCAGAATGAGTGAATGACCAATACTGTCTCTTTCTTTCCTTGGGCTCTGCAGTAGGGATCCATTTCCTGCCTCTTGTCTTATGTTTCGATAGCAAGCTCCAGGAGTCCTGGCTTGTGACTCAGGGTGCCTAGGCGCTATGGAAACACAAATAATAAATAATCGAGGAGCCTTGCATCCCTAGAAAGAATCCCAGGCGCAAAGACTTATTTCATGAGCATAACTCTACCCGAGTGGTCCCATTGACTTCAGCGAGTCAGGTAGGAAGTTTTCCAAATGTCCAACCTAAACCTTCCTTGATGCAGTTTAAGCCCATTGCTTCTTGTCCTATCATCAGAGGCCAAGGAGAGCAATTTTTCTCCCTCCTCCTTGTGACACCCTTTTAGATAACTGAAAACCGCTATCATGTCCCCTCTCAGTCTTCTCCTTTCTAAACTAAACAAGCCCAATTCTTTCAGCCTTCCTTCATAGGCCATGTTCTCTAGACCTTTAATCATTCTTGTTACTCTTCTCTGGACATGTACAGTGCCTATCACACCACAGCTGCTTGAGTCCTTGATAAGGATGTTAAAGACTAGTCGACTATATGATAAGCAAATGCTTATCAGACAGTTGAGTCAACTAGTCACTCTCCCCTCCTTGCTGCCTCTATCAGATAGAGGCAGCAAAGGCGGGGGGAAAAAGGGGTACTTCAAAGCAGTAGCACCGCATGGAGCCTTGTGTCCCGGGCTCCGTGCAGCACTGCCCCTTTGAAATGCCACGGTGGCATTTCAAAGGGACAGCGCTGCCCTATCAACCAATCAAATAGTCGATGCAAAAATGCATTGACTATTTGATTAGTGAATTACACTATACGTGACATCCTTTGTCCATGACAGGGGGCTCCGAGATGCCCTCACAGTGCTGTGGCTACTAGTGATAATAAAAATGTATCCACAGGCATAAAAGCAAGGATTCCAAAGCCAAATATAACTAGCCACCCAGCATTACAGTGACTCTGGAAGTCATCGTGGAATATATTAGTGCATTCGGTCCCAAAGAGCATGGAGCAAAGTCAGACGATAAATCAGAGAGGAACAATTCCGGGGTTCCACTTAAAAATTCTGGGGGGCTGGGTAAGGCATCTCTCATGTGAACATGCTGAGGAAGGGGTACTGGCAAAGCTGTAGCCATTTGCATACATGAGAGACTTGGAAAATGAAGAGCCTCCTAAATCACCAGATGGGGCTAGTGAGTTTCTGATATTAACATACCTTGCAAAGTGCCAACGCTTCTGAAGTCAGAAAAGAAATCCCAAAGCCTGCAATTAGTTGGGAGCATTGGTCCTTGAAGAGTTTGACCGTGCCTTCATTATGCTTTAATTAAACTTATTGCCAATATCAAATGCAGAAGGGAAAATACCCCATAACTAATTATCGGAGCTTACCCATGCCTGTCCTTTCGCTTTGAAACCCGGCGTTTCTCTCTTTGGGGGAAGGGGCGGAGTTAAGGCTCAAAATAAAAGGCAGCAATAATGCGGCTGCTGCAAATGTGGCCATTGCAGGCGAAAGCAGTGCTGCCGGCACTGAGCAATCCCAGGCAGATTGGTTGTGGGATATCCTGGAGAAAGCACTGGTGCCCAGTTCAGCTCCATGGCGAAACAGTTGTATTTGCAGTGCCTGATCCCCCAAATCAGGGCAAAGCTTAAACCCAGGGGCTCTGCACCAAGCCCTTCAGTCTCTGAAACGGGGAGCACTGCAGGAAGTACCCCCCAGAAACCCAGAGTGACAGGATACTGCAGCCCTCTGATTGGCCAAATGCCCCTACTTCACTTCAGGGGTTGGCCCACGAAGTTGTCTGGGCAACCACATGGATTTTAGCCTGCTTCCCTTTCGCCTTGGACTCCAGCCTGGCTTCGGCCTTGCCTCCCGATTCCAACCCGCCACGGCCTCTGATCTCTGGTCTGCAACCCCAGCCTGATTCAGACCCTGACTCCCCTTTCTGGGGCCTGGTCTCGCAACACCTCCCAAAGTTGTCCGGCAGCTCCGGTCCCTAGTGGGCAGACCTCAGCCCGGATGTGACGCCTACGTCCCAGTCCCAGAGGGTACGTCTAGACGGCAGGCTTCTTTCGAAAGAAGCTTTTTCGTAAGAGATCTTCTGAAAAAACTGCTTCCGAAAGAGAGCGTCCACATTGCCAAAGCGCATCGAAAAAGAGATCTGCTTTTTCGGAAGAGAGCGTCCACACTCATTGGACACGCTCTCTCACATGTAAGCTGTGATTACTATGGATGGAGTGGCCACCAAGGCACCTGTGCTTTTGTCTGGAGGCCTTTTCTTTCAAAAAAAAAGCCCTCTTCTGCGTCCACTCACACCTTTCTCCAAAAGAGCTCTTTCAGAAAAGGCATTCTTCCTCATAGAATGAGGTTTACCAATGTCGGAACCCCCCCTGCAGTCTTTCGATTTTCTTTCGAAAGAACGCAAGAGCAGCGTGGACGTATGTGAAGATTTTTTGGAAAAACGGCCATTTTTCCAAAAAAACCCTGCAGTCTAGACCCTGACAGTGATGTTCTTCTCCCTGCTCCATTCCAACAGCTGAAACTAGAAGTAAAAACAAACCCTCTGTCTCTGAGTTCTGGCTTAAGACTGGTTCTTACAGTGGCATCCATCTTGTTTGATCTCCGCCCTGGACTCTAGGTACCCTGGAAAATGGAGTCCTGAGCTTCTGTTGCCCCGAGTCCATAAGGTAGAAAGGAAAAGAAGCAGCCATTGCTGTAGGAAGGGACTAGAAGGGATAAACCTCTTCCTAATCTCCCCTCTTCACAACCCTGGACTTGTTTTGGGCCTGCAGAAAAGGAGAGAAAAATTAGATGAACCAACTACCACTGGGAGAGGGAGGTGCCATCTTTGAGCTTCTTGCAAAGGCAGAATCCATCACCACCTGCTAATGTGACCCACTGCACAGAAACCGACAGAGATGCTAGCCAGCAACCCGTGTCACAGACGTATTGACCAATTAGTCATCCGTTAGTAGCTTCAGAAACACAGCACACTCAACAGCAGCCACTGCACAATCAATGCAATAAAAACCTTCTTGCCTTTCACACTCAATCTCCACTAACATCTGCCATTAGCAAACTGAAGGGGGAAAAATGAGGGGCGTCTACTCTACTTTATTATGTGGCTAAGGGCTGAAATTTAAGATAACACTGGATACAAACCCCTCTGTTCTTATAGGATTTGCTAGCTGATTACAATATCGAAACACTGCACTATGGGGGCGGGGGGAACCAACCAACAAAAACGGAGATGAGGAATGTCACCTGGTTGTGTGCCCTGGAGCTCTGAGTCATGCACGGCCTATACATCTAACTCAAGCTCCAATCAACGTTTGCCTTCCAAAAGAATTCAGCACATAGACCAGCTCACAAAGGAGGCAACAAAGCTTTCACAGGACAGGAGAGATGGAACATGGATCCCAGAGTTCATGGGATCGAGCGCTGCCCTCTTTGGCACCTTATAGACTAACAGATTTATTGGAGCATAAGCTTTCGTGGGCAAAGACCCACTTCGTCAGATGCATGCACTATGGGGGGGAAAACCTGCATCTGACGAAGTGGGTCTTTGCCCACGAAAGCTTATGCTCCAATAAATCTGTTAGTCTATAAGGTGCCACAGGACTCCTTGTCGCTTTTGCAGATCCAGACGAACACGGCTACCCCTCTGATACTTGCCTTCTTTGGAGAGCCTTGAGTTCATTTCCCACAATAAGGCAAATGTGAACCTTTCCCACTCACTGAAAAAAAGAAGTGACGTCTTTACAGAGAAGTGCCTGTAAATTAAAAAATAGGGAGCTGGATAAACAATGGGCAAGCAGTAAAACACTGCTTTGGGACATCGGAGAGGCAAGTCAACTGCTTTCTCAGAATGTACAATTAAGGCTCATTGGCTTTCAGCACAAAGACTTCAGTTTTGTTTTTACAGCCTCCTTTCACTGAACCTTGCCCAAGACTAAGTGCACAGGAGGGACGGGGGAACAGCTGCCATTTTGGGTGTTATAGCAACTCTGATGATTTAGTAGTATTCATTATTAATATTGCATTAAGCCCAAAATGGTTTCCATGTCCATAAACCGGGCCAACTTCTCTCTTCTGATTCCTACATTCAGGAAAGCATTTCAGCAAGTGACGCAGTGCCTGTGACGTCACCTTATAATTAGGCATGTGCTTATTGCTCTGACTAAAGCCGTTGGTATGTTCTGAGAGAGGATTCCAAACTGCACCTTGGATTAACAAAGTCCTTTGCCAGTGAAACAGACAAGACAGACAAAGGGGAGTATTATGCCCTCTTTGCACATGCAGGGAGCTAAGGCATGGTGATTAAGTGACTCGCCAAAGGTCACACAGAGAGTCAGTGGCAGAGTGGGGAACCGACCCCACCCCCACATCTTGTCAATCCCACTCCAGTTCCTGAATCACAAATCTTTGCAGCGTCCTCAGAAGGGCGCCAAAGAAATGGTCCCACCGTTCCCATGCTTGCTGCCTTATCAGTATCTCTCGCATTAAGCCAGGGACTGATGTTGGGAGCTAGAGTCACCAGTATTCTCTAGCTGCTTTGTGCCACTCCGGGGAAATCTAACGAATGGCTGCTTTGAGCACCCAGCAGCACAAAATGGACCAGTGAATCCGGTCCCAAATCTATACCGCCAGCTCTTTATAGCAATACCCTCATGCAGCGGCAGAGAACGTTTGCTGTGTCAGGCCCGATTCCCCACCAGCTTTTCCTTTCAGTGGAGCGAGAGGGGCAGGCAGTGGTGAGCCAACCATCACCGTGCGATTCAACTCCGTGCTCCGGGGCGGCATCGGCAGGCCCATCAAAACTGTTCCCAAGGGCAGGGTTTAGACGAACCAGGACGTCCACAGCAAGTGGTAGGCTAGGCCATGACCTACCACTGGCTGTTTGGAGTGAGAGGGGGTGGGGGGGAAGCCATATCTTCTCATTAGCCTACAGCTGCTGTGTGTGAGCAGCGTGCGAAGGTCAAGAGGTAAGCGGGCGGAGGAAAGTGGGGAAGTCGGAAGAATGCCTTGCCCGAGCTGATCTAGCGTATGTTGCCAGGACAGCAAAATGGCAGGCAGAATATTCACCGGCCATCTGCTCAGGTTTATGGACGAGTTCATTTGGCTCCGACTTACAAGGAGCTGGAGTTGTGCTTGGAACAGTATCACCATAAAAGAGATGTACTAATGTCCCCGCAGGGCTTTCAACAGTACATCCCTCCTCAAAGGGAGAGCCCCCAAAACACTTCATCGAATGTCTGATTGAAATGCCTTGTCATTCGCTTTGAACCACAACCAACAATCGTATTAGCTTAATATCCGGGGTACAGAGGGATTCCGTCCCAGGGAAATCCAGGCTCGAAGCGTGGGGTGGAAAAATGTAGCTACAAACAGAGAGCAAAGGCTTAAATGCATTCTTCAGCCTTTCATTGGGAAAGCAACCTTAGGCTTCCATTAATTTGCACACCCTATACAATCCTGCCCCAGACAACTGTGACAAGACGGGGAGGGGGCCGGGGGAAGGTGGGAGGGAAGCACAGACTAATGCCCCCAGGTCAGCATGTCAAAAAGGGAAACATGGACCGGAATGCAAAGTGGCAGCTGTGCACACAGCATGGTTCCACTGATGTCTGTGGAGCTCCCGCTATTTACACCATCTGCAGATCTGGCCCATCTGACTTTTTGGACTGCTCCAGTCCAATTTTCAAGATGGGATTATTCTGTTTCTGAAAGGCAAGTGCCAGCCTCTGATGAGAACAGATTCCGCGTTTCAGAATCAGGCTGGGAACTCCACAGCAGGTATTCGAGAGCTTGAGCCAATTCTACCGCAAAAAACCACACGTTTTGCTCTATTTGCTTCAAGGGAGTGACACCACTGTCCATCAGCTGAGGATCCCAGCCCTCATCTTTGGCTGCTGGCTTTCTCTGTGAAGCACGGGGAGTCTGCAGCAGTTATACCATGTTAATATTCAGGTTGGCCCCACTTTTTCAGATAATAAAAGACTAATCAGATGAAAGATGTAACTAACACAGATCTTAAAAACCTTTAACTGCTAGATTTTTCCCCTGAGCTGTGTCTACCGAATGCCCTATTAGTAAACAGAGCACTGATCTATTAGCATACAGAAAATTTGATGGTTAATCAGATGCAAAAACGTATCATTGAAATTAGATGTATTTATTCTCTTTTATGTAACTGTATGTAGTTCAAGAAGACATCTTGCAGCCTTTAGTTTTCACAATCTAATTTACTGCCTGGCTTAAGAGAATGTTCAAAACAAAGACTTGGTTTCTTTTTGTTGCTACAAATTTTGCTCCTTTGTTTAAGCCATTATAACACTACATCTCTGCATCCACCTTCAAAGAGTATCAATCAATCCCAGAATATTCTATATGGTAAATACTGGCTCCTACTCTCGGTTGTACCCGGCTCACACTCAGTTATACACTAACACCACGGTCTGGCCTGAAATGTGCAAAATAAAGATATGTTGCAACTCAGGTTATATGAATAACAGATGTTTCAGTGTGGTGGTCGAAGTTTAAAAAAAATGGTTTGGACCAAGCCAACACACACATTTTCCAGTTTTTCTGGTAAACTGAAAAAGTAAAACAAAAAACAAAAACCATTTTGAATCAAATGAAACTGTTTGACCCAGTTTGAAACATTCATTTCATTTTGAGGGCTTTATAACCTTTTAAAAAACCAAAAATTGAGTAACATTCCAAAACGAAATCTTTCCGAAGCAAAAAGTGAAAACATTTTATTTTGACGTTTCTCTTTTAAAAAAAACTCAACCGAAACAATTAGCTGAAATGGACCCAGGCCGATTAATTATTTCAGTCCTCCTGAATTTGAATTTCTCAGGGAAAAAATAATTTGCATGAAAAATTTCACACTGCTCTCATGTGACTGGCTTGAGATCTACACTACTGGGGAGTTGTATAGACCATTGCAGGAGCAAGACTGTCATGCAAAAAACCTCAGAGGGGTAGCCGTGCTAGCCTGTAACTTTAAAAAAACAACTAGTAGTCCTGTAAGCACCTTAGAGACTGACAGACAGACAGACAGATAGATAGAATCATGAGCTTTTTGGGGCAACACCCATAAAACCTGTTCCATTTGTTGTTATTTTTTCATTACTTTATTTTACGTACTATTTGAGTTACTCGCGTTGCACTTGACCTGATTATTAATGGACTACCTTTGATTCATGTATCCATGTAGCATTGTGAAGGGGCAACTTGCCTTCTTTCTTCATCCACGTCCCTTTCAGCACCCAAATTGCGCCTGGGCTTGGGTAGGACAAATATGACAGGGCCAGTCTTTTTTTCTTCTCTGATCTGTTGTCAAACCAGCATCTTATCAGCTAATTCCTTGTTCAAACACAAGTAAGCCGCGCATTCCTCAAGACTAGGAACAGCCAGCCGTATTTCTCCCAAACAGAACAGCCAGTCCATTCCAGATTAGATGAAATAAATTGGTACCGATTGTGCACAAATTTTCCCCGCAGAATGTTGGGAGTAATGAGGTTCCCTCCAGCTTCCTCAGGTGGTGCTGTCTCTGGTGATCTAAAGTGATTATGCCCCTTTGAAGCAACGGGCCTGGTTCTGATCTTATTGACAAACGAGTAAACCAGAAGGAGGAAGCAATTGGGTCCAATGCCTCTATGTAGACACAGCACAAGTGCATTTGTACTTTCTAAATGTATTTTAGAGGGATAAGCAAATAGTTACTTTTAAGCATTTTCCCCTATTTTTATCTATTACAAATGTCCCAGTTGTGCAAAATTATGGATGGGGCCTGAATACAGAGGGGGTCAAACAATAACTATTTAATCTCAGCAGATGCTGAATTTCGAACAGTTAAAACTTTAAAACCAATAAAACACAAATTGTCAACATCACCTGCAAAAATACATAACATACATCTCCTCAAGTCAAATACTAATAAGTTCTCTAGTAGCATTTCTCCTACTTTCCCTATCTGTAAATTTCTGTTATTATTGGTGGAAATATTTTTTCATCAGTTTGTGTGTGTAGAGCGAAACTGACATTTACTGACACTTATGAATCAAAATCGAATCCCTCCAAAGCTAACTATGTTTTCCATTGTACAGGAAGTTTAGTATCTTTCCCTCATGAGGTCTACATAATAGGAATCATTTAGATCCTTTACTGTAATTGGAATTCAGAAGTCAGTCTCAATGTTACCTGCATTACGTATGTCAGGGATTAATTAATGAGTCTGGTTTGGTTAATTACTTTCTTTACTCCCACAATTCTTCATCTTGGAGTTACTGGGGATACTTATATGAGTGTAAGGAAGAGCGGGGCTGTTTGTAAGGCAATCTGATACTCTCAGTAGTGAAAAAAAAAACCCATGAAATTCCTAAATACACAGGAAGGTGTAGCCAAGATCAAAAATCAAAACTGGAACAAAACTGTTGTCCATTTCATGTTTATAAGAAGAACATCCCCAATTTGCTGTATTTTGGCAGTGCAATGACAAGGATCTGACCCTCATTTGTAAATGATTCCCTCTGAGAAAAGGACATTTTTAAAAGAAAAAATACATTTCAAAGGCAGCTGTTACTCAGTTTGCAAATGACTTTAAAAAAGAGACTTGGATATGAATGCTACTGAGTTACATCAAATGATGTCAGAAGTTTCTTCAAATTCTAAAAAAGAAGATGAAAATAATTTAGAAGTACTTGTTCTTATGTCTAGAAAGCCTAGGCCCTCGAAGAAGGTTCATAGTCTCTGAAGATTAGTTCTTTTCTTTTTCTTTTTTTCTTGAACAACCCTCTTATTTGGTTAAGAGATTAACCACATGTGGTTATTGTCATTGAAATCCAGTACAATTTCTCTGTTATGCACAGCCGGGACTTCAAATAGAGTTATGCAAAGGGCAGGAGCTTAACAGAATGGGGGACATAAATTAATAAATGAGACGATCTATTTAAAATATGACCCCTCTAACCGTGGGGGATTGGTTTTTACTGAAGAGTGAGAAGAAAGCACATGGAAGAACAGAAGTGTAATCTCTTTGGGGCTGTATTCCTGGCTGAACTCCATGGGCATACGCTTTGTTTGTTCTCACTGTGCACCTTGTGAAGCTTAAATATAAACAGCAGGGTTTTTTTGCTCTTAACATCTTTCACTTAATACCCTGTGCAGTGTTTACACTGCATGATAAATTGCCTGCTTGCTTATCATTGGAATGAAGGAATCAAAGGACACATTGCTAATTGCTCCAGCTTCCAATAGAAAAACAAACGTTTCAGGGGGATAGCCGTGTTAGTTTGTAATAGAAATAACCTAAAAAACAAATAGTCTTGTAGCACCTTAGAGACCAACAAAAAATGTAGGTGGTATCATGAGTTTTCATGGGCACAACCCACTTCTTCAGATGAATGGCATTTAAGGGATCCAAGTTCCAAAAAAATAGCAGAGAAGGAGGGGATGAGGAGGGAAAGGAAAAGACCAAAAAAAAAAAAAAAAAAAAAGGGGGAAGACTATGACAATTCGAGTTTCCATGCTAAATGAAGCTGATAGAGAGGGTTCTAAGTACTCTTAAATACCTGGTGTTTGGCATTTTATATCATTAGGGTGTGGAATATAGTGGGTAATCCAGTTAAGGTCTATGTTTAAACCTCTATTGTAGGTATCAAACTTGTAAATGAAATTAAACTCTGCAGCTTTCCTTTCAAGCTGGTTTTTGAAATTGTCTTGTAATAATATGGAAACTCTGAGATCCATTAATGAGTGCCCGGGCAAGTTGAAATGTTCCCCATGTGTGTTACCTTTTCGAATACCTGGTTTGTGGCCATTCATCCTTTGTCGTAGAGACCGTCCACTTTGGCCAATATACATGGCAGAGAGGCATTGCTGGCAGCTCCTTCATCTCCGACTGGCACTGGTGTCAAATCAAACTATATCCACTGACTTCAACTGAGTTACTCCTGAGTCACACCAGTGTAAGTGTGAGGCTATGTCTAAACTGCATCCCTCTTTTGAAAGAGGGATGTAAATGACACAGATCAAAATTGCAAATGAAGCCGGGATTTGAATTTCCCCGTGCTTCATTTGCATAATGGCAGCCGCGCGTTCTTTCGAAAATGGGTATTTCAAAAGTGAAACCGTCTAGATGCGGTTCTTTTGGAAAAAAAAACCCCTTTTTCGAAAAATCCTGTACTCATCAAAAAAATGAGCCTTACAGGATCAACAGGGTGCTCTTGCAGCCAAGAAAGCTAATGGCATATTAAGGTGCATTAGGAGGAGCACTGTCAGCAGATCCAGAGAAGTGATTATTCCCCTTTATTCGGCTCTGGTGAGGCCACATCTGGAATACTGCATCCAGTTCTGGGGCCCCCACTATAGAAAAGACGTGGACACATAGGAGAGGGTCCAGCGGAGGGCGACCAAAATGACTAGGGGGCTGGAGCACATGACCTATGAGGAGAGACTGAGGGATTTGGGTTTGTTTAGTCTGCAGAAGAGAAGAGTGAGGGGGGATTTGATAGCAGCCTTCAACTTCCTGAAGGGAGGTTCCAAAGAGGCTGGAGAGAGGCAGTTCTCAGTAGTGATGGATGGCAGAACAAGGAGCAATGGGCTCAAGTTGCAGTGGGGGAGGTCTAGGTTGGCTAGTAGGAAAAACTATTTCCCTAGGAAGTGGGGAAGGGACTCTCAGAGACATTGACCAGCCCTGTCAGGGCTCTTGGGATCAACAGTGGAGGGAAGCACCCACTTTGTGTGCGGGTCGGGGCTCTGGGACAAGGATGGGGCAGTTATTTCCCTAGGCGGGTGGGGAAGCACTGGGATGGGTTCCCTAGGGAGCTGGTGGAATCTCCATCCCTAGAGGTTTTTAAGTCCCGGCTTGACCAAGCCCTGGCTGGGTTGATTTAGTCGGGGTTGGTCCTGCTTTGGGTAGGGGGCTGGACTCGACGACTCCTGGGGTCTCTTCCAACGTTATGATTCTATGATCTCTTCTTTCCATCATTTGCCTCATCTGTTCCAACCTCATCCTGGGTCAACAGATATATCCAGGTCACACACGAATCAATTAGCCTCCCCCAAACTGACAGCCTATTAAAGATTGGAGTATAACTTGCGGTGTCCGTCTTTTGCTTCTGGGACACATTAAACTTTTCCCCATCTGAGATCCCCAGATGCTGCAGTGGCAAAGATTCACCAGCAAAGAGAGACACCACTGACTTATTTTGGGAGGTGAAACTCTCTCCTGGGCAGAACACCCGTACAAGGCCCATCACCTCTTAAAATCCAGCTGGAAACCTATCATCTAGGGCCCAATCCAACTTCCGCTGGACTCGGTGGGAACACCCTGCGAATTGGATCAGTTTCCTGATCTGTCCTCAGTCCCCGGGGCTATTGCTACACTTCAAAGGCGAAAGCGCTGCAGGGAGCACGGGGCCAGTGGGGACTCAAGCAGCTCCCCACCGGCCCTATGCTCCCCGTGGTGTTTCAAAGCAGCAGTGCCACATGGAGCCCGGGCTCCATGTGGCGCTGCCACTTTGAAACACCCAGGGAGCATGGGGCCAGCAGGGGATGCCCCAGCTGGCCCTGGGCTGCACTTGGCATTTCAAAGCGGCAGCACCAGTTGGAGCCCAGAGTCTGATTCCAGGCTCCATGCGGCACTGTCACTTTGAAGCACCCCCCACCTCTCCCCGCTTTACTGCCTCTTTCTGATAGAGGCAGCAAAGGGGGGGAAGGAAGTGACTAGTCGACTAGCCTGTCGACTATCCAATAAGCATTTGGGTATCAGATAATGGACTAGTCCTTCACATCCCTACTTCATACCCGGCAACACTCTAGACCAGGGGGGTTTCAAACTTTTTTTCTTTTTTTCCCAGTTGAAAATTGCTGTTGCCCGCGACCCAACATCATTTGAGTAAAGTGTAGGCTCCAAGACGGGGCTGAGGATATGAGTTTCAGCTTGGGGGTGGGGCAGGGCTGGGGCAGGAGGGGCTGACTTCGAGCGGCTCCCAGTCAGCGGTGCAGCGGGGGGGGGGAGCTAAGGCAGGTTCCTGCCTCTCCTGGCCCCGCAGACCAGGCTGCACCCCAGAAGCAGCCGGCAGCCGGTTCCCAGCCAATGGGAGTGCGGAGCGAGTGCTCAGGGCAGGGGCACTGCGCAGAGTCCTGTGCGCTCGCTCCCCCCCTCCCCTCTGCATTTAGGAGCTGGGCCTGTTGCTGGCCACTTCTGGGGCGCAGCACAGTCTGCAGTGCTAGGACAGGCAGGGAGCTGCCTTAGCGCCCCCACTGCGCACCCTGCAGCAACGAGACCCAGCGCCCGACATTCAAAGACCCGGCACTGGGCCACAATCTGGAGTTCGAAAACCTCTCACTAGACTCGCAGAGGGCCTCCTACTCGGCATGTGCTGAGTCCCCCTGAGATTTCAGCCCGGCCTATCCCAAAAGATCTCTGCCTCCAGCCAGCAGTGAGATTCCTAATTCCAGCAGCAGGAACAGGGCTGCGCCTAGCCATGCTGCCAGGGTCTGCCACCAAAGCCCCCTCTTTCCTTCCTGTTTCTCCTGCAGTTGTCTGTGGATCCTGATGTGTTGCACACAACTGCATTTGGGAACAAGCCATCAAACATGGTCCGGTGCTTGTGTATTTGCACTGCAAGTGACTCGTCAAATATTTCAATGATTTCCCTGGCCTGTTTCCTGCACGTTATGTCAAGGCAGCTAAATCCCTTAATTAGCACTAGTTGCACTAGTGTGGGTGGTGGCAGAGCACTTGGGACCAAGGCTAACAAACAACAGACATTTCCACCATTCAAATTACACTCCCAGTGACATTCCTACATCACAAACACCAGGCAACCAAAGAAGGCCCTCAAACAACACTGCAACCAATCCACCTAAAACAGGTACCCCGAAAAGGGCAAAACCAAACCCAAGCAGTATTTACCCCAAAAAGGCACAAGCACCAGTGACCTCACTGAATCCACTAGGGATTTCACTCTTGCTGTGGATTTTACTTGGGAGGTGCCCAGACACCAAGGGGATGGGCAGCAGGCTGAAACTCATAGAGGGTGCGTATACACAGTGCTATGCAAATTGCGTATCTTATTTCAATTCTATTTCAAAATAGCTTACTGTGAAAACTGGCGCATTTACGTAGCGCCACATTTCGAAATAACGCATTATTTCCAGACATTCCTTAACCAACATTGAATGAGGGTTACAGGGATGCCGAAATTTCAAAAAAGATTTTGAAATAACAGGTGGCTTGTTAAGAGGCGGGGTATCTATTTTAGGAGGCCTCACCATGGCATTAACCAGAAATAACCACGCCACTGCATTTTCAGTGCCTACCTTAGAAAATGTGTAAACATCTTTACTTTTCAGCGCAAGTCCATTTTGGCATTCTTTGTTGTGCCTTATAGCCTTCCTCCACCATGTGGTCTATTTAGAAGATAAGCGCTTCGGGACAGAACTACCAACTATTCCATCTGTACAGTGCCTAGCATAATGGGCCCCATGCTTGTCTGGCCCTTAGCCACAGTTGTAATAAGCATTAACTAATTATTATTAATAATAACAACAAGAAGAAGCATTATACTCTCAAAGCCACTGCTGTAATAAGCATTAATTAATTATTATTAATAATAACAACAAGAAGGAGATGCATTATACTCTCAAAGCCACTGCTGTAATAAGCATTAACTAATTATTATTAATAATAACAACAAGAAGGAGATGCATTATACTCTCAAAGCCACTGCTGTAATAAGCATTAATTAATTATTATTAATAATAACAAGAAGGAGACGCATTATACGCTCAAATTTCCCACTGCGATCCAGAGGAGTTTTGGATGTGCAAGACATATAGGCATCAGACCAAGTAGTGGTTTTCCCTTTGACAGAACAAGTAATTAAGACTGTGTGCCGAGAAAGCCCAGAGAGCAGCAACTTTTGTATATTTTTAAAATGAGGGTGTATACATCCATTTTCATCTAGGTCCCCACAAAGGCCTTTTCAACAGCTGCTGTGGAAAGCAGGTGACCGAAGAAAAGGATTTTTCTGTGGGCATTTTCAAAATCGCTGCTCTCTGAAGTATCTCTGGGTAAATGTGCCCCACTGCAGCTACTGCTCTGAAATAATCATCTAAGAGAATGATACGCTCGGCCTGCTTTCGCTGGATGATGAAAAACTGGGTCACTTGATAAAGAGCTGTATAGAAGGAGCTGACTGCTTTTATCCCGAAGCAAAGCAAACTGCATTTAACAGCAGCCGCCTGGACAGCCGCGTATCGATATATCAATATTGCTTTCGAGGCATTCTGTGTTCATCATAGACTTAGCCAAGGGTCACGTTCCTCTTTTATTAAATCGAATAACACAAAAGCCGAGCAAAGCGTAACTCTTTTATAATGATGCCGGGGGCTCACAATGTCCAGGCAGTTTTTGTCATTCCTTCTTGCAAGCTTCAGAGAAGCAGTTGAGCCCATAATCCATCTCTCCCACAGCAATAGGGCTAAGCAAAGAACGCTGTTGCCTCGTCTTTGAAAGCAGCTTGTTTTTTAGCCGGGCTTGGTTGCATTTAAGGGCCTGATCCGGTGAGGGTTCCCTAGGAGGGACAAGTGGATGCCACTTGGTACCTCCCCAGAGGTGCACGGTGTCCTGCTCCCATGGGATTAGATCTAAGGCTTTGTGGCTATACTGCAGCCGGGAGGTGTTCGCTAATGATGTGAAAGGTTCATCGGTTAACTGGTAGAGGCTGGAGCAGCTCCCCTCAAGGCCTGCAGGGGGCCAGCCGTGGACAGAGGCTGCTCTCATCCCAAGCAGCCCCTGTCTGCAGCGGGCCCAGGCACCCCACAGGCAGGGGCTGCTCCGGCGGGGGCTGGCAGTAGCCCCAGGCCCTGCCCCAGCGTGGAGGCTGGGAGTGGGAGCCCTGCAGGGTAGTAGTTGCTCCAGCCAGGCTGCAGAAGAGCCCCACCAGGATCCCACCTAATCAGTTAACGGGTTCCCCTAACGTTTAACCAGTTAACCGATTAAACGGGATTTTACATCTCTAGTGTACTCCCAGCTCGGGGACGTGTACATACGATAACCCGCGTGCACTGATAAGAGCAGCTGAGATCACAGGCCCAGCCCAGATCCTAGGTATGGACTCTGGGGGCTGCCCCGAGCCGCCACGCCCACACTGCTATTTTTAGCACACTAGCTGGATCCGAGCTAGCACATGTCTGTCTGTCTGTCCAAGCTGGGACTGGCACCTCCCCACTGCAGTGCAGCTGAGCCCTACGTGTAAATAGTTGATGCTTTCGATTTATTTTGACGTATGAAATCTCCAAGGCACTGACCCATGCTCTGTCTTCCCAGTCATAAATTCAGTTACGCAACCACTCCCCATTCAAATGCCAGCTAACAGACCATCCCTCCTAACATATCTGCAGCGGAAAATAACACTCATAAGAACATAAGAATGGCCAGACTGGGTCAGACCAAAGGTCCATCCAGCCCAGTATCCTGTCTGCCAACAGTGGCCAATGCCAGGTGTCCCAGAGGAAGTGAACCGAACAGGTAATGATCAAGCGATCTCTCTCCTGCCATCCATCTCCACCCTCTGACAAACAGAGGCTAGGGACACCATTCCTTACCCATCCTGGCTAATAGCCATTGATGGACTTAACCTCCATGAATTTATCTAGTTCTCTTTTAAACTCTGTTATAGTCCTAGCCTTCACAACCTCCTCAGGCAAGGAGTTCCACAGATTGACTATGCGCTGTGTGAAGAAGAACTTCCTTTTATTTGTTTTAAACCTGCTGCCCATTAGTTTCATTTGGTGGCCCCTAGTTCTTATATTATGGGAATAAGTAAATAACTTTTCCTTATTCACTTTCTCCACACCACTCAATGCCACTGGGTCACAGCAGACACCTCAGCGAGCCCTTTGAATACCTGCAAGAACATCCGATGACTCAGGAGAAGGCACAATTTCACATCCCGAGTCCGTTCTCCAGGGGAAGAGGAAACGCGGATGAGAAACGAAAACTTCAAATGGCATTAAAATCTACTGTGTGGCACTGCAGACCAAGAATTCTCCCCTAGAGTTTTATTTTTAAAAAGACAGGAGAATGAAGATACACCAGAAAAGTGTAAGCCAAGTGTAATCAAGACAACCAAAACCCCAAAGCATGTATGTGTGTGTTTAACTTTAACATCAACCGAACTGCACATGAGCTTAAACTTAAGCACATAATTAAGCACTTGGTTGCATCAGAGCTAAAGAGCCCCAGAAGACAAGGGGTTAACTGGGATAGGCCCACAGCCAAAACATTATGAAAATGCCTCTTACCCATGATGCTCTGTTGTTCTGGAGACATTTACATGCATGATTTGCTGGGTCAGTTCCTCCACTATTGTGTATCAGCGTAGCTCCACTGACTTCGAAGGAGATGTATTGATTTACCCCAGCTGGGGGTCTGGCCACGGAGGGTCCTCCGTGTGAAAACAGGAAGCGCTTGATAAACTAATAGACATTCTCCTCAGTGGGAAAGTGCTGTTTCTCTCACCCATTGCAAAACATAGCACAGCTCTCCCAGTTCAAGTCATGTTCACACACTGATGAATAACATCATGCACATGAGTTTGGTGAGTAGGTCAATATGTGAGTCAGACTGCGATATGCAGCAGCAGGATGATAGAGGCGTCAAAAGGTCAGTGAGAAAACGAGTTGCTATCAATAACATTCCATTTGTATTTTGCTAGGATTGTGAAGGATAACGTCGATGGTTACTTTTAAGCCCTTTCTCCTATTTTTATAGATTTACATTTCCATAGCTGCAGGGAATTATGGGGAAGGAGGAATATCAGACCATGAAGGGGTCAGACCATAATGATTTAATAACAGCAGATGTAGAAATTCAAAAAGTGAAAGCTTCACACCCATTACATATAAACTGACAACACATGTCGAAATATACAAGGCAAACATCCTTACTCCAAACTCTAAAAGTTCTCCAGAAGCAGTTTTCTTACTTTGCAGACCTGTAAACTCTGATTATTACTGAAGGAAATATTTTTTGTCTCTGTGTGTGTGTGGTGAAATCGACGTTTACTCACATTACCAGTAAAAATCAAATCTTTCCGAGCCTAATAATAATGTCCTTAACATGCAGCCATTTCATCCCAGCTGTGGCAAGACTGCAGTTCTTTAAATGCCTCTTTCAAACACATGCACAACATTGCTTAGTGTAGAACAAGCCTTTAATTCCTTTTCTGTTCAGAATAACAAAGCTGTCAAGCAAAGTGACAGCCTGCCAATATGGAGAACGCCCCCCTAACCCCAGCCCCCAGTACCCAGTTTACACAGAGAACTGAATTACAGCACGCCTGTCCTGGTGTATTCTCCACAGGGCAGTTTGTCTCCATATGTTGTGTCAAAACACAACATGAACAAACGAAGAGGTTCCTGGAAAGTATTTCCTTCAGGGTTGGAAGAGTCAGACGCACATGTGAATAGCGTTCACGTCACCGATTTCCCACCCCGCCCTCCAGCTCCTGTTCGTTAGAGAGGGGTAATTATTTCAATGTGAGCCCAAGCAGTGAGGTTGAGCTATCAGGTTTCATCAGAATACGGATTTCACTCAGCCCTGTCTGCCTGCATTTAAGTCACTTCTGCCCTAGTTACCTTAGCCTGGTGGTCACCAACATGCAAGTGAGCAGGCATGGGATGTGTAGAAGTAAAGACTTCACTCAGTTTACGCGGCTAAACAGACAGTTTTATTGGCCAATAAAAGCAAAGTGAGCCAAACGTGGTCCAAGCAGAGTTGGGCCCAGTGAGGCTGCCTAATAAAAGAAATCCTAGTATTTTATACCCTTAACCAAACAAGTCTGACGTCAGGGCAAGAAATCAAAGTGAACTTCAAAGAGGAATTATTATCAGTAAAGAAAGAAGCAGGTTGTTTTAGGGAGTTTGAGCTACAGCTCAAAATAGTTCATTAACACATTCCAACAGCGCATCCTTCTGGCCTCTCCCCACCTCGGTGAAGGCCAGTTCACTCCCTCTAGTATATGTGCAGACACAAGAAACTGAAATGGCTTTTGTTATACAGAATGGCTTCTAGTTAAATATGAAATGGCTTCTACAGATAGTATTTACCAGAGGTGGATTTACCAAGTAAAATCATGTTTTTTAATCACGCCAGGAAAAACAAATTAGTTCTGGCTTAAGGAACTTCCTGTTTTCAAAACTGTTTTCTTGCAGCAAACCACATTACACTTCATTGCAGTGACCTATTCCAACTGTGGTTACATATGGCTGTAGATTTAGTGTAGTGCAAAGAAAAAGTTAAACTGCAGTGGACATCATACAGGCTAAACCTTTCTAGTCTGGCACCTTCGGGACCTGACCGGTGCTGAACCAGAGAATTTGCCGAACCACAGGAAGTCAATATTGTCTAGCAGCTTTACCAACACCTCCACTGCTTACTGGACTCTTAGAAGACATTTATCATAGAATCGTAGAACTGGAAGGGACCTTGAGAGATCATCAAGTCCAGTCCCCTGCCTTCACGGCAGGACCAAGCACTGTCTAGATCAGAACTACTCAACTGTGGAAGCCCCAGGGGCCACAATGATATAGCACATGCAGAGGGCTGCAACTTAAGTGTGGTTGCACATACATGCAAATATATATGCAAATATATGCAAATAGCTTCTTTCTCACTGACGGGCAGGAATACAAAGATTAAGGCAAGACTACACAACACGCAGGCCCCATTTAAGTCAGTTCTGCTGCTATTAATAAAATGCAATATTTACCCGATTTTCACCCATATGACAACACTTTTAATGAGCAATGACAGTCCAGGAATGTAACTACTAAAGCGCATCTCAACAGAAGACCATTATATTGACTCGCCATTATGGAGCGTGTTCCCAATGGAGGCCACATTCAAAGGATCCCACCCGCGGGCCGTGTGTTGAGCCCCACATAAACCCAAACTGCACCGTGGGCTGCAAACAAACAGGCCATGGGCTGCATGCAGCCCATGGGCCGTGTGTTGAGTAGCCCTGATCTAGATCATCCCTGACAGGTGTCTGTCTAACCTGCTCTTAAATGTCTCCAGCGATGGAGATTCCACAACCTCCCTAGGCAATTTATTCCAGTGTTTCACCACCCTGACAGTTAGGAAGTTTTTCCTAATGTCCAACCTTATTTAGGGGTATATTAGAGCTAAATTACAGCATAGAACACGGAGAGCTAGGACTGGTGGCTGTAAACAAACTTTATGGCACCACGGGAATCTTCACCACACCTATGATAGGTGAACATCCGGCGAACTAAAATCATGCCAGACCACAGATGTTGCCAGACCAGAGAGTGCCAGACTAGAGAGGTTCAACCTACACTAATATATGTGATTATAATACTGAACATCAGGATGTCTGTGTCCATTCTGGTTTGTTTTTTTCCTCATGGAAGTTGTATGTGTTGTGACTCAGAAGTCAGTGCTCACAGGAGTGGCCTGAGGCAGGCTGTGGCAGCTGGCGCCCCAGGCGGAACACGCGATCGGCGCCCCCGCCTGCACAGCCGTCAATGGGCCGTCAATGGGGTGACGTCATCATCGGGCGCCCCAGGTGCCCCGTGATGTCATCATTGGGCGCCGTTGAAGGCGGCGCCCTAGGCGACGGCCGAGTCGGCCTATAGCCACGGGCTGCCCCTGAGTGTTCAATATTATATAAACAATAGTCAAAAACCTCGGATTACATGAAAACGACAATAATGAAGAGTTGTGGGTTTGAAGCCTTAAGAAATCCGAAAGATGGAGAGTTGCAAGTCCATGTGGCTATGCAGCATTCTTTAACAGAAGACCAACTTTGACGCAGCGGACAGACCAAGTCTGTTCCTCAATTTTAAATCCCACATTTGAAAAGATTCACTCTATGCCTACTGACTTCACTGGCCACTGCCGATATTCCATCTGACTTCACAGAACGGGAGGTGCAGTTGCATCAGTCTTCAAATTCTTCCACAATGTTACAGGGGAAGCATTCTCCTTGAGAGTGGAGGACAACACTGATTTTGAATATGGAGTCTCTTCTACTTGAAATCAGGTAAATATGGCAGAAAGTCAGGCTTTTTGCTGAGCAACCATTGCCTGGCAATTTCTTTTTGTTCAGCTAACAATTTATACCCTGCATGTTTTGGATGAAGGAGGTTGGCCAACACGTGTGCGGGCGTAATGGCCTCATGAAATCTCTTCTGGACTTTTGCTTTGTGTGCTGCAAGAATGTCATTGATCAGTAGATCCAACCATACTTCCCGTGCAACACCAATTGCTGGTGTGTCCCTTTGGAGTGTATGATGTGCTACAGCAACTGGTTTCAACTAACTGATCAAATTCTTTGCTTCTTGGTAAATCACTGGATAATTAATGATACTGATCACTCTATCTTTCAGGTTCTGCCTCACGATTGAAAACGCAGTATCCCGGAAAAGCGCTGCAGTCTAGACGTAGCCTTTGAGGCAGCCAAGACAACAGCACACAGTTTTAAGCAGAGACTCTGTTTTGTTTTGTCTCTGTCCTTTCATCAGAGCTAAACAGGCCAGATTACCACAAACCTAGTACCAGACTGCTAATTCTCAGACATTTTCATTCCTGTAGTCTCATTACAGCCCAGGTTCTGGGTTTAAACTGGTATTTACCAGCTCCCTGGCCTCAAGTAGTTTTTCCTGGGAAATTTCCAACCCTGTCTCCGAGTCCTAGATTAAAAGGAATTTCTTGGTGTGGGGGGAGGAATGGGAGTAGTAGCCCCCTCTCCAATTAGTCGGCTTCATTACAGGAATCTCCTACCCCTCCCTCTCGCAAGGAAAGGCGCATTACAAAGAGAGCACAAGAAAGCACCTGATTAATATTCAGTGAGGCATGTACCCCCGGGGAGCTGCCCACCCACTCCCAACCTGCCTCCTCCTCCTTGCCCAACCCCCTCCCCACCTCCAGCTGATTCCCGGTGCACGGAGATGCCCAGCTGGCACTCCAGCAACGCTGCACCAAACCGTCGCCCTTGGCAAACCCGCATGCCCTGTGGCCTGTGCTGGAAGCAGAAGCCTCTGCCCACCCATGGCCAGCTCCCGCAGTCCTTACCCCTTTCTGAGCCAACCCCCCGCTGCAATCCACCAGAGCCCAGGACTCCAGGCAGCACCTTGAACCGGCTGCTGATGGAGGACCGGCAAGAATTGCAATGGGGGGAACCCCACTGCTCCCCCATCCCTGCCCGTTCTGGAAAAGGCCCCGATTCAAGGGCGAGGGGGCACCGTGCCCACTGGTGCCTGGCCCCCAGGTGCCACAGAGCAGCCGGGCGAGACGGCCAGCCAGCCAGCCAGCCAGCCAGGCAGACAGACAGATCCCTCCAGGGCCAGCGCTCACCTTGTGCAGCTTCCACATGGCGCCCAGGGCCTTGACCTCGTGGCTGGAGTGCTTGCCCTCCTCCAGGCACTGGTAGCAGACGGGCATCTTGCACTGCACGCAGTACATGCTGTGGTTCTCCAGCTCGTGGTCCGTGCAGGTGGAGATCTTGCGCGGGCTGAGCCGGCGGCTGACCCGGCCCTGGGCCGGCGGCACCAGGCGGTGCTTGGCCAGCGGGCCGCGGGGCGGGTGGCAGCGCAGCCGGCAGGGCTCGCAGTAGAAGACGTCGCACTGCTCGCACATGGCCGTGGCCTCCTTGGGCGCCTTCTCGCACAGCTGGCAGCGCAGCGCGGCCGCCTTGCTCTGCTGGTAGCGGTCGATCACCCCCTCCAGCACCCGGTTCTTGGGGAAGCCGCGCAGCCCCCGCTCGTCCAGGATCAGGCTGCGGTGGCACTGCGGGCAGGTGAGGCAGGCGTTGCGGGGCACGGGGGCCAGCGAGGCCGGCGGCAGGTGGGGCGGCGGCGGCACGGCCGGCGGGAAGACGCGCACCCCGTTGGGGGACTTCTGGCACGGGGTGGTGGGCGCGCTGGCGAAGCCGCCGTAGGAGCCGTAGCCGCTGTCCGCCTCGCTGTACAGGCTCATCTTGTCCAGGTCCAGGTAGTCGTAGTCGGAGACCTGGGAGCCCGAGGCGCGCCGGCTCTGCGGGGAGTCGGCCTCGGGCGTCTGCACCAGGATGTTGCGGGCGCAGGCCTGGCACAGGTTGTGCGAGCAGGGCAGGATGATGGGCTCCCGGTAGAAGGAGCCGCACACGGGGCATTTCAGCTCCTCTTCCATCTCTTCCATGGGGCAGGCGGCGGGGGGCGCGGATCGGGGCCCCGGGCGCGGGGCGCGGAGCGCGGCGCCTGCCTGCAGCACCCTGGCCAGCGAGCACCCGCTCGCTGCTTGCTCCAGCGCTCCGCCGCGCTCCAGTGCCGGCCGCCTCGCCAGCCAGCCCTCGCCGCCGCCCCTGCCGCCCCATTGGCCGCCGGCCCGCCCGCCCGGACCGCCCCCTGCCGCCCCATTGGCTCGCCGGGCTCCGCCCATGCAGACAGCGGCGGTGCGGGGGAGGGGGCGCTGCAGGGCGAGGGGAGGGAAGGGGCAGGGGCTGCAGTGCTAGTGGGGCCATGCAGGGCGGGGGCGGCTGATGACTGAGTGGGGTCGGTCCTGCTTTGGGCAGCGGGTTGGACTCCATGACTCCTGAGGTCTCTGCCAGCCCTAGGATTCTAGGATTCCCCGGCTGCCCCCAAGCGTTCCCCTTGCCAGATCTCTCCGGGCCTCAGTTTCCCCACGGTGGCAGGGGTCTGTAGGGCCCTGGGGCGCAGCTCCCGCCAGAGCTGGCTGAGCTGGGCATAACCCAGCAGGGACCCGGGTTGCAATAGGCAATTCTTACAATAACCTGTAAGAAATTTTAAATTGCTTTCACGCCTGGCTGTAGCTCCTTCCTGTCAAAGCTGCAGGATTGTGGCTCTGGCTGTGCATCTGGGCAGCGCCCTGCACAATTCGGCCACTGGCTCGGCTGGGGCCCTGAGGTGCCCTTGTCATACTAATCATGAAGGCCTGCAGTTTCCTCCCTCCCATCTACTCCAAGCCACGCCCAGCACCCTGCACCTTGTGCGAGGCAAACTGACCTGCAATCTGCAGCCTGCACCTTGTTCTCTGCAGCTGTAACCCACACATGTGTTGGGTGTGGTGCACTGTCCCAGGGAGAGGCACCGAGACCACTTAGGGAGCGAGAATGAGCATGCACTACAGCCATCATTGAGTGCCAGTGGGCTGTTAGCTCAAGCAGCAGTAAGAGACTCATGTGCTAAGCTCCAGAGGTCCCAGGTTCAGTTCTGTTACGCAGCAACCCTGCAGAGGCTGGAGATTTGGCAGCTGTGGCTTTGGATCCCTTTGCAAATGGAGAGTTGGTCTGGAATTAGCTATGCCCAGGAACGGCACTGTCCCTGAAATGCCCTTTGGACACACTGCCTCTGAGATGAAAACCCCATTTGCTGCCTGGCACCCTGCGTTTTTAATTGTTGTTGTGCGGCAGAAGTTTGTATTGCAAATGCACAGCTTGCTGGTAGAGAGGGTCACAGAGAAGCGGGGGTTGGGTGGTTGGGGAGAGTACTAGGAAGTGGTGTGGGGTCCTGGAAAAAGCTGGGTAACCCTTCAAACAACACACACTCTTAGCATGTAAAGGGATTTACCTAGGCGTGTGGGCAAACACCCCACAGAGCCAAAGGGAGCAGCTCATTCCTGAGAGCTCTTGTGTCAAGGCTCAGGGAGACGTCACCACATCATTTTGGAAGGTTTTCTCCATTGGCACAAGCAGGGCTGGATTAAGGGCAGGGGGGCTAGCTGGGCAGCTGCCCGGGGCGCCAACCTATGGGGGGCGCCTGATTGAAGTGGTAAGGGGTGCTGTGCGCCCGGGGGCGGGGCCACGCATGCGTCGTGCGTCCGCTGCCCAGGGCGCAAGTATGGCTCGGTCCGGCACTGGGCACAAGGGCCAGAAGTGTAGGCCCCAGCCCTGCCTTCACTTTCAGCATGTGGTCTCAAGTTGCAGCAGGGGAGGCCTAGGTTGGATATTAGGAAAAACTATTTCCCTAGGAGGGTGGGGAAGCACTGGGATGGGTTACCTAGGGAGGTGGTGGAAACTCCATCCCTAGAGGCTTTTAAGTCCCAGCTTGACCAAGCCCTGGCTGGGATGATTGAGTTGGATTGGTCCTGCTTTGGGCAGGAGGCTGGACTCGATGACTCCTGAGGTCTCTTCCCCCCCGGGATTCTATGATAGGCAGGTCCATTGGAACGGTACCCGGTGACTTCATTGGAAGTCACCAATGAAGGCAGGCACGGGCCTAAGTGTTTGTAGGACGAGGGCCTACATTTGTTTTTCAATGAGGAGTTGGATGGTAGAGCTGGTTCTGTAGCAAGGGGTAGATTTTGCAGGGAACACAGCAGATGCAGAAGGTGCAGGGCACTGGCCATACTGTGACATCTGCAGGGGGACAGTCCTATAAAGAGCAGAGAAGGAGGAAGGAGACTTTGTGTTTGTTTGTGGCAGAGATGGAGGTTTTCTGTTAGGGTATGTCTACACTTGCCCCCTAGTTCGAACTAGGGAGGCAAATGAAGCATACCGAAGTTGCAAATCAAGCACGGGATTTAAATATCCCGCGCTTGATTAGCATATTCACGGCCGGTCGCCATTTTAAAATGCCGGTCGCCCGAAGTAACTTGCTGTGTGTAGACGCGGTAGTCTGATTTAAAACCCTTCCCTCGAATTAACTGGTACTCCTCATGCAAACTTCGATTGTGGGAGCCGAGCGCTCCCTCTGCATTCAGTCAAAGTGCTGCTACAGTTCAGTGTGCACATGCCGGGTGAAGGGGTGCAACGGAGGTGCAAGGGAAGAGGCAGGGCAGGGTGGAGCATGGGTAGGGCTTGGGGGAAAGGTGGAGTGGGGATGGGCAGCGGTAGAGCAGGAGCAGGGCTTGGGATGGGGTAGGGGAGGTTCCTGGCCCTGCGCCCCCCTAGGGACAGTCCTGACTCAGGGCATACACTTGGCTCAGCAAATCCTAACTGCACAAGCACAGGTAGCCAAACTACCCTATTCCAGGAGACTGGAACTGAGCTGGCATCGAGATCTAAACTTTTCTTCTCACAGGCTGCGCCTTTCTGGATTTTTCACAGACTCTCTTCATTTTGCAAGTATACTGCGAACCGTGGGGGAAGAAAACAGGCATTTCTGCTTAATTTTGCTGGGCAGGCCTCATTTACTGACACCTGGTGTCTGCCCATGGTTGCCTCTGCTAGCACATTGATTTTCCTGCTTGCATTCCTCTAACTTCCCCTTTGCCTAAATGAGATCATCCTTTCTTGTTTTCCCTGTCCCTGTGGTTTCCTGCTGTCACTTTCCACTGTGGCAGGTAGGTGATGCTATTTCTGTTTTAATTCGATGTGTAGCATGTAAATAGGATATGTATTAAGAGGAAAGAGGGATGCCAGCTGAAATGCAGCCGCCCAATTCTGGTGGGTTCTCTAAGAAGACCCCTCAGTCAGAAACACTGCAGTTTTCTTTTTGACACAGTGGCTTATTTCTTGACTGTGATCTCAGCAAGAATGCAATATTCTCAGGCTTTGATTGCATGCTGCTTATCTTGCTTGTTATCATCCTGCAAGATGTACCCGGCATGGCTCAAAATTGGCAATTAATTGCTCTCCCCAGTCTCGGAATTCATTAGACCAATGTCACTACGATGAGCAATTAAAAGTTAAAAGACTGGGAAATTGTCTTGTTGGCTTTTGCTTTCATCCTGTCCTGTTTGCCAGGTTCTCCTGAACAAGTTACGGGCAGCCCTATTGCAGCCTGAAAAGGACTCCTGCTTATGCTGCCAGATTGAAGAGCCTATAATTATTTCTGTTGTAACACAGCTGGTTTTAGGGGTGTGTGGAAAACACCACATGCCTGAGGTGCAGTAGGACTGTGCTTAGGAATAAGTGCTACTAGTAGAAGTTGCCACATACCTAGAATCATAGAATCATAGAACCATAGAGCTGGAAGAGACCTCAGGAGTCATCAAGTCCATCCCCTGCCCTAGGCAGGACCAATCCCAACTCAATCAACCCAGCCAGGGCTTTGTCAGGCCGAGACTTAAAAATCTCTAGGGATGGAGACTCCACTACTTCCCTAGGGAACCCATCCCAGTGCTTCACCACCCTCCTAGGGAAATAGTTTTTCCTAATATCCAACCAATCTGAGACCATTGTTCCTTGTTCTGCCATCTGTCACTACTGAGAACAGCCTTTCTCCAGCCTCTGGTTTCCACGCGTACTTTAACTCTGGATCCCAACTTCCTGCTCTCAACCATTCACAGCATGCAGCTATGTACCCTCCCAACCCACAGATGCATTTACATTGTCTGCTGGGAATGCGGATTAAAATCACGCACAACACATGTAGCCATTGGCATGAGCAACAACAGCTCCTAACAAGCTACTAATCGGCCACTGGGCCAAGTGCCTCCAGTAGAGACATCACATTTATTTTACCCTGGATGAATTTGCACTCAGGTCCTTTTCCAAAGGTGGGTCCCGTGGCCCATTGCATTAACTATTCTATATTTGTAAAGAAGAGCTATCCTATTAAAAAGGGGATAGAGAATAAGACAGAGAACATCTTAGTGCCTCTATATAAATCCATGGTACGCCCGCATCTTGAATACTGTGTACAGATGTGGTTGCCTCATCTCAAAAAAGGTATTTTGGCCTTGGAAAAGGTTCAGAGAAGGGTAACAAAAATGATTAGGGGTTTGGAACAGGTGCTATATGAAGAGAGATTTAAAAGACTGGAACTTTTCAGCTTAGAAAAGAGGAGAGTAAGGAAGGGAAATGATAGAGGCCTATAAAATCATGACAAGTATGGAGAAAATGAATAAGGGAGTTATTTACTTGTTCCCAAGAACAAGGGATTACCAAATGAAATTAATAGGTAGCAGGTTTAAAACAAACAAAAGGAAGTTTTTCTTCACTCAGCACACAGTCAACCTATGGAACTCCTTGCCAGAGGATGTGGTGAAGACCAGGACTTTAACAGGGTTAAAAAAAGAAAGAGATACATTCATGAAGGTTAGAGCCATCAATACTTATTAGCCAGGATGAGTAGGGATGGTGTTGCTAGCCTCTGTTTGTCAGAAGCGGGACATGGGTGACAGGAGAAAGATCACTTGATGATTCCCTGTTCTGTTCACTCCGTCCGGGGCACCTGGCATTGGCCACTGTCAGAAGACAGGATACTGGGCTAGATGGACCTTTGGTCCGTCCCAGTGTGGCTGTTCTTATGTTCTTATAATCCACAAAATCTCTGTCAGATAATCTCAGGGATCTGCCCTGAACACAAAAGGAAAACGGTCAGATTTAAGGATTAGACTCTGCCCTCCCTCTTTGAATCAGGGAATCTGGAGGCTGTGAGCCTATATTCTGTATGGCATAGATTCCATCCTGTGTGGTTCTGACTTGAAGCCAGTGATGTTACTCAGATGCTTTCAGTGAGATGTGCTTAAATTCCTTGCTGAATTGGGGCCATCAGTGGGAATTGAGGGCACTCAGCTCTCAGCACCTTGCAGAATTGATCCTCCTGTGAATAGCAGCATGGCTATTGTTTGTGATTTATACCCCATAGGAGGGGTGTTTAATTTTCCCCAGAGGAGTGTTGGTGCATCTCCTTGCTCTTGTATCCAATGAGCTCATTTCGTCTGATCCTTCTTAATGAAATCCACCCTCCTTTTCTGGAATGTTTTTTTCCCCCTCTCCCCATTTTATATATTCTCTGTATAATTTCTCTGGACACGTCTTGGAGTTGGGAAACAACATGAGGTGATCAGGAGATGTTCAGTCTGAAAGAACATCTGGCGCAGCCTCGACTTTGACTAAGGCTGTGTCTACGCTGGCAAGGTTTGGCGACAAAAGTGCTGTCGACATGCAAAAGTCGCTAAATGTGAAAACTGGTCAAACTGGGTTTTCTGCTTCTTTTTGTCGACATTTCATGGCCACATTGTTAGCTCCCTTGTCAACAGAGCAAAGCAATGTGGGCAAGCATCCCACAGTGCAGTGTTGTAGGAAGGCAGAGCTGATCTCTGCGCTTCTTGGAATTCCCTCGTGAGCTCTCTGTGCTAAGGATTGTCAAAGCAGCACAGCAATTTCTCCAGCCCTCCCCCTGCAACAGCAGCCTGCCTATTAGTGTGTCCCAGCAGGGCAGAACAGAAGTATTCCAATGATTTGCTCTTTGTTCCCCAAACAGAGCAGCTCACTCAGCTGTCAGATACTTCCTGGGGCTTTGAAAGGGGAAAGGGTGCATGCCTGCAGGGCAGCAGAGATCACAAAACACTGAGCAGAGTTATCAGGGCAGGCATTGTGGGACACTGGCAGAAGCCAGTTCTCTCCACAAAACAAACAGCAGAGTCCACACTGGCTCTTTGTTAACAATAAAGGGAGGGGAAAAGGCAAAAGTCTCTCGCAGGGGTGGAAGTTTTTGGTCACCAAAACTGGGTGTTTTTCCCAACAAAAATTGCACTGCAGTGTAAACGCTCTCATTGTTTTGTCACCAATGTGTGCCAATGTAGACAAGTCCTTAAGCTGTGGTCATCAGACTCTCATTCAGATCAGACATAGGGTTTGGCTGGCGCGAGGTAACATTCCCCTTGGAGTGCCCATCCTAAACAGTGATTCTCAGTTGCCATCTGATCTGGGGAAACCTGGTCTTCTTTCTCAGTGATCTTTCCCTGCAAACGTTTGAGGGCCTGCATTGGTCAAAACAGGAGCAGTCCACACTGTTTTGCTGGCCAGGGCAGAAAACGCTTTGGCACATCCCACCTGAGGTGACCAAAGCAAAAGAAATGGAAAGAAAACCCACCACAATTGGCCCATGAGCGGAGCAGAAATGGATGGCCAATTAGAGTGGAGCAAAAATTAAATAAAAAAGCTGGCCTGGCGCTCCCTGGAGGTGGTCTCCCAGGGTGACCACCTGGCTTGCAATTCCATCCATGTGCAGATTTTTTTCCATTCATGTGCAGAATAAATTTTGTTATGTGCACCGATGCATGATCAAATGTGCACCACCAGTGGAGACAAAACCTAGCGGTGGGTGCTCTGCTAATGGGCAGGGTGGCATTTAAATCTCTCCTGAGTGTCCACACAAGCGCACAACTTACAGGGAACGCTGTTGGTTTGCCTGTCCCTAGGACTGGCCCAGGGTCAAAATCAATCTCATGATGTCGTGGCCGGGCTGGAGCATCCTTCAGGGAGCCAGGAGTGGCAGGTTGCACGGAACTGCTTTTGTTATACTGCTTTCTCACGAACCAAGGGGAGGTTGTTTCAGAAGTCCCCTATGTCTCTGTCTCCACATCCCTGCCTCAGTGGTGGAAAGAGACCTTGTCAATGAGAAACTGCCCCTTCTCTCTTCTCTGTAGCCCTGTTCTCTTTATAGAGCAGTTTCCTACGCTGCCCCTTCTGCTTTGTTATCCCTTGTTAGGTCATGTTTGTGAGCTTGGGAGGCAGGGACCTGGGCCTTCAGGTGTGTCAAAGCTGGAGACACGCCATCTTTTCATTCCTTGATTTTTTGGGGCTGCCGGGAGCTTGTCTGAAACCTTGCACAACTTCAGTCCTTGGGGCTGGCTGCTGTAGCTGGCACCAGCGGGTATAGGCTACTGGAAGGTTTATGTTGGCAGGGGTCACTAGGAATGGAACTGTCCATTCCAGCCTTCCCCACTGCAGGCCCCTGTGCTGGACGGTGGAGACAGGAGGTGATGGTCTAGTTAGCTGGTTATGCCCACGGGGCATTTCTTTAACCCGAGGGAATCCCTGCTGCGCACGCCAGACATCTTTAAGTTGTCCAGCAAGCCCAGAGCAAAGGGGACTCAGCACATGGTGCACTATATAAAATAATAACCAGGCACGGAGGGCGGAGTAGCGCAGAATCAAACCCTGCAGATCCAGAGATTTCTCCTGCAACATTTCCTGCACAAAAGGGAGGAGGGGAAAGCAAGTGCCTGTCTTGCCCACAGGTCCACTCTGTTGAATGATTTCTGATCCACTGATCTTGCTTTCCAGCCAGTGTGTGAAAGAGGCAGGGCATGCGGTGGGCTGGGGAGGGGCAGCCCCCGGGAAATCAGTAAAACATTCACATCGGATCCTGGAGCACAAAGCAGCATGAGGCTGACGGCTGTCTGTCGCCAATTAATCTGCCATCTCCAGAAAGACAACCAATCTCTGCCCGTCTGCCAAGAAATGCAGCCCATTAAAAATCTCCCAGCAGGTAAAACTCAGAGCCTGGGTGAGCCACCCCCAGAGTTTTATGAAATTGATCAATCAACTGGCAGCTGTGTGGCTAATCGTGTTTGAACTCAGAATGGGACATCTCTCCCTCACCTAGAGACAGAAGCTATTTAACACCCATTCCTGTCTGAAGGAGTAAGAGGAAGATCTTGCGGAAATGCCCAGATATTTGTTTTAAAAAAAGAATCTCTTGACATGTATATTTAAAGATCAAAGCAGAATTCCTTAAAGGGAGAATCACATCCAAAACCTCCTGTGGGGTTTCGTGAGGCTTCAAGGCCCCCCGCTGGACTCCAGAGGCTGTATTGCTTCTCAGGGAGCAAGCTGTTTTATCAGGAAGGAAAATGCCTGTGTCCTTGTGTAGCCTCAGGCAGGCTCTGAGACAGCGCCCAGGGATGCCTGGCGTCTCTGGGGACTCAGTAGCTGCCCAGTGTCTTTCCAGGAGGGAAGTTTTGAATTTCAAAAATGGGAGTGTCTGAAGTTGAGAGGGAAAATAAGGGGGGGGGCTTCACCCCACATCTGCCTCCTCATCTCTCAGCCAACTCTAGCCACAGCAGTCTGATGGCAGATGCTGCAGCGCTGATCAGACAGGGACTGCAGAGTCAGAGGCCATGTCTACAAGGCCAACTTAAGCCAACGTACTTTAAGTCAATGCGCATCCCTGGCTGTATTTAAACCGCTGTTGCGTACGCGCGCGGTGCTCCTTATGTCAGAGGGGCAGGTCCACAGATGCTGCTCCTGCAACGAGAGACAGAACAGTGTGTGGTGGGCAGCTGCCCTGCTTCGGAGCTCACCACCTTCTGCCGCTGGGAATTCTGGGAAGGGATCGCAGTGCCTTGTGGGGCGGGCTCGCCGGCCCAGGGTGCAGTTTTCCATGTCCCATCATCCTGTGGGCTGCTGACGACATTTCTGGCTGCTTTTCAACAGCCCGCTGTGATGGTTTGGGACCTGGGATGTCAACTGAGGTGCTTCAGATACCACGGAGCCTTCTTTCTCAGTCAGCTGGGGCCCCCCTTTACCTGGACTTGCTGACCCAGGCTCTCCAGCCAAGCACAGAAGCAGGGCCACAGCCAGCTGCTGAAGCAGACAGTGAGATCAGCTCTGGCAAGACTCAGCTCTGTCAAGACAGCACCCAGATATTCACCTTCCCCCGCCTTGGAGTACAACCCCAAAGTGATATGAAGTTTGACTCCTTCCTCAATGGGATGGAAGATACCCCCTCCCCTCGCCCCCCCTCTGTTAGAAGTTACATCAACTGGGTCATAGCATAAACCAGAAACAGGTGTATGAACTAAGGGAAGGTGAATTTTAAGTGGTCAAAGAGGTAGCAAACAAAACAAAGCAGGTCACTGAGAAGATAATACAAAGCACACAGTCTAAGCTAAAAACAACTGGTTACAAGGAATAATTTCTCAACCTAGTTATTGTTTCTGGTAGAGTCCCTCACAGGCCAGGTAACACTGTAGTCTGCGTCCAGCAGTTCTTCTCCCTTCCCCCAGTTACAAACCTTTTGTTTCCAGATGTTTTCAAGTATATCAGGGGAGGCAGATGCCAGGCAAGCTGAAGACCATTGTTGTTTTCCTCCGCTGCCTTATATAACATTTCCATAAGGTGGGACATTCGTTGACTGATGTCCCTCCACCTCCCTGTGGAACAGTTCAGCAGTCCAGGATGCAGGTTAGTATCAGGTGACCAGGTCACCTGACTCTGTTGCCCATGAGTCAGTAGCGTTATGGAAGCTAAGTCACAGTCCTCGTTGATGGGTGTGATGTAGTGCGGATTTCGTCCACTCTTGTAGTCCTGTGTTCACTCTGTTGTTACATTCACTGTTTGCTTTGTTGTGCTGTATGCGATTCCTACTGTCCTACGCTGCACTGCAGTGACTCTGTGTGTGTGCATGCCTCAGTTTCCCCAGGCACTGCAGCACTATCTGCTTGAGGAGGGGGAGGCTGGGCATGACTCACTGTGGAAGTATGTTCAGTCTCTCATGTCCTGAGGACCAGGTGACAGCAGATAACACCTTGGGCCTGGAAGCAGGACAAAGCAGGAGGCGGGGCTACCTGGGGGGCAATGAGCAATGGCTGTGAGTGTGAGTTAGTTTTTCTGCTGGCTGGGGGATAAGGGAGCCTAGCTGGCCTGGGGGGCTGTCTAGCCACCATTGATGTGTGGCCTGGGAGGACTGTGACTGGCCCCTGAAGTGAGGGGCTAGCCCAAGGCTGCCGTTGGCCACAGTGACTGGCGCTAGATGGATTGCTGATAAATCCCAGAAGGGGGGATGAGAGGTCACTGGAGTGGGCACTGCCGGAGAGCAGTGTCCTACAAGATGCCCTGATCCAGGAGCGACATGAGTCTGGAACATGGGCATGGACTGCAGACGGGGGAGACACCAGCCAGATGGGGATGCCCTGAAGAGAAAGGACGAATCCCCCAGAGCTACCAGCAGGAGGCGCTGCAGCAGTGAGCCGACCCCATGACAGCATCACTCATCTGGGAGGTACGAAGGGCTACGCTCACTCTCGCCCATCCACAGGAATAACCGTCTGCCCCCCTCTGCGTCCCAGAGCTCCTACTGCAGGGGCAATTCAGCGATGGATGGGATGAGCAGGGGGCATTTGAGGGCAAGAGAGGAGCCGGTCCTTCCCTAGCTCCCCGGGCATGGGATGAATGGAGCAATGAGCCAGACTGAGCTTTGCAGCAGCATTGTGGAGGGATGTAAGAGGGGATGACGGGATTCCCAAGAGCAGAAAGGAGGAAACGGCAGCAACCGAGACATCTCCAGCCATCAAACTGAGTTTGGCAAGGCCAGAACAGAATCTCCATTCCTTTCTTCATCACCCTGAACCCCACCACTCCCTCCCTGTCACTCAGGCCTGTAACCTTACCTTTGGCTGTGCCTCTGAGACAGGGTCTGAATCTTGCCGCATCTTCCCACCTAATGTCTCTCAGGCCATGTCTTCACTAAACGGAAGATCGAGGCTGCTGCGATTGATATTCCAGAGTTTGATTTAGAGAGTCTAGTTAAGACTCACTAAATCAAACTCAGAGGGCACCCCCTGTTGGCGGCCAGCACCCCTGCTCCTATGAGGAGTAAGGGAAGCCCACAGAGGCGTTTGCTCCCATCAGCCTCCACTGTGGGGACAACAGAAACTTGAAACAAGGTACGTCGACTCTAACTACGTTAATTATGAAGCGAGAGTCAGATCTTGACTTGACCTTCCCTTTTAGTGTACAGCTGGCCTAAGATAGGCTGACGCTTCCTCCTGTCGGTGCAGCAACGTTTCTCAGGCAAACCCTCAGCTTTTCCTGGATGAGGAGATGTTAGAAAATTCAGCATGGATGGAAGGAAACAGACTGAAGCATTCTCCTTCCCAGGCCTAAAACTGCGATGGAGAATCGCTGGCTACATTCTGTTGGCTCTCAGCAGAGGGTTAGCTCATTCCAAATGCCTTGTCATTCTGTGTCTCCCCTCAATGCTGGAAAAGCCTGCGATATATGTGCCAGGCAGGTAACTGTCGGAACCATGATTGAATTTTCAGACCAGGGAATTGCTAGAAACCCCGTTTTGTGCTCTGACGTCAAAACAAGCCACATGGACAACCAGGAACCTCATTCTGGCCACAGTGCTAATGGCCGGTCAAGTAAGAGACACGTACTTCTGAAGGGAAGATCTGAAAATTCTATCCCAAGCCAGAACCACGCGTTACCAATATGCTGCTCTGAGATGGGAGGCATAGCGCATCTCTGAGGAGGCAGAGGGAAAGCCGCTGGGATCTGAATGTAACGTGCAAGGATCTTCCCAGGTGTCCAGTCTGCCCATAATATTTACTACTGAAGAAACAGGTTGGATCCTAAGCTGGTATAGATTGGAATAGCTCCAATGGAATTATGGCATTTGCCACCTGATGGGAATCTAGCCCAGTGCCTGCACTCAGATGTGCTGCACCCGCCATACCCTTTAAACAGAAGTCTTATCCCCCTCTCTGAAATCTTGCAGGCAATTCCTAGTTTGGTGCTGGTTGTGAGGATCAAGCCTCATCAATGACACAGCACAGATCGCAGGAGTCCCTCAGCAACCCACCGATTCATTGGAAGAAGTGGGTTTTACCCACAAAAGCCTATGCCCTAATAAATCTGCTAGTCTCTAAGACTTGGTCTACACTGGAGTGGAAGGTCGACCTAAGATACACAACTACAGAGAGGTTAATTGCGTAGCTAGAGTCGACGTATCTTAAATTGCCGTCCACACAGCGGGAGGCCGACAGGAGCAAATGCTTTATTCTTCGTGAGGAGCAGGAGTACCGGCACTGACAGGGGTGCCCTCTGAGTTCAATTTAGCATGCCTTCACTAGACCCGCTAAATCAAACCCCGGAAGATCAACCACAGCAGCATCAATCTTCCCTGTAGTGTCGATGTGTCCGAAGGTGCTACAGGACTTCTCGTTGTTTTTGCAGATACAGACTAACACAGCCACCCCTCCGAGGCCTGGATAGCTTGTGATGTCAATGAGTGCTGAATCTTCAATGAACCGTGGTGTGCCAGGGAAAATCACTCTGCACGTGTGAAGGGAGAAATGTTTATTTCAAAGGCAACTGGTGTTTCTGTACCACAGTCTGGTAAATAGAAAATATCAACCCAAAAATGGGCATAATTCAATTTTCATTTCATCTCTGCATTTCAACTCAAAATGCATTAATGGGGGAAGCAAAAATCCCAGGTGTGTTCTAACCCACATCTGTGCTCACAGCTGCAGACGTTACCCATATTTGTTTGTGTCAGCTGGGCAGGGAAGTGTTTTTTTTCTTTCTCCTTCATTATCCTAGTAATGGAAGGGTCATTATCCATTCACCCTTTAAGAAGGGAAATGACCTAATTGTGGGCGTGGATGAGACATTTCACTGATACAATCTTTCAATCCCTAAGCAAAATTGCCACCAAATAATCAATCTCACAAACATTCTTTGTCCCCACGCTGTCGTGTGGTACCTCTGGATGAAACCCTCTGTAAAAGAAAGGGCTGAAAGGCCTCTGGAGACATTGTTTCTTCTAGCATGGCTGGCGTGGCTGATAAAAGATGCCTGCAATCTATAATGCATGGTGTGATGTAGCGGTAACGTTCCCTGGAGTCAGCGCTACAAAGTAATTTTTTAATTTGCTGGGGCTGGAGGTGAGACATTCCTGCGAGCGTGTTTCCGTGCGCTACCACGGAAATCTGCAAGGAAACGGGTCCATCCCACACATGCGCCAATTGTTGTAAACGTCGCTGCTCTCTTGCATGCAAATGAGAGACAATCCACGCTCGTTCTAGCTGTACCATTTTGCTGCCAGCAGCAGCAGGTGGCAGGGCCCCACGCTTGTTTCATTCCAGGGATGATTGCTGCTGTAGCCTACGAAACTAAACGTGTTTGTGTGTGGGTGGGTGGGTGTGGGTGTGGGTGTGTGGTGGTTTGTGTTGTGCGTGCATTAGCTGTGCCTGATGGTTGCCCGGTCGGAATGCTAGAGCGTGTGCAGTGAGAAGACTGCAGCTGGAAACGAGAGTCGGTTCTAAAGCCAGACGTCTCCTTAGGTCGAAACGTCTATCTTGATGTTATGATCGTAACGTCTGTCCAGCTCAAAAACTTGACTGGGGATTTTAATGCTCAGTTGTTATGTAATTCACATGGAAAGTATCTACAGATAATGCCCAATTCAAGGCCATGTGCCAAGCCACATTTAAAAATATAGAAGAGAGTCTCTGCTCCAAAGTGCTCCCCATCTCTAGACAAAAAGGACAGTTTTACTGTCCCCATTTTACAGACAAGGGAAATGAGACCCAGATTGAGAGTAAAATCTTTTAAAGTACCTCTCTGACTTGGCTCCTGAGGCCCAGCTTAATCACTCGGCAAAACTTTAAATGTCTTGCCCGAGATCACTGAGGAAATCGGTGGCAAAGCTACGAGTTTATTGAAAATCTTGAGTCTTGACCACAGGACCTTCCTTCCTATCGAGTAGATGGCCCTGCTCGTGGGCAAAACCCACCAAACTGTTGTGAACGCTCCTTCTGTATTGGCAGCAGTAGCTTGTGAGGCCAATGCAATCGTCTGTGCCCAAGAGACCGGGAGCTGCAGTGGATAAATTGGTGTAACAGGTTCAGACTCACTGCAATGGTGCCTCTGGCTGGTCTACCAGAGAATTAGCTCTTGCCAGCTTTGGGGTGCCCTTTTTTGGTGGTGTCTCACCTGCAGTTACCTGCCCTTTCCAGCTCCTCCATGGCAGGACTTGCATCCCTCCCTAACTGCAGCACCTATCACCCTGGGTACTTCCCTCTGGCAGTGCCCACTTGCGGTTCCTCCCCTTCGGGAATGGCTACCCCTAATCTCACCACTCGCCTCAGTGGCCCACTGACGTCCTTAGCCTAGCCCCTTGGGAAGAATGCCGTCTGTATTGCTGTCGAGGGGCGGGCTTCCCCCTCGACGATACACACATCTCTAATGCCTCGGGCAGGCCCAGTCTGTACGCTGGCTTAACACCAATGCCCTTCTACTGGGGTATTTACGGCCCTGAGGCCTGGTCAAACGTCCCTGCTCCCCTACTGGGATGATTATGGCCCTGAGGCCTAGTCAAAAGTACCTGCCCCCCTACTGGGGTGATTACGGCCCTGAGGCCTTGTCAGAAGTCTCTTCCCCTCTATTGGGGTATTTGCGGCCCTGTGACCTAGTCACGAGTACGCTGCCCTCTCTCAGGGCATAGACAGCCTGCCACTGACAGATGGTTCCCTCTGGACTGTCTCCCTGGGCGGGGCGTCCGCGGTGGCTCTTGCAGCTGAGGGTGCAGCTGCTGCTGGAGGGGCGGGTCAGGCGCTCTTGCCTGGGCTCCTTCCTCTCTCGTGGCCAGCACAGACTGAGCCTCTCCCCCAGCTTTTATAGCTGGGCAGCAATCTGAGCATGCCCGGCATGGCTGCAGGGGCGGGGCTAAACCCTGCCAGGCCAGTGCAGGGCTGGCACGCCCCGTCACAATTGCTAATGCTCATCACTGGCAAGGGGGGTGGGCCTGCTGCCTCTTTCTTTCCCCTGACTGGCCCTCTTGAGCCCTAGTACCCCCTCGGGTCCAATATTCCCTCTACATGTTTTCCATCCATGTGCAGAATAAAATGCATGCTCACTGAGGCATGTGCAGATGCGCACCACTAATAGAAACACATGCTGCTGGCTATAGACATCTGTGGGCGCTTTGCTAATCAGCTGGGCGGCATTTGACTCTCAGCTGGGTGACCGCCCAAGCACTCAGCTTACAGAGGACACTGCTCAGGTCCCTCGGGACGTGAGCCCAGGAGTTAATTGGGCTGGAGCCGTACTGGCTATCTGGCATCTCCTAGCACTGCTCTGTCTATGGAACCAGTCTCTGTTAGGCAGCCTCATCCACCTCCCTCCAGAGCTGGAGAGAGACTCAGCTCCCTTTGCCCCGCAGCCCTTCTTATAGGGCCTAGCCTGGCTCTGATTGGTTCCCTTCAGCCTCCTTCTGATTGGCTCCTGAAACAGTTCTCTCCCAGGGCTGTTTTAATCCCTTTTCTTCCAGCGTGAGGCAACCACCCCAACACAGTAGGGATGACGTGATCATCTTCTGAGCATGCCCAATGCGAGCAGGCATTTCCAGAAAAGAAAGAAAATTCAATTCGCTCCCACTGACATGAATGGCAAAATCTGACCCCAGTGGGAACTGGATTTGACCCGAGGACTCGTGCAGGGCAGTGAAGTTTCTGGGTCTTCCTGCCGACCAGCCCACCGGCAACAGCCCTTCCCCCATGTTACCCCAGTGTGCTGACAGGGATGTGTGGTTAGTACAGGCCCTCGTCTCCACGATGATGTGTGAGCGCCTCCTGGGAACGCAGGGCTGGATTCCGCCCGCTTGGCTCATGGGGCGTGGCACTGGGCTGCACGTGGGCCGGCTGACCTCAGGGGGCGGCTCCCGCGGGACAGTCCTGCGCCCCACAAGGGTGGGGAACTCCCCGGCTACATAGGAACGCCTGGGCGGTGGCGCTGACCCCGGACCACCTCCCCCTGCTAGAGAGCGTATTAGAGGTGGGCACAGATGGCGCCGCTGGCCTGGGCTGGTGGAACAGTTGCTTGGCGCCGTTCCAGCCAGCGCAAGTGAGCACAAGCCCTGATATCACTTTCTCCATCACCCTCCCCATCCCCGGATGCACTGGGTCTGTCTCCAGGAGCAGCCTATTGGCTCTGCTCCCCGCTAGCCAAACTGCCTTCCTCAGCCCTGCATGAGCCAGGCCTGGGGGGGGCTTGATTTTCAAAAGGAGACTGACCACTTCCTTTTCAGAAAGGGATCCCTGCAAGTTTCTATGAAAAAAAAATTCCTACGTCACCTTCCACAGGAAACCGCCTTCACTAGAGGTTTCCAAGGTGAACAATGAACAAAGAAACGTGGCCAGCTAGTTCATTTGAAGGTGGAAATTTATACAGAGCAATTCCTAGCTAACGATTCTTTGTGGAAAGCTGTTTCAAAGCTTATGGATGAACTGAATGAAAGGCAAAAACAACAAACAAACAAACAAACAAACAAACAAAACCCACCCAACCTGCCATTTATCTGGCTCATCTCTTCTTAGATGCTACCATAGTAACCAAACTAACTAAAAATAAAAAACGTTTTCATGCGTGTCAAACACAGCGAGCATTCGCTGCTGTACAGCACACCTGACCTGAAATCTGTGCTTATGAACAACGTTACGTGTTACAGTAATTGCTTGGGGGGAAATTGTTACTAGGCTAGAGGTCCTTAACAACTGTATTAGTCAATGTTGCCTTTATTCTTTTGATATTAATGTCATTAGCATGATAATTAGGTACTTAGCCTGGCAGTTTAACATCTGCTTTGATTAGTTACATGATTTAATGCAGACTATTTTTTTTCCAGTACACCTCATTTCTTATTACAATGCTCCACTAAAATAACTCACCAGGCAGGACCTGCCCAAGCCTGAAGAGAACCCAGGCGGTTTAGTGGTAATGGCCAAGTGTGATGATTTGTCCCAAATCTGAGGACAGTAAATGGTCTAAGGGCTTGCACAGCCTTGAACGGGGACTTATGGGCGCGGGCTGCTGGGCACGTGATGAATAGCCACGTCTCAGGGTGGGACCCTATTTTTTGCTTATGTGTCACAATTCATCATTGGTGCCCATAGACTTGCCGGGCCCCGGGGCAAGGTGTGGGGGAGGGGCTCTGCGCTCCAGGAAGGGGTGTGGCCTCCGGTGGAAGGGGCGGGGTTGCCCTCAGCATCGCCCGGCGTGCATGGCGCTGCGGCCCCTTCCCCCTCCGCCAGCCCTCAGGCCACCCGGAGCGCACCGTGCAGCGCTTTGGCGGCCATTTAAAGGGCCAGGAGCCTTTTGATTCACCAGGCCCCTGGGCAGTTGCTCCTTTTGCCCTGCCCCCCATCAGTGGGCCTGTAATTCATATAGAGCCTGAGGCAAAGCTGGCGTCAACCGGAATCTGTTGGCTTCAAAAGCCTCTGAATCAGCCCCTGGTGCTGGTTCCACGCACACCTCGGAGTGCCCACGGAAGGTCTCTCCGCGGCACTAGCTCTGCTGTGGGGAGAGGACGGAGCAGTCCACGCGTAACGTGGGAACCTGCCACCACTGTGGCGTGGAGCCAGGTGGTCTGGACCATCTGGAGGATGTTTGTCTGCCCTGGGGGCCCTTGGAAGGAACCTCCGGAGAGGGCCCTAGCTCAAGACGGGCGTGTTTTGGGCAGGCGCCATGAACATCTCCCCTCCCTTCCACCCGCAAATCTGCCGGCGCATCGCCTTCCTGCTTCTTGAGCGGAGGCGGCTGATCCTGTCAGATCGTGTATTAGCCGGGAGGGGGTCGAAGACCGAACTGCTGTCTCCTGCTGTCACCGAGCTGCTGGTGCCTTTGAGAGGAGTCCAGACCCAGGCTCATGGTCACACGCTCAGTTGAAAGGAACAAGCCCATCTGGGCAGTTAACATGGGCCTGATCTAAGGCCATCAGGGATCAGTTGCTGGGAGGTGCTCTGAGAGACAGAAGCTTTCCTAAGGGAACAGCGCAACCAGACAGCTACAGGCCCCAAAGCCAGGGCCAGGCAACTCCCACCCCTGATGGAAGAGACTTTATTTCAAGTTCACTCGTCTATATAAACTATTTTAGAGAGATTGTGCATCTGTGAGTCTGTCTGTCCGCGAGTCCATTTGTTCAAGAACGCCTCCTAAATGGTAAGAGCTAGGACCACCAAATTCGGTAGCAGGCTTCCTCTTGCCACTACGCAAAGCAAGGGCAGGGTTTGGCTGTGCCTGGAAAACTGGAAATGCCTGGAATGGGATTGGTTTGCACAACATGGAAAGGGGCTGATCAGAGGGAGAGCTATACTGCAGAGTGACCACCACTGCAGAGAAAGGGGCTTTCCATGTGGCTGGCCACTGGACCAGGTAAGTGGACTCTTCGCCAAACAGTGCTGCACAGAGGGGAGGAGTCAGCCCCCACCTCCCCTCTGACCAGCTGCAGCCTCCCACCCCAACATCCTGCCCTAATCCTACCACAGTCCTGCCCTGACTCCTGCACTACCCCACATCCCCAGCCCCTGCCCTGAGCCTCCCACCCCCAAATCCCCTGCCCTGAGCCACCCACCCCAACATCCTGCCTTGACTCCTGCACCACCCCACATCCCCAGTCCCTGCCTTGACTCCTGCACCACCCCACATCCCCTGCTCTGAGCCTCCCACCCGCAAATCCCCTGCCCTGAGCCTCCCACCCCAACATCCTGCCCTAATCCTGCATGCACCACAGTCCTGCCCTGACTCCTGTACCACCCCACTTCCCCTACCCCTGCCCTGCCCTGACTCTTGCACCCCTCCACCCAGTGCCCTGAGCTCTCCCACCCCCAAGCCTCTGCCATGCCCCCCAAACTCCATCCCACACTTAAATTTCTTATGCATGCTGTTGTATCACTACCCCCAGCTGCCTGCCCTGACCCCCCCACCAGGAGGGGGTGGGATAGGAGAATACTTGTAAGAAATGTAAGTTACTCCCCCCCAGAACCGCAAGCCACCTTGGGGCATTTCCTATCGGCACATGGGAACGTGGCAGTGTGATGGATGGCTTGTTCAGGAAGGCCCAATGTGCCACTTGGCAATTTGCTGATGGAAATAGCAGGCCTCGTTGATTTAACAGCCCCAAAGCATCACATTTGCCAGAAGCATATGGGCTTGTTTATTGGGTCAACAGCTTCCTAATGGCCTAAACAGGAACCAGGGACCCAGTCCGAGAGCACGGAACAAGCCTCGATTTCTCTTGGCCGCTGCCTCTTGGAAGGCGCGGCGAGGAGCTCTGCGAAAGGGCAGCGTGCGGGTGGCATCGGTTCCATCCGCGCAGCGTCGGAACTGGAACTGGGCTCGCTAACCTCAATCCTCCGCAAGGCCCGAGAGGCTGTTTGAGTGCAGGAGGACGGGCAGTGACACCCGGAGAGGAATCAATGAGGCAATGAAAACGAGGAGACTGCAGCCATCCATTCTCCTAGCCCGGACGGCCCGCCTCTAATTAAGGCTCTCCCCTGGCAGAGAAAGCCCCATTTTTCATCCCGCTTGATGGAAGACCCATGCCAGCTCGGGAAGGGCCTGGAGAGGAACCGATCTCCTTTCCAGATGAATGGCGGGGCTCACAGAAGAAGCCACGCCTGGACTTCTGGCGATGCAGGGTCAGAGGAAAGATGGGCTCAAAGACAGGAAGTGACCTGTGGTGCCAGGGTGAGGCTGAGCAATTTGCTGTCGAACCCTCATAGCTATTTCCTGGCATTTCAAGACCAAGTCTCCTTGCGAAGTGTAGCCCGAGGCCCAAGCCCGAGGTGCTTCAGGAGCAGCCCTGAAAACTACAAGCCGTGGATGACAAACTGAGGCATGTTGGGAGAACTTCCTGGTTCCTGCCAGCAAAGACCCTCTGCCCCCAAGCAGGGTCTGAGCACCAGGCCCAGCCAAAGGGCAGGATGCTGGGAGCGGGGCCCTGGGCCCAGCCGGTGGATGGTGAATACTCAGCAGCACGGGGCCCCAAAAATGTGGGGCCCAAGGCATTTGCCTTGCTCACCTTGCCCTAGTGCCAGGCCTGCTAAGCACTGACAGAGCTGGGCGCACGCCGGCTGCACACAGAGAGGAGGCTGCTGACCTGTGAGCCTGTTCTACGTTCTGTACAGAAGAAAGCCCGTTCATGGTAGTTTGTCCGAGTGGGTCGGGTCTGAGGTGCACACCCCCTGACCCACCACGCAGAGTGCACCCAGGAGCCTCCAGCCCAGTCTCCCAGAGTTGTGTACAAAGTACCAGCCTTCCCCTCAGCGGAATACGCTCGCCCGGGGCTAGCAAACAGGAGGGGCTACAAAAGGGAGCGGGGAGAACTTCTCCGGCCGTGTCACGTGCCGAGGGGTGGAAATGGTTGAGACGCACGCTGAGCTGCCGGCCGAGCTCAGACTGTCTGAGAGCCAGCGCTGGAGTACACGAGCTACCTGAGTCTTTGTCTACACTACAGGCTTCTTGCGCAAGAAGCTTTTTGTGGAAGAAATCTTCCACAAACACTTCTTGCACAAGAGAGTGTCCACACTGCACACGCGCATGGAAAAAGTGATGCGCTTTTGCGCAAGGGAGCGTCCAGACTGCATGCACGCTCTCTCGAAAGGAAACTCTGATTGCTATTTACAGAATGGCCATCAGGGCACCTGGGCTTTTTTCGATTGCCTCTTTTTGCACAAAAAAACCTCTGTTCCCCGTCCCCACACACCTTTCTATGCAAGAGCTCTTGTGCAAAAAGGAGTTATTTCTCATAGAAAGAGGAATACCTACATTGCAAAAAACCCTCTGTTCTTTTGTTTTACTTGCGCAAAAATGCACTTGAGGTGTGGATGCTCCGCAAGTTTTTGCGCAAAACCTCTGTTGTGTAGACCTAGCCTGAGACAGACAGAAAATGCTTCAGGTGGGGCAGAACTGGACTCCCGGAAGGCAGCTGCCTGGTGGTTAGACAATGAATAAGCTACCCGCCTCTGGGACGTGCTCTCCCAAAAAGGCTAAGTGGGCCAGCCCTGAGGCAGGTGTAATCCATGCAAGAGCAGGGAGTGGAGGCCAGTACCAGAGCAAAAGGGAGTGGGCTAAACCCAGTCCCATTTACACTAATGACAGAGTTGAAGTGACCCACGATGCAGAGACTCTGTCCTTGCTCCTCCGAGCAGGGAGCCCCCATGGCAAGAGGGATCTGTGTGAAGCAGTCACAGGTGGCTTATCTGCCCCCAGCGAGGAACAGGTGGTGGTGGAGTTGGCTAGAAATGCCCTTCCCAGGATGTGAAGGAGGGAAATGTGTCACTCCTGACAGGGCCAAAATCCTACGAGGCACCAGAGGGGTGTGGCCAGAGCTGTGCCGGAAAGGGGGAGCAGCTCCTCCCTAGGGGGCAGACACATACACTAGTGGGGTGCCCCATGGGTGCCAGTGGGGTGCCCCATGGGCTCCAGCGGGGCTGTCCAGTGCCTACCCACTTGCAGCTCTCTAGAGGATCGGGGCTTCAGTGCCCGAGTACGTCTCTAAAAGGCGATCACGGGCTCCTTTGACCCACTGTGTGCCTCCTGCTGCTGGCTCTGGCAGCGTCTCATTACCTGCTGACGCTTGGAGCGTGCGCAGATCTCTGCCTCCGAGCGTTCCCCTCCGGAGGATCACACCGAGCGGGATGAGGACAAATACCAGCGTGATGACCCCTCCTGGCACCTTCCAGCAGGCCTGGCTGAGTAATAACAGGGAGCAACACCAAGTCTCATCCCGTAGGCAACTGGCCACTTAGCCCCGTGCTTGACCTTGTGGCTTCTACACCAGGGAGACTCTTTCCCCTGTGCACCAGGATGAGTGGCCTTGGCTCCACAGCCCCCCAAAGTGACGTGATGTGGAGGTGTAACCCACACACCTACTGTGGTTCCCTGTCTCATGTGGTGGCCCCTAGACCACAGCAACAGCTAAGAACAAGAGACCTCTACAGCACAGGCTGGGAGGCAGCTGGCTTTTAGCTCAAACAGTAGAGGCTCCGCTACAAAGCTCCAGAGATCCCAGGTTCAAATCTGCCTGGTGGAGGTCGCAGAGGCAGAGGTTCTGTGCTCCAGGGAGCGTGGCACCCACAGCTCCCTGCCGCTCGGTAAAATCCCCGATTCCTTTGCTTTCTCGACGGGAATTGGAAACGGGGCCGGGCTGTCGCCTCTCTCGGCGCACCTGCTCGTCCGTGCGTGGACAGAGTGCACTTTGTACAGAGGAAGCAGGAGTGATCAGCATGCAGCAGGCAAAGGAAGAGCGGGGGCCCATTTCCTTAAGGCTCAGGGCACGGCTGAATTCTGGGCCCATCGGAGACGCTGCGCAGCTCCTATTGACTTCACAGGCGAGGGTGCCCCGCCCATCTTACAACAGGGCCTTCTGGAACATGCCTGTGGGTGTGTTTGCTGCCCAGGAGCCCCGGCGGCAGGATAGTCTGCGGCAAGGCCGGCTCACGTTTGGCACAGGACTCCTGCTTTAGGGCCGGGGACGGCTCCTAGCTGCACCTCTGCTGCCTTCAATTAGCCATAGGGAGGTGCCAAGAAAAGAGCTTGGACTTTCTGACACTCAAGCAGGAGATGAAACGGCTGCTTTTCAGCCCCTACGGCTTGTATGAGCCAAGGAGGAAAAGGAGAGACAAATGTACGTACGTCGCACCTCTCGGTAGGTGCTTCTGTCACCCAGCTCCATTCAGTGACTGGGTAGCACTCCATGTAGGAACATAAGAATGGCCGTACTGGGGCAGACCAAAGGTCCATCTAGCCCAGTATGCTGTCTGCCAAGAGTGGCCAATGCGAGGTGCCCCAGAGGGAGTGAACAGAACAGGTAACCATCCAGTGATCCCTCTCCTGTCACCCCTTCCCAGCTTCTAACAGAGGCTAGGGACACCATTCCTATCCATCCTGGCTAATAAGCATTGATAGACCTAACCTCCATGAACATATCTAGGTCTTTTTGTAACCCTGTTAAAGTCCTGGTCTTTGTAACATCCTCTGGCAAAGAGTTCCACAGGTTGATCGTGAATGCAGAGAACTGGAGTGTCCCTTCTGTGCTGGGGAGATGGCAGGGATTTGGAGGAAAGGATGTTTACAACATTGTTCCTATTCACTGAGGAGTCTCCCATAACACTCCACTCCCTCCACCTGCGTGTGCACACATCAGTTTCTGGTGAGAAGAAAGGATGCAAGAGCTCAGCTCAGCGTCATGAAGTTGGCCCTTCCCTGTGTTTGCAGTGAGCGTCCTGGAGTGTTCTCCTTTCCCAGATGGCAGAGGGACAGCTGAGCAGGGTGCTGCAGGGACAGCTGAACAGGGTGAATCATGCCACTGCCTTGATTCACAGTGAGTGCTGGAGGTGAATCAAAGAAACAGAAGGAGGTATGAGGAGGAATGGAAAACAGGGGGCTAGCAGGTGATGCTGCACTGCTGGCTGACTCCGAAGGTCTGATGACATGGAGATTACATATGAACATGATCCAGTGTTGGGTGTAGTGACAAGACAAAAGCGAGGGGGTGAAAGGGAAAAGCATGTGTTACCCTTCTGCCAGGCCGAGTTAATAGCAGTAAGGGCCGGGTTCAGTATCTAGGGGTCTCCTCCCTCCAAGGTAATACAACACCGGCTCGAGCCCCCACCCAGTGACCTGGGAAATCTTACATACACCTCTGGGCGCCTCAAAGAGGCAATTCTTCCCCTCTCGCAAGCACAGAGCCTCAGTATAGCAGCAAACCTTTAATAACATGAGGTAACCGACATCAGCATTAAATTGGGAAAACACCACAACTCGGATTCATAGACCAAACATGAGCAAAGACCCACCCCCCAGCCACGAATCACCCAAAGTCCCAAAAGTCCAACACCCCAAAAGTCTCTGCCCCGGGCCAGTGCCGCCCCAGGGTTCAAAAGTTCACCCGGCAGGGTTTTACCATCCCAACCTGGAGGGGGCGGGGATTGATACACCTTACGTGGTCCGCCGATGGCTCCGCCTCCCGTAGGGTTCTGCTGCCGCCATCAACGCGAGTCACTGCCGTGGGCTGCGTCTAGACCGGCAAGTTTTTGCGGAAAAACTTGCCAGCTGTCTACACTGGCCGCTTGAATTTGCGCAAGAACACTGACGATCTAATGTAAGATTGTCAGTGTTCTTGCGCGAATACTATGATGCTCCCGTTCGTGAAAAAGCCCTCTTGCGCAAATGTAAAAAAAAAATGTATTTGCGCAAGAGGGCTAGTGTAGACAGCTAAAAACTGTTTTGCGCAAAAAAGCCCCAATGGCAAAAATGGCAATCGGGCTTTCTTGCAAAACACATCTAGATTACGGATGCTTTTCCGCAAAAAGTGCTTTTGCGCAAAAGCATCCGTGCCAATCTAGATGCTCTTTTCCGCAAATGCTTTTAACGGAAAAACTTTTCCATTAAAAGCATTTGCGGAAAATCATGCCAGTCTAGACGTAGCCAGTCTGTTGTCCAGTGAGCCGCCTCAGCTGTCCCACGAACTGTCCGGCTCCGCCAGCCGTCTCGGTCCACGTCCCTGGCCGCCAGCTGGTTTCTCCTGCAGCTGCTCCACTGGCTGTCTGCTGCCGCTCCTACCGGCCGCAGGTCGTCCCCGCCAGCCACTCTGTTGGCCGCCTGCACCCGCCAGTCACCCCCCGCAAACCACTCTGCTGTCCGCCTGCGCTTACTGGTTGTCCCTGCAAGCTGCTCTGCTAGTAGCTCAGCAGCATAGCACCAGGCTCCCCACACAGCAATAGTGATTTCAGCTCTTCCACAGCATAGCGCCAGGCTCCCCTCAGCACACAGTGATTTCAGCTCTTCAGCAAGTTCAGCTCATAATAGAGGAGCCTTAGTACTAGTGCTCCACTGGCTCACAGCGAAGTCAACTCAGCAGCTCACAACTAGACTCCTAATGGAATCCAAATTAGTTCTGATATTCCACACTGGAGAGAGGAGGGGTTGCAATTTTCCATTAAAAGTATTTGCGGAAAAGAGCGTCTAGATTGGCATGGATGCTTTTGCGCAAAAAGCGCTTTTGCGCAAAAGCATCCGTGCCAATCTAGACGCGGTTTTGCGCAAGAAAGCCCCGATCGCCATTTTAGCCATCGGGGCTTTTTTGCGCAAAACGGTTCTGGGTTGTCTACACTGGCCCTCTTGCGCAAAAGCATTTGCGCAAGAGGGCTTTTGCCCGAGCGGGAGCGTCATTGTATTTGCGCAAGAAGCACTGATTTTGTACATTACAAAGTCAGTGTTCTTGCGCAAATTCAAGCGGCCAGTGTAGACAGCTGGCAAGTTTGCAAAAACTTGCCAGTCTAGACGCAGCCAATGAGAATATCATCCTGGGTTGACTGAGCAACTAACCAGAAAGTCTCGGACTTGAGGGGAACTCAGCAAATGCTCGGGTGGAGATCCTATGGCAAGAGATTGGCAGGGCACATTTTCAGGGGTTCAGTGGGTGAGGCGTGTCTATGAGCACCGGAAGGGAAAGTTGCCGGCAGACGCACATGAGGCACTAAAAGAAGACCTCGGATGGATGACGTCATATACTGGGTGGCTCCAAAGGAACATTCATCCACAAAGATCCACAGGGGAGCACACAGAACGGACTAGGGTTGCAACCCTCCAGGTATGGAGAGCAGCTGGCAAGGCAGCAGGGATAGGCTGGTTTGTCTAAGAAATAGGGTTGCCAGGTGTCCGGTATTGACCCAGACAGTCTGGTATTTTCGCCTCCTGTCCAGTAAAAAAATTCAGAAAATACCGGACACCTAAAATGTCCTAAAATGTCCGGTATTTTCTGATTTTTTCCTGGCCAGGAGGCAAAAATCCCAGGTGCTTACCTGGTTCTGCAGGGGAGCTGTCCGGCCCGGAGCAGGAAGACAAGATGGCAGCCTGTTAGGGCCAAAAAGCCTCAAAAACGTTTCTTAAAGGGGCCATGCTGGGTTTTTTTGTTTTTGGTTAATAATTCTCGGGGTCCCCTTTTTTTTTTGGTCAACAACTTTGGTCTCCCCCCTTTTTTTTTTCTCAACAGAATTTTTTCCCCATTTTTTTTGGTGGGGGGGTGTTCGATATTTTTGGTTAAACCATCTGGCAAACCTACTAAGAAATGGCTTGTGGGTCTGAGGCTCAGGTCCATGAAGGATCTTTCTAGGCCTGCCTGGCAGCACGAAGGAGCTGTGGAAGAGGTAGGCCCTGCCCAACCAATGTGGCCCCGGTTACCATAATAACTGAGCACCTCACAGTCTTTGCCATTCACCTCACAACACCCCTGAGCAGCAGGGCAGGGCTCTTTGGCCCCCGTTAGAGAGAGAGCTGTCTCCCAGAGAGGGAATTGCCCAAGGTCACGCTGGAAATCCGCAGCAGATCCAGGATTTCAACTCAGCTCTCCAGTCTCAGGCCTGAGCCGCTGGGCCATTTTCCCTCCTCCCCGTGTCCCCGGTCAGCTTTGCAGGAGTGGCGAGCTCCCCAACGCTCTAGTGCTGAGGTCCCCTCGCCCCGGCCGTGGTTATGAACAGCACATTTCATTTCACAGCGAGCCTTTTGGTAACCCCCTTCTAATGTCCCGGGGGACCCTGAGAGGTGTGCCAGCGAGCCACTCATCCGCTCTGCTTGTCACCCCTGTTTGAACAGGGGCATAAGCCCAGAGTGAGCCAGGGCCGCTCAGCAGGCAGATTTCCTGACCACCCCAGGAAGGGTGTTGGAAAGAGCCTTTTTACGTGAGACGGGAGCTAGCTGGGTGTCTCCTCTGAGGCCTCTGGCCAGGTCCCAGAGGGTCATCCGTTAGGCGGTGTTGCTGCAAGCTGTGTGCTCAGCTTGCGTTGATTAGCGCAGGACTGTTGTGCACAGCCCCACTGAAGTGCAGCGCCCAGGCGGAGCGTATCACTGGCGTGGGGTGAGTTTCATGCTAGCTCCCTGGCAAAGGATAAAATGAGTGCGCTAACGGAAATCTCACGCCCTCACTGCGGGGAGACACCAGCCCTTGGAAATGGGTTCACCCCGGCCATAAAATCCGCAGTTCGGCTGGCTTGACAGACCCATTCACTCAAGCACCCAGGTGAGGAGCTGGCATTGCAACCGAGTTGCAGCATTTTGAACATAAGAACATAAGAATGACCGTACTGGGTCAGACCAAAGGTCCATCTAGCCCAGTAGCCTGTCTGCCGACAGTGGCCAGCACCAGGTGCCCCAGAGGGGGGTGGACTGAAGACAATGATCAAGCGATTTGTCTCGTGCCATCCATCTCCAGCCTCTGACAAACAGAGGCCCGGGACACCATTTCTATCCCCTGGCTGGCTAATAGCCTTTTATGGACCTAACCTCCATGAAATTATCTAGCTTCTCTTTAAACACTGTTATAGTCCTAGCCTTCACAGCCTCCTCTGGCAAGGAGTTCCACAGGTTGACTATGCGTTGTGTGAAGAAGAACTTTCGCTTATTAGTTTTAAACCTGCTACCCATTAATTTCATTTGGTGTCCTCTAGTTCTTATATTATGGGAACTAGTAAATAACTTTTCTTTATTCACCCTCTCCACACCACTCATGATTTTATATACCTCTATCATATCCCCCCTCAGTCTCCTCTTTTCTAAACTGAAAAGTCCCAGTCACTTTAGCCTCTCTTCATATGGGACCCGTTCCAAACCCCTAATCATTTTAGTTGCCCTTTTCTGAACCTTTTCCAAGGCCAAAATATCTTTTTTGAGGTGAGGAGACCACATCTGTACACAGTATTCAAGATGTGGGCGTACCATAGTTTTATACAGGGGCAGTAAGATATTCTGGGTCTTATTTTCTATCCCTTTCTTAATAATTCTATCCCTTTCTTAATAATTTTGGGCTATGCTCAGCGTGAGGCGGGTCGTTGGGCTCTGGAGGCTTGTTTTGGGGGAGGGGTGTGAGATGTGTTGGGGTTTTATGGGCACACAGAGTGAAAACCCAACGCATTGCTGCATGGCGATAGCCGCTAGAGGGCATCAATTTCCAGAGCCGTAAGCAGAAGTGCCGCCGAGAAGAAAATCTCCTTTTTAAGGTTTATCTTCTCTCCTGTTGCAGATAAGAAACAGGTACCTGGAATCGTAATCCTGTCACCTGCCTGGTTTGGGGTTTTTTGCCATCAACAAGCAGTGATGAGCCAGTTGTTCTTCTATGGAAGTGGCTCTGGCCCCCACAAATTCCCATGGGGATGGAGCTGGTTAGCTAGCAAAGCGCTGTTTTAGCCTGGAGGGTGCAGGTGTTCTGGGATGAGCAGTGGGGGCAGTTGGGGTATTTCTATACGGGGACCATTTCCAGGTGCTACACAAACTTGGGCACAGGATGGGGCTGCTCAAACTTCCATCGCGGGCTAAGGCAGCCCCTCGCTGGCTCGGCCCAGGGGGGGATAGTCACTGAATATAACGTCGTCTTTCTTCTCGACCATCTCAGTCCCTGGGCTGGCCTCTGTCCCTGCCGAACCAGGCCCTGCCTGAGAGCATCTGAAACTGCCAGGCACTTTTCCTGACAGTTCGGCAGGGCTGGCTTATGGCATGTGCGAATCATCACGCAATCCCTCCCCCATTCCCAGCTTCTGACAAACAGAGCCTACAGACACCATCCCGGATGATTCGGCCAAACCCCTGAATCTGCTACTGCGGCTTAATTCAGGTCAGATCCCAAACCAGAAAGGTCTGATTTTCTGCATCCCCTTGGGATGTGGCCCAAGCCTGGGGAAACCTCCTGGAGGCTTCAGTGCTGTCTAACTCTTAACCAGAATCCAAACCCGAATCCGGGTTAGCCTCAAGCCCAAATCTGCCTCTAAACCCAGTCCGGATCCAAACCCCGCTCCCCCACGCCCATCCCTACAGAGCAGTGGTTCCCAAACTTTTTGGCATCATGCCCCCCTTTTTGATTTTTGAAAAACCCTCATCCCCCTCCCCCAATAGCAGCAAAACTTGTTGAGCAAAAAAAAAAAGGAAAAAAGGAACTGACCAGGGCAGCAAAACTTGATGGGGGGGGAGGCTGGATCGCCTCGCGCCCCCCCCCCCCCGGAATTTCTTCATGTCCCCCCAGGGGGGCATGCCCCCCCCAGTTTGGGAACCCATGCTACAAAGAAACAGCGAGTGATAGACAGATGTTGCTGTTTCCACTGAGCACTTAAAACCTGTGCAGTTTTAAAAGCCTGTCTTGCCAAAGAGAGTAACATACGCACAATTCCACCGCGTGCCTGACAGCGTGGAGGCAGACTAAGGTGATTAGTTTGCCTATAAGTAGCAATTTATCACTAGTTCTTCTGTTGTGAGTGCTGCACTCATGCTAATGAGGTGATCTTTTGCTGTTCCTGGGAGGTGCAGCAGGGATGATGGGTAACTATACTCACCAAACGTCACTGCTGTCAGCTGATTACATTGCAAGGGGGAGGTCCCTCCGATTTACAGTTGCACTTTCACGAAACGACAGGGAAGCCTTTAAAAAGTGAGCTTTAGAAATCAACTGCATTGTGATTGGCTGCCTCTGAGGAGGTCATTTCCTTCCTTTAGCCAATCAGAACGGTTCGTGACGTTATTAACCCTGGCATAGGAGCGGCGTGGGTGGATCTCTGCGCACGGAAGTCAGCGAGGCAGGGAGGGGCCTGCCCAATTGCAAGATGAGGGGCGTAAGGTTTCCGCCGTAGCATCCTGCATCCACTTGATCATGTAGTGGCCCCTCTCTCAGGCAGTTAGTTGGGAACAGTGTCCGGACGGCAGTGCAGCGTTGCACCATGGGTTGTCTTTTGACGGTGTCTTTAGTGACGTGTGCAAACCCATGAATGCCACGGAAGCATTCACAGCTCGGGTTAATGGGTCAGGTCAGCGTAAGTATTAACCCCCGATCACACTGACCAGACCCGTCTCATAATCACCTGCTGGCTCCCCCCATCTCTCTGTATGCATCTCTTTTCTGTTGTCCTACTTAGCCCTACAGAGCTTACAGACTGTGGGTTTTGTCCCACGTTTGTACAGCACCTGACGCAACGGAGCCCTGTTTAGTAACTATCTGCAATGCTATGGTAGCAATAAGAACAGCTTGTATATGTGCGCAAGGGGCACAGTTACCTCTCTCTGTTGTGTCAATGTGTGTTTCAACCAGTGATACCCAAACCGTGGCTCAATGTATTTCCTGCAGCTACTTTGCCGCACATGAGATAAAACACGTTGTGATGGAATTACTAACCCGTCTAATGTATTAGCCAATCGGATGCTTTTAACATGTTAGAAACCAATTAAGTTATCAAATTGAACTGACTTATATGCCGTGAGAATAAATATTTTCCTGGTTGTACTGTTTAAATACGAAAAAGAATGATAGTAAATGAAACAATGAATTCCCACTGTTGTGGCTCTTTCGGGTAATGTCAATTGCTAACTGGGCTCCTGAGCTACTCTGATCTGAGTTTCACTGGTTTAAACCAGTCATGCAGCTGTTGCTTTAATGCAAGGGTGGGGAATAATTTTTGTAGGGGGCCATTTCACCAATTCTGGCAGTGGTTGCAGGCCGGCCCCGGAAGGGGCAGGGCCTTAGGCGGAAGGGGTGGGGTCTTAGGCGGAAGGGGCGAGCCCCTGGCGAGGGGTGGAGACTTTGCATGCTCCCTTGGCTCCCAGATCTCAATTGGCCTGCGGGTGGGAGTATGGCAGGGCAGGCCGCGGGCCGGATCAAACGGCTTGGCGGGTCAGATCTGGCCCGCAGGCCCTATCTTGCTTGCGTCTGCTTTAACAGGAAGTCGTGTGCTTTTTCTTTTCTGTGTCAGGCTAACGTTTTCAAAAGGGACGTAGGCACTTGAGGCCCGATCAATTTCAGTGGACGTTAGGATCCGTTTCAATGGCTCCTCCTTCAATCTTTGAGGATGTGGGCCAAAGGTTCCTATGTCCCCTTGACTTTACGGGATATTTAGGAGCTGAAATCGCTTGTGTAAATGGGACTTGGCTGGTTTTGAAAAGGTTACCCTGGAGTTTAATGGCTTTCTTGGGAGCCATTCTCTGCATTATCAAATATTGTTTTATTACTGCAGTGCCTAGGAGTCATGGCCCATAACCCCATTGTGCACAGAACAAAGATGCTTCCATTCCCAGCGTAAGCTAAGAGGCAGCTGCTGGATGCAGACTGTGGGCGGCACAAGGAAAGAATGAGATGATACTGGTCAGCCTTGACGAGCACTGGGATCTGCACACAACAGCCTCTAATGAAGGCCCGTGTGGGTATCATGGCAGATGAGGGGTTCAAGGAGGGATCTGAAGGAGGACATGGAGTGAGTTTAACAGGGTTCAGAATGGAGAGGGGTTACTAGTGGTGTTCCCCAAGGGTCAGTCCTAGGACCAATCCTATTCAACTTATTCATAAATGATCTGGAGAAAGGGGTAAACAGTGAGGTGGCAAAGTTTGCAGACGATACTAAACTGCTCAAGGTAGTTAAGACCAAAGCAGACTGTGAAGAACTTCAAAAAGATCCCACCAAATTAAGTGACTGGGCAACAAAATGGCAAATGAAATTTAATGTGGATAAATGTAAAGTAATGCACATTGGAAGACATAACCCCAACTATACATATGATATGATGGGGGCTGAGTTTGCCACAACTAATCAGGAAAGAGATCTTGGCGTCCTCGTGGATAGTTCTCTGAAGACGACCACGCAGTGTGCAGCGGCAGTCAAAAAAGCAAACAGGATGTTAGGAATCACTAAGAAAGGGCTAGAGAATGAGACAGAGAATATCTTATTGACCTTATATAAATCCATGGTATGCCCACATCTTGAATACTGTGTACAGATGTGGTCTCCTCATCTCAAAAAGGATATACTGGCATTAGAAAAGGTTCAGAGAAGGGCAACTAAAATGATGAGGGGTTTGGAACGGGTCCCATATGAGGTGAGATTAACGAGACTGGGACTTTTCAGCTTGGAAAAAGAGGAGACTAAGGGGGGATAGGATAGAGAGGTCTATAAAATCATGAGTGGTGTGGAGAAAGTGAATAAGGAAAAGTTATTTACTTGTTCCCATAATATAAGAACTAGGGGCTGCCAAATGAAATTAATGGGCAGCAGGTTTAAAACAAATAAAAGGAAGTTCTTCTTCACACAGCACATAGTCAACCTGTGGAACTCCTTGCCTGAGGAGGTTGTGAAGGCTAGGACTATAACAGGGTTTAAGAGAGAACTAGATAAATTCATGGAGGTTAAGTCCATAAATGGCTATTAGTCAGGATGGGTAAGGAATGGTGTCCCTGGCCTCTGTTTGTCAGAGGGTGGAGATGGATGGCAGGAGAGAGATGGCTTGATCATTACCTGTTCGGTTGACTCCCTCTGGGGCACCTGGCATTGGCCGCTGTCGGCAAACAGGATACTGAGCTGGGTGGATCTTTGGTCTGCCCCAGTATGGCCGTTCTTATGAGTTAGGTGGATGTTTTCAGGAAGCTCTTCCCAAGTGTGAGAGGCACAAGAGGCTCCTTCATGAATTTCCTGCAGATGAGGGAAAGCACGAAGGGGCCAGTTTGAAAATGTACCACGCAGGCGGTGGAGGCTGGGCTGACGGGCTGACTGCGGGCGGGGGGTGAAGGAGAGATGGGTGGCAGAGCGGGGATAAGCCAGGAAGGTCCTTGAAAGTGAAGGCACGTCGCTTGTGTCTGATATGTCAGAGAGCAGGGAGTCAGGGAAGGGATGCAAAGGGGGGGGAGGGGCGGTGACATGTTCAAAGCAACGGGCCAGAAGGACGATTTTTGCGGCAGCCTTTGGAAGAGGTCCCAGCAGGACGAGACTGCATTTGCCAGGCCAGAGAGACGGAGGTTTCCGTAATCACCAGCGTGGCTGAGAGGGGGTCTGCAGGTCGCATACAACGTAGCATTACGATTAACAATGGGGCAGTTCATTAACCCCCCTCACACACGCGGTCGCGCAAAGCAAGTCATGGCTGTTGCTCATCTCCCCTGCGAATCTCCGCGGCTGCCGAAACCCTGCTCTGTGCTCTGCTAGGTAGAGAGGCAGTCGCCCTGCCCTCAAAGGGGAAAAACCCCAGCCGCTTTCAGCAAGCTTGCAGCCAAGAGCAGTTCTTCCTTTCTGCCTCTGGACACACGGGCCCGATTTACTGCTCTCGCTACAGAGCAGCTGGGGACATCCTGTGGGGAGGAATGGGAGGGACCCTGCATGTTTGGCAGCGGTGGTTTCAGAGAGCCGTTCTCTGGTACCAATTGCATTTTTCTGCTGTCATGGCAACCTCTATAGATTCTGGTCACAGCTCTGGCCGCTCCTGCCGCAGCCGGCCATAGAAACCTTACCTAGAGCAATGTCAATCAACGAAGTCACGGGAGACACCCGGCCAGAGGTCAGAGGGGCTGTCTGGGAGATCCCCCGGGATTTATAAAGCCCAGAACATGCTCTAGGAACGGGGATCTCTCTGAATGGCTAGGGAAGGATGAAATCCTCCCACTCAGGCTTGGCCTGCATTTTTTTTTCCTCTTTGCGCGTGGGAGCAGCGTGCGGGTTGCTGGAGAGAATCCTTACATAAGTCTTCGCCGACGCAGATCCTGCTGCGAACTCCATTGTGCGAAGCCTCCACGCCCAGAGGTAATTACACGGCCCTGTGCCGCCAGCACAAAATAACACACAGGCTGGAGACACATTGGTTTGGAAATGCGGCTCCCTGGGGCCGCCTCATGAGACACATTTCCTCCTTGGCAGGATGTGGGGGGCCGGGGCGGCAGGCTGTCTCTCTCTGTCGGCTGCGGGGTGGCTGCAGAGCAGGCAGTCTCAGAGAGGGCTGGGGGCAGCAGGGAGTCGCGTTGCCGGTCGCAATGACCACCGGCTTCAGGCTTACAGCTCACAGAGCCAAGAGTAGTAGATGGATGGATGCACAACAGCATCCTTCTCCTGCCCAAGCAATGCTGTCCGAAACCTGGACTCCAAGGGTGTGTCTAGCCTTTTTTCGAAAAAACTGCACCTGCATCTAGACTGCCACTGTGTTCTTTCGAAAGTGAATCGAAAGAACGCGGCCATTTTTTCAATCGCGGTAACCCTCATTTTATGAGGAAGAACGCCTTTTTTCAAAAGTACTCTTTCGAAAAAAGGCGCTATTGAATGCAAACTGTGCTTTTTCGAAAGAGAGCGTCTAGACTCTCTTTCGAAAAAGCGGCTTGCTTTTTCGAAAAATCTGCTTGTAGTCTAGACGCTCTTTTTCGAAAGAGGCTTTTTCGAAAGAGGCTTGCAGTCTAGACGTAGCCCAAGTGTCCAAGCGATGAAGTATTACCTGCCAGTGGTTGATGGAGACTAGGAGAGCCTTGTACAGGTTGGACCTCCCTGGTCCAGCACCCTTGGAACTGGACTGGTCCTGGATGAGGGATTTTGCCTGACCAGCGGAGGTCATTTCTGGCCCCCTGCTACCTGCCCCCCCCACCCCAGCACTGGTCCGGATGCTGGCCTCCCAGCTGAAGCCCCCCACTGCTACCAGCTCCACTGTGCTGCTGGTCCCACTGGGCAGCCCCCCAGCCAGATTCCCAGCCATGAAAATGAAATGTTGCTGTGCCTCAGTTTCCCTTTTCACACAGCACACCAATTTTGGAATACCCCTTCTCAGGTGAGAAGCTCCAAACTCAATTACAGGTATCAACAGTGAAATGTCAGTATCACAGGGTTTTTTTTAACATACAGTGTGTCCTTGGGTACATTTCTTAACAGTTTCCAGGGCCCTTGCACAAGATCATGCACATTGGACGTTGTTACAATTCTTAGTAACAGCAGTACAGTGGTTACCACAGTTGACATCAGCAACAGGATCAAACCCATAGCAAGTGTACCCTGACAATTTTGGGTTTTTTGATTTAAAAAGTTGCAGCCTTCCTTGGCAACACAAGTCTTGCCCTTCCCCCATTGCCCTGTGGGTTTAAATTGTGAACTCTCCATCTTAACAAAGACAAAGGGTTGGCTGGGTGTGCTCACAATGGCTATGGAATTCCCTTGCTCCCCATAGCTAATCAGAAAGCAAGAAGTCCAGACACTAACCTGGCACCCTGCTTTCAATCTAGTTTTCCATTTGGTTTTCCAAGTGGGCCACTGCCTCACAGAGACAGGGCCTAGGTGAACTAGCCTGGGAGACTTTAAGATTCCTTGTTCACTCACAGAACCAGACTGGAACCATTCATGTTTCCGCCACACACACTCCCCAGCAAGCTGGTCAAACACAGTCACTTGGTCACCAGAGGGCTGTTTCATCTCCCTGGCTGCTTCCACCCCATCTGAAACACCCTCCAATACCTCTGCAACTTCCTTACCCTTGTCCACACTGGATCTTTCTAAACCCAAGTCACTTTCACCCGCTTCAGGCACAGCAAACTGCTGGCCAACATCACCATAAGGATCCTCTTCCTTATGACCTTCTGTAAGCAAAAGTTCACCTTTCCCTGGCCCTACAGAAACATCCCACCGCTATTTACTATGTTTTCTCTCAGACCTCCAGGGAGAAATTGTAGCCAGTGATTGCTACATGCATATTCATAAGCATACATTCAGCAATATGGATCTGGGCAAAGTCTGGCCTTATGGCCTTGATGTAACAACAAACTTAACCATAAATTGCATTGCTTGACATACCAAAGAATATAACAAGAAGGCACAATAAAGAGCCTAACATAAATCGTAACTAAGAGAGCTACTAGGGTCAAGGGAAGGGGAAAAGCAGAGGGGTATGTTCGCCCAGCTAGACGCCAAAGGAGGAGGGGGATCCAACTGGCTACACATATCACCATGTAAACATCATTCAGAAGAATGAGGTGCATTGGGGCCTTGCTATATTCAACTCTAATATAAAAGTGCAAGGGCACATCCATGAACAATCCCTCCTGGTCACTTCTGGCATCAGAGTTTAGGAGCAGTAGAATTAGTCTCATGCTGTTCCTTGAGTCAGCCCAAAGGTCCGTCTAGCCCAGTATCCTGTCTGCTGACAGCAATCAATACCAGATGCCCCAGAGGGAGTGAACAGAACAGGGAATCTTCAAGTGATCCCACTCCTGTCACCCATTCCCAGCCTCCAACACACAGAGGTTTAGGGACACCCAGCAGATGGGGTTGCATCCTTGACCATCTTGTCTGATAGCCACTGATGGACCTATCTTGAACATATCTAGTTCTTTATTGAACCTTGTTTTAGTTTTGGCCTTGCCAGCAGTCCCTGGCAAAAAGTTTCACAAGCTGATTGTGCAGTGGGTGAAGTTCTTCCTTTTGTTTGTTTTAAACCTGCTGCCTATTAATTTGATTGGGTGACCCCTAGTTCTTGTGTTACGAGGAGTAAATGACACTTCCTTATTTACTTCCTCCGTGCCAGGCATGATTTTATAGACCTATCCCAGTGTTTCTTACACTTTTTAAGACAGAGGAACACCAAACAATAACTTTTTTTTTTATGAGGAACACCAAGGACTTTTTGTTGAGAAAAAAAAAGAGGCTGGGAAAAAGTTATTGAGCAGAAAAAAAAAAAAAAAAAAAAAGGGTCGCGGAAAAGTTATTAAGGGGAAAAAAAAGTCTCCTGTCCCTTTAAGGGTGGCCATTTTGAACTCTGTTATTCTCCATGGCACACCTCTGACTGCCTTGCGGCACACCGGTGTGCCACGGAACACAGTTTAAGAAACACTGCTCCATCCTATTTTCTCTTTTTCTAACCTGAAAAGTCCCAAGCTTTTTTAATCTCTCCTCATACAGAAACTGTTCCATATCCCTTGTGACAGACCCAAACCAGCAACCTGCCACACTCTGGTGGAAGGCAGATAGGGCGCTGGATTAGTGTTTTTCTCTTCCCAGAGTAAACTCCTAGAGTCTGCTGCCATGAAATGAAGATAAGCAAACACCACCGGCTAGTTAATTAGATTGCTCCCTCAGGCAAGTCATTCAACACCTGTAGCCAATTAAAGCCAGGGGGCTGCTTTAAAAGGTTTCCCCAAGGGGGGGGACAAAAAGTGAGGGACTGGAAGGAGGAAGGGTGGAACAAGAAGAGGCTGTGTGTGAGCTGAGGGTTGGCTAGCAGGTACCAGAGGGAGACACTTGCGCTATGTCTACATTGGCATGATCTTGCGCAAATACTCTTTAACGCAAGAGTTCTTGCGTTAAAGTATTTGCACAAGAGAGCGTCTACACTGGCATGTGCCTTTGCACAAAAGATGTGCTTTTGCGCAAGAGCATCCGTGCCCAGTATAGACGCTCTCTTGCGCAAGAAAGCTCCGATGGCCATTTTAACCACCGGGCTTTCTTGCTCAAGAAATTCATGTTGCCTGTCTATACTGGCCTCTTGCACAAGAACAGTTGTGCAAAAGGGCTTATTCCTGAGCGGGAGCATCATAGTTCTTGCGCAAGAAGCACTGATTTCACATATTAGAACATCAGTGTTCTTGCGCAAGAACTCCCTGCCAGTGTAGACAGGCAGCGAGTTTTTGCACAAAAGTGGCGGCTTTTGTGCAAGATCGCACCAATGTAGACACAGCATTGGAGGGGTTGTTTGGGGAAGTGGTCCAGGGAAAAAGCTGCCAGTTCAGAAGGAAAAGCAATCCTGACTGTTGCTGCTTCCTTAGGGTCCCTGGAGTGGATGTTTTCAGAGAACTAACCACAATGACTCCAAGATCTCCTGAGCGGCAACAGCTGAGTTAGACCACCTGGGTAGCTGGGATAGCAGGTCTGGAAGAGGTACACTGAGCAGCACAACTAAATTCAAGTTGTGACAGATTGTTTAATGTAAGTAATTAGCACATGGTTTAAAGGACTGTTCAAAGTGGAGCGACCTATGAACACCTCTGTGCTTCCAGGGTCTGTTTGTCCAGGAAGGAGCACAAGCTAACTCTTCTTCTATTGTAGAAGAAGAGTTGTAAAGGCTGATAAAGAGAGGCTTGTATCAGCTTGTAAAGGCTGATAAAGAGAGGACGGATTGACCAGCTACTAGCCTAGCACTTGGGAAAACAGAGGGAATATATACGCACAAACACCCCGTTTAAAAAAAAGGGGTGCTTTTTCTCGGTGCCTCAGTTACTCATCTGTAAAGTGGGGATGGTAGGATAAAAGCATGAAAAAGTTGCAAGGTGCTTATACTGTGTCGTGGGCAGGAGTGGCCCGAGGCGGGTTGCGGCAGCTGGTGCCCCAGGCGGAACGCGCGATCGGCGCCCCCGCCTGCACGGTCGTCAATGAAGTGACGTCATCATTGGGCGCCCTGGGCACCCCATGATGTCATCATCGGGCGCTGTTGAAGGCAGCACTCTAGGCGACGGCCGAGTTGGCCTATAGTCACGGGCCGCCCCTGGTCATGGGGGCCCTGTATGTACCTAAAATGCATGACCTTTCTCCCAACCTGACACACATTCCATGCCTGCTTCGGTCTGACTTGTCAACCAATGTGACTGATGGTCGCTACTAAATAGTCTCAGAAGGTAGTGCACTCTGCGTTGTACTGAATAGGCTGCAGTCAGAAGGAGGCTGTCACTTCTAAAGGAGGCAGAGCATTTGCCGTCCACGTCCCACTGAGTATTCTAACTCCCTTTGGTGCCCTTCAGAATCCCAGACTGTCAAAACATCTCCGCCCAGAATGAGTGGCTCACCGCTGGGATAACTGGGCCTGGAAATGTGCTTGGATTGTGAGCTCAGCTGTGAGCAGAACGGGAAAGGGCAGAAGATGGCACAATAATCAATAGCAGGGCTACTCAACACATGGCCCGCGGGCCGCCGCATGCGGCCCACGGCCCGTTTGTCTGTGGCCCGTGGTGCGGTTTGGGTTTACATGGGGCTCAACATGCGGCCTGCGGGTGGGAGCCAAAACAAAAAAAGTAGTCAATATAATGGTCTTCTGTTGATATGCGTTTTAGTAGTTAAATTCCTGGACTGTCATTGCTCATTAAAAGTGCTGTCATATGGGTAGAAATCGGGTAAATATTGCATTTTATTTATATCAGCAGAACTGATTTATATGGGGGCCTGCATGTTGCTTAGTCTTGCCTTAATCTTTGTATTCCTGCCTATCAGTGTGAAAGAAGCTATTTGCATATATTTGCATATAGATTTGCATGTATATGCAACCACACTTAAGTTGCGGCCCTTGGCATGTGCTGTGAGTATCATTGTGGCCCCTGGGTCTTCCAAAGTTGAGTAGCCCTGATCTATAGTAACAACTGGGGAGGGGAGAAGGGACAGAGGGGCGACTGGACTAATTGAGTACAAACAAGCAGGGGTGTTGGATACTGTTCATGGGCGGCGTGTTAAAATTATGTTTGGCAAAAACCAGAAGCTGTTGCATGAGAAATTAAGGAACCAAAGCCCGTGTGTTGGAGATCAGAGTCAACAAAGAATGAGGGGCTGGGTTATTCCACCCAGCATGCCTTGCAAGGATGTTAAAGAAAGAGACTTGGTGTATGTGGGTGGAGGGGAAGGAATATGGGTAAGGTCTGAGTTATAAATTGACCTGGGAATGTGGTTGGCCCTTTGGGATGAGACGAACCTTTTTCATTTGGTGAGATTGGTGTTCATAGCCTCTCACCTGTATAAGGCGTGGTCCTGGTGGTGGCTCAGGAGAACTGAAGTCCATGAAGGGTGTCAAGGCTGTTTCCGACACTGGCACGACAAATGCAGAAGTGGGGGCCTGCAAAAGCACCCCAAAACCTTGTCTCTACAGGATATGGTACAAAAACTTTCCCCAAAATCCTAATACTCAGATTTTGGGACAATATCCGCTGCCATCATTCAATTAATTCCACACCAAAAAAAAAAAAAAAAAAATCAGGGAAGAGATCACTTGGGAAATCTCATTCCTAAGGTAAAACTAGGACACCAAAATGAACCAATACCAGGTTAATTAGAAAAAGAAACAAACTTTTATTATCAAAACAAAACTACAGTTGCAAGCATAATAAAGTGGCTAGATGGAAAGGGCTACCAATTGATTTAAATACTCAGGGAAAAAAGCCCTGGGCTAGAAAGCTTTCATTATAAAAGAGAGAAAACCCAATTACCAGCTCAGACATTCATTCCAAATTCCCAAACCAGAAAACAACAAATATCTAAACTTTGCCCTACTTACACATGATAAGAGGTCTTTTCTTGGAGAGAGATGGGCCTCCCATCTCCTTCAGTCTTGGAAGAAACTGCTCTGCTTTTCAGACAAAGGAGGGGGGGGAAAATAAAAATTCCTTTGTCCACGTTTGAAATCCCTACCTGCATTGCTATTGGCTGACCAGATACCTGGCTAGGGACAGGAGGCATAGTTAACCCCTTAGGCCCCAGGGTCTGGTCAGCACTCCTGATTATGACAAGGGGCTTACTTGTATGGCTTTTTGTTAGCCACTGTGGTGAAGAGAAGTGCTTTTGATGACTGTTTTGGTGTGCCTTATCGTGAGGGACACCCCTTCCCCACAATCTTGGGCTGTAAGGGTATGTCTAGATTGCGGCGCTATTTTGGAATACCGGAAGTATCCCAAAATAGCAATGCTGCATATTTAAACGTGCTCGCTATTTCCCAAAATAGCAGGTGCACTATTCCAGTGTCCCTGTAACCCGTGTTCCCTGAGGGTTAAGGGATTCATCGGAACAGTGCCTTATTTTGAAATTTGGCCCTGTCTACACAGCGCCACATTTCAAAATAAGCTCTTTTGACCTAGACTCGGGATAAGCTACGCAATTTGCTCAAATTGCGTAGCTTATTCCGACGAAAGGGTGCTGTCTAGAGGCACCCCAAGTGGCCAAATCTCTATGCAAGTTGCCCTAAATTGACGAACTCACCGGTGTCCCCCAGAATCCTGCTGGTTATGCTCACGAAGAGCAGAGCCCCCATAGTGTCAGTGAGTGGCTGTGTGGGTGGAGGGGCCCACCAGGCAGGATCGAGACTTTGGAGAACTCTGCCCCTCTCACATCCAAAGCCATGGGGAATGTTTTCCCAGTTTCCTTTTTCTAGCATTTTACAGCTTGGCTCATGCTTCAGCTACATCTCTGCCCGTGGGCGGAGATTAGCTCGAGTATAAATTGGTGGTGGGTGGTCGGGAAGGTGTCGGCAGCACAGATGGGATAGAGAACAGGATCTGAGCATCTTAAATCTTCATCTACTTCTCCCCTTCCATTTGGCAATATACAATTTAGCACAGTCTAAAAAGGGTAAAAACACCTTCTTTTTGGATTGGAGTTTAACAGCTTTAGGCTGGCAAAGCCAGTTGATTTTCAAATGTTTCCAGATTGAGGTCTAAAAAATCACGCCACCTCTGGGCGATGGACAAATTCCTTCATTTTGGCTGAGCGAAAAGGATAAGAGGGAAGGTCCTCTTATGGATTGGTAAGTGGTTAAAAGACAGGAAACAAAGGGTAGGAATAAATGGTCAGTTTTCAGAACGGAGGGAGGTAACTAGTGGTGTCCCCCAGGGTCTGTCCTGGGACCAATCCTATTCAACGTATTCATAAACAATGGTGAGGTGGCCAATTTTGCCGATGATACTAAACTGCTCAAGATAATGAAGTCCAAAGCAGACTGTGAAGAGCTTCAAAAGGATCTCTCCAAACTAGGTGACTAGGCAACAAAATGGCAGTTGAATTTTAATGTTGATAAATGCGAAGTAATACACATTGGAAAACCTAATCCCAACTATACATATGAAATAATGGGGACTAATTTAGCTATAACTACTCAAGAGAGAGATCTTGGAGTCACTGTGGATAGTTCTCTGAAAACATCCACTCAATGTGTGCAGCAGCAGTCAAAAAAGCAAACAATGTTAGGAATCATTAAAAAAGGGATAGAGAATATCTTATTGCCTCTATAAAATCATGGTATGCCCGCATCTTGAATACTGTGTACAGATGTGGTCGCCTCATCTCTAAAAATATATCTTGGCACTGGAAAAAGTTCAGAAAAGGGCAACAAAAATGATTAGGGGTTTGGAATAGCTGCCATATGAGGAAAGATTAAAAAGACTGGGACTTTTCAATTAGAAAAGAGGAGACTAAGGGGGGATATGATAGAGATCTATAAAATCATGACTGATATGGACAAAGTGAATAAGGAAAAGTTGTGTTCCCATAACACAAGAACTAGGGGGCACCAACTGAAATTAATAGGTAGCAGGTTTAAAACAAAAGGAAGTTTTTCTTCATGCAACGCAGTCAACCTGTGGAACTCCTTGCCAGAGGAGGTTGTGAAGACCCGGACTTTAACAGGGTTCAGATAAGAGCTAGATACATTCATGGAAGTTAGGTCCATCAATGCTTATTAGCCAGGATGGGCAGGAATGGTGTCCCTACACTCTGTTTGTCAAAAGCTGAGAATGGGTGACAGGAGAGGGATCACTTGAAGATTCCCTGTTCTGTTCATTCCCTCTGGGGCACCTGGAGTTGGCCGCTGTCAGCAGACAGGATACTGGGCTAGATGGACCTTTGGTCTGACTGAGTATGACAGTTCTTATGGTCTTATATAGCTTTTCAAAGCAGCCTATGGAATTTAAATATCTCTTCAATTCCTATTAATGGAAGGTGTGTGTCTAAATCCCCTTGATCTCTCTGACAACCTCAGCCCTCATGCACGGGGTATCGCATGCTGTGCATTGCAGACTGAGGCCGATAGCATGCCTAACTGCGCCAGATTTATTTTTCTGATCTTTTAAATGAGGATGTTTTCTTTGTTCGCCACGTCACTGTCAGGACATATGGTGCAGAAGCCTCCGAGGAGCAGGCAAACACACCGTGGCATTCTAAAATGAGGGGCGTTAGTTAATATCTTATTTGGTGGTGACTGGGGACCGAGCATCTGTTCGTTGAGTGTGGGAGGCATTTCACAGGGACAGATTTGGAATTGAATGTTTCCCACGGCCCCTTCCCCGAGCAGGGAGCCAACACCCCTCCATCTCCAAGTCTGTCAGCCCTCCCTGGAGTTCGGTGCTGAAATACCTTGAGGATCAGGCTGACAAACTCACGTCAGCGCATGGTTCAGGCCGCTGGGCCAGCTGGAAAGAGAAGGACGGAGCGGAGCCGAGATGTCGAAGAGAAGTTTTCCAGGAGAAAATTCTGCTGCTGGTGCTCCACTTTGTAAGTCTGATGCCCCTGCACCGCCTCCCACTAGTGTAAGAGAATGCAGAGCTAGGCCCATTCTCACTCCCTTTCTGCACGGGGGGACTGTTACTTTATTTTAAAAGACCCTGAAGTGATTAGACCTGCTATCCGCTCCCCTTCCCCATCCTCTGTAAATCCACTGAATTATCAGCCTTTATGCTGTGCTGCTATCTCTGGTGATTACAGGTTAACTGCAGGCCAGTTCTGGCAAAAATGAAGGACCCTCACAGAAATAGAATGCTGCTTTGCATTTATTTGGGAGAGGGTGGGAAGCAGGGGCAGGAAAATTGGCCTATACTTGGTGAGCTCTGACAGATGTGTCTACTGAACAATACAGTGAAATGTGTGTAGTGAACAGGATATATCAAACTTAACTGAATGCCAAACAAAGGTTAATCTGTGCTTTGAGTTCTGGGCAGGTTTGGATCTATCCATACCTTACCCAATCTGGAGCTTCAGGGGGTAGTCGAGTTAGTCTGTTACAGAAAAAAACAACAAATGGTCTGGTAGCACTTTATAGACTAACAAAACATGGAGATGGTATCATGAGCTTTGGTGGGCTGTTTTGTTAGTCTATAAAGTGCTACCAGACCATTTGTTGTTTTTATCCAATCTGGTTTGCCATTTCCTAAATTCTAATGTAATTCATATGTGCTTATGGGTTTCTGCACTGGAGTGGAATATCTGCTGATGTTCGTCCAAAAAGCACAAACCAATTAACCAAATCTAATAGGATTAGCTCCCGTCTCCCACAACTCTTTAATGACCTGATAATCAATATTAGAATCCCACACAGGATGCAGAATTAATCACAGACTCACTGGCTAAGTGATAAATGTCCCCAAGTCGCCTGTTTAGAACTTTGATTTCTCAGCCACAGGGATCTGATCCTTCTACATCAGGGCATGTATGAGAGAGGCCCCAAAGCAGGAGCGTTAAAAACGTTCACATAAAGGACGAGTGATAATGGGCCTTAAATAAAGCATATCAAGTGGCAGATATTTTTGGGGAGAGTAGAGTTAAATAATCATCTAAGGGTTAGTTAGAGCAGTGTTTGTCAACCTTTTTTCATAAAGTACCCCATTAAAAAAAAATTATAAGTATCTCCAGTACCTACAGTTTTCAGACACACACAATTTTTTCTACCATTGCAACACATTTGTTTAAACAACGTAATCGTAGCCAGGCGGGCGATGAAATTTTTGAGTGTAAAAAGTGTAAAAATAATAAAGCGCTGTAAAACTTAAAACAAAAATTCAGTTTTCTCCAAATTTCAGTTGTTGACATATCCCTCAGACTTCTCTCGAGTACCCCTGAGGGTATTCGTACCACTGGTTGAGAAACACTAAGCTACAGCAATAGAGTTATAATAATAGATAATGAAGGTTTCTTAGTAACATATGAGGTGTTAAAACTGCCACACAGCTGGGTGGAATGTTTTGAATTTAGAAATTCGGAACGTGTTCCTTGAAAATTCCAAGTTTTGTCAGAAGAATGGGAAAAATTCACTGCCCCTTTTCATGAAATCCTGCATTCAACAGTCCTCCCACCCACTTTCAATCCGTTCTGTTGTCACCGATGAGATGAGACTCGTGTGGTAAAAGGAGCCTGAAAAAACCCGTCTATAACTGGAAGTACAAGTAAACAGGCAATTAACTGGAAAGCAAAACCTGAGCGTGTCACCTCTTCTAAACAACCTGGCAGACAGATGGCTGAAGAGCCACAAACTTCTGTTCAAGCAGACCCAAAGTAGGATTATAGAAAAGCAACCGCCTGCCATTTCGAAGGGAAAGCTGAGCCATGCTTAGGCACGAAAAGCAGCATTTGTCGTGAGCTGTCTCCGGGTGAGCAACATTGGTCTCATCCGCTAAAAGTGGCTTCTCGTACATACGGCGTCAGAGAGACGAGTGTCAAGCTGAAATGGGGAGGCGGCCATTTTCCATGCCATGGAAATGTCACTTCCTCTGACTGGTTTATGGACAGCCATGTCAGAGGAGTGGTTCCTTCACTGTTGTGGCTGAGATTCTACCCTGGAAGGGGACGTAAGGAGGAGGCAGATGTGACAGGTGAAAAAGCCGCGGATGAGGTTGGCGGTTTGCGTCCCAGCTGAAAATGGTTGCCTGAGGGAATCCTGAGCCCATCCTTCTGCATTAGGGCCAGGGACGGCTCCTAGCCGCGCCTCTGCTGCCTTCCATTAGCCACAGGGAAGGAAAGGGCTTGGACTTTCTGTGATGCAAGCAGGAGAAAACAGCTGCTTTTCAGCCCCTATGGCTTGCATGAGCCAAGTTGGAAAAGGAGACACAAACGTGCCTCCATGTCGCACCTCTCGGTAGGAGCTTCTGTCACCCAGCTCCATTCAGTGGCTGGGTGGCACTCCATGTAGGAACATAAGAACGGCCACACTGAGTCAGACCAAAGGTCCATCTAGCCCAGTGTCCTGTCTGCCAACAGTGGCCAATGCCAGGTGCCCCACTGGGAGTGAACAGAACAGGGAACCATCAAGTGATCCCTCTGCTGTCACTCATTTCCAGCCTCTGACAAAGAGTCTAGGGACACCATTCCTGCCCATCCTGGCTAATAAGCATTGAATTTCCATGAATGTATCTAGTTCTTTTTTGAACCTTGCTAAAGTGCTGGCCTTCACAAGATCCCCTGGCAAGGAGTTCCACAGGTAGCCTGGTGTTCGTAAAGCACAGCACGATACTGAAGAGCGAGCAAGGTATTTAGAGTGACCCTATTTTCCCCAAGGGAAAATGGGACATCTTCAGCTCACTGGGGTGCCCCACCGCCAGGCTGGACTCACCTGTGGTTTCCCTCTCCACTGGTGCCTGGGGCTCCCCGCTGGTCACCTACGATGCTCTCTGCCCCCCCCTCCCGAATGCAGGGCTGGTCCTCCAAGCCCCGCCCCCAATGCCAGTCTGCAGGTGGGGTTGGTCCTCTGAGCCTCCCGATGCACACCCGTAGCCTCCTACCCCCCCATGATCCGTGTCCTATCCACGTGTCTGAGTGTCGGGCTGGTGGTCTGAGCTCCCCTGCCACCCACCCATGTGTGGGGCCAGCTAAAGGACTCCCCCTGTTGCATGCTGGCCTGCAGGGCTGCCCAAGGCCCCCCTTCATATGGGGGGCAGATTGGCTGGTCCAAGCCACTCTCCCCTGCCCTCCTTAAGAATCCAACTTTTCTGACAGAGAAGGCTGGCTCACAGGGCAGTTGAAAAGCAGCTGGAAATTTAGTTGGATGCCCATGGAATGAGGGAATTGAGAAACCTGCATCATGTGATGCTGAACCTGCCCCATGAGGAATCGTGAAGCCTTCCCAATACCCGTTGTGGCCACTCATGGTGCACGTCTCTCTGTGTCGATGCAAGAACTGCGAGTGTGGCTGCACTCTGTCCACACAAGGAGCATAGTGTGGGCATGCACCAGCAGTTTAATTACAGCAGTGGCTGAACTTCAACACAACGTATGTCTTTGTAAAGTGGACACAGCCTACGTTGTCCCCCCTCTTCCATCACCGTGCTGAGCGCCTAGCTCAGGTCTAGCTCTATAATCCCTCATTTTGCCCTTTTTGTGTCCTCCGCCCTGTGGCCAGGAGTGACAGAGGAGTAAGTGCTCGCCACTCCCTCTTTTGGTGAAAAGGGAAGAGGGTGACAATGGACAGCTGCATTTGCATAGGCTGCCCACCCACAATTCCTCTAGTGACACTTGTGGAGTCACCGTAACCATACAGGGACTTGGGTTTTGGGGGGTGGTGGGCTTCTCAATAAGATTGGAAGAGTTCTTATTGGAGTATGGTTCTGCTGATCACACCAACCTAACATGCACGTGACCGTGCTCCTCTTGCCGACGTAACAACGCCACCTTGACGAGAGGCAGAGTGCTTAGGATGACTTACTGAGAACAACTCATAAAAATTGCCCCTCCTCATTGGGGAGAAGGTTATGTACAGGCAGTCCCCGGGTTACATGGATCCGACTTACATCGGATCCCTACTTACAAACGGGGTGAGGCAACCCCGCACTAGCTGCTTCCCCCCAGCAGACCAGGGAGACGCGAAGCTAGCACCCCCTCCCAGCAGACCAGGAGACGCTGGAGCGGCTTTTCTCAGCAGACACCTCAGCTTGAGAATAAAGGACTGACGGAACTGAGGTGTGGGAGAATAAAACTGAGCTCTGGAGAAATGTTTGGCTAGAGTTTCCCCTACAATATGTACCAGTTCCGACTTACATACAAATTCAACTTAAGAACAAACCTACAGTCCCTATCTTGTACGTAACCTGGGGACTGCCTGTATAGGTCTTGCCCCTCCCAGATATGAATTGTGTTCTTCTATACTACGGGGATTTTCCTGTGAGAGACAACCTGAAGTGGAAGGAGACAGGAGGTGGGCTAGAGGAATTTGTGGAGAGAGAGAATGCAGAGGACAGCATAGAGTTGAGTGTTGAGGCCCTGCCAACTGACATCTTCACAGGGCTAAATCACTAGCGGGGTTAGATGGTGGCACCTCTTAGCAGCACCAGTGAAGCAGCTCCCTTGGGAGGGGAGACGGACTTGCAGAGCCACTTGGATTCCTGCTACTCACTGATCCAGGCCATCAGTGGGGTTTGGGGGAGACAGCAGTGAAGAGACGGTTACGTGCAGGACATTCTCATTGGTGGATGGGAAGGGGTCAGAGGCCCCGCGGACTGGTAATGGTGGCGGGGATTGTACAGAGCTATTATGTTACTGTGATTTCCCAGGTATGTGGCCGGGTTCCCTTTCCCCTAATAAAGAGGAGAAACCTAGATATACTGAAGCCAGCGCTTCCGGCTGTCCTTTGCTTACTATTGGCACACTGTGGTATCAAAGGGGAACTTACAAGTACGGTCAGCAAAACTGTTGCGAAAGTATAAACGCCTTGCTCGCCTCCAGTTCGACTGTTATATAACCGGGCCCCCAAAGCCTGCTCTTTCCAATCTGCGCAGATAAAAATATCCAAGAAACACAAAGCTCCGTGACTAAGGCATGGCTAAAATAGAAGATGATGCAAATCCTCTCTCAGCTACCTCTTCCTAGTCTGCTTTGTTTTCTTCTGTGCCTCTCCTCGCAGGCAACGGAGCCCAAAGTCGCCATTTGGCTGATGTCACCTCCTTTGTGCAGCTGTCTGCTCTTTTGGGGTCCTGGTCAGTAGAAAACTGCGAACCTTTCTGGCTACAGGAGCCCCAGGTGTACGAGTGATGGGCTGGGCTCCTAATGGTTCTGCTGTTCCACCAGCCTGAGTCTCCCCACTTTGTCCTAGCCATGCCAGGCCCTGAAGCCTGCTCTAGGGTGTGTCTACACAGCTCACGCATGGCAGTGTGGACATTTTCTTGTGCAAGACTTCTTGCACAAGAACCCTTGCGCAAGATGTTCTTGCGCAAGAAGCCGCCAATGTAGACATAGCCCAGAGGGGTAGCTTTACCAGCTAAGCCCCTACTGGAGACGCAGAAGAGTTTAAACCAAACAGAATAAACCACATCAGCAAAAGGACTTGAACAAACAGACCAAAACCCAACCCCTTTCCAAATTCCCTTCCAAGCTATGCTGCTTTGCAGCTAAGGCCATGTCTTCGCGACCGGGAAGATTGAGGCTGCGGCATCGATCTTCCGGAGTTCGATTTAGCAGGTCTAGTAAAGACCTGTTCAATCGAATGCTGAGTGTGCCCCCATCAACACTGGTACTCCTCCAATCGTGAGGAGTAAGGGAAGTCAATGGGAGCATTTGCTCCCGTCGACCTCCCTCTGTGGAGATGGTGCCAAAGGTCAAATTAAGATATATCAACTCCAGCTACACAATTAACATGGCGGGAGTTGCGTATCTTAATTTGACCTTCTAGCTACATATAGACAAGGCCTAATTTTTGGAAGCGAATGCTTTCTTGCAAGGCCTATTGGCAGGGTGAAACTGGCATTTCTCTCCTTACGAAGTTGGAAACCACCAGCTTGCTGGGGATGGCACTGCACAGACAGACTCTGGCAGCTTGTCATACACATTGGACTGTAAGGTTTTATCTGAGTCTGACACACACTCTCAGAATACATTGTGATCTTCTCCCGGAATACATACCTGCTGTGGCTCAGAGAAGGATGAAGGGTTTCCGGTCTAACTGGGTTTGTTCAGGGATTGTTTACATGGGATTATGCTCTTTTGCCCTTATTACGTCACTTTGGTTTGTGTCATGAATTTTTGTCATGCTTCATTTTGTATCATTTCAGTGCTCAGTCTTACACACCCACTCAGCTCTAAGAACACATTCGAATACTCTTACCCACCTTGCTCGGTAGCTTACTCTGCAAGTAACCCTATTGATTCCAGTGTGGCTAGCGAAGATAGCAGAACCTGGCGCACAGTAGTTTCATAAGAGCTAGAGAAGGACCTTTATAAACAAGCAGACCTGGTGCCTTTTTGTAGGGCCAGGGAGAGGAGTCACAGAAACCAGCTTTCCAGCCTGCACTCCCCGCTGTGACCATAGAAGGAGGAAATCTGGAGTGTGCAACTTCGGGCAGGGACTCAGTGTCTCTTCCTTGTGCCCGAGGCTGTCAGTTCCTTGTCCTATCTCGGCTTCTCTCCCTGCACAGAACTGGGCCCAGCCCAGAGTGGATTTCAGTAAATTCCACTATGATTGACAGGAGCTAGTGGTCAGAACAGACGGCAAGACACCCCCATGGAGCCTTCTATTGTCCTCCGGCTGGGCAGGAGATCTTGCACTCTAAGGGTATGTCTAGACTGCATCCCTCTGTCGGCAGAGGGATGCAGATTAGGCAGGTCGACATTGCAAATGAGGCAGGGATTTAAATATCCCACGCCTAATTTGCATAAAAATGGCCACCACGTTTTGCCGACTCAGCACTTTGTCGGCAAAAGGTGGCAGTCTAGAGGGGGATCTGTCGAGAAAGAAAGCCTTTTTCGACAGATCCCTTATGCCTCCTGCAAGGAGGTTTACAGGATCTGTCGACAAAGGCTTTCTTTCTCCACAGATCCCCCTCTAGACTGCCGCTTTTCACCGACAAAGTGCTGAGTTGGCAAAACGCGGTGGCCATTTTTATGCAAATTAGGTGCGGGATAGTTAAATCCCTGCCTCATTTGCAATGTCAACCTGCCTAATCTGCATCCCTCTGCCGACAGAGGGATGCAGTCTAGACATACCCCAAGTGATCCTGGGGGGTGGGAGGCAGTGTTCCCTGTAAGCTGAGTGCTTGTGCGGCCACTCTGGAGAGATTCCAATGCTGCCCAGCTGATTAGCAGAGTGCCCACGGCTAGGTTTGTGTTTCTCCAGGTGGTGCACATTCACCCATGCCTTGGTGCACACAACAAAATTTATTCTGCACGTATGTAAGAAAAAACCTGCCTGTGGATGGAAAAGATTAGCGGGAATACTGGTGGGAGGGTGTAGTTTGTGCAATGAGTGCCTGTGCAAATGCCCATTCATCATGCCCAGCATGGGTGCATCATTGGGAAAATCTGTCTTGGTTTCCTCCAGCACGTGCAGCCCCACAGCCACCATTCAGCATTGCACACCTGGCCAGAGCCAGGGCCCAGAAAGGCCGGATGACTCCAAACCCTCCAGATGCGCTGGAGTTCCAACAAAGGAGGCTCTGAGTTTTGGGAGCTACTCTCCTGCTAGGGGGTGGGGATACTCAGACACAGGTGTCTGGGTCCCTCCTAACCCCTCCACAATGGATGGTGACTACCTGGGGCACCGGGACCCCAAAGTAAGAATGCAGATCTCCTGGGCTGTGCAAGGCAGGAGCTAATGAGGGGGCAAGTCCCTACACTAGAGGGAGCAGTGGTTCACTCCCGTAATTTCCTAACCGATAGGTCATTTTCTTTATGGGTCATTTCCCACAGAGAATGGGAAGTGATTGTCTAGGACGGAGCACTGCAGAAAGGGATCTAGGAGTCATAGTGGACCATAGACTAAACATGAGTCGACGGTGTGACACTGTTGCAAAACAAACATGATTCTGGGTGTATTGTGAGCAAGACACGAGAAGTCATTCTTCCGCTCTACTCTGCGCTGATTAGGCCTCAGTTGGAGTATTGTGTCCAGTTCTGGGCATCGCATTTCAAGAAAGATGTGGAGAAATTGGAGAAGATCCAGAAAAGAGTAGCAAAACTGATTAAATGTCTAGAGAACATGAGCTATGAGGGAAGACTGAAAGAATTGAACTTATTTAGTTTTGGAAAAAAGAAGACTGAGAGGGGACATGATAGCAGTTTTCAAGTATCTAAAAAGGCGTCATAGGGAGGAGGGAGAAAAATGGTTCTCCTTGGCCTCTGATGCTAGGACAAGAAGTAATGGGCTTAAATTGCAGCAAGGGAGGTTTAGGTTGGACATTAGGAACAACTTCCTAACTGTCAGGGTGGTTAAACATTGGAATAAGTTGCCTAGGGAGGTTGTGGAATCTCCATCTCTGGAAATATTTAAGAGCAGGTTAGACAGACATCTATCAGAGATGATCTAGATGGTGCTTGGTCCTGCCGTGAGGGCAGGGGACTGGACTCGATGACTTCTCGAGGCCCCTTCTGGTTCCAGTGTTCTATGATTGATCACCCAGCAGTAACAGAGCAACCCCGGAGATGGTAGCAGAACAGAAACGACAGCAGAAGTTGGCACCGTGTCATCCCAGTGGATGGAGGACAAAGTGCGTTCTATAGGATGGCAGCAGCGTTGCATTTTGTCCACTGAAAATGAGGATGAACCTTTTTGCTAGCCAGCTCGAGTGGCACAGGATGTATGGGACCCAGATGATTAATCCCTTGAGCTCCTGTAATAAGGGCCTGTCTCCCCATCCGTTCACACGCTTCCGCCACCAACAATAAATCCAGGCATTGTGAAGGCCTGATTAAAATTCATTGGAAGCTGGCACTGAGGGCTGCAAAAACAGAGGCGGCTTTTGATGCCAAGCCAAATAATTTAGGCTGTTCCTCCCAATGAGCATGTAAACAAACTGTCTGTCAGACACCCAGCCCAGAGATGGAAAATATTCATAGAGTGCAATGGCTGATGGGACTCGGCCCATGTTTATTTGGTCCTAGGATTGTTGCAAATAGATTAAACAGCAATGATTTCAGCGGTATAGACCTCTAGTCCAGTTAGATGAATATAGAGATAACGAGTGTGCCTTCTGGGTCATTAAACAAAAAGAAATCTCTCAGACTGGCAACTGAAATAACACCAGAACATGTGACCCACAAATACAGCCAATATTCTGTTTTCTTTTCCAGTTCCATTGCTACCAAAAGTCATACAGGCTGAACCTCTCTAGTGTGGCATCCTCCAGAACTGACCAGTGCTGAACTGGAGAATTAATATATGGAGATATATCCACCTCTTAGAGCTGGAAGGGACCTTAAGAGGTCATCAAGTCCAGCCTGCTGCCCTCATGGCAGGGCTAAGTACCATCCCTACAAGATTTGCAGCAGATCCCTAAATGGCCCCCCCTCAAGGATTGAACTCATAAGCATGGGTTTAACAGGCTAATGCTCAAACCACTGAGCTATCCCTCCCCAGATTTGCTGTAGCATGGGAGGTCAGTATTGTCTAGCAGCATTACCAACACTTCCACTGCTGGCTGGGCTGTTAGAAGACATATCGGGGTAAATTAGAGCTAAATAACAGCACAGAACACTGAGCGCCAGGACTGGGGGCTGTGAACAAACTTGATGGAACCATGGGAAACTTGGCCACACCCATGATAAGTGGACACTCGGCGAACTAAAATCATGCCGGATCATGGATATAGCCGGACCAGACCAGAGAGGTTCAACCTGTAATGTGTGGAATAACGTACAGAGAGTTACTCTCCTGGGTGCACATGAAAACAGATTCAGCAAACAGAATTATCCAAATACCTACAAATATATTAGCTACTGTGGCCATGTATTTACCCTGAGCAGGGGCGGCCCGTGCATATAGGCAGACTCGGCAGTCGCCTATGATGCCGCTTTAAATGGGGCGCCCAATGATGACGCACTGCCGTTGAGGGCTTTGGATGCAGGGGTGCCGATCGCGCATTCTGCCTGGGGCTCCAGTTGCCGGCAGCTCGTCTCGGTCCGCCCCTGACCCTGAGTCACAGGACAGATATTAGCTGAAAGCCATAAAGGGCTATTATGAACATGTGGTCTGACCTCCTGCCAAGCCCAGGCCATAGATTTTCACATTGTGATTCCTGCCCGGAGCCCCGCCACTGGAAGCTGAACAAGACGGGCACGTGATTTAAGACACTCTTGTGTAGATCTGAAGCCCTCAAATGATGGAGAATTTATCACAGCCCTTGGCAAGCCATTGAATGACTCATCCCACTCCCAGTTAACCATGCACAGCTTATTGCATTGTTCTGACTTCAGCTTCCAACCTCTGGTCCACTAGATTAAAGAGCCCTCTGGCGTCAGAGCTCTCCTCCCTGGGTAGGTAACAGCAGGCCGTGAGAGGCTCCTGTGGATATTTAGTTTACTGGTCCCTGATGAGTCTATAGTTTTGGGAGCCTGATTCTGCAGCCCTCCAGTTTGGCTTGGGTGAGTGCTACAGCATGGGCCCTAAGCATGCAGTAAATAAGTACTGTGTCCATCTGTCCACTTGGCTGGGTATGAACAACTCTAAACTCCAAGCTGAGTCTTTCAGTCTTTGCCTCTGTACACTCATAACTGTTGAAGCAACTTTTGCTCCTTTATGGGCCAGGCCTTGCTGCCATTGAAGTGAACTGTGTTTTGCCTCTGACTTCAATGGGAGCAAGGTTTGGCTGTGCTCAGTGTTTTGTGATCTCTGCCGCCCTGCAGGCATGAGCCAATGAGTGGGGGAGAGGATGTGAGCAGCACCCTTCTCAGTGTGGCAGTAGCTTCCTGGAGCAAAGAAGGAAACAAGGAAGGAAGGATACTTACTCCCCAAGTCACAATACTACCCCAGTACGGTGTGCTCCTGCTGGGGCAGTACATCTGTGCACCCTCCTCCCCCCACCCAGCCTACAGGGTCCGGTTTGGAGAGATGTCCATTTTTCAAGAGGGGGTTGGGGAAGGGCCACACTAAGCTAATACTAAAATAACTTGACAAGCGGAAACAAATCACTTAGCCACAGTAACTAAGCAACCAAGGCAATCCCACTTCTTTAATTATAGAATGTGAAATAATTACATGCCAGCGTAGCCAGCAATAGCAAATCAATCTTAAGTAGCCGAAGTAGCTAGCCAATGAATCCCAAGCACCAATGCCCTGGCAGAATGCTCATAGCAGGGTTCTGCATTTGCAAGGGTGAAGGGTGAAGCGGTACAAGGTCAACTAGATACACATGGTAATTTTTTTTGGGTCATTTCCCCCTGCCTTCTGTTCCTGGGTATCTGTTCCACCTGACCAGATTGTCACGGGCAGGGGGTTAAAAAAAACCCCTTTGAATAAAAAAATCAAGTTTCTTTTTGTGCCGATATAGGTATTCCCCCCCCCCCTTTTTTTTTTTTACAATTTACATTAAATAAAACTGTTTAAAATTAAATTTGAAATTATGAAACTTATGAAAAGGCCTAAACTATTTATCATCAATTCATCATTTTAAAATAATACTAAGCTGCTGCATTAATGCACCTGTCTCAGATTTGAATGACTTAAATATTCCTTTTTTAATGACATACAGAACTGAGGGGGTGGGTATTGTGATGGGGTGCGGTCACAGAAGTCCCCATGGTGTTGTCCCCACTGATACCCACCTTCCTGCCCTCTGGAGTTTCTCACTACCCTGTCCTGCTGGATCAAGAGCTCTGGTATCCCCCAGCCAAGGCCACAGAGTTGGTGTAACAGCCCCCCAGCAGAGCAACACAGACACTGAACCACTTCAGCTCTGGAAGGGCTCAGCTATAAGGGCTCAGCCCCCGGGAAACCAACCCCCAAAAGGGACCAAAACCCCAAACAAATCCATCTTACCCTGTGTCAAAGTTTTACACAAAGGAAGCTCATAAGCCCCCCCCCCCTTTATCAATGAAAGAGAGATATGCACAGCGGTTGCTTTCCCTCTCCCAGGTAACAATTATTTATACTGGGCATGATAATAAGCAAAAGTGTTTTTATTAAGCATAAAAAGTAGGATTTAAGTGGTTGCAAGTAAAAACATTCAGCTCAGAGTAAACTCACTGGGGTGCTGGCTGTGGGAGGGGTTTGGGGTGGGGAAGAGGTGCAGGATGCTGGCTCTGGGATGGAGCTCAGGATTAGGGCTTGGGGTACGGGAGGAGTGTGGGGTGCTTGCTCTGGGGGTAGGGTTGGGACAGAGGAGCTGAGGTGCAGGAGGGGGTATAGGGTGCAGGGAAGGGTATGAGGTGCAGGGAAGGTATAGGGTGCGGGATCTTGGAGGGGGCTCAGGGCTGGGGTTTGGGGTGCTGGCTACAGGAGGAGCCTGGAGGTGGTGCACCACCTCCCACTGGGCAGCACTTACTGCCGGCAGCTCCTGGTCGATGGTGCAGTGATGCTGAGGCAGGTTGCCTGCCTGTCTTGGCCCTGTGCCACACCTGGGAGAGGCCAATGCACCCCTGTGGCCCCAGGCATGTGGAGCAGGCTCCACGTGCTGCCCCACTCTGCCAGCATCACCTTTAATGTGCTGGATACACAATGGGAAAAAGCTCTCATTGGCCACAGATCCCCATTCCTGGCCAATGGGAGCTGCGGGGGGCAGGGCGTTGCTTGCAGTCAGGAACAGTGCGCTGAGACATCTGTCCCCCCCGCCCTCCTTTCCCTCCACACACATGGGCCCATGGAGCTGCGCTGGCCGCTCCTAAAACACGCTGGCAGCGTGAGGCCAGGGCAAGCTGGGAGTCTTCCCAGTGCCAATTGCGATCGATAGGTAGACTCCCCAGGATGGGCCCATCGATCATGATCGACCATTTGGTGACCACTAGCCTAGGGACTTTGAGGATCCCCCTAGATCCTGTTGATTTCAGTAGGAGTGACACACTTTGGAAAATTCCACTAGGCAGCTACTGTATCTTTAGGCTCATAAGCACCTTTGAAAATCTGCCCCAGGGTAACCAGGAACAATTTCTCAATTCACTAGCCATCGTGAATTGAGTTTAATAAATCCCTTCCCTTGTTTAATAAGTCAGTTAGCTTTCCACGCAAAACATTTTTTGAGAAACTTATTTTTTCCCGTTGTGTATCCAGCACATTAAAGGTAGTTTTAGTTAACAAAATAAAAACTATTTGAAAATGTTCATGCTGTACACTTGGAATTTAATTACAGTTTCGATCCAATGCAGCTTGACTCAAATCCCCAGTAAATACTTATGATCTGGTAAATCAGAAATGTCATTCACACAGTGTTCTAAATAAAAAAAATATGCAAATCAAGAAACTCTGTATCTCTGTGCATTTATTTAAGCAATTGTGTGCCCTCCTGGCTAGCAAAATGAAGCCCCAAACTTACATAAAAGCTATCTATGGTTGCAAATCTACATGTTTTAACAGTTACCAACCAATCAGAATGAGCCTTGTTTAAGAAAACTAACAAAGACAAATGCAAAACAGGATTAAATCAATAATTTAAATCAGCAAGCAAGAACCCATGATTTAAATCTGTTGACCTTGACCAAGTACAATCAAACGTCACAAAGCCAAGTTGCTGTAAAACCTCAGCTTTCGGTTTTAACTGTGCTCTTTCTCATATATATGTGCATATGTCTACACATGAGCTCTGTTTCTAGAGACACATGCACAAAAGGATTTCAGCTCCCGGTGCGCCAGAGAGAGATTTCTTTAATTGCAACGCCAAGAATTAAAATGGCACTGGGTTATTTTTAGTCAGAGATTTTTATTTGCAAGCCAAGAAGCTTTAAAGACTGCTGGAAAACAAAATGGGGAGGAAAGTGGCATATTGGATGGTTAAACCATTGGCTTAGGAATGGTCGCCCAGCCTGGCTTGAGTTCAAGATTTTAGCCACGACTGTGTGCAACACAGTAAGAAGCAAATGTAGAGGACAAGGCCAGGGTGCAAAAACAGCCTGTTCCTTGCAGAGGCAGCCTGTGCTTGTGGGGCAAGAGGGCAGAGGGCGGGCACCTGGCGCCAGCAGTTAAAATCCTAGGGGGACACATGACCTGTCTAGGTGAGCATGTGACTCCACATACCTTCCCACATCACTTATGGGTCATCATGAGACACAACATGCCCCATTTAAATAATGTTGTACAAGGTCAGCAAGGCAGGAGATTAGATTTCTGACCCTGTTCTGCTGCTAGGAGGACCTTTAGTGTTACCTGGCCAGCTTCCTCTCCGTCCTTTGTGTCTTTGGACTGTAAACACCTTGGGGAAGGGGTGTCTCACACGGGTGGCTAACACACCCCTGAATAATACTCCTCCCTCGCTGCAGCTGCATGCATGCATTGCACAGCTGGGCGGTGATTAAAATAAGAACGTCTGGTCCGGAATGGAAAACAAAGGCGAGACTAAAATTCCAAGTTAATGAGCTGCTGCCGCAGACAAGTCTCGAGCGTGCCGGGAGCGGGTAGGGGCCTGATTTGGAGCGTTTTCTGTTCCACTGACACCATATGCGGAGCATCCTCCACAGCCATGACGCACAGCCTGTAGGCTGGGGAGAACGACTGTGGCTCACAGCTTGGTGAGGTAAGCGCTGAGCGGTGGTGGGAGGCCAGCTGGAACAGCCGATAATACCGTAGCAGCCCAAGATGTGTGCCAGCGGGGAGTTGTTGGGGGGACGCTGGGAGACACGGTGAAGATTTAACAGCCTTAACCCACACAACCTCCCACCCCCACAGCAGGAGCAGCACCAGTGAGTATGCATGGAGACATGGCTACCTGGCTAGGACGTCCTTCATCTCAAGCTTCTGGTCTCTGGGGCCTCTGCTTGCCCAGCCCCTGCAGAGAGATCATATAAACAGGCCCATCGGCCAAAGCTGCAGCTTCGGTTCCATTGTTTAATCTCCTAAAGCGTGGGAGACGATCAGGGGCGTGACTTTGTTGACAGCCAAAATCTAATTAGGGCAGCACACAGGCCCCTTTCTGAGGTAATTTTCCCTCGTGCGGCTGCCACCCTTTTGGGGACATGTGGCGTAGTGATTTTAATGTTGTCTGGGATGGAGACTACACCAGGACCCTTGGCGGATGTTACCTAATTTCACCGGAGACCAACGCAGGGTTTCACTGGCATGGATTTATTCGGTGCTGCTGTTGGATCAAGCGAGAAGGGAATGGAAACTCTTTCACACACGCACACACTCAGACACTTAACGCACGTCCCGAGTGGCACAGGGAGTGCAGAAGAAGCCAAGCATGGTGGGTCCAGTGTATCTGCCTGCAGTCACCAGTCCGGGCTGGCGAGCTGATTGTACGGCCCGTGGTCGGCGTGCTCCTTTCTCTTTCCTGAGTTGGGTGGCCTCTGTCACGTACACCCAGTTCTTCCTCTGTGTCCATCACCGAGAGGCCTGCCCAGACTTCATTTTCCCTATGCATAGTCATTCCTTCTCATCTTCACTGCACCTCTGTTTCTTGTCTTTCTCATGTGCAAGCGAAGGTTATATCAGACCCCACCTAGCCCATGGCTCCTCTCTGTAGTCTCATGGCTCTTCTCCACAAAGGTGCAGACGTTACTCTATTCACACCACTTACACATACCCTATTCACACCACCTATACACCCCATTCACATCACTTACACATACCTTATTCACACCACTTACACATATCCTATTCATACCACTTACACACCCTATTCACACCACTTACACATACCCTATTCACACCACCTACACACACCCTATTCACACAACTTACACATACCCTATTCACACCACCTACACACCCTATTCACACCACTTACACACCCCCATGTACTCCCCTTGTCACAGGATAGAATGTTACAGAGCTTAAAGATTGTACAAGCAATAGCTGGAAGTTACAATGCACGCAAGAAGTTGTAGAATTTGAAACCTTACATGAAAGTTACCTGGCTTACAAGAGAAACGGACATAATTTAGAACCACTGAGAGTTGCATGGCTTACAATAGCAGAGAGCCATGTGACTTGCAATGGCTGAAACTGACATGACTTATAATACACAAAGTTACAAGTCTTTCATTCAAATTATACTGGATTGGGCGGAGGTTTTACACAACAGTAAGTTGTTCCAGTGATTAATTGCTCTCACCGTTCGCAACGCATGCCTTGTTTCCAGCCTGAATTTATCTAGCACCAACTTCCAGGCCTGAGACTGAAGAGACCATCATGAAATATTTGTTCCCCATATAGGTACTTAGACGGGTCAAGTCATCCCTTAACCTTCTCTGTGTTAAGTTCAATCAGTTGGGCTCCCAGATTCGATCACTATGAGGCATGTTTTCTAACCCTTTAATCATTACCCGTACCTCCCAGCTCTCTCCCCCCTTCTTCCCATCTTGTCCTATCACCTTCCATGCAAACCTTCTCTTCCCTCTATCTCAGGCCTGCACAACATACGGCCCGAGGGCCGCATGTGGCCCGCAGGAGCTCACTGTGTGGCCCGTGCTGACTACGCGCGGCACAGCCCCATTCGATCCGCCGGCCGGGCGGAGGAGCGGAGCGCCACTGGGGAGGGGGAAGTGCGGCGATTCTCGCCACCGGGCTGCCTGCATGCAGCTCCAGCGCGAGGAGGCGGGGCACTAGCCAGAGGGAGGGACGCCAGCAGACGCCAGGATGCTGGCATGATGTGGCGTCGTGACATCACGGCTGGCGACTGCCAGATTAAAAAAGGCTCTGGCAGCCCCGCAAACTGGAAGGCAGAAGCCAGGTAGGGGGAGGGGAAGGGGCTTGTGCTGAGGGGAGGGGAGCAGATCAGGAGAAAGGGGAAGGCACCAAGTGGAGGGAGACACGTGTGGTTTATTTTGTCTTTTTTTGCTCAACAAAAATGTTTATTCTGCGTGTTCGGTATTTTTTGGGAGAGCATCCCTACTTGCGGCTTGCAGCTGTTTTCTTTGGAGTAATATGGCCCTCGCCGCTTTCAGAGTTGTGCAGGCCTGCTCTATCTCCCCCCTGTGACCACCACCACCATGCTGTGGGAGCCAGGAGATGGAAAATTCCCTGCCTGTGGAAGTGTTTGACCTTCAAACTACGGCTGCCCCAGGTCTGTCTCAGCTGGGCTGAACACCTGCGTTTCTCAGCCTCCATGGGGAAGAAACAGCAACTGCTGCTTCTGTGTTCCAAACGACCACGAGAGAAAATGCAGCTGCTCTCTGAAAAACAAGCTCTGCTCTGGTTTTAGCCTCTCAGGGTCTTAATCCGTGTTGCCTGTAAGCTGGGCGCTTGTGCGGCCACTCAGGAGAGATGCAAAAGCTGCCCAGATGATTAGCAGAGTGCACACAGCAGGCTTTTTGTTTCTACTACTGGTGCACATCTGCATTTGCCTCGGTGCGCATCAAAAAAATTAAATCCGCACATGGATGGAAACGATTTGAGGGAAAATTGGTCTTTATGTCTCGCTGTGATGGGCTAATGTATCTTTCCAAGTCACTGTCCTGTGGCGCCATAATGACTGTTCCATGTCTGGCTGTTAATAGGAGATATGGGAACAAATCTGATTTGTGACTATGAGTAGCTAGAGATGTGCTGGGGAGAAATGGCCAGCTACTCACCATATGCTTCCTACAGTTTCCATCTGAGAAACGAACCAACAAACAGGAGCGCAATGGGCAAAACGAAACTTACTTGGAAGTCCAAGGATTAGACATCACTTAAGCTCCATTGGAAGATGTTTTTCAAGCACCGGCCTTGTGCCAACCTGCTACGGGTGAATTCCATCCCGAGAGACCGACATGGAGTCATTAAGTGCTTCCCGAACCCATGGAAGGCAGTGGAAATGCTCCAGCATCTGCAGGCATTGGACCAGGTCTTAACATTCTCTCTGCTTCCGGTGTCGTCAGCTGTGACTCTTAAGGGCAAGAGGTTCTGAGCCCAGAAACATCGCCCTGCAAAGGGAGAAGGGAAGCTGCGTCACATCGGTGGCTTGGAAATTCACAGCTTTTGTTGGTCCATCTGAAATGAATGTATTTTATTGGGCTCTGGCAAGTAGTTATGAAGTGCTAGTGTAACCCACACACCTAGTGTGGTTCCCTGTCCCATGCAGTGGCACCTAGACCACAGCAACAGATTAGAACAAGAGACTTCTATACTACAGCATGAGTTGAGCACCAGCTGGCTTTTAGCTCAGAGGGTAGAGGCTCCTATACTAAGCTCCAGAGGTTCCAGGTTCAAATCTGCCCAGTGGTGGTTACACTAATAGAGTCAGACCCCCTTAGTATCTGTGCCTGTGAAGGGATGTGCATATCCTGCACTGGGCCAGGAGGGCTTAATGCCCTGTGGGCAGAGGAAGTCCTGCCCCCCTGCCACACTGGGCATGCTCCAAGGGGCTGGGGTAGTATAAAAGGGAGCAGCTCAGCTCAGTCTGGGCTGGATGCTGAAGAGAAAGGACCTACTAGAGGCGCTCCAGAGGTGGACCAGCCAGAAGCCCACATGATGGGGGCTGTAGACCTAGGAGACTGTACTGAGCCTCCAGGTCCAGCAGAACTACACGTGGAGACTGGTGCTGTGGAGCCGGAAACCACGGGGATGACCCCAATGCCAGATGTGGTAGGAAGTGGTATCTCCCATCTGAGTGAGCTCAGCGTATTGCAATGGGATTCCCCACTGGGCTAGTGGCGGATGGTGCCCGTGAGTCGGTGTCTGGCAGCATAGGGTGGGCCCAGACCCCTGTACTGGGACTGCTGCCCCACCCCCCTGAGACTCTAGCCATTAGGCTCTGCTGCCCTAAACCCCAGAGCTGTGTTATAGACTCTGGCCATTGGGCCGTACTGCTCTATGACTCTAGGACTGATTTACAGACTGTGACCATTGGACTGCACTGCCTCGGGATGGAGCACACTTACAACGTGACAGTGCCATTTAGTATAGTCCAAGACACAGGACAAAATGAACAAATAAATTTCCTGTGGCTTTTGTTTCTGTGATTCTGCGACTCGGAATCCAGCGCCATAGACTGTAATTGAAACAACCTCCAACGGTTTAAAGAAAACAACCAACCCAAGCCACTTGTTTTCAACAAAGACCGAGCTGCCGCTGCAGGAAAATATCATATTAGAACATTTGGCTCTGAGTTGTCATGGAAGTGTCAAGAAAATAAACTGCAGCAATGTAATGACCGGGAGGGCCCGATGTTCAAGAGTTCTGCCCCACAGCAGTGGCCAGTTTTTCAACAAACTAGCCCCCTTGGGGTTCAGCCTTTTTCAAGATCTGGCCCGAAAGACTCCGTTCTCCTCTTAGGTGTGCCCATGCTGTGTCTGAGGGCAGACTTTATTTATCCCAGTAAATCTGCCCATCCCCAAAATGAATAAAAGCAGGAGATCCCCTGGAAGAGATTGTAATCTATGGGCCCAGCCTCAAGCAGTGTTCCCTGTAATCTGAGCCTTTGGGTGGCCACCCAGGAGAGATTAAAATGCTGCCTAGCCAATTAGCAGAGTGCTCACAGCTGGCAGCATGTGTTTCTACTGGTGGTGCACATCTGCCCATGCCTCAGTGCACATAACAAAACTTATTCCACGCATGAATGGAAAAAAATTAGAGGGACCATTGCTCACACGCCCTTCCATATGCAGGCAGCTCTTATGCACCCGAGTAGTTCAAAACAAGGGGTCTATGCCTGAAAAAAAGACGAACGTGCATGAATAAAAGCTTGTGGGATCGGGCCCTAACTTAGAATAACGAGTCCTACCGAGGCAAAAAGTGCCAGAGCAAGAAGGTGCAGAAAGATCTCGGCTCAGGAGGAGATGAACGAGTGGTATGAAGCGATTTCTAGTAGGTTTGTGCAAGAGCTCCCTCTAGTAGTGAAACTCTAGGAGAGACAATGTTACTGTAACTCAGACACTGTGTATTAAGGGAGCACCAACAAGCCATCTCCGGCCCACAGCAATGATCTGAGAAGGAAAGCTTTGCCAGAGAAAGGAATTTGCCTTTATGGCTGTGGTACTGCTGCATCCGAGTTGTGTCGGAGAAAATAAAAGTTGTTTGTGTTTTTTTAATGGGAGAAGGCTGCATCATCGAGTATTGTTATTTGTTGTGGGGTTTAGACTCAATAGCTATATTCTAGTAGGCAAGGACTTGTAGCATGGGCCCCGTTTGATGGGATTCACTCAGAGAGGAAGAAGAACTATATTTTAGTGGCATCCAGCTGCCCCATTCAGGGTCAGAACTCCGTTGTGCTGAGCATTGTGGAAACACATTGATGGCTCCTACCCTGAAAATCCTTCTCTTCAACCCTGCCGTTGTTAGATATGAGGAAATATTTGTGGCCTTCAATGCTAGGTGGCTATGGAAATGGTCAAAACGCTGTATCTGACTCTTCTTGTCTCATCTCAAAATCCATCTCCTCTCTGTGGCCTATAATCAGGCTTTCTGATTTTTTTTTTTTAACCAATAAACACTGATAAAACAAAATAAAAAATTAGTATTTATCCCAATGCACACCAGAAATGGTTACTCGTGTCTAAGGGCTTGTCTACATGGAATAATGCAGACAATGGGATGTGATTTCTAAGGTGCACTTATGTGTGGTGCATTAATTGGTCCGTATAGACCTAGTTTTTGAGCACTGAAGGTCCCCTTTTGCACTCTGACACAGTGGTGTTTGAAACAGTGCCACACTAAAGAACATTGCGAAGAGATTACTCTGTAGACTGTATACCACTATAATGTGTACAGCTATATACAGAATACATGTTATTTATTACAGCATTAGCAGATTCAGCTGGTGTTATTCCAGTCCATAATTTGGGAATTCCATCAAGTGTATTTTGTTTCTTGAACCCTATAAAACACTGTGTTTTAACCAAAAAAAGGGCTACAGCCAGTGTGGTTTCCAATAACATTTTCTTCTAGTTTTCAAGCCTTAAGCATTGATTTAGCTGTGCCAAAACAGAGCACTACCCCACATTTCTCTATTTTATCTCTTTGCTTTTCAATCAACCTTACAGAAATCTTATAGCAGGTTCTCCCTATTTTTCTGGCTCACCTTGGTTCAGTCTCTTGTAACATTCACGCAGTTATGTCAATTTTCTGTTTGGTTTGATCAGAAGCAATCCCTTCTTGGCACATCCCGTTTTCCTGGCACAACCCAACCCTTACATTGCTTTAAAGAAGCTGTATTCTGAATTTGGTGGCCCTGGCTCTTACCATTCTCTTGATCCAACAAACTCTCTACAATATATCTACATGATTTTGGTATATATGCCAACCCCCAATTTTTGGATAGCTCCATAAACCTCAAAAAGGGTTATAAATAAACCCTAAATGTGAAATTGATAAACCTGAAAAACAGAATCCCTACTGCTGACTTAGACCAGTGTTTCTTAAACTGTGTTCCATTGGACACCGGTATGCCGCGAGGCAGTCGGAGATGTGCCGTGGAGAACAACAGTGTTCAAAATAGCCGCTTTTTTTTTTTTTTTTTTTTTTGCACTCAACAAAAAATCCTTGGTGTTCCTCATTTAAAAAAAAATTTGTTTGGTGTTCCTCAGTCTTAAAAAGTTTAAGAAATACTGACTTAGGCTGTCTAAAAAAAAACAATTGGTTCTTATTCCCTGAGTGTATGTCTACACTGCATGGCTATTTTGGGATACCTCTGGTATCCCGAAATAGCTACTTCACGTCTATGCAAGTTGCCCGTTATTTTGAAATATTTTTTGAAATAACGAGTGTGCTATTTCACCGTTCCGGTAAACCTTGCTGTACGAGGGATAAGGGATGGCTTGAAATAGCGCATTATCTCATAATTTGGAACTGTGTAGATATGCCAGATTTCAAAATAAGCTATTCTGAAATAGATTCAAAATAAGATACACAATTTGTGTAGGGCAAATTGCGTATCTTATTCCGAGTTTAGAGTGCTGTGTAGATGCACCCTGAGCCTTCTGCTTTTCCTGTATTCCTTGAAAAGCTGACCTCATGACCCATCTGTATCTCTAGATGCCTCTTGTAGGCAATAAGACCCCAATGGTATATTTCTGTATATAGCTTGTAAACAGCTACAAGGCATTTTCTGATTCTTCTGCATGAAAGGTGCTTATACAGCTCTCCTCAACACAGCATCAGAACACATATGCAGGTGGAACCTGAATGCATATGGATTTCTCTGTCCTGGGAGATTTATAATCTAGTTCAGTCAACCTGACTTGGCTTTTTACCGCTGGGTGGTTACTTCACACCAATACCTCCCCAACATAACCAAATATGCTGCTAGTCATGATAGCCATGGTAGATGCTGAGGGACATGGAAAAACTGTCTTTACCTGCAGTCTTGCAGAGCGTCTGTTTACATCACCGACGACAGCCGGAGTTATTGAAGACGTGGTGGTGGTGGTGATTACAATGAAAGCTTCCTCTTGACAATTTAAAGACCACCCAGAAAACCCTGGTTGCTTTGAAGTAGCCTGCTAAGAAATGTAGAGCAGGTTGGCAGTCCGTGGGCCAAATTTTGCTCCGTTACTCCTTTCTCTACTGGAGAAACTCTGATCTTAGGGGAGTTACCCTGGGTACACTTAGGCATAAAGGAAAGCAGAACGTGTCCCATTACATTTGACGGCGGTTTCTTAAGCCAGGAGGTCACCTAGTAAGGTGGTTCCTTGCCCAGGTTTCTCAGTGACATTTTCAAAGGCAGAGTCAGGGAGGCATATGTGGGTGAAGGAACATTTTGTGTCAGCCCACACAGCTGCTACCGCACCCATGGTGAAGTGCCGTGTGGGCGAGCCGCACAAAGCTTTTCACAGCGAAATCTCAGATATGCATGCCAGCAAGAACACCCTCTGACTAACCCAGAGCCAACCTATTATTACAAGATCTGACTCAATTTTTCCCTTTAAAAACTGAAAATTGAAATGTGCTTCATGAGACGAGGAGTTGAGCAAAGCCAGTTACTTCCATTAAAATCGGTTTCATTTTAATTTGCTAGTACAGGATGCAACACTAGCTGGGAGGAATACTGCCCTGGGTGAGTAGTCCCACTGAAATCAACAGGGCTGTTTGTGGAGAAAGGTACGAGAGGTAAACAGAGGTGGCAAAGGGAGGCCCTTTGGTGAAACAGCTTAGAGATTGCCACTGTGAAACAAATATCACAACTCTTTGGAGTGTTGACTTGTCGTGGGGCCTTTATTCCAATATAAAGTTCCCAAACCAAAACCTAAGTGACAATAGAGCTAAGGTTGTAGGTAAATATCCCTGTGTGCAAAACATTATGAGAATCATCATCATCGTCAGGGCTCGCTGAACCGCGGCGAGCCCCGCTCACCAGCCACGCTGTCCAGCGATCTGCGCATGCGCAGATCGTTCTGCGCATGCGCAGATCGCCCGAACCCGGCTCTTCCGGGTTGCAATCTACACGCCACGGGCGAGTAGATTGCATTATTTGTCGAGCCCTGATCATCATCAACAACCATGGGCTCAGCGCCCGTTGGTGTCCTTCCATCTTTCCCTGTCCAGTGCGGAGTGGCTTAGTTTCTGTAGACTAGCTCCGCACCAATCTACTATATCATCTACCCATTCTCTGTGGGGTCTGCCTCTCCTATTCGGACCATCCATTATGCTGAATACCAGGGTCTTAACTTTTCGATTGTTGTTCATTCTGCAGATATGCCCGAATAGCTGTAACTTCCATTGTATAACCTTCTGCAGTAGGTTCTCTTTCAGCTGTATCTTCCTATAGAATTCCTTGTTGGTGACCTTCTGCATCCATTCTAGTCTCAGGATCTTTCTATAACAACTCCTCTCGAACACCAATATCCTTCTCTTTGAGTCTTTCGTTATCACCCATGTCTCACATCCATACAACATGCTGCTAAATACACACATTTTCAAGACGCTCAGCTTCGTTCCTAAGCTAATCACTTTACTTTTCCAGATTTTATCCATCGCCTTCAAACTCACTCTTGCTTTCACTATTCTAGTCACTATTTCCTTCTTACTACAGAGTAATTGCAAGAATGAAATGCCTGAAAGTAAGGAAATCCATAAATAAGGTTCCACAAAAAATCTTAAATCTGCCCCTATATCTTTGCATCATCTATAATACTTAAAATGGCCATTAGTTATTATTAGTTGATAGCCATTTAGACCGTCATAAGACAGGATTTTCAGGTCTTCTCTCCTGAGCGCTCTCTCTCTCTCTCTTCCTACTGCCTCCCCCCCCAGCTCTCCTCCGCCTCCTGCCTCTCTCTCCGTCTCTTTCTTTCTCTTTTCCCCCTCCTGCCTCTCACTCTCCCTTTCTCTTCTCCTCCTCCTTCTGCCTCTCTCTCTCCTCCGTCTCTCCCTTCCCCTTCCCCTTCCCTCCCGCCGTGGCGCTTGGCTGAGTGCTGCCTGCTCAGCAGGGGGCGGAGCGGTGATGTACACGGCCAGGGGGTGGGGCCGTGTACGTCACTGCCCTCCCTTCCCCTCCCACCCTGGGGGAGCCCAAACAGCCCCTTGTGCTGCTGGCTCTCCCAGCGGCCCGGCTGAGGGGTGCAGCACTCAGCTGAGTGCCACAGCGGGAGGGCGGCGCTGAGCTGGGAGCGGCGCAGCGTGCCACGCAGGGAGGGGAAGGGGGGGCTGGCCGGAAGGGGGTGGAAAGCAGAGCTGGGGGAGATTGGGGCTGTGGGGCTGGAGGGAGGATGTGGGGCCCGGAGGAAGGGGAGGGAAGCAGCGCTGGCGGGGTGTCTGGGGGCTGTGGGGCTGGCCGAACCGCCACGGAGGGAGGGGAAGGGGGGCCGGGCGCTGACGTACACAGCCAGGGGGCGTGGTCGTGTACGTCAGCGTTACAGACGCACAGACAATGGGCTACTATATATATGATTACTGGACAATTATTGCTTTCGGCCCCAATCCTGCAATGAGATCTGTGGTGATGGAGCACCCGAGCCCATGAAGAATTCATTACAGGATTGGGGACATGGACTTTTTTTTAAAACAAAACACACAGCCATGTCTGCTCTCTTCTCGCTTGCATGGCGCATTGTTTGATGGGATACTCCAAGGTCTGTGATCTGGATAAAGGTGGATATGGATCTAGAGATGGAGATCTCTGGCTTGCATCAGCGGGATTTCCAGTTGTAGAGGTGAAATGCTTGGCTTAGACTAGGTCTTTGTTTCGCAGTGGAAAGGTGAACAGGGGTGCCGTGTTTGGAAAATAGATAGAGCCATATATTGTGCTCAGAATGTAGCTGCCAGATGCGTCAGGTAAGGGCTGAGTCTCCACTGTCTATACTAACTTTTGTCAAAGTTCATAGGAATTTTCCATTATGCCTCAAGGTGCAATTTCAACCTGTTTATAAGAGGAGCTGTGTTCTTTGGCGAAAATGCTTTGATGGAGGTGGTCTTGCAATAGAAGTGAAGCCATCTGATTCTGAGTTGGAAAGATTCTGGTCTCAGTACCCCATGTTTAAGCCCCAGAGTTACACTGATGTCATTGGGCAGTGTAGCGTTACCATGCCGTGGAGTTGCACTGGTATAACTTGTCCAAGGCAGTGTATTCCACACACAAAAAAGTGGAAAACATAGACTGGCTAAGGACTTTGCATGCCCTGGTCTAGGCTAACACAACCAATGCTCTCCCATCCTCCTTCCTCTAGCTCACTTATTTTCTTATCCACCTGTTAGGATTTTGCTTTTCAAAGGATAAATTCTCTGAGCCAGGAACTGTTAACTTATGTTTGTACAGTGCCTGGCACTGGTTAAAGTTTGTACCTGCTATTGTAACACTGTCATTGTTCAATAATAATAATAGTAATAGTAATAAAGTCAACTTACTGCGGATAGCGGAAATGCTTTTTTCCTTGGGTTTTAACAGCATTGCTTATTTTCCACCCGGCTCTCTTTCTCAAATTACCACGTGTTTTATGACCATGTCTACTCTTAGAATCATAGAATCCTAGAGCTGGAAGAGACCCCAGGAGGTCATCAAGTCCAGCCCCCTGCCCAAGGCAGGACCAATCCCAACTAAATCAACCCAGCCAGGGCTTTGTCAAACTGAGACTTAAACACCTCTAGGGATGGAGATTCCACCACCTCTCTAGGGAACCCATTCCAGTGCTTCACCACCCTCCTAGTGAAATAGTTTTTCCTAATATCCAACCTAGACCTCGCCCATTGTAACTTGAGCCCATTGCTCCTTGTTCTCCCATCTGTCACCACTGAGAACAGCCTTTCTCCATCCTCTTTGGACCTCTCTTCAGGAAGTTGAAGGCTGCTATCAAATCCCCCCTCACTCCTCTCTTCTGCAGACTAAACAAACCCAAATCCCACAGTCTCTCCTCATAGGTCATGCGCTCCAGCCCCCTAATCATTTTGGTCACCCTCCGCTGTATCCTCTCCAATGCATCCACATCCTTTCTATAGTGGGGGGCCCAGAACTGGACACAATACTCCAGATGTGGCCTCACCAGAGCTGAATAACGGGGAATAATCACTTCTTGGATCTGCTGGCAATGCTCCTCCTAATGCACCCTAATATGCCATTAGCCTTCTTGGCTACAAGGGCACACTGTTGACTCCTATCCAGCTTCTCATCCACTGTAAGTCCCAGGTCCTTTTCTGCAGAACTGCTACCTAGCCATTAAGTCCCCAGCCTGTAACAATGCTTGGGATTCTTCCGTCCCAAGTGCAGGACTCTACACTTGTCCTTGTTGAACCTCATCAGATTTCTTTTGGCCCAATTCTCTAATCTGTCCAGGTCACTCTGGACCCTATCCCTGCCCTCCAGCATATCTACCTCTCCCCCTAGCTTAGTGTCATCTGCGAACTTGCTGAGGGTGCAATCCATCCCCTCAGCCAGGTCATTAATAAAGATGTTGAACCAAACCAGTCCTAGAACAGATCCTTGGGGCACTCCACTAGAAACCGACCGCCAACCTGATATCAAGCCATTGATCACTACCCGTTGGGCCCAACAGTCTAGCCAGCTTTCTATACATCTTACAGTCCATTTATCATACCTCATCATAGAAGCTAATCAGATTGGTCAGGCACAACTTGCCCTTCGTGAATCCATGTGGACTATTCCTGATCACTTTCCCTTCTTCCAAGTGCTTCAAAATGGATTCCTTGAGGATCCCCTCCATGATTTTTCCAGGGACTGAGGTAAGGCTGACTGGTCTGTAATTCCCTGAGTTGTCCTTCTTCCCTTTTTTAAAGATGGACACTACATTTGCCTTTTTCCAATCATCCGGGATCATTCCTGAACTCCACAAGTTTTCAAAGATAATGGCCAAAGGCTCCACAATGACATTTGCCAACTCCCCTCAGTACCCTCGGATGCATTAAATCCGGGCCCATGGATTTGTGTATGTTTAACTTTTCTACAGTAGACTTCCGATAATCTGGCACCTTTGGGACCGAGGGGGTGCCGAATGATCGGATATGCCGGAGTATCAGGAGGTACTCTGGCTGGGGGCTGTGACGGGTCTGCCGGGAGCTGCACTGCGACTGGCGGGGGGGAGGAGGTGTCAGCGGGGAACGGCGCGGCGAGGGGCGAACCCTCCGCCGTTTTGCAGGGAGGCGGGGGAAGCCCCGCGCAGCCGCCTGCGACAGGCCAGCTGGGGCTGCAAGCGGCAGCGGCGGACTTGAGGAAGTGGCGGGGCAGAGCAGCTGGGGTGCTTCCGGGTTGGTCCCGCAGTGCCACCCCTCGCCTCTGCTCCGCTGCAGCTTGCAGCCCCAGCTAGCCTGTAGCAGGCGGCTGCGTAGGGCTTCCCCCGCCTCCCTGCAAAACGGTGGAGGGTTCGCCCATCGCCGCACCGTTCCCCGCCCCCCGGCCGGACGCAGTGCGGGTTCCGGCAGACCAGTCATGGGGTATAATCCCCTTCCCCTCTCCGCCCCTTCCCCTTTCCCAGCCCGTGAGCACGCATGGGGCTCACAGGAGCTCCAATTGTCCGGCTGGCTGGAGCACTTCCGGGTTCCAGTTGGCGGACTATCAGGAGTGCCGGACCACTGGATGCCAGACAATTAGAGTTTTACTGTAAATAGTTTATAACTTGTTCTTTCCCCACCAAGGGCTGTCCACCTCCTTCCCATACTGCGTTGCCTAGTGCATTTGTCTGGGAGCTGACCTTGTCTGTGAAGACAGAGGCAAAGAAAGCATTGAGTACTTCAGCTTTTCCCACATCATCTGTCCCTAGCTTACCTCCCTCTTCCAGTAAGGGCCCCACACCCTCTCTGATTACCCTCTTATTGCTAACATGCCTGTAGAAACCTTTCTTGTTACCCTTCACATCCCCTGCTAGCTGCAATTCCAATTGCGCTTTCGCCTTCCTGATTACTCCCCTACATTCTCAAGCAATATATTTATACTCTTCCCTAGTCATCCGTCCAAGTTTCCACTTCCTGTAAGCTTCCTTTTTGTATTTAAGCTCACCAAGGATGTCCCGGGTAAGCCAATCTGGTCGCCTACCATATTTGCTTTTCTTGCTGCGCATCGGGATGGTTTCTTCCTGTGCCTTTAATAAGGCTTCTTTAAAATACTGCCAGCTCTCCTGGACTCCTTTCCCCTTCATGTAAGCATCCCAGGGAATCCTGCCCATCAGTTCTCTAAGGAAGGGAGTCAAAGTCTGCTCTTCTGAAGTCCAGGGTGTGTATTTTGCTACTCTCCTTTCTTCCTTTGGTCAGGATCCTGAAATCTACCATCTCATGATCACTGCTTCCCAGGTTGTCACCCACCTCTACTTCCCCTACTAGTTCTTTCCTGTTTGTGAGCAGAAGGTCAAGCTGCGCATGGCCCCTGGTCAGTTTCTTCAGCACTTGTACCAAGAAGTTATCCCCAACATTCCCCAAAAACTTCCTGGATTGTCTGTGTATGGCTGTATTGGTCTCCCAACAGATGTCAGGGTGATTCAAGTCGCCCATGAGAACCAGGGCCTGTGATCTGGAAGTTTCTCTCAGTTGTCCAAAGAAAGCCTTGTCTACCTCATCCCCCTGATCTGGCTGTGTATAGCAGACACCAACCACAACATCACCCCTGTTGCTTCCACCTCTAAACTTAACCCACAGACTCTCAACAGTCTTTTCTCCCTCTAAGTACTGGAGCTCCGAGCAATCATAGTGCTCTCTTACATACAATGCAACTCCTTCTCCTTTTCTCCCCCGCCTGTTCTTCCTGAACAGTCTATACCCTTCCATGACAGTGCTCCAGTCATGCGAGTCATCCCACCAAGTCTCGTTATTCCAATCAAATCATAGTTCTTCGACTGGGCCAGGGCTTCTAATTCTTCCTGTTGGTTTCCCAGGCTTCTCGCATTTGTGTACAAACACCTTAGATAACCAGTTGATTGCCCTGCCTTGTCCATCTGAATCAGGGGTCCTCCTTTGTTGCTCGTTCCTCTTTGTGATTCTTCCTGGTGTCCGACTTCCCCACTTACCTCAGGGCTTTGGTCACCGTCCCCCAACGAATCTAGTTTGAAGCCCTTCTCACTAGGTTTGCAAGCCTGACTGCGAAGATGCTCTTTCCTCTCCTGGTTAGGTGGATCCCAGCTCTTCCTAACAATCCTTGTGCCCGGAACAGAGTCCCATGGTCAAAGAAACCAAAGCCCTCTCTGCGACACCACCTGCGCATTTGCTACCTCAATTCGACAATCCCTACCCGGACCTTTTCCTTCAACCGGAAGGATGGACGAGAACACCACTTGCGCTTCAAATCCCTTGATCCTTCTTCCCAGCACTACATAATCTTCTGTGATCCACTCAAGGTCATTCTTGTCCATATCCTTAGTTCCTACATGGAGAAGCAGGAAGGGGTAGCGATCGAAAGGTTTGATCAGTTTTGGAAGACTCTCGGTCACATCCTGAATGCAAGCTCCCGGTAAGCAGCACACTCCTCGAGATTGCAGGTCTGGATGGCAGATGGATGACTCAGTCCCTCTTAGAAGGGAGTCCTCGACCAACACCACCTGTCTTCTTCTTTTGTTTTGAAGTCAGACACTTATTACCTTTTCCCTCAGCTTTTTTCTGAGAAGAAGATGGAATGAAAATGTTATGAGCCTTTTTTTTAATCTGACAGGTACCATCTTGGCCGACGTTGGGGGCTGAATTGGGCATCGCCAGAGCTAAACGCATGAGTGGCGACAGCTTGCGCTAAAAGAAGCATTGTGGATAGGTGAGAGGTGTCACAGACTCGCGTTCCCTGGGGGTCAGACACAGAGGGGCATGCGTAACACACACGGAACTGGGTTCCATTTTTCAGTTTTGTTTGTCATTTCTGGGTTTCAGTATTTATCAGCTGTTTTCCCAGAATGCACCTCTTTTCCACAAGGGCCCCTTTTCTACGGTGCTGACCATGGTCTGGCTGTCTCGTAGTTCCGCAGGGGTCCAGCTCAAAGTCTTGGATCTAATAAACATATTCCAGGTTTGAGGACTGAGTGGGGTGAAATCTATGGAATCATAGAGCTGGAAGAGACCTCAGGAGGTCATCAAGTCCAGCCCCCTGCCCAAGGCAGGACCAATCCCAACTAAATCAACCCATCCAGGGCTTTGTTAAGCCAGGACTTAAAAACCTCTCGGGATGGAGATTCCACCCCCTCCCTAGGGAACCCATCCCAGTGCCTCACCACCCTCCTAGGGAAATAGTTTTTCCTAATATCCAACCTAGACCTCCCCCACTGTAACTTGAGCCCATTGCTCCTTGTTCTGCTATCTATCACTATTGTGAACAGCCTCTCTCCAGCCTCTTTGGAACCTCCCTTCAGGAAGTTGAAGGCTGCTATCAAATCCCCCCTCACTCTTCTCTTCTGCAGACTAAACAGACCCAACTCCCTCAGCCTCTCCTCACAGGTCATGTGCTCCAGCCCCCTAATCATTTTGGTTGCCCTCCGCTGGACCCTCTCCAATGTGTCCACATCCTTTCTATAGTGGGGGGCCCAGAACTGGACACAATATTCCAGATGTGGCCTCACCAGAGCCAAATAAAGGGGAATAACCACTTCTCTAGATCTGCTGGCAATGCTCCTCCTAATGCAACCCAATATGCCATTCGCCTTCTTGGCTACAAGGACACACTATTGACTTATATCCAGCTTCTTATCCACTGTAATCCCCTGGTCCTTTTCTGCAGAACTGCTACTTAGCCAAATCTCATAGGCCTGGATCTAGGCCTGGATCACAGCTTTATTCAGACAACGATGCGCTTTGGGTATTTGTAAGATGAGCTGGATTTGAGTTTCGCTGATTGTAGTGGGCTTAGTCTATTTCTCATAATTGTCCTGCATTCCATGGTGTGCCCTTCCCAACCCACTCTTAATGTTTCAACACTTCCAGAACCTACTGAGCCCCATTCTGCTCCACGCTCAGTGACACAGCACCCACCGATTTCGACCCACGTTGCAAACTGTTACATTTTCTCTGTCTTTCGAAAATGTTCTGAAGAGGCCCCAGCGTTTGCCAGACTTTAATTCTGAGTTGGCACCGGATGACTTTCTGAAGTGAACTACCCACATTTCCACTGAATCATGTTCTCTGTTTTTCCTGTTCTGTTTTCCCTGGCGTCAACACTGTCACCGTTGGCCAGTCTGTATTGTAGAGGCGAAATGTATGGCTTAGACGAGGTCTTTGTTTCATAGTGGAAAGAGGAACAGAGGAAATATTGCTCCTCTTGGGTGCTGAGGCCAGACATGCAGCCGCGTGGATCTGAGAAGTGAATTTTGACCGGGTGTGTTGGTTAGAGAGGAGCCCGGATTAGTAAATGAGGGTCCGCAACTGAATTCCAACGTTCCCAACATCCAGACGTGTTTGGAACTCAAGCTTTGCTTTGGGTTTTTCTAGGAAATCAAACCAAGCGCTTCCTCCAGACAGCAGGCGGGTCATTTATGCAGAGATTTTATTTTTTAGCTTGGACATTTGAATGTGGCATGTTCATGTGACATTTGTACCATGCTATAGGCCTGATCCAGATCCCATTGGAGGCAACTGAAGAGATTCCCATCAACGTTGATGGGCTGTGGATCAGGCCCCTAACATAGGCACAGGAACTAGAGGGAGGGTTGCCAGATGGTTGAAACAAAAATACCGAACACCCCCCCCCAAAAAAAAAACACCGGGAAAAAATTCTATGGGGGGGGGGAGGAGGAGGACTCCGAGACTTATTAAGCAAAAAAAATAAAATAAAATAAAATAAAACAGCATGTCCCCTTTAAGAGTGAGTGGAGGGATAGGAACAGGGGAGCGGTTGAGCACTAAGATCCAGGGGAAGCAATCCCCTTGGTCGGCAGCCATTTTGTGCCGGTAGCCTTGCGGAACCAGGTAAGCATGGGGGCTGGGGTCGGGGGGCTGGGAGTGTTGGGAGCCGGGAGGGGGCGGTGGGGGTGTTCGGAGGCCGAGCACTGAGTGTTTGTAGGGTTGCCAGGTGCCCGGCATTTTCGCCTCCTGGCTGGGGGAAAAAATCAGAAAATACCGGACATCTCAGGTGTCGGGTATTCTCTGAAATTTTTTACCGGACAGAAGGTGAAAATATCGGACTGTCCGAGTGAGTACCGGACACCTTGCAACCCTAACTAGAGGTATGGAGGGTGCTGCAGCACCCCCCAGCCTCCCGGCCTAGCACTGCACTCTGCTGCTGGCGCCGCACCCGGGAACCCAGCTGTTACCCAATGCTCCAGGGGCTCTGCTCCGGCTCCACACCCAGGTTCCCAGCAGCTGCTGTGCACACCCAGGGCTCTGCTGCCAGCTCTGGGTTTGGGGGCATTGCCAGCCCTGTGCGATGGGGGCAGGGCTCTGCTTTGGCCCTGCATGCTGGGGGGCTTTGCTGCCAGCCCCGTGCCCTGGGTTCTAGCTGGCCCTGCACACCAGGGCTTTTCGTTGTGCCAAACTTAAGCCATTCAGGCTGAAATTTCCCACGCCAGGTGTCTACTAAGGCTGAATTTTTGTGAAAGTTTCAGCTAAAAATGGGTCTAATCAAGGGTGGGAAAAAATGTTTTATCCAGGTTAGTATCCAGGTTAATTTGATAGTATTTTCGCTGGCAAGAAACTACTTATGAACAGTTAGGCTATGTCTACACTACAAGATTTTTGCACAAAAACGGCCATTTTTGTGCAAAAACCGGTGGAGCGTCCACACCTCTAGCGCATTTTTGTGCAAAAAAAAAAAACCCACAGTAAATCGACAAGACAGAGGGCTTTTGCCAGTAGAGTTATTCCTCTCCCCACGAGGAATAACTCCTTTTTGCGCTACAGCTCTTGCGCAAAAAGGCTTGTGTGGCCACTCCGCAGGGGTTTCTTGCACAAAAAGAGCCTATCAGAAAAAGCACAGGTGCTCTGATAGCCATTCTGTGAGTGGCCATCAGAGCTTTCTTGTGCAAGAGCGTCCATGCAGTGCGGATGCTCTCTTGCGCAAAAGCACATTGCTTTTGCGATGCGCTTTTGAGATGTGGACATGCTTTTGTGCGAGAAGTTTTTGAGGAAGATCTCTTCCGCAAAAATCTTCTTGCGCAAAAACCCTGCAGTGTAGACAAAGTCTTAGGGTTGTGAGATCCTCATTCTATTATTATGGTCTCCATTTTCCTATTGTTTGTCTGGTTTTTAATAGTTTTTCTGCTGCATAATTAATTTTGCGAGGTGTTAATCAAGGAAGGTGGTGCGACATAATTGGTTAGGGAATTACACTGCAATATGTTAGGATTGGCTAGTAACATTTTAGTAAAATAATTGGTTAAGTTAGAGCTAAACAGGACTCAAGTTTCACTATATAAACTGGGACTCAAAAAGGCGACCAGCAAGAAAGAAAAGAAGAAACAGAAAGAAGAAGGAAAGACTTGGAAGAAGAAGAACTCACCTCCAAGACACAGCCTAAGACCAGAGCTGCTATGATCCTCTGCATGACCCTGACATTGCAGCAAGCAGAATCCAGATGAGACTGACCTTGTCTGGCCAATAGGGGGCGTTCTCCTGCCTTGATCAAGATTGGTGAGCATGGCCCTGTGTGCTTAGTGTGTGTACTCTGCTTGCTTGGTAACTGTTACACCTTGAGCCCTAGGATTTGGATAAGGGTGGGTATTTAAATTAACAGGGTTACACCTTGAGCCCTAGGAATTGGGTAAAGGTGCACCCCAAGGCTATGTCTATACTACACCTGTTTTGCATAAGAAATATGCAAATGAGGCTAAGCGTGGAATATCGCCGCGCCTCATTTGCATAATTAATGTGTGCCCACTTTTTGCGCAAGAGGACGTGTAGATGGCTCCTTTTTGTGCAAAAACCCCCTCTTGCACAAGAGCTGTTCTTATGCATTTTTTTCCTGAAAACCAGCTCTTGAAAAGTGGGTGCTAATTAATTATACAAATGAGGCTCCGCCAATATTCCATGCTTAGCCTCACTTGCATATTTCTTGCACTAAACGGGTGCAGTATAGACATAGTCCTAGAGTGTGGGAGTGACAGAGAACTGTGTGCAGGTAGCATGTGAGTCATCAGCATAGAGATGGCAGCCAAATTTCTGTTTGTGGATGAGATTACCCACATATAAGGTGTAGAGGGAGAAGAGAAGGGGACCAAGGCCAGATCTCTCTGGAACCCCCCGCCCAGAAAGGTGGAAGGGGGAGGAGGAGGATCCTATAAAGGACACACTAAAGGAGCAATTACAGAGGTAGGAAAAGACCTAGAAGGAGACTATCATGGAAGCTAGCAGACAAAAAGATATCAAGAAGAACACGGCTGAGAATGTCAGAGGTGACTGGCTGATCAAGGAGATGAGAGTGGCGCACTGGCTCTGAATTTTGGCTCCAAACAGGTCATTGGAGACTCTGGCAAGAGTCATTTCCAAGGCGGATGAGGGATGGAAGTTGGACTGGAGCAAGTCTAGACTACAACTAGAGGAAGAAAGCCTCCAGGGCATTCGCCTTCCCATATCCCATCCCCCTCTCATCTGTAATTGAAGAAGCAAGTGAGGTCAAGGGCGGCGTTTTGTAAGACATGGGAGACTAAATGATGCTTGTGTTGTGGGGGCGGGGGAAGCACCAGTGGCCATCTCGGAACCAGTTTTGAGTGGGACGGGGCAACTAGTGATCAATCACTTTAAATGGGGGTTTTCTAACGACCTGCAATGCAGCTGCGGCCAACTTTAGACTATGTCCCATACCATTGTTAAGTGCCCCCTGACTTATTATCCGTGAGGTGGAAAGCCAGTAGAAATACCATTGAACGGCTGGGTGCATTGCGCCTACGCTGGTGAGGTGAAAGGACATTTAAAAGCATACAAAATCAGAAGAGAGTAAGAGGTTAAGGAGAAGTGTAGGGAAGAGAACAGGAAGAGGGTGTGCGGGAGATAGGATGGGATGGAGTCACTGGGACCAAGAATCACTGAGAGGCTAGAGGAGGCAAGCAGATGAGAATTCTGTAATGGCAGAGATGGAGGGGAAGGGGGCGCAAACGAAGGGGAGGGTCATGTCATAGTTTGTCACATTTCTCTGTGAAGAAGTCAGTAAGACGCTGTGCGGAGAGACAGGAGCTGGGGTGGGAGCAAGGGTTTGAGGAGTGAATCAGAGGTGGTAAAAAGTTGACTGGGATTGTGGACGTGGGATTCCCTTAAGTCGGAGCAGTGGAGTTGTGTTGCTAGGAAGATGGCAGAACTGAGGGAGGCGAGAGCGAATTTGTAGTGGAAGAAGTTGGCTTGGTGATGGGATGTCCACCTGAGATACTCCGCCTCATGAGAGCGTGAGGTGGGGGAAGTGAACGTTAGGCATTTCTGAAGGCTGGGGCTTGGCAGGTGTGACCTTGCAACTGGGGAGAGACAGATCAGGTGATGAAGGTGTAAAATTTTGAAAAAACGCCTCTAGTTATTCAAAGTCTATGTTCAGAGCAATACCTGCAGGCCGTGAAAGAGTTAAACCAAATAAATCCATCCATAAGACAATACTCATTGTCTGAAACACAATCTGACTTTTTTGGTCTTCAAAAATCTTTCTCCTGCGGTTCCCATGGTAACTGCTGTGACGTATACAGAGGGAACACAGCCTTCTCCTAATCATCCCTACACAACTGAAGATGATTTTTTTAGTCCTTTTAAATGTAAACCTTAGAATTTGCTTTTGCACTAAGGAAACACGTGAGAGCGCTAAAAAGCAAACGGTCCCTGGGACAAGAAAGATTTACTGTTACTAAGTGAGACACTAATCTAATTATTGAATAATTCACATTTGGTGCAATCTCTCTGGCATGGCCGATGGACGGTGGTTGTGAGACGGATGTTGTGATGTGGTATCCATCTCAAGAAGAGGACAAAATTGTTATGTTGTGTAACACCAACAGGCAGAACCAAACCTAGGGAGCTTAGTGCATGAGCCTTTACAGCTTGAGCTAGAAAGCCAGCTGGCTCTCAGTTAAGGCTATAGAGCAGACTCATTCTTTCTCTCTGTAAATGGTTTAGGTGCCACTAGATGGGTCTGTGAACCACCCCCAGAAGGTGGGTTACAAGATATACTGGCATTAGAAAAGGTTCAGTGAAGGGCAACTAAAATGTTTAGGGGTTTGGAACGGGTCCCATATGAGGAGAGATTAAAGAGACTAGGACTTTTCAGCTTGGTAAAGAGGAGACTACGGGGGGATATGATAGAGGTATATAAAATCATGAGTGGTGTGGAGAAAGTGAATAAGGAAAAGTTATTTACATGTTCCCATAATGTAAGAACTAGGGGCCACCAAATGAAACTAATGGGCAGCAGGTTTAAAACAAATAAAAGGAAGTTCTTCTTTACACAGCACATAGTCAACCTGTAGAACTCCTTGCCTGAGGAGGTTGTGAAGGCTAGGACTAGAACAGGGTTTTAAAGAGAACTAGATAAATTCATGGAGGTTAAGTCCATTAATGGCTATTAGCCAGGATGGGTAAGGAATGGTGTCCCTGGCCTCTGTTTGTCAGAGGGTGGAGCTGGATGGCAGTAGAGAGATTGCTTGATCATTACCTGTTCGGTTCACTCCCTCTGGGGCACCTGGCATTGGCCACTGTTGGCAGACAGGCTACTGGGCTGGATGGACCTTTGGTCTGACCCGTTCTTATGTTCTTATGTACAAAGTCACACAATAGTGCAATGTTAGTATGTGTAGCATTTAACATCTTGCTAGTCTCAAAATGCATTAAGGAATGTGACACCAGACTGAGCAAGAACCTGCGTAGAGTATATGCCAATACAGCGACGCTCCATGAAGCAGAATGAAAAGTCCCTAATCCTATCAAATTGCATTGCAATGCAAAACCTGCATTTGTAATTACAGGGCCTAATCTAGCTTCCAATGACGCCAATAGCGCTATTCATGTGCTTACAGTTAAGCCCCTGGGGATAATTCATTTCTACTGGCCCAGGGACAGCCGCATCTTCACTGGATTCTTTCCTGTGGATGGGTAGGTGATGTTTGCCTTGTCCTCCCTCCTTCCAGTTATGGAAAGGAGCACATGGGTTGCAGAAAAGTGTCACCTCCTAGCACTAGATCCACTATAGGCCAAGCCCACCTGGTCACTGCGTAGGTTTCCGATAGCCAGCTTTTCCCAAAGGCCTCGGCTAAAACCGTTTTATTGAATTGGATGCTCTAGATGTGTAATGGGTAACATTTCATCTGCCTGCAGAATACGAAATACTATGGAATGTGATCTGTGAGCCATTTTTCAGCCTTAGGGTTTGGGGGTCAGTTTTACTGGGCGCCTAGAATTGTATTCGTTCATATGCACTAGGTCAGGGGGCGTTCAAACTTTTTTTCTCATGACCCAGATGAAGAAAATTGTTGGTGCTCGCGATCTAACATTGTTTGACTAGAGTGCAGGGTGGGGCTGAGGAGGAGAGCTTTGGGATATAGGAGGGGCCGCCGGCTTTGGGGGGGGATCAGGGCTGGGCTAGGAGGGGCTTACCTCAAGCAGGGCTGGGCTAGGAGGGGCTTACCTCAAGCAGCTCTTGGTCAGCAGTGCAGCGGGGGAGGCTAAGGCAGCTTCCTGCTTCTCCTGGCATCACAAACCATGCTGTCTCCAGAAGCTGTCAGCAGCAGATTCCCATCCAATGGGAGTGTGGAGCTGGTGTTTGGGGCAGGGGCAGTGCTCAGAGCTCTGTACGCCCCTCCCCCCCGCCCATCTGGGAGCTGGGTCTGTTGCCGGCCACTTCTGGGGCACAGTGCAGCGTGTGGTGCAGGACAGGGAAGGAGCTGCCTTAGTGTCCCCACTGGTCACCTGATCCCCCTGCAGCAATGAGACCCAGCGCCGGCTTCTCGTAATCTGCGGGGGATTCTGCCAAATGTGTGCTATGGATCAACTGGTCAAGGTTAGGTCTCTGATAATATCTCATCCAGCAGTTGCCTGGTTTGTATGTATAGCAGTCGGATTTCTGAGATGTCTGTATGGCCAGGCAAGTCACTATGGCAAAACTCTGTTCAGTAGGGTCAGCTCTCAGCAGACAGGTGATGTGAGCATGTTGGTTCTTACATTGCATGTTCAGATTTACGCACTGGACACTTCGTTGTTTAGCTCTGTCTCACCAGAACATGCAGTTGTGTGGGGTTTTTTTAACAGACATGCAAGTAGAGCTATTTGAAACTTTTCAAATTTCCAAATGCGGGCAATTTAAAATTGTGAAATTTTTAGAAAAAGGATTTTAAAAATTGACATTTTGGGAACAATTCGTTTATTTGGGTGGTTGGATTTTTTTAAATTTTGATGATATTTCAGATGTGTGCATTTTTGAGTGTGGGAGAAAAAATGTTTAAGGTTGGGATTTTTTTCCCCACATTTGTTCTTTTATTTCGACAACCAGGAACAATTTTTCTAGGCAAGGCATAAGATAAAGAAAAGGACAATTCCTTTATTACATAGGTAAATCCTGGGCTTTTTTCCTCTCCCTTTGAGACCATCCAATCATGTCCAGAATTGATAACATCAGCCATTACTACAAGTCAACCACCCACACTTATAAAGAAACAGGACTGGAGATGTTGGATATTAGGAATAACTGTTTCCCTAGGAGGGTGGTGAAGCACTGGAATGGGTTCCCTAAGGAGGTGGTGGAATCTCCATCCCTAGAGGTTTTTAAGTCTCGGCTTGAGAAAGCCCTGGCTGGGATGATTTAGTTGGGGTTGGTCCTGCTTTGGGCAGGGGGCTGGAATCGATGACTCCTGAGATCTCTTCCAGCCCTAGGATTTTATGGTTCTGTGTTCATGGACATTTAGATTAAGGTAATCTAGAAAAAAGTCACTAGTCACCCAAAGGACTAGCTCCAAAGACAAACAGACTGATACAGACTTGATATAGACACAGGGTGAAGGGAATGCTGTCGGGGGCGTTTTCGGGAACCTGAGGACAAGGAGACCTTGAACAAGTCTTACGCACACCAGAATATTCAAGACACATTGCCAGGGACAAGAAGTTACAGTAATTAAGTGATCCTGCCTCATCTTTAATATATTGGTAAACACGACAAATGCCATTAGCAGGGAAATACAAATTCTCCCCAAGACAAGTTCCTCATTCTGCTCGAAAGATACCTCAACTCTGCCACCTTGTGCCTAGCATGAAAAGGAACATGAAAAGCCATTCTTCAGCCACACGGTACACGAGTCCCCGGCTTCATTTGTAATTTCAAATGTCTTCATTTGCATCCCTCTCTCGAAAGAGGGTGCAAGTGTAGACATACCCTAAGGCTATGTCTACCCTGCAATGCTATTTTGGGTTACCGGAGTAGCCTGAAATAGCTATCCTGCATCTTCACAGCAAGCCCCTTATTTAGGGCTTGCTCTTCCGACATCCCTGTAAACCTCATTCTACGAGGAGTAAGGGACATTTTAGCGCTTTATTTTGAAATCTAGCACTGTGTAGACAGCATCAAATGATGAAATTAGCTTTTTGAAAGAGCATCAAAATAAGATACGTAATTTGTGTAGCTCAAATCGCATATCTTATGTAGCACCCCCTCTCCACCTGGTTACCTTCTTTAAAGCCAATCTCCTTACAGGTTTTGATGGATAGGTCTGGGTTCTTCTGGATCCCGCCACCCACTCAACTTTATTTTTTCTGATGGATTTATTTGGCGGTGCCTCCACCCCCCTCACTCCTTCCTGGCAGGGTCACCAGGGCAGCTTGGGAGAAAAATTCTAGCCAGGGTAATCCCCATGTATTTGCCAGATAGTTGGAGACTCCTAGAAAATAGCACAAACACATACACTATAATAAACACAATTATATTAAACAGGAGACAAATATAACAGAACAGGGTAAAACACTATTTTTAGGGTCACCGGTGCCCAGCAACTGTAAGATCAGTGTCCCGTTGGTACACGTACTTTGTTGGGGCCCTTGATGACTGTTGACCACAAAATTCTTCTCTGCAGTGGTTTAGCAGTAGGGCTGATTAGGTCCAGTACAGCCCAAAGGACTCACACATGGGAGAAGGCAGTAAATCGCTCCACAGGTTTAATATGCTGCAGGTAATAAAATCCCCAAACAAATTCCCTGACTTACTAACTAAAAATTGGTGCACTCACACACTCCATGAATGAGCCTCAGGTTGAGAGATGACTCAGTCACTGCAAATGGGCTGCTCTCTTCTCGCAGGGATCCTCTTCAGGCAGGAATCAGGCTGCTTCGGTCCCAGAATTTCCCCTCACCGCGAAGGGGTGCAGGGCTCAAGGTGCAAGCCACACAACTGCACCAAAATTCAAACTATAACCTCCTAGCCCAGCATTCAGACCCACGCAGCAGCCCTGAACTAGCAGCTAGAGCAGAGCTGACCATGCGGTGACTCGTCTCACCCAGGGAGCTGAAGAGCCAACTCAGCCTGGCTGGGGAAGCCTCCCAGCAAACTCCACAAACTGGGAATCAACAGTGGAGACATAAAACCCAGCTGAGGGATCCTGCCTTCAGGTCCCTAGAGGCTAGTTCTCAGGGGGGAACCCTGCATGCAGGCCTGGGGCTTACTAGCTCCCACATAGCAGTCTTCCCCTTGCCCTGGCTGGCTCCAGACTCCCCTCCACAATGGCCTCTCCTTCCCCCTCCTGAACTCCCTGGGAGGGGCATCTCACTCCCTATGGGTTGCCGAGCAGACTCTGACCCTGGTAGGGAGGGGGAGCCAAGGCAAACTCAGAGTGCCTCTCCCTGAGCTGCCAGCAGACAAGGCCCCGGGAATCTAAGTAATCTCCTTGCGGGTTACACTTATTTCAAGTTACGGTGCTGTGTAGATGCACCCTAAGGTGCCACAGGATTCCTTGTTGTTTTGGTAACAGTTTGTTTTTGTTTTGAATGTCTAGGCTGCTCTGTTATGTTAGCAAAGATGGAGTGAAGAAGCCTCCATTCACTGGAAGTGGAAAGTGGGGAAGTCTGTTATCTCTGGGAGTTTGTTCCTGTCTGACTTGCCCTCAAACTATTTTTCGCCAGCAGCTGTTGAAGGTGGGAGATCTAGTCTGCCCCCTTATCCCAGTTATGCAACATTTTTACTTCTTCAGTTCTGCTGAAAGGTCTCAGACTCCTATGAATTGACACGGCCTCTTAGGACACAGCAGCTCAGTGTAACGGTAAACGGCATAAGCAAGGGCTTACACAGTGAGGCCTGAGTGGCAGAAAGATTAGCTCTTTATTGGCAAATGTCAATGAATGTTAATTTCACCAAATTCACACAAACTGATGAAAACACATTTCTATTGGCAATAATCAAAATTGATAGATAGAAAAAGTGAAAAAAACATTGCTTGAGAACTTTAATTAGAGTTTGATATAAAGATATGTACTCTGTCAGCTTCAAGGTGATGTTGACAATGTTTGTGTTTTTTAAGGGTTTATAGGGCTTTTACTTTTTTAATCTCATTGACTGTGGTTAATTCTTGCCTGACCCTACCATCATTTCCCATAGCTATGAAAATGTGAATTGATACACAGCTAGCAATCAAGTTGAAATCCCGCAATGTCGCACAACCGAGACATTGCAACAGTGGAACCATTTTTTAAAGGCTTATAAACAGGCAGTGACGTCATCTGCAACTCTGGGTTCTAGAGCAGCCTGGGCCAGCGGTTCTAGCCTGGTCTAGAGCAGCAGTTCTAGCACAACCTGGGACCTGGCACGCAGAGGCCAGCCACGCCCACAGCCAGCCCTGCTCCAGCCCCCACCCTCTGCTCCCACAGTCTCCTTCCTATTGGCTCCCTAACGTTCTGAGCCCGCCTTAAGCGGCTTGTCACTCAGCCTGGACCCGCCCATCTAGGTCCCCGGCCGCCCTTCACTTTTGTCATGCGCAAAGAATGACATGCGCGCCTCCTACTCCGAGATGCGCGTGCGCCGGGAGTGGCGCCAGTTCGCTTGGGGCGGGGCCGGTCTCAGCCCGGACACGCGCATTCTGGGCTCGTCAGGGCGCTGTCGCACAGTGCGCGTGCGCCGGGCCTCGCGCTTCCGCTCGCTGGGTTGGGCTTTGGACGGGCGCCGTCAGTGCGCCGGCGCTAAGGGAACGCGGAAGTGCGCGAGCGCCGGGCGGCTGCGTAAGATGGCGGCGTCCGTGAGGCGCGGGGCCGCGGGCTGGCTGCTCCTGGCGGCGGGGCTGCTGGCCGGCCCGGGGGCGCTGGGGCGGCCCGGCGAGGTGAAGGCGCTGACGGACGGGTCGTGGCGCGAGCTGCTGCAGGGCGAGTGGATGATTGAATTGTGAGTGCGCCGCCGCCCCTCCCCCCGCCGGGCCTCGGCCCGCCCCTCCCCCTCCCGGGGCCGCCTCACGCTCCCGGCCTGCCTTGCGGCATGTGCGGGAGGCGGGGTCCCTCCTCCTTCAGCCCCTCCCTTGCTGCGTTGGGGGAGGGGCTGCGCGGAGAGTCCCGCTGGGAAGCGCCGCCTCCTGCACCCGTGCGGCTGGGAGCGACCCCGAGAACATCCCCAGGCAGGGCCAGCTGTTGTCTCTCCCCCCCCCCAGGCAGGGTCCAGGCCCTGCAGAGACTCCTCTTTAGTGCAGGTAGTCCGGCATGGAGCATTTTGGGGTGCGCCTTCCTCCGCCGCCTTCGAGGGCTCCGATACGACCGGCAGCTCTTTTTTATCCACCCGAGGGGCCTTCCGCGAGACCTCTCAGAGCTGCCGGAATTCTACCAGGAACTCCTCCGGACCTGGAAGCTGTTTTCGGCGACCAGGTCCGTTTTGGCCGCCGAGGGAGCAGACCTCCTCGCGGAGCCCCTGCTCCACAATCCAGCCTTGTGCGTGCAGGTGGCGGAGTCTCCGCGTGCGCGGAGGTTGATCCTGGCAGAAACCACCAAACTCGGAGACCTCCTGGACTACGACAGGAGGGACTGGGTGGACCCCGAAGCTCGCTCGGCGCATGGGGCTCTCCACCCTTTGGACCCCCTGCGCCTACTCCAGGAGGTGGAGGCGGCTTTGTCGCGGCCCGCCTCGACCTCCTACAGAGAGCCCTGCGAGAGGGTACGCCCCGCCCCTCCCTTCCTGCGAAGCCTCCGTCCCTTTTTATTGGGCCCCTGTTCCGCGGACCCCTCCGGCCTCCCCATCCCTGGACTCCCAGCCGGCTGCAGAACCTGCAGCCGGTTTGTTTCCGAACCGCGCCTAGGGAACATCTGTACACGCTCGTGCTCCATACCTTGCATTTCCCCACCCTCGTGTCCCGCCCCGATACTAAGTGGCGGGACTATTTAAGATCCGTTGAGGGTGGGAGACCCCGATGGGCCAGTGTGTATTCCACCTTAGTCCCACGGCCCATCGGGGATATTAGTTGGCGGCTCCTTCACGGAGCCGTGAGCACGGGCGTGTACCTGGCGCGGTTCACCCCCATCCCGGAAGCCTGTCCCTTTTGCGGCGTGAGGGAAAACCTGGCGCACGCATACCTCGAGTGCGCCAGGTTGCAGCCCCTATTCCGGCTCCTCCAGAACCTCTTATTGAGGTTCTGGCTGCACTTTTCCCCTCACCTTTTATTTATGCACACCCAATCCATGGCCCCACAAAGTCGCGAGACCTCCTCGTCAACCTCCTCCTGGCCTTAGCGAAAGCTGCCATCTATGACACCAGGCGGAGGATGCTGGACGAGGGGGTTCTCTGCGACTGTGGGGCCTACTTTCGTTCCTCCCTCGTGTCACGTATCCGGGCAGAGTTCCTCTGGGCGGCGTCCACTGGCTCCATCGATAGCTTTGAGGGGCAGTGGGCGCTGTCCGGGGTTCTCTGCTCGGTGTCCCCGTTTGGTTCCCTTATTTTAAACCTGTGACCCACTCCTGATCCGTTTGTCATTATTTGTCCCCGAGATCAGTTGGCCATGGGTCCAGTCGTCCCTCCCGTAAGGCTGGGGAGGGGCTTTTAGAACGTGGGCGGGGCTTCGCCCGCCCACATTCTCATGGTTTCAAATAGACCCCCCAGGCAGGGCCAGCTGTTGTCTCACCTCCCGCCCCCCTCCGACAGATGCCGCCTAACCTCTCCGCGCGCTTCCGCTGCCTCCCGAGCCGAGCTCCCCTGGCCCTTGGGTGTCTCAGCTACATCTCCCGTGGTGGGGGGCTGGTCACGGGGGCCCTTCTTTTCATCTGCCGCGCCTGTGTCTCAGGCAGGATGGGGCTGGGTTTTTTTTTAAACTGAGGCAAGTTTCTCCTTTGTGCAGACTCCTTTCGGTAACTGCGGCCTTCGCTGTCTGCCATACGCAGATTTGCCGCCAGTTGTTCTCCTGGGGAATTGTTACTCGGGAGTAGTAAAGGTGGCGAGTTCATAAAGCCTGAGGCGATGGGTCAAAGATGAGGTGATAGCTGTGAGTTGACTCTTGGGCAATCAGCCCTTTAGTTTGTTTAATCCATATCTGTTAACAAACGGGCAGCCACACCTCGTTTTAATAGCTCTCTAACACTAAGTGGGAGTCTGTATTAAGAGATATTAAGTCATTAGACACATTGCTTGCAGTTCGGTGTTTTATATTCTAGGTTTTACTCTGGATAAAATAGCATGCTGTTTTCTCCCACTACACTATGAGACAGACTTTATTTTTCAGTTATGCTCCCTGGTGTCCTGCCTGTCAGAATCTGCAGCCTGAATGGGAAAAGTTTTCTGAATGGGGGGAAGATCTTGAGATTAACATTGCGAAAGTGGATGTCACAGAACAGCCAGGTGATCCCTGTTTCTTTGTTCTGGTATATAACACTACTTTATACAGATGTTTATACTTTGTGCATCACCCAGAGGTTGTGCTGCCTCATATGCCTTTTTTTTTTGGTGGTAGTACTAAAGTGAAATGTTGAGCTTACTTGTTTTAAATAAAATAAATAGAGGCATTGACAATAATACAGATACAGTATCCTTAATTGGAGAGACTATTAACAATATTTATGAGTGAGATTTTCAAACATGCCTAACTGACTTAGAAGCACAAGTGCTAAAAGTCAACAGGAGCTTCTCTTAGAGAGAGACAGACTTTGCTCTGAAGACCTTAGTCTAAATTGACAGATAAGAGGTGAAGCAGGCAGACACAGGTGAAATAACTTCAGCCCAAAGTCACATGGCTTATCAGTACAGAGCTGGGAATAGAACTCAGGACTTCTGTCTCCCTGTCAAATGCCATATCCATTAGATGGTGCTTTCTTTCCAGTGTATGTGTGTCAGTTTGCACTTACATAATTACAGGTGAACTGATATTGTGCATTTTTTGTCAAGATAGCTATGGCCTTGTCTACACTACGCAGTGGATCAACACTGCAGCAGTCCATCCACCAGCCGTCGATTTATCACGTCTACTGTAGAAGCGATAAATCGATATCTGAGAGTGCTCCTGTCGATGCTGGTACTTCACCAAGATAAGAAGAGTAGCCGGCATCGACGGGAGAGCAGTCTCCGCTGACTTTACTGCACACAAGGTGCTGCAGTAAGTACGTCAGCTTCTGCTACGCTGTTCGCATAGCTGAAGTAGATCAACAGTACAGATAAGAGTAGACAAGGCCTTAAATGTGTTTGTGTCCAACAACTTATTTCCTCCCCTCACTCACCAGTTCAAAGTGCTTTAACATTTTAAAAACTGCTGTTTCCTCCTGCAGGTCTGAGTGGGCGATTTGTCATAACAGCACTTCCCACCATCTATCAGTAAGTATTCAAGATCTACAGTGATAGAGGAAATTTGGGCATTTTTGTAATAAATGTTGTATTTCTTGAAAAGATGATTCTGTATATTTTGTTTGCTTTATTGAGGGGGCTTTTTAGTGTGGAGAGTGGGAAGTCTTGAAGCTTTTTGTAGGGTTAATAATAAATTTACAAAAACAACAGGAGTGCTGTGGTACCGTAAAGACTAACAGATTTATTTAGGCATAAGCTTTTGCGGGGTGGGGAAACTACTTCATCAGATGCAGCATATTCAGATGCTCAAATAAATCTTAGTCTTTAAGATGTCACAAAGTCTTTGTTTTTTGATACAGTCACCAAGCCTGCATAGCATGGACCATAGAATATCATCCAGTGTTGTGGGTTGTGTTTTTTGGGGGGGGCAGGTAATCCATATCTTGACCTATCTATGTAGTGGGTGCTTCCATTTTTTAAACTTTGTGTCTGTTAGCTGGATTCAGTGCTGCTGTTGCATGAAGCACTGGGAAGATTATTCTCTTTCGGTAGCAACACTATATGAGTTTAGTAAATATCCTATAGATGCCGGTTAAATGATATTGGTTGCTTTCAGTTTTAAAAGTCAAGATTCTTAGAAAAATAAGAGTGAGTACAGGATTAAAATGCCATTGAACAGAAATGGTTGCTACATGAATAGAGTGTACTGCACCTCTACTTAATAGTTGTGGTGTGTCTGAGATCCTAAGATACTCGTCTAACGTTTTCCTCTTTGAACAGTTGTAAAGATGGAGAGTTTAGGAGGTACCAGGGCCCAAGAACTAAAAGTGACTTCATAAATTTCATCAGTGACCAAGAATGGAAGTCTATTGAACCAGTTTCTTCTTGGTTTGGTCCTTCCTCTTTCCTGTGAGTATCAGTAACTAGATTATCTTTGCCACTAGGCATATGCACTTTCAAGGATGAGACTTTGTCTGATGTGCAATAGCAGTGTTGGGGTCACCTTAAAAGCGTTAATGTAACTTTTTGTTCCCTGTTCAACTTAGTCTGTCTCAGGGACCATTATGCTGGTAAAAATAATCAGAGAATAGTGCACTTCAGTCAAGCCTCACATACGTTCTTCAGCAGGTGTGGGGAGAAGTGAAATAAAGCTGACATACTGGGGATTTCCCTGTGCAAGGACAGTTTAATGTCCTTTCTGCAGAGTTCAGAATTTGACACTGTATTTTTGTTGAGCTGTGCAGGTTTTTCATAACTAGTGCATTTGTTCTGCGTGTTTAAGTAGAGCAGTTAAAAATTTGGAAAGAGCATCGTGTTTGCTAGTGATAATTTGGCTGGCAGTGTAAGGAATATGTGAAGGTAGATCAGGTGCAGCTGGGATGGGTGCAGGCTGGGAACTGTGATAGAGTGATTGTCCTCCAGTCTCAAAAGAATAGTGTTGTTTGGAATGATATCTAGCCATCCAGTGGTTTTGAGGCACATTGCAACAGCAGCAGATTGCTTGCTTTTAAGTACTGCCATTCTCCTATCCTGTAAATGCTGTGAACTATATAGTTATTTTGGGGGCAGGATGGGATAATAGATTGAGAATTGCATAGCAAAATGGCAGCCATAATCAAGATTATATAATCTGATTTTGGCAAACACAAATTCTTGTATCTTGGATTAGTTTGACAGTTCTGGGAGCATGGGCTAAATAGTAATATTAGGAGCTCTTCTCTATGCATGCACACATACACACTGTTCATATAATAGCCTTTCTGCAGCTAGGGTAACATCAGGTTCAGTGGCAGTCCTGCTCAGTGTTTCTGGGCAGTCACCTTTAGGCCTGAAGTCTTTGGTGTATGTATGTCTTTTTCAAAGTCAAAGAAAATTGCAACATCTGTTTTACAAAGGTGTGAAAACACTTCTCCCATTTTATCTGTTTGGAAGTCAAGACACCTGAGCTTGGAGACTTGGTATTTAACTAATCTCAATGGAAGTGTGGAGGCAGGAAAAGGGAATAAGGGAATTTGTGTGCAGCCATCTTGGTCTTGTTAACAAGAGAGCAAGAGTCAGGCTAAGTCTGTGGCCTGACAATGCGAGATCTGTAATTAGACGCTGCCTTTGCCTCTCGCCTCCATATAGAGATAAGGATAGAATGCTGACTCTGGCTGGGACCTTGAGATAAGGAGCATCTGGGTGGAACTAAAATAACTGTTAGCCATTGGTGTTTGTAATGGGAAGGAGACTAATTGTTGTTGTTGTTATATCTAATGGACAGTATATAAACTGCTTCATAATTGTTTGTATTCGAAGATCTGCCTCGGGGGGGGAGGGGGGCTTCCCCCCCGCCCCGTCCGAACCAGTTTTTCCCTTGCTGCAGCTTGTAATAAAACTGCCTCTGGCTACTTGTTGCTTACAAACGCAGAGTGAGGACAATGTTTTCTTCCACAGAAGAGTTGGTTCACAACCAAGTATGACACAAGTAGGCTACTAACTATATTAGGATCAAGTGTACAATAGAAATCTTCAACGTTTGTGCCTTAGTCACTATTCGTGCCTCTTTTTCATGAGTGCACTTTTGTATGTGTTAGTTACTTGAATACAAACATAATTGGTACTGTATAGGTACTACTTGCTCCAAGTAAGAAAACCTAATCATTTACAAATAAGTTACAGTGCCTGGGCCAGCAGGTGCAAGTTCTAGGTGGCATGGGGATTTGTAGCTGTCAGAAGCTTTCAGAAGAAATATACTCTGATACCAAATAATACCCAACTCCTGTAATGGAGACCTGTTTCTAGAGCCCTGCAAATCCACCAGATACCAGTTTTTGTGGCTCATGGATCGATGCAGAATGATTTTGGGTAAAGGCCTGCAACTCTGTTAGATATCCATGGATCACTTTTTGTGGATCATGGATCCGATGCAGATACAAACTTTGTATCCATGCAGGCCTCTAACTATTTCAGAATAAAGTAGAAGGATAAAGGAGAAGTGGTTAGGAAAACACCTTGATATTTTGTCTGATCAATAGTAATCAGCATGAAACGTTCATTCTTCTGATTTATCTAAAAAAAAGCAGTCTACAGTTTCACTCTCTTCTGATTTATTTCAGGATGAGCAGTATGTCTGCTTTGTTTCAGTTGTCAATGTGGATCAGGGTATGTGCTGCAAATCTGATTTTTGTTTAACTTTAATGAAGACAAACTTGGTATTCTGCCATTCTTGAAATGACTAATGTATTTCTTCCATTTTAGCATTGCCACAGTTATTTTACAGAAAACGTGGGCATACCAGTTTGGGGATCATATGCTATTTTTGCATTGGCAACTCTGTTTTCAGGACTGATACTTGGACTTGTAAGTACAAAAAATGTCAGAGATGAGAAATAAAAGCTGCTTTTTGTATAGAATGATGGATTAATGCAATGTAGAAGTTCAGAATTGTTAAATGAGAACTTTCCTTTTCAGATCATGGTATTTTTAGCCGACTGTCTCTGTCCATCCAAAAGGCACAGACCACAGCAGCACCCTCATCAAAGTAAGAATGCTATGTACAGTATTTCTAAGGATTTAATTTTGATGAAGCAAGTCAGTGAATAAATCCTTGTGTAATAAAATGGGTATATAATATCAGGCTTATTATTGCTGGCTATGAAACTTTAACAGTGACATCAGTGATATTACACTTTAACTGTGACTTATCTAGTGTCCAGGCTTCATAATAAAATCATAATTGGGGTTACCAGAGCAAATGTTGTTTACCATAGACTTCAGATGGTGAAAATAGCTTTTGTATTTGGAGGCTATTTCCTGTTTCATTACCTCAGATTTAAGAGTAAGCTGAAAGTTTGAACTTCAACACATGTTTTAATTCAATTCCAGTGAATGATCCCAGAGTGGAACTTGTAGTCAGATTGAGGACAAAAGAAGACATGCCTCTTTTAAAAAGGAGGGACTTAGATCTGTTAACATGATGCAGCAATTTAGTTTAAGATGCTTCACTGGGAGCTATTCAAGTGAGGTGTGATAATAATGGGGATTGCTTAATCACTGTTACAAAGACTTGAGGAGAAGGCTCAGCCATATATACCTCAAACCAGTGCAATTAGATTCCCTGTCCCAAACATGAGGCAGTCTTATGGCAGGTCATATTCACTCAGTAATTCAGGAACGCTAGTGACGTAATTCCTTTGGTGGCAATTAATCTCTTTAGGCATTTTACATTTAGTATTGGAATTCCCAACTTCTGCTGGTTTGTGATTAAGGTAGTTAGTATGCCTAAACCACTGAAGTTAATATTCATGTGTATCGGGAATTCCTAGGCAGACCTTTTTGATGCTGCACAAACAAATAAGTTTTGAGATGAAGGTGCTTTTTTTTTTTTTTTTTTTTTTTTTTCCCCTCAAGAAAAATTAATCCCAGAATCAGCACGGCTCCTGAAAAAACTGGATGAAGAACAAGAAGCAGATGACGAGGAACCTTCAGATGATGAAGCAGAGAGTCAAGAGGTGATAGACAGAAACTCTTCAACAAATGCTGTCAGACAGCGTCCTGTGAACCTTGCTGCTGCAACAGATACATCATAGTTTCGTATACTGGAGAGTTTTGAGGGACAAAAGGTGTGGAATGTACCAGACCCTTCTGCTTGAAGAGAGCTGAAACTTACGTTGCTGTACTGTTTGCTCATCAGTTTCAGAAAAAGCTACCTTTAAAACAAGTCTGTGGCATCAGGTATTCAAAGCTGAAATTTGCTATTGCAGCTGATGGAACCCAATGCCATATGTCTGGATTGTTGCTAAGAAAGTTTATGTACGGCTTTTTGAAAAATTCATTGTGTGGTTGAGTTGTACAAAATGCAAAACCAGCATTTTGGCAGTATTATAGAATATTAGCAAAGAAAATGTACTAACATGTTTGCCTGCTAGAGCATTTGAAAAGATTTCTCTGTGTAAATCTTTCCAGATTCACTCTAAAGAAATGCTGTAAAAATGTCCTCAAGTTACAGGACCTTTGCCCAGTTTTTGTGATAAAAATGTACTATAAACTATTTCCAGTGCACTGTTCTGTTAGATAAGTATAATATTGAATGCAGCAAGAAAATTTCCTTACAACAAATAATGCAAACTTAGGGTATTCTCTAACAAAAAATAAAGAGCTGAGACCAATATGAGGCATATTGGAGTCTTAAAAACTGAAAAGTGGCTTGTTGGTGCCAATCAATGGTCTTTTATTTAGGATTGCCCTGTTACGAAACTTGAGTTTTTGCTTCTTAATGTAGACCATTTTTATTCTGTTCCCTATTACTCTTTCCTTTCTCTTTTAAATCATATTTAAATAAATATGATTTAAAAAAACTGGAAGTCAAAGTGGTGGAAGAATGTGAAATCTTCAGTTCTGTGCTCAGTCTTTCAGAAGCTTTTGGTACTAAGCTTCCTAATTATCTTTTTTTTTTTTTTTTTTTTTTTTTTTTTTTTTAATGTTTCTTGATATGGAGTCACAGTGCAAAGCCAGGGGTGCGTTTTTTAGCATCTGATATAGTAGCTAAAATATTTCTGGTTGCTTTCCTTAACTATTGAGTAGAATGGTATTTTTCTACTTTTGCGTTCAAATAAAAAAATGCTTAATTTTTTATTTGGATGTTTCCTAGATAACTAAAGTGCATGAGTATGTTATAGATGAAGAAAGTTGGAGGCTTGATCTTCTGCGCTCAAACAGAAATTGCACACTTTCTCCTGTTAAACATTTAGTGTGGAAAAATTGTTAAAATAGTTACTCCTTCCAGGTCCTCAGTTGATACATTTCCAGAGTTTGGAGTTCAGAGTATCTCATTTTCTCAAGTTACAGGACCTTTGTATTTATTGCGCAGAGAACTTTCAACGCCTGTCTCTTGGCCTAGAGGCCCAGATATTCTTTTCAAACACCACAGGACAGGTGGTTTCTTGCCTTTCAGGACCACCCTAATGAAGCTAATTTTATTTATTTTCACTTCTGTGGTATTACAGCATGGATAATTCTAACCCCCTTATTAAAAACAAATGAAAATCTGGTCCTGAGGAGTTAAATAATGATTCCTATAACAATGTTCAGCTATGATCTTTTTTCCATGATACTAGGCATATTCCATTCTCTGTACTCTGATCCAGTAAAGTGTCTGCCTATTTCATATTACTTTAAGGAGCTGTTTGTTTCTTTAGTGATGTCTCATGGAAAACTAACCTTTACTAAAATCTAAAAGGTAACATGCTATATAAACATGCTCTTTAAAATAGTCCTAAACATTTTCCCTGACTACAGTTTAAAGCTTTTGTAGCTTTCAGTTAAGATAGTGATGCTCCAAATCAGTCTGTTGAAGTGAGTACTCTTAACTATGGTGTCTTCTGACTACAGTGAGGTGACCATGCAGTCAAAGCTGAGAACAGCAAAGGCCGGTACCTGTAACTGCTCAGCCACCACGATGAAGGTCTGTCATGTGCATTGTGAAGCTAATATGAAATATCTTGCACTACACAGAAATATCTTGCCAGTTGTATTGTCTCTTTCAGAGGAGTAGAATCTCCTAAATGGCCCAAAGGAGATACACAAGTTCTGAGCTTCTCAACTAAAGGTGTAATTCTTCTACTCTGAGAATGGATTCAAATGGCATATGGCAGTTCCCTGCCTGTCTCAGTGACTACACCTCAGACTGGCTTAATTTTCCAATAGAGTTCTCTGCCTGTCTAAGTGCCAGTTCCATCAGTTTATTCTGCGTTTGGAAAGCTGTCGCAATTCAACCGCATTATATTATGAGCATGTGCCAAGTGTGTCCTTAAACACTGCCATCTTGGTTTTCTCTTAGAGGGCCATTTTAAATGAAATTAATAATAATGTCTCCATCATTATCCTTCTAAGGGTTTTTTGTTCCTATAGATGATGCGTGTTACTACTGGAATTCTGCATTAGAGAGCCAAAACCAATGAAGATCTCTGTTGCTAATTTCTGAAGTGGTGGTTGCAAGTGAAAGATTGCTGCATAGAGTAGGTACAACTTTTAAAAAGAGAAGTGAGACCGTTCTTGCTGGTCCTCAGTGCTGGCGGAAAGATGAAACATCTTAATTGCAAACAGTAAATCTGGTCTGGAATCACTAAAAGGCTCCACTCATGGAAATTATGGTGCCCGTTTTAATAATTTTTCACCGCAGAATGGCACTTTGAAACCAGAAATGTCCTAACAATATTACTAATTACTTCTAGCAGAGATCAACTGAGAACAAGTCGCTATTAATGAATATCCAAGAGATGTGGAGAGGTTACATTAAAACAAACGTGCTCAGCATTTACAAATACTGTGGTTGGTTTACTACATTGAAAGTCATAAGGGACACTTGAAGTGTCTTAGTCATGTCTTGAAAACACTTCTTCGCAATAAATGACAAAATATGCATTTGTGTGTCAGTCAGATCTTTAATCAACCTGCATACTGTGATTATAAAAACATGAGATTCAACACAGCAGGTATGTTCTGTCAAACAGATCCTCCAGGGACATTCTCAGAAGTACAAGAAAATGATTAGCTATGAACTGTGTCCTAGTACTTCCTGTTAATCTCATTTTTGTTAATTTTGGTGCTGTTGGTTTGATTTTAAGTTCTGTTTTGGCATTTGTGAAGTTACATTGTTGTAGTTACACTTTCAGTAAGGTAACTCAATCTATTTTGGTCAGCTTTTTAGTTGAATTGTGTTCCTACATTTTAAAATACCAAAACTAATGTGTGTGTAAAATGGTGTCCCATATAATGCACTTGAGACTTTTATGGGAATTGCCTTAAATACTGTAGTCTAGATCATTGTTTACCAGTAAAATAAAGCAATAACCTATGATTTACTAGGGAGAAGCAGCACTTTATTTGATGAGACATTTCGTTCAGCAATCAAACTTTCATTTAATTTCAGATAGAGCTGCATGTTCTCAATATGGAAAAGTACTTATTACAGATTTGAAATACTGTTTAACATAGCCTTCCATATGTGCAAATGTAGCTGCTGCTTACAGATGCAGATGTTAGTTTTAACCAACTAAATTTGTGTACTGTATAAAACATATTCTCTTTTGCCAAGTTACAGCTTTTAAGTGAGGAAAAAAAAATTTTCTTGCTCTGGTGTTTTCTCTTGCCAGCCTAACATTTGCATAACTTGTCTTTGATTTTCCACTTTTCTAAATGCATTCCTGCCATCCAGGCAAATGATTGAGTAAGTTCAAAAATTGCCCCTCAGACATAAGGGTTATTTATTCTGAGTTGTGTGAATGCTGCCTTTGTATTACAGAGTTTGCACCTGTGATTGTGGAAATGCCGCATTTAGGTCAATGATAGGCCAGGTTCATATGCTCTTCATCACTGTCTGTAAATCCTTCTTTCATACCTTCACCATGCAATAGTAGGTCCTGTGACTATATGAAGTTTCTTCATTTCATCTACACAGAATTACTATATGCCCAAGTTGTTTATCACTCCCCTCATACTGCAGTGTAACAAAGGTATGTTAAATAAGACCCTGTCCTTTATATCAGTTTGTGTTTGTAATGTTTGAATATTGCTTTTATAAAAGCCAGACTCCCCTTTTCATTCTATTTGCGCTTGAAATATTATTGTACCTCCTACAGCTGTGTGATGGCCCATACTAACTGGTGTAACATACTGTTTTTAAAGTTGCTTTGTCAAAGCTTCTAAAATATATATTCTGTTGAAACAATGACTACCAGCCTTGGATTCATGAGGTTTTTTTTGGTGAATTTTGAACACATATTTGGGGTTAGCTTCGCTTTCTGCTGCCAGAACAAAGCTAAGCACATATTCCAATGCAAAACAACACTTTGTAACATCATACAGTTAATAAAATAGTTCTACTATGTCTGTCTCTCTTTTTAAAGGAGAAATGTTGACTGACATTTTAAACTAAAGTTGCAGTGAAATCTTGTAGCTTTTAAAAATCGAGAATAACGTACCTTACTGTAATGTGGCCTAGTCAGTGAGCAGCAGCTAGATACTTCCCAATGTTCATGGGAAGCTTCCTCCTAAAAGGGTGTTAAAGACAGGCAAGTTTACAAAGTTTGACTCTTCTTACCATGATCTACAGCCCTATGCTGTAAAACTTCCACAATCAAATGAATTTGAATTGTTTTGAGTGATTGTCTACATTCCCGCTCCTGACAACGAAATGTTTGCACTAGGCCATGGTGCAGCAAGCTACCTTACTAATGGGATACTTTAGGCAGTGTCAAATGCACCCCAGTGAGTGTGTGGGGCTGAAGACAGTGCAGTCAGGGAAAAAGCAGGACAAGCATAAGAAAGTGCATGCATAAGACTTTCCTGGTTTGGTGAAATAGGTCAGACCAACTGTAAGCTGCTGTCCTGTCTCTTTGCCCTGTTGGCAACCTAGTTTTCATTTAGCTTCCCTGCTTTAAAACTTTGTGCAAAGTGTGAGGATATACTAGTGGAGGCTGCCCCCTTTCCTAGGAGGTGGGGTTGGTTGGTTCCACTGGTGCAACACAAATGACAAGTTTATGCAATTCTTGCTAAAAAGTGCTCCATCTGATTTTTAACTTCCTCACCCACCAGTTATAGTTAGTGACCACCTTAGCTAATGGGAAGCTTTCTAAATGCAATTAGTATCACTGTCTATGGCTGCTGATTGAAGCATAGCTCTGCATAGTCTGTGTTTTTGCAATGTGAACATTGCCATTTTAAAGTTAAATGAAGAGTAAATTATGTTGAAAGTATGAAACAAATACTTTTCTTCAGCCTGCTTAAATTGAGCATTTGACTCTTACCTCTGCTGTAGTTTTTCTGAAAGTTCAAACTAGTTTGGAGCTAGCACATAGACAAGGGGCCAGTACTAATAACTAGCTAAACCTTTGCCAAACAGCTTGTAGTTGCTAAACTTTTTGATTCAATTGTAACTCCAGCCAGTTTTAAAACTGATTTGAATCTTTAGGGATATTTTTTCCAATTTAGATATGACCTTCAGGGGTTTTGTTTTTGACTAAGTCAAATACATACATTATCCAACTTCGGAGGTTAGTGCAAAGAAAAGAGCATGAGAAACACAGCTTTTAATAGTCTCCACAGGTGAGGTGATAGCATTACGCTCCAATAGTACATCCCCCCCCCAATAGCTGTTTTTTATGTACTCAAGATAAGCACAGAGAGCCTCATGCACATTTGGTGAGATTTATTCCTTTTTAGACAAAATAGCCCCTTTATTTTACATGTAATGTTTTAAAAATTCCATTTAAAGAGTATTATTTCAGGGGTCAAGGAGGTGTTTAAAATATTTAAAATAGTCCATATTTAAAATAGTCTTAAGGGCAGCAGAGAACACAATTGTTGATCCCCCTTCCTTGTCTCTTCTATACAGTTTTTCCCCTAACACTTTTTTCTTTTAAGGTTCCATATTTCTTAGCTCTTTCTCCCTTCTTGATATAACTTCATGATCTTATCCTCCCTTTGAGTAGCAGTTGCTGGCATGATAGTAACTTTTTGTTCCTAAAGTGGGGAGTATCTATTTTTATGAGCATCAAGATGACCAGAGGGCTGTTAACTACTGATTACTAGGCAGTTGGCCATATCGTGCTGGAAGGAAACACGTTTCTTCCCTGATTCAGCAAAGCGCTTACGCATATGCTTAATTTGGAGTATGTGCTTCACTTGAATGGAATCAGGCACCTGCTTGAAATGTTTTGCTGGAATGCAGATATAAAAGGGGCCCTGTTGAGGATGAGGCTGCTCTGCCCAGGGAAGCTGTCGTACCCCTTTCAGGGAAACCATAGGTAGCTTCAGCTCCCCTCAGTGGTTGATGGTTGCAGACATAAGGCAGGTTTGATTATGCCTTGAACTTGGAGCTAGAGGCTGATGAGAGGAGGGGTCCCGCTTGGCTTCAGTGAGCTTTGGGTCTGGCTCCTGCAGAGGCAGAGAGCTGTGAGTTTGTGCACAGGTGTGACAGCAGCAAGGCCCAACCAGAATGTGGCTATGAACGATCCTATTATTTTACCAGCCTCTCCTACATTTGAGGGTCCTGCCACTTGGGCATTTATCAAGTTCGTCTGTGAATAAACAGCCTTTAGCCACACAAACTCCCCAGGGTCAGTCCTCCTCCTGGCAGCCTCTCCAAGCAGCCATGGATTGACTGAGGCTATGTCTAGACTACCTGCGGCTTCTGAAAAGATATGCAAATTAGGTGCAAATTTGCATATCTTCCTCCGATCTCTTTTTTTGAGGAATAAGGGTTCTTTCGAAACCCCATCTAGACGGCTTTTTTTTTTTTTTCCAAAAATACCTCTTCCGAGAAAGGGCTTGGAAGAAGATATGCAAATTTGTGCCTAATTTGCATATCTTTCAGAAGCCACAGGTAGTTTAGACGTGCCCTGTGTCTGGAAACTGACCGTTTTGCTTCTGAACGTGGCCCTTCCAAGGCAGGGCTGAGGGGAAACCTGCACAGTGACTCTGCCTATGAATAAGTGTGTCTACAGTCTCCAATGCCATCAAGCCTGTGCATGTGAGCCAACGCGGCCATGTCCGGGGCAGGGGCTCCACGCTGAGGGAGAGGACCCTGCTGAGCTCCTGCTGCATAATTCTCATCTTCCTCCACAGCCCGTGGGACTGTCGTTCGTGTGTTGGAGGCTGGCACTGGCTGATAACAGCAGGATAAGGCACTGCTGGACTGTGGCAGGCAGAAGGTACTCACTCTTTGTGTTCCCTGCCATGTGCTCCAGGAGGTAAAGGCTGCCCAGCCTCTCTTCCAAGGATGGGCAAAGACTGGTGCGTGGGCTGGATCTGACTGCCGGGGTTAGCCCCTGGCAGCCCTCCCCCCCCCCCCCCCAGCCATATTTACCTGCGTCTTCACTGGTACAGGGGGATTGCAGCTCCCATTGGCAAGGGATCGCTGTTCCCGGCCTGTGGGAGCTGTGGTTGCCCGTACCTGCAGAGGCACGGGTGCATATAGTGGGAGCGGCCCACCAGGCTAACCCTGCTGAACTGCCGCTGTTTTATTGCCCACCCCGCTCTGTTCTGTGCCTGGAGCAGGTCCTATAGAAAGGGTGTTTTCCAGCTGCCCGTAGCCCCTGGCACTTCAGAATTCAACATCAGGCGCCTATCCAGCAATCCACTCTACTTGGTTGCCCCCAGCAGTCCACTGAGGCAGGCTGGTGGCTGTCCACGGGGCCTGCTTCAAAACCGCATCCTGGGAATGTTACACGCCTGCTCTCGATGGTGTGCGTTTCCTTGCTGTCATGTCCTGGCTTGAGACCGTATAGCTTGTAGTCTTCCCAGCAAGCAAGGGGGAGGCTCCCCTGCCTACCCAGCCTTTCTGCAGCTTTGGTTCTGGGGCCTGCGGCAGTTATCCGCTGGCGGCTCCTGTACAGGGCTGTTTGCGTGGGTGCATGGCAGGCACAGTTCAGACATCTCTGACACCGTCCCCAGCTGTGGCAAGAGGCAAATCCTTGCCTTCTTACCTGCCATATGCCACGTTGCAGCCTCTCAGCTCCTCCAGACCTACTGAGGTTCTGGCCACGCTTTCCCCCACTGCTGTTCCAGTCTGCATGCAGCAGCAACACAAAAGCACGAGACCTTGTCAGCCTCTTCCTGCGGCAGTCAGAGAAAGAGGGGACTTTCCCAAACTCCTTCCCAGCTTCAGCTCTGTGGCTGCTGTGATGGTGGAGAGACCCCTCCTGCTATTAAAATATGAGTTGTGTGCTTTTATTTGTAGAACAAAAAAGCATTAATAGTGAAGGTTTTTTTTATATATAGTGATTTTATTCAAAGCTAGTTAGCTAACGGTACAAACAACATTAGATCATTAAGTGGTCCGCCAAGACCCTCAGCAATTTTCAAGAGGGCTACAAAAAGCAGTTTGAGAGCCACTGCTCTGTCTAGTATATATTTGACAGTTTGTGCGTCTTTCTGTCTGAGAGTCCATTTGTTCAAGGACACCTTCTTAAAGGGGCAGAACTAGGACTATCAAATTTGGTAGGCAGCTTTGTCTTAGCATGACTCCAAGCAAGGGCAGGGTTTGGTTGTACCAGGACAATGGGATGTGCCTGGAATTAGATTGTTTCTCATAATGTGGAAAGGGAGGGGTCTGGTAGAAGGCACAGTTATACTGTAGAATGACCACAAGGGGGCCAGAGATGGGGACTGGGACAGTTGTAACCCATTGGGGCGGCAGGGTCAGAGAAAGGGACAGCTTTCTACTATATATTTCAGAGAGTTTGTTTATGTATCTGTGTGTCTGTCTGTCCCCCTGCTGGGATACATGTGCCCCTCTTCCAGCTGTGCCTGTTGGAGCTGCAGCAGCCCTGGACAGACACTTCTCACCTGGCCCCACACTGCTTCAGTGAGGGGGCTGGGATTGTCCTCTCTCCCTGGGGCAGCCTGCCTACTGCACCCCACAGCCCCAAACCCTGCCCTAGAGCAATTATCTAAATGAGGAAAACCAAAACGTACTTGAATGAAGGAGCTGAGCAACACTGGGTAAATATTCTACTACTCTATAATTTGGCATCTTGTTGTGGAGGGGATTGCAAGTAAATTGATGCTTGGATAAGATAGAGACTGGTGCCATATAAATACTTGAGAAGAACGGAGGTGACTCGCCAGTGCTCCATCGCTTCTGCAAGTGGCATCCTGTATCCCTGTAATTTTAGCCACATGCAAATTTAAATGCTGTGTCAGTAAATGTAGGCATCGTCTTCTGTGCCAGCCATGGGGTTATTCATCCTCTCGGTGCAGTGGGGATTACTGTGGTCGCCACAGCGACATGGGGGAGAGAGCGTTTACCCGATTAACGTCATTGCGTTGGGTTTGTTCTGGTGCACTGAAGCCCTTCTATTAACCCCGAAGCCATAAATCATTCCCAGCTGCCTTCTCTCCACCGCCGAGAGCTTGTTCACTGGCTGACCACACTGCCTGTTTGTCTCTGAACAGCGTTTTCATCACTCCTCAAAAAACGAAGAGCAGGATTATGTTGGGGAAGTGAATTAGGGGAGCAGAATAGATGTGCTAGCAGTTATGTGAGTTGCTTGCTTGAGAGTTACCTTATGTGTTTGTCTTCCTAGCAGGAGTGGTGTTCCTGTTAGGGACAGCAAATAGTTCTCGTGAACCATTTCCTCACTAATGCTATATTCAGCTGTGATTCTGTACAAACTGTTCGCATTGGGCTCTTGTATGTGGAATCTGTTTCAGTTCTGTGATTCCTACATGTAGATGCCAAACGTTCCCCTTTGGCCCTCTTCATAAACTTTCCAGGTGTTTTCTACACTGCAGAGCTGATCTGTTAGACAAACCAAGAGTAAAACATTTCCCCTTTCTCTTCCCAGTCCATGTAATTGTGTTCTTTTCCACTTTGGAAATATTTTGGAATAGAAATCCTCTGTGTGTTTATGCAGGACCATTTACTTAGCAGCTTGAGGTTATTTAGTGAACGATAATGTCAGCTAGGCATTGTGTCTTTACAAAAGAGCTTTTGTATGAGTGCACTAATGTCAGCTCTGTGCCTGCAGATCCAGGTGTGGAAACATAAATAACATGTGATATGGTCCCCTGGGGTTAGAGTAGGGAAGTTTGAATAAACGGTGGTGAGCGCCATGATTGTGAGTTCTCTGGACGATCCAGGCCAAGTGAAAGTGCTAACCAATGTACCAGCAGCTGAAGGGAAATCTTTAGAAGAACCATTTATTCAGGCAGATGGCAAGTAAAACCATAGTACGCCCACATCTTGAATACTGCGTACAGATGTGGTCGCTTCATCTCACAAAAGATATATTGGCATTGGAAAAGGTTCAGAAAAGGGTAACAAAAATGATGAGGGGTTTGGAACGGGTCCCATATGAAGAGAAATTAAAAAGACTTGGACTTTTCATCTTACAAAAGAAGAGACTAAGGGCGGGGGGTATGATAGAGGTCTATAAAATCATGACTAGTATGGAAAAAGTGAATAAGGAAAAGTTATTTATTTGTTCCTGTAACACAAAAATTAGGGGGTCACCAAATGAAATTAATAGGTAGCAGGTTTAAAACAAACAAAAGGGAGGTGTTTATTCACTCAGTGTACAGTCAACCTGTGGAACTCCTTGCCAGAGGATGTGGTGAAGGATAGGACTTTAACAGGGTTCAAAAAAGAGCTAGATAGATTCATGGAGGTTAGGTCCATCAATGGCTATTAGCCAGGATGGGTAGGAATGGTGTCCCTAGCCTCTTTTTCTCTGGAGGTGAGTGACAGGGGAGGGATCAGTTCCTGGTGGAGTCCCAATTTGGGACATCTTAAACGGGCCTGGGTAAGTCCCTTTACCATGTGTCAGGTTGGACACCCATCCCCCAAACCACTTGTCACTTTTGAAAATCTCAGTCCTCAGCACCTTTGAGATCCAGAAGCACATAACCAGGATGCTTGTGCAATAATGTTCTGCACTGATAGAATCACAGATGCAGAATTATACTTCAAAGTATTTTGGTGCTGTTCCTCCAAGGTATGTGCAGTGTAATTTTAGCTCAAAGGCATGATTGTCTGCTTTTGTTACGTGCATGTTACAATTAATTAATTGGCTAAGACCCAGTGCCCCTCAAACTGATTTTAGAACTGGCTACTCCAAGCTGAGATCTGTTCCACTTCTTGGATACTTTCAAACAGGCAAACAAAAAACTACTGTGGCGTGAATCTCGCAACAGGTTGCTGTAACATAATCTAGAAACTAATGGACAAATGTTACATAACCAGAAGGAAAATAAGCAAGAGAAGTGAGAAGAAAAGGAAATGTAAGGATTGACTTAAAGGTTTGAAAGAATGCAATATTTATACCTCTAAGTCCTGGTCTGCATCAGGGAGTTATTTTGAAATATTATTATTATTATTTCAAAATAATAAGTGGAGCGTCCATACTACCAAGCCCATTATTTCGAAATCTGTACTCCTGCTTTCCTTGGGGAATAACGCTTATTTCGAAATAGTTGTTTTGAAATAGCGGTAGTGTGGACGCTCCGGTGCTGCTATTTTGAAATAACGACTCCCCAGAGGAATTTGGAGTAATTATTCCCTAGTGTTTCCTGGGGCTCTACGTCGACCTAGCGTGTCCACAATGACAGAGCCTGCGTCAGACTAATTTTGAGGCTCCCCCATAATGGGGACACGCTATTTCGATTTTGTTATTTCAGGAGTTATTTCTAATTTAGTAATTTTGAAATAATTTCCTAGTGTAGACATGCCCTAAGGGAGAATATAATCATTTACATAGATGTGTCGTGTATCAGCCCCACGAAAGAAGAGGTGTTATTCCAAGTGGATACTGAGAACGTAACCAGAGATGATGAAATTAAGGAAAGGAACATTTTGGTTGATTATCAGGAGGAACTTTCCAAATCTGAGAACTATTATACAATACTGGAATAATTTCCCAAGGGAAGTGGTGGACAGTCCATGCCTGGAAATATTTAAAATTGGACTGGAAAAAGTAAAATTACTCTATGCAGGAAGCAACTTTGTCCTGGCAGGAGATGGGTTAGATAGTGGAGCAGGTATTTTCCTTTTCTAAACGCTATGATTTGCACTTCAGGTAGCTTCAGGGAATTCCACAATGACAGTGGTTACCACAAGGGCATCTACTCATTGGGAAGAGCATTGAAAAATAGTGCAGAAGCTATACGTCTATGTATATGTGTGTATTTATACATCTATATTTATAGAACATGGCATGAAAAAACTTCATCTGTCAAGCTTAGCCTCTTTTTTTCCATACATTTCTCTGAATTCAGGCTTTTTCTCTTCTGAGAAAGGAAACTGGGTATTTGGAAACAACAGCAAAAGCCCGAATTAAAGAGTGGATTCTGTGTTAAGGTTTTATGTACATATAGTCCTTGGGCCAACATAAATTGGTGTGGAGCTGTGCTAAACTACACAGGCTAAGGGACTGGTTCCTTGTGTCTAACGTTTCTGTAATTCAGTTGTCACTTCTGTCCAGCTGAGCTGTACCATGCTTCATAACACGTACTAGCCAGCTATAGCATGATTATTAGCTTTCCGAAGCAGAGAATCATATTTTAAGAGCACTTCAGACAGTCGTGAACTTTTCAACAGCAGCTTCTACACGGCTGCCCCCTATTTTGTATACTACAGGATTCTGCATATCATGTATCATATCATAAATATAGTAGCCCAATGTCTGAGAGTCTGTAATGCTGAAATGCTGGCTTTTCCCTCTGGGTGGCGCTGTTGCTGAAATGCTGGCTATTCCCTCTGGGTGGCCCGTGCTGCATGAGGAGTGCAGGGCCCAAACGGCCACTTGTGCCACTTGCTCCCCCGCGGCGGCCCGGCTGAGCAGCGCAGAAGTCAGCCGAGTGCCACGGCAGGAGGGGAAGAGGGGCAGGGTGGTGACGTACATGGCCAGGGGGTGGGGCCTGGCCATGTACGTCACCACCCTGCCCCCCTTTGCCTCCCGCCGTGACGTTCGGCTGACTTCTGCGCCGCTCAGACGGGCCGCCACGGGGGAACCCAAATGGACGCTTGCTCCCCTGCGGCGGCCCGGCTGAGTGGCGCAGAAGTCAGCCGAGCGCCACAGCGGGAGGCGAAGGGGGGGTGGGGCAGTGACCATTTGGGCTCCGCAGTCCCCCGAGTGAGAGGCAGGAGGGGGAGGAGAAGAGAAAGAGAGAGACAGAGAGAGGCAGGAGGCGGAGGAGAGCTGAGGGGGGGGGAGGCAGTAGGAGGAGGAGAGAGAGAGACGGAGCGATAGACTGGAGGCTCAGGAGAGAAGACTGACGTGGAGGAGAGACCTGAAAATCCCATCTTATGACGGGCTAATTGGCTAGTTATTAATATTTTGCTCGGCCAAACACTCATTTATATGTCTACAACCTGTACACATGCGTCACTGAGCTCATGGGATTTCTGACCCATTTACATGTGAAAATGTAGTTATAAAACAAAAATTTTAGTGTGGGAGAAAATGATCGCCCAATGCTGGCTGCTCTACAAATCGAGGGTTAAAGGTTGTGGTGTCGACCCTTTTGACAATTTGCATTCAAAATACAAGACAAATTGCTAACTTCACAGATCAGTGTCAGGTGAACAGACAGGTACAGGGGGATCTTAGTACCTTTGTGACATATACCGCAAGGAATAATCCCACCCTGGAAGGGAGATGGACAGTTTGAGCTAATGGCACTCTTCCGGCTCCAATTTCTGTGATTCTGTGACTCAGGTCTGCATTTTTTGTATTGGTTAAGGGACGTCACGGTAACCGACATGGAAAATTGCTATAAACACTGGTCTGTTCCTGTCATCCGTTCATTTCCTCTCCTAAAACGGGTAGTGACTTCAGACGTCGTGGCTCTTTCTCTGCCTGAGTAGTATTATCAGTAAGATACAGCAGGCACTCTCGGAGGGAAATGCTTTCTCAGGAAAGCAAGCTTCCTTTTCTCCTCAGCTTGCCTTCTACATCCTCATTCGCTTGTCTTGGAAAACCAAACACAGAGCTGCCTTAAACGGACTCTATCCTTCCCCTGCTCTCTGTCTGGTAGCCAGGATCACGCGCCGTTGAGCTGTGGAGGGCGCTAGAGCGTCGTCAGTGTGACAACAGATTCTGCACCTCAGGGATAAAGTGCCAAGATCCTCACCACCATTTAATCTAAACGGCAACGAGCTCATTTTCTTTCCCCTCGCAACTGCCAATTTGTAGAGCCATAATTCTGTTTTGAAGGATTTCTGCTCCTAGAATCATTAACTCTGCGTTGGCCGCCCACCCAAAACGCGCCTCCTCCAGGGATTTTGCTCACCCCCTCGAACAGCATTTCCCATGCTCCAGCCAAGCGCCTTCCCATCTCTCGTGAATCCGAGCCGCCCAGACCTGTATTTCTGTTCATCAGGGACATTGCGGATCAGTTTTCTGGCTGATCGGCAGCAGCAGCTTATTTGCAGCCCTCTCCAAAATTGGCTTCCTATGATTTAAAAAACAATGAGAGTGTCATATGTTTGAGGGAGATCTGATTTTGATAAACACAGCTTGGGAATGGGAACAGATGGGGATTTTAATGAGTTATAGTCGTGGCCAAATGTCGTCCTCCTACCAAGCAGCTCAGTTTTCTCTAACAGAGTAAGAAGCAGAAACAAAAATATTTCATTTCATTTCACTAAATGTCTTCCCTCCCCTGTGACCTTTCTCTCAGGCGTAGGGTTTTATCCTGCTGCTCATCCCTGTAGTATCCACCTAAAATCACCAGCAACAGTGAAGGGTCCCCAGTGCATTTCTTGGAGTTGCTGGCACTCCTCTTTTTTTCAGGATAAGCCCTCGGCTTAGGGTAGGGTTTGCTTTGCTTGTTAGATCATATTGATTTACTTTTCTTTGTTATGGTGATTAAGGATCATAACTAAGAGGCAGAAGCTACGTTTCTTAGGCAATTTGCAAAAGTTTGAAGAAGGATAAGAACATAAGAATAACCATACTGGGTCAGACCAAAGATCCATCTAGCCCAGTGTCCTGTCTTCTGCTGGTGGCCAATGCCAGGTGCCCCAGAGGGCGTGAACAGGGAATCATCAAGTGATCCCTCCCCTGTCGCCCATTTCCAGCCTCTGACCAACAGAGGCTAGGGACACCATTCCTACCCATCCTGGCTAATAAGCATTGATGTACCTGTTCTCCATTAATTTATCTAGTTCTTATTTGAACCCTGTTAAAATCCTGGTCTTCACAACATCCTCTGGCAAGGAGTTCCACAGGTTGACTGTGTGTTATGTAAAGAAATACTTCTTTTTGTTTGTTTTAAACCTGCTGCCTATTAATTTCATTTGGTGACCCCTAGTTCTTATGGGAAAAAGTAAATTTTTCCTTATTCACTTTCTGCATACTAGCAATGATTTTATAGATCTCTATCATATCCCCCCTTAGTCTTCTCTTTTCTAAGCTGAAAAGTCCCAGTCTTTTTATTGTCTCTTCATATGGCAGCTGTTCCAAACTCCTCATCATTTTTGTTGCCTTTTTCTGAACCTTTCCAAATGCCCATATATCTTTTTTGAGATGAGGCGACCCCATCTGTACGCAGTGTTCAAGATGTGGGTGTACCGGAGGATCAGCGCTAAAAGACAACCGTGTCTCTCAGCCTTTTTGCTAAACTGTTGCTATGTATGTTAACCTGATGCAGCCAGGGAGAAATTCAGCCACGTCAGCCCTGAAAGCCCCCTCCATTGTGGAAGTGCAGCAGTAACAGCCATGTGCCTAGGGTGGGAATGATGGACCTCTGCCATCTTGTGTGCTATGGGGCTGGGCCCCCGACCGATTCTGGAGCATGAGGCAGCAGGGCTCAACAGCTGAAAAATGCAGCTGGGCTGGGGCAAGGGCTGCTGTCAAAGGGCCTCCCCATGGATAGCAGGAGACGCCACCCCTCCGAAGCTCCAGATACAGCTCCCCCAAAGCTCACTGACTCAGTCACTGGGGGGTGAATATCAACTTGTGCGAGTAATAATTGCTCCTGACTCATCCTCTAGAGCAGCGATGGGCAACATGTGCCCGGCAAGAGCCACGCACTCCTGAATCCAATCAAAGCGCTGCGACGGCTCAGTCGGCGCACCGTACACATTCGAGGGAGGCAGGTGCGTTTGGCAAAACCAGCCTAAGTGCTTTAGAAGCTTATGCCAAGAAAGAAACCAGCGCATTTCCTTACAGGCAATGCAATCCCCCACGTCGTGTAGCCCGTCGTGGAGAACACAGACCCCCAGACAATTTACTGATTTGTCGAACTGATTCAAAGTGAAACACTTTGGGTCAGTTTGAAAAAGGGAATATTCTGATTTGGGGGAAACTGACTTGATGACCTGAAATCAAATGTTTTATCCCATTTTTCCTGGTTGAAGATTAAATCTCCCCCCCCCTATAAAAAAATCATTCTGATGGAAAATTCCTGACCCAGCTCTACCTTACTAAATTGGGAAAAAAGGTAAGATTTGGTTACATTCAGTTATTGGGCCAGGATCTCTAAAATTGGGAGCCTGATTTTTCTAAAGTGCTGACCAGCTTCCATTAGGAACTGCAACAGAATCATTGAAATGGGGGCTAGGAAGCCCAACCCCCTGCACTGAGATTGGACCAAGTAAACTTAGACTATCAGCGACAGGTGTTTGTTCAACCTACTCTTAAAACCTTCCAGTGAGAGGGACTCCACAACCTTCTTTGGAAACTATTCCAGAGTTTAACTACCCTGAGGGTACGTCTAGACTGGTGGGTTTTTCCGGGATACCGGAAAAACTCCTCTGCGTCCAGGGAACGTGTTTACTCTTCCGCTTTTTTTGCGGAAGAGCAAACGGGCTCTTTTGGGGAGCCCTGTATACCTCATTCTACGAGGAATAAGAGCTCTGCCAAAAGAGGAGCTCTAAACAGGGCCAAATGGCGGAAAAGCCTCTTCCGGAAAAGCGATCGGAAAAAGCTGCGCAATTTGCGTAGCTTTTTCCCATAAGAGTGTAGTCTAGACCTAGCCTGAGAGTTAGAAAGTTGTTCCTAACATCTAATCTAAATCCCCTTTGCTGCCAGTTAAGTCTGTTACTTCTTGTCCTACTTCTAGTTGATAGGAAGAACAATCTATCCACCATCCTTTTTATCACAGCCCTTACCTGGGTGTGATTAGCAGGAGGGTTATATGTAACACTGTGTTGTCCTTCTTTTCTCAAGAGTAAACATGTCCCTTTTTATCCTTTCCTTCCAGGTCAGGTTAAAATGTAGACCATCCCTGGCAGGTGATCAGCACTGTGATGCAGTTGCAAACAAAGTCACCCCCCAGAATGACATGACAAAGGCAATCGTTCTGTTAAGGGCTGTTACAAAGAGGATGGGGGATCACACTGTTGACTCACACACAGCTTGCGATTCACTGTATCCCAGTCTTCTTTTCAGCACTACAGCCACCTGGCCAGTTATTCCCCACTGGGTACTTGTGTATTTGATTTTTGCTTCCCAAATGAAGTGTTTTGCGCTTGTCTTTGTTTAATATTAACTTCAGCAGCCGTGGAGAGAGGCCAACACTTACCCACTTGGAGCCTTTCAACTGGGACTGGCCGGGCGCTCTTTTGGAAATGAGGCTGTGAAGGGGCGTACATGCCCCATCCTGCCACAGCCTGTAAGGGGTTAAGAGACAGTCACTGCCTCCTCGGCTGTGGCTAATTGACTAAACGGGGCTGAGAACCTGCAGAGCAGGGAAAAGAGGCCTCCGGGAACCTGAGGGGACTCGGTGTCACCCCCAAAGCAGCAGGAAGTGGCACAGGGACCTGAAGCCTCCGGGGAGAAAGCACTGGAAGGAACCGCTCTGAAAGCAGGTGAGTTGCCCAGGGAACAGCAGAGAGTCTGAAGAAGCAGCCCGGAGCTGTTCACTGCAGGGGCCCTGGGCTGGAAGCCAGAGACAAGGGAGAGCTGGAGTTCCCCTCCCCTCCGGAAAGGGGGTAAAAGGCATCTGATGCTAGGGGCAAGGCCTAGGACACCACACTGCAGGGCTGGGGGGGGAGTGGGAGGGGGCTGTTGACACAGGGAGCCTGCAGGGGCACTGGAACAATATGTACAGGGGAGGAGGGAGGAGAGTCATTGAACCAAACTGTAGCCCCAGGCTATAATGGAAACCATTTAAATCTAGGGGGTGCAGCAGCACCCCCAGCACCTGTGGTTCCAGCACCTATGGGCACCAATGCCTGGCCAGAGGGCTCCACTGGCTGGTTAGTGACCCCCTCCCCAGAGGCCTCCTGTTTGTCGGCCTACAAATGCTTTATTAGCAGCACTGGTTATTCTCCTGGGTAAGCCCGGAAGGAGCATTGCCCTCCGACTGTCCATACTGATCCAGCTTTCTTCAGCCTCATCCTTGTTCCTGGCTGGTCGGAGAGTAGCTGGCTTCCTCCACAGTGTATTGGCTGCAGCGAGGTCCCATTGGAGCAGTCTGCCACTGCTCGACGCAGGGGAGCCGACAGCCTTCGTGGGCCGGTGGGCAAGGTATGTGTGGGGGTGACTCTGTGCAGCGGTAAGGGGTGGAGCCTCAGGCAGAAGGGGCGGAGCCGGGGACAGCCAGCCATCAGAGCTGCCTGGAGCGCGCTGCGTGGCACTCCAGCAGCGATTTAAAGAGCCCGGGGCGCTAGCCGCCACCGCTTCCGCAGTAGCAGCAGCAGCGGCTGGCGGCTCCAGGGCCTGAGCCAACCTTGCCCCGCCGGGGCTTGGTAGGAGAATTTGCTGGAGGCGGATGGTCTCCTGGCCACCAGCCGCAGGGTTCTTGCACCTGAACCAGCTGGTGCTGGGCACTGTTGAAATTTGGACTAGATGGTTCACCGATGTGATCCTGCCTGACAACTCCTGTCTGCCTCCAGCCCTGGGCCTTTCCCCAATTGACCCTCTGTGTTGGTAGTAATGGCTCTGCCCCCTGCCCTGCATCTGCCTCCTCCTGGCCCCCCTTGGATTCTCACGCCTGGCTGTAACCAGCTGCTTGGGCGTTTCCATGCACTTTGCCGAGTGGCTTGGGACTGACTTTGGCACGGATGGCTAGCGAGCATCCTTGGGCAGGAGAGCGTTTCGTGGGTGACACGCCTGCGACGCAGAAGAAGTATCCCGTCACGCTGACTCGAGGTGTAGCGGGATGCCTGACCCCTCATTGGCAGCCAGGAGGGGGGTTGGGGAGGAGATGGGACACCCCTTGTTCCTACTCCTCGCGGGGTGTCGGTGCGGCAGTCACTGCGTGTGGCTGAGCCTCCTGTAGACACACCTGCGCTTCCTCCAGTCCCTCAGCTGAGAACTGGCTCGCGCTGCCGCCGGCCCCGGGCTAGCTAGGTGGAAGCCAGTGTAGGCGTGTTTGCCCGGCCGCCCGTGATTGCAGCCTAGACGTTCTCTTACCGTCGGGCTCCGCAGCCTCTCTCCTGGCCCCTGTCTGGAGCCACGGGTGGCGCAAGAGCTCCTGCCCTCCCGCAACCGCCGTGGCCCTCAGGCAGCAGGAAAACCGGCCTGTTTGACTCCGCTGAACCAGAGCACGGCTTTCCTCACCTCCCTGCCCGCTCCTTGCGCCGTCCGGTGTCGGCACCCGCCGGCCCACGTAAGGGGTTCTCCCGGGAAGTGTATAGGTGGTGAGGGCGGGCGGGGAGCGCCGAGGGACAGTGTGGACAGAGGAGCGGGCAGTTTTCACAGCCCTGGTGTGGTGCGGCCAGCGGGTCCAGCTAAGGGACCCCCCCCAAGCTGCCCTCCCCACACACCCTGGGCAGGGGCTGGCGTGTGGGCAGCATGCTGCCCCCTGCGCCCTGCTGGCAGTGAAAGAGCCCAGGCCCGGATCTGTCTGCTCTCCCATCACCGCCATTGACCTGATCAGAGCCACCCTGGCTGTGATGACGGCGAGCTCACAGAGAGAAGCCTCAGCTCCCTGCCAGCGGCCGCTCCCTCCCTCAGGTGGCCGCTCGGCCCTTCCCCAGCAGCCTGCTAGATTCTCCGAGCATCCCCTTCATAGTCGCTGGGGCCAGATTTACAGTCGCGGGGGAGGGCGTGACACGGCGGGGAAAGGGTCAGTGGTTATTAGTGTCTCATCTTGTGCCTAATGTAGCCTGGAACAAGTGTCTTCTGCTCCGTAAATCACTGGGAATTTAGGATTTAATCAGGGCTGGCAGATTTAGGACCTGAGTTCATAGCCCGTGCTCAAGGGAGCCCTGTTTTTCAATCAGCCACGACACCTTTATTTTTATGGATCACTAGAACCAGGGCTGAGCCGCAAGGAATTATCCAGTGTTTTCTTCCTCCGCGTGGGGGCATCACTCCTGCTAAAAGATAAATTGGAAGAGGAACGGGCTTGTCTCTGCAGCAGAGGAAGCGGGTGGTGCATTTTAGTGAGTGATCTGTATTCACTCCAGTTTGCCTAACCACTCCTTGGTGGAGTTAGGTCTGCTTTCCTGGTGTAATCATTCCATTGTGCTGGATCTTTTGGGGGGAGGAGAAAAATATTCCCTCTGTTTGGAATCATTCTCTAAGCCTGAAATATTTAGTTGTTTAGTTAGTTAGTTAGTTTTAGTTTTCTTGAGCTTGCTAGTCTAATCAAATGCTTTGGGGGACTAGCTTTTCTCACTATATTTCCAAAATGTGACCCTTCCGGGGATTCTGACTCATCTGCCGTAGGAGCAGCTTGTTCTGCTTGACTGGAAGCATAAGCAATATTAGCTGAGACATGATTCCTTACTGCTGCTCTTTCTGTTGGGTGTGAGCTTATAAACGACACAGGCAGTGCAGAGGGACAGGCACAATCTAGCCAGTAAGCATAGCTGCAGCTTGGCTGAATGGTAAATTATTGATAGGAAAGGGACTGTATGAAGTGTAACTCGGGCTGGGTTGGGATTCAATCTTTTGGAAGAAAAGGTTAGAGGGGGGAAGAAATTGCCAGTAATGGCCTCAGCTTCAGCAGGGAACATTGCCTGAGTAAGGAGTGAAGGATCAGGCTGTAGGTTTCAATGCAGGATGAAGGGAGAGACAATCAGATGCCCATGGGAATACCCAGCTCTGATACAGTGTCCTTCATCCATACGCCCAGCCAACAGACCTTGCTCCGTGGGGACTGGGATCCAATGTGGGATAGCTTGAGCTTAATACTTAAGCCTCTACTGCCCGGAGCTAGACGACTCATCTCAGCCTTGGCTGCAGCAGGCTCATCAATCTTTAACTGGCCTAGCCACCGCTAGAGGGGGCCAGACTGCCCCCCCAAGCAAGCCGGAAATGTGAAACAAAGGAAGCAAGTATCACAGTGCCCATTTTACAGAGTGGGAAACTGAGGCATGGAAGTGAACTGATTTCCTTTCAGCAAGCCAGCGGAAGAGACAAGAACAGAAACAAGGTCTCTTGTGTCTTAGGCAGGGCCATCCATCACCTTCTGCCACAAGCCCCACCCCTCCGCAGCTTCCACTCCACCCCTTCCTCAAGCCCGCCTCTTCTCCGCCCCATCCTGCTCACTTACCCCCTCCTCTGAGCAACGGGCTCAGGGGATTATGGAGGCCTGGCGCAGCAGCAGGGTTTGCCTTCCACATATTCACCACACGGGCAGCGGGAGCTAGAGGAACCCAGCGCCCTGCTCCACCCTGCCACACCGTGCTCCTGGCCTGCTGCACCTCACTTCTCCACAGGTGGTGGGAACTGGAGCAGCCGGGGTGGGGCGCTCTACCTCCCACTGCTGCTGAGAAGCCGCGTGCAGCAGGCCGGACAGATCGGAGCTGGCCTGCCATGCCAGGCCCCTGTAATCAGTCATCCCTCCCATCCATACGGTGCTTGGGGTGGCCACCGCGGGGCCCCTAAAAGCGCAGGGTCTGGGGCAGCCATCCCAAACCATCCTACAGATGGGATGGCTCTGGTCCCAGGCCACTGCTCTCTTAGGAGTTAGTAGCTCAGACTCACACAGTTGCTGCAGAGAGGGGCTTTAGGACCGGGAAAGGACAAGGGCTGGGCTGTATTAAGACTCTCTAAGGCCATGTCTTCCCTTAAGAGGAAGATCGACACTGCCACAATCGATCTTCCGGAGTTCCATTTAGCAGGTCTAGTAAAGAGCGGCTAAATCGAACTCAGAGTGCGCCCCCCATTGGTGCTGGTGCTCCTGTGAGGAATAAGGGAAGCTGACAGGAGCATCGGCTCCCATCTGCCTCCCGCTGTGGGGATGGTGGGGAGACATAGCTGGAGTTGCGTGTCTTGATTCTACTTTCCCTGTTAGCGTAGACCTGACCTGAGGTGGCGGCCTTGATTTGTTATGAAGGGTTTGGTTCATCTGGTTCCTATGACTAAGAAAGTTCTCCCTGAGAAAAGGGATCTGATTGGCTGAACCTGTGTCGTTGTGCTGTCTTCGGGCTTGGAACCAATGTCACTAGATCTGCAGTGGCGCCAAGGTATGCCCTGTGTGCCGTTTGGCATCCTCTGGGAGGGCACGGAATCCATGTTCATAGAGGCAGCACCGGGTTACTTATGGATCTGTGACATCCCCGTCCGTGGAGGCTTTTAAGGACAGGTTAGGCAACCCCCTGTCTGGGATGGTCTAGGACCAGTGCCCCCGTAACCCTTTCTCAGCACAAGGAGGTGGGCTGATGACCTCTCACAGTCCCCTCCAGTTCTGCCGTCTGTGTGTTTACACACAGCTGCGTCTGAAGGACACTTCCCTGTGTAATGTGCATGGGGGAGGTGACTCTGGCTGCTGGGCACAGCTAGGGATTTCATTAACCCACAATATCAGCTCTCCTGGGAAGGAGGTGGGGGTGGCAGGAGGGTCAGCGGCTCAAAGATGGTCTCGAAGGACAACAAGTGCTTTCCCCGAAAGGAACGGAGTTTGGAGCGTGTTATCCGGCCACGCTTGTGTCTGTGGTTTGCCCACGGCAAGGTCCCGTGAAGTCCACAGCAACGTTTCCGCTGCCTTCACTGGATGGCGTGCTAAGCGTACGCCCTTCAAACAACGCAGGTGGTCGGCAAACTCACGTGCCAAGAGCCCCTCTTTCCACGCGACCGGTGCTAACCCGCCAGCTGAAAGGCCGGGGAGCGCTTCCATCCTGAGCTGAAATGAGGGATTTGGCCAGGTGACACATTTTGATGCCTTCGCTCATTTATGGGCCCGTTCGGAAAGCCGGAGATGGAGGATCCCCATTTCTGTTGTGCGTTGGATACACCCACAGGCAGATCCAACCAGTAGCCGGGTTCATAAGGTGACCCATTTCTTAGGCCAGTTGTCGCCCGTAGGGAAGAAAACGTCTCCTGAGTCAAGCTGGAGGCTGGGCATCGGCAAGGCATTGCATTGCAATGCTAATTTAACACACGCTGCCTTGGCAGTGAGTTTGCGTCTAACGGCGGAGCCGACAGAGCTGAAATGGCAGCTTTGCGGGTTGGTGGTAGAGTCCCGGCAGTGGGACGCAGCTGTGCCCCAGATGGAAAGGACCCTGATGTTTCCACTGTTGTTTTTTTTGAATAGCTTTCTCTCTCTATGCCAGCGGTTCCTTGTGTGTTGCAGGCTGTCTGGCACAGCCTATTAAACTCTCTTGTGTCAGACGGTCCCTCCAGGGCTACTCCGCTCCAGCCGGAGTTGGAACATTTCAGTTCTGCTGCGTTCAGGCCTGGGGCTTGGGGCTGTCCGGAGAATTAGTCATCCCCAAGCAGCGTAGGCAATGGAGCAGCTACGGCACAGGGCTGAGAGGCAGGGGATCTGGGCTGGATTCCCAGGCTTTCCATGGAATTTCGGTGGGACCGTGGGCAAGCAGGCTGGACTCGATGCCATGCCCTGCAGGTCTGTCCTACTTTTAGAGAGCTCTGCCGGGGGCCTCCGTTTATTGAAATTCTCCCCAAGGAGGTTCCCATGGGCTCCAGGTGCCCGATCAGAAAAGGGAACGTTATTTGGTGTTCCTACTGCTCCCAGGGGTCGCTGGGGTAGTGGCAATGGGGTGTGTGTAGGGGTGGGTGATGTAGGGGTCCCATAGTGCTGGATGCTGAGTATGCCACTGGGAAGGGAAAATCCTGCCCTGAAGAGCTTGCGAGCGACAGCCAATAGACGGGTGAGGTGTGAGTCCTCTTTTCAAACGCCCTATTGACACTTTTCCAGTATATCATAGAATCATAGAACACTAGGACTGGAAAGGACCTCGAGAGGTCATCGAGTCCAGTCCCCTGCCCTCATGGCAGGACCCAGTACGGTCTAGACCATCCCTGATAGACATTTATCTAACCTGCTCTTAAATATCTCCAGAGATGGAGATTCCACAACCTCCCTGGGCAATTTATTCCAGTGTTTAACCACCCTGACAGTGAGGAAATTTTTCCTAATGTCCAACCTAAACCTCCCTGGCTGCAGTTTAAACCCACCACTTCTTGTTCTAGCCTCAGAGGCCAGGAAGAACAAGTTTTCTCCCTCCTCCTTGTGACACCCTTTTAGATACCTGAAAACCGCTATCATGTCCCTTCTCAGTCTTCTCTTTTCCAAACTAAACAAGCCCAATTCTTTGAGCCTTCCCTCATAGGTCATGTTCTCTAGACCTTTCATCATTCTTGTTGCTCTTCTCTGGACCCTCTCCAATTTCTCCACATCCTTCTTGAAATGTGGCACCCAGAACTGGACACAATACTCCAGCTGAGGCCTAATGGCGTAGGTTGATCTGTTTGAGAATTCTGTTCTTTACTGCAGTGCCCCTGGTGGCTGTGTAGCCTAGTGGCTAGGTCACTGAGTAGGAAAAGGGGCTGGGGGGGGCACCCCCGTGTCTCCCTGTGTTCCTGACCCAGGAACTCTGAACCACCCCCAATCCACGTCCTTACATTTGGGGTGTGGCTCCAAGAGTCCCGATTCCCCTTAGTTGGGGCTTCTCAGTAGGTTCCCCCCTTTTCTCAGAGGGGTAGAGGTGGGGGCTTACTTGCTCAGCAGCCAGGGGAGCAGGCAGCCTCTCGCTCGTGCCCTTAGACTGCTGAACCGGGCTCCCGCCTCCTCACTAGTTAGCCCCAAACGGAGCCAGGCTCCTCCCTTTTCTCCTCCCTCCAGGCCTGGCATTGGTTGCAGGTAAAAGGGGTGGAGCTATCAGAGCTCCGAGGCTTTCTTTAACCCCTGGGAGGCCGGGCCCTCGTTCCTCCCCTCCCTCACATACAGCAGTTTGGCGTAGCAGCCTGCAATTGCTCAGATCTCTTCTAGATCTTTTTTTTAAAAGTTGGTATTATGTTAGCAATCCTCCAGAGGCTGATCTAAGTGACAGATCACATCCCCTGGTTAGCAGAGGATCAGGGTCTGTTTCTGTTTCCAGCGAATGGCTACCTGGCTTGAATGTACAAATGAGTTCATGTAAAGTATGAAATGCACATTTCACGCATCCATTTACGCTCCCAACATTTTGGAAATCTGACCCTTGTATGTAGAGATAGAGGAACTGGTTTCAATTCTCTCCGCTCCACCTGTCTCCATCCTTTCCTGGTAGTTATTAGTAAGCTCTCTGCTTGCGCTTTTGCTTTCCCCTGGTTTCTAGAGCACTGAACCCTGCCTCTTTTTGAGCAGCGCGTGCACTTGCATTTGTGCTGCTCCAAGAGGCCCTGGGGAAGTTTTCCAGGCCTAGTTGCAGTCATTACAAGGGCTGTGGCTTGGCTCTCCCTGCTATGGACAGCTACCTCTGGACTGTGTTTCTGAGAAGGCGGGTGGCTAAGCTTTGTGTTCTCACCAAATCGTAGCGGCCCTCGTCAGCAGTTTTCCCTCCCCGTCCTCTGCCCAACTATTTTCTGGGGCTTTTACAAACCTAGTGGTTTAAAAAATAAAATAAACATTTGCTCTGATCTGAGGTTTCGCAGTTGGAGTCCGTTTGGGAACGAAGCGATATTGTGTTTTGGAATGTTGTGTGCCTAGATTTTAAAAAGTCTGCTTTTTGGTGGCCTTAAACTGAACTGAATTCTCTTTTGCTTTCTTCAGCTAAGAAAAGCAGTTTGGGTGAGACCCTTCCTGGCACCTTACAGAGCTGCCTCTGGCTCCATGGAGAAACATCGCTCACTCTTCAGCTCATCCATAAGGGCCTTATTACAATCTCTAGTTAGTCTTTCTAAAAGACCTACCGCTGCTGTGCTGCTTACAATGAATGGAGTTGACCCATGTCACCTATTGTTGGACCTTCCCTGCTTGGCTGCCTGTTTTTCACTTGGCAGCTCCTTGCTCCTTCAACGGTGTTTGGGAAGCAGCTACAGGTTGAACCTCTCTAATCTGGCACCCTCGGGACCCAACTGATGGCAAACCAGAGAATTTGCCTGACCACAGGAGCTCAATATTGACTAGCAGCATTGCCAACACTTCCCCTGATTGCTGGGCTCTGAGAAGACATTCAGGGCTAAATCAGAGCTAAATAACAGCACAGGACACTGAAATCCAGGACTGGTGGCTGTAAACAAACTTTATGGGACCGTGGGAAACTTGGCAACACCCATGAGAAGTGGACATCCAGCTAATTAAAATCATGCTGGACCACGGGTGTTGTTGGACCAATGAGCACCGGTTTAGAGAGGTTGAACCTGTGGTATGTCCTGGGCACATCCAATTGATGAAAACGATGTTTCTTTCCCTAGCATCGGTGCTTCCTGCTATCTGTCCAGTCGAGGGCTCCTTTAGGGTCACCGGTACAGATGGTCTGAGCTGTGATGTTTGGATCTGACATCAGAGTCAATTTCAAAGTGTGTGTGAATAGCTTTGAGGTTTCAGTTTGATTGCCATAGATGAGATTCTTAAATGAGCCCAAGGGCATTAAGTGCCTGGTCCTCATTGGATGTGAGCATTGAACTCCCTTTGTGCCCTTGGAAAATTCCAGTCCCCAGAGGGATGCAGGAAGTCGCTCTACATGGGACGGTCACTGCTGGAGTGAAGGTCTCGCCTGCCCTGGTTTTGGTGTAAGTGCCCCACCTGTAAGAACCGGAGGATGGGGCACAGAAGGGAGGCCTGCTCAAAAGGAGACCGGCATGTTCACACTAAACCCGCAAGTCAACCAGTACTATGTTGACTCCTAGCCACGGCGGTCAATACTGCGGTGGTCCAAGGGCACGTTGCGCTCCTGATGTTGGCTCCTGGTAGTGTCCACTTCCACTGGACAGGAGCAGTGTGAGGGGCTGAGAGTCTGGGCTGCCCCCCCGGGCTTCTCACCCTCAGCTGCTGCCTCCCAGCCAGGCACCCCCCGGCTCTGGGTTTCTCTCCCCCAGCTTCCCATCCCCCACGGGGAGCATGGCAGACACTGGGGCTCTCGGCTACCTGCTGGGTGCATGGCGGCGCTGTCACATTACTGGATTTTAATGTAGCGGGCAGACCACTGTTGCACCCACTGGTGTGTGTTTCCCCCAAATTTGGTGCAGAGTGGGCCAAGTGAGGTGTCAAATGAGAGCTGACGCTACTTTGATTCTATCTAGGCTACGCACGTACTTGTGCGATCTGAGTGTGTAAAGTTATGACTATGTGCTTTGTGTTTATATTTTACATGTTTTCTGTCTGGGAGACAGTGGTAGGTGTCGACCAGCTATTGTGGGGTTGTGGGGGGCAGGGTTGCCAACTGTCAGTAAATTTACGGACAGTCTGTAAAAAATTAGCCGAAATTGGACATGTCCGTAAAGTCAGTAAAAAAATGTAGGTGTCCATAAAAGTGCAATAAAATTTTAAAAAACAGCAATTATTCTATAGCAATCAAATTTCTTCTGTGCTGCTCCAGCCATTTTACTGCAGCACAGCAGAAATTGGACATTTTAGTTGTTTATTTAGCTCAATGGTTGAGGTGACGTAACATGAATTACCTGATGTTATCATCTACATTATCCTGTCCATAAAAAAATGTGTCTGTCTGTAAATTTTTCCCATTTTGTCCGTAAATGAAATTTCTGTGGGTTGGCAACCCCAGCGGGGGGCCCAGTGAACAGTGAATGCTGCATGGACAGTGACTCTGAAGGGCTGCCAATTGACACCTGAGGAGCACACAATGGCCCTTTGCTTGAGGAGGACACACCTGGATACTCTGTGGCTCCTGGCCTAGAAAGGACACAGCCTGGTGTGGTGGTCATGTGACCAGCACCCAGGAAAACAATGGATTTCCCGCCGTGTGGGCAAGGTTATAAAAGTATCCCGAGGGTGCCTCCCTCTTGTCTTCGCTCCTGCTCTCCGCTCCAGAAATGCCTTTGCTAGGGACAGAGAGCCGAGAAGATGCGCCCTCCTGTAGGTACTCCAGAGACTTTTGAGAGAGCAGTTTGCTACATCTCTGCTAAGAGCCTGCATCAAGAACTTGGCCACTGATGTATGGAATGTGCTTTGCTTTAACAATCTCACTCTCGACCTTTTCGTTCTTTTATTAATAAACCTTTAGAGTTTAGATTCTAAAGGGCTGGTCCAGCGGGCTCTTTAGGGTTAGATCCGAGGTATAAATTGACCTGGGACTGTGGCTGGTCCTTTGGGACCTGTTCAGAGTTGGTGAGATTGGTTCCATCACCTCTCATCTGGGTAGAGTGTGGTGCTGGTTGTGGCACAGGGAAAGCTGGAGGATCTAAGGGGATTTGCTTGTGCAGCTTCTTGCTGGCCAGATTGGCAGCTGGAGTGTTCTGTGTGACTGGTTTGGTGCCTTATAAGAAGGACTCCAGTCTTGGCCTGCAAGTATCCCTGGCTTTAAGCAGTTTGCCCTGATTTGACAGTGCCCCAGACCACCTGGTATATTACAGGCTCCACTTGGCTCCCTGCTCACAGCCCCTTTCTGGGAATGGGGGAGCCCAGGTACTGCCAGGCAGGGAACTGGGATCCCAGGCCCAGCAGCCTGGCTGGGAAGGGGGAGGCAGGACCCCAGGGGATAGCCTGGCTCTGAGCGGGGAGCTGGGCAGCAACTTGACAGGGATCCCGTGAGCAGTTGGGTTCTAGCTGGAGCCTCCAACCATACACCACAGGGCTCTGAAAAACAGTGTCTGCACAGAAGCTGCATCACCTAAGTACACCGAGAGGAGCCCTGCATCTCTAACAGAGGGGGAGTTATTATGTTGGGACAGTAGTACACTTTGGCCAGGTCTATACTGGGGGTAAATGTTGAACTAAGGGACGTGAATAGTGTAGCTGGAGTTGACATACCTTAGATGGAATTACCGTGGTGTCTTCACTATGGGGAGTTGACGGGAGAAACTGTCCTTTTGACTCCCCTTACTCTTCTCGATCTGCTGGAGTACCAGAGTCGACGGGAGCATGATCAGCAGTTGATTTAGTGGGTCTTTATTAGACCCGCTACATCAACCCCTAGGAGATCGATCCCCGCCGCAGCACCAATCTTTTGGTAAGCGTAGACAAGGCTTTACATGGACAGGAAGGAACAAGGCTGTAGTGTGTATCTTCCCATGCTTGGGTCACATAAGCTGCCTAATGTTGACCTAATGCTGTTGTGTAGACCAAAAGCTTTAGGCTGCACGTGTCTGTTTAGGCTTTGAAGTCAATGGAAATGAGAAACATCTTTTTGAGCATTGCACCCTTAGTTTGTACCCAGACTTGTGTCTCTATTTTCATGCTCCTCTTCAGAAGAGGTGTAGCAACTGATACCTTTTGCTGATGTATTTGAGCTCTTACTCAGACCCATGCAGACTTGGTATGAGATCTATAGACACAGCTGTTCTAACCTATAGTCTCTGTCTCCTTCAGCTTGCTTGGATTTTAAGGCTAGAAGAGACCCCAGACTTCCTGTGTACCATCATCCAAAAAACATCCATGGTAAACTCTGCCTCAATCCCATAACTTCTCTTTGAGCTGTAAGGTAGCTTTTAGAAAGACACCCAGTCTTGATTTTAAAGATGTCAACCACATTCCTAAATACATGGTTAGAATGGTTATTTATCTTCACTGTTAAAAATGTGCACGTTATTTCCAGTCTGAATGAATCGAACTGGAATTAGTGTGATCACTGGATTTTATTGTTGCTTTTTATTTTCCTGCTAGTTTAAAAGAGCTATCTGCTGTCAGAAGTTTCCTCCTCATTTAGGTGTTTGCAGACTGTGATCAAGTGACATCTTAAGGGTCTCTTGGATAAAATCAATAGTGAGTTTCTTTTCTGTCACTATAAGGCACGTTTTCCAGATCATAAATAATTGCCTCACTCTTTTCTGAATCTTTTCTTTTCCAATTTTCCAGCATCCTCTCGGAAGCGTGGCCCCCAGAACTGGCTGCAGTATCGGTAATGGTCTCGCTAATATCTTCTCAAGAGGAAATCTCCCTGCTGCTGTAGGATATTTCTCTGCGTATATGTCCCAGGGTTGTGTTTGCTTTCATAGCTAAAGCTTTCCAGTGGCCAGCGGGTTATCTTCGTGACCCCTACATTCTTGTCAGTGTCACTACATTCCAGGATACAATCCATCTTGCAAGGGTGTCCTACGTTCTTCAGTCCTAGACCTATGACCCTGCTTTTAAGGTGCATTAGTTCACTGTGCCTTTTCACGAATGCCTCTCCCCTTGTGCTGTGTGATCTGGATGTGATCCATCTAGCTCTGGTATGCTCTAGAGATGTCTGATTTCCCTTTCTGGCTCCGACTGCCTGTGGCTTTAAGGAATCTCAGAGGGGCTGCCGTGTTAGTCTGTAACTTTAAAAAGGAGTGGTCCTGGGGCCCCGTAGACACTAACTAAATATATTTTGGGGCCCCAGGACCACTCATGGTGTCTTTAAGGTTTGTTCTCGCAAACTTACTACTCTCTGAGAGGATCTTTCATCCCTTTGGCCCTTTCTCATAGCTGCAGCCTGGGAGAAGCGCTCCGTGCTCTCCATGCACGTGTTCCTGATCTAGGGTTGTGTGATAAGGTGTCATTCCCAAACCCGCTCTCAGTTCTGGGAAGGGGGCTCGGTGGCCTCAAACGTGGCACTGGGAAGTAGTTGCTTTCATGGGGAGAGAGCGAATGAAACTAGCAGTGAGTGTACGTGAAAGCGGGGATTGTACCAACCAGGGGTGGTGATCCTCTCAGAAGAGAATGGGCTCCAAACAGGTCAGCCTCTCCAGTCAAGATGATTGTGCAAGCCTGATTGATGTACGTGTGGCACAGCGGGGACTGAAGGCCCCTCTGAATTCAAGTGGAAACGTCATCTGGTCTGCTCTGGGTGTGTCCATTAAAAATAAAGAGCTGATGAGTTCTTCACAAGGTTGATGAATGGCTGGATGCCCCACACTGGCATTGATTCCTCCCCCACCCGCCCCACCTCAGGCATCTGGCCTACAAATTAGGCCTTGGGGCATTTCCCAAGCCTCTTGGACAGCCTGTGGCAGAAAGGAGAGTGACTTACAGATGTGGGCAGGACACTTAACGTGCCTCTCTCCTTAAAACGCCCCTCAGCTGAGATTGGAGCAGGTTGGGAATTTTCCCTTCAAAAACATGTCAGCAACACCTAGCCGTTTTCTTATCACCGTTGGGGGGTTTTCATCAAAAAACCTGAACTGTCCCCAAATGTCTTTTATGATTCCCTTTTTCTGTCAGAAAAAATGTGTCAGCTGAAAACTTTTGGCCCGGTCTGGCTGGTCTGTACACTCTCAACAAGGGCTAGGCCGCTAGTCTGCCTGTTGCTAGTCACTCTCTTCACTCTTGTCTCCCGGCGATCCGGTGCCTCCTCACCTGTGTGCTGTGTCCACCTGTTGTCCTCTCTAGGGAGTGTGACATTGTTGGATTTTAATATGGAACGTGCAGAACATTGTGGCACCCACTCTGGAGTGTGTGCCCCAAATGTTGCGCAAAGGGGGGGCCAAGTAAAGTGCCTATGGAAAGCTGATGCTTTCTGATTCTGCTTATGCTACTCAGACGCACGTGTGATTTTTGTATGTAAAGTTACAAGTATTGGCTCTTTACTGGTATTTCGAGTGTTTGCCTCTGAGAGATATCCACAGGCCTCGCCCACCTATTGTGGAAGGGCGGTCAGTCAAGTGAACCAGAGTACTTGACTGACAATGGACCTTGGGTGGTGCCATCCACGTCTAAGGACTTTCTCTATGAACCTGCAGACCAGCAGGTAAGCAACCGCCGCTAAGGACTGAATCCTGCATGGGCGGGTGACTTGCTCATGTGACAAATTCCATTTTGGGGAGGTACTTTCACACAAGGAGAACAACGGGATTCCATCCACATGGGCAAGATTATAGAAAAGGCCCCGGGGGCTCCTCCATTTTGTCTTCACTCTAGCTCATCACTTTGCAAACAGCTTTGCATTGAATTGGGATTGGAAGGACTGAAGACCCATCCTAACACAGGATGTATTCCAGAGACTTTTAAGATAGAAGTTTATTTAATTTCTGCTACAAGCCTGCTCCAGGAACTTTGCAATTGGTGTATGTAATGTGATTCCTTTAACAAGTTTACTCTCAAATTTGTCTTTCTTTTATTTATAAACCTTTCGATTTTAGATTCTAAAGGACTGGCCCAGCGGGTTCTTTTGGGTAAGATCTGAGGTATAAATTGACCTGGAAATTGGCTGGTCCTTTGGGATCAGAAGAATCTGTTTGGATTTGGTGCGACTGGTTTTCATCAGTGCAAGGACTGGTGCTGGTTGTGGCACAGAAGAAGCTGGGGTGTCTAAGGGGATCGCTTGTGTGATGTCTGGCTGGCTGGCCAGTATAGCAAACAGAAGTGCTCTTTGTGACTGGTTTGGTGCCTTGTAATGGAACCGCCCCCACCAGTCCTGAGTTGTAAGCAGCCCTGTTGCTAAGCAATTTGCTCTGATTTGACCCTCTCGGTGGTGCCCTCAGAAACTGTTACATTACAGGGAGTAGATGGGGAGAGAGAGAGAGAGAGTATGTATGTGTGTGTGTCATTTTTAAACTGCCATCGCTTCTTGGGGCGAACGCAATCTTTGGAACGGTTGAGAGCTTGTCTGCCCCGCTGTCGTGAAGATGCTACCAATGCTGAGAGGAGAGGTTCTCCCGCTGGCGTAGGTACTCGCCTCCCTGAGGCTATGTGTACACTGCAGGTATTTGTCCCCAGAGAGTATGCTAATGAAGCGCTCATTAGCATTTGTCGCGCTGTCACTTGCATATTCTCTGCCGATGCTTTTTGCGCAAGAGGTTTTTGCGCAAAAACAAGCAGTGTAGATGGGTCCGTTTTGCACAAAAAACCCTTTGGTGCAAGATCCTTTATGCTTCAAAAAAGGAGGTATGCGGGATCTTGTGCAAGACGGGGTTTTCTGTGCAAAACAGACCCATCTACACTGCTCGTTTTTGCGCAAAAACCTCTTGCGCAAAAAGCATCGGCAGAGAATATGCAAATGACAGCGCAACAAATGCTAATGAGCGCTTCATTAGCATACTCTCTGGGGACAAATACCTGCAGTGTAGACATAGCCTGAGAGGCAGAAGCCAGCTCAGCAGAGGAACTCTCCCCGCGACCCAGCACTGTCTACCCCGGGGATTAGGTGGCTCTCACTGTGTTGCTCAGAGGTGTGGATTTTTCATTCCCCAGAGTGGCATGGTGATGCCAAGTTAATTTCCGAGTGTAGACCAGGCCAGAGTGAGCTAGCCATGGGCTTGCTTGAGTCTCCTCGGCTTGACAGACAGTCACACCAGGGGCTGTGCCAACACTGCCCGCTGTGCTGTGTCACTCTAAGGAAGTCCATCCACGGGGCTGCTGCTGCAGCCAGCATTCCAACAGTGGCCCCGGCATCGTGACACTTCCTGCGGTGGCGTGCCACGCACGGCCGGGGTGGGATTCGCCCAACTGCACGCCAGTCTCCGGGGCTGCTTACCCCCAGCGAGCCAAGAAGCTGGGAGAATAGTTTTAGTTTCAGGGGGAACCTTGCTCTGGAGGGTAAACAGACAACCCATTATGTGCCTCTTGTGGCAGGAGCCAAAATCCATTCCCATGTGGATGGAGGCTGACTCATACCAGCAGAATGCACTGACGCCTTTGTCTATCTCGGAGTTGGTGATATCGAGCTCTGCGCAAAACCCAGAGGCCTTCATCCGGGAAGATTTCTTGATGGAGCCTCAGATTAGGCACCCTGATTGATTCCGGGGTGGTGTCTGTCTTCACCAGTTTCACTGTTCTTATTCATGGCTACTCCATGGGCCATGCAGTTGGGAGCAGCAATTACCGCAGCCCAGCCGATGTCTGTAATAGCATTGCTATTCTCAAAGGAACCAAGAACCGATGGCAAGTGTTTCTTACACCTGCTTTCATGCCAAGACCAATGGGAACTGAATTCAGTGTGCTCTTGGTGCCTGATCACGACTAGAGAAACATTCAGGGAAGAAGCCTGTGATGACGCGTTGGGGTCCCCTGACTCCTGCACCCCCGTAATGGCACGAACAGACTCCACCAGCCCGTAGAATGGAGGGAGTTTATTCCTTCTCCAGGATACAGCACAGCACAGCACAGCACCGATGTAATCTGGTTACAGGGCAGGTCTAGGATGCCTCAGCCCCCTTGCGATGGGGAAATTGGGCCCTAAATCCCAGCCCTGGCTTAGGCTGGTTCCTCCATGATCCCAGACAGAAAACTAAACTAACTCTTCCAGCCCTGCCCCAGCCAGGCAGCATTCCCCCTTCCTTTGTCTCTCTCCCTTGGGGGTAGCTGGTCAGACAGGTTGAGAGACCCTCTTAGCATAATGACTCATCCTTCTGGGCTGTGGTACCGATGGCAGCCATTGGGGATTACCACAGAGCCAGCATAGGAACTAGCCAGATACCCCCACTACGTCACAGTTCTCCCCCCTCCGAGAGCGAACTGAGCAGGGTCCGCTCGTGACCTAGGGAAGTTCGGGTCCTCTGCGTGGGAACCCGCCCTGGGGACACGGGTGATCCTTGACTCGGGCCGGCGCGGCGAGGCCCCACATGAATTGGCTTCCCTCTGTCCACTCGCTGCATCGCTCCAGGCGACTGGCACAGGCCTGTCCTCTGTGGTCGCACCCACCCTTCTGCTGGCCTTGATCTCTGGCCAGGGTCTCTCGGGCCGGGCCATGAGCCCAGCGAGCCTCCTCTGGACAGCCAGGGCGGCCTCCACCCCGACGCTCCATCCCGGGGTCTTCCTCCCATAACTCTCAGCAAGCCCAGCGGCTCCTCTATACAGGGTAGGGGCCCCTGAGCAGCTTTCCTCCTGTCTTGGGCCTTCCCGCCCCTCTGGCAGGAGTCGCAGGACCGGCCGTACCGCTGCACGGCTGCGAATATTCCCCGGCCAGTAGAAGTGTTGGAGCAGCCTCAGCCGGGTGCTCCGGATCCCCCAGTGGCCCGCAAAGGGGGCGCTATGGGCCAAATACAGCAGCTTGAGGTGATACTTTTGGGGGACGACCAGCTGCCGCTGGACCCCCCATGCCCTCACCTTCCTGGGGGGAAGCCATTCCCGAACAGGAATCCCCGCTCCCACAGGAATCTCTCCTGGCCTCCTCTCCCCAGGGGCTGAGCTGTACGGAGGCCAGCCTCGTCCCTCAGCCTCTGCAAGGAGGGGTCTGCCTGCACCTCAGCCTGGAATGCAGCCGCTGGGGCAGGGATCGGGACCTGTTCCCCACCTTTGCCTAGGTCCGGGGTCCCCGCTTGGCTGGACCCGTGTCCACGGTGATGGGACCCTGGGGACCCTGCCAGGAGTCCTTCCTGGATCCAGGTTGCCAGCCTCGCTGGCTCTGGCTCGAGCGGTGACTAGAGCCGCTGGGATTCATGGGGCCACTCCTCCAGGTCATTCCCCATCAGCACCTCGGTGGGCAAGTGCGGGTGCACCCCCACTTCCTTGAGACCTTCCTTGGCCCCCCATTTCAGATGCACCCTGGCTACGGGCACCTTAAACGGGGACCCGTCTATGCCCTTCAGGGTCAGCTGCGTGTGGGGTAGTATCCGGTCTGGGGCCACTATGTCAGATCGGGCCAGCGTCACCTCCGCCCCCGTGTCCCAGAAACCCATCACCTTCCTACCATCCACCTCCAGGGGTATGAGGCACTCGCTCCGCAGGGGCCGTCCTGCCCCCACCCGGTACACGGAGAAATCCGCCTCCCGAGGGTCAGACCTCCCAGGGGGGGTGCACTGAGCATCCTTCCCCCCACTCTGAGCTGAGGTTTGCCTGCCAGCCCCTGCCTCTGGGGCAGCCTGCCCTTCCTCCAGCCCCAGCCAGTTAACCCTGGAAAGTCCCAGGTCATGGGACCTGGTGCACTGAGCCCTCTTGTGGCCTTTTTGCCCACAGCGATGGCAAGTTAGGCTTTGGGCTGTCTCTGTCCAGGCCCTGGCTGGTTCTCTGGGGCACAGACGACCTGTTCCTTGGGCTCGCCTCGTAGTTGACTCCCTCCGTCGCTCAGCCGACATCCGGTCTCTGCGCGATTCCCTTTCTCTCCGGGACTCCCGTTCACACCCGGACCGGCTTTCCGTGAACTCATCTGCCAGTCTCCCGGCCTCCTGGGGGGTCTCTGGTCTTCGGTCCTTGAGCCACAGCCTCAATCTGGGTGGGCATGCTTCATAGAACTGCTCCATCATGAACAGCTTGAGCAGCCCTCTGCAGTCTGGGCTCCAACTCCAGACACCCACTTGCGGCAGTATTGCGCCAGGCGGGAGGCCATACCCACATAGGTCTCCGTGGCCCCCTGCACGCCCGGAACTTCTTCCTGTACATCTCGGGGTCAGCCCGAACTTGTGCAGCAGGGCCTCCTTGACTCGGTTGTAATCCCCTGGCTGTAGGTCCTCCAGCTGATTGAGCACCCGGCGGCTTCCTGGTTCAGTGCGGGATGAGCTCCTGAAGCCAGTCAGCTGGGGACCCGTTGCAGTCCACAGGCCCTCTCAAAGGAGCTGAGGAACCCATCTACATCGCCCATGTCCTTCAATTGGGCCACCACGAGCTTCTCCAAGCGTCTGGCCGCCCTGGGCCCTTGGGGCCCGCCCGCACTGGCGCAGCCGGGCCCCGCCACTTCTCCGCTCTGCCATGGCCAGCTCATGCTGCCGCTGCTCTCTACGGTCCTGGACTTCCAATTCCTTCATCTGCAGCTGGATTTCTAGCCGCCGCAGCTCCGCGAGTTGGACCCTCCTCGGCGGACTACGCTTGCAGTGCTCCCTGGGAGGCAGTCCGGTCTCTTCGGCGGCCTCCAGCGCTCTGCCCCTCTCCGAGCCTGACACGCTCCCAGTGGGGTCTGGCTGTTCCCCAGGACAGGATCCCAGCCCTGTGGCTGGTCATTCTCTTCCAGCTGGGCAATCAGCTGGGCCTTGGTGTGCTCCGCACAGGCAAGCCCCTCTCTCTGCACAGCTTCACCAGCTCTGCCTTCAGGAGTTGGGTGTAGGCCATCTCCCGCTGGTCCCCTCGGTGCAGACTCACCAGTCTAGTGCTGCTGCGATTCTCAGGAACCCGCTCTGTTTCCAGCACGCCTGGTTCCACGGCTCGCTTCTACTGCGCCTTGTCGCTTGCCGCTGGATGCTCCATCCACGGGGTGCAGTGCATCCCACTTCTGACACCAGTGTGGCGTTGGGGTCCCTGACTCCTGCACCCCGTAATGGCACGAACAGACTCCACCAGCCCGTAGAATGGAGGGAGTTTATTCCTTCTCCAGGATACAGCACAGCACAGCACAGCACCGATGTAATCTGGTTACAGGGCAGGTCTAGGATGCCTCAGCCCCCCTTGCGATGGGGGAAATTGGGCCCCTAAATCCCAGCCCCTGGCTTAGGCTGGTTCCTCCATGATCCCAGACAGAAAACTAAACTAACTCTTCCAGCCCTGCCCCCAGCCAGGGCAGCATTCCCCCTTCCTTTGTCTCTCTCCCTGGGGGGTAGCTGGTCAGACAGGTTGAGAGACCCTCTTAGCATAATGACTCATCCTTCTGGGCTGTGGTACCGATGGCAGCCATTGGGGATTACCACAGAGCCAGCATAGGAACTAGCCAGATACCCCCACTACGTCACAAAGCCGTCATCAGAACAGGTGTAAATGGCCCGGGAAAACTGTGCTGAATTTGGTGTCAAAACTCTGCCTGCGTCCTAGAACCTGTTGCCAGCCAGTAGCTGTGACCTGCTGGTGTTTCTCCAGATGAGGGCACGTACACAAGAGCAGCTACGGTGATGTAGCCAGTCCATGTCCGAGCTCAGCCATCCAGTCGGGAAGGTGGGCATGGAAGGGAAAGGAAATTCTGCCCCCACTGACAGTGCACTGTGTGTGGGTGGTAATCCGATAGCATCAGCTGGGGAAATGTGCTGTAAACCGCAGACGGGTGTTGTCAGACTGTCCTTCCATATTGGGACATATAGAGAGAGCAGTGCAATCCAGGCCACATGTTTGCTCATTTGTAGATTGCCTGATCTTCCTGCTCACTATGAGATTGGGTTCCCTTCACCCTTCAAAGAACACAGAGCCTGAGCCGTAAAATAATCCTAGAGGCACGTGCTTCGGTCTCCCTCTGGGGGACTCAGAGCAGTCACGGACGTGGGGCTCTGGTTACTTGTTGAAAACATGCATGCGCTTCCAGAATTTACAAGCACACGGGTCAAGTGAGAGGTCGGGGGTCAAGCGAAAGGCTAACCACAGCAGAAACTGACTAGCCCGCTAACTGGAAAGGACGTGCTGTCGCGTATCCAAACGCTAACTGCTCCCACGCCACCGTGCTCTCTGCCAGAGGATGTGGTCTAAGCAGGGTGTGGACAGAGCACGCTGGGAATGCTGCAGTTTTTCACTGCTGTCCCCTTTGCTCTTGATTAACTGAAAGAGCTGGAAAAGTGGGCAGCTTGGGGGGATGAAGGGAAGAAGAAAAGGGAGGGGGAAAAGGGAAAAAGCAAAACAGGAACATTTTCATAATGGAGCCATTTTGTTTAATTCTCTGGTCGTTTGCCAATGTTTGAAAGTTCCGCTGTTCTCCAACACATCAACATCATTGTAAGAGAATCATTGAACACTAGAACTGGAAGGGCCCTCGAGAGGGCATCAAGTCCAGCCCCCTGCCCTCACGGCAGGACCAACCACCATCTAGATCATCCCTGATAGACGATTATCCAACTTGCTCTTAAATATCTCCAGTGATGGAGATTCCACAACCTCCCTAGGCAACTTAGAAAATGTAGAAACCTTGAAATTGGTGGTGGTGTTCCCGCCTCACCCCCCAGCTCTAGTAAAATCTTCTTGTGGGGGCTCAGAGCCTCTCTCAGCTCTCTCAGGCTACGTCTAGATTGCAGGCTTCTTGCACGAGAAGCTTTTTGCGGAAGACATCTTCCACCAAAACGTCTTGCGCAAGAGCGCATCCACACTGCAAAACCGCATCAGAAAAGCAATGCGCTTTTGTGCAAGAGAGAGTCCAGACTGCATGGATGCTCTCTCGCAAGAAAGCTCTGATTGCCATTCACAGAATGGCCACCAGGGCACCCGTGCTTGTTTTGTACAAAAAACGCCCCCTGCTTCCTGTCCACACACACACACCTTTTTGCATAAGAGCTCTTGCGCAAAAAGGCTTATCCCTCGTAGAAAGAGGAATAACTATTGTGCAAAAGCCCCTTTCTTCTTCTGATTTACTGTAAATTTACTTGTGCAAAAACATGCTTGCAGTGTGGATGTGCTGCGAGTTTTTGCACAAAAACGGTAATTTTTGCACAAAAACTCTGCAGTCTAGACGTAGCCTCAGTCTCTGTGCAGGAGCACCTGAGATGGCTTTGAAAGGATAGATGGCTTGGTGGCTGGGGCTTAGGTCAAATCCCTGCTCCACCCTGGGAGGTCCCTCGGGGTAAGTCTACAGCTGGCCCAGGTGTGGTCATTCAGCCCAGAGTGAGGGATCCTCTCACTTCTTGGAGTCCCAGAGCCTAACCTCCAGCCCGAGCCTGGACATCTCTGCTGCAGTTTAGTAGCCCCATACGCCTGAGCCAGCTGACGCCAGTGAGCCGTGGGAGTTTAAGTGCAGTGTAGATGTACCCAGAGTGTTCTGTAAAATGGGAATAATATAGAGGAGAAATACATGAAAAACTGAGGTGCCCAGATACATGGTTACGGGGCCAGATCTCTACCTGAGCTAGCCTTGTATGCATTCAGAGCCCACCGCGGCCGATGGGAGGGGAGTCTTCCTATTAACTTTGGACCAGGCTCCTAAACATGGCTTCAGGATCAGGATCTGGTGCTTTGCAAAGAGTAGATTGAGTCCTACCTAGAAGGCTTGTCTGGGGAGCATGGCCCCACCAAGCTAGAATGAGAGCAGGTTGGTTTGGGAGTTTTGTTAAGCAAAGGGAAACAGGCAGACTTGTGGCTAACTCTGCTTCCAAATTAACTTTCGGTTCCCATCTGAGTGATGTGGCTAGCTGTTAAACACAAATCGACCTGCTACGATACACCCAGAATTAATTCTGGCAGGAGGCCAGAAGTCCCGTGGGGGAGAGAAAAAGAAATCCATCCCAAGCTCTCGTGAAGGCAGTTTTTCGCTTCCTCCCTGTGCCGGTGCCAGGCTGTGCCGCTTTGCCGGGATCCCAGGCCTAAGTCTCCAGCGGGGTGAGATCTGTGCCCCCTCTTCAGCCTGGGTTTGCAGTCATCAACCTTGGCTGCACGGCACAGGGAGGAGAGGTGAAGGGGAGCAGAACAAGACGCGGCAAGCCTCCTGTAAATGATTCATGCCAACCCTGTTTCCCATCAGGAAGCGAAACAGAGTCGGAGCCCTCATAAAGCTTTTATTTACCCATCAGGGTGGAACTAACTCTACAGGTCAGGAGCCGGGTGGAAGGTTGGAGAGCAGGTGAGCTAAATTATCTTCATCTTCTTCATTTCATTTGCACCGGTTCTACCCAAAGGTAACGCCAGCGGAGCGGTGGGTATGAGAGGCAGGAAAAGGCATTGCCTTCCCAAAGTGACAGGCGTGGCCCCGCCCACACTCCACCCTCTGCTCCAGGATAGCTCCTGGGCTGTCTCCAGGCTCCAGCCATGCTCTGGGTCTGGGGAGGCTGGCACAGCGCACCGTCTGCTCTCCCTGTCTAGGGCCGGGGAGGCTCACACGGGGGGCTGGAGTCCTGCCCCTGCAGGGAGGGTTGGTTTGAGGGGATGAGCAGTGTCCCCCAAGGGTCTGACCTGGGATCAGTCCTAGTCACTATATTCACGAGTGACCTGGAAAACGAGGTAAACCCTGAGGTGGCAAACCCTGAGGTAAACCGTGAGGTGGCAAAATTTGCAGCTGGTACAAAATTCCTCAAGCCAGCTGAGTCCTTAGCAGACTGCAGAGTTGCACAAAGGATTTCACACAACCAGTGACTGGGCAACAAAATGGCTGTTGAAATTCAATGCGGATAAATGCAGAGTAGTGCACATTGGAAAACAAAATCGCTCCCGCACATACAAAACGGCGGGGTCTAAATGAGCTGTTCCGACTTGCAGAAGAGTTTGTGGCGTCATTGGGGAACGTTCTCTGAAAATAACTGCTCAATACGCAGGCAAAAAAAGCAAGGAATGTTGGGACACCTCAGGTAATGGGAATCAGATAAATGATAATAAATAGATGGCAAGATGGTAAATATAATAATGCTGTTCTATAAATCCATGCTAGACACACATCTTCAATATTGTGTGCAGTTCTGTTATATCAAAATTGGGAAAAGTACAGCAAAAGGCAACAAAAATGATTAGGAACAGCTTCCACATGAGACAAAAAATTTTAAAAACGGGATTGCTTAAATTAAAAAAGATGACAGGGTGTGTGTGGGGCGTAGGGGGGTATGATAGAGGATTATGAAGTCATGAGTGGTGCAGAGAAAGTGAATAGGGAAGTGGTATTTATCCCTTCATATAGTTCAAGAACCGTGGATCATATCAGATGCAATGAACAGGCTTAAAACAAACATAAGGCAGTGCATAACATGCAGTTAACCTGTGGAACTCATTGCCAGGGGATGTTGTAAAGGCCAAAAGCATAACTGGATTCAAAAGATAAGTTCCCGGAGGACAGGTCCATCAATGGCTATTAGCCAAGACGGTCAGAGACACAACCCTATGAGCAAGGTGTCCCTAAACCTCTGATTGTCAGAAGCTGGGAATGGACAACATGGAGATCACTTGATGATTGCCTTGTCCTACACATTCCCCTGAAGCACCTGGCATTGGCCACTGTCAGAGACAGGATAGTGGGCTAGATGGACCATTGGTCTGACCCACTATGGTTGTTCTTATAAGCCATTTAAAATGCATCTCTTACGTTTCGAGCTCTTTGGGAGCTGGTACTCTGCTGGTGACATCCCAGTCACCATAACTCCACCATCCTGCAGCCCCTGGCTGGGTCTGGCTCATCGGGCGGTTGCCCTTAGGGGTCCGACTCATAGCTATGGGCTCTATTGTGCTTGGTGCTGTACACACCCAGACTGAGGTGAAAAGGTGTCACGTTATTGGATTTTAAGGGGAGAAGCCAGATTACTGCTGCACCCATGGGGGGGTGTTTGCCCCAAAGTTTGTACAAAGGGGGTCATAGGAGGTGTCAAATGAAAGGTGATGTTCTACTGATTCTATGTATGCTACTTATGTACTTGTGTGATATCTGTATGTGGAGTGATGAATGTGGACTCTGTGCTTATACTGGGAATGTTCTCTGCCTGAGACAGAGCAATGGGCTCTGGACTGCCTGTTGTAAAGAGCAATTGTTCAGTCAATGACTATGCTAATTAACAGGGCACGGACAATGGCTCTCAGAGAGGCCAATACACACCTGAGGAATGCATCTGGAAACGGGCAAAACCAGCCAGGGCAAAATGGCGGCTGACATGTGAAACACAGACAGGTCACTTGACCACGTGACCTGCTCCAGGAATGGATATAAAAATGCCGTGAGGCGGACTCCATTTTGTCTGTAATCTTGCTACTGATCCCAGATGCAGCCTTGCAAGGGACAGCGAGCTGGGAAGGATTGCTGGCCCATCCTGACATAGGATGTACACCAGAGACCTTTAAGCTAGCAGTTTGTAACATCTCTGCTGAGAGCCTGCATCAAGAACTTACTGATTGGTGCATGTGATGTATTCTCCTTAACAACCTTCCTCTCAACCTTTTCTTTATTTCATTAATAACCCTTTAGATTTTAGATTCTAAAGGACTGGCCCAGTGCGATCTCGTGGGTAAGATCCAAAGTGGAAACTGACTGGGAATCTGTGGCTGGTTCTTTGGGACTGGGAGAATCCGTTTGGGGTAGGTGAGCTTGGGTTCTATAACCCTCACCTGTGTGTTAGGCCTGGGGCTGATTGTGGCACAGGGAGAGCTGGGGTGTCTGAGGGGTTTTGCTCGTGAAGCTTCCTGCTGGTTGGATCGGCAGCTGAAGTGCTCTGTGTGACTGGTTTGTGGCCTGTTTGGGAAAGGTCTCCAGTCAAGGGCTGTAGGTAGCCCTGGTTTTGAGCAATCCGCCCTGAGCGGATGCCCTCAGCAGTGCCCAAACCCAGCCTGGTCTGTCACAGGAGGGTTCCTGGATGGGATGGCTGGTACAGCTCCTGGGTTTTTAATACATTGTAACATTTATTTAACTTTGTAAAACTGCCCCATGGAGTGAGACCATCTACCCCCCAATGATCTTACCCTGGTGGAGCAGGGGAGGGGCAAGTGGCTTACCAGGCAGTAAGTAATGAGCAGGCAAACTTCTACCCCATGGTGAAGGCAGCCATTCTGGACTGTCTACAGCAGGGCTAGTGGGTATATATATATCCGGGAGGGCGGGGGGTCACACCTCTGGGAGACATGTAAGTGGTGCAAGTTTTCAGTGTAAACACACTCTTGGGGAATGCAGCGGGTATGAATAGCTCTCAGCAGGTGTAACTGAGATAATGAATCATTGCTGTGTTTGGGAGCACTCAGACCTGGTCATGCTGATCTTCTAATGGGCCTTTGGCTTGACCCACGTGTGCTGAACTGAGTTGGACACGTCGGGAGAGTATCCTGGTGCAGAATACGAACCAGATCCCTTCAGTGCCTACTTCATCAGTGGTCAGGGGCCAGACCACATGTGCTGTAGGGGTCTGGATGTGCACCACTGAAATCAGTGGGAAACATACCTGCGAATTCAATGGGACAGGCCCAGTGTGCACGGAGGATCCCTCGCTTGGGGGCAGGAATGTGAATTCAGGAGACGTCTTTCACAAGACAAACACTTCTCACACGGGGGAAGATCAAGCCAGCTGTAGAGAGTAACAGATGCGTTCCCCATCACTCCACACGCTTTTCTCTGGCTGCTCCCTTCTGAGCTCCGAGCACCAGTGACTTTCAGAGGCTGCGGCTCGTCGCACGCCGTTCAGATCGGGTGTGTTGCCGTGTAGACTGCCCCGTGCCCGAGGTGAGTAACGACTCATTTCTGCCTGGGATGGGGAGCCTTTCCCTTTCCTCCTGCCGTGAATTTTTGTGGGAATTTCCTATTGTAGCTACATTGTACCATACGGGGTGGCATCTGTGGGGTTAACAGATGACAGCTGCTCTCTCTGTTTAGATGGATATACCCGCTCGGCAGAGAAGGGATGGCAGGTTCTGTTCTCTCCCTCAAGTTGTTAATTTAATCCGCAAGTGTAATGAGCACAGTCCCAGTGCCAGTTCATCTCATCAATACTTTATCGCTCTCTTCCCTCCGCTTGCTGTGAATGGATTATTTTAATATGCACAGAGCTCCTCAGCCAGTCCCATAAATAACCCTGTGCCATTAGTGGTCCCAGTGGAGCCGACGTACGTAGGATCTGTAAATACCCTGCCTTACAGAGAGAGCAGTTCTCTCTCATTCTCATTCCTTCATAGAATCATAGAATAGGAGGTGATTGGGCAACAAAATGGCAAATGAATTTTCATGTTGATAAATGCAAAGTAATGCACACTGGAAAAAATAATCCCAAATACACGTACAAAATGATAGGGATGAATTTAGCTCAAGAGAGATCTTGGAGTCGTTGTGGATAGATCTCTGAAAACATCCACACAGTGTGCAGCGGCAGTCAAGAAAGCAAACAGAATGTTAGGAATCATTAAAAAAGGAATAGAGAATAAGACAGAGAATATCTTATTGCCTCTATATAAATCCATGGTATGCCCACATCTTGAATATTGCATGCAGATGTGGTCGCCTCATCTCAAAAAAGATATATCAGCATTGGAAAAGGTTCAGAAAAGGGCAACAAAAATTATTAGGGGTTTGGAACAGGTCCCATATGAAGAGAGATTAAAAAGACTTGGACTTTTCATTTTAGAAAAGAGGAGATTAAGGGGGAATATGATAGCAGTCTATAAAATCATGACAGATAGGGAGAAAGTGAATAAGGAAAAGTTATTTACTTGTTCCCATAACATAAGAACTAGGGGTCACCAAATGAAATTAATAGGTAGCAGGTTTAAAACCAGAAAAAAGGAAGTTTTTCCTTCTCGCAGTGCACAGTCAACCTGTGGAACTCCTTGCCAGAGGAGATTGTGAAGACCAGGACTTGAACAGGGTTCAAGAAAGAACTAGATACATTCATGGAGGTTAGGTCCATCGATACTTATTAGCCAAAATGGGTAGGAATGGTGTCCCTAGCCTCTGTTTGTCAGGGGCTGGAAATGGATGACAGGGGAGGGATCATGTGATGATTACCTGTTTCTGTTCACTCCCTCTGGGGCATCTGGCAATGGACACTGTTGGAAGACAGGATACCAAGCTAGATGGACCTTTGGTCTGACCCAGTCTGGCTGTTCTTATGTTTTTAATCCTAGGGTGGGAAGAGACCTCAGGAGGTCATCAAGTCCAACCCCCTGCTAAAAGCAGGACCAACCCCCACTCAGTCATCCCAGACAGGGCTTTGTCAAGCTGGGACTTAAAAACCTCTAGAGATGGAGATTCCACCCCAGGGAACCCATTCCAGTGCTCCCCCACCCCGCAAGGGAAATAGTTTTTCCTAATCTCCAACCTGGACCTCACCCACTGCAAATTGAGCCCATTGCTCGTTGTTCTGCCATCTGCCACCACTGAGAACAGCCTCTCTCCAGCCTCTTTGGAACCCCGCTTCATTCTGTGGCTGTTCATGTAAGGATTAACACAGGGATGGGCAATCATTTTTGCAGAGGGACCACTTAATGAATTTTGGTACATGGTTGCGGGCCAGCTCCACCCCCAGAAGGGATGTGGTGTGGGGCAGAAGGGGCGGGGCTGCGGACTAGCTTTCCTCCAGAGTTGCCTGGGGCCAGAGGCTTTGAAATAAAAACACAGCAAACGGCTCGCGACTCCCGGCCCTGCTGCCACCGCATTGCCTGGCAGCTGCCCGGGGTTGCTGCGGCTATTTAAAAGACTCACATTTGCCAGGTGTCTGGTTTAGAACCGGACAGTCCAGTATTTGAGCTTTCTGTTCGGAAAACAAATGGAGAAAATAGAAGTGTCCGGTATTTTCTAAATCAGATGTCATGTCGATTGTGATGTCATGTCAAGTGTGTCCGGTATTTTTGTTGAAACCATCTGGCAACCCTACCAGACCAGCACCGCAACCAGGAGCCATTTCAATAGGATCCTGCTGCCTGACCCACCTGGAAATTCGCTGGCATGGGCAGCAGGGTATAACTAGAAAGTGGCCAGATGCAGTCCACAGGCTGGATCAAAGCTTTAGGTGGGCTTGAACTCAGGCTGGCAGATCTCCTAGACATCCAGTAGCCCCACACAGCAGCCCAGTTACTCCCTCTGCCCCACAACCTGCAGCAATCGCCCACCACAGGATGTTCTGCCTTGAAGGATCTGACTGACGGTGGTGGTAGCACTCCCCGCCTGGGACCTTGACGTGATAGACGCCCAAGGGGAGGACCAGAGAGTGTCCAGGCAACAAGGATCCTTAGCTAGTTGCCACGCCCGTGCTGCTTTGTTCCTGAACACTTGATCTGGCTCCCGATTGACCCCTTGGGCCTCCAGTGTGAACCCCGGTTCTTGGTATTGGCCCTGACTCCGGCTCTGACCCTTGGCTTAGCTCCTGACTCTGAGACTGGCTCTGACCCCTGGCTTCATCTCCATCTGCCGCTAGTCCTACCTGACTTTGCCCAGGCTCCTGACAGCTCGGGCCTCTGACAGTGGGGCTGGCACGTGAGTGGTGAGTACGTGTTGTTTTTACAGACACAGACTAACACAGCTGCCCCTTTGAGGCTTCGTAAGGTGGTGTTACTGACACAGGGTAAAAGTGGACCCTAGTGACGTGAACGCTAGCCCATGACATCCAGTGCAACCAACATCAGGTAAGTAGCCTGCAAACTCCTTGCTGTCATTCAGATCTATTCATGCATGATGTATTCAGGCAAATAACAATAATCATAGAACAAAAGGAAAAACTATGTAGAACTTTAAAGACTAACAAGATGGTTTAATAGGTGATGAGCTTTCGTGGGCCAGACCCTGAGGAAGCGGGTCTGGCCCACGAAAGCTCATCACCTATTAAGCCATCTTGTTAGTCTTTAAAGTGCTACATAGTTTTTCCTTTTGTTTTAGCAAGATCAGACTAACACGGCTACCTCTCTATTAATAATCATAGAAGACATTGATCCCTGAGGGTGTGTCTAGCCTTCAGGGTTTTTTCAAAAAAAGTAGCCTTTTTTCGAAAAAACTTCCCCTGCGTCTAGACTGCAGCCGCGTTCTTTCAAAACTAAATCAAAAGAACGTGGCAGTTTTTTCGACTGCGGAAAACCTCATTTTACAAGGAAGAACACCTTTTTCCGAAAGTGCTCTTTCGAAAAAAGGCGCTATGTAATACAAATTGTGCTTTCTCGAAAGAGAGCATCCAGACTGCCTGGGTGCTCTCTTTCGAAAAAGTGGCTTGCTTTTTCGAAAGTACTGGTTGTAGTCTAGATGCTACAGCCCAGAGCATGAGCAGAAAGACGTGTAAATGAAATCTATCGAAACCCTCTGCTCTTCTGCCAGGATAGCGGCGGTCAAAAAGGCGAATAGGATGCTAGGTATTATTAAGAAAGGGATAGAAAATAAGACCCGGAATATCTTACTGCCCCTGTATAAAACTATGGTACGCCCACATCTTGAATACTGTGTACAGATGTGGTCTCCTCACCTCAAAAAGATATTTTGGCCTTGGAAAGGGTTCAGAAAGGGCAACTAAAATGATTAGGGGTTTGGAACGGATCCCATATGAGGAGAGGTTAAAGCGACTGGGACTTTTCAGTTTAGAGAAGAGGAGACTGAGGGGATATGATAGAGGTGTATAAAATCATGAGTGGTGTGGAGAGGGCCGATAAAGAAAAGTTATTTATTAGTTCCTAAATAGAAGAACTAGAGGACACCAAATGAAATTAATGGGTAGCAGGTTTAAAACTAATAAAAGAAAGTTCTTCTTCACACAGCGTGTAGTCAGCATGTGGAACTCCTTGCCAGAGGAGGCTGTGAAGGCTAGGACTATAACAGAGTTTAAAGAGAAGCTAGATAATTTCATGGAGGTTAGGTCCATAAAAGGCTATTAGCTAGGGGATAAAATGGTGTCCTTGGCCTCTGTTTGACAGAGGCTGAGAGGGATGGCAGGAGACAAAGCGCTTGATCATTGTCTTCGGTCCACCCGCTCTGGGGCACCTGGTGCTGGCCACTGTCGGCAGACAGGATACTGGGCTAGATGGACCTTTGGTCTGACCCGGTACGGCCGTTCTTATGTTCTTATGTTCTTATGTTCTTATGATATTTGTTTTATTTGCTATTTTTTAGGGCTGGGGGATTTTCCCCTTCTGTTTAAACATTCATTTTCTGTAATAACAGTCCTGGCAGACAGGAGTCCACTTTGCAGAGACCGGGAGTCTGTTCACGGCAAGAAGCAGACGGAATGGTTTGGGGGCTAATGAGAAAACACTATTTGATATCTTGTTTCAGCTGTGCTCTTGGCTTGTACCTGCTCATTGTGGAGGGACGCTGACAAGGAGGTTTGCAGAAATCCATCTAAATTGGAAGGGAGACTTAATTATGGCTTAGTGGCATTATAAGTTCTTCAGGAAAACATCCCGCCGGGAAACGATTTGAAATCACAGGGCTCTAACCGAGCCACGATGGGAAGTCGCTGGAACCCAGCAGTTTTGTGGCAACCACAATGTTGTGCTCTTACAGCGGTTTAGAAAAAGACAGTAGTTCATTCAGACTCTGATTATAGCTATCCCGTACCAGTTGAGGACAAGCATGACTCAGCTGTGATGTTTACAGTGTGCTCAGGTTACAATTTCTGGGGGGAAGAAAGACCAAAGCTATTGCCACTCCAACATTTCATGCTGTACTGGCTTTTCAGTGGGTCAGATCAGCCTGTTACAACTCCATACCTCCGTCCATCACAAAAGTCTTCTAACCCACTTCCCTCCGGACAGCTGTGAACCTGACAGAAATGACCAATAGGTTTCGGACACAGAAGCTTCAGCCCGGATCTCTAACACTCGAGACAGGATACTGGGCTAGATGCAGGCCTGCCAACGAGGGAGGCAGAGAGCACAAAAAGGGGCAGATGCCCCGGGCTCTTTAAATCACCGCCGGAGTGCTGCACGGTGTGCTCCGGGCAGCTCCAAGGGCTGGGGGAGGGGTTGACCTGCTGCACTCCTGGCCGCGCTGAGGGCTGGTTGCCACCCCCAGCCCCACCCACACCTGGCCCAGGACCCGGCATGGCTGTCGGCTCCCCTGGCTCGATGGACCTTGGGTCGGACCCAGCAGGGCCATTCTTATGTTCTCCAGTATCAGTCTGTTCTTAGGGAAAAGAATCGGATCAATCCTCTGTCCCATTGCAATCACGGGAGGGTACGTTTGTGGAGGGTTTGTTTGGTCTTGCTGCTCCCTTGTGTAAGCAAGTCATGTTTCTGCCCTGGCGGGGGGACCCCAGAGCTGTGGGTGGGTTGCAAGGCTCACCCAGGTGTGTGCCCATGAGAGAGAATAAATGCACGCCGGGTCCATTTCACCAACGTGATTCTGCTTCAGAGTAATGCCGTGCCTGGCAGCTCCACAGTCCAGGGGGGTCAGCACAGTGTGACCCTCCAGGGTCAAGTCATGACAACTCCTAGCACGTCCATGGTTCAGAATATGTTCCTGCTGGAGGAACTGGTGCAGCGCGGGGAGACCAGCCAGGATTCCGTCTGAACTTTCACATCAGCAGGAGAACTGAGTTCCTGTTTGATATTTGCTCCCTGACACTGCCTGGCTACTGCCAGGTTGGCCTCGGGTGCTGCAGGTGCGTTTGCAGGGCTGGCTGGCAGGGGGAAAACTCTCTAGGCTCATAACAGAAAGTTTAGTCTAGAAGTTGCAGAGACACAATCACCCTGGAAGCCCTGCAATGCCATGTGCATTGAAGCATTGCCCGATAATAAGAACATAAGAATGGCCATACTGGGTCAGACCAAAGGTCCATCTAACCCAGTACCCTGTCTCCCGAGAGTGGCCAATGCCAGATACCCCAGAGGGAGTGAATCGAACAGGTAATGATCAAACGATCTCTCTCCTGCCATCCACCTCCACCCTCTGACAAACAGAGGCTAGGGACACCATTCTTTACCCATCCTGGCTAATAGCCATTTATGGACTTAACCTCCATGAATTTATCTAGTTCTCTTTTAAACCCTGTTATAGTCCTAGCCTTCACAACCTCCTCAGGCAAGGAGTTGCACAGATTGACTATGCGCTGTGTGAAGAAGAATTTCCTTTTATTTGTTTTAAACCTGCTGCCCATTAGTTTCTTTTGGTGGCCACTAGTTCTTATATTATGGGAACAAGTAAATAACTTTTCCTTATTCACTTTCTCCACACCACTCATGATTTTATAGACCTCTATCATTTCCCCTCTTAGTCTCCTCTTTTCCAAGCTGAAAAGTCCTAGTCTCTTTAATCTCTCCTCATATGGGACCCATTCCAAACCCCTCATCATTTTAGTTGCCCTTCTCTGAATCTTTTCTAATGCCAGTATATCTTTTTTGAGATGAGAAGACCACATCTGTACGCAGTATTCAAGATGTAGGCGTACCATGGATTTATATAAGGACAATAAGATATTCTCCGTCTTATTCTCTATCCCTTTTTTAGTGATTCCTAACATCCTGTTTGCTTTTTTGACTGCAGCTGCACACTGTGTGGATGTCTTCAGAGAACTATCCATGATGACTCCAAGATCTCTTTCCTGATTAGTTGTAGCTAAATTAGCCCCCATCATATTATATGTTGACTTTTGCCCAACAAATTATGTTCTTCTATGTGTCTGACAATTTTATTCTTTATTATTGTTTCAACTAATTTGCCCGGTACTGAAATTAGACTTACTGGTCTGTAATTGCCAGGATCGCCTCTAGAGCCCTTTTTAAATATTGGCGTTACATTAGCTATCTGCCAGTCATTGGGTACAGAAGCTGATTTAAAGGATAGGTTACAAACCATAGTTAACAGTTCCGCAATTTCACATTTGAGTTCTTTCAGAACTCTTACATGAATTGCCATCTGGTCCTGGTGACTTGTTACTGTTAAGTTTATCAATTAATTCCAAAACCTCCTCTAATGACACTTCAATCTGTGACAAGTCCTCAGACTTGTCACATACAAAGGACGGGTCAGGTTTGGGAATCTCCCTAACATCCTCAGCCGTGAAGACCGAAGCAAAGAATTCATTTAGTTTCTCCGCAATGACTTTATTGTCTTTAAGTGCTCCTTTTGTATCTCAATCATCCAGGGGCCCCACTGGTTGTTTAGCAGGCTTCCTGCTTCTGATATACTTAAAAACATTTTGTTATTACCTTTTGAGTTTTTGGTTAGCTGTTCTTCAAACTCCTTTTTGGCTTTTCTTATTACATTTTTGCACTTAAGTTGGCAGTGTTTATGCTCCTTTCCATTTACCTCACTAGAATTTGACTTCCACTTTTTAAAATATGTCTTTTTATCTCTCACTGCTTCTTTTACATGGTTGTTAAGCCACGGTGGCTCTTTTTTAGTTCTACTATGTTTTTTAATTTGAGGTATACATTTAAGTTGGGCCTCTATTATGGTGTCTTTGAAAAGTGTCCATGCAGCTTGCAGGGATTTTACTTTAGTCACTGTACCTTTTAATTGCTGTTTAACTAACCTCCTCATTTTTTGCATAGTTCCCTTTTTTGAAATTAAATGCCACAGTGTTGGGCTGCTGAGTTGTTCTTCCCACCACAGGAATGTTAAATGTTATTATATTATGGTCACTATTTCCAAGTGTTCCTGTTATAGTTACCTCTTGGACCAGATCCTGCGCGCCACTCAGGACTAAATCGAGAATTGTCTCTCCCCTTGTGGGCTCCTGTACCAGCTGCTCCAAGAAGCAGTCGTTTAAGGTATCAAGAAATTTTGTCTCTGCATCTCGTCCTGAGGCGACATGTACCCGGTCAATATGGGGATAGTTGAAATCCCCCACTATTATTGAGATCTTTATTTTGATAGCCTCTCTAATCTCCCTTAGCCTTTCGTAGTCACTAATACTGTCCTGGTCAGGTGGTCGATAATAGATCCCTGCTGTTATATTCTTATTAGAGCAGGGAATTACTATCCATAGTGATTCTATGGAACACGTTGATTCATTTAAGATTTTTACTTCATTTGATTCTAAATTTTCTTTCACATATAGTGCCACTCCCCCACCCACACAACCTGTTCGGTCCTTCCGATATATTTTGTACCCAGGAATGATTGTGTCCCAATGATTGTCCTCACTCCACCAGGTTTCTGTGATGCCTATATCAGTATCCTCCTTTAACACGAGGCACTCTAGTTCACCCATCTTATTTTTTTTTAGACTTCTAGCATTTGTGTACAAGCACTTTAAAAACTTGTCACTGTTTATTCGTCTGCCCTTTTCTGATGGGTCAGATTCTTTTTTATGTGAATGCCTTGCGGTGTCTCCTTATGCAGCAGAATCCTCCATGGGTGGATTGCTGAGACCACCCAGCTTGTTGTTGTTAGAGTTATTTTAAGTATCTAAAAGGGTGTCACAGGGAGGAGGGGGGGAAATCGTTCTCCTTGGCCTCTGAGGGAAGGACAAGAAGTGATGGGCTTGAATTGCAGCAAGGGAGGTTTAGGTTGGACATTAGGAAAAACTTCCTACCTGGCAGGGTGGTGAAACATGGGAATAAATTACCTAGGGAGGTTGTGGAATCTCCATCTCTGGAGATATTTAAGAGCAGGTTAGGCAGACACCTGTCAGGGATGATCTAGATGGTGCTTGGTCCTGCCATGAGGGCAGGGGACTGGACTTGATGACCTCCTGAGGTCCCTTCCAGTTCTAGTGTTTTATTCTATGATTAAGCACCCACAATATGCTGCACAATTCAGAGGAAGATACAGTGCCTCCCGTTGGAGCTCACGAGGAATCTTGGGCTCACATACATTGCTACATGAGGAGCATACAGTTCCCTCTCGGTGTACAAGAGTGTGTTAATAGCCATAGGGGTAGCAGATGGTGCTGGCCCTTTAAAGGAGGTGTGAGGTCAGGTTTCTTTTTTGTGAGGTAGTATGGCCAAGTTAGCAAGTGGCTAGCACCATGAACTGCAGACTTGCAAGACCTGGGTTCTGTTTTTGGCTTGGCCAACAATCTCCTGGCTGTCTTTGGGCAAGTCACTTCTGCCTCAGTTTTCCCCATCTGTGAAATGGGAATACAGACGCTACCTCCCTTTGCTAAGCACTGAGCGATCAGCTGACAAAAGCTACTGGCTCACACGCAGCTTTGTTTAGCTCCACAATTCAAACTTGGTCCTCCCCTGCCTGGCGCTGATTGGCTGTGTCAGGAAGCGGGCGGCCAGCAACCTAAGGAGCGCAGCTGTCTGATTGAGAGGGAGAGTCAGCAGACTAGCTCCTCAGCAGCAGCTGCTCAAAGCATTTCTCCGTGGTGGCGTTAGTTCCTGCTTGTTCCCAGCCCTGCCTCGCTCCAGGTAACCCAGCTCTGGTGCCCAGCCTCTGACCCTGGGCTCCTGATCCTGGCAACAGGCTCCCCCTCCAGCCATGCGGCGCAACTGCCTACTTCCTAGTCTGATACACCCCGCCTGCCCTCCATGCTCCTCTGCTCTCTGCCACGGCCTCCTCTCTCCTCCCTTGTCCTCTCTCTGCCTAGTCCCCTTCTGACACGGCCCCAGGGGAAGGAGAAACCCGCCCAAAATGGCGGCATAGCCTGAGGTTTGCCAGCCATCCCTCTGCTCCCTGTGCTTGTCCCTTGTCTCCCTCTCTCCTGTCCTGGTTGCGTCTCTTTAGACAGAAGTCCTTGGCCTGGGGGCTCTGACTGGAGGTGGGGGTATTACGCTGGGGGAAAGCCAAGTCCTGAGAGGATGTTAAGAGCCCACAGCAGAGGAGGCAGCTGTAGGGGAAGAGTGGGCAGCCAAGGCTGCTCCTCGCTTTGTAGCTGGGGGCCTGAGAGCTAGGGCCTGCCACCCAGGGAGGGCGTGAGCTCTCGTCTGAGGAAGGCCTCAGCTGAGGGTCTCACTGCTCATGCCCTAGGTTACAGCCCCTCAAGGCGGGCATGTGACCCACAGAAAAAGCCTGAGCAATGTGTTGGGACCTCTGCTTAACTCCCGCAAAGGGGTGAGGGTTTGGTTTAGCCAGAGCCCCGAACGATCCAGTTAACGGGGGAAACTGAGGCACAGCCAAAGCCACATGAGGGAGAGGCGGGGCCCTGTTACGGCACCGCCAGGATGTTCCTTGCGCTGGTGGGCTTTGAGGGAGGAGAGAGGTTTGCCAGGGCCTGTATCCACCCCTCAGCACTCACGGGCCTGCTGTAGATCAAGAGCTGGTGGTAAAGCGGCTGATCTTGTGCTTCTCGGATGAGAGAAACTGGTGAGGTGGAACTCCCCTTAGGCATATGCACGGCTCAGGCTGTCCGGGGAGCCAGGGGAGCTCAGGGCGCCTGCTGAGCAAGGTAGCTGTGACACCCTGTACTTGGAATTATCGTTATTTCCCTACCCATCCCGTTCCTATAATTAACTGCCGGCTTTGCATTCCAAAGGGGGGGCCGGGTGACTTCGGCGGGCCGATATGCTGCACGTTCGTTTGCTAAGGCTCGCTGCTAATTTTGATCACAGTTGGGAGTGTGAGTCTCAGGTTATTCAGGAGCAACTAATCCCCTTCTCTCTCCAGAGGAGCATTAAGCGAACGTTTATGAACCTGCCCCTGAAACCTGGAAGCAGGCGGCCTCTGACAACGACTGCTTTGTGCATCTGAACCGAGACAGCCCAGGTATGCGCCGTGCGCAGCACGTTCTCAGCACGCCGCAAATCGTTGCTCTCCAGCCCTGGGACCCAGCCACCTGGATTTCTTGGCAGCTCTGAGCTAAGCAGGGTGGCCCCCCCGGGCACTGGGAGGCGTAAAGCCCCCTCAGGCAGGCCTTCTTGGTGGAGAGCATGTGGGCTGTTCTGTGTGGAAGGCTGATGGCCCCGGGTCGTCGGGAGGAGGGATTGAATCTGTGACCTCTTAGGGCCGGGCTGGGGAACCTTTTCTGGGTCAGGAGCCACAGACCCACTGAAAAATCAGTCGGGGGCTGCACAGAAGTGAGAAGCAAACAAACCAACCAACCCTCACTCACGGGCCTGGCCCCCTACTGAGGAGAAAGGCACTGCCCATATTCCCTTTGCACACCAGCGCCTGGAAGTGCCCAGACCGCAGTTCCCGCTAAGGGCGCGCCTGCACGGCCACGCACCAAAATGTCTTCCCCGCCCACCTCTGCGGGAGAGCCATGCGGCAGCACCTGAGCGGCAGGCGGCTGCTCCAGCGGGTGGGGCTGGCTGAGATGGTGGGGTGAGGGAGCCGCTGGGACCTGCTGCACCCATGTGGTGGGGAGAAGGCCTACTCCGGTGGCTGGGGCTACCATGTGGCAGGGGGGATTGGGGCCTGTTCTGGCAGCTGGGGCTGGGAACGGGACCTGCCACATGGCGTAGGGGCAGGGTTAGCTCCGGTGGCCAGGAACGGAACCTGCCACATGCAGGGGCGGTCCTCGACGAGCTGCCAGCAACTGGTGCTCTAGGCGAACCATGCAATCGGCGCCCCCACCTCCAAACCCCTCAATGATATTGCGCCACCATTTGGCACCCCATTTAACTTGGCGCCCTAGGCGACCGCCTAGTTCGCCTATATGGATGGGCCGCCCCGGCCACATGACATGGGGGGTGTTTCTGCTCCGTCGTCTGGGAACGGAACCTGCCACATGACATGGGGGGGTGTTTCTGCTCCATCGTCTGGGAACGGAACCTGCCACATGACGTGGGGGGGTGTTTCTGCTCCGGCGGCTGGGAACGGAACCTGCCACATGACGTGGGGGGGTGTTTCTGCTCCGGCGGCTGGGAACGGAACCTGCCACATGACATGGGGGGGTGTTTCTGCTCCAGCGGCTGGGAATGGAACCTGCCACATGACATGGGGGGGGGTTGTTTCTGCTCCGGCAGCTGGGAACGGAACCTGCCACATGACATGGGGGGGGGGTGTTTCTGCTCCGGCGGCTGGGAACGGGACCTACCACATGGTGTGGGGGTGGGGTTTGCTCCAGCGGCTGGGAACGGGACCTGCCACATGGCGGGTGGGGGGCGCGGGTGTCTGCTCCGGTGGCCAGGAATGGGACCTGCCACATGGCATGGGGGGTGTTTCTGCTATGGGGGCTGGAAACAGGACTTGCCACATGGCAGGGGAGGAGGGGCTTCTGCTCCAGCAGCCGGGAACATGTGTGTTAATAAATTGGGTGTCACAGTGGTCCACATCCAAACCAGTGCACATGCCCTCGGTATTGGTGCACAAGCCAAAACTCCCTCCGCACATGGTTGGAAAATCTTAGTGGAAACACCGGCCCAGACGTGTAGATTTTGTGTGCTTAGGGGGCCGCGGAGGCTGGAGCATCAGGGCGGGCTCCCCCTTGCTGGGGAGGGAGCCCTGAGTCTTGGGGGCTGTATCCAGGCAAGCTGGGGACTGCATCGAGCCCTTGGGTCTTAGGTTCCCCACCTCTGTCTGAGGGGTTAATGCCATGGGCCTTCACCGCTGGAGCTAAGAGCCAGCTGGCTCTCAGCTAAGGCTGTCAAGCAGACTTCATGCTCCCTTATCAGTGGTCTCCATGCCTCTGGGTTACCTGCGTCCTGGGTTTATGTGGCTAACGTGGATCCACACGGATCCTGTTCCAGGGTAGCCCGATCTGCCCCGCGCCTTTGGCAGCCACCTGGCAGAAGGGGCGAGGAGCCAGGCCAGATGTGTGCTAACCACACTGGCCACCGGGCCACCCTCATTCCGCCGCCGTGGAAACGCCCCCTTCTCAAAGATGGCTGTGCGAGGCTGGTTGCTATGGGCCAGGCGCTCGCATGTTGCTCCGTTGTTTCTGGAGAGGGCCTCCCGTGGGACAAGGCCTGGCTTCGCTGTGCGAGCCGGGCACACCGCCGTCCAAGCACGTCGCAGCCAGGCGGGGGAAGGCCTCGGCTCTGGGCGTTTGTTTTGGTGTCCTTGGAACATGCCAGATGGCGCTGGGGTAACTTGGGTCCTTGTCTCCCTGCCGGCTCTGCCTGAGCCCGAGGCATCCTGCGCCGGAGCACAGGAAAGACGCTTCCTGTCTGGGCTGCCAGTGCCTTGCATGGACCCCACCTCCTCAGCTTTCTCGTCCCAGGCCAGTCAGCTGGGCTGTAGGGACCTTGCGAAGAGAGAGCTCTCCTGGCTGTCCCATCGCCGCCTCTTCCACGCCGCTCAGCCAAGCGTGGCAGGAACAGTCACCTCAGCGTTGTCAGAAAACCTAGGGGTCCTAATGTGTACCCACTTTACAGTGCAAAGGGGCTTAGTACAGAGGGTGTGGCAAGGGCCCCTCTTTCCCAGGCCACTGCTTGCGCTGGCGGCTTGCCCCCTTCCCAAGGGGTTGGGGTTTGAGGCTTGTTTCTGGGTTAGGGAGCCCAGCCACTCCTTCTGGGACTCCCTTCCCGGCTGTTTCTGCTCTACAGCTGTTTGGGTTTACTCTCAACTTACACTCTCTGTCTCTCCTCCACCTTTCCTTCCTCCTCACTCTTCCCCCCCCCACCTTCCAACTGGGGAAGCTTTGCAAGGCCTCCAGCAGGCCTGCAGTGGAGTCAGCTGGGCCCAACCTGCCTGGGCCAGCTCCCTACCAGATGCTTCTAATTGTCCTGCCGCCCTCATTTCTATTTATCAGGCCTTTGCTCCCTTTTGGCCGGGGTGCCGTTTCAGGCACGTACCTGGCAGGTGTGAGAGGCATGCCCGGAATGCAAGCCCTTTCCCCTCGCTCCCTTAGCGTCTGGGGAACGGCATGAAAAGCGAGCCGCATCCTGGAGGAAGGCTGGATTAAGGCATGGGCTAGCCGAGCAGCTGCCCGGGGTGCCAACCTATGGGGGGTGCCTGGCTCCCAGATCGCGGGCTGCAGCAGCTCCCTGCGGCCGCCCTGCAGCAGCCGCCCGGGGCCGGGACTGCGTTAACTCCTGCAGCGCCAGCCAGCAGCGCCCTTCCCCCCGCGGCCGTGGGGCCCTGCACGGCCAGGCTTGGCCTGCCCTGTGCGGCCCCGGGCTGCGCGCCAGCAGTGGTAGCCGGGCTGGGCCGGGCCGGGCACGTGCGTCCTGCTGCCACCAGCTCCACACGCCCTCCCCCACGCGCCGGCGCGTGGGCGGGACCGCGCATGCGCCCTCCCCCAACCCGGGGCACAATTAAACTGTCTGCCCGGCGCGCTGAAATGGCTCGGTCCAGCCCTGCCTGGAGGGCATGGCTGCTGCTCCCCCATGTGCCCGAAATGGCACCCTGGCCTTTTGGGCTGCCTTTCTCCCCCTTCGTATCACCTTTCCGGCCTGGCCCTGCCACAAGGGGAGCTGGAACTTGGGGTGCTGCCATGTCCCCTGGCTTGAAGTAGCAATAACACCAGTACACCGTTATACAAATTGTCCCAGCATCCCTCCAGAGGAAGTGGCCCATCAGGGTTCTGTGTGTGGCCCACGGGACATTTTGTTTACAGTGGCCCATGCACAGGGGTTGCCCGATTCGGTCGGTTTTCAGTTGCATAGGGTTTTTTTTCCTACCGGTATTACTAACGTGACACACGTGTAAAGCCAGGGCCAGGGAAGAGAGGTGCGTGCTGATTGCACACAACGTTGCGAGAGCCGTGCGCTCCCTCTGCATCCAATCAAAGTGCTGCTCTGGTTCAGTCGGCTCACCCCACAAACACTAGGGAGGCAAGCGCAGGGAGCAAAACTACCTATCCCGGGAGACCGTCTTGTTTACATCAATCTTGCAACCCACGGAGATGAAGGAGGGCCACTCATGCGGCCCACTCACTAGCCTAGATTGCCCATCGCTGCGCTATGCCTTTATAACTAGTGATTCTGGTAAACTTCCCCACGTAGACTCACGCTATGTCTAGACTGCAGGCTTCTTTTGCAAGAAGGGATCTTCCACAAAAACATCTTTCGAAAGAGAGCATTCAGACAGCAAAAGCGCAACGAAAAAGCAATCTGCTTTTGTGAAAGATAGCGTCCAATGAATGTAGCGTCCATTTCAGCTGTGATTACTGTGGACAGAGTGGCCACCAGGGCACCTGTGCTTTTTCCTGGAGGCCTCTTTTTTCGCAAAAACACTCTCTTCCGCGTCCACACACACGCCTTTTTCGGAAAAAGCTTTTTCGGAAAAAGGCTTCTTCCTCGTAGAATGAGATTTACCGCTGTCGGAAAAACCCCTCCGTTCTTTCGACTTTCTGTCAAAAGAACGCAATGGCAGTGTGGACGAAAGTATTGTTTTTCCAGAAAAACTCTGCAGTGTAGACTTACCCTCAGGCTATGTCTTCACTGTGAATTCTTCCAGCAGAAAATACGCTAATGAGGAACTCATTAGCATAAGTCGCAATCTCATTCGCATTTTTTTTGTCGTTTCTTTTTGTGCAGGGGGTTTTTGTGCAAAAAGAAGCAGTGTGGACGGGGGTTTTTTTGCACAAAACCCCCGTTTTGTGCAAGATCCTTATCCCTCTCCAGGACAAGCATAAGGATCCTACGGAAAACGGGGGTTTTGCGCAAAAAATAAAAATCCATGCTGCTTCTTTTTATGCAAAAACCCCTTGCGCAAAAAGAAACAGCAAAAAATATGCTAATGGGATCGCGACTTATGATAATGAGTCCCTCATTAGCATATTTTCTGCCGGAAGAACTCGCAGTGAAGACGAAGCTTCACTGTATTTAGGATAGAGAAGTATCTTTGTGGTTGTCTTTTCAACGAGTGTAGAAATGCAACAGCTTTATCGCCTGAGTTTGAGACCAAAATGACAGCATTTCGCCCTGGCACAGGCTACTTCTTACCTCCTGCCTCGTCTCTTTTCAGGCTTGTTTGTTTTAACTAAAGAATCCAATGATTTCATAATTTTAAAAAAATCGCAAAACATCTGTGACAACTTCTTGTGCACAGACTCTCAGGCTGAAAGGAATTATGCTGTTTTCTTTGGGAAATGACCAGCAGTGCTGTAAACAATAAGAGCCGTTTAGGAATGTGCATGATTCACCAAGTTATTCAGCCACAGCTGAGCTGCTTTGGACGTGTCCGTATCTCCTAAATCTTGAGTCTATTGTTCTTTGCATATCACTATTGTTTATAGGCATATCAGACAGAGGGCCAGTTCCCTGCCTCACAGGAGTTTCGAGTCTAGTATGTTGCTAATTATTTATGTAACTGCAGGGTGCCGAGGCCTCACCCGAGTTAAGGTTGTGCTGAGGACAAGATAGGGTGACTAAATGATTATTCCTCACACAAAGAACTGGCCATTTTTGAGGCAAGACACAACGGGTACGTCTATACTTATGAGAAGACTGACGCTCCGGAGGTCGATCTTATAGGTTCGATTTAGCGGGTCTAGTACAGACCCATAGGTCAAATGCTGAGGGCAGCCTCTGTCAGCGTCTGGTATGCCTCCTTCTGCAAGGAGCAAGGGAAGCCAATGGGAACGTTCGCTCCCATTGGCCTCCCTCTGTGTTGACGCCGCCATGGCTCGGCGTAAGGGAGGCCGACTCCAGCTACGCATTTTGCAGTCCTGGAGTCGTGTACCTTCCACTGACCTTCCTGGTCTAGTATAGACCAGGCAAAGAAGTAAGTAACCCCTTCCCCAACAGGTGGGGAAGGGAAGCTGGGGTAACCGCAATGAGTCTGGGTGCAAGAGCACCTAGTAACCAGTAGCAGATATACCAGCTCAGTACCTGCCTAAGTACCAGGCAATACGAATAAAGCCCTAAACCATACTGGGGGCAGCGCAGTAGTGATAAAGTGCCTGAATTAGCATATGCTTTGCTTAACTTCAAACACATTTTTAGGTCCCACTGACAACACCAGCAATATTCACCCGCTTCAAGGTGATATTCACCTGCTTGAGAACTGTCGAATCAGGCCCTTTATCTCTCTCCCCCAGCATGTGAGAGCAGAGATACGTCGTGGAGACAACCTACCTAAGTTCTGACTTAGTGAGGGACTCTCCACTCATTGATCTATTCGCTTTCCACTAACCCCTCTCTCTCAAACTTTCCTTGAGTGATGTACCCGAATGCTTGGTTGCTAAGATCTAAATCATTTTGTTAAACGTGCACACCTAAATCATGGTGTTTGCAGGTTGTACACAATATGTATTGTATCCAGTGCTTTTTTTGTTAAAAAAAAAAAAAAAAAAAAAAGGTGCTGGTATTCCAGGGGAAAAGTTGTTGAGAGGAAAAAAAAAAACCCCAAAGCTGGGGTGGGGCCGGCCTTGCCCTTTTAAGACATGTGGCCCCTTTAAGACACGCGGCTCAGCTGACTGCCGGACATTTGCGTACAGAGGTGCTGGTATGCTCCGTTCTTTCCAGGTAAGCTCTGACTGGAGGTGCCGGTACTGTGTCTGGAGGTGCCGGTACTGAGTACCAGGCAGTACTGTCACAAAAAAAGCACTGAGTGTATCACTCCCAAGCAAAACTTGTATTTGTAGCTGATCCAAGCATGACACTCAGATGTATGGAAACTCTTTCTCTCCGCCTGGGTCCTATGTACATTTTTTAACAATAGCTTCAATGCCATTTTTAAAATTGCGTTTTACTGGGGATCTAGAGGAGGAAGAGACTAGAGAAGCTATGCAAGGCTGCCGTCAGTTCCAGCTCCCTGCTCAGAGGCAGGACCCATTAAACGGAGAACATCCATCCCTGACAGCTGTTTGTCCAACCTGTTCTTAAAACCCCCTGGGAGTTCCACAGTGTCCCTTGGAAGCCTGTTCCAGACCTTAACTCCCTGGAGAGTTAGCAAGGTTTCCTAATATCTTACCTCCATCTCCTTTGCTGCAGATGAAGCCCATTGTTTCTTGTCCTACCTTGAGTGGACATTGAGAAGAAGGGATGGCCCTCTTTAGAACAGCCCTTCACATATCTGAGGACTGTGGTCAGGTCTCTCCTCTGTCTGCTTTTCTCAAGATGAAACATGTCCAGGTTATTAAACTTTCCACCAAAGATCAGGGTTTCTAACCCTTTATATTGTTATTGTTAACATAAGAACGGCCGTATTGGGTCAGACCAAAGGTCCATCTAACCCAGCATCCCGTCTGCCAACAGTGGCCAATGCCATGTACCCCAGAGGGAGTGAACAGAAGAGGTCCCCTTTGTCACGGTCCCCTGGATACGTCGTCCCAGTCTGACAACATCATGCCGATGACCCGTCTCTGAGTTCGGCCTTGCAATCAGTTGTGTGCCCGTTTAATAGTAACTTCAGCCCATCTGTAAATCTAGGTTGAAGCTGCTGTTTTCAAGACCATGTAAAATGAGGGTGGGGAACCTGAGGTCTGGATGTGGCCCCTGGATTCCTTGGATCCGGCCCTTGAGGCTCAGGCCTCTCCCCTATTATTGGGAAGCCTGTGCTGGAGTGTCAGCCCCCTCACTGCACCACCATGGGCCTGGAGCACACAAAATCTCCTAGCCTGGGCCCCGCCAGGCTCTGGTGTGGGAGGGGAATGTGGGAAGTGTCTTTCTACCTTTCAGTCAGGGGCCACGTCAGTCAGGGTTTGCTTGGGGTTTGGTTTTGTTTTTGCTTCTCGCTTGTGTGTGGCCCGATTGATTTTTCTGTGGGTCAGCGGCCTCCCTGCCCCCAAAAAGGTTCCCCGCCTCTATAAAACGATCCCAGTGCTCGTGACAGGAAATCTGGAGCTGAGGGTTATTTCAGGTGATCAAAGCTAACTTGAGGGCTTGGGGTCCTGCAGAGCCGGGCCGCTCTTCCTCCACTCGGACACGCTCGCTCCCTCCTTCCAGAGGAGACCCAGAAAACACCTCGTCCCGTGTGCTGAGACACAATCCGCACAGATGGGTTTTATTTTGTGTTCAGTCATTCGATCCATGTGGTCTCAGGATGTGGCCCAAAAGGGCGAGCCAAAGAATGCGAGTTTAAAACAGCGCGCTGCCATGCTGTGGATCTAGCGGAGTTTGGGGCTTTGGCTGAGGCACGCCATTTCCATGGCGACGGAGATTTTTTGTTGTAGCTACAGGGTCCTTATGCAATGGCCTCTCCCACACAAAGTCCTCTTGTGAGTTATGGCGGGGGACATGAGTAAGGCTGGCTCAGAGAGTGTAATGAGCCCGGGAGGGACGAGATTCAAAGCTGGCTTAGGCCAGGAGCAGAGGCTCAATTGTGCAATCGCCACATGGAGGAGAAATTTCGCAGCTGCTTCCCTACTAAAAAGCATTCAGTCTGCTCCTATCCGTGAGGCGTCTCAGGCACCAAAACACCTTGGAGGATCTTGGCCTATGTGCTCATTGGGGTGAATCAAGGCGGCTCGATCTGCCCCTAAATGAGTCTGATCTCCATAAAGTCCATTGCCACAAAAGCCTTCAGCACCGGGGCCAGAAGGAGGGGCCTTGGCAGAGCTGTGGGGCAGGGTGAGCCGCAGTGGCCCATGGTGGAGGTAGCTCCGGCTATCGGCTGTAGAGAGTCCATCTCCTTTCGCACGCCTCAGTATCGCTTCCATTTCACAAGGAAAACGGGCGTGTGGCACAGCCGTGCTAAGAACGTGGCTCTGCCAGGCTGAAAGTGTTCTCTTCTCTGCCCGCCTTGTGTGCTTGTCCCAGCTTGTCGTTAGCTACTTGGAGGGCGAGGGATTTGAGGCATGGGTTGTCTTATTATTTGTGTGCAGCCCCCAGCACCGCAGGGTCCCCCATTTGAGGCTCTGTGCGAAGGGATGAGTCGTCCCTGATTAAGCTGGATTAAAACACATGCTGAGTCATTCCTGTGCTGGGTGCCAGCCAACCCTAGACGGGTGACTCAGGGGGGATTCACAGGAGAATCAGCCACTATTCTGCTCCACGTCACTTCCTGGCTTTGAAACTCTCCCCTGCCTGGGGACGGCGACAGATTCCACAGGCCCCAGCCTCCTCCGGCCCTGGCCTTGCTCCAGCCTCATTCCCAGCCCTTCTGTTGCCTTGTTCTGACCCCTGGCTCCGTTGTCGGGCCCAGCTGCCATGGCACTGAATACTAGGCCTGACTGCCATAGCTCTAACCGCTTGGCTTGACCCTCCCCAGGTGGGTTTCTGAGCCTGGTTGCTACTGCCACCCCCACAGTGACAACCTCAGCAATGAACGACGTGAGCTAACGGCTCTTAGAAATACTGGACGTGTTGCATTTAGTCTCTGACTCCCTGTGGATGGTGCTGGTGGTCCAAAGGACGGGAGAAACCCGACTGCTGCCTCCCAGCAGGAAATTCAGAGCTGTCCTCTACTGGTGCTAGTGAGGGGACATGATAGCGGTGTTCAAGTATCTAAAAGGGTGTCACAAGGAGGAGGGAGAAAATTTGTTCTCCGTGGCCTCTGAGGATAGGACAAGCAGCAATGGCCTTAAATCTCAGCAAGGGAGGTTTAGGTTGGACGTTAGGAAAAACTTCCTGACTGTCAGGGTGGTGAAACACTGGAATAAGTTGCCTAGGGAGGTTGTGGAATCTCCATCACTGGAGACATTTAAGATGATCTAGGTGTGATCTGGATGGTGCTTGGTCCTGCCGTGAGGGCAGGGGACTGGACTCGATGACCTCTCATGGTCCCTTCTAGTTCGCGGAGTCTATGATTCTATGAATTCACCACTCCACCCAAATCCTATTGATAGCCGTGAGAGCTTTGGGATCCAGGTGGAGATGAAGTAGGATCCATTCACTCTGCCACAGAACCCCTACCCAGCCTATAAATGCATGGGGGGGGGGGGGGGGAGGAGCTAGGGAATGAAATGGTTGTTTTAAAGTAAAGTGTCTCGTTGTTAATTAGGAAAATGCCTGGCTAGGCAACTTAAAAACTGTCCATACTAATCATAACAAATAGCTGAACATAGCTCAACTGTGATTTCCTTTGTTACTAAATGAAGCCATTTTGAAATCTGTTCTGCATACTGCAGCTTTCTTTGGCCTGTATTCGTCCACCAAAATGAGCTGTTTTCTACTCTGTGCCAGTGACATCATGTTTGTACAAGGCAATAGCTATTACACAGGATCGTCACAGAAATCTCTCCTGACAAAGAAGGGACTGGAAAGCAGGCTTTTGCTTAGCTTTGCAGAGCACTGGGAATGTTTCTCCTCTGATCGCTGGGGCGTTGATATCAAAATAGAGAACGTAGGGCAGGAGACGGAGAGGTGAGGTTATCGTTTCCATGACTTCCTTCCAGGGAAGCGTCAGGTCCGAGGAGATCGGGCTTGATGAAGCACAGTGTCTTCGTTATTATTGTAACTGGGGCCAGGCCATTCCTGGAAGGTGTCTGTGAACAATCCAGGGACTTGACAGCAGTTTCCAAAAAGCTACCTCTTCTGGTGGGCTTTGTAGCTTGTGGCGTGCAATATTTACAGTATCCCACAAGGAAAAAGTTAACCCCCTCTTCCTAGCTTTACTGCAGCAAAAAAACCCCAACACCATATAAACGTCAAACTTCAGCTTAGTTGTGTATGATGTCAGCCAGCCGAGGGTGTGTCTTCACTGCACTGTTATTTCGAGGTAACTAGCGTTATTTCGAAATAACAATGCGAGCGTCTACACAGCCATTCCATTATTTCGAAATAATTTCGAAATAATGGACGGCTTATTCCAAAAGCTGCAAACCTCATTCTACGAGGAATAACGCCTCTTCCGAATAACTATTTTGAAATAAGGCGTGTGTAGACACTCCACTGCTGCTATTTCAAAATAGCCCCAGGACCATTCTAAGTTATTCCTCCCGGGGCTTTAAATTGAGATAGCACGTCTATATTAGGGAAGCCTGTGTCGGACTAATTTTGAGGCTTCCCTGCAGTGTAGACGTGCTATTTCGAAATAAGCTATTTCGGAATAACTATTCCGGAATAGCTTATTTTGAAATAAGTGTGCAGTGTGGACATTCCCCAAGTGAGATACAGGCCAAGCTCTCCCTGCTGAAGTCAATAGGGGCTTTGCTATTAACTTCAGTGTGCATAAAATCAGATCTCTAGTCTAAAAAGTTTCTAATAGGTCAAAGGGGGATTTCCCTAGACTGCCAAAGGGAAGCAGCTGGTGTCTGTGTCAAACTTAGAGATTAAAAACAAGGAGTCCGGTGGCACCTTAAAGACTAACAATTGTTTTTGGCTTTCATGAGCTCATCAGATGCTTGAAAATGTGGAAATGTAACAGACCAGTTCTCATACCTGTCTCTGCCACGTAGCTTCCTGCTCCGGCTGAGTCTTCTCCCCCTGCCCCTCCCTGCCCCCGCATTCCTGGTTCAAATGAAATTCAGTGTACACATGGCTGCCAAAAATCCCATAGGCCTCCTGGGAAACTGTCTCACAGTAAAATACTGTAGAGTGTGTATTCACCCCGAGTGAATGTGCTGGAGGGCGATGTGAGACCGAAAGTGCCTTTGGTCACGAGGAAGACCTACAACACAGAGAGGCATGCAGAATTCCTCCTGCTACCTACCCTTGTGCCTCAATGCAGATAGGGTTGCCAGGTGTCTGGTTTTGAACCGGACAGTCCAGTATTTGAGGGTTCTGTTCAGGAAAAAAATTAAGAAAATTCCAGACACATAAAATGTCCGGTATTTTCTAATTAGGTAAGTTTTATTATTATTAGGAGTATCAGTACGTAGTTGCGTACTGCCTGGCTGGTAGATACACTCACGCTGCGTGAGCGTGTCTACCAGCTAGGCAGTACGCAACTACGTAAGGAGGGGGCCGGGCTGGGGCAGGAGGGAATCCCCGGAGCAGGGGGCCGGGCCAGGGCAGGAGGGAATCCCCGGGACCGCACTTGCTCGTGCTTCGCCGGGATCGTGCGCGGGACAGGCAGTGCCCCCGGATCTGCGTGTGCCCGGGTCAGTCCCGCTCCCCGCCGGCTGATTCTCTCCCCCTGCTCCCACTCCCGGCCAGCCCTGCTTCCCACCGGCCGGTTCTCCCCCCCTCCTCCTCCCGATCTCCCCCAGCGAGCTCCTCTTCCCCAGCCCCTTCCGGCCAGACCTGCTTCTTGCCGGCCGGTCTCCTCCGATCTCCCCAGCCAGCCCTGCTGCCCCGACTACCCCCAATCTCCCCAGCCAGCCCTGCTGCCCTGACCCCTTCCCCACCCCACCAGCCCTGCTTCCCACAAGCCAGTTTCCCCCCCGCCCACACACACATCCTCCCAGCCAGCCCCACTCCCCTCCTGGACAGTGTCCCCTTCCCCATCTGAGATCAAGTGTGTCTGGAATTTTTCGGAAGCCACCTGGTAACCCTAAATGCAGAGAGGCCACTTCTAGGGCAATGGAGAAGGTTTGGTCGGGGTGTTTCGTTCAGTCCATGGTGCCTCTGCTGAGCCAGCCATGAGCCGTGCCAGTTACTACAAAGGGTTTAACTCTGATTTACAGAGGCCCCTTCCCATTGCCAGAGTGGTATAAAGGGGCCGTGGTGCGCATGAGAGTGAGACTCAGTGGGTTTTGTGACCACGGGTGGCCATTTGTCCACGTGGAACCAGGCTGAAGCGCTTTATTCCTTAACTAACCCCATCGAAATGAAGAGAAGCACCTGAGAATTAAAGTGCTACTGATCTAGATGGTAAGCTCTTTGGGGCAAGGCAGAGGGGAGGACAGTCTTGCGGGGCCCCTGGGCAAGGGGGAAGCGGGGCGCTGCATTCCCAGAAGGGGCGGGGCCTTGGACAGATGGGGCGGGGCTGTGGCAGCCGGCCCCCGCAGCCCTCAGAGGCACCTGGTGGTGCTCCAATGGTGATTTGACAGGGGAGGGATCACGTGAGGATTCCCTGTTCTGTTCCTTCCCTCTGGGGTATCTGGCATTGGCCACTGTCGGCAGACAGGACACTGGGCTGGATGGACCGTTGGTCTGACCCAGTCTGGCCTCTCTTACGTTCTTATAATTTAAAGGTCCTGCGGCTTCAGCCATCTCTGGTCCTGCAGCAGCCAGGTGCCCATGGCCCTTTTGAATTGCCAGGCCCTGGGGCCATTGCCCCTTTTGCTCCCTCTGTTGGCGGGCCTTGCCTTGCACATTGGGCACCAGTACCCGAGTGGGGCTTCTAGGCGTGCTACAGTACAAACAAGTAATACGACCTGCCCTGCCTGACTGTTAAATTATGAAAACATCCCCTCAAGTTCACAGAAAGCTTTGTATGCAATCTCTCCGTTAAAGAGCCATTGGGGACATAGATGGTGCTAATATGATCTAGAAGAAAGGAGGCAATTGTAACTTCCATTCTATTACCTATAAGTAGCTTCCTAACTAGGAGAAGAACAATAATGGAGCATCATTAGTATTGTACAGTGAGCCCTTCTATTGACATAATGCAGTCAACCCGTGGAACTCCTTGCCAGAGGATGTTGTGAAGGCCAAGATCATAAAAAGGTTTAGATACATTACTATGTAGCTACTATAAAAAAGAACTAGATACATTCATGGAGTGTAGGTTTAGTCAGGATGGGCAGGGAAGGTGTCCCTACCCTCTGTCAGAGGCTGGGAATGGGTGACAGGGGAGGGAACACTTGATGATTCCCTGTTCTGTTCATTCCCTCTGGGGCACCTGGCATTGGTCACTGTCAGCAGACAGGATGCTGGGCTAGATGGACCTTTGGTCTGACCCAGTATGGCCATTTCTATGTCCATGTCATAATCCACCAGCTACCGCCAGGAATATTGTATGGTTACAGTGAGAACATACAGTGCTTTGCTAGTGGGGTGGGTAAGGCTAAGGAAAACCACTAACCTCCCACATCCAATTGAGAGCAGCTGAAATCCAGTGGTTGTCTTCATTGTTCTCAGGGGATGCAACTGGATCTCAGATCATCAGCGGATGTAAATTAAAGTAATCCTATGGATTTGAGCCACAGTTTACATTCTAGATATAGACCGGCGGTACTTCAGGGATTAGCCGTGCCATTCAATTCATGCATTTTTAAGCAAAATCTGAAAAAAGTTGCCCCGAGCGCTCTAACACAAGCTGGCAAGTTTCCTGGTATGTAGAAAGGGAAATTCTTTCTACCCCATAGGAATTCATAAAAATCAGCTATTTCCCCTGAATCAGATGACAAACCATTGTCCTCTTGCACTGAAGTAATACGCTGGCCATTTCATGACAACAGTATCACAGTTGCTGTGAAGCAACATCACCATTACAGTTAAGGGCTTTGTTTAATCCCTTGTCTCGGCATGTAAAACCACAGGCCTCGTAGGAATGCATGTGATGTTTCCGGTAGCTTCTGAGACGAAAAGAACATGTGGTAGATCGCTAGAACAGGACCCCCTTGAAGAGAAATGCAAACGGCGAGTGGCTTTGTGTGGGAGGAATCAATAAACGCTTCTAATATGCCATTCAGAAGGGTGCGGAGTGCAGAACTCTTGGAGGGAATGGGCCCGGGGCCTCAATGCCATCATACTTGTGGTTTTCTGACAAGTTCAAAGGGGGGATGGGGGCCGTTTGGGAAAGCAACCTCTGTTTCTCTTATTAATGGTTAAGCCTTTGCTGCTGATAAGACGCTTTCAAACACAGATGGCTTTGTTGTGCGGGGGCCGGGGGAGGTATTTAAGAGTAGGAAGTTTTTTTGTAGAATGCACCCTACTGTCTTTGTGGAGAGAACCATTTTAGTGCTGTAAATCCCTCGCAGCCAATCGCAAATTACTTTTTACTTTGACCGGACTTTGCCTGTCTGCCAGCAGCTGTGAGCAGGTCAAGCCGAGGTCGTAATCCGAGGTTTGCAGATGACACTAAGCTAGGGGGAGAGGTAGATACGCTTGAGGACAGAGATAGGGTCCAGAGTGACTTAGACAAATTGGAGGATTGGGCCACAAGAAATCTGATGAGGTTCAACAAGGACAAGTGCAGAGTCCTGCACTTGGGACGGAAGAATCCCAAGCATTGTTACAGGCTGGGGACCAACCAGCTAAGTAGTAGTTCTGCAGAAAAGGACCTGGGGGTTACAGTGGACGAGAAGCTGGATATGTGTCAACAGTGTGCCCTTGTAGCCAAGAAGGCTAATGGCATATTGGGGTGCATTAAGAGGAGCATTGCCAGCAGATCCAGAGAAGTGATTGTTCCCCTTTATTCGGCTCTGGTGAGGCCACATCTGGAGTATTGCGTCCAGTTTTGGGCCCCCCACTACAGAAGGGATGTGGATGCATTGGAGAGGGTCCAGTGGAGGGTGACCAAAATGATTATGGGGCTGGAGCATATGACCTCTGAGGAGAGACTGAGGGATTTGGGTTTGTTTAGTCTGCAGAAGAGAAGAGTGAGGGGGGATTTGATAGCAGCCTTCAACTTCCTGAAGGGAGGTTCCAAAGATGATGGAGAGAGACTGTTCTCAGTAGTGACGGATGGCAGAACAAGGAGCAATGGTCTCAAGTTGCAGTGGGGGAGGGCTAGCTTGGATATGAGGAAAAACTATTTCCCTAGGAGGGTGGTGAAGCACTGGAATGGATTACCTGTGGAAGTAGTGGAGTCTCCATCCCTAGAGGTGTTTAAGTCTCGGCTTGACAAAGCCCTGGCTGGGTTGATTTAGTTGGGATTGGTCCTGCCTTGGACAGGGGGCTGGACTTGATGACCTTCTGAGGTCTCTTCCAACTCTAGGATTCTATGGTAATCAAGTGCATGGAGCCAAAAGCTGGTCAGACTGATCGGAATCAGAATGACTGGATCTTGCAGTGGTTTTTTCCAGGTAAATCATCCCGAACCCTTTAGCCCTCAGGATAGTCTAAATGGGAGGCTGTGGAGCAGCCTGCTTTGGGCATTGGGCTGCTCTATCACAGGCTGATGGTTCAAGGCAACATGAAGAGATCTTGCTGCTCAGCTAGCATTGGGAATAGAAACACTTGCCATGGGAGTTAGGAGCCTAAATAACTTTCCAGGATCTAGGCTCGACGGTCAGATTTGTAAAGGTATGCGGATGCCTCAAATGCAAATAGGTACCTAGTGGGATTTTTCAAGAGCATTTAGGCTCCTAATTCCCATTGGTTTCCATGAGAATTACGTGCCGCCCTGTGAATGTTTCCGTAAGTTAGGGCCTCTTTCACCTCGTATTGGGGGGTGCATGCAGGTAGCCTACAGGTAACCTCTCCCAGGGCACATGTAAAATCTGTACCCCAATACATCTCCCCACGCAGACCACTTTCCCTGTGGAAATTCCCACTAGCTGGTTGGCAGTCACTGAAGCGGTGGGACCTTCTGTTAATGGAGGGGTGAGTTCACACCTATCATTCCCGCTGGGGTTGTAAGGTTTCACGCAGATAACGAGAGATAGAACCTTCCCTGGAGTCCTAGCAGAGCAAACAGCCACGCCAGGGATTGCTAGACAGAGGAAAGTTGGAACAGATAAAGTTCTTGTCTTCATTTCTTCAGCTCCTCATCCCTAGAAGGATACTGACAGTTTACAGAAGCTTCACAGGGGCAGCCGTGTTAGTCTGTAACTGGAAAAACTTTAAAAACAACAAATAGTCTTGCAGCACCTTAGAGATTAACTAAACATGTTGATGGTATCATGAGCTTTCACGGGCACAACCCACTTCAACTTCCTGGGGGAGCTGCCAGGGACTTTAACTGATGGTGCCAAGTTTTCAAGTATCTAAAAGGCTGTTATAAGGAGGAGGGAGAAAAATTGTTCTCCTTGGCTTCTGAGGATAGGACAAGAAGCAATGGGCTTAAATTGCAGCAAGGGAGGTTTAGGTTGGACATTAGGAAAACCTCCTAACTGTCAGGGTGGTTAAACACTGGACTAAATTGCCTAGGGAGGTTGTGGAATCTCCATCACTGGAGATATGTAAGAGCAGGTAAGACAGACATCTGTCTGGGATCATCTGGATGGTGCTTGGTCCTGCCGAGAGGGCAGGGGACTGGACTCGGTGACCTCTTGAGGTCCCTTCCAGTTTTAGTGATGTATGATTCTATAAGCTTTCTGCTCTTTGGGACATGGCTGTGACATCCTACATGCTTTGGAAAGTGCCTAGTGCATTTTGGGCACAACTAACCTTTCAAAAATGTATTTCAATGCCTCCCTCCCAATAGCGGCTCACATCCTTACAAGTACTGGTCCGAAGAGCTTACCCTGTTCTGTTTCTAGTAGAGGCACTCTTGTTCTCACTCTCTCTCACACACACACGTTTATACTGAAGGGCATGAAAGATCTTAAAGGGGTGGGTGGGAAGGGCACTGGAAGAAAACCTCAGTCTATGTAAGCCAGTATAGCTCTGTAGACTTCACTGGGTCTCTGCTAATTTACATTAGTTGAGGATTTGGCCCAGAGCGTGGTGAAGTTTTGCGAAGAAGGCTTTTTAATCCCTTGCATTCGGACTGTCTGCGGCAACTGGTGCTTGGCCAGCACTGCCAAATCAAGGAGCTGGCTGGATCCTACAAGTCTCATGAATGCAAAGCAGACATCTTTTCTATAACGCCAAAGAGACATTCCATTGACATGACCTGCTCCCCTATAAAGCTAGAAAGTTAATGGTCTCCGGGAAGGTTTAGACAGGCGCATTGCGGGAATTATTGTGATGCTATGGAGCATATTTCATTGGACTCCCCTTGCTCCTCTCTTACCACTGCCCTGGCGTCATTCTGTGTAATGTTTTAGTCATTAATAATATGTATGATCAACACTCAAGGGTCACCACAGAAGTTTTTCTTCACAAGAATTAAGGAGAGTCACATGTTTTGTCTTTCCCTTTGCACTGCAGCTTGTAAATGTCACCGTCAAGCGAGGGTTTCCTTGGTGTGGTGGAAACGGCAGATGGAAATTACTGTTGATCCTTTGCTGGGAGAACAGTTTGGTCAAAGGCCAGCGCTTCTCTGTCCCGGCATCCATCTGCAAAGAACCCAGGCAGCTTTCCTTGGGTGACCCCCAGCACTTTTTATGTACAACATGTTTGCTCAGCCAAGACCCCCTTTTTCACATCTCCCTCCTAAGTCATCGCACTGGATAAACCAAAGATAAATGTGTCGCTTACTGAAACGCTCTGGAGCCTGCTGGACTTTGATCACGCAGCCTGCTTGAGGCGTTGTTTATTTGCCTGTTTGTTTAATGTGTGTCAGTGGGGAGGGGTCTGCTGCTTCCCCTCCCCACCATCAAAGCCTCCATGTAATCCCTTTAGAGGTCTGTTTCTGACGCGCAAGGAAAATGGCTGTCCTGCAAGCCAAGGGGAGGAATGGAATACCCCTTCTGCTATGTGATCATGCATTCAGGCCATCGCGCCTGACTTGGCCGAGTCGTATGATGTGTGAGCTTGGAAGGGCGACTTGTCAGGTTTCCATCAGGGTGGAGAGACGACAGTACAGAGGCTCCTACATCAGTGTTTTTCAACCTTTTTTTTATAAAGTACCCCTTTTTAAAAAAAAAATTATAAGCACCCCTAGTACTTACAGTTTTCAGACACACAATTTTTTCTACCATTGCAACACATTTGTTTAAACAACTTAATCGTAGCCGGGCTGGCGATGACATTTTTGGGTGTAAAAAGTACAAAAATAATAAAACGCTGTAAAACTTAAAACAAAAGTCCAGTTTTCTCCAAATTTCAGTTGTGTTGACGTACCCCCCAGACTCCTCTGGAGTACCCCTACAAGTACTTGTACCACTGGTTGAGAAACACTGTAGTACAAAACCATCTTCAGGGGCACTTATTTTGCTGAAGGAAGGAAGATTAGTTTTGCATTTTCTTGGCTCCTCCTTTCTATTCCTGTTGCAATGAATTAGAATATGCATTGGTTGCAAACAGTCTTCTCCGTTGCTCACCCCTTCTGTGTGTCAGAGAGGCTTCCAAATCAGGAAAGCTCACGCTAAATTGGACAACTTGAATCTTTCAGTCTAGTAGAACCTACCGTTACTTATAGAGACCTTCCCTGCTCAGACCTTACTCTGGCAAACTCTTTTGGAAAAAGGCTTCTTCCCCGTAGAAAGAGGTTTACCAATGTTGGAAAAACCCCTCTGTTCTTTCAAATTTTTTCTGAAAGAACGCAATTGCAGTGTGGACGTAAGTGACGTTTTTTCAGGAAAATGGCCATTTTTCAAAAAAAAAAACCTCTGCAGTGTAGACATACCCTCCCTCTGGGGGCATCTGGCATTGGCCACTGTTGGAAGACAGGATATTGGGCTAGATGGACCTTTGGTCTGACCCAGTCTGGCCGTTCTTAAGTTCTTATATTCTTAGATTATGATTCAGATAAACTGCTAAAATCCCCTGGAGCAAGTGATGTCTCTAGAGGCTTGGTGTTCTACTCATGCTGGCCTGACTCCATCTACTCCAGTGCAGTGTAGTCAAGTCCATCAAAATGAAGGGGCATTGGGCCCTTCGCTGGAAGTGCATCTAATGAACTTTCTGTCGCTCTGGTAAATCATCACAGAATCCTAGAATACTAGGACTGGAAGGGACCTCGGGAGGTCATCGAGTCCAGTCCCCTGCCCCCATGGCAGGACCAAATACTGTCTAGACCATCCCTGATAGACATTTATCTAACCTACTCTTAAATATCTCCAGAGATGGGGATTCCACAACCTCCCTGGGCAATTTATTCCAGTGTCTGACTACCCTGACAGTTAGGAACTTTTCCTAATGTCCAACCTAAACCTCCCTTGTTGCAGTTTAAGCCCATTGCTTCTTGTTCTATCCTCAGAGGCCAAGATGAACAAGTTTTCTCCCTCCTCCTTATGACACCCTTTAGATACCTGAAAACGGCTATCATGTCCCCCCTCAGTCTTCTCTTTTCTAAACTAAACAAACCCAATTCTTTCAGCCTTCCTTTATAGGTCATGTTCTCTAGACCTTTAATCGTTCTTGTTGCTCTTCTCTGGACCCTCTCCAATTTCTCCACATCCTTCTTGAAATGCGGTGCCCAGAACTGGACACAATACTCCAACTGAGGCCTAATCAGTCAGAGTAGAGCAGAAGAATGACTTCTCGTGTCTTGCTCACATCACTCCTGTTAATGCATCCCAGAATCATGTTTGCTTTTTTTGCAACAGCATCACACTGCTGACTCACATTCAGCTTGTGGTCCACTATAACTCCTAGATCCCTTTCTGCCGTACTCCTTCCTAGACAGTCGCTTCCCATTCTGTATGTGTGAAACTGATTGTTCCTTCCTAAGTGGAGCACTTTGCATTTGTCCTTATTAAACTTCATCCTGTTTACCTCAGACCATTTCTCCAATTTGTCCAGATCATTTTGAATTATGACCCTATCCTCCAGAGCAGTCGCAACCCCTCCCAGCTTCGTATCATCTGCAAACTTAATAAGCGTACTTTCTGTGCCAATATCTAAATAATAGAGATGGTTGGAAACTTTCTGGTGCAATATTTCCTGTCAGAAAATGATGATTTGTAGGTGTTTGTTGGGTTTTTAGTAAAAAATTGTTTAGAAGAAAAAATGGAACAGAGCATTCTGATAACATGGTTATCTCCTGAAATGGGGAGGAGTTCCCCCCCCCCGATTTGATTGCTAGAAGTTGGGAATAGATGACACGGGATGGATCACTGGATAATTACCCTGTTCTGTTCACTCCCTCTGGGGCACCTGGCATTGGCCGCTGTCAGCAGACAGGCTACTAGGGTAGATTGACCATTGGTCTGACCCAGTGTGGCTGTTCTTGTGGAAATGGCTGCTACAATTTTCCAAAATTAAATATTGTGATTTTCATGTTGAAATCAGAATACAATGTTTTGATTCACCCCAGTCCATTTTTTGAGGGGAAAAAAACCATTGTGTGGGAAATTTTGGAACTTTTTTTCCTTTCCATTACAGGAGGGGAAAATCTAAACTATGGAATTTCCTGCAAAACAGAAAATCTGCCCAGATCTAGTGAGTAATGACTTGCAATCTTCCAGAGGGGATTACATAAGCCATGGACAAGCAGCCTTTTTCATGAGACCGCATCTGTCACACAAAGACCCTAATAATGGCTATCCTTGCTACATCTCTCCCTCTTGTGAGCGATGCTTTCTCCGTGTCTTTCATTCTGTGCGGTGTGGTTCCAATTGAACAGCCTTTGGAGTTGTGGGTTGGCAGGACGATGCGAACAACAGCAGGAGAAATGTGTGGAAATATGTAATGACAAGGGTGTGGTGCAACAACGGGAAGGCCGCCCCAAGTGTCCTGAGAACGGAGCCAGGGGGCCAAAGTCTGATCTCTGTTGTGCTGGCGCAAAGCTGGAAGAACTTCATCACTGTGACTGCAGATTTACCTCGGAGTCAGAGATCAGAAGCTGGCCTGGATTATTGTACTGGGCTGGCTGTTTGGCCCAATTTACAGGAAGATTAAGCATTAAAAAAAAAAAAAAGCCAGCTCAGTCATTTCATGTCCTCAGCTTTCCAACAATAATAACCACCAAACCAAACCCACCCTCCTTTTGTCAGTCTGAGATTGGCTATCGTTGGTGGAGGCCGGGAAGGAGGCCCAGAATGGAAAACCCTGCCCAGTGTGCAGAGGGAATCCAGACACAGCTGTGTGGTCGAGACGCAGCCCGCCCTAGCACACAACATTCTGCTCCCATGACTGCAGCCAGGAACACTTGCCATGCCCAGATGAGAAAGCTCCCTTTGGGAAACTGTTGCAGGGTTTCAAGCTGTTGGAAACGTCTTGGGTTTGGTTCCCTGCCCCCCACACCTCCCCGGTACCTTTCTTTCCCCTCCTCCTTTTGGACTCTCTTAAAGTAACTAATAAACTAGAGCTTGAGGTGAAGGGACAGGTCTTCCTTCCAAGCCAGCTTCTTAGGCACACAAGACCACCGAAGAAAGGGGTCTGATGGAGGTTTTGCTAGCATGAAACTGTGGGAACATGTTGGGGAAACCTTCCAAAGCCTTCCAAAGCCCTAGATTTCTTACTCCCCAAATGCTGGTAGATGACTTAACTCAGTGGTCCCCAAACTATGGAGTGCACCTCCCAAGGAGGGGCCCGGTGTAATGTTTGGGTGGGAGGAGGTGAGTGGCAGGACCCAGAAAAGCCCCCACAGCAGGTGGGGAGGGAGTGCCACTCAGCCCCCTGCTCTAGGGTTGCCAGATGGTTTAACCAAAAATGCCGAACACCCCCCCACCCCAGCCCACCCCAAAAAAAAAACACTGGGGAAAAAGTTAATAAGCCAAAAAAAAAAAAAAAAAACCCAGCATGGCCCCTTTAAGAAATGTCTTTGAGGCTTTTTTGGCTTTAACGGGCGGCCATCTTGTTTTCCTTCTCCAAGCCAGAAGACAGCTCCCCTGTGGAACCAGGTAAGCGGGGGGTGGGAGGGGGGAGGAGAGCTGGGCCTGGTTGCTGAGTGTGTGTAGGGTTGCCAGGTATCTGATATTTTTGCCTCCTGGCAGGGGAAAAAAATCAGAAAATACCAGACATTTTAGATGTCCGGTATTTTCTGAATTTTTTTACCAGACAGGAGGTGAAAATACCGGACTGTCCGGGTCAATACCAGACACCTGGCAACCCTACCCTGCTCTGCCCTCAGCCGAGCTCCACCCAACTTCCTGCTCTACCCGCAGGCCCCAGCCACTCCCCCTTCCTCAATTCTGCCTCCAGCTCTGCCTTCAGCCCAAGCTTCTCTGATGTGCCAACAGTGCAGGAATGGAGGGTGTATGTGGGTGGGTGCAGACAGATTCCATTGCTGGTAACGACGGGAAAAGTTTGGGCACCACTGACTTTAGACCCTATTTTTCCATCCAGGGCTGCAGATTTGATGCTTGCCATTGGAGACAAAGTAAACAGCACCCTAGCCTGGACCAGTTCATTGCAGAAGTGGTCTTAGCCAGGATGTGGGCCTGTAAGGAAAAAGACTCCGTTGGCACAGATGTTTGTTGGAACAGAAAGGTGGCAAACAGCAAACCAATGGAAAGAAATACTTTCTTTTCACACGGGGCAGAATTAGACTGTATATAATTGCTACAGGATACTGCTGGAATCCAGAAGCTAAGTAAAATCCAAAGAGGGATTGGGCATGCCAGTGGATAAGACTAGAGTTGTTTTGGGAGGGAAATGGAGATTTAAACCAATCTCTAACTAGTAGGAACTAGGATGAGACCTTCACAGCGGCAGATATAGTCCCACATTTGCTACTGTGGAGTTTCTTGCACCTTTCTCTGAAGCATCAGGTGTTGGCACCACTGAACACATGATATTAGACTAGACTGGTCATAGGTTTGGTGCAATCTAGTAATTCCAGTGTTCCTATCTGGGCCTGCTTGTATTCAAAATTCAGTTCAATGAGATCTGCTTGGCATGACGACTTGTACCAGAACATGATGAATTGTCAGTGTAGGGGAAAAAAGAGACGGGCACTGCCTTCTTTTCCAATGTTACTATCCTAGACATCACTGGTTCGCCTTGTTTCCCCCGCCGGCTCTGAAATGCCGACTCTCTTGTAGTTCTTACCTGTAAAAGGGTGAAGGTTTCCAGCAGGGCTGTAAAGGAATGTTACCCTGATGTCCCATGCTCAGGAGCTGGAAGAGAGCCCACTCACACAGGATTGCTTGGGGGCTTGAGTTCACCAATGAATAGCTTCCTAGGGACACTTTGCACAGCTGCTTCTTATTCCCCCTTCTAAGGGGAGTCCTCCTGGCTCTGTGAACTATTTGCACCTGTGTTTTTAGGGCTACGGGTTGAGGCATAGGAGTATGGATTGAGAGTCACAGATGCGCTGCATGGCTGATTTGAGGTTCTGTGTGAATCGTTTTTTGAATCCCGATAAGTTTCTGGCCTCTATCTTGTGGCAGTGAGTTCCACAGGTTAATGGTACATGATATAAACTATTTAGATTACATTTAAGTTTGCTGCCTTCAGATAAAATCAGTTGACCTCTTGCAGCTCAGCTACTCTAAGCCATTCATTATTTTAATATACCTAGAATAGTGGTTCTCAACTTATTTACCATCGTGGGCTTTGTATACCACTCTCTGTGTGTTCTATGGGCCACATCCACCCAATATATTTGCTACATGTATGGCCTTCAGGATGTCAGAGGGGCCACATCTATGTGCTGATTGGGCCACAGGTTGAGAACCACTGGTCAGGTATTGTCCTCTCTTAACTTCTTTGTCTCTGAACAGTCTTTAACTTAGTGCTGTGTGTTTCATCATCAAAGGCAATGGTGATATAAAGTGATTTTCCCACCAGACTATAGGGGTGCATCTAGACTGGCAAGTTTTTGCGCAAAGCAGCCGCTTTTGTGCAAAAACTTGCCAGCTGTCTACACTGGCCGCTTGAATTTGCGCAAGAGCACTGACTTTGTAACGTACAAAATCAGTGCTTCTTGCGCAAATACTTTCACGCTCCCACTCGGGAAAGCCTCTTGGCGCAAGAATACTTGCGCAAGAGGGCCAGTGTAGACAGGTAAGAACTGTTTTGCGCAAAAAGCCCGATGGTGAAAATGGAGATCGGGCTTTCTTGAAAATCGCGCCTAGACTGGCCATGGACGCTTTGCGCAAAGCACTTTTTGCGCAAAGGCACCCGTGCCAATCTAGACGCTCTTTTCCGCAAATGCTTTTAACGGAAAAACTTTTCAGTTAAAAGCATTTGCGGAAAATCATGCCAGTCTAGACGCAGCCTAGCACTAAAATATTTGATCTTTCTAATGGTTGTAGCCTGAGTCAATGAGTAAATTGCAGTAATTCATCTCCTGTGCCCACTTCTCCATGCTGTTCAAGTGATGTTGTCACATCCCCGAGCCTCTCAACCCAGCCTCATTCAGATTCTCTCTGATCAGTAACTGAAATGACACTGTTCTTGCCAATTCATTTATTTTTAAACTAATGAAGGGCCTTAATTATTCACCATTCCTATATTCACTACAAAGGATGGCTCCATCTGCAGCATAGTGAGCATTCAGAGCTATTCGCTAGCTACTAGCAGATGTGGGCATTCTCGCAAAAGGAGAGCGGAGGGAGAATTAGTAATAAATAACTTATTAGCTGGATCTTGGCTTTTTCCCCTGTTCTGTTCTTCAATCGGCTGCACCCAGATGATGCTTTTCTCAGCTGTGTCACTTCCCTGACAATTTTGGTGACTAACTCTTGGCCTGCAGGTTGTATTTGAGGTTCAGGCTCTTTGAGCAGACCACTATGCCTCACAACTCAAAACTGGCTAACCGCTTGTACCTGCCCATGCTACGGCCTGGCTTTCAGAAATTGCCATGCCTCCCACTGTAACAGATTGGGGTATAGGTAGCTTGGCCTAGCAGTCACGGCTGGGCTGGTGTCACCAAGTCAAGGATGGTTCTGAGGCACTAAGCCAGCGAGCGAAGATCAAAGGAATCACTAGAGCCCGAATCAATAGGTGAGAGCCAGGGTCAGAGTCAGGCTGGGCTCAGAGACTGGAAATGATCAAAGGGGAGGTGAAGTCTTTCCCGATTCCCAGCGGACAGGCGATGAGGAAATCGTACTGAGATAAGACTAATGCCCATAGGTGCTATCTCTGCAGGATTGAAGTTTATGGAGATATTCCAGGTTCTAATGGTCAGAAAAAAACTATGCACCAGGTGTCTATCTCCCCTGAAGGGATAGTGTCACTCTTTGAAGGTATCACTCTTTGAAGGTGGACAACAATGATGAGGGGTTTGGAATGGATCCCATATGAAGAGAGATTAAAAAGACTGGGACTTTTCAGCTTAGAAAAGAGGAGACTAAGGGGGGATTGGATAGAGGTCCATAAAATCATGACTGGTGTGGAAAAAGTGAATAAGGAAAAGTTATTTACTTGTTCCCATAATATAGGAACTAGGGGTCCCCAAATGAAATTAATAGGTAGCAGGTTTAAAACAAACAGAAGGGAGTTTTTATTCATGCGGTGCACAGTCAACTTGTGGAACTCCTTGGCAGAGGATGTTGTGAAGACTAGGACTTAAACAGAGTTCCAAAAAAGCTAGATAAATTCATGGAGGTTAGGTCCATCAATGGCTATTAGCCAGGATGAGTAGGAATGGTGTCCTTAGCCTCTGTTTGTCTGGAAATGGATGACAGGAGAGGGATCACTTGATGGTTACCTGTTTCTGTTCACTCCCTCTGGGGCACCTGGCATTGGCCATTGTCAGCAGACAGGACACTGGGCTGGATGGACCTTTGGTCTGACCCAGTATGGCCGTTCTTATGTTCTTCTTTAATCCGGAGCAGCTCCTTATTTCACAAGTCCATTCTGCAGAGGTGAGGTTTCGGCAGTTATAAGTACCGGGTTGATATGTAGGACTCAGGCAGCTTCAGCATCTATGAAATTATCTTCAGCCCCTGAATGCATTAGGGCCCCATCTGGGGGAGTTCAGGGCCATGCATCAGTGGGCCAGCTCAACCTGTGGTGGGGCCCTAGGGTTACCTGGGAGAGGTTGGGTGAGGTAGGGTCAGGGTAGCGTTCTTCTCCTTTTGCTCAGGTGGCTGGTTGTCAGTATGGCGAGAGAAGTCAATAAATGTGTCCAGGCTGGTCCGGGTCTCCAGGCAGGTTGGCTTTTACCGCCTCGCTCCATCCAGACTGAAATGAGTGCAATTGGGCCACCTCGTTCCCCTCAGCATCGGCCATGAGTGTCAGAACTAGGCAAGGTGTGAAGCAGTGGGCTCTCATTCTTCTTGCAGCCCTGGTGGTGTGGCTTCTGCTCGGCAAGCACAATGAAGGCCCTCAAAAAATGCAGAAACTTCTCACAGGAGCGTGTGCCAGTCGGTTTACACTGGGCTGTCCTGCTTCTCCAGCTAGCAAACTTACCCCCACTCTGGCCTGGTCAGTGGGAGGGCAGAGCAAGAAAAGGAGACAGCGTTGGTTTAGGAACCCCCCAAACTTCTGGCAGTTCCCAGAAAACTTTCAGGCAGCAGGCCTGGAGCATGGCCTCCTCTTCCTGGGAGCACGCTCGCTGCTCACCGAGTGTCACATTTTCTGTTCGGAGCTGTACCAGCTGGGCCCGCAGTAAATGGTTCTCTTTGGAGTGGAGTGGCCTACTCCTGCAGAACCAGTCCCCAGTGGGGCCCGGTGCGTGGTGATAGACCCACCCCTTCCAGATCCCTCTTCAAGGGCTTCCACGTGGTTGTGTCAAAAGTGATCTGGGCAAATGGTCAGGGATTGGGGCATAGGCCAGCTGGCCTAGTGGTCACAGCTGGGCTGGGGGCTCCGAGCCAAGGGTGGTCACAAGGTAGTAAGTCATTGAGCAGGAATAAGCAAGAACAAGGGTGAGAGTCAGGCTGGGATTAGAGATCAGAGGTGGTACTAGGCGGGAATCAGGAGGTCAGGAGGCTGGGGTCAGAGACTGGCAATTAGCGACCGAGGTGAGGTGTGGAGTCGCAGAAGGCCGGCAGTCTGTGTGGTGGTTGTTTGTGTTTGCATAGGACCCACCACAGGACCGGGGCTCCCACGCACTGTGCTAATACACAATAATAATATTAAGGCCCTGATTCAAGGAAGCACTTACACGTGTCTAACTTTGACTTCAATAGGCTGCTTCATGGGCTGAATCGCCGTGTGGATGTAGCTACCCACGAACGTGCCTGGTGTTCTGCTGCTCTGCTAAACCCCCAGCACTTCCAGGAAGTGAACTTCAAAGACCCACAAGCAATTGAAGCACAATTTGGTTTAAAACCAAAACAATACAGAGGGGCGGTTTTTGGGGTGGGGGCTGGAAATCGGTAGTCACTGGGGTTCTAAGCATAGTTAGCAAATACAATCACCCCGAATCTAAAGAAAAATGCAAGTCACCCAAATCCTTGTCATAATGTTAAGGGAGAGAGGAATTTGTGGTGGGTTAACTTAAAAAGACAAGTGTAGCACCTTGAGGCATATCATGGGTACTTGGAGTATGTGGGTGAGTGCATTTCTTAGCACCACTAAGTCAGCCCTTCAAATAGACTAGAATAAAATGTCTTTTAAGGCAAGTGACCTTTGTGCTGTTAATGAGGGACTATTCTCGCTTTCTCAGGCACTTCTCAGTGCCTATCAAAGCAGGCCTGCTCTTTCTCCCAAGAGGCCCATCTATATTAAGACTGAACTGGAGTCCAGCAAACACTTGGCTGAGAAGCCTGAAGTCTTTACTTGTGACCAATGTCCAGTTAAACTCCAAGGCCCTGCTATTTTATGTATCCAAAGGTTGCCCCATGACACCAGTCCAAAGCTCCAAATCTACTATAGTCACACAAGTGGCGAGAAGTCCTGTGGCACCTTATAGACTAACAGAAAGTGTTGGAGCATAAGCTTTCGTGGGCAAAGACCCACTTCGTCAGATGCATGTAGTAAAAATGTCCACTACATGCATCTGACAAAGTGGGTCTTTGCCCACGAAAGCTTATGCTCCAACACTTCTGTTAGTCTATAAGGTGCCACAGGACTCCTCGCTGCTTTTGCAGATTCAGACTAACACGGCTACCCCTCTGATACTTATAGTCACACAGTGACCTAATGTCCTGTCTTGGGTTGTTCTCCCCTCCGCCCTAATTTGCTCTCTCTCTCATTTTATAACCATGTTCCTGCACCAGCGTCCATAGGGTTGCACCTGGTTTGCAGCAGACCCCTTCTGATAACATCTGACAAGCACCGCCATGAAAGAAGAGCCAAGCTGTCTGGTTCAGAGGGGTGAAATTTCAGTGTCTCGGGGAATGCTAAACAGAAATTAAATGTCTCCCCTGGTGGGCTACCTATAGTGAATACTGATCACCTCCCTGCCTGTCTGTTCGCTGGGACGAGATAAGCGTCTCTGTGAGGAGCACTGTTAATCAGTTGGCTTAGTGGTCTAGGGGCAGCCCGACTTATCATGAACGGAGTCAGAATTCAGGACAAGCTCACACAGGGGCTGGGAATGCTTAGGACGTGTTGTTTGGGGTCAGGTCGACACGAGAAACGCTTGCTGGTAAACCAAGTCTCTTAGGAGTGCTTATAGCCATACATCTCTACAGCCAAAAGCCCTGTGAGAGAGGTGGTTATTTGGGCATGAAAATGCGTGGTGGATGTCGTTTATTTCACTTGGGGAACTGATATAAAGTGCATCTCCAGTGTAGCTTTACTAGCCAACCTTTTCCTCAGGCAGGCAAACCTTTTGCCTTCTGAGAAAGGGCACCACCTGCCCCTTTGTCCTGACCCTCCGGTTAGCCGTTAACACACTCAGAAGGGAGCCTCATTCAGTCCTCCTTAGGTGGAAGCAGGATTAGCTCGATGCAGGAGTAAGCCAGAGAAGCAAGAGGACAATGTGTGTAACCCACACACCTACTGGGTGTGGTGCACTGTCCCGTGTAGTGGCACATAGACCATTCACAGAGAGTTTGCTCTACAGCCTCAGCTGAGAAGCAGCTGGGTTTTGGCTGAAGCAGTAGAGGCTCGTGCATTAAGCTCCAGAGGTCCCAGGTTTGGTTCTGCCTGTCTGTATTACATGTTCACTTCCCAAAGGCCTGGTAGGTTCCTAGGCGAGAGGGGAACATTATGTACCAGTGTTTGTCTATTGTTGGTCAATGGTTTATTTTGCATTTGGTTTATGAAGCCGTTCCAACCTGGTGGAGTGAATGGGGGGAGGACATGCTCCCTTTGCATGGGGCCTTCCATATGATACATCCTGTGCTGTGCATGATGATTTGACTTCTCTCGCACTCTTACTAACGCTGACAGGAGAATCCGTTGATTTAGAGTCCAGGAGTCGAAGTGCACCTGGTACGCAGCTAGAACAATAGTGCATCCTCCCCCGTTCCCCGGCAGTTCGTGGCAAGCAGGCGGTGTGACCAGATAGTCTGCCAGATTCTGCACTGCGTATATCCTCAAGTAACACCAGTGGCTGGTGACCTTCTCCACCAGACATTCCATCCTTTGGCCACTGAAATAGTTTGGTGTCATCTTGGTCTGTTTTTGTCTTTATAAAGGAGGTCATGCAATGCAGCGAGAGCATACACACCCTGGGGAAAAGTAAGGGCCAGACACCCATCTTCTGTAAATTGGTGTAATGCCACCGACAGCAACAAACCTATGTCAATTTATGTCAGATGAGGAGCTGGCCAGTCGCGTTCACTTATACCAATGTCCGACAACATGAGCCCTCCTATTATCTGCAGTGGCTTCCAGAGCTCCACTTCGTGCAAAGTTTGTAGGGTCTCTTCACTGGGGATAAGAAGCATCCAAGCTTCTTTGGGGGTGGAGACTGGGCCTAAAAACATAAGAATGGCCATACTGGGTCAGACCAAAGGTCCATCTAGCCCAGTATCCTGCCTGCCGACAGTGGACAATGCCAGGTGCCCAGAGGGAGGGAAAAGAACAGGGAATTCTCATGTGATCCCTCCCCTATCATCCACCTCCAGACAAACAGAGGCTAGGGACATCATTTCTACCCATCCTGGCTAATAGCCATTGATGGACCTAACCTCCATGAAACTTCTAGTTCTTTTTTGAACCCTGTTAAAGTTCTAGCCTTCACTGCATCCTCTGGCAAGGAGTTCCACAGCTTGACTGTGCGCTGAGTGAAGAAAAACTTCCTTTTGTTTGTTTTAAACCTGCTGCCTATTAATTTCATTTGTGACCCCTAGTTCTTATATTGTGGGAATAAGTAAATAACTTTTCCTTATTCACTTTTTCCACACCAGTCATGATTTTATAGCCCTCTATCATATCCCCCCTTAGTCTCTTCTTTTCTAAGATGAAAAGTCCAAGTCTTTTTAATCTCTCTTCATATGGGACCCGTTCCAAACCCCTCATCATTTTTGTTGCCCTTTTCTGAACCTTTTCCAAAGCCAAGATACCTTTTTTGAAATGAGGCAACCACATCTGTATGCAGTATTCAAGATGTGGGCGTACCATGGTTTTATGTAGAGGCAGTAAGATATTCTCTGTCTTATTCTCTATCCTTTTTTAATGATTTCTAACGTTCTATTTGCTTTTTTCACTGCTGCTGCACACTACGTGGATGTTTTCAGAGAACTATCCACAATGACTCCAAGATCTCTCTCTTGAGTAGTTGTAGCCAAATTAGTCCACATCATATTGTATATATAGTGGGCATTCTGTTTTCCAATGTGCATTACTTTACATCTATCAACATTAAATTTCATTTGCCAATTTGTTGCCCAATCACTTAGTTTGGTGAGATCTTTTTGAAGCTCTTCTCAGTCTGCTTTGGTCTTAACTATCTTGAGCAGTTTAGTATCATCTGCAAATTTTGCCACCTCACTGTTTACCCCTTTCTCTAGATCATTTATAAATAGTTGAATAGGATGGGTCCCAGGACAGACCCTTGGGGACACTACTCGTTACCTCACTTCACTCAGAAAACTTGCCATTTATTCCTACCCTTTGTTTCCTGTCTTTTAACAGTCACCAATCTACGAAAGGACCTTCCCTCTAATCCCATAACAACTTACTTTATTTAAGAGCCTTTGGTGAGGGACCTTGTCAAAGTGAAATATGTTCTAGCAGGGGTGATAACGCTTCCATTCTCACGCTTCGTCTGGCTTGGCCACAGAGTGTGTGAGCCCTTCAGGGCAGGAAACGTGTCCTACCCGTGCGTGTGTGTACAGCACCTAGCGCAGCAGCAGGCTTTATCTTGGTGTCAGCATCGGGCCCTGCCCGGCTGTCATACAGACAATGTTTTCACACTTTAGTGTTCTGGAGGAGGTAAAGACTACCAGAGTCAAGGTAATGATCACCTGTTGGCAACTTCGCTGGACTGGTCACGTTGTTCGGATGCCAAACCATCGCCTCCCAAAACAGGCTCTGTTTTCTCAGCTGAAAGAAGGGCACCATAACGTGGAAGGACGACGGAAGCGTTATAAGGACTTGCTAAAGGATAACTTAAAGAAGTTCAACATTGATGTTGACCCTTGGGAGACACTCGCGAAGCGGACAGGGGGCTGCAGACAGGGGAGTTTGACAGAGGGAGTCATAATATGGTTAGAAGACCCGCAACACCTGTGCCAGCACTGCTTCTGTCTCCTCCGTCTGTGCCTGTAGCCAGACAGACCTCCTGACTGTGGATGTCTCTACCCAGATCCTGGTGCGCGGTTTTGCAGGGACTGTGGCTTGCAATTCCCACTTACTGAAATCCAGGCTGGGGGGACCACTCAATGTGAAAGGTGCCTGCTGGTGGAATCTCTCAGCAAGCAGGTGGGAGAGCTACAGGAGGAGGTGACTTGGCTGAGGAGCATCCAAATCCACAAGGAATTCCTGGAGAGTATTCAGGTGGAGACCACTGAGGTAGCTGTCCCACTAGACGAGGCTGCTGACACACCACTGATGGAGGAGGAGATGGTTCAGGGGGGATGCTGGCAGCAGGCAGTGCTCCACCCCTGCTCCCAACCCACCCACCGTGGTACTGGAGAACCGTTACACTGTTCTGGATACGGGCGATAAGGAATCACCCCCTACAGCAGAAGAGGAGAAGCTGTGTACCCCCAAGGCTGGGAGGTCTGCAGCCACCCCTGTGAGAAGGAAACATAGGCTAGTAGTGGTGGTTGGAGACTCTCTTCTGAGGAGGACGGAGGCACCTGCCACGAACCAGGCGAGCAAGGCTGCTGGTGTGGTCAGGGCCAGGACTTCAGCTGGTGCCACTGCCCCACCATTCGGCCCAGTTAACTGGTTACCTCTCCAGTAGGCCTAATGCTTACCTGGTAACCATTTACATCCCTATAAGGAACTAGCTGCATCGATCTCGGAACCATTAGCAGTTCTTTTTAAGAACTGATGGAGCACAGGTGAGGTCCCAAAACTAAGGCAAATATGCACATTGGAAGGCAGGGTTAGAAAGCAAAGTGACTTTGACAGATCGGAGGATAGGTCTGCATTCCACAAGGTGAAAGTCAATACAGACCAGGGCCAAGTATTGCATTTAGGAAGGAAAGAAAATCAAAGGCACAACTCCTAAATAGGGAACACCTGGCCGGGTGCTGATACTTCTGAGAGGAGTGTGGGGAGTTATCACCCGTCCCAGATTGACAATGAGTCAAGAATGTGACCCAGTTGCACGCAAGGCTAATCTCCTTCTGGGGTGTGTGAGCAGGAGGGTTGTGTGTGTAAGACACTGGAGAGGCATGGGTCCGCTCTGCTCAGGCGGAGGCCTCCGTTGGAGAGCTGGGCCCTATTTGGAGCACTGCGCTTTTGGAGAAATGTGGACAGATGATAGAGAGTCCAGAGGAGAGCAACAAAAATGGGAAGGGTTTAGAGAACCTGGCCTGTGAGGAGAGGTTAAAAAAATCCAGGCATGTTTAGTCTTGAGAAAAGAAGCCTGAGTAGGGCTGTGATAACCGTCTGCAAATATGTTAATGGCTGTTATAAAGTGGATAGTGATCAGTTGTGCGCTGTATCCACTTGTAATATGTCAGGTTGGTCTGGGCACCGCCGAGAGCATCAGATCAGGGCAAATTGCTTAGAACCAGGGCTACTGACAGCCCAAGACTGGGTGTTCTCTTCTATAAGGCACCAAACCAGTCACCCAGAGCACTCCAGCTGCCAATCTGGCCAGCAGGAAGCCTCACAAGCAAAACCCCTTAAGCACCCCAGTGTTCCCTGTGCCAGAACCAGACCCAAACCTTACCCAGGTGAGAGGTTATAAAACCCAATCTCACAAACTCCGAACAGGTTCTCCCGGTCCCAAAGGACCAGCCACAGTCCCAGGTCAATTTATACCTTGGATCTTACCCACAAGAGCCTGCTGGGCCAGCCCTTTAGCATCTAAACTCTACGGCTGTGTCTACATTGGCATGATTTTGCACAAAAGCACCCACTTTTGCACAAAAACATGCTGCCTGTCTACACTGGTGGGGAGTTCTTGCGCAAGAACACTGACGTTCTAATGTGTGAAATCAGGGCTTCTTGCGCAAGAACTATGATGCTCCCGCTCAGGAATAAGCCTTCTTGTGCAACTGTTCTTGCGCAAGAGGCCAGCGTAGACAGGCACCATGAATTTCTTGCGCAAGAAAGCCCGATGGCTAAAATGGCCATCGGCACTTTCTGAAGAGAGCGCTCTACACTGGCACGGATGCTTTTGCAAAAGCACATCTCTTGCGCAAAAGCACATGCCAGTGTAGACGCTCTCTTGTGCAAATACTTTAATGCAAAAACTCTTGCGTTAAAAGTATTTGCGCAAAATCTTGCCAATGTAGACGTAGCCTACAGGTTTATTAATAAAAGAAAGGAAAGGGTTGGGAGTGAGATTGCTAAGGAGAATACGTTACATACATCAATCACCAAGTGCTTGATGCAGGCTCTTAGCAGAGATGTAACAAACGGATGGCTTAAAAATCTCTGGTGTACATCGTGTGTCAGGATGGGTCAGCAGTCCTTCCCGGCTCTCTGTCCCTAGCAAGGGTACACCTGGAATCAGAAGCAGGATTAAAGACAAGATGGAGATGGCCTCATGGTACTTTTATATTCCTGGTGTCTCCCAAACTGGAGCTGGTCACATGGTGAAGTGACCTGTCTGTGTCTTTCCTGCAAGTAGCCATCACGTACTGGCTGGTTTGCAGGTTTCCTCAGGGGTGTATTGGCCTCTCTGTGAGCCATTGTCCATGAAGCCTCGCTAATTAGCACAGCCATTCACCGAAAAATCATCCCTCGCAATAGGCAGTCCAGGCCCATTGCTCCCTTCCAGCCAGAGAACGTTTACAATACACGAACAGAGCCCATATTCATAACTTCACATACAAAACTCCTACATGAGTAGCATACATGGAATCAGGAGAGCGTAAGCTTTCATTTGACGCCTCCCATGGCTCACGCTGGACAGAACTTGGAGCAAACACCACCCGTGGGCGCTGCAGCGATCTGCCTGTTCACATTCAAATCCAATAACATGACACCACTGAGGAAAGAACAACTAGCAATGGGCTTAATCTGCAGCGAGGGAGATGTAGGTTAGTGTGACGGGGCCCCACACTGGCCCTATAAGGGTAAAACCCAGCCTGGAGAGGGCTGAGAGAGCAAAGCCCCACAGTGAAGGCAGGTACTAGCTAAGTAGGGCCCAGCTAAGGGGGTATAAATAAAGGCTCCTGGAAGGGAAGAGACACAGGCTCACTCTTGCTCTAGCTGGGGAGCGGGAGGGACCTGGCCGCCAGGGAAGCTAGAGGTTTCCTGACTTAGAGCAGGCTGGAGAAAGGCAGGCAGAGATGGGGAGCTCGGGCCTGGCCTCACTCCCAGGCTGCAGGGCCTGAAGCAAGGCCTGAGGGTACTAGGGCTGCAGGGAGGCAGCAGGTCCACACCCCCCTTGCCAATGAGGGGCGGCCATTTTAGACTGCACTTTGCCCCTGATGAAGGGCTAGATGAAGACTGACAGTGGGTCACTGAGGCAAGGTGGGCCTAAGGGGTTGGGGGTTCCCAGACGGGGAGGACCCCAGAGTGTGGGGCACTGTGGCGGGGCAGTACCCAGAGGTGGAGAAAAAACAGGTAACCGTGGGTAGGACACCGACCAAAGGGGGGCGCTCCAGAGCTGAACGAGCTAATTCCCGAGTGGCCAGCAGGAGGCGCCCATGGCAGTGAGAGTTTGCCTGGTTACAGTTAGATATTAGGGAAACGTTTCTAATCCCAAGGGTCGTTAAAACTCTGGAATAGGCTTCCAAGAGATGTTGTGGAACCCCTGTCATTTTAAGCACAGGTTGGACAAACGCCTGTGAGGGTATGTCTACACTGCATTCCTCTTAAAAAATGAGGTTTAAGGGTTATTTCGAAAGAAGGGTTTTTTCTCGAAATAACCGCGTCTAAACAGCGTTTTGTCTTTCGAAATAGGGTATTTCAAAAAAGCGCCCGGACGCGATTATGCAAATGAAGGACGGGAAATTCAAATCCGCGCTTCCTTTGCAATTTCGCTCACCTGCATTTGCATTCCTCTCTCGAAAGAGGAATGCAGTGTAGACATACCCTCCAGGATGGGCTCTGTTTACTTGGTCCTGCCTCAGTGCAGGGGGCTGGGCTGGATGACCTCCTGAGATCTCTTCCAGCACTGTGATTCTATGATTCTACTTCTTGAGGTCCCTGCTAGCCCTGCTTTTCTGTGATTCTGTGATCATCTTCCAGTACCAGCTACAACCACAGAGCAAAAAGAAGCAGACTAACTTGCTAAAAAAACCCATTAAATTAACGACACTTTTGTGATGCCCAAAAGGAGTTTGTTCTGAGTTCAGCGGGCGCTTTGGAACAAAGCAAGGGGCTGATCTAGGTTTTAACTGGTTCCTCGATTCATCCATTTAATGAATCCCTAGCCCCAAGGCGGCAAACTGCCAATCCTGCCTGTTTTAAGCAACAGTTTTAAGCTGTTTGTTTTCCTCCAAACTGGGACAAAAGAAGAAAGCCTTATTGTTCTATTGGCCAGACAGAAGAACAATGAATGGATAGTGTAGAAATGGGATGGGTAGTGGCAGGAAGGTGTCTGAGCACCATCGATCAGAGGGGGGCGAAGGGTGATATTTGTGGAACTGCTGCCGATAAGATTGTTTAATAATAAACAGAAGTGGCGCAGTCATTAATTTTTGCAGCACCTTAGATGCACTGATAAAACACATTCCTGCACCGGAAGAGGTTAACGTCTAACTAAGAGAAGGCAAATAAATGCAAGACAGTACAAAGGACCCCAGTGGTGGAAAGGAAGCGTGTGGGGATTAGAAACAAAAGCTGGTGTGTAATGGATTTGTTGGGTTTGCCGGCAAATCCGAGAGATTAAAAAATTAGTTTTAGGTTGAACCAAAATTAATATAGTTTTTGAAAGTGTTGATGAAAGAAGGATTTGAAGGAAGAGGTTGAAGGAGGCACAAGGTGGTGGAGCAGGAGGGGAAAGATGAGTTATGTTGCCAGTGCTGGATCTGAAGCCCTTTGAGGGTATGTCTACACAGCAAAGTTATTGCAGAATAACGGCTGTTATTCCGAAATAACTATGCGAGCGTTTACACAGCCATGCCGTTATTTCGAAATAATTTCGAAATAATGGACAGCTTATTCCAAAATCTTCAAACCTCATTCTGCGAGGAATAACGCCTCTTCCAAAATAGCTATTTCAAAATAAGGCATGTGTAGACACTCCACTTCTGCTATTTCGAAATAGCCCCTCACCAGGGCCATCCTAAATTATTCCTCCTGGGGCTGTAAATCGAGATAGCACGTCTACATTAAGAAAGCCTACCTTGGACTAATTTTGAGGCTTCCCTGCAGTGTAAACGTGCTATTTTGAAAGCTCATGATCCCATCTACATGTTTTGTTAGCCTATAAAGTGCTACCAGACCATTTGTTGTTTTTTTCTGTAACAGACTAACTCAGCTACCCCCTGAAGCTTCTATTCTGGAATAGTTTATGCCAAAATAACTGTTCAGTGTAGACGTAGCCTGAGAGAGCAGGTTATTATGGGTAAATGACAAAGGAAGCTGGAACTTACTGTATGTGCGATTGACCGTAACCGTGCTGCAGTGGTGAGTAAGTGTGTGCTGTTAAAGCTCCTGACATGTGCCACGCATACCTTATCTCTGACTATTATGCTCTGCCCTTAGAGGTATGGATGGGCCTCTATGCAGGATTTCATACATTGTACTCTATTGTATGTCTCATCCATGCCCGCCTCTCCAGACCAGGTCTTCAGCTGGTGTGAATCGACATAGCTCCCCTGAAATATGCTGGAGCGCCCCAAAATATGTTGTGAAAGCTCAAAGCTCACAGCTGTTGGTTCATCCAGCTGGATGGACGTCCTTCCCGTTTGCTGTGAAAAATGTCTAATAGCAAAAGGGTGGGTTGTATACCAATCCCATGTGTATTACATCCAAACAGCTGTGTTAAAAGAGCATCATTTAAGGTTGCGAAGTCAAACGCTCAAAAGTTAGGAAATGCCAAAATTACGATTGCCTGTTCCGCCTGAATTCACCCCCTTCTGTGCATGATGATAATACCATTTTTAATTACATAATCACATACTATTTTGTCAGCAGGAGCCCTCCATGCTGCCCGGGTGCCACTGAGAGTACAGGAGAGACAGTCTCCCCGCTCGGGGCTGGTGCCCGGTGGCCCCCAAGAAGCAGAAAGAAGTAATTTCAGCAAAAGGCCAGCTCTGCCCATGCAGCCCTGAGCTGGAGCGTGCTCACTGAATATAGAATCATTGGCAATTGCAGCTGTTCAGTGCTAGCACATCTCTATAGAGCATGTGCAAACTGAGGGTTTTTTTCAAAGGATTATAATTTGGACAGATTTGGACAGATTTCCACAGAGATGGCAATACGCACGTGCCTGGCAACCAGGATGACCTCTCTGCCAAATTTCAAGTCCCTGCTTGACAGCATGAAGGCACTGCAGGGTGTCAACAAAATCGTAGCAAGGTTTGTTTCTTTTTAACAAGGGAAAATATGATCCTTTGTTCTGACAAACCATTGAACTGTTTTAGCTGAAACTTTCCAGCAAAATACATATTAGGCAGTAACCTGGTCTGAAAAGATTCAGCCCACGCAGTTTGGGTGGCAAAATTTTAAGCAACTGACAACAGTCTCTTATAATAAAAAGCTTTGGACAGCTGTAACCTTAGGCATTGCTGCTTGCTCTGTTTCTAATAAAATCATAGGACTGGAAGTCCAACCCGCTTCACTGAGCCAGATTCAGTAAACCTAGACCATCCCTTACAGATGTTTATCTAATCTCTTGTTAGGCCGGGTCTACACTAAAGGGGAAGATGGAATTAAGATACGTAACTCCAGCTGTGTTAATACTTAGCTGTAGTTGACGTACCTTGATTCGAGTTTCCCTGCCGTTCCCACAGCAGGAGGCCAATAGGAGCAAATGCTCCTGTCAGCTTCCCTTATTCCTCACAGGAGCAGGAGTACCAGCCACTGATGGGGACGCCCTCTGAGTTTGATTTAGCAGGTCTTTATTAGACCTGCTAAATCAAACTCAGACAAACGATCGTGGCAGCATCAATCTTCCCCGGAGTGAAGATATGGCCTTGTAAACCTCCAGGGGTGGAGATTCCACAGCCTTCCTGGGTCACTTAGTCCAAAGTTTAACTACCCTCTGACAGGGAAAGTTTGTTCGAATATCCAACCTAAATTAACCTTGCTGCAGATTAAGCTGATTATTTCTTGTTTTACCTTCTGTGGCTATCGGGGCGGCCCGTGACTATAGGCCAACTCGGCTGTCGCCTAGGGCGCCGCCTTCAACGGGGCGCCCGATGATGACATCACAGGGCGCCCGGGGCGCCCGATGATGACATCACTCCATTGACTGCCGTGCAGGCGGGGGTGCCGATCGCGCGTTCTGCCTGGGGCGCCAGATGCTGCAGCCCGCCTCAGGCCGCTCCTGGTGTCAATGGAGAGAAATTGATCACCTTCCCCTTTACAAATGTGAAGACTGTTACCATGCCTCCCTCCCCAGCTTTCTCTTCTCTAAACTAAACATACCCAATTCTTTCAACTTTTCCTCATAGGTCACATTTTCTAAACCTTGTGTTTTTGTAGCTCTCCTCTGACTGCCTCCTATTTGTTCTCATGTTTCCTTAAGTGCAGTGCCTCAAACTGGTCCCTGTACCCCAGCTGAGGCCTTGCCAGAGGATGTACAAGAAGGCTGCCGATGCAGTGCATGCGTGTTTGTCGCTTAGACCACAGGCAACATGCTTCCAGCTGGAATCCTGACTGGGTTCCCTTCCTCGAAGGCATTCACAGCCTGCCCCTGACTTTCACCTTCCTCCACACTCTCCTTGGGTGCATTCTTCTATTTTTCCCGTTATGTCTCAGGCCAAAGGAGACCTCAGAATTGCACCTTCTCATGAGGTGCAGCTGGCACCCAGCCCCAGGTCTGGGCTGTCACAGCAAATGCCCAGGGGCGACCATGGGGAGGTGGGAATGGAGCAGCACTTTCTATCTCCTTACCCAAGGGCCCAATCCAAAGTGCACTGAAGTCACTGGGGCTACATCTACACTGCAGCTATCCCAAAATAGCTATTCTGCGTCTTTTGAGCGTGCCGTTATTTCAAAATATAACGGGCTTGCTATTCCGATCTCCCTGCAAACCTCATTCCACAAGGAGTAAGGGACGGTTTGGAGTAGCGGTTTATTTTGAAATAAGGGCTGTGCAGACAGCGCCAAATTTCGAAATAAGCTATTTTGAAATGGACTCGAAATAAGCTACGCAATTTGTGTAGCTCAAATGGTGTCGCTTATTTCGAGCTCCGGGTGCAGTGTAGACTCACCCTGGGAGTGTTTCCATTGAGTTCACTGCAGTTTGGAGCAGGCCTTACATAAAGGCCTGTGAGCCCATAGGTGTGGGAAGTAGGGGTGGGGAGGCGCTGCAGCACCTTCAGGCTGTGTGTCCAACATGGTGCATAATTAAAGTGGCACAACAACACGTAAGAATATAAGGGGGCATAGGATATTTAACACATACAGGAAATGCAGTCGTTTCTACATAAGGTGCATATAAATTCCCCCATATATGCAAAAGTTTTTAGTTTCAGTGTTGTACTTTAACCCCTGTGCTCAATACAGTGTGGTATATGCAGTCTCTAGATACACATAGGAAAAATTATCATTACAGAACATTTAATATTTAACAGCCTGTCGACGCTGGCCAAGCCGTTAGAGGGTGGGTAGGGGAGATTGCATTCACAGTGCAGGCTTCCAGTTTTATTTACAGACAGATCCATATGCTCTTAAATAATAGAAAAGAAGATTGGACCGGCACTTACATTCAAATGTTCCTCCGTCTATTGATCTGACTGATCCACGAGGGGGGAGGGGGGTGTGCTTCTTCGGTCTGCGGTAGCTGCTGGCAATTCTGCTGCTGCTGCTGATCCTTGGGGTTTCTTGCTCTTCCAGGTAGGCCTGCCTCCCCCTAATTGTCTCATCACTCTTGCTCTTCCCAGAACCCCAAACCCAACTAGCTATCAGCCTTATTTATTGGCTGCTCTGACAAGGTCAACTTCTCTCAGCCAACCAGCTTTGATCTTTCCCCTGAAGCCATCCCAAATTTTAGATGCCAAAGCTCCTCCCCCATCACCTCATACTTATTTTTAGATGCAGAGCCCCTCCCCTTGAGTTGCGACAACTTTCTAAATTCTTTTCAAAGATTGGAATCTTTCTGGAATTTTCCACTGTCTAAATTTAAACTAGGTCATCTCAGTCTCTGCCACTGTGGTCTGCCATGTTGGATTTTTTCCTAAATTTAAACTGTCATTCATTTCTATTTGAACTAATTATTGATTTTTGCAAATCAAAGTTTCCCGATACTGTCACCACCTTAATGATGTCAATTGGGAAAAGTGAATTTTATGCTGTTTTTATGTCCCCTCTGAGGTTGAGGTTTTTCTGCAAGTCTCTATTTAGGTGCTGCGAGGTAGCTCTGGACATTCAAAGGAAAATCTCTTGTTAGTGTCAGTAAGCTAAGTGATGCTGGTTTAAGCAGGAATCTCTCTACCTTATGGCTATTGCAGGGGGTTAAGGGAGCCCACACTGTAGTCTGAAATTTGGTGACAAAAATCAGGTCTGAGGAGGTAAATAAAATGTTTTTTGAGACACTCTCGGTAGCTTTAAGAACTCAGATGGTCCCATGGTTAGGGTGCTAGTTGGAGACCTTCATTTAGGTCCCTGCTCTGCCACAGACTATGGAAACAACCTTGGTCAAGTCACATCATCTTTCGGTGCCTTAGCACCCTGTCTATAAAGCAGGGTAAATAGCTCTTCCTAGCTCACAGACACATTGAGGAATAAGTATAGATTGTGATACGCCCTGTTACCACAGTGGAGAGGGGCCATAGCTATACCATAGGTATTTTCAGACGTGCGCGGTCACTAGGAGAGGCAGTGAAATCTGAATTGTTGTCATCGGCCTCAAAAACCACCCAGGTCTGGTTTTCTAGAGCAAAGCAGCAGCTTCGTTAGCAACAGGGGACTGGATTCGATCAAGCACTATCACCGCCCAGGACACAGCCTTTCAGTGACCTCAACTTTATGTGCCATCCCCTATCTGTGACATGGTTGATCATTTGATTCAGTGGTCGGTAATGGGTTCCTTTGAGTTATGGACTTGATTTAAGTTCCTGCATTCTGTAAAGGTGATTTCTCACTGGCTTGATTTCTGCTCACCTTTAATTAAGCTCTCTCCAGCCTGGCTTTTCCTTCTCGTTTCCCCTGCTCAGTTCGATTTCCCAAGCTGGCGTCTCTCTCGCAACATCAGTCTAATGCGGTAGAGTTGACAGAAAGCGTGTCTGATTTCTGTTCACAGGAGGGGTTACATATAATAGGCTAAGGCATAAAAAGACTCATGAAAATATATGAGTAACAGAACAGTTTCCTTTTAATCTTGGACGAATGGCAGCTGTATTTCAAAGCAGTCCCACTAGCAAAGCAGGGTCTGAACAGTGTCGATGAATAAGAGATCACAGACAATGCCGTGTTGTCCGCATGACGCCGATTGTTCGTGCACTGCGAAAGCATCTCCCTGGTAGATTATGAAAGCATCGTAATGTGCCTTCCCCCGCCATTTCCTTGCACGCCACGGGGACCCGAGCTCGGCCTGCACGGAGAGTAATAACAGCACAAACAGCCACTTGCGAAAGTTGTAATTGCATTGGGAAATGACCAAAGCTTTTTGTTTGCTTTTAGATAAATAATACGCATGTAGGGCATAGCCTGGTCTTGGTGTTACTGCACAGCCCAGAAGCCAGATTTCCTGGATTGTCTCCTGGATTGAGTGCTGAGTGATGTGACTACGGGCAAGTGCATGCCGCAGCTGAGATACCCACACCAGGTAAAACCCCTGTGTAGGTGCAGTTGTAACCCGCACACCTAGAGGGAGTGGTTCACAGTCCCATGGAATGGCACTTAGACCACTTACAGAGAGAGATAAAAGCAAGGGAGCTCTAGAACTAGCTGGCTTTATAGCTCAAGTTGTAGAGGTGCCTACGTTAGGCTCCAGAGGTCCCATATTCAGTTCCACCTGCTGCTGGTTATACAGTAGACCAGTATAAACTGGGACTTGTGCTGCTTTAACCAGTGTGAAGCCAGAGCAAGTCCCAGTTTACTCTGGCATAATTCATCTGCACTAGGGCTTTGCTCTCGGCAGCTGCAACCATCTCCTTGTTTCCCAGTGTACCCTCTGCAAAATGAGAGCAGTGATCTTGAATCACAAGGGGATTGTGAATGATTGTTTGCAAAGTGCCTTTGGATCCCAGCATAGAATATTAGTGAGACTAGGAAAACGGAAAAGTATTTATACACGTATGGGAGTGTCTGAAGTGTCGGTTTTGTTCAACATCTTTGTTAATGACCTGCCTGAGGGGATGACACTAAGCTAGGGGGAGAGGTAGATACGCTGGAGGGCAGGGATAGGGTCCAGAGTGACCTGGACAGATTAGAGGATTGGGCCAAAAGAAATCTGATGAGGTTCAACCAGGACAAGTGCAGAGTCCTGCACTTGGGACGGAAGAATCCCAAGCCCTGTTACAGGTCCCAGCCAGCGGCTCGGAGTAAGGAAAGCCCCGCGCAGCCGAGGAAGTAGCCAGGCGCAGTTGTGAAAGCGGCGCGCAGCACAGCAGTGTGTGTTTAACGCACTGACGAGCGCTAAAAGGACCATACACGCCGCCATTTCTTAGGCTCACTTCAGTGAAGAAGCAAATGAGCACTGCCTAGTTTGCAGCTGGGAATTCACATTACCAGGTGAAATACTGACGCCTCGTCTAGGCCTCTGGGACTCTAATGGTGTTATTAAAAAAGGGTCCTTTGCAGTGAGAGGGAATCCTGTTGCCATGGAAATGATAGCATGGCCGACGGCCACTATTTCGCTCTGCTCCCGAACATGCTCGAACAGCGCTTGTATCCCTGACCTCAGAGCTGCCATAACACCCGTACTGAGAGCCTCCTGACGCCGCCGTGCCCCGTGCGAATAGCACCAGCACTTGCCAGCCATCGATCTCGAAATGCTCGACAAGGGAGGTCGATCATCACCCTCAGGTTAAAACCGAGCCATGGGGAGGGGCAGCAACTTAGTAAGAACATAAGAACGGCCGTACTGGGTCAGACCAAAGGTCCATCTAGCCCAGTAGCCTGTCTGCTGACAGTGGCCAGCACCAGGTGCCCCAGAGGGGGTGGACCGAAGACAGCGATCAAGCGATTTGTCTCCTGCCATCCCTCTCCAGCCTCTGACAAACAGAGGCCAAGGACACCATTTTATCCCCTGGCTAATAGCCTTTTATGGACCTAACCTCCATGAAATTATCTAGCTTCTCTTTAAACTCTGTTATAGTCCTAGCCTTCACAGCCTCCTCTGGCAAGGAGTTCCACAGGCTGACTACATGCTGTGTGAAGAAGAACTTCCTTTTATTAGTTTTAAACCTGCTACCCATTAATTTCATTTGGTGTCCTCTAGTTATTCTATTTAGGGAACTAATAAATAACTTTTCTTTATCCGCCCTCTCCACACCACTCATGATTTTATAGACCTCTATCGTATCCCCCCTCAGTCTCCTCTTTTCTAAAGGTCACCCAGCAGGCCCCTGGTGGCACCAGGAATAGAACGCTGGTCCTCAGAGCCCTAGTCTAGTGCTAGAGCCACTAGCTTTGTCCCCATTGAGCGGCTGGTCCACAAGGTGATTTCAATGTACTTACTCCTTTGATGCAAGTGATACAGGCTTGTGCTTTCGGTGCCACAGGCTGTAATAGAGTGGGTTTCTGGGGGCACCGCCGAGAGGGTCAAATCAGGGTGAATTGCTTAAAGACAGGGCAACTTGCAGCCCGAGTCTGGGGGCCTTCCACTATAAGGCACCAAAGCACTTCTGTTTGCCACAGTGGCCAGCCAGAAGTCACCCAAGCAATCCCCTTAGACACCCCAGCTTTCCCTGTAGCACAACCAGCACCACCCCTCACACAGATAAGTTACGAAAAACCAATCTCACCTACTCCGAACAGTTTCTTCTGATCCCTAAGGGCCAGCGACATTCCTAGGTTAATTTATACCTCAGAGCTTACCCAAAAGAACATGCTGGGCCAGTCCTTGTCATCTAAAATCCTAAATTCTATTAATAAATGAGAAGAAAAGAATGAGAATAAAATTGTTAAAGGAACCACATTATATACACCAATTACAAAGTTCCTGGTGCAGGCTGGTAGCAGAGAAGTAACAAACTGCTATCTTAAAAGTCTTGGGAGTACATCCCGTGTTAGGATGGGTCTCTTTCCGCAATATCCTAGCCTCGGAAAGGTGGAAATTGGTTCTTCCTTTGGGAATCATTTCCCTTAGGCCAGGTCTACACTAGACCCTGCAGCTCAGCTTATGGTACAACTCCAGCCATGTTGAATACACAGCTGGAGTTAGCTTCCCTTATGCCGAGCTTGGCGGCATTCCCCCAGCGGGAGGCTGACAGGAGCAAATGCTCCCATCGACTTCCCTTACTCCTGGCAAGAGGCAGGAGCACCGGCCATCGGTGGGAGCACACTCTGAGATCAATTTAGCAAGTCTTAACTAGACTTGCTAAATCAAACTCTGGAAGATCGATCATGGCCTAAGTCACCAAAGATCTTCCCTAGCTGGATTCGCCCACAGGACCTTATAGGAACTACTGTCCGCTTGCTTTTCTGGAGACTGGTGCTTTCAGTGGGAGACACAAGAACATGCAGCCCTGAAGCTGTAGCTTGCAGTCTTGTGGCTGGCGGCTACACCTCTGTCCCATCTGGCAATTGGACTTAGCTTCAGCTCTCTTCCCTGAGGAGACACCACAGCCTCCTGCTTCCCATCTGAGGGGATTTCCGTGCCTGAAGGGGGAGCCAATGGGAATTCAGGACGCCGAGACAGAGGCTTCTCCCCATGTTGAGCTGCAAGGCCCTGGCCTCTATGCCTGCAAAGCCCCGCATAACTCTGAGAGCGACATTGTTGCTTGAGAGGTGCTCTGTGATCGGCATGTGTGTTCGTCCTAAGGTCCTTGACTGATTGTACTTATCCTATGAGACCATTAGCGCCTGCAGGGGGCAATTTGGAGGGAGGGAATTTTCTGGCCCTGGATTGCTAACTTGGTCTGTTGCATGCATGGAACGCGCCTGAGTAATGAAGGGTGCAGCTGTTGTAAAACACTCCTGAAAGTCTCTGGCAAGGGACGGTAGCTATCCTGCTGTGGGGTTCTTTACGCAAGGCACTGATCCTTCAGCTATGACAGCCAGGGAGGAAATTTATCCCCATGAGCAATCCCATTGATTCAGAGGAGTCGAGTGCCGTGTGGGTGAGATCTTTTGCAGGCTCAGGAGCCCTGGGGTTTAATTTGACCCCAAGCCTGGATCCTGTAAGCAGCAGGGCAGTGAAAAGAAATCATGTTCCTCGAAATTGCAAAAGGCAAAATATTTAGCAATTCTGTCTCCGAATTTTCTGCTTCTCCCAGGCATGATCTTTCATCGGCAAAGACCCAAGTGGGTTTTTGCCCACGAAAGCTCATGCTCCAATAAATCTGTTAGTTCAGCGTTTCCCAAAGAGTGTTCCGTGCCCCAGTACTGGTCCTTAGGAAAAAAATACCAGTCCTTAGAAAAATTATTGCGCCCAATCCTATTAATTTGTGTGACAGGGTAGCAGCACCCCGCACTGCTGAGTGCAGCAGTGCGGCCCTCTGGGGAGAGAGTCCGCCACGGCGGTGTCTCTGCCAGGTATGCTCCCGGGTGGCAGGGCTAGATCCGGCGGGCACTAGGACCCAGGGAGACGGGATTAGGGCCGGGGGGGGTGGAATAACCCGCTGGGAAGTGTGCGCATCGACACAGAATGCCTGGCGCTGGACGCAGCTGGGGGAGCCAGCGCTGGCCGATAAAGCGGCCGGGATTGGGGCCAGGAGGGAGGGGGGGCGGAACAACCTGCCAGGCAGGTAGGGCCAGCAACACAATTTATTTGCATATTCATCATTTGCTTAATGAATATGCAAATATGCAAATAAATGTTACCGGTCCTCCAAAAACTTGTGAATGGGTTCTCCTGTATCAAAAAGATTGGGAACCACCGTGTTAGCCTACAAGGTGCCACAGGACTTCTCGTTGTTTATGCAGATCCAGACTAACACGGCTACCCCTCTGATACTTGCCACCAGGCATGAGAAGGTCTTTGGTCTTTTAAAGTGAAAATTGCCAGTCTTATTTCTGCCAGAAGAAAACGCTGATTCCACTGGCGAAACTGGCTGGTGCAAGGGAGTATTAGCCCAAATCCCTTGTAGATATGGCTGGGACCGTGGCTTTGCAGGGGGCTCTGTTCCGGCGCCATCAGGAGATACCCAGATGGAGACTTGTTTAAGTTACTAGAGCTCTCTGTGGGTGCTGTCATGAATAGGACCTGGGGAGCAGCCACCCAGGAGAGATTCAGGAGCCACCCAGCTGATTAGCAGGCACCCACAGCTGGCAGCATATGTGTCTAGTGGTGGTGCACATTCACACATGCCTCGGTGCACACATCAAAATTTATTCTGCACGCAGATGGACAAAATGAGAGGGAATATTGCTGGGGAGTATCCCTTTAAATACTCTGGGGGCCCTCTACTGATCTTTGCTGCATTCTCTGTGTTCGTGGCACTCCACCAGAGCCCTGGGCCCTTTCAATCGCCGCCGGAGTGCTGTGTGGTGTGCACCGGGAGGCTCTGAGGGCTGGCAGGGCGGGGACGGCATGGCACCGTCTGGAGGGTGCTGAGGGCTGGCCACTAGGCTGCCCTTCATGTTATGTTTGTTGGGTCAGGAGCAAAAGCGACAATGTGCGTAGGGCACCTCACCCCAGAGCTCACTGCAGGATCAGACCCTACCTTGGGAAAATCGCCCTTTGGTGAGACCAGCGGGTGTCAGCAGGGGGGTTTGATGGCGGGGAGAATGAATGACTCTCCTTGGCTGGGCGATTGGCCGGTGACTCCAGTTTTGCCAGCGGGAGGGGGCTGTCTCACTGAGGGCTGACCGTTCGCCCTTGGCCCTGGGTCTGAAATGCAGCCCGAGCCTATGAGCAGCACTGGGTGGCTGTGAGTGGTCTGGACAGCCCCAGCCCTGCCCTCTCCAATTCCCACCCCTCCCTGGGATGGCCGTCCCACATGCAAGTCAGTCATGCCCAGCCAGACATGGGGATGTACTAATCGTACTATAAATGGCATGCCTCAGTGTCTGCGCACCCTGTCCCGAGAGAGAGGCCATAAGGGTGTGTAGACACCACTTGCACTGCTATTGGCCCATCAGTGACCTGAGTCAGTCCATCACCCCGAGGCAGCATTGCCTAATGGCCAGGGTCTATGTAGTAGCCCTCCGGTTACAGGACAACATGGCCCAATGGCCCGCATTGCTAGAGCCCTGAACCACTACAGCCTGATAGCCCTGTCTATAGAGTAGCCCTTGGATTTGGGGTAGTATTTCCTAATGGCCAGAGTCAGCAGCATAGCCCTTGGGTTCAGGGCAGCACAGCCTAGTGGCCAGAGTCAGCAGCGTAGCCCTTGGATTCGAGGCAGTATTTCCTAATGGCCAGAGTCAGCAGCATAGCCCTTGGGTTCAGGGCAGCACAGCCTAGGGGCCAGAGTCAGCAGCGTAGCCCTTGGGTTCAGGGCAGTACATCCTAATGGCCAGAGTCAGCAGCGTAGCCCTTGGATTCGGGGCAGTATTTCCTAATGGCCAGAGTCAGCAGCGTAGTCTTTGGGTTTAGGGCAGCACAGTCTAGTGGCCAGAGCCAGCAGCGTAGCCCTTGGGTTCAGGGCAGCACAGCCTAGTGGCCAGAGTCAGCAGCGTAGCCCTTGGGTTCAGGGCAGCACAGCCTAGTGGCCAGAGTCAGCAGCGCAGCCCTTGGATTTGAGGCAGTATTTCCTAATGGCCAGAGTCAGCAGCGTAGCCCTTGGATTCAGGGCAGCACAGCCTAGTGGCCAGAGTCAGCAATGTAGCCCTTGGGTTCAGGGCAGCACAGCCTAGTGGCCAGAGTCAGCAGTGTAGCCCTTGGATTTGAGGGAGTATTTCCTAATGGCCAGAGTCAGCAGCGTAGCCCCTGGGTTCAGGGCAGCACAGCCTAGTGGCCAGAGTCAGCAGCGTAGCCCTTGGGTTCAGGGCAGCACCGCCTAGTGGCCAGAATCTAAGGGGTTGGAGCAGCAGCCCCAGTAGGGGGTTGCTCTATGTGGTTTTCGGGTCTTTAGGCTCTGCAGCACCAGTCTCTCTCGGAGGCTCTACCAGCTCTGGAGGCTCAGTGCAGTCTCACGGCTCTCCATCTCCTGTTGTATGGGTCTCTGGCTGGGTTACCATTGGTGCACCCTTAGCAGGTCCTTCCTCCCCAGCACGCAGCCCAGACTGAGCTGAGCTGCTCCCTTTTATACTCCCCCAGCCCTTGGAGCATGCCCAGTCTGGCCGGCGGGGCGGGACTTCCTCCGCCCACAGGGTTTTAACCCATTCTAGCCCAGTGCAGGGAATGCACACCCTGTTACAAGACAAGAACACCCCTATGCAGTTAAGGTGCTCTGCTTTCTGGTGGCCCCTACCGTGCTTCCCAGGTTGAAGAGGCAGGAGCGAGAAGGTGGCAGCTATTCTGTCCCAGCAGCACAATAGAATCATAGAATCCAAGAGCTGGAAGAGACCTCAGGAGTCATCGAGTCCAGCCCCCTGCCCAAGGCAGGACCAATCCCAACTCAATCAGCCCAGCCAGGGCTTTGTCAAGCCGAGACTTAAACACCTCTAGGGATGGAGATTCCACCCCCTCCCTAGGGAACCCATCCCAGTGCTTCACCCAGGAGCGGCCTGAGGCCGGCTGCGGCAGCTGGCGCCCTAGGCGGAAGGCATGCTTGGCGCCCCTGCCTGCACGGCTGTCAATGGCCGTGACGTAATCACGGGGCGCCCGGGCCAGCAGCGCCCTAGGCAACTGCCTAGTTTGCCTAGGTTCCCGGGTTGCCCCTGGCTTCACCACCCTCCTAGGGAAATAGTTTTTCCTAATAGCCAACCTAGACCTCCCCCACTGTAACTTGAGCCCATTGCTCCTTGTTCTGCCATCTGTCACTATTGAGAACAGCCTCTCTCCATCCTCTTTGGAACCTCCCTTCAGGAAGTTGAAGGCTGCTATCAAATCCCCCCTCACTCTTCTCTTCTGCAGTCTAAACAAACCCAAATCCCTCAGCCTCTCCTCATAGGTCATGTGCTCCAGCCCCCTCTTCATTCTGGTCGCCCTCCGCTGGACCCTCTCCAATGTGTCCACATCCTTTTTGTAGTGGGGGGCCCAGAACTGGACATAATATTCCAGATGTGGCCTCAGCAGAGCCGAATACAGGGAAATAATCACTTCTCTAGATCTGCTGGCAATGCTCCTCCTAACGCACCCTAATATGCCATTAGCCTTCTTGGCTACAAGGGCACACTGTTGACTCATATCCAGTTTCTCACCCACTGTAATCCCCAGGTCCTGTTCTGCAGCACAATGCGGGAGGAGCTCCGGCAGTGGAGGAAATAAGAACTCCCCTAGCTAGAGAGCCAGGGGGCTAGGCAGGGAGACCACAAGGATCCCATAGGGAACTGCCAAACACGTGTTTCAAACCCAAAACAGTTTGACCACTGAGAACAACAACCTGCCGGAGGCAGCGCAGCTGCAGGGCAGGCTCCCAAACCTGCTTCTATCACAGCTCAAGTGCCACCGGTTTGTGGTGGGCAGCCTATGGCCCTAGGGCCACTGGTGTGCTGTGTGTGCCCCATGAGACTTTTTCTGTACTGTGGCCCATGTGCAGGGTTGCCCGATTCCACTGGTGTCTGTCCACGTGGGTTTTCCCCCCCGATGGTATTACTAAAGTGACAGGCAGACAAACCAAGAGCACTTGAAGGGAGGGGCATGCGGATTGCACACACCACTGGCTGTGGGAGCTGGGAGCTCCCTCTGCAGCCAATCACAGTGTTGTTCAATCGGCTCACCCCGCAAATTTAAGGTGCCCAAGTGCCGCTAGCAAACTATCCCAGGCAACCGCCTTGGTTACAACAATCTTGCGGCCCACTGTGATGGAGGAGGGCCATGCCTCACTCGCCTAGGTTGTCCACCACTGCGCTATACCTTTGTGAGCGAACTGAAAGAGAGTTTGGAGCAGGGCTACTCATCTCGTTCTGCGTTTGTACAGCACCTAACACAACCGGGGTGAGGGCTGGGACACCCAGGTTATGGCTACACTGCAGGCTTCTTGCGCAAGAAGCTTTTTGTGGAAGAGCTCTTTTGCCAAAACTTCTTGCGCAAGAGCGCGTCCACACTGCAAAAGCGCATCGGAAAAGCGATGTGCTTTTGCGAGAGAGAGCAGCCAGACTGCATGGCTGCTCTCTCAAAAGGAAACTCTGATTGATATTTACAGAATGGCCACCAGGGCACCTGGGATTTTTTCGATTGCATCTTTTTGCGCAAAAAAACCCCTGTTCCCCGTCCACACACACCTTTTTGCGCAAGAGCTCTTGCACAAAAAGGAGTTATTCCTCGTAGAAGGAGGAATACCTACACTGCAAAAACCCCTTTGCTCTTTCGTTTTACTTGTGCAAAAACGTGCTTGAGGTGTGGACGCTCTGCGAGTTTTTGCACAAAAACTCTGTAGTGTAAGCCAGTGTTTCTCAACCTTTTTTTTTATAAAGTACCTCCTTTCCCCCTCCCAAAAAAATTGTAAGTACTCCCAGTACCTACAGTTTTCAGACACACAGGTTTTTTCTACTATTGCAACATTTGTTTAAACAACTTAATCGTAGCTGGACAGGCAATGAAATTTTTGGGTGTAAAAAGTACAAAAATAATAAAGCGCTGTAAAACTTACAACAAAAATTCAGTTTTCTCCAAGTTTCAGTTGTGTTGACGTACCCCCCAGACTTCTCTCAAGGGTACTCGTACCACTGGTTGAGAAACACTGGTGTAGACCTAGCCCCAGGTACTACAATAATAATATGTCTCATTTTAGTCATGGCTGGCGTTTGAACCCTTGGCACAAACACAGCCCCTAAATACATTGGAGCTAAAGGATCAGCTGTCCAAGCTCTCCACCCACTGCAGTCAATAGGATGTCTTGCGCTGATTTCAACAGGCTGCCAGCTGGGCGCTGAGCCGGGTGGTGTAGCAGAGTCAGACGTTCTGTGGCTGCAGCACACACCCTGGCAGCCAAGTTTCATTTGTCGTGCTGGCCGGTGTGAAATGCCTCTGCTTTGGCCTAGCCAGCCTGGGAAAGGTTGCCCTTAGCCAAGATCTTAACTTCTGGGACCATTGCTCCCTTGCTAAACAGCCTCCTGGGCCTCCTTGCCTTCGTTGTTATCTTTACATCAAATGAAATAACCTGACATCCCCAAACCCGGTTCGCCGGGCCAGCATGGAGTCGTTTTTCAAAAGCGTCTCCTCCTACACTGTAACGTGCCGGGAGACATCCACCCTTCAGAGCATATCAGCGACTTCCATTCAGAGACTCTGCATTTTGATCGTTTAATGTGGCGGCAATTAGTGGCCAAATGCGTTCTTAGCAGGACTGCTTTGCTGCTTGATCTCGGAAACGGTGATGTTAAATACTCGGTCTCCTGGTATTTGACTGAAAGGAAATGTGATTACACCTCTGTCGTCATTTTCCTCTGCGGTGTTGACTGCACCTATTAAGCAGACCACATTCCTTCGCCAATGCTTCTTTCCTCTTGGGGGAAGCAAGTGCCAGCTTGCCAGGGATGTATCTTTTGATCGGCTTGGAAGAAGCTAAGTTATTAACCAACAGGCAGCCCTGGTGGGCGAGTTCACACCACGCTGCTCCTTCCGAGATTGGTTTTAATTTTTGTTTCCTTTCCATAAATACCATTTGGCTAACCAGCAAAATAAGCCCAGCACGGGTGCCCTTTGGAGTTGGCTCGGTTCTCTGGCAGGTTTTCCAGGTAGGGCTTGATTCTTGTAAGCAGGTAAGAACATGCAGGGAGAAGTTGGAAGCTAGTCAAAAAAAAGGGGCAGGTCGGCTTCTAGCAGAAAGCAATCATTCCCAGTGACTAATACAGTCATTGAGGCTTCACCAGAAGAAGAGATGGAAATGAATGTTTTCCTCCTCTCCGAGAGCAAGGCGCTTTGAGGACTGTTTGTCCCTGCCACCCTGCCCCCCTGCTGGCCTGGCCTTTCTGAAGGATGAGATTCCAGACACAGCGCACGAGGAATCTGTCCTGAGTGATTTAGCTTTGGCAAAGACACCTGGGGTTTTCTCCTGTCGGTTTTAAGTTACCTTGGAGTTTCCCACGGACCAGATGCAAGAACCCAACTCATAAATGTCTCCAGCAGCAGGTAGGAAAACGATCCGAAGAATTTCTTTGGAAGGGAAATAAAAACCAGCAAACAAACCTGCAGGTTCTCCAAGGCATCGGTGGGGCTAAACCGTTTAAATCTGGTGTTTTATATAGTTCCATGCGGCGGCTCGTCACAGTGGGTCCAGCAGGCAGAGGGAAATTGGTTTAGAGACTGTGCTCTTTGAGTTTGTGAAAAAGTCTCGGGTGGGGAGCTGTATGAGTCTGTAACTTTAAAAACAACAAGTAGTCCTGTGGCACCTTAGAGACTAGCCAAACTGTATAGCATCATGAGCTTCCATAGGCAAAACCCACTTCATCAGATGTGTTGGGGTGGAAATAACAGAAACCAAGAAAGATAGATAGAGCGATAAAGTTTTAGTATGTTGTTAGCAAATAGGGTTTAAACCTCTGTTGGGGGCCAACTCAAGCAATCTAACCTGGGACCTGAAGGGGGAATGACTGCAGACTCATTGCCCTTTTTCTGCGTTTCGGCTGACTGCGAAGTGGGTATGTCTGTGCCGCAGCTGGAACGTATGATGTCCAGCTCTGCTAGACAGACTTGGGCTCGCGTGCTAAAGAAAAGCAGCATGGACCTTGCGGTTCATGCTAGTCAGCTGAGCTCAGACCCAAGGAGCAGGCCTGGCATGGAGTCCAGTGGCTAGTGCCAGTGCCGCAGGATCTGTGCTGCTAGCTAAGCAGCAAGCGGGTCTGTTTGTGCTGGGAACCGAGGCTCACAGATGCAGTGTGGCCATGCGCCTTCTGGGCTTGACAAACCATGCAAGTGTAGCTGAAGTGGGCGGGAGACGGCTCGCTGGGGAAGTCATGATTTGGACCTGGACAAGCATCTGAGGTTTGCTCGCCGGTGCCCAATGGGATCATCTTAGCGCAAGAGGTGTGATTTGTGTATTGCATTACGGGCCTTTCTGCAAAGCAGCCACTTCGACTCCCGCCTGGCTCTCACGCGGCAACGCCTTGCGCAACGTTGGGTGTCGAAAATCTTTTTTTTCAGAGACTCTGACAGCTGGGGAGAGGCAGCTGCAAAACCTTTCCAACAGGAAGTTACTGGAGGTCTTGGCAGCATGATGTGTGTGCACCCGAGGACTTTCAGTTGTGCTGCTGTGAAGGGCTTGTTCTGCTGGCATAGCGACAGCGATGTGTGTGTGTGTGTGTGTGTGTGTGTGTGTGAGTGTGTGTATCAGCTGCCTGCCAAATAACTCTTTGCTAGGACAATGCTATTTGAGAATAAGAGACAAAATAACATGCAAATGAATGCTGTGAACTGCCCCCAGAATAACCAGTGTGCCTGGGAATTACAAAACCAAGATGAAAATTAAATGCAAGAAGAGGGAGGGAGGGAAGAAGGAAGAAAGGAAAGAAAGTAGGGAGGGGAGGGAGGGAAGGAAGGAAGGAGAGAGGGAAGGGGAGGAGGGGAGGGGAGGGAAGAAAGTAAGGAAGGAGGGAGGAGGGAGGGAAGGAAGGACGGAGGGAGGGGAAGAAAGAAGGAAGGAAGGAAAGTAGGAAGGGGAGGGAGCGAAGGAAGCAAGGAAGGAAGAGGGGAGGGAGGTAGGGAAGGAAGGAAGAAAGGGGGAGGGAGGGAAGGAAGGAAGGAGGGAAAGTAGGGAGGAGAGGGAGGGAAGGAAACAAGGAAGGAAGGAAGGAAGGGGTGAGGGAGGCAGGGAAGGAAGGAAGGAAAAATAATATGAAAACCGAGAAGGGTTTTGTGGAAGTCGGACTTGTGCTGCTTGGCTCAGCTCTGCGGCTGCTGCGTCTGTATAGAATGAAGGTGAGAAGCGGTGGATCGCCAGCTAGGGGAGATCTTTACAGGCATGTCTGGCATGAGAAGGTGGGGTCAGACATCAGGGAGGGTGTTTAAACAGGTCACACATTAGGCAAACGAGGGTGATCATTCCTGTCATTGAAATGTATTTGTGGAAAGCACCCAGCATGGAGCACACTGAGGCGGGTTCTCTTTGCAGGGAATTGCTGCGTCGATGGCGTTGCATTCAGATAAAACTAGCATGGGCTGAGGATCGGGCCCATTGAATGGTTTTGTGCCCCAGTACCAGGTCCTGATCTTCTCCCCCCACTGAGTAGTACCTTCCTCCTGATGCGCATGGATCTGCTCCCAAAGCAGGGCTCTGCTCAGTGCGAGCACGGAGATCAGAACCTGTCCCAGAGCGAGGGCTCGGTCCGTTGCTGGAAACGCTGCTTCTCCCTTGGAATGTCTCAGGGGAAGGGTCACACGCTCAGGGAAGCAGCTGGAAAGAGGCTTGGAGACGCCGTGGCGCTGGGGAATGTGACACGTTTACTGAGGTCAGGTCCTAGGGCCAGACAGCCCTGCCACACCACTTCTGAGCTATGTCAGGCCTCCCCGGGCTACTACCATAGGCAGCGGGTAATGTAGGCAAGGGAAGGCATTGCCTTCCCAAAACTGCCTTCACTGCTCAGCCACCCGTGAGGGGCTGGGCCGTGCCGCGTGGCTCCACCATGGCCGGGAAAGGCTGGGGCTGTGCCACGTGGCTCTCCCGTGGCCGGGGAACACTGGGGCCGTGCCATGTGGCTCTCCCGTGGCCGGGGAAGGCTGGGGCTGTCCATGTGGCTCCCCCATGGCTGGGGAAGGCTGGGGCTGCACCGCACAGTAGCCCTGGCCCCCAGCTGGGGTTGGGCAGAGCTTGGGGGGAAGATTGTGAAGGGGCATGGTCTTGGGGAAGGGGTGTGGCTTTGAGCAGAAGGGGCGGGGCTTCAGCTGCCTTCCCCAGCTGGGCCTTCACCTGCCGCCCATGGATGCCACATCCTGGGATGGGCACAAATCTCCCCTGGGAACCAGGCCAGGAGCTCAGAGCTGATGCCATGGAGCCAGATTCAGCCCTGGTGCGAACGGGCAGAGCACCACGGACATTAACCTGAGCCCGAGACTCATGGTGAAGCCATCGTTGCTTTCCTTAGCACCCCCCGTGTTTCACCTTGCTCTCTGCGATCCACACCACTGGCCTCACTCCCGCAGCCGCATGCTTCCCTGTGTGGATGTGTCTACACGGCCCGGGCCAGCTGGACCAGGCTCACAGGGCTCTGGCAAAGGGGATGCTTCACTGAGATGTAGACATTCAGGGACAAGCTTTGGGACCCCCCCGTCCCCTCCCCCCCGCCACCTCGTGGGGTCCTAGAGCCCACGCTGAATGTTTACATGGCAATTAAACAGCCCCTTAGCCGGAGCCTCGCGTGCCCAGGCCAGCTGGCCCTTTGAACTGCAGTGTAGACATCCTCTCTCTGCAAGCTGGACTGCTGCCAGCTGTAGGCACAGCTGCCCTTTGCAGCTGCCTAGTCCCATGGGCTGAGTCGCAGAGTTTGGCAAATCTTAGACTGTGTCTTCATGAAACGGAAGGTTGATGCAGTCGTGATCCATTTTCTGGAATTCAATTTAGAGGGTCTAGTTAAGACCCGCCAAATGGAACTCAGAGGGCTCCTCCCTTGGCGGCCAACACTCCTAGGTCTGCGAGGGGTAAGGAAAGCTGACGGGACTTGCTATGAATGGAAAGCTAGAGAACTGGTGTTCCTGGCCTGCCCTGGAAATGAAGGAACGATACCTCTGTCTTAGGAAGCAGCCTGTTTTGTCTCTTTCTGATTTGGAGTTCTTGTGTGCTCTGAGGTCGAGGGGATGAAGTCGGGTGATGCTGTAACCTGCCAGCAAGCGTTTTTGAACGGTTTTATGTAATTTCTCTGTACGCCCTGCAATATAGCCAGAGTTGCATCTCTAGGGAGCAGCATCTCTCCCGCATTCTGTGCTAACGTCTTGCTGGAAAGGAGCTGTCCTCTCAGGTCAGGGGACATTGAAATGCACGTGGACTGAGCCTGAGGGGGAAGAGGGTTAGCCTTGCTCCTTTCCATGTCCTGGCTCAGTCTGCTGGATCATGTCAGGTTTTTTCCGGGGCAGAATAATTTGGAGAAAACCCACAAAGGTGCCTGGATAAATGCTATGGAATGACACAGTCCGCCTGGGCAAGCATGCTCCAGGAACAGGTCTGAGTGGTAATGGTAGCATTGCTGCTTCTTCCCTTCTTCTGGCCTTCAAGCAACCCACAGCAAGTGCACCAATGCCTAGGAACCAGGGCTGTGACATGTCCTGACCCCAAGCCTTTTGGGCTGGCATCTCTCATTTGTTTTCCCTTTGGATGAAGAATTCTCCAGGCAGGTCATTTTAGGAGCCATTTGTCATATTCTAGACCAGGGCTCCTCAATTTTGGAAGCCCCGAGGGCCACAATGATACTCACAGCACATGCCAAGGGCTGCAACTTAAGTGTGGTTGCATAGACATGGAAATATATATGCAAATATATGCAAATAGCTTCTTTCACACTGAAGGGCATGAATACAAAGCACTTCCCGCAATGCCCTGGTGCTCCTGGTACCTCCTTCCTGGGGGCTAGAAAGGCCGACACCCTGTACCCGTCTGTTCCAGCCAGCCCATCTGCTTGCGTCTTTCAGTGCTCACCCCGCCTGGGAGACCCCTCACCATTGTGGAGCGTGTTCCCAGTGGAGGCCATGTTCAAAGGATCCCACCCGCGGGCCACATGTTGAGCCTTGCGTAAACCCAAACCGCCCCATGGGTCACAAACAAATGGGCCATGGGCCGCATGCAGCCCGCAGGCCATGTGTTGAGTAGCCCTGTTCCAGGGTCAAAGCAGCTTGGCTGAGCCAGCCCAAGCTCCATTTTCTTCATGTGAATCAGGCCGAGTAGGATAAGCCATGAAAGTTGATATAGATCGCTGCACGTAGTCCAGGCACTCTGCACTAGCATACAAGCCACCCTCTGGGGGAAGACTGACCTCGAGACAACTTGTGTCCGGCTAGAGAGCCTACATTCTGTAAAACAAAATAACGCGCTGTCTGCTCCGACCCAGTAGCAGCCGCAGCAAAAACGACAGCATTTCTCGGAGGTAAGGTTGATGCAGAGGGAATTGAGACAGGCTGACAAATCCAGTTCGTCTTTTGTTTCTGCTAATGCTTGTGGCGCTGTAGCAACCATTCAGTTTGCCTGGGAGCAAAAGCACTAATAGAGGAGCCAAGGTGGAGTGGTACAATGGATGGCAATGTTCATAATGCCACTGAACTTCCTTCCGGCATGGTGACACGTAAGGACAAGAAGCAATGGGATTAAATTGCAGCAAGGGAGGTTTAGGTTGGACATTAGGAAAAACTTCCCAACTGTCAGGGTGGTTAAACACTGGAATAAATTGCCCAGGGAGGTGGTAGAAGCTCCACTCTTGGGGTACGTCTACACAGCACCGTAACTTGAAATAAGATATGCAATTTGAGCTACGCAAATGGCATATCTTATTTTGATGCTATTTCAAAATAGCCTGTTTCGTCATTTGGCGCTGTCTACACAGTGCCAAATTCTGAAATAAAGCACTATTCTGAAACGACCCTTGTTCCTCGTGGAATGAGGTTTACTGGGACATCGGAATAGCGAGCCTGAAATAACAGGCTCGCTGTGAAGACACAGGAGAGCTATTTCGGGCATTCTCTGGTGTTCCAAAATAGCGTTGCAGTATTGACGTACCCTTGGAGATTTTTAATAGCAAGTTAGACAAACACATGTCAGGGATGGTGTAGGTGGTGCTTGATCCTATCATGAGGGCAGTGGGTGGGACTTGATGACCTCTAGAGGTTCCTTCCAGATCTAATATTCTTTGATTCTCTGGTTCTATGATTCACTGCAAGGGATGCGATATAGCTTTCAGTTCAAGAGAAGGGCCCAACCAATGTGATGCATGTGTCTAGGCAGCAGTCTTGCTCCAAAACCTCTGTAAGTACAGCAGAGGGGAAAACCCCAGGGAGGGAGAATAGCTATTTGAACTAAAAGACATAGCTCCATGCAAATTCAGCAGTGTTACTGGTGCTGTGTCACTGGAGGATCTAGCTTGTGTAAGCTGCATTGTAAGGCTGTGTCTACACGGGGAAGGTTTGGAAACAAGAGTGCTGTCAACATGCAAAAGTCGCCAAAAGTGAAAACCAAACTGTTTCAACTGCCTCCCATAGTTGACATTTCCTGGCCACATCGCTAGCTCCCTGTCGACAGAGCAAAGCAATGTGGGCGAGCATCCCACGGTGCAGTGTTGTGTGAAGGCAGAGCTGATCCCTGTGCTTCTTGGGGTTCCCTCGAAGCTCTCTGAGCTCTCCGTGCTAAGGAAAATCAAAGCAGCACAGCCGTCTCTATAGCCCTCCCCATGCAGCAGAAGCCTGCCTGCCACTGTGTTCTTAGCAGGGCAGAATAGAAGCATTCCAATGATTTGCTCTTTGTTTGTTGCCCAAACAGAGCAGCTCACTCAGCTGTCAGATACTTCCCGGAGCTTTGAAAGGGGAGGGATGCATGCTTGCAGGGCAGCACAGATCACAAAACACTGATCAGAGCCATCAGGGCAGGCATTGTGGGACACTGGCAGAAGCCAGTTCTCTGCACAAAACAAACAGCAGAGTCCACACTTCATTGACAATAAAGAGGAAAAGACAGAAGTCTCTTGCAGGGGTGGAAGTTTTTTGTCACCAAAACAGTGTTTTTTCTGACAAAAGTCATATTGTAGTGTGTACGCTCTCACTGTTTTGTCACCAAAAGGCAGTTTTTGGCGGCAAAACGTGCCAGTGTAGACAAGCCCTAAGGATCGCTTGGAGACAATTGACATTATAGTTCTAAATAGTTTACTCCACACCAGTTACAGAGAAAAATTATTTTAAATAATTTCTTTATATACTGTATATACACCAAAATCTTGAATGCATATTGTATCAGTTATTGAATGAACGCTTGATCTAGCGGAACTGTATCTAGCAGAGGTCTGACAATTAAAGTTGTGCCTTAAGTTAAGAGAAGCTTTCTAGATGTTGATGTATTCACAATGGCATGTCTTTTCATTGCTTCCAGTTAATTAGTGAGGCAGGTTGTGGTGCCATCTTTAAATATTTATCACAGAGGAGATTGAAAGTTACTAAATGTTTCCAACTTATTTGTGGCCTAGATTCTCCTTTCAATAGGGCGTGTCTTCACTACATGCTAGGGTCAATGGGCAGCAATTGATCCAATAGAGATTGATTTATTATGTCTAGTCTAGATGTGATAAATCAAATGCCAAGTGCTTTCCTGTGGACTCTGGTACTCCACCAGAATGAGAAGAGTAAAGGGAGTCGACGGGGGAGCGTGTCTAAGTACATCAACCTCAGTTACGTTATTCAGGTAACCTAGATCGACGGCCTGCGGTCATGTAGACTAGACTTTGCACTGATGCATCTGTTTTGAAGGGATTGAACTGATGTAAATGAAGGCAGGATTTGGCCCATATACTGTGAGAGTTTTCTGCCTGTAGTTCACTGAGAGATTTGTTATCAGTAGGGCCCTAGCAAATTCACGGTCCATTTTGATCAATTTCACGGTCGTAGCATTTCAAAATCATAAATTTCATGTTTTCAGGCATTTCAATCTGCGATTTCATGGTGTTGTGATTGACGGGGTCCTGCTCCCAAAATGAGTTGCAAGATCATGGTAGGGGGTATTGCAATACTGTTACACCTACTTCCAGAGAGTAGCAACTGCTGGTTAGGAGCCCACCTCTGAAGGCAGAGTCATCAGCAGCAGCAGCGCACAAGAAAGGCTGGCTAACTGGGATCCTGCAGGCAGTATCCTGCAGGGGGCACTTCAGCCCAGCTGGGTCACTGGTTAATCCTTCACATCCCTGGTATGGGATTGCCACCCTTAGTTCTGTGCTGCTGCTTACAGAGCTGGGCAGTGGTGCTGGAACCATTTTTAGGGTAGGGGTGCTGAGCTGCTTCCCCCCCACACATACTTCTGTCCGCACCCCTCACCACCCCAAATTGGGGCAACACCTTGGGCAGCTGAGGAGCCCTGGGGACAGTGGTTGGGACCCTGGGCAGCAGCAGAGCCCCCAGGACCGGGCATATTAGTTGAAACAATAGTAAAGAATAAAATTGTCAGACACGTAGAAGAACATAATTTGTTGGGAAAAAGTCAACATGGTTTCTGTAAAGGGAAATCATGTCTTACTAATCTATTAGAGTTCTTTGAAGGGGTTAACAAACATGTGGACAAGGGGGATCCAGTAGATATAGTGTACTTAGATTTCCAGAAAGCCTGTGACAAGGTCCCTCACCAAAAGCTCTTGTGGTTGTCATGGGATAAGAGGGAAGATCGTTTCATGGATTGAGAACTGGTTAAAAGACAGGAAGCAAAGGGTAGGAATAAATGGTAAATTTTCAGAATGGAGAGGTGTAACTAGTGGTGTTCCCCAAGGGTCAGTCCTAGGACCAATCCTATTCAACTTATTCAGAAATGATCTAGAAAAAAGGGGTAAGCAAAGTTTGCAGACGATACTAAAGATAGTCAAGACCAAAGCAGACCGTGAAGAACTTCAAAAAGATCTCACCAGACTGAGTGATTGGGCAACAAAATGGCAAATGAAATTTAATGTGGATAAGTGTAAAGTAATGCACATGGGAAAAAATAACCCCAACTATACATACAATATGATGGGGACTAATTTAGCTACAGCTAATCAGGAAAGAGATCTTGGAGTTATCGTGGATAGTTCCCTGAAAACGTCCACGCAGTGTGCAGCGGCAGTCAAAAAAGCAAATAGGATGCTAGGAATTATTTAAAAAGGGATAGAAAATAATAATAAGAATATCTTACTGCCCCTATATAAAACTATAGTACGCCCACATCTTGAATACTGCGTACAGATGTGGTCTCCTCACCTCAAAAAAGATATTTTGGCATTAGAAAAGGTTCAGAAAAGAGCAACTAAAATGATTAGCGGTTTGGAACGGGTCCCATATGAGGAGAGGCTAAAGAGACTGGGACTTTTCAGTTTAGAAAAGAGGAGACTGAGGGGGGATATGCTAGAAGTCTATAAAATCATGAGTGGTGTGGAAAGGGTGAATAAAGAAAAGTTATTTACTTGTTCCCACAGTATAAGAACTAGAGGACACCAAATGAATTAATGGGTAGCATGTTTAAAACTAACAAAAGAAAGTTCTTCTTCACACAGTGCAGTCAACCTGTGGAACTCCTTGCCAGAGGCAGCTGTGAAGGCTAGGACTATAACAGAGTTTAAAAAAGAGCAAGATAAATTCATGGAGGTTAGGTCCATTAATGGCTATTAGCCAGGGGGTAGGGAATGGTGTCCCTGGCCTCCGTTTGCCAAAGGCTGGAGAAGGATGGCAGGAGACAAATTGATTGATCATTGTCTTTGGTTCACCCCCTCTGGGGCACCTGACACTGGCCACTGTCAGCAGACAGGACACTGAGCTAGATGGACCTTTGGTCTGACCCAGTGTGGCCGTTCTTGTGTTCTTATGCTGGGCTGATAGTGGAACACCCAAGCATGGGGCTGAGACTCCAGGCAGCAGCAGAGGGGCCAGTGGCTGGGACGGTGGCTGGTGGCTAGGACCTAGCTGAAAGGCTGGCAGCAGAGCCCCCAGGGCTGGTGGCGAGGACTGGCAGCAGAGCCCACAAGCATGGGGCTGGTGGCCAGAACCCTGGGGCCAGTGGCTGGGACCACGGGTGGCAACAGAGGGGCCAGCAGTGGGGACCCTGGACAAGTGGCAACGGCAGAGCCCCCGGGCAAGGGACCAGCAGATGGGACCTCAGATGGCAGTGGGACAGCCGGGTGCAGGTTGGCGGCTGAGACTCCAGTGCAGAGCCACAGTGGGAAAAAGCCTGGGGGTGCTGCAGCACCCCTACGCCCTCTCTTCCCAGGCTTCTGGAGCTAGGCTTTCAGTAGTTGTCACTCTCCGGCCACCCAGCAGCAGCACAGAGGTGAAGATGGGATGGAATGGCATTGCCACCCTTTTGCACTGCTGCTGGTGAGGGGTGCTGCTTTCAGAGCTGGGCATCTGGCCAGCAGCTGCTGCTGTCTGTCCACCCAGCTCTGAAGGCAGTGCAGAAGTAAGAGTAGCCATATGGTGCCCCCCAACCCCGAAATAACCTTGTGATCCCCTTGCAACTCCCTGTTGGGTCAGGACCACCAATATGAAAGAAGCGGGTCTCCCCCATGAAATCTGAATAGTGTAAGAAAAAGCACCCAAAAGACCAGATTTCATGGGAGGACACCACTTTTCACAGCCCACGATGCATTTTTCATGGTCAGGAGTTTGATAGGCCCTATTTATCAGGTTTGTGAGAGCTTTCTGCTGGTGTCAGGAGGAATAATACAGGAAAGCAGGGAGATTAAAGGAGCCTGCAAAGCTGAAAATGGAAATGGCTGGCTGTTGATCATATCCAGGGTACATTTTCCGAGGAGGAACAAGAAATATGGCAAGGATCTGCCACTGCAGCGTATGAGAGGGCTAAGCTGCTTACATGCCTAGCTTGTGTCGTGTTGACAGGTGCTTGTTCTGTAGGCCCCAGTTCAGGATTACGCTGAGTGCCACCACACATGCTAGGGTCCCGCAATCCTTGCACAAGCAAAACCCCCATGGGAGTTAGTGGGAGTATTGTCTGTGGGAGGACTACCGTGAGAACGCATGATTGCTGCTTCTGACCCACATCCAAAGCTAAGCAAAGAAGTCACCTGAGCAATAAATCTCGCAGCCCCGCCTGTTTTCTCTGCCCCCAGGCTTACCTGGTTTAAAATTCATCTCTGGTGAGAGACCAGCTCCCTTTAATTCAGATTCCTTGGCTCTGCCTGAAGGCAGTTAAGAAGCAGGAGTCTTGATTCTCCCCCTGCTTACACCAGTTCTCGTGGGTGTAAAGCTCCGTTGAGAGTTACTCCTGATCTAAAACTCTGCGGGTGCAAATCAGGCCTCATTGGCTCGTTTGCAAGATGGCAGGAATTGGCTACAGATTTCTGGGTAGCGATCCTGGGAAAACAAGACATCTAATTGCCAGGGTGGACCGCCAGCCTTGGAGTGGAAGCCGGCCTTGTGGAAGTGAGGAAAGAGCTGCTCCCACCCACCACCCTCGTGTCATGAAGACAAACGGGTTTCTTGGCTGCTCCTTTTCAAGTCCCTGCACGTCCCTGAACAGCAAGGAAGAGGGAACAGGTGGTTCCAGGGTGCTGCACAGTGAACGCAGAGGAACTCTGACAGGCGTTCTAGGCTGCGCGCTGCTCGAGAACCTTAGAACAGGCCCGTGTGCTGACAAAACTAGTTCCCACGTTGTGACATGGTAAGGAAGGGCAAGGTCCTCGCTGATGTCGCTGACGTGTCCATGGACGTCAGGGGGGCCAAAATTTCAGCCACGGTTCACAAACCCGCGTTTTCCTCATTCAGTCAGACCTTATTCTTCCAACGCTTACTCACATGAATAGGCCTTCTTCAAAGGACTTGTCCACTGAAATCATTGGCGTAAGGGCCACTCAGGCTATGTCTAGACTGCAGGCTTCTTTCGGAAGAAGCGTTTCCGGAAGAGATCTTCCAAAAAAACTTCTTCCGAAAGAGAGCGTCCACACTGCGAAAGCGCATCGAGAAAGCGATCTGCTTTTTCGACACATAGCGTCCACACTGAATGGACATTCTCTCGCATCTAAGCTGTGATTACTATGGACGGAGTGGCCACCAGGGCACCTGTGTTTTTTCCTCTTTCCTCTTCTTGCGAAAGAACTCCCTCTTCCCCATCCACACAGCTCTTTCAGAAAAAGGCTTCTACCTCGTAGAAAGAGGTTTACCAACGCCGGGAAAACCCCTCTGTTCTTTCGATTTTTTTTTTTTTTGAAAGAACGCGATTGCAGTGTGGATGTAAGTGAAGTTTTTTTGGAAAAAACACCATTTTTCTGAAAAAAACCTCTGTAGTGTAGACATACCCTCTGTCAGGTAAGGACTGGCCAGCAAGGCCCCAAGTGACATCTTGTGGCACTTTTTAAAAAGTGTGTGACTAAAAACTGCGGCCCAGATTCCGCCTCCTTTACCAGGCGGAAATGGACAGGTCTCAGTGTGGGTACAGCTGGTGGGAACTGCTCAGAATGGAGATTCTTGGCTCTTGTAGTCCCAATTTGCTGCACACAGAACATGTGGCTAAAACTAAGGCTGGTCAAACAACTCTGTGTGGTGCAGATTTCTGTGGGGCAAGGCCGTTGTATTACAACATGATGTTTCATAGGAACACATTGATTTTGATGACATTTTGGATGGAAAAGTTTCAGACTGATTCAAAATCAACAAGGAATATTTTGTGTTGTTTTGACTTTCTCATGTGTGTTCTGACTCGTAGGGGCTTTTATATTTCTTAGTGTTTTGAGATTAGGCAATAGTACGGCAGAGAAGGGTCTAAGGAATTAGGGCGGATCACTGCCTGAATACCTGCCAACGATCTGATGCGGTTGTGAATAAGGCTGGTATTCTGGGGTGTTAACAGGACTGTGCTAGGTAAGATACAGGAGGTAATGTTTCCTCTCTACTCAGCAATGACAAGGCCTTAGCTGGAGGACTGTGTCCAATTGTACGCACTGCACTTTAACAAAGGTCTAAACAAGCCAGAGAAAGTCAAGAGCACCGCAACAAAAATTATCAGATGTTTAGAAAATCTGACCTATGAGGAAAGATTGGGAAAAAAACCCATTGTATGTTGTCTTAAAAAGACTGAGGGGTAACTTGATAAGTCTTCAAGTAGGTTAAGGGCTATTATAAGAGAATAGCAATTACAGGATGAACCTCTCTAGTCCGGCAACATCCATGGTCCAGCATGATTTTAGTTAGGCCGGATGTCCACTTATCATGGGTGTGGCCAAGTTTCCCTCAGTCCCATAAACACAGTCCTGGCTCTCAGTGTTCTGTGTTGTAATTTAGCTCTAATTTACTCCTAAATGTCTTCTAAGAGCCCAGTAAGCAGTAGAAGTGTTGGTAATGCTGCTAGACTATATTGACCTCCTGTGGTTCGGCAAATTCTCTGTTTGGCACCGGTCAGGTCTCGAGGGTGCTGGACTAGAGAGGTTCAACCTGTAGCTGTTCTGCATGTCCACAGAAGGAAGGAGAAGCAGTAATCTGCAACAAAGGAGATTGAGGTTGGATATTAGGAAAATCTTCTAACGATAAGGGCAATTCAATACTGCTCTGCCACTGCTTCAGTGCTATCTTTCTTAAACAATTCAGAGCAGTCCCCGGCTCGTTTCCTTCCTAGCAATGAAAATCAACTAAATTAATTATCTTAGTCAATAATTAATTTTCTTAATTGTTTGGGGGCTTGTGCATTTGTTGAAAGCAGGACTAGGGCACAAATGTGCTGAGGGAAGTGTCTGCACAAGGGAAACGACCTGCTCTTGAGTGGTGAAGTTTGTCAATGAAACTTCAGAGTGTGTGGGGTGTCTCCTCAGGAGGTCCCATTGGCCGGTCAGTCTGACGGTGTCTCCTCGGGAGATCCCATTGGCCGGTCAGTCTGACGGTGTCTCCTGGGGAGGTCCCATTGGCCGGTCAGTCTGACGGTGTCTCCTCGAGAGGTCCCATTGGCTGGTCAGTCTGATGGCGTCTCCTCGGGAGGTCCCATTGGCCGGTCAGTCTGACCGTGTCTCCTCGGGAGGTCCCATTGGCTGGTCAGTCCGATGGCGTCTGCTCGGGAGGTCCCATTGGCCGGTCAGTCTGACAATATCTCCAAAAACCACCCTCTTCTCCTCACCCACCTTGCCTCCCCCACTCCCCCAAATCATGTGTCCTGGGGGACTAGCGGGGCCTTGCACCAGTAGCAGGGGGAATTGAAATGGTATGGCCCCAGTTCGTTCTGCTTCCCCAGCTCCCAGCTTCATTGCTCCACTTCTCCCCCGGCCCCCAAATGACGTGGCCGGGTCCCCAGTCTGCTCCGCTCCCCCAGCTCCCAGCTGTGTCACTCCACTTATCCCGCTGATGAGTGCAGAGTGAGGAGGTCCCACCCCTTCTACACGTGATGCGGTCGGGACCCAAGGGAGTGGCGCCGCGTTGCTCCACATCTCCCTGCTGCTGCCGATGAGTGATGGGGGCCTGTCCCATGGTGGGGGTGCCAGCCCCTCTGCTAATGCCCCGGGCTGGCCCCTGTGGCGTTTGGGTCACATGCCTCCCCATGGGTTGCCCCTGCACAGAAGTCACGAGACACCCCCTCTTGAGGACATTATCACTGGGGCTTTGGGGCACTGGCAGCATTCGGGGCAGTGTGAGGAGAAGCTCAACACTGAGAGATGGCCTGGGACAGCCACCGTATCTCCAGGGGTGCTGAGGGAGCCCGCTGTGCAATCCCAAGGTTGTCGGGCCATCTCCTCTTGTGGTGTCATGGTCAGCCAGTGCAGACGGGGCGGGGGGGTGTCCTCCACTGTCCTGCCTGCTCCCCGCTGGGGGGGGGGGGGGGTAATGCACTGCTGTGCACAGTAGACAAGTGACTTCAGGGTTTGCCTGTCCCGGGGAATCTGGTTTGTCTGTGAGGCAGACATCTGCTGGGGAACAGGATCAGATCCGAACTGTGCTCTCCTGCCACTGGGCAGGGCCTTCCCTCAGGGATTGTCTCTGGGGACCTGTCTCCGCTGCTGCCATAGCCCAAACTGCTGCACATCAGCAGATCCCCATGGGACTCCGTCAGGCCATCCATCCTGCTGGCCACACACCCAGTGTCTGCCTCAGCTGTTAAGTAAATTCAGATGCATTGGAAAGGAAGCCGCAATTTCGCAGTTGTGGGAGGGATCCAGGAACCTCTTTTGATGTCAGTAAACGAACTGGAAAAGTTTTTTCTACACATTCAGTGTCACAATCCGTAATGTTATTGTTTATTTCCTTTGATCAACTCCTGCAGGGTTCCCCGGCCCCACACAGTCACTGACCAGAGCAAACAGTCAAGACTGAAGGCTACAAAACATAAGTACAGATTGAACCTCTCTAGTCTGGCCTCTCTGGTCCATGCTCCGGCATGATTTTAGTTCACTGGATGTCCTCTTATCATGGGTGTGGCCAAGTTTCCCACGATCCCATAAAGTTTGTTTACAGCCACCAGGCCTGGCTCTCAGTGTTCTATGCTGTTATCTAGCTCTAATTTGCCCCTAAATGTCTTCTAACAGCCCAGTAAGCAGTGGAAATGTTGGCAATGCTGCTAGACAATATTGACCTCCCATGGTTCAACAAATTCTCTGGTTGGGCACTGGTCAGGTCCTGAGGGTGCTGGACTAGAGAGGTTCAATTTGTAGCAGTGAAACATCCTGATTCTGATTTTTTCATAGGTGCAGTCTGTGAGGAACCTGGGCCTGGGTGGTACTGCCCAGTAGTTAGAGCTGTAGAGGGTCAGGCCAGAGGGACTGAGCTAGAGTTAGTAACCAGAATTTGGAGCCAAGGGTGAAGCCAGAGATAATAGCTGGGAGCTGTAACCAAGGGTCAAGGTGGAGTGAATAGCCGAGAACCAGGAACTAGGCAGGGACTGGCCCAGCAGCAGGTCCGGAATCTGTCTTGTTGCACAGACAACTTCCTATCGTTCCCGCTATGGTAGATCAGGGCAAATTGAGGGCCACGGGAGAAGCTGCTCATCATCACTACCACGGGCAGCACTTCTGGCAGCGACTGGCCTCCCAGGATGTTTGTGTCACATTCTTGGGGCACACCCAGACCAAAAAGGGGATCTGTCACCACTTGTCCCATGACCCCAGGTGTCCTGCAGTGCTCTGCTGCTGTGGCTCCCGGCCTGGATGCTCCAGCCAGCATCCCAGCATGCACTGCGTGCCTCTGGGTTAAGCAGCCATGATACAAACCACCAGCCTTGGTTACTGCTGGCCAAGCCAAGTGTTGACCCCAACACACCCCCAGTCCCGAACTGTTTGCCCGGGGGTGTCCAGCCCTGAACACTGTGAGAAGTAAATCAGGTTCCTTTGCTCCTTTAAAGAGACAAAAGCATGTAACACCTTATTAACATAATGGGTGTAAAAACGCCCTTCCCTTCAAGCCCAGCATGGAGCGGGTTTACTGTAAAAATATATTAATAAAATGGCATCGCAAATGTGATACCAAGTAGAAGGAATAAAGTTAGATAACATTACAAACTACAAGTGAACAGATGCTTCCTAAGGGCCGAGATCTAACATCAGCCACTTACAATCTTTGCTCAAGGTTGTTTCCTCACTGGACTTCTGTCCCCAGAGATATCAATCCCCTTGGCCAAACGACCCATCTTTCAGAGCAGAATGAACCTTTGCCAAAGTCTTGGAATCATCTGGAAAGGGGGAAGATGTACAGTGATGGCTGAGGCAAAGTCATAAGAACATAAGAATGGTCATACTGGGACAGACCAAATGTCCATCAAGCCCAGTGTCCTGTCTGCCGACAGTGGCCAATGCCAGGTGCCCCAGAGAGAATGAACAGAACAGGGAATCATCAAGTGATCCCTCCCCTGTCGCCCATTCCCAGCTTCTGGAAAACAGAGGCTAAGGACACCATCCCTACCCATCCTGGCTAACCTATCCAGTTTCTGCAAAGATTGACTGCTGGACAGTAAGCTGCCCAGGAAATGGCTGGATCTCCACTGAAGGTTTCCAGAATTTCTGCTTGCTTTATTTGTTCTTTAGTGGGGGTGCTGTCTGCTCTGTGACCCGGGGTTCCCCTGCGCTGTGATGTGAGATTCTCACTGACTCTCCCAAATGTGTATTAACCCAGACACCCAGGCTCAGCCTCCCAGGGAGGGAGACAAAGGGAGGAAGGTGGAGATCAACACCTGGCTGTGGGGCAGGGCTGGAAGAGAGTTTTAGTTTCTGTCTGGAATCATGGAGGAAGCAGCCTAAACTAGGGGGGCTGGGATTTAGGGGCCCAGTCTCCCCCATCTCAAGGGGGGCTGAGGCATCCTAGGCCTGGCCCTGTAACCGGATTACATCTGTGCTGTGCTGTATCCTGGAGAAGCAATAAATTCCCTCTATTCTACTGGCTGGTGGAGTCTGTTCGTGCCACTACGGGGGTGCAGGAGTTGGGGGAACCCCGATGCGCCGTCACAGTTCCCGTCACCGGTATTCTCCTTGCAGGGCTTGGGTGACCCTCCGGTAGTCAGTGTTGATTTCAGCATTTGTGGCAGAGTTTCTTCAAGTTCAATGGAAGGACCAGTGTGTAAGAATCAGGAAGTGATGCTAGAGTCCGCTCCACCGGTGCCGCAGTCTCACTTGGGTCCTGGAAAAGTGATATCCCAGTTCTGTGGACCAAAGCTGTGGCTGTGATGGAGCTGGGATTGTGGTCTGTGTTGTCTCTGGACGCAGCTGTGAGCTTACCACCATGAAGAGGAACAGACAGCATACACATCCTGACAGTGCTGGCATGCACCGTTTGCCCGGCTGGTGAAGCTGGTCAATGTTCTGTCATGGGCAATGGATGATCCGAGTTTAAAGAAAGTCTCTACGGCCACATCTCTACTTGTGGGAAGATCATCGCTGTGGTGGTCGATCTTCTGGCATTTGATTTAGCGGGTCTAGTAAAGACCTGCTAAAATGAATGCCGAAGGTGCCCCTGTTGGCACTGGTACTCCTTGCTGTCTCAAGGAGCAAGGGAAGTGGATGGGAGCATTTCTTCCATCAGCCTTCCACTGTAAGGGTGGTGCCAAAGCTTAGCTTAAGGTATGTCGACTCCAGCTACATTTTTTACATAGTTGGAATTGCGTACCTTAAGCTGACCTTCTCCTGTAGTGTGGACCTGGCCTACTAGTTCCTTTCTTTGTGTCTGTGACCCAGTTTCAAAGCAATTGATAAAGACATTTCTTGAACTTTGTTGCGATGCAAACTTTCTTTTCCTTCAAGTATTGAACCAAAGTAGTGGTAAGCAGGATGAATGGAAACGTGTTCTGACTAAGTTTTAATGTTTGGGTCATCCAATACTGGGTCCACAGTGACCCAGTCATAGACTGTAAAAAAACGAGTAGTCCTGTAGCACCTAAGGGCATGTCAACAATAGGACATTATTTCGAAATAACTTATTTTGAAATAATAACTCCCGAAATAAAATTTCAAAATAGAGCTATTTCTTCACAAGCAGGCGTTATTATTTTGAAATAACAAGCCCTTGATTTCAACATCACAGGCTTGGTAGTGTGGACGCTCGCCTTCTTATTTCGAAATAAGGGCTATTGATGGACCTATCCAGTCTCTGCAAAGACATGCCCTTAGGACTAGCAAAAATATTTATATAGTATCGTGAGCTTTCGTGGGTAAGACCCACTTCTTCAGATGAGTGTCGAAAAAAGGGAAAATCCCACAGGCATAGGAGAAATCAAAAAGCATAGACTGTGTGTGGCATCCTTGGTCAAATGATGTAGTAAGCTGTGTCTTCATTTGAAACATGTCCCTTCGAATACATTTTGCTTTTTGGGACAGGTGAAGTGCTTCTTTGGCAGGGTCTTCCTCTCATGCTTTTCCAAGGGTGCGTCCAATATCATAGTTGAAGGCATGGAGTACACCACATCTTTCTTCGTGTGCTTGTGGATCTGGACTACATGAAAGGATACAAGATTTTAATTCAGTGCTGTGGATGGGCCTTGCCAGTGTCACCCCCCCAGCTCTTTTAGTCTAGCCACATAAATCCCCATGAGGTCCACTAGTTTAAAGATTGAAGCCACGTCTTTGTTCAGTCTTGTCTCCTACGTGTAGGCAACCCCACGTGACATCTTCTCTGTGCTGCTTTGCTCAGTTATATTCTCCAGGACTTTGTTGTAGAGAGACACAAAGCACGGTGCATGATACTTTGCCTCTTGGGCCACTAACTCCCATGCACTTGGTTGTGCAAGCAAGAGCTGGTGTTGCAGCTGAAGGGCGAACGTGCACACTTGACTGTCAATACCGAGGTGGACGCTTTGTGGAGGTCTTCTAATGATGCATTCATTTCACCCTTCGTTTTCTGGAGGTCCTTTGTGCTGGTCAGCACAACAAGTTGCGGTTCCTCTGCGGTTCCTCGCCCGACTTTCTCCATTTGGAAGTTTGGTCCTGTTGGACTGGATGTAGCAGGATTTGTGCCCATGTCCATTGTGTGTGTTCAGAATCCTTTCAATGCCATCGCCATCGTCCAGTCTAGACACGCCTGTGGATATTGGAAGTGCATTCAGCGTATGGAAACACCTGATGTTCTCTGGCAGAGTTTGATGACCAGCTCCAGCATGTTCTCGTTTTTATTGAGATGGACGAATCAACGCGGCACCTGGGTCTTCCTGACAAAGCCCACATGTACCTTCCAGCTTCAGCCTATACAAGTCACTGAATGTGGGGAGCTGGTCAAGATGTTTTGCATGAAAGGGTTTTTTTCCTGATTGGGAAAAAATGGCCTTTTTGTAAAAATGAAAATGTTCATGAACAATGGTCTCTTTTTTAATTTTTTGTGGAAAAATGTCACATTTTTAAAACTTTTTTTTCATTTCAAAATATTTTCAGCAGGGGAATGGGCAGGTTTTGAGAGAGGTGGTTTTATCCTCTTCAGCCACACACCAATGAAATGCTCTGAAAGCAAATTTTAACTATTGTAACTAAGGCCCTGTCATCTAACACGATACATTCAGAAACTGACCATCTATACTTGGGGTGGGCAAATGCCTGCTAAATGGCTTCATTCCCACTAGAACGGCTCTGTCACAGGTTGGATGCTCAGCTCAGAGCTCTGGCAGGCTCTGTCCCTTGTAAGTTAGCTACAGCCTCTCCGGAGGAAGCAGAGCCACAGAACAGGGGTAGGAAGAGGTGGGAGGGTGGACGTTGAGGCTACGGCTACACGATGAACTTTTTCCGGAAGAGAAAATACAAATGGAGTGCTCATTTGCATATCTCATGCTCTCATTTGCATATTCTCTTCCCATCCTTTTTGCGGAAGAGGCTTTTGCACAAAAAAGTCCTTTGTAGACAGCGCCTTTTTGAGCAAAAACCCCCTTTCGCGAAGATCCGTTCTTCCTCAACTTGAGGAAGAGGGGATCTGGCACAAAAGGGGGTTTTTGCACAACTACACAATGCTTTTTTGCACAAAACCTTTTCCACAAAAGGATTGGAAGAGAATATGCAAATGAGAATGTGAGATATGCAAATAAACACTCCATTTGCATTTCCTCTTCTGGAAAAAGTTCGTAGTATAGCCATAGCCTAAGACTCAGTGGTGCCCCAAATTTTCAGGTGCCCTGCGCTGATGCATATTCTGGATGCATTAACAGGTGGGTTGTGAGCAAGACACAAGAAGTCATTCTTCCGCTCTACTCTGCACTAGTTAGGCCTCAGTTGGAGTATTGTGTCCAGTTCTGGGCACCACATTTCAAGAAGGATGTGGAGAAATTGGAGAGGGTCCAGAGAAGAGCAACAAGAATGATGAAAGGTCTAGAGAACATGACCTATGAAGGAAGGCTGAAAGAACTGGGTTTGTTTAGTTTAGAAAAGAGAAGATTGAGGGGGGACATGATAGCAGTTTTCAGGTATCTAAAAGGGTGTCATAAGGAGGAGGGAGAAAACGTGTTCATCTTGGTCTCTGAGGATAGAAAAAGAAGCAATGGGCTTAAACTGCAGCAAGGGAGGTTTAGGTTGACGGAAAGTTCCTAACTGTCAGTGTAGTCAAACACTGGAATAAATTACCCAGGGAGGTTGTGGAATCTCCATCTGTGGAGATATTTAAGAGTAGGTTAGATAAATGTCTATCAGGGATGGTCTAGACAGTATTTGGTCCTGCCATGAGGGCAGGGGACTGGACTCAATGACCTCTCGAGGTCCTTTCCAGTCCTAGTATTCTATGATTCTATGATTCTATATTCTGCCTATGGGTAAGGACGGCCCTGGTTAAAACCACTTAGTCTTTGGCATTGTCTCTTTCTCGCACAGCTCAGGTTATTTCCAGAAATGCACCCTCTGGAGGACCTAAGTGCATTAATAATGGTCAGCCACCCAGACACTTGTCATGAAGAATAGACAATGGGCTGGCTGGCACCGGTGGAATCGTTGCTACGAGGCTGTACGAGCAATGGTACCTTCAGCACCTGGGACGAGGGAGCTTTCACTCAGTTCACATAAGAGCCCAGGAAGGAGTCACATTGGGCTGTCTTTATCTAGGGAGAAGTTAATAAATAGAATAAACTACTCAGAGCAGCTAATAGGAATGGTCTTTAACAAGGTAGTAAAGTGCAGTTTTTGGGGGAAACAGCTGCTATTAGAATAACACTGGGTGACCTTTTTGGCCACGTGGTTCCTGGCCTCTGTCTTTTCTTGAGTTTCCTGTCCTGGATCTTGTCTACATGCACGCCAGTGCTGGCTGAGATGGCTTTTAGCTACACAATTTGGCTCCGGACTTCAAATCCCCCTAAGTCTAGGCAGCGTTTAGACCTGAAGTTTCGGTTTGTGTTTAAAGAGAGATGTCTCCCCCATTTTCAAAACACCAGTTTGGGCTGGGTTTTGGATTTCAAACACCCGCCCCCCTTCCCCTGTTCCCATCAGTCAATATTTGGATGTGCGGAGCTGGGCCCCCACCATAACTTGGTGGTGGGAAGGACTGTCCTGCTTTCCCCCTTCTGGATAGAGAAGGGAAGGAAAAAGCAGCTTGATCTGCTCTAACTTCAGTCAGACTGGAGTTACGTTAATCCTGGAGCACATCCATGGCTTTGTAGCAAGCTTGGAATAAGGCAGGTGTCCAAGTTAATCACGCTGAGAGAGAAATAAACACAAAATATGGACAACCAAAGGTCGCCCCGTACCAAGGAATGCTGCAAGATGAGATTCCAGGCATGATCCGAGGCTCAAAACAAGATAGGGCTAAACTGATTTCCACATGCATCTTGATCCTCTTGCAGCCTGCTGACATGAATCCCGTCTGTCGATTCCTTTGACAGTAAGCATTAGAAAACAAAGGTGTGGCTGTAAAATGAATCGTTCAGCTTCTTGGATGCCTGCTTGGTAACTTCATGAAGATGGGGCCTGGCCATTTGCTCGCCATTAGTATCAGGCCTGTTTCTAGTTCTGTTTTTTTAATCACACAAGGGCCTTCTGTTGTAAAGCCCCAGCGATGAGCTTTAATTATTCCTTTTTATGATAATAAATATGTAAATATGGAGCCCGACAATAACAGGGGTTATTAAAGCAAATAGACTATAATTGATGCACTCCTCCTACACAAGCATATTTTCCTCTCATCTGTTTGTACAAAGCTGGCCAAGCAAGTTGGGCTTCCTCCATCCATATGATGCAGGCTCTGTCCCCGGAGAAATCCCCTGGCAAAGAGAGCAATGAGTTTTCCCATCCAAATCCACCAGTGTTCACTTTTAGCGTTCCATTCTGTAGGGAGGAAGGCACCGTTTCTCACCAAACCGTGAAAAGTCTTGCTGAGGCTTTCATAAAGAGGAATATCTTCTTGTCCATGCTGTTCATGGAATCTGTCATGTTCCCATTAGCAAACTCAGTAAAAACAGACATGCGACATCATCTACAGAATATAAATCTAGCTGCATTTGTGGTTGTTTTCTCTCTTTCCCTTTGGCTGGTAGTGGGAGAAGAGGGGCTATAATTAGTTATGTATATAATACAGAACAAAGCCAGCTGCTCCTGGATTGAAAACTTTCATTAAATATCCTTGCTGTAACTGCAGTAGCTGGGACAGATTCAAACACAATTATCTTCTGCAACTAATTTGTATAATAGAGTATGAAAGGGAAATTATAATGACCAGATCTGGCTTCTTTTCAAACCAACGTGTTGGAGGATGGAGCGGTATTGGATTCTGTCCTCATAATACTGAAGGTCTCCTACTGCACAATAAAATAGATTGATATGTAATTAAGGAAATGCGACATGTACCTTCCAGCTTCAGCCTATACCAGTCACTGAATTTGGGGAGCTGGTTTGCATGAAAAGGGTTTTTTCCTGATCGGGAAAAATGGCCTTTTTGTAAAAATGAAAATGTTTATGAACATTTATGTTTATGAACAGTCTCTTTTTTAATTTTTTGTGGAAAATGTCACATTTTTTAAACATTTTTTTCAGTTGAAAACATTTTCAGGGTAGCTCTTGAAATGCTTTGTTTGCAGAAAACCGGTGCTTTAGTAAATGAGCTATTTCAATAATGGTTTGATTTAAAAACTATCAGAAAAGTTGGGGAAAAACGGCTCCATTTCTAATGTTTTGGAGAGAAAAAAAATCCAACTTTGAAACTTAAGAGTTGTTGCCTTTTAACCAGTGTTTTCTATGTTGAATGCCTGCATTTCCCACTGCTTCCCTGGGAGTGGAGATGGCTCTTACAGAGCTGTCATTATAGATGCGGCTGTCGCCAGAGCTCACCGATGTGGTGTTCTGACAAGTATTTTGCTCTGCTAAATTATAACTGTTTGGCTGCATGCGTATGCTCTCTCTGTGTGCTATCCTCACTCTGGGCAAGGAGCTGGCACCACAGACCCCGAGAGGACCCCCCAAGGACCAACCACATGATCAGATAAGGTGCAAAGGTGCCAGGCCAGGTGTATTGTCAAATGGCGCACTGTCTCCAGTTCTGCTAGTACATGAGGAGCCCCTGACAATGGGCCAGCTCAGTCAGTTGTGGGATTTTCCACAATCCCCTAGGCTAGACATGGCAGCCCCTCTGAGCTACATCTGTAGACACAGGTACAAATAAGTTATACATCACTCCTGATGTATCAGGGTGCCGTCCTCTGATGTACCGAGTTACCGTCCATTACACGGTGGTTCGATCAAAACCTCCCGATCCATCATGCTTTCATCCGGAACCTGCTAGTGAACCTGGGCCAGCATGTGCCTCTTTTCTGTGGGGAGTGTGTTGGTACCAAGATGCTTCCGAATGGGGTGTCCTGTCATCACCCTTCTGGAATGAGTTCACATGACTTGTGCCTCGTACCTCTTAGGCATGAGCGTTTCCGCCATAGCTGGCCTGTTTGTGCCAGGTTCTGTGAGCAGGACCTGCCTCTCGCTCACCTTTGCTTTCTATTAACAAAGCCTTGACTACTTCCACCTAGGCCTTAGGCCTCACACCACGCCTGTGATTCATGGACTTGAGTTTCAGGCCCTCATCTTACTCCAGCTCCCTTAAGGGGTTTGATGACACCAAGGACTCCATGGTCTTGTACCACGGAGTGTTCTGAGCAGGAGCCATCTTGAAGGCAGAGCTGTCTTGAAGGCAGACAGTCATCCCTCCTGGTAAATATCTGCTCTCAATACCTTGCCAGCTGCACGTCTCTTTAAGAGCTGGATATGTTTGTTGTAGGTATTCCTCACCTGTGTGGTGAGAGAAGTGCATGATGGGATTGCCATTCTGTGCATACGTAAACATTTTAATCCTCCCCTTCCCTTGACTTGAAAAAAGTCCCCAGGGAGCAGCGTTAGCTGGAAGTTATTTTGTTTAGAACGGCCCTAACTATGGACTTGTAGCTTGGGAGAAGGGGAGGGGGGCGGTTCCTGAAATGGTAGGGTTTAACAGAGACATGGGGAGAAGAAGTCTTCATTGTGCTCCATGCTGTGTTCTCTAGGGCTGTGTCTAGACTACACCTCTCTGTCGACAGAGAGATGTAGATTAGGCACGTGCTAATGAAGCGGGGATTTAAATATCCCGTGCTTCATTAGCATAAACATGGCCGCCGCTTTTTTTTTCAAAACGGAGCTTTTTCGAAAAAAAAAAAAACCCATCAGTCTAGACGCGGATCTTTCTAAAATACAACCCTTTTTCGACAGATCCCTTATCCCTCATAAAATCAGGTTTACAGGATCTTTCGAAAAAGGGTTGTATTTTCGAAAGAGCCGCATCTAGACTGCCTTTTTTTTTTTTTTTTTTCACAAAAGCTCCGTTTCGAAAAAAAGCAGTGGCCATGTTTATGCTAATGAAGCATGGGATATTTAAATCCCAGCTTCATTAGCAATTTTGACGTGCCTAATCTATATCTCTCTGTCGACAGAGAGGTGTAGTCTAGACACACCCTAGGTGTCACTCCAGGCAGGCAAGGAAATGATAAAAGGTGGCAGGTTTGAAACAGCCCCCCCCTGAGCAGTTGCTTGTGCATTTCTCCTGGATGTGCTTGAGAATGTAGCGGTTGTACATGACGCTTAGATTATGAGGCTGTCTTCAGAAGGAAACCACAGAGCTCCTCCCATCACACAAGAATTAGGGGTCACCAAATGAAATTTATAGGTAGCAGGTTTAAAACAAAAAAAAGGAAGTTTTTCTTCATGCAGAGCAGTCAACCTGTGGAACTCCTTGCCAGAGGATGTTGTGAAGGCCAGGATTTTAACAGGGTTCAAAAAAGAACTAGATACAGTCATGGAGGTTAGGCCCATCAATGCTTATTAACCAGGATGGGATACTTATTAACTATCAATACTTATTAACCAGGGATGGTGTCCCTAGCCTTTGTTTGTCAGAGTCTGGAAATGGATGATGGGAGAGGGATCAATTGGTGACTGCCTGTTCTGTTCACTCCCTCAGGGGCACCTGGCGTTGGCCACTGTCGGCAGACAGGACACTGGGCTAGATGGACCTTTGGTCTGAGCCAGTCTGGCCGCTCTTATGTTCTTAAATCCCTGGTGCTTTTTCCATTCTCTGAAGTTGAGGTTGTAGCTGAAATCTCTGTGGCCGGGCACCCGTCAGGATGGAGGATAATTCTGATTAGCCAGATGGGGCTGGGCAGGTCACTGAGACTTTTACAAAGTGTCGGCCTATCCGGGTCATCTGATTGACGCCTGCAGATTCCATCCATACCATATTCATCCTTTACACTTACCTAGCTAAGATGAGTCATGCCCTGCGAAGGGCAGGGCAGGCGTTCTCTGGATACGGCATTCTTTGCTTCCTGTAGCAAACCCCTCGGTGCCGTTGTTGTGCCCAGTTAAAACAGCTGCTGCACTCCCCCCCAGAGGTGGCTGCACTGCAGTGGTTGGGCAAGAGCTCAGTCTAAACTCTGGGTTTGAATCTGCTCTCACGTCACACTGCTTTTACACAGATGGGGCTTGACTGACTGCAGCACAGATGCTCTGGGTTTACGGCTGTGTACCCGTCTGAGAGCAGAATCCAGCAGGAGGGGGCCAGATCCTTAACTGGTGTAAAATGGGGTAACTCCATGGGCTTCACTGGAACTATTAATAGAAGTGAGCTTCCTCTGCGTTGTGCTGCAGAGACGGTTTTCCCCCACTCTGAGTCTCAGGTCGATATCTCTGTAGCTAGGAGGGAAGTCTGTCCCCCTTCCCCCCGCCCTCCCCCCCCGAGGAGGCCCGATGAGGTATTTAGGTCCAGACTCTCAGGCAGCTGGTGCTGCTGATGGCAACTACTAGTCCCTGGTGTGGGACTGGACTGGGGGGGAGCATTGTTAAGGTACAAACCTCTCATGGCTAAAGGACTGTGAGGCAAAACACCTTAGAGAGGAAGGATGGTCTTATGGTTATGGCCCTGGCTGGGACTCAGGAGAGGCTAGGTCATTTTGCTGCTCTGCGGCAGTGTCCATCTGGGACCTCGGACAGTTCCGTTAAGCGCTGTGTGCCTCAGTTTCCCATCTACAAAGCTGAGATCATAATGCTTCCTTTCAGAGGGGCAGCCGTGTTAGTCTGTATCTGCAAAAAGAATGAGGAGTCCTGTGAAACTGAGAGACTAGCAGATTTAATTGGGTGTAAACTTTCATGGGTAAAAACCCCTACATCTCCATGCATTTGATGAAGTGGCTTTTACCCCAGAAAGCTTATGCCCAAATAAATCTGTTAACACTTCCTTTGTCTTTCTTGTCTACTCAGTATGTACATTCTTTTAGGTCAGGAACTGTCTCTTGTACAATGCTAGTGCCCTGATCTCAGCTGGGCAGTGTTGGTACTAACTACTTCCCTAAATAATAAATACTGGGCCAAATTTTGCACTGTTTTACCAGTGTAAATCCAGGGTGGCTCCAGTGATGCCAGCGGGGTCACTCCAGATTTACACAGATGTAGCCAAGAGGAGAATTTGGCCCATATTTTCTGACAATACTTGCAGTGCTTCAGGCCACGTCTCCACTTGCCATGCCAGAGATCGATCTTCTGGTGTTTGATTTAGTGGGTCTGGTAAAGACTCACTAAATGGAATGCTGAGGATGCCCCTGGTTGGCGCCAGTACTCCTTGGCAGTTGCGAGGAGTAAGGGTATGTCTACACAGCAAAGTTATTTCGAAAAAACAGCCGTTATTTTTAAATAACTTTCCTAGCGTCTAAACAAGCCAATTGCTATTTCGAAATTAATTCAAAATAGCGGAGGGCTTATTTCGAAATTGGTAAACCTCATTCCACGAGGAATAGCGCCAATTTCGAAATTGCTATTTCGAAATAAGTGCTGTGTAGATGCTTATTTTGAAATAGGGGGCCTCCAGCCCTTCCCAGGGTGTCCTGATGGCCACCCTGGCCGCAAGGTAACTTCTGACCTGATGCCCTGCCAGAACCAGTTCCGGCTGGCCTTAAATGTGATTCAGCGTCCAATCAGTGTGGACGCGCTATTTCAAAATAGCAAAAAGCTATTTCGAAATGCATTTTGTGCGTAGACGCGTTATTTCGAAATAAGGTATAACTATTTCGAAATTAGATATTTCGAAATAATGCTGTAGTGTAGACATACCCTGAGGGAAATTGGGGGCCGGGGTGGGGAGGTTTCTCCCATCAACCTGCCACTGTGAAGGAATTAAGGTATGTTAACTCCAGCTACATTATTTACGTAGCTGGAGTTGCGTGTGTTAAGCTGAAATTCCACGTCTAGTATAGGCCCTGACCTTAATGTGCTTCACAGCATCTGGCATGGAATCCCCTATTCAAGATCTGGCAAGGGGTTCCTCAGTCTTTGAGCTCCAAGCAGAGGAGCTCGCTGATGATGGCTAGGGGGGGTCTATTTATGATTAAAAGGCAACTGGCCAACACTTTTGTATGTATTAAATTAAACGATGTATTGTCTCGATAGTAGCTCTAGGCAATCCAGAAAATGCAATGGCCAGAGCCAAGCCAAACCTCCTCGTTTGACTCTAGCAGCCAAAAGACAAGCAGAGCCCATGCCGTTGGCTGCTAAAGGAAATGCGCAGCGGCTGGATTGGGTTTAGGAGAGTTCCAGGGTTCAGCACCACAACATTCAATTCAAACAGTTGATGCTTCTGCGGTTGTGGGCAGGAACATAGGCTGAAAGTGGGTGCTTTCCTGCATGAAAGCTCAGCCCTTTGTGGATTTCTCATAGGGTTTGTCTACACTATGGAGAAGATCGACCCTCCGGAGGTCGATCTTCTAGTGTTCGATTTAGCAGGTCTGGTGTAAACCCCCGAATCGAACGCTGAGGGCAGCCCCCTCTGACGTCCTGTACTCCTCATTGGAATTGGGGGCAATACCATGTGAACTCACCGTGTCTCCGGAATTTAAGGGCACCTTCGGGATTGAAAAAAAAAGGACGATGCTTGCAAAGAATAACTCGGCCCATGCATCAGCTGAGCCTGCGAGGTGCTGGTAAATCCGGCCGTGGCAGCCTGGCCAGCCGGCTGCCTTCTGCCCAGTAGTCATGTTCTCAGAGCCAGGGCTGGCCAGGACCCTGGGGCCCAGTGCACACTGGCTGCAGGCACCTGCCTGCACCAGCCCATCCTGGCCTGGAGGTACCGTGTTCTGGTGTGTCCAGGCATCGTGTGGTGGCAGAGCAAAGCCAGAGGCCTCAGTGAGGGGGCCACAGGTTTGAGCCATAACGGTTCCAGAAATGCACCCCTAGTGCAAATCCCCTCTAGCTGGTGCTGATCCACCCTGAGCTGCTTCTGCATCAGGCTTTTCCCTCGGCGCTAATGTGCACGCCCATGTGAGTCCCCCCCATCTGCTGATCTCCACCCAGTCCTGGGGCTACGTCTAGACTGCAAGCCTCTTTCAAAAGATACTTTCAAAAAAGCCTCTTTTGAAAGAGAGCGTCTAGACTACAACCAGTACTTTCGAAAAAGCGAGCCGCAGCCTGGATGCTCTCTTTCCAAAAAGCACAGTTTGCATTACATAGCGCCTTTTTTCGAAAGAGCACTTTCGGAAAAAGGCGTTCTTCCTCGTAATACGAGGTTTTCCGCGATTGAAAAAACTGCCACATTCTTTCGATTTACTTTTGAAAGACCACGGCAGCAGTTCTTTTTTCGAAAAAAGGCCACTTTTTTTGGAAAAACCCTGTAGTCTAGACACACCCCTGGGATTTAGAGCGAGTCCTCCCAGCTGGAGATGCCAGGAGACCGGCTGGCGAATGACAGGGGCCAAGCTGTTTCTTTCCGAGCTCTGTGGCAGCTCGTCCTGCTTGGGGGACTCTGCTCTCCCAGAATTCCTGGTGTTGGGAGGAGACATTTGCCTCACAACCACAATCCTGCTGTCACTCCAGGGTGAAGCAATCGGCTACACTCACCGCCCAGGAACGAGGGGAACCCTGACTGGGCAGGAGCGGAGCAGCAGGCTCACCGCCTCCCTCCAACGGGCTTGCCGGGACTTGTGCAGCAGTTCCCACGCCTGCCGAGCGGCTAATTGCAAGGGCCCTGCGTGAGGATCCTGCCTTCCTGAGCAGCGCTGCTGGAAGCGGCTTCGCAGGGGGCCTCCCAATGGATGGGTGGCCCCATTCGTGTTTCCCAGCGGGCGGGAGGAAGGACTTTCCTGGCTTGTTTGTACGGCAGGAGTCTGCAGTAAATCCTCGTTACAAGCTGCACTCCCTGCAGAGTGAGGGGCTAACTTGGCTGGTCAGAGCTTTCCTGGGACAGATCAGCTCTACCGCTCCATGCCCCTCTCCCGCTGCAATCGGGAAGTTCCTTCAAACGCACCGATGGCACCGTTCCCGCGCGGCAGGGCCCCCGCCAATGAAGCGGCCAGCCCCACTCACAACCGGTGACTGGCCCGTGGTCATCTCCTGGTTCCAAGGACCCGGAAGAAACCATCCACCAAACTAGGGTGGGTTGAAGATTTCCGGGCGGGGCAAGCTACTGAAGAGGGGCATTGTTAATAAGCGACAGACCTGGCCGCAAGGAGGGAAGGAGGCCAGGATTTTGCAGAAAGGCCGCCTCAGAGGCCCGAAGGTGGCTTACTGCAGCCACAGGGCCACGTGGCAAAGACGGTGCTCTGGGCAAGAGAAAAGCAGGGGTGGATGCTGCCTTCCAGATGTCTCCTGCATGGAAAAAAAACCAGTGGAACGACCTCCCTGAGCACCTGACCCAAAAGCCCCTGGAGAGACCTCAGTGGGCCACGGATCGAGTCCCGAATCGGTATGAATTTGATGAGGCGGTGCCCTTCCAAGCTGCCCCTTTTGTAGTTTGTAAGGGGGGCATCGTTTGAGAACCGCATCCTCTTTCCTTCCAGAGAAGGAACAAAGTCTCCCACACACACACTTGTGGACTCAAAGGAGGGGCCCCCGCTGTGAAAGTTGCTCCCTGCACAGATCGCGCCAAGCCCACGTTCTCCATCAGCAGATATTCCCCTCGCCGCTACGCTGGGAGGTGAGCCCCATCCTGGAGCACTGCGGCTTTTATTGCCTTTGTTCAAGTAGGTTTCTCTGAGGTGTGAGCCGCTCTCCCGTGTGAGGGTGAAGTACTTTAGGATTCCAGCCTTCTACTCCCCCTGTCTCCTTCCTCTCACCAAAGGCCAGTGCGTCTGCCTCCCTTGGCGGGTTCCCTTGGCGCTGAGTCCTGAGTAGCTGAACTCGGCGACATCCAGGCAAAACTGGCATCTCTCAAGCTGTTCAGACGACCAGTATAAACCCCACCGAAGCCACTGCCCCTATATTCCAGGTGCTCCTTTGGACTCCCGTGCCCCCACCCCTGCTCCCCAGAGGTGCTGGTTTGAGTCGCACCCGGAATGGACGGGCGATGCACAAATGGTTTCAAACAAGCGGAAGTAAAAAGATGCTTCTCGGGCTAAAACCCAACTTAACAAACCAGAGTTTTTTGTTAAAGTTGCTTCTTGGCCCAGTCCTCCTTCCCGTGTGGCGGGCCAGCCCTGAGCCAGGAGCCAGCACATACCGCTCAGGACTGAGCTACTGCTGAATTACGTAGCTGGAGTCGCCGTGTCTTACGTCGCGTTTCCGCGCCGCCCACCCGGTGGGAGCGCCCATCGGCTTCCCTTACTCCTTGGGAGGAGCAGGAGACCTGGCCCAGACGGGGACACCCTTTGAGTTCGATCTAGCACAGGGGTGGGCAAAAGGGCCTCCACGGGCTGGATATGGCCCACCAAGAGGGTTAATCCAGCCCGAGGAGGCCCTGCTGCTCCCCCATCCCCAGGCCAATTAGGGCCTGAGATTTGGGGGGAAGCGCACAAAGTTTCCTCCCGCTCTGCCAGGAGCACGCAGTGCTTAGAAGCATCACGCACCCCTGGCAGGGCAGGAGGAGGGGTCACATGCTCCCCCGGCCCCCAAGCCCTGATTGGCCTGGGGGCAGAAAGGGGAGCGTGAGAAGTCTCCTCCCACCGCCAGGGGCATGGGCACCTGGGGGAATCTCGGGGGAGGGGGCAAAGACTTCACCCTCCAGCCCAATCATGGTCTGTGGGTGGGGAAGCAGGGAAGTATCCTGGCCCCGCCCCTTCCACTTGAGGCCCCACCCCTTCCACTTGAGGCCCCTTCCCTTCCGGAGCGGACCGGGGCTACTTCAAACATTTCTGAAGTGGTCCCTGGCAAAAAAGTATTGCCCACCCCGATCTATCAGGTCTATACTACATCCGCTAAAGGCAGGGCCGATCTTCCGTGTAGTGTAGACGTGCCCTCAGAGCCCTGGTTTCCTTTGTCTCCTTGGGTGAAGAGTAACCACAGGCCCTCCCCCCTCCTTTTCTTACACACCAATACACCTCTGACAAGTACAACCAGACATGTTTCTCTCTCCTGCTGGGGGGTAGACACCATGTTGTCTTCTCCCCTGCTTGTTAGCTACCTGCCTTTGTTTATCTCATATGTACATGTGCCTTTGTTGTCTCCGCCTGATAACCCGCTGGTCAGACAAGCAGCGACACATTCCTCTGAGTCAGTTTTCATGCCCAGCCCATTTTAAGCTAGAGCACATATTTATAACTCTTTGCACACACCCTGTACATGCATTGCACAATGGTTTTCAGGAGCAGCGTGTTACCAGTTTGTATCTGATACCTTACAGTACGCCTTTTAAATACAGGGCATGACACACACATGTTAGGTGCAGCGCATGTGTAATGTCGACAGACGGAGCCGAAGCTGGGACCTCTGGAGCTTCGTGCATGAGCCTCTGTTGCCTGAGCGAAAAGCCAGCTGCCTCTCAGCTAAGGCTGTAGAGCAAACTCATTCTTTCTCTGTAAGTGGTCTAAGTGTCACTCTGTGGGATAGTGCACCACATTCAGCAGGCACGTGGGTTACACATCTCTCAGGCCTGCCAAAAGTCACAGACACAGAGTCGCCAGTCACCACTAGGCCTCTGTGTCAAACGCATCTTGCATGAGTTAGATACAAATCCCAAACCTCACGCTCAGCCCTGAACCCACATCCAGAACCTTTGCCTGCACCTAACCTAGATAAGAACATAAGAACAGCCAGACTGGGTCAGACCAATGGTCCATCCAGCCCAGTACCCTGTCTGCCGACAGTGGCCAATGCCAGATGCCCCAGAGGGAGGGAACACTACAGGTAATCCTCACATGATCCCTCTCCTGTCACCCATTTCCAGACAAACAGAGGCTAGGGACACCATTCCCACCCATCCTGGCTAACAGCCATTGATGGACCTAACCTCCATGAATCTATCTAGTTCTTTTTTGAAACCTGTTAAAGTCCTGGCCTTCACAATATCCTCTGGCAAGGAGTTCCACAGGTTGACTATGCGCTGAGTGAAAAAAACCTTCCGTTTGTTTGTTTTAAACCTGCTGCCTATTAATTTCATTTGGTGACCCCTAGTTCTTATGTTGTGGGAATAAGTAAATAACTTTTCCTTATTCACTTTTTCCACACCAGTCATGATTTTATAGAGCTCTATCCTATCCCCCCTTAGTCTCCTCTTTAGTTCTGGCCTATCTCTAACTTTGCATGGAAAAACTGTTCTGAAACACAGCTCTCGCTCACAGGCTGTGAGGATAGTAGTAGAGAGGTAGCCGTGTTAGTCTGATCTTGCTAAAGCAAACGGAAAAACTATGTAGCACTTTAAAGACTAACAAGATGGTTTAACAGGTGATGAGCTTTTGTGGGCCAGACCCACTTCCTCAGATCATATTCTGAAAGAGAATTGGCATGACCATATATACCAAAGGAATACAAGGAAAAAAGTGAACACATTATTAAACTGACAAATCAGATTTAGAACAGAAGGTGGGGCAAGGAAGGGGGAGGGAGGGAATAGCTGTATATAAGTCAATGAATGGCTAATCAGGGGTGATGAGTGGGGAAGCTGTCTTTATAATGTGTAAGGTAATAAGCATCTTTGTTAAGGCCCATTCCTAAAGTGTCAAATTTAAGCATGAATGACAGTTCTGAAGTTTCTCTCTGTAATCTGGTGTTAAAGTCTCTTTGAAGTAAGATGCGTGTAGTAAGGTCCAGGTAGGTTGAAATGCAAACTGACAGGTTTTTCCTTGTGAAGGCTGTGAGGAGGCGGCTTTTCCACAGGTACCTGTATTCACTAGCAGGAGCGAGGAGAGTATTCGTGGAGAAGAGGAGTTGGGGGGGAAATAACCAGTTAGTGAGTCAAAAAAGCCATTTGTCCGCATGGGGCCAGGATTCATTGCCTTGTCTCAGCCGTCCCTGAAAGATGGCCGCTGAGCACGGCCGAGGAAATCTCTCGCTAGTGCTGGTGGATGCTCAGACGATGTGGTGTCCCTCTACCTAACCACGCACAGATCACGTTCTTATCGCAGTGGCGCGTGGGTGCGTTTCATAGAGGGAAGAGCAAATACACAAATGGTGCGAGGCCGAACTTTCCAACCCACTTGAGGAACTGTATTAATTACTTGTTTTCATTTCCTTTTTCCCTTGCCTCCCTCCGCACCACTCCTCCTCCTTCATTTCTTTTCCTTCTTGTCTGCCTCTTTCTCTTCCTCTCTCCTCTCTCTCTCTGGCTGTGTCTTCTCTCTCTCTCTCTCTCTAGCTGTCTTCCTGGGGGGTTGCAGCACCGGGCCGGCTGCCATTTCATAGAATCATAGAACCATAGAGCTGGAAGAGACCTCAGAAGGTCATCAAGTCCAACCCCCTGCTCTAGGCAGGACCAATCCCAACTAAATCAACCCAGCCAGGGCTTGGTCAAGCTGAGACTTAAACACCTCCAGGGATGGAGACTCCACTACTTCCCTAGGTAACCCATTCCAGTGCTTCACTACCCTCCTAGTGAAATAGTTTTTCCTAATATCCAACCTGGACCTCTCCCACCACAACTTGAGACCATTGCTCCTTGTTCTGCCATCCGTCACTACTGAGAACAGCCTCTCTCCAGCCTCTCTGGAACCTCCCTTCAGGAAGTTGAAGGCTGCTATCAAATCCCCCCTCACTCTTTGCTTCTGCAGACTGAACAGACCCAACTCCTCAGCCTCTCCTCGTAGGTCATATGCTCCAGCCCCTAATCAATTTGGTTGCCCTCCGCTGACCCTCTCCAATGCGCCCACATCCTTTTTGTAGTGGGGGCCCAGAACTGGACACAATACTCCAGATGTGGCCTCACCAAAGCCGAATAAAGGGAATAATGACATCTCTGGATCTGCTGGCAATGCTCCTCTTAATGCAACCTAATATGCCATTAGCCTTCTTGGCTACAAGGGCACACTGTTGTCTCATATCCAGCTTCTCATCCACTGTAACCTCCAGGTCCTTTTCTGCAGAACTACTACTTAACTGGTTGGTCCCCAGCTTGTAACTGTGCTTGGGATTCTTCCGTCCCAAGTGCAGGACTCTGCACTTGTCCTCGTTGAATTTCATCAGATTTCTTGTGGCCCAATCCTCCAATTTGTCTAAGTCACTCTGGACCCTATCTCTGCCCTCAAGCGTATCTACCTCTCCCCCCTAGCTTAGTGTCATCCGCAAACTTGCTGAGGGTGCAATCCATCCCCTCATCCAGGTCATTAATAAAGATATTGAACAAAACCGGTCCTAGAACCGAACCTTGGGGCACTCCGCTAGAAACCGACTGCCATCCTGACATCGAGCTGTTGATCACTACCCGCTGGGCCCGGCCTTCTAGCCATCTTTCTATCCATCTTACCGTCCATTTATCCAATCCACATTCCCTTAACTTGCTGGCAAGAATATTGTGGGAGACCATATCAAAAGCCTTGCTAAAGTCAAGGTATATCACATCCACTGACTTTCCCACGCCCCACAGAGCCAGTTACCTCATCATAGAAGCTAATCAGATTGGTCAGGCATGACTTGCCCTTTGTGAATCCATGCTGACTATTTCTAATCACTTTCCTCTCTTCCAAGTGCCTCAAAATGGATTCCTTAAGGATCCCTTCCATGATTTTTCCAGGAACCGAGGTAAGACTGACCGGCCTATAGTTCCTGGATCGCCCTTCCCTTTTTGAAGATGGGCACTACATTTGCCTTTTTCCAATCATCCGGGATTTCTCCCGATCTCCATGACTTTTCAAAGATAATGGCCAAAGGCTCCTGAATGATATTTGCCAACTCCCTCAGTATCCTCGGATGCATTAAGTCCGGACCCATGGATTTGTGTACGTTTAGCTTTTCTAAATAGTTCCTAACCTGTTCTTTACCCACCACGGGCTGTCCATCTTCATCCCATCTTGAGTCACTTAGCAGAAGTCCAGGAGCCGACCTTGTCCGTGAATACAGAGGCAAAGAAAGCATTGAGTACTTCAGCTTTCCCACATCATCTGTCACTAGGTTACCTCCTTCATCCAGTAGGGCCGCACCCTCTCTGATCACCTTCTTCTTGTTAACATGCCTGTAGAAACCTTTCTTGTTATCCTTCACATCCTTAGCCAGTTGCAATTCCATCTGCGCTTTTGCCTTCCTGATAACCCCCGGCATTCTCGAGCGATACATTTAAACCCTCCTGGTCATTTGTCCAAGTTTCCACTTTTTGTAAGCTTCCTTTTTGTGCTTAGGTTCACCAAGGATTTCCCTCGTAAGCCAATCCGGTCTCCTACCATGTTTGCCTCTCTTGCTTCGTGTCGGGATGGTTTCTTTCTGTGCCTTCAATAAGGCTTCTTTAAAATACTGCCAGCTGTCCTGGACTCCTTTCCCCTTCATGTTAGCATCCCAGGATTCTGCCCATCAGATCTCTGAGGGAGTCAAAATCTGCTTTTTTGAAGTCCAAGGTGTGTATTTTACTACTCTCTTTTCTTCCTTTGGTCAGGATCCTGAAATCTACCATGTCATGATCACTGCTTCCCAGGTTGTCACCTACCTCCACTTCCCCTATTAGTTCCTCCCTGTTTGTGAGCAGAAGGTCAAGCTTCTTGTTTTCCCGGCTTGACATGTCAACGTGCATGCAGCGCGGGCGGGGGGAGTGGCAGAGGAGCGGACTGGCCGGCATTCCAGATGGCTTTTTTTTTTTTGCTCAACCAAAATTTTCCCGTCCCCGGGGGCCGTGAATTAAAAAAGATTGAGTACCACTGGTCTAGACTACAAAGATCTATCGGAAGAAGAACCCACATCCAAAACCTTTGCCTGCACCTAACTTAGTTAAGAACATAAGAACATAGGAGCAGCCATCCTGGGTCAGACCAACGGTCCATCCAGCCCAGTATCCAATTTGCGTCTCTTTTTCTGCTTTTTTTCCGAAAGAGGCTTTTCCAACAATTGGCCTGTCTATACGGGGCCAATTGTCAGAAAAAAAGCCTCTTTCAGAACATCCCTTCTTCCTTGTAAAACGAGATTTACAGGGATGCTGAAAAAACTCAGCTGCTTTTCTGAATTTTTTTCCGGAAAAGCAGACACATTCCTTGGACACAGCAGAGCTTTTCTGGTATCCTGGTATCCCAGAAAAGCTCTGTAGTCTAGACGTACCCGCACGCTCTGTCTCAGCTGATCTCAGTTGCCGCGGGGGAGTGAAGTCAGAGGTGTGTGTTTTGCCCTTCGATCTGCAGGCTGCGAGCTTTCTGGCCACGCTCAGCTCCTCTGTGCATTCCAAGGTTTGGCCCTCTCGCCAGCACCCATGGGCTCTGGCCTTCAGATGACCGCGTCATAGCCCCTGTCCATTGTCACCGAGCGAGGGGTTCGGGCCGCTGGGTCTGTGGAGAAGGACCATGTCTTTGGGCTTGACCCAGTGTTCTTGGGAGAGCCAGGGGGAGGAGAGGGAAGCCGTGTGCTGTCAGGGCTGGGGGTGCAGAGATGGGCTACCAGAGGGGTGGGTTATCACTTTCCAGGGGACACATCGGCACATCTGTGAGGAAGGGGCAGGCGGCACGTCGCTCAGCCTCTGCTAACTCAGGGATGGTGAGGGTTGTGGGCCGAAAAGGGTTTTCCCCCTGGATAGAAAACACCCAGCTCTTGGAGCTGTTGCATTTTGAACTCGCTGGGGAACTCAGACCGAGGTCTAGGGAAAGGCAGCCACCCTGCAGACAGGAGGTCCCCCGGGGGCTGCCTGCCATTGCGGTGTGCAGAGCAAAATGGGATGGGGGAGATCTGGTTCAGAGCCTGCCCCCTTCCCCAGCCGCTGTGCAGGCTGCGGTGCCTGGTGCAGTGTGACAGGCACCGCTGCTATTTTATTCCACTCGCACTTCTGCAGGCGCCCACCGGGCAAACGAACTTGCAGGCTTGCCGGGGCTTGGCTCCCGCTCCGCGGCTGCAGCGCTGCTTGAGTCCCGGGGGAAGGCACCAAAGGTCACGGGCTCAGTGCCAGCTTTTCTCCCACGAGAAGCTGCCTTTGGGTCTCAAGAGACTTTTGTCCATTGGCCCGGTCCAGCTTACGGCTCTGTTGCTGTCCAGAGCAGGAGAATCTGCCTGCCAGACAGAGTCTTACGGATCAGGCCCGAGACTGGGAGACTCGTCTGACTTTAGATGGCACCAGAAACCTCACGCGATAACGAGTGAGAAATATTGTGCATGGCCATTTCAGGGATGTCTCCTTAGAACCGGGTTTCATTGGGACTTGCCCACCTTTTGACTTGCTTTCCACCAGTGTGGGTGGCCGTGGTGTCAGGCACACAAACATCGAGGGAAAGTGTATTTCGTGTGAAACCCAGGTTGCTCTCACCATGAAAACCAGTTTGTTTGGGGCAGAAAGTGGAGACTCCCAGTCAGAGAAGAGACACAATTCCACATGACCGTCGCAGAGCTTGGAGAGCCAACAGCCATTCCTGAGGGTTGTTCCCCCAAACCACTGGGGAGGAGGGGTGTATTTCAAACGGGCCCCGACTTGACTCACGTGGAGTGAAATGCTGCCAAAATGCCCAATGTCTTCAGTGGAGCGGGTTTGTAAAAATTGTAGTTTGAACCTCTCTAGACTGGCACCTGACCGGTGCCGAACCTGAGAATTTCCCGGACCACGGGTGGTCAATATTGTCTAGCAGCATCACCAACACTTCCACTGCTCACTGGGCTCTTAAAAGATATTTAGGTGTAAATTAGAGCTAAATAACAACACAGAGCACTGAGAGTCTGGACTGGCAGCTGTAAATAAATTGATGGGACCACAGGAAACTTGGCCACACCCATAAACAGGGCTCCCCCAAACTGCGGCGAGCCCCGCTCGCCAGCCGCGCTGTCCGGCGATCTGCGCATGCGCAGATCGTTCTGCGCATGCGCAGAGCGCCCAAACCTGGCTCTTCCCGGGTTGCAATCTACTCGCCACAGGCGAGTAGATTGCATTATTTGTCGAGCCCTGCCCATAAAAAGTCGATATCTGGCTAACTAAAATCATGCCGGACCACGGATGTTGCCGGACCAGAGAGTTCTGGACTAGAGAGGTTCACTCTGTAGACTGCAGAAAATTAGTGATGAGGAAAATGGGCCAAATTCTGCCCTCTTCTCAATGGTTCTCCCAACACTGTTCATGACGCGTGAGGGGTGTACACATTTGGGAGAAGCAATGGGAACACACCTGTCAAAATTAGGTTCTCTGGACCCCATCTGAGAGGGTGGCAACCTTCCCGCCCGATGTGTGTGGGCTGTGTGGACATTCGTGGCTGTTCAGTCACTGTGCTCCTCTAATAAGCAGGTTAGCTGTCGTCGGGGTTTGCCCAGGCGGGTGGAGAATATTTTTACAGCAGAGCAATCTTAATAACCGTGAACGAGGCACAGCTAAGCAGACAGGGTTGATCAGGTGATTTACTGAAGCTAGCTAGGCAGGGCCATTTTTCTTACATATTTATAAGCTTTATTTTCGGGGATTGTTTCCAGTGACTCACACAAGGAATTATGAGATCCCTGTGAACTTTCTCTCCTCGAGTGGGTGGTAAATGAAAGACTCACTGAACGTTTGTTGTTATCTTCACGCCAACCCTTCATTTCCTCAAGGAGAAGGTGTGCCTCTTCTTGCCCCATTTCTGCTGTAGCTCTCTGGCCTAAAACGTGCCGGGTGGAAATTGCTCTCCTCCTTGGCATACGTCCCATCGCCGATGGGTAAAGGAACGTACAAGATGGGAAGCATTCAGAATGGCTTCCCTAACATCCAGCCCTACTGTCTTTCCTCATCAGCTAGTGAAGCTCTTGGTCTCCGGGGGCACGGGTGGGTTCTCCATGACCACTGGGCCTCGCATAGGAATAGCAGCTGGCTGCATGCTTCTAGGAGTAGACAGTGTTTCACAGAGCATCCTGTTCCCACACTAAGGTATCCGTTTGTTCGTACCACCGCGGTGAAAGCGGCCGTGATGCAAGACCGGAACTGTCTTGGCATCTGGAGGGATCTGCTGGTTGCGAGGCCGTCATAAGCCGGTGAGACCCGGGCTATGGGGAACCCTGAATGCTACGGGTCTGTGGGCAACAGGGATGCTATGGAGTGGGGTCTGTTGGCTGGCCTTCCAGGCAGGGTCAAGACACAGACCACGCCAGGATCCATGAGACCAACAGCAGGAATTCTAGCTTAGGGCTAGGCCAGTTTTCCAAAATGGAGACAAAGCCAATCTCAGAAATGTTCATAGACCAACAAACAGCATGGGGATAGTGACTGGTTTAGGTCACTGAAATTTTTACTTTGAACAGGCCAACCGATGGAGGGGGAGAGGGGGCAGTTTCCCTGGGGCCTGGTGATTCAAAGGGGTCGGGGACTCCAGGTGCCATACACCATGTGGCTCTGGGGGCTGTGGGACCACTGCAGTCCTGGCTTCCCTGGCCTCGCCCCTTCTACCTGAGGCCCCGCCCCCGCCCCTACCCCATCCCCCTGATGCCCCACCCCTTTCAGGAGCACAAACCTGGGGCACCTCCCCCCCCCCCCACTTGCTCAGGAGCCCAGGGAGGCTGTAGGCGCCCCTGCCTTTGAATACATTTGCGATGTGTCCATTTTGGCCTCTTTTCCTTTCACTTTTTTCTTTACTCAATTTACTTTATGCTGAAGTCATCTCAAAACAGAAACCTGAAACTTTCCCCTTTCAAATGGGAGGTCTTGACCATTTTACGTGTTTTTAACGGGCCTTTTTTTCAAGTCACGAAATTCATCCACGCCAGCCCCTTCCCGCAAACAATTTCAATACATCTGCATTTAATGGTCAAAAAAGGTCAGTTGAAAAATTCGTCACCTGTTCTGCTCTTGGCCCCTGCTGGGCACTACGTAAACCAGACTGACCCATAGCCAGGGTGACCAGATGTCTTGTTTCTAAAGGAGCAGCCCTGCACTGAAGCCATCCTATAGCTGGCCTGACTTTTTATTAAAAACAGACCAATTGTCCCTTACTTTCTGTCTCCCCCCCCCCCATTAGTATAGGTGGTCTGCCAGATCCCTGCTTGCTAGAGGCAGGCGGAGCAGCCCTCTGCCCGCAGCAAGCAGGCTGCTGCTCCAGCCCCTTCCAGTTAACGGTTCACCGGAACTGGTAAGCATCACCCATTAAGGGTGATGCTTACCAGTTAACTGGTTAACCGGTTAACCTTTCTCATCCCTAGAGGTTAGTCATTCCCCCAGGAAACTGATTGTAAAAAGATCACAGAGATGCATTGAGAGGTCAAACTGTGAACTCATTTTTATTCAAATCGCCCAGCTCTCATGGTTATTTATCTGGATTGATGCAGCCGACGATGTCCTTTTTTAATACTACAGGTTGAACCTCTCTAGTCCGGCACCCTCAGGACCTGACCGGTTCCAAACGAGAGAATTTTCTGGACTGTAGGAGGTCGATATTATCTAGCAGCATTACCAACACTTCCACTGTTCAGTGGACTCTTAGGGGACATTTAAGGGTAAATTAGAGCTAAATAACAGAACAAGACTGAGAGCCAGGCTGTAAACAAACTTGGCCACACCCGTGAAAAGCGGACATCCAGCTCACTCAAATCATTCCGGACCACGGATGTTTCCGGACCAGAGAGTTCTGGACTCAACCTGTAACAGTCTTATCATTAATTGAATTGCAGGATGATGGTCAAATAACTGCAGACACAACATGGAAAGTTATGGAAAAATAACATTGAACATTTATTAATTGCCATAATTCAGAAAAGCCAGAGAAGGCCTATTTGTTTAAGAAAAATTTTCTGGGAACAATATAGTCATTCAAGTACTATGTCAGGCCTGCTAATTTTTTTGATGACCAGACATTTTGAGACAACTGTTTTGTAGTCATAAATGTGTGGGGCTGACCTCAGGACCCTGGCTGACAGCCACTAAGGAGGGGCAGCAAGATCCCTGCCATGCAGGGGGCTAACAGCGGGAATCACCCAGCTGACAAAATTGTGGCAAAAGCCTAATATTGCGGAGTCCTGATATTGCAAATGAAGCAGGGCCATGCAGTCATCCGAATCAGCAACATGGCTGATAAAAAATGTGTTTTTATAAACTAAACATATTTTATAAACTAAACTAAACAGAGTGAAAAAGGCAGCAGTAAGGATTGGTTCTTGGCCTGGTGTAAACTGGTGTCGCTCTCTAGAAGAGCCTCTCTGATGTACCCCATGGAAGATTTGGCCCTACGCATTCACGTAAAGTCACAGAATGACTGAGAACACCAAGCTGCCCTGTCTCACCCTTTGGGGTTTCCGCCCCATGTTTGTAGTAGCAGCTGCCTGGCTAATGAGGTCACAGCCGGGGCAGATCGACCATGAATAGCCAACAATCTGGGTGAGACGACCAAAGTCAGGATGGGCTTTGAAGCTGAAGGGCGGTGACCATTTCCCAACGCCCCCATGAAAGCGACTTTAAATCGAAAATAAAATAAGTGGCTGTTTGTTTTCTGCGCTTCAGATCAGAGCCGGTAGAGTGATCAAAGACTCTGATGGAGACTTGAGGAGTGTCTGAACACAGCTTATTGTTTGGGGCTGAACTAACTTGTGGCATTTGGAACAGAGCCGGTGGGAGCTGGCCATCACTTAGCTGTAGTTCCTTACTCCAGCAAGTAAGGTCTGCCTTCAGCGTTATGAAAATGTCTCACTATTTACACCAGGGCTACTCAATATGCAGCCTGTAGCCCGTTTGTTTGCGGCCTCCTGCGCAGTTTGGGTTTACTGTGTGATTTGGGTTGATATGTGTTTTAGTAGTTCAATTCCTGGACTGTTGTGAAGCCAAAACAAAAAAGTAGTCAATAGAATGGTCTTCTGTTGATATGCGTTTTAGTAGTTAAATTCCGGGACTGTCATTGCTCATTACAAGTGCTGTCATATGGGTGGAAATCAGGTAAATATTGCATTTTATAAATATCAGCACAACTGAGTTAAATGGGGCCTGTGTGTTGTGTAGTCTTGCCTTAATCTTTGTATTCATGCCTGTCAGTGTGAAAGAAGCTATTTGCATATATTTGCATATATATTTGCATGTATATGCAACTTAAGTTGCGGCCCATACCATGTGCTGTGAGTATCGTTGTGGCGCCCGGGGCTTCCAAAGTTGAGTAGCCCTGATTTACACCTTAGCAACCAGACTATAAGAACATAAGAATGGCCAGACTGGGTCAGACCGATGGCCCAGCTAACCCAGCATCCTGTCTTCCAACCATGGCCAGTGCCAGGTGCCCCAGAGGGAATGAACAGATCAGAGAATCATCAAGTGATCCACCCCCCCATCGCCCATTCCCAGCTTCTGACAAACAAAAGCTAGAGACACCATTCCTAACAGCCATTGATGGACCTAACCTCCAGGAACTTAGGTAATTCTCTTTTGAACTGCGTTAGTGTCTTGGACTTCACAGCATCTTCTGATAAAGCGTTCCACAGGCTGTCCGTGTGTCATGTGAGGAAATACTTTGTTTTGTTTATTTTTATACCTGCTGCCTATTCATTTCATTTGGTGACCCTTAGTTCTTGTGTCATGGGAATGAGTAAATTCTTTATCTGCTTTCTCTAAACCAGTCATGATTTTATAGACCTCTATTACATCCCTACTTAGTTGTCTCTTTTCCAAGCTGAAAAATCCCAGGCTTATTAATCTCTCCTCATGCAAAAGCTGTTCTATACCCCTGATCATTTTTGTTGCCCTTTTCTGTACCTGTTCTAGGGTTGCCAGATGGTTTAACCAAAAATACCGAACACCGCCTCCCCCTCCGCGCAAAAAAAACCACTGGGGAAAAATTCTGTTGAGGGGGAAAAAAAGGGGGGAGACCAACATTGTTGAGCAACAAAAAAAAAGGACTCCGAGAGTTATTAAGCAAAAAAAAAAAAAAAAAATTAAAAAATAAAACAGCATGGCCCCTTTCAGTGCATGCAGAGTCAGAATAGGGATAGGAACAGGGGAGTGATTGAGCACTAAGACCCAGGGAAGGCATTGCTTCCCCTTGGTCTTTAGGCTTTTTTGCCAGCAGCCATTTTGTTTTCTTGATCAAGCCAGAACGCAGGTTCCCTGCGGAACCAGGTAAGCAGTGGGTCCGGGGGCTGGGGGAGGTGGGTGTCGGGTGTCAGGGAAGGCCGGGGGCTGGGCCCAGTTGCCAAGTGTGTCGTAGGGTTGCCAGGTGTCCGGTATTTTTGCCTCGTGGCAGAGGGAAAAAACAGAAAATACCGGCCATTTTAGGTGTCCAGTATTTTCTGAATTTTTTTTACCAGACAGGAGGCACAAATACTGGACTGTCCGGGTCAATACCGGACATCTGGCAACCCTAACCTGTTCCAATTCCAATACAGCTGTTTTTTGAAAGGGGGTAACCACATCTGCACGCAGTATACAACTTGTGGGCCTACCATGGATTTTTAGAGAGGCTGTGACGACGCGTTGGGGTCCCCTGACTCCTGCACCCCCGTAATGGCACGAACAGACTCCACCAGCCCGTAGAATGGAGGGAGTTTATTCCTTCTCCAGGATACAGCACAGCACAGCACAGCACCGATGTAATCTGGTTACAGGGCAGGTCTAGGATGCCTCAGCCCCCCTTGAGATGGGGGGTAGGCTGGGCCCTAAATCCCAGCCCCTGGCTTAGGCTGGTTCCTCCATGATCCCAGACCGAAACTAAACTAACTCTCTTCCAGCCCTGCCCCAGCCCGGCAGCAATCCACCTTCCTTTGTTTCTCTCCCTTGGGGGTAGCTGGTCAGACAGGTTGAGAGACCCTCTTAGCATAATGACTCATCCTTCTGGGCTGTGGTACCGATGGCAGCCATTGGGGATTACCACAGAGCCAGCATAGGAACTAGCCAGATACCCCCACTACGTCACAGAGGCAATATGGTATTTCCTGTCTTATTATCTAGTCCTTTCTTAACAGTTCTCAACGTTCTGTTGACTTTTTTGAGTGCTGCTGCACGCCGAGTAGATGTTTTCAGAGAACTATCCACAATGACATCAACATCTCTCTTTTGAGTGGTAACAGCTAATTTAGACCCCATCATCGTATATGTATGGTTGGGATTATGTTTTCCAATGTGTATTATTTTGCATTTATCAGCACTGAATTTCATCTGCCATTTTGTTGTCCAATCACCCAGTTTTATAAGACCCCTCTGTAACTCTTTTAATTTCCTTTGGACTTATTTATCTTAAGTAGTTTTGTATTATCTGCAAATTTTGCCACCTCACTGTTTGTTCCTTTTTCCAGGTCATTTATGAACAGCGCTAGTCCCAGTATAGACCCCTGTGGGGCACTGCTATTTACCACTCTCCATTCTGAAAACTGACCATTTATTCCTACCCTTTCTTTCTTATCTTTTAAACAATTACTGATCCTTCCCTCTTATCCCATGACAGTTTACTTTGTTTAAGGGCCTTTGATGAGGGACTTTGTCAAAGGCTTTCTGGAAATCTAAGTACACTACATCCACTGGATCTCTCTTGTCCACAGGCTTGTTGGCCCTCTCAAAGAATTCTAGTAGATTAGTGAGGCATGATTTTCCTTTACAAAAACCATGTTGACTCTCCCTGACAAATCGTGCTTAGTGCTTATCTAGGTGTCTGATCACTCTGTTCTGTTCTGTAATTGCCAGGATTGCCTCTGGGGCCTTTTAAAAAAATTGGCATCACATTAGCTATTCACCTGTCATCTGGTCCAAAAGCTGATTTAAATGCAAGGTTACAGCACCGGTTAGTAGTGCTGCAATTCCACATTTGAGTCCTTCAGAACTCAGCTGGTCCTAGTGACCTATTACTGTCCATGACCATGTTAGAGAATCATGGTCTGCTTTCTCTTTCAGTTCCCTCCATCGCTGCTGGGCTCTCCTCCCCTCTGTTTCCTTTCAACAGTCAGTTTGCATGACACTGGCTGAATTCCCCACTGCTGTGGCCTGAGTGTGCTAAAGGAAGGTTACAGATGCAGGGAAGACTTATCCAAACATTGCTCAGCTTGGAAAATAGGCATATTTTATTGATAAAAAAATACCCAGTGAATTGCTCAATCTCAGAGAAGGAGAAATGTGTGAAGAGAGTCCAATAAAAACAGCTCTGTGACTCTTCTAGGCTGAGGCAGGTTGGAAGCAGCTGGGTTTTCTTTACCTTGGCACAGTGAACGAGACAGCAGAACATGAGCAAACAGAAGGTCTGTCTGAGGAGCAGGCCCGGCATGCAGGAAGTAGAGGGCTTTCGAAGCACCTAAGAAACAGGAAGGCATATTTGACCATCTCCGGTATTCTGGCATTTCAGGTCACGCTTAGTTTAGGTTACGCTGCAGACGTCAGATGATAATGGCCCAGTCATGTGACTTGCTGGTGGAACGAGGAAATGGTGAATGGCTCGCATCTACTGTACGGAAGCACCTGACTTTTTGGAAGCCCTGCTTGTGCCCCATGTCTGTTGAGTGAAGCACAAGGAGCTCAGATGACTGGTATAAATTCAATATAAGCAAAGGTCACTGATGGGGCCACATCTGGCGTACGGCATCCAGTTCTGGGCCCCCCATTGCAGAAAGGATGTGGGTGCATTGGAGAGAGTTCAGTGGAGGGCAACCAAAATGTTGAGGGGGCTGGAGCACATGATTTACGAGGAGAGGCTGAGGGATTTGGGTTTATTTAGTCTGCAAAAGAGAAGAGTGAGGGGGGATTTGAGAGCAGCTTTAACTACCTGAAGGGGGGTTCCAAAGAGGATGGAGAGAGGTTGTTTTCAGTGGTGACAGATGACAGAACGAGGAGCAATGGTCTCAAGTTGCAGTGGGGGAGATCTAGGTTGGATATTAGGAAAAACTATTTCACCAGGAGGGTGGTGAAGCACTGGGATGGGTTCCCTAGGGAGGTGGTGGAATCTCCATCCCTAGAGGTGTTTAAGTCCCAGCTTGACAAAGCCCTGGCTAGGTTGGTTTAGTTAGGGTTGGTCCTGCTCTGGGTAGGGGGCTGGACTCGATGACTCCTGAGGTCTCTGCCAGCCCTGGGATTCTGCGATTCTATGATCACCCGAGTGCAGAGGTGGGTTTTCTGTGTGCTGCTGCACGGTTGCTTCGCACAGAGGTGACCTTCATCCACGGTGAGTCTGTTTCTCAGTGGAGTCTCCACTCTCACCCCGGATCCCTCCGCCTACCAAGCCACCTCTGGCAGTAAAAGGGGCTAGTTCAGCAGACAGCCTCTGACTGACCCCCCTGCCCCTTCTGGATGGAAGGAGGGACCTGTTTTTAATTGGTTAGCCGACAGGCACATGCCATCCTAACAGAAGAGCGTTAAGCAACATCTGCTGACAAGCGGCAACTGGGATGGCCAATAGGTAGGGGCTGGCTCTGCATAACGTAGCTGCTATTCTAGAAATATTATTGCCTTTTGCGGGACTTGCAGGCCCATGCAAATGAGAAGGCCAAATATTGGTTGGGTAGCAGCTTTATATTCAAGAGACCCATAAATAAGAGCTCTAATTTTACAAGGCGTCTGGTCCTGCTCCATCAAAGACAAGTGGAGTTTTGCTGTTGATTGAGGAGGCGGAAGGATCAGGACTGAGACAATGAAGGTGTTTTCTGTAAGGAGCGGCAGGCCTGAGTCCTGCCGATGAATTTCTAACACACGGCAGAGAGGCTGGTAGAGTGTTTGGTGCTAAGAACTAGAGAGAGGCATACATCTGAACAGCTGGACGCTGGCTGAAGTTACTATCCCAGACTGAATGTGGTCATTGGCTCTTTATGATGCTCGAATTCCTGAGTGATGTGTCACGTAGAGTCGTGGTGTCCAGCACACTAATCACTAGCCACATAAGAAGGGCCATACTGGGTCAGACCAAAAGTCCATCTAGCCCTGTATCCTGTCTGCCGACAGTGGCCAGTGCCAGGTGCCCCAGAGGGGGTGGACCCAAGACAATGATCAAACGATTTGTCTCCTGCCATCCCTCTCCAGCCTTTGACAAACAGAGGCCAGGGGCATCATTCCTTACCCCCTGGCTAATAGCCTTTTATGGACCTAACCTCCATGAATTTATCTAGCTCTTTTTTAAACTCTGTTATAGTCCTGGCCTTCACAGCCTCCTCTGGCAAGGAGTTCCACAGGTTGACTGTGCGCTGTGTGAAGAAGAACTTTCTTTTATTAGTTTTAAACCTGCTACCCATTAATTTCATTTGGTGTCCTCTAGTTCTTATATTATGGGAACAAGTAAATTACTTTTTTTTATTCACCCTCTCCGCACCACTCATGATTTTATAGACCTCTATCATATCCCCCCTCAGTCTCCTCTTTTCTAAACTGAAAAGTCCCAGTCTCTTTAGCCTCTCCTCATATGGGACCCATTCCAAACCCCTAATCATTTTAGTTGCCCTTTTCTGAACTTTTTTTTCTAATGCCAAAATATCTTTTTTGAGGTGAGGAGACCACATCTGTACGCAGTATTCAAAATGTGGGCATACCATAGTTTTATAAAGGGGCAATAAGATATTCTGTGTCTTATTTTCTATCCCTTTTTAAATAATTCCTAGCATCCTATTTGCTTTTTTGACTGCCACTGCACACTGCATGGATGTTTTCAGAGAACTATCCACGGTAACTCCAAGATCTCTTTCCTGATTAGTTGTAGCTAAATTAGCCCCCATCATATTATATGTATAGTTGGGTTGTTTTTTTTCAAAAGTGCATTATTTTACACTTATCCACATTAAATTTCCGTCGCCATTTTGTTGCCCAATCACTCAGTTTGGTGAGATCTTTTTGAAGTTCTTCACATGTGGCAGTTTGGCCAGTTGAGTGTGGCTAGTTGGCTCACACAATTATTTACATTTTCAGAATAGTGTGGCTAGTTCGCCATAGCAGTAGGCACTGCAGTGGCTACTGCTTCAGGACTGGTTGGACCCCCCAGGTAGAGGGACTGTACGTAGGCATATAATCATCTGAGTGTCACGTCAGAAGGCACTAACTCTTGTGCTTTGGGGGTATTGTGATCTGAGTCTACCTCAGAATCCTAATTTGTGACTAGTCCCCTGCTCAAATCAAAACCGAACTCTGCCTGTGAAACTGGCTTGGTCTCTATTTGAAAAAAAATAGAGACTCCTTTCAAGGGACCAAATTTAGATTAATTCCCAGAACCAGTCACCCAGCCTCATTCAACAACACTGCACACCAGGGCTTCACCAGGGCAAGGTTTAGATAAAAGCAGTTCTTTGATGCCTCTGCTCTCCAGCTGGGAACTGGCTTGCTACCTAGCAGACAAAAGCCAGACAAAAGACTCTGGGCCGTTACATTTATCCACATGGATGTCTTGGTTATTTTAGCGAGTTGTTTCAGAGATTTCTGTAACGAGGCCTCAGCCCAGTCTCCCTATTTCTGAGTGCAGTTGTGCATGTGTTGCACCCTCTCTCTCTCTCCCCACACCTAGCTGGGCTAGATGTGCCCTCGGCCCTGGGAAGGGGGCCAGCCCAGAATTCTCCCACACGAGGGGAATCCCTCCTCCCCCTTGTCCCTTTAGCACAGTTTCAAAGTGGCTTTGTGCTGCTCCACCAGAGCCACACGACCTCTGCGGGGCCCAGTGTTTGGCCTGTGCCGTACAATGTATGTACTCTGGAAGGCATATGAAAACCAGCCCCCCACGGGCGCTCACACTGCTCCCAGTCTGGTTGGACCTGTGGCTGGGCATCTCAGGGCACAGTTCTGGCTGAAACCCAGAGGTGGCAGGTGTAAAACAAACCTACGCAGCACTTCTTCACACCATGCTCTGTCAACCTGTGACGGGGGAAGTTGTGAAGGCCAAAACTGAAAGTGGGTTCCAAAAAGCATTACTAGGGAAATTCACAGAGGATAGGACCATTGGTGGCTATTAGCCAAGAGGGCCAGGGATGCAACCTTATGATCTGGGTGTCCCCAAACCTCCAAGTGCCAGAAGTGGGGACTGGATGACCTGGGATGCATCACTCAAAAATTATCCTGTTTTCTTCATTCCCTTTGAAGTACCTGGCACTAGCCAACTTTGGAAGACAGGACATTGGGCTAGATGGACCATTGCTCAGACCCAGCCTTATCTTTTAAACAAGTGTCTTTGCTGGTAGGACAGGAACTTCTCACTGGGACTTGCTCATGCATGATGACCGGACCCTGGGAGGGTCGCTCTGCCATTGCTCAGGGGTAGAAGGTCATAGACTTGGCTCCATCTCTGCCTCATTTTTTCCAGGAGATGGGTCTAGAGCTCTCATTAGTGGGGCAGAAACTCCTGAGTCCCATGTTCCTAAACAAGACCCCCATGGTGAAGATCGCTAAGAAATATGATCACATGGGTTGTGCAGGTGAAAATGAGCTACTGGCCATATGCCCTGTCCCACATGCTAGATGCATCACAGCAGGGCTGGTCATGCCACAGGAATTAAGGTGGCATCCATGTCTCCACCTTAATCCCTAACATTGAAGAGTTTATAATTTAGCCATAAGAACTCATTCTGGGCTATGCGTTTTACACCTCTCTAACTCATTTTTGGCTTTTTTCTTAATACCCAAAGCTCTCAAGCTCCAGTCTGCGAGCTCAGAATGGGGACCTAGTGCCTTTGGAGAACTCATTTAGAAAAGTGGCTTCTGTAGATCCGTAAGATAGGTTGAACCTCTCTAGTCCGGCACTCTCTGGTCCAGCAACATCCGTGGTCCAGCATGATTTTAGTTAGCCGGATGTCCACTTATCACGGGTGTGGCCAAGTTTCCCGCGGTCCCGTAAAGTTTGTTTACAGCCACCAGGCCTGGCTCTCAGTGTTCTGTGCTGTAATTTAGCTCTAATTTACCCGAAATGTCTTCTAAGAGCCCAGTGAGCAGTAGAAGGGTTGGTATTGCTGCTAGACAATAGTCACCTCTCATGGTTTGGCAAATTCTCTGGTTCGGCACTGGTCAGGTCTTGAGGGCGCCGGACTAGAGAGGTTCAACCTGTCATAACTTCTGCCTAAAATTAATCTGGACTTTCAGTCCAGAGATGAGGGAGCCCATGAGCTATACTCATTGTCACCGACCCTGCAGCAGTTCTCCTGCATTGTGCCAAGGGTCGTCTTACTCAACAAGCCCCATCAAAATATTAATCGATATGCTAAGCTGCTTGAAATTGTCGTGAGCCACCGGCGGGATCAGGAAAACCACATACCTCCCCACGGCCTGACACACCGTGTGAAATTCAGGACTCGCCCTTTGGGATACAAGCACATGGTTGCACTAGACTAATGGCCATCAGTCCTCCAGAGAGTCAAACATGTGCTGCAGGCAGAGACTGGAGGGACTAAGGCTCACCAGTGCCCGAGGCCCTGACATCGTCAGGGAAGGAGAGGTGTTTTGCTGTGCTAGTGGGAATCTGGGAACCAAATGCTTGGATGCGATAGCAAAAATGAAGAACTTTCAGGGGGTGGCCGAGTTAGTCTGCGCAGGATAAACTTAAACAACAACAAATAGCCTGGTAGCACTTTGTAGACTAACAAATCATGTCGATGGGATCATGAGCTTTCGTGGGCACAGCCCCCTTCTTCAGATGACCGGAGTTTTGAGTTTAGGATGTGCAGACCCAAAATAAATAGGGGAGAACAGAGAGGGGGGAAGGAAAAAGAGAAGGGGGCGGGAAACAAGGAGCAGAGAATATGACAATATCAAAGGGAAAACCAAATATTTAAAATGAAGAACGTTTGCCAACCGGGGGCATCTAAATACACAGGGTGGGTGACCGAAGTGGGGGGAGGCGGCAAGGGAGCCCATGTAACCGGTAGTTTTCTCTCTTCATGATTCCTGGGGAAGGTTCCTGCAGAGGAGAGTGTGGTGCCGCAAGTGTGGTGTATGTACAGAGAGTGTGGTGTATGTACAGATGATCTAGTGGAACGAATGTTGAGGCTGATCACTGGCCATGTGGGTTCTGTCACCGACTTCCGGGGTGGCCTTGGTTAAATCACAGAACTTCCCCATCTTTCACTTAGCTTCTGTATGGAAAACAAGGATCACAGGGCAGGGTTTGGTCCTGCTCTAATCACCTGGGTATTTCCCTGGCATAATGTTTGGTCCAGGTCGCTCCTGGCAGCTCCTGGGTCGGGTGTGTGTCCCAAGTCCTGCTGTGCTCCACCCATCCCTGTCCAGTGTCACAAATGCACCAGTTAGAGCAGCCATCAGACTGTGCCAAGGGCTGAGCTGGCCAGGATGGAGTCACACCACCTGGTCTCCCACTGCACACTCCAGGAACTGCACTGAGGTCAGCTTGGCTAAAGCTATGGATTTGGAGATCACGCTGCTTTGTATCGCCAAGATCTAGCGAGGAAAATGTCCGTGTAAGCACAAAGTACTATTATTAGTTACCCTGTGGGGTATTGCAACCTCCCTGTAATCACTGGTGACCTAAAGAAGAAATCCAGTGATCCAGAAACGTATGTTTAACAATCTGCATGCAAGGTATAAATCACGGGAACAGTGGCTTATGGAAATGCAACTAATCTCCTGCCAAATGTAGTAACAGCAGAGAACAAAACCAGGTCATTAGATGCATTGAATACAGCCCCTGGTGTGTTTGTCATCAGTTACAGCTCCTACCGTTCGCTAGGCTTTGCTTATGCTACTGTCCCTTCTCCTATCAAGTGGTGAAATGAATCAAGTCTCACTAGCAGCTGAAGCTTAAATGATTTAAGGGGAGTTCTATTTAATAGATCGCAGTTTGGCCCAACATGCTAGAACTACAGTGAACAAACAGTGCACGGAAAAAATGCGTCTGGCAGACAAAGCCCTCCTGCTGTGAATCATGCCCGCCAGGAGCAAGGTGGCAGATAACAAAGGACCCAAAAAGCAGAGCTAGAGCCTACTCTGGCAAAGAGAGAGCATCCATGTTTGGAAATGATTTCTGCCCCCAGGTTCAGCCTACTAAATGAGCTACAGACGAAGGTCATGATGGGACTAGAAAGCCATACTGCACCCAGCCTTCATGTAAGTGACCATGCCAAAGGGCAGATCTACACTTACTCAGAGATCAATGCTCTGGAGATGGATCTTTCAGGGTTCGATTTAGTGGGTCTAATAAGGACCCACTAAATCAACCACTGATGGAGCCCCCGTCGACCTCAGTACTCCACCAGGTCGCCAGGAGTAAGGGAAGTCAATGGGAGAGTTTCTCCCATTGACCTCTCACAGTGGGAGTACCTTAGAAAGTCATCCTAAGGTACGTCGACTCCAGCTATGCTATTCTCGTAGCTGAAGTTGCTTATCATAAGTTGATTTTCTCTGGTAGCACAGACCTGCCCAAAGTCTCCTGCATGGGACTGAGGGGATGAAACAGACACAGCGAAACACTGAGACTTCTCAAAGGAGCCAAACTCTATTGCATTTCAATGGGAGTTGGGCACCTAATTTCCCTGGATAATCCTGGATCCCTTGAAATCAGTGGGTAAGCTCTCATTCAGTGGGCAGAGGTTCTGGCCCTAAAACATGACAATCCTGAATTAGCAACACCACAACTTCTTCTAGGGCAAAACTCTGGAATGGCAGAGGGTGATGGAGAAACTCCTAGAGACATTTCTAACTTCATCAGTTTCAGTTCATAGAACACTAGAACTAGAAGGGACCTCGAGAGGTCATCAAGTCCAATCCCCTGCCTTCACGGCAGGACCAAGCACCATCTAGATCAGGGCTACTAGATCAGGGCCTGCAGCCCGTTTGTTTGTGGCCCGTGATGCGGTTTGGGCTCAATACACGGGGCTCAATACGCGGCCCGCAGGTGGTATCCTTTGAACATGGCCTCCACTGGGAACACACTCCACAATGGCGAGTCAATAGAATGGTCTTCCGTTGATATGTGTTTTAGTAGTTCAATTCCTGGACTGTCATTGTTCATTACAAGTGCTGTCATACGGGTGGGAATCGGGTAAATATTGCATTTTATTAATATCAGCAGAACTGACTTAAATGGGGCCTGCGTGTTGTGTCGTCTTGCCTTAATCTTTGTATTCACGCCTGTCAGTGTGAAAGAAGCTATTTGCATATATTTGCATATATATTTGCATGTACATGCAACTACACTTAAGTTGCGGCCTAGAGGACACTCTCTAAGAAAGGCAGGATGCTCCAATGATCAGGCCAGTAGCCAGGAGCCCTGGTTCAGTTCTTTGGGTATGTCTTCACTACAGGCTGGATCGACGGGCAGTGGTCAGTCCAGCAGGGGGCGATAGACACGAGAAATTGAATGCTCTCCCGTCAACTCCTGTACTCTGCCAGAACGAGAAGAGCAAGCGGAGCCAGCTGTCGACTTACCACAGTGAAGACACCACGGTAAGCAGACCTAAGTGCCTCGATGTGAGGGATGTTAGTCACGTAGCTGAAGTCGCGTAACTGAAGTCGACGGCCCGCAGGAGTGTATGTGGACGAGGCCTTTGTGCTGGTACAGACTTCCTGTGGGACCCTAGGCAAGTCACTGTGGGACCCAGGTGTGGCAGGTATAAGAGGCAGTGGAAGGCTCTGCCTTCCCAAACCGCCAGCCTGGCCCCGCCCACATTCCGCTACTGTAGCCGTACTGGGGGGCGGAGCCTTGCTGCTCCCAGCTCCCTCTCCTCCCCGTGTTCCGGGGCCAGGAGGCTGGGTCTGTGCGCCACCCTACCTCCCTGTACTCTGGGGCCGCGGAGGCTAGGGCCACACGCCCTCCTCCCTCCCCATGGTCTGGGGGTGGGGCCTGGGCAAAAGGGGTGGGGCTGGGGGCTTGCCTTCCCCACCCCTACCTTAGAATCATAGAACCATAGAGCTGGAAGAGACCTCGGGAGTCATCAAGTCCAGCCCCCTGCCCAAGGCAGGACCAATCCCAACTAAATCAACCCAGCCAGGGCTTTGTCAAGCTGAGACTTAAAAACCTCTAAGGATGGAGACTCCACCCCCTCCCTAGGGAACCCATTCCAGTGCTTCATCACCCTCCTAGGAAATAGTTTTTCCTAATATCCAACCTAGACCTCTCCCACCACAACTTGAGCCCATTGCTCCTTGTTGTGCCATCCGTCACCACTGAGAACAGCCTCTCTCCATCCTCTTTGGAACCCCCCTTCAGGAAGTTGAAGGCTGCTCTCAAATCCGCCCTCACTCTTCTCTTCTGCAGACTAAACAAACCCAAATCCCTTAGTCTCTCCTCATAGGTCATGTGCTCCAGCCCCCTCATCATTTTGGTCGCCCTTCGCTGGACCCTCTCCAATGCATCTACATCCTTTCTATAGTGGGGGGCCCAGAACTGGACACAACACTCCAGATGTGGTCTCACAAGAGCCGAATAAAGGGGAATAATGACATCTCTGGATCTGCTGGCAATGCTCCTCCTAATGCAGCCTAATATGCCATTAGCCTTCTTGGCTACAAGGGCACGCTGTTGACTCATATCCAGCTTCTCATCCACTGTAATCCCCAGGTCCTTTTCTGCAGAACTGCTACTTAGCTGGTTGGTCCCCAGCCTGTAACAATGCTTGGGATTCTTCCCCTACAGTGGGACAGCTTTTTAAAGATAGGTAGGCGCCCATCTCCCATTGAAATAACTGACTTAAAAATCTGCCCCGGTGACGTAGGGGGATAAAAGTACAGCCCTGCTGTACTGAGACGCAGTGCTGAGGGGGCCCAAAGGTCTCTGAGGCTATGTCTAGACTGCAGGCTTCTTTCGGAAGAAGCTTTTCTGGAAGAGATCTTCCGGAAAAACGTCCGTCAAAAGAGAGCGTCTACACAGTAAAAGCACAACGAAAAAGTGATGTACTTTTTCGAAAGAGAGCGTCCACATTGATTGGATGCTATCTCGCATTTCAGCTGTGATTACTGTGGATGGAGTGGTCACCAGGGCACCTGTGCTTTTTCCTGGACGCCTCTTCTTTCGAAAAAACACTCTCTTCCGCGTCCCCACACACGCCTTTTTCAGAAAAAGGCTTCTTCCTCATAGAATGAGGTTTACCGCGGTCGGTAAAACCCCTCTGTTCTTTTGAGTTTCTGTCAAAAGAACACAAAAGCAGTGTGGACGTAAGAATTGTTTTTCCGGAAAAACGGCTGTTTTTCCGGAAAAACTGCAGTGTAGACATATGCTAAGATAGGTATATCCTTGTCATACATAGTGTTTTCTTCTGCTTAGCCTGCTCCTCAGGGTTTTCCTGTGGGTCGTGTTGATTTAGACCAAGGCTATTAAAAATCTTGCAACAGTTCTCAACACAGATGGGGTAAGAACAATCTGCTGCCGGAAATACACTCTTTGTTTTCAGCCAGGCAGGTTCTTCCAGACCGCCTCTGCTAAGCTCCTGCTGTGTTCTACTCACTCCTTAGACGGCTGCATTTCGCTAGCCCTTGGAGTCTTTCTTGTCCACCCTTCGTGCAGTGTGTGAAACTTTTACGGTGCAGCTACACTGCACCATTATTTCGAAATAACAATGTGAGCATCTACACAGCAATTCCGCTATTTCGAAATAAATTCAAAATAACGGGCGGCGTATTCCGACTTCTGTAAACCTCATTCCATGAGGAATAACCCCTCTTCCAAAATAGCTATTTCAGAATAGCAGTAGTGTGGATGCTCCGGCTGCTGTTTTGAAATAGCTCCTCCCTAGAGCCATGCAATTAATTACTCCCCAGTGCTTCCAGGGGCTCTAAATTGAGGCAGTGCATCCACATTAGGGGATCCTGCCTCAGTTTAATTTTGAGTCTTCCCTGCAGTGTAGACACGCTATTTTGAAATAAGCTATTTCGGAGTATTTCTTCTGGAATGGCTTATTTCAAAATAAGTGCACAGTATAGACACATCCTTAGAGATTCTGTGGGAGGAAAGGTGCTACATCCAAAATATGATTGTTACTTATGTAATTAACTATTATTCATAAATCACCAGCTGCCTAGATTAGGCCTGGGGGCTCTTTTAGTCTGCACTATTCCAGGACAGGCATTTCTTCATGAGAAGGTACGCATTGTATTCCCCAGGATTTTTAATGTGGTTGTTTGTTTGAAGTAAGGCGTTGGGAAAAATCTGACTCCAGGGAAGCAGTGGGTAAATATGAGCCAGGGTTGGGCTGGAGCCATTGACGTGGGAAACAAAAAAACACCTGGAATTTCTCCCTGTTTCTGGCCACAATCAGTCTTGAGACTTCTCTCAGTGATTTTTTTTTTGCAAACTCTTTAGAAATGAACAGCCAGAGCTGCTGGCGTGGGATTGTGGTTGGAACTAGGCCTCTGGGACCTCGAAAGCAGGCTGGTTCTAAAAGGGTTCACTTCTCCTCAGTGCGGCTTCCTTTTAGCCACCCCCCTCAGCCCCTACAGCCATTTTGGCTTGGACCCCAGCAGGCAGCTGCGCACGGCGAAGCTCGTTAGCCTTTCGGAAGAAGGCATATCGATAAGACGGCCTGCCCCCCACCCAGTTTGGTCTGGTTTGATGGAGACGTTTGAGTTCCATCGCGTTCTGCCATGCACACGCTATGTTCCATTTCCCATGGCTGGCAAAAGTCACTACGGCAGAAATAGGCCTGCTGAGCTATAGAGATTGTTGTTCATGCTGGCCTCTGGTGGGACTCGCGTGCATATCCTCACGATTAGTCTTCAAATTCCCTCCCCCACTTTGCCTTATTGATGAACTTGCCTCACGCTCCAGCATAAAACCCATGAACAGCATTTGCTGGCACTTTGCATGTTCCCAGACTTCCTTCCTGTAGCCCCTTTTTGTCCCTGCTCCTGCTTCCTGCAGCCTCAAAGAGAGGCTTGGCCAACCCCCAACACACACACACACTGCACCCCCCTCTTGGTTTACAGACTAGCAGACTTACCTGCCCTTGTCCGGGTCCTTCAGGGCAGGGGGCTGGCGGTGTGGGGGGTGCAGGAGTTAGGTCAGCGGTTTGGGGATGTGGGGAACGTAACTGGCTCTGTGGACGTGGGAAAGTCAGTGGATGTGATATACCTTGACTTTAGCAAGGCTTTTGATACAGTCTCCCACAATATTCTTGCCAGCAAGTTAAGGGAATGTGGATTGGATAAATGGACGGTAAGATGGATAGAAAGCTGGCTAGAAGGCCGGGCCCAGCGGGTAGTGATCAACGGCTCAATGTCAGGATGGTGGTTGGTTTCTAGCGGAGTGCCCCAAGGTTCAGTTCTAGGACCAGTTTTGTTCAATATCTTTATTAATGATCTGGATGAGGGGATGGATTGCACCCTCAGCAAGTTTGCGGATGATACTAAGCTAGAGGGAGAAGTAGATACGCGTGAGGGCAGAGATAGGGTCCAGCGTGACTTAGACAAATTGGAGGATTGGGCCACAAGAAATCTGACGAGGTTTAACAAGGACAAGTGCAGAGTCCTGCACTTGGGACGGAAGAATCCCAAGCATTGTTATAGACTGGGGACCAACCAGTTAAGTAGTAGTTCTGCAGAAAAGGACCTGGGGATTACAGTGGATGAGAAGCTGGATATGAGTCAACAGTGTGCCCTTGTAGCCAAGAAGGCTAATGGCATATTAGGCTGCATTAGGAGGAGCATTGCCAGCAGATCCAGAGAAGTGATTATTCCCCTTTATTCGGCTCTGGTGAGGCCACATCTGGCGTACGGCGTCCAATTCTGGGCCCCCCATTGCAGAAAGGATGCGGGCGCATTGGAGAGAGTTCAGTGGAGGGCAACCAAAATGTTGAGGGGGCTGGAGCACATGATTTACGAGGAGAGGCTGAGGGATTTGGGCTTATTTAGTCTGCAAAAGAGAAGAGTGAGGGGGGATTTGAGAGCAGCTTTAACTACCTGAAGGGGGGTTCCAAAGAGGATGGAGAGAGGCTGTTCTCAGTAGTGACGGATGGCAGAACAAGGAGCAATGGTCTCAAGTTACAGTGGGGGGAGGTCCAGGTTGGATATTAGGAAAAACTATTTCCCTAGGAGGGTGGTGAAGCACTGGAATGGGTTCCCTAGAGAAGTAGTGGAGTCTCCATCCCTGGAGGTGTTTAAGTCTCGGCTTGACAAGGCCCTGGCCGGGTTGATTTAGTTGGGATTGATCCTGCCCAGAGCAGGGGGCTGGACTTGATGACCTCCTGAGGTCTCTTCCAGCTCTATGGTTCTATGATTCTATGAACGCAGGAGGCTGGAGATGGGGGGGTGAGAGTGAGGGTTGGGGGGGTGAGGAGAGGCTCAGGGTAGGGGAGTCCCATCCATCCCATCCAGCACAGGCCTTTTCTCTCCGCTACCCCCAGGGCCCCCCAGCCGCCAGGGCCTTTTTTCTCCCCTCAGCCCTGCCCCAGCCAGCAAGGGCCTTTTTTCTCCCTCCAGCCTCCCCGTGGCCACCAGAGGCCTCCTCCCTCCCCCTCTCCTGGTGCAGCAGCCAAGGGCTGGGAGGAGGAGAAACATTTTGGGGCAGGGAGGCTATTTACCCGGTGTGCTAGCAGGCAAAGTGGCAGAGCCCTGCTGGCCACTCCCTTGGTGGTACAGCTGCCCCAGTGGACACACTGCGGGAAGCTCTCCCCTGCCGGCTCGCTGCCCCCAGTGGCCACTCTCATAGCACGTCCCTCTGAACAACAGCCCCTCCCTCTGCATGTTATGGAAAACACTCCTTTTCCTGTGGCTTCCGGTTGTCCCGGCACAGCCGAGCCCTGACCTTGCTTTACGTTAGGAGAAGAGGAAGCTGCCTACCAAATTGTGGTGGCCCTAGCTCTTATCATTTAGAAGTTCTTCAACAAACGGACTCTCAGACAGACACACAGACAGACAGACACACTCTAAAATAGAGAGAGAGATAGGCTGGACCTTGTAGGGCTCGCCTGGTCTGGGGAGTCAGCAAAAGTAGCTGTGGGAGGGAGACTGGAAACGCGTCACACAAGCCTGTGGAACTGAATAGGAAAGACAGCTCTGCTAGCCAGTTCTAAAGGCTGGTTTTAATATGCCGTCATTCTGTATTGATTTCCCTAGGACCTTTCCATATGGAGCTGACCTAACGGCCTGCAAGTCAAACTAGCCCAACTAACGGACCCAGATTCGAGGTTGCAGGTATTTTTTTTAATTGATTTGATCCTTCTCCAAGTTTCCTTGCCTAGAGTTCGTCTGCCAAATGTTGTCGAGAATTGCTTGTTTGTACCAGGCGTTTTATACCACATCTGGCCCACAGTAAGAAACGATTTTCACTGCGGAGCCCTAAAGGCCTTTTGCTTCACATTTCTTTCTAAGCACGTTGGCAACAGACCAAACGTTTCCTGGTCGTGCCTCTAAGAAGGCTCCGCTGCCCAAGCCACGTAACGGGAAACCGAGGCCCAGACGGTAACATTCTGAGGATGATGCTGTTGTGTGTGGCATAGCTCGCTTGGCCCACAAGTCAGGCATGTGACAGCTTTTTCAAGCCTTTTCCAGATGTAATTAACTCGATCCCTCGTGGAGGGCATTTCAGTCAACATCAGATTAACTTCCAGTATAGACAGATGCCTTCCCGGGATTTCCTGGTATGCTCCTCTGTGCTCTCTGACAGCAAATCCTTGGTGTATTTATTTATAATGCAGAACAGAGCTCTGCAAAAGCAATAGGAAAGCTAATTGCATCTAACCTATTAAATGTGCATGCTTTGTCAGAGCTGGCCTCCCTAAATTACGACTCAGGCTTTGTGTACAGAAGGAAGAAGAAAACTGAAGAAATGGTGCTTAGTTAGCTCACCTCACACCAATGCTCCCTCTATTTTTTCCAGCCATGCGTGGAACAAATTTTGTTACACGCACCGAGGCATGTGCTGATGTGCACCACCAATAGAACACATGCTACCAGCTGTGGGCGCTCTGCTAATCAGCTGGGTGGCATTTGATCTCTCCTGGGCGGCTGCCCAAGTGCTCAGCTTACAGGGAACACTGGTTCATACTGTTTAACCCCATTATACTTCCAATCTATAGCCAGCCATGCTGGTTTGTGAAGCAAAAGCCGATCAATTGCAGCAGAACTATTCAGGACTATACCTCTGTGAAGATGGGCCCCTAGAACAATCAAGACCTAAAAGGCTTAAGGGGCTGCATTCAGTTGGCTGGATGATAAGGACGGTGTGCTTGCTTCCCCAGGGAGGAAGCGGCGTGAGCTTAGCAGAGTACTTTTGATTTCAGTTTGATTAATAAAAAAATGAATCGTTCTTATTTCAAGCTGAACGCTCACAAATCAGTGGGAGTTTCTGTGTTGACTGTAGTGGGTCCAGGATTTCCCCCACAGTGATAAGATTTACCAGGGGGTCGGCCGGAAGTCCAGGGTAAAATTCTCCTGGATTTCACTTGTTCTCCAATCACAGTTGTGGGCGGGCCATCCTCCCACGTCCTTCCTCAAGTCTGCATGGCACGTTAACCAGCAGATGGTCCTGTTGACTTGCGTGGGATCACATGTTCAGGGACAGTGTGAGCCAGGGTCTCGCAATACAGCCTCGTGGGAGGTTGTCAGCTCCGCAGGCTACTTTCATCCAGTTGTTGGGAGCGTTGTCTTCTCCTCGGAGGGTTCCTGTGAGGTGTGTGGCTGGGGGGATGGAGGCTGAGGACAGATGTGGTGTCTATAGCAGATCTTCAGTGTTATCTTGACCAAGCTACTCAGATGTGCCATATTCAAGAAAGAACTAGATTAAGTTCATGGAGGTTAGGTCGATCAATGGCTATTAGCCAGGATGGGTAGGAATGGTGTCCCTAGCCTCTGTTTGTCTGGAAATGGATGACGGGAGGGATCACGTGATGATTCCCTATTGTGTTCCCTCCCTCTGGGGCACCTGGCACTGGCCACTGTCGGCAGACAGGATACTGGGCTAGATGGACCTTTGGTCTGACCCAGTCTGGCCATTCTTACGTGCGTATATTATCTTTATTAATGACATAGATGAGGGGATTGCACCCTCAGCAAGTTTGCGGATGACACTAAGCTAGGGGGAGAAGTAGATACACTGGAGGGCAGAGATAGGGTCCAGAGTGACCTGGACAGATTAGAGAATTGGGCCAAAAGAAATCTGATGAGGTTTAACAAGGACAAGTGTAGAGTCCTGCACTTGGGACGGAAGAATCCCAAGCATTGTTACAGGCTGGGGACCGACTGGCTAAGTAGCTGTTCTGCACAAAAGGACCTGGGGATTACAGTGAATGAGAAGCTGAATAGGAGTCAACAGTGTGCCCTTGTAGCCAAGAAGGCTAATGGCATATTAGGGTGCATTAGGAGGAGCATTGCCAGCAGATCCAGAGAAGTGATTATTCCCCTTTATTCGGCTCTGCTGAGGCCACATCTGGAGAATTGTGTCCAGTTCTGGGCCCTCCATTATAGAAAGGATGTGGATGCATTGGAGAGGGTGCAACAGAGGGTGACCAAAATGATTAGGGGGCTGGAGCGCATGATCTATGAGGAGAGGCTGAGGGATTTGGGTTTGTTTAGTCTGCAGAAGAGAAGAGTGAGGGGGGATTTGATAGCAGCCTTCAACTTCCTGAAGGGAGGTTCCAAAGAGGCTGGAGGGAGGCTGTTCTCAGTGGTGACGGATGGCAGAACAAGGAGCAATGGTCTCAAGTTGCAGTGGGGGAGGTCTAGGTTGGATATTAGGAAAAACTATTTCACCAGGAGGGTGGGGAAGCACTGGGATGGGTTCCCTAGGGAGGTGGTGGAATCTAGAGGTGTTTAAGTCTCGGCTTGACCAAGCCCTGGCTGGGATGATTGAGTTGGGGTTGGTCCTGCTTTGGGCAGGGGGCTGGACTCGATGACTCCTGAGGTCTCTTCCAGCCCTGGGATTCCGTGTTAGTCTCTAAGGTGCTACAGGACCACTTGTTGTTTTTTTAAAGCTTGATTGAAGTGGGAGCATGACTCAAGCGGGTGCTTCACCCTCCCCCCCGCAGCTCACCCACACGCCAGTCCCTCCAGCTCGCCTCGGGCAGGGTGAGTCACCGAGCGGCTCCCCCTCCCTCCTGCCAGGCTTTAATTATACAGGAGCCCGATGAGCAGCACCGCAGCTCCCAGAGTGGCTCCCGGCCGCAGGCCCTGGGAAGAGGCAGGACGCTCCCTTTGCCTTTGGAGCCTCGCCGGGCTTCCTGATTCTTCCGTGACGCCATCACTCCATGGGGGAGCCATTCCCAGCTGGGCCCTCCTGCTTTTCCGGGGGACCCAGCCCCGTGGATGGGCACGTTGCCGATGCCTTCTGCCGGAGCTGACGCTCGCTGGTGGGAAGACAACCCCGGAGGCTTTTCCACGGGGCTGTGGTGCCCTTTGCAAACCCCAGGTGGGGGGAGCCAGCGATAGCAGGAGGGGAGCGCTCTCTTCCTCCTGCATTCCTCCGGCCTACGTCCGGCTGTTGCCCTCTCCCCTCCGGCAGCAGTGCAGGGTGTCTCCAAGGGGCTGCAGACTCAGAACTCCCCAGGCAGAGGGAAGTCAGTGTGGCAGGGACAGAGCGGCAGAGGTCACCTGGTCACATATTCCCCGGGGGGCCACCTTGTAACGTCCCTGCAGCAGATGTCGGCGTGTGGCCTGATTGAACGTCCCTTTCCTGCAAGCCTTTGGACCTCACATGGTCACCGAGGGGTGGAGAGCCACCAGGCCCTGCAGCCCTATCCGCAGATGTGACTCACAGCCAGCAGGTGGAACAGAAGGTTTATTAGGCAACCAGGACACAGCGTAGAACAGACTTGTTAGCACAGGAACCAGAAGCAGCCAGTACAATCCGTCTTGGGGGGAGGGGGGCCCCGAGCCAGGGCTCAGGGCCCCCTCCCTATATCCTAAGCCAGCCAAGACTTCACTCCCACCCCCTCTCCACCTGCAGCCAACCCCACCTCCGGCCTTTGTCCAGCTTCTGGGGCAAAAGGTGTCATCTGGTCACACCCTCACCATGAGCCTGGGCCATTGTGTACACGTGGGGCCAGGGCAGCCTCCCTCAGTGAATCACACCCGCAGTTCCCACCCCCATCTAGATAGTGGTGCAGTGCCCAGGGAAACTGAGGCACGCACACAGGGTTACCACGGGACAGTAGAAATCACATGCAACACAGCAAAGTGAACAGAGTGAATCCAATCCCCACTTCGGCTATGTCTACACTGCAATGCTATTGTGGGACACCGGAGTCTCCCGAAATAGCTCTCTCGCGTCTTCGCAGCAAGCCCCTTATTTCGGGCTTGCTATTCTGACCTCCCTGTAAACCACATTTCGTGAAGAGGAAGGGATGTTTCAGAAAAGCGCTTTATTTCGAAATGTGGCGCTGCGAAGACAGCGCCAAATGACGAAATGAGCTATTTTGAAATAGCATTGAAATAAGATACGCCATTTGCCTAGCTCAAACGGCGTAGCTTGTTTCGAGTTCCGGTGCAGTGTAGACGCACCCTTCACCACACACGCAGCCGACAAGTGGGCTGGAGCCCTCTTGGGGAGAGAACAGCCCGGCTGGTTACCCCTGGAGATCACCACACCTAGAATTGGCCCCAGCCCGCAGCCCAAATAGCCAGGCTGGCTTGCTCTGGGGACAGAGGGCTAGAATCCACTGCTCCCAGCCTTCCCATGGCTTCCCTCGTCCCCTCCCAGAGCAGTGGCCAGGAGGTCAGCCAGATCTCTAAAGCGGGGTGTGCAGGGAGCTCTCACCGGGCTGGGCCCATTGCATGCAGCGTGGCCAACCCCCAGACCATGTTTTCCCCTGCTTTTTGCACCGTGTGTGCATGCATGGATGGATATAGAGAGCAGGGCGTGCATCCAGACAGCGGTGCGTTCACACAGGGAACACAAAACCCTCCCCAGCGTGTTCTATGTTTAGTGGGCATGTCTGGCGCCATATTCAGTTACGTTCCTTTCTACCACCTGGCTCTCCTGTGGCATCCTGCCATGAGCCGCTGGCATTTCCAAGAAGACAGGCTGACTTCGCGGTGGATGCATCCGCCTGCTACGTTGATGCCTTCTGCCTGCCGGGAACCTGGGGGGCCCACGGAAACGGAAGGCAAGGACCGTGGCTAGCGCAAGCAATCCTGAGGTTGCTGCGCCTTGCTGGCTCTCCCGGCAAAGTCTTTTGGAACAGTTCAGTATCGAGGGAGTATTATGAGGAGTTGGGTTTCCTAACGCCAGGTGTGCAGACCCAGTTACAGCTTTGGGGCCACGTGCAGTACGGTCCTTGAGACACTGGCTTTCTCACTGCAAGTTTGTACAGCGCCGTGCACAAAGGGAGGTGATCCCCGTGGGAGCCCCTACCTACTACTGCACCACAATGTGTATGGGTAGCACGGAGTACATGCCTGACAAAGGCGCGCTGGATTCTCAATTCCGTCTATGGCTGGTGAGCAACCTAGGCTAGCGAGTGACCCCCCTCCCTCGCCGTGGGCTTGCCAGATGGTTGAAACCAGGATGCCCCTCCCTTCCCATGCCCGGCTTTATGTGCCTGTCGCTTTTGTAACCCCGGTAGGAAAAAACCGACGTGGACGGAAACCAGCCCGGCATGTGGGCAACTGTAAACATGTCTCGCAGGCCACACGCAGAACCCTGCCGGGCCGCAGGCTGCCCACCACCGATCTAGAGGTGGATGCGACATGGAAATGGGTTTCGATTTGTCCTTGGCTTCCCCATGAGCAGGCTCAGAGGAGAGGCCCTGTCTCCCCGCAGGCACGGGCTTAAAAGCCTGCTGCCTCAGCAAGGAATGAGCTGCTTCCTTATCTTCCTTAAGATAGAGTGCTCGCAGCCAGGCCCGGCCCTAAGGCAAGGCGAGTGAGGCAGATGCCTTGAGCCCTGTGCTTTCAGGGCCCTGCGCTGCTGAGTATTCACCGTCCAGGCTGGGGACCCGCTCCCAGCATCCTGCCTTAGGGGCCCTGCAAACCCTTTGGCGGTGCCTGCTCACAGCAGCACCCTGATCCTGGGGGTGGCGGCAGGCTGAGTTGGAAACCTTTTCCCTCTTCCTGGTGGGGGTTAGAGCACCGGGGTGGGGCTTGCCAGGCCCAGGTTATAAGCCGGAGGGACAGGACAGCAGTGCTCAGAGGGTGAGGGGGGGCCGCTAGCAGACCAGGGGCCGGTTCTGGGGCACTGCGGACTAGGTAAGTGTAGGGCTGGGGAGGCAGCCGCGGGGGCTGAGGGACACGAACGCCGGCAGGGCGCAGGGCGTCTGAGAGACAAACCCTGACAGGGTCCCCTTGGTAAGTAGTTTGTACCAGTCTCTGCGCAATTCAGGGCCATGACTGTAGTGATACCCCGGCCCACACACACACCCTGCTAGGAGGGCAGGGCAGGGCCAGCCCAGCGGGGAAGGGGCAAAAAAGCAATTGTCTGGCAATTCATAAGGGCCCAGGGCTCCAGTCCCCACTGCTGCTGCAGTAGCGGTGACGGCCGGAGTCCTGGGTACTTTAAACCGCTGCTGGAGCAGAGAGCGGCGCTTTGGGGGAGGGCACAGCACGGTGCGCTCCGGGCACTGCCAAGGCCCTCGGAATGGGTCACAAGCCAGTGTGAGGGTGCATTACCAGGGGTCTCTTTAAGCTGCCCAGTCAGGGGCTCAGGGCATAGTGCTGCCTGGCTGGGGAGGGACACTTCTCCCTCAGCAACAACTCCCTGCGGAGGACAGAGCAGCGAGTCTCTCCCAGCCGGTAGGGTGGGGATGTGTCCCCAAGAGGCAGTAGCTCGGTCGAGGGAAAGATGCTTCCATTGAGCTAGTGCTGTCTGCACCGGGATTTCCGTCGGCTTAACTGCGTTGTTGGGGGGGGTTGCATACTCCCTGAGCAGTAGAGATGGGTCACCCTCGCTTTCTGATGTAGACCCAGCCCTGGGGAGAGTGGTGGGTACAGCACACTTAGGGAAGGGTTACCAGCAATGGTCCCTCTAATTTTTAACATCCATGTGCAGAATAATTGTTGTTACGTGCACTGAGGCATGTGCAGATGTGCACCACCATAGACACACATGCTACCGGCTGTGGGTGCTTTGTTAATCAGCTGGGCAGCATTTGAATCCCTCCTGGGTGGCTGCCCAAGCACTCGGCTTACAGGGAACGTGTGTTTGGGGCTTGATTTCTGGCATCCCATTTGCTTTGTCACAAGAAAGTGCAGTGAAAGGTGAACACACACGGCCTGAAAAGTAGCAGCCCTTTCCTGCTCTTCAGCACCTCCTTGTGACAGAGTCACTCCACCTGTGATGATAGGGCTGTGTCTAAAGGCCGATACGCTGCTCCTGGAGTAACAACCAGCAAACCAAGAGTGAAAACAGAGACTGGGAAAGAGGATTTGCCCCCACCAATTGTTGTTTCCTTCTCAGGGGAGGGTTTGCAGCATTATTCTGCTACCATGCAGGATCCATGGTGGGAGGAGAGCAGGGATATAGCTTCGGGAAAACCCAAGATAAGGTAGGAATTTAATTAGAGAGAATTTTGTTTTCTGCCAGGTTAAAAATCCTGGAGCTCTGCTGGTATTAGAAGCTCGGAGGGTTTTTCTCCGGTGTGCCCTGCACGGTGTGTGTAGCTCTAAGTTAGAAGCAGCTCTGGATTAGTTAATGACTTGATGCAAATCCCAGTCACAGCTGGATCCTAAGAGCCACCTCATCAACCGGCTTCAAACCAGCCACTAAATTTGCATGGGCAGAATAATTGGCATGTGCAGTTATCCACTTTGCATGCCCACATGGCTATTTGCATAAACCTAAAAAATAACAGTCTTGCAGCACCTTAGAGACTAACAAAAACAAATGTAGATGGTATCATGAGCTTTCGTGGGCACAACCCACTTCTTCAGATTTGCATGTGCAACTCAAGCAGTTGGAAATCAGGCTCCTTCATTAGCGCAAACAAATGTTTGGGGGGGTTTGCAGTGTAAATGCAGATTTTCCTTTGCATAAATCAGAGGCTGAGGTTATGTGGCTTTTATTCACTTTGTGCTTAAAATAGGCCAAGAAGATGTTGTTTAATCTGTGGAGGGAGGGAAGGATTTGAGTTAGAATAGGGTTTCCCGTTATCCAGGTTTTTCCCTGTTCATACCTCTTTGGAGGGGCTGTTGTGAGAAATCTGCAAGATTGCTCTGTACCCGTTGCCAGTTTCATGGGCTCAGGATCACGCCTGATGTCCTGGGGGTTTTTTTGGTTCTGGGTTTTTTGTACCTGAAGAGTGGTAACCCTAAATTAGGAACCTCAAGTCAGTTAGCTTTTTAACAAAAGAGACAGCTGGTGGAGACACTTAACTTGCTGGCCACTATAAGTTGTAAATTAAATTTAAATCTCCCCCAAGATTAGCAATGAAGCCAGCACACCGAGAAACTTGGCTCACCAGCTGTCTTATTAAGCAAACCAATCTCTAATGGTCCGCAGCGGTGCAATACTTCAAGTGCATTGAATTACTCACGTAATTTAGAGTTATTAGAATAGATCCTATAAGTGAAGACCAGGACTTTAACAGGGTTCAAAAAAGAGCTGGATAAATTCATGGAGGTTAGGTCCATCAATAGCTATTAGCCAGGATGGGTAGGAATGATGTCCCTAGCTTCTGTTTGTCTGGAAGTGGATGACAGGAGAGGGATCCCTGTTGTTCACTCACTCTGGGGCACCTGACATTGGCCACTGTGGGCAGACAGGATGCTGGGCTGGATGGACCTTTGGTCTGACCCGGTGTGGCGGTTCTTATGTTGTTATATGAAATATTAAACATCAGAAAATCGGTTCTTAGTAATTAGTTCCTACACTGGCAGTAATTAGAGTGATACCAGTTGTTGCATAGGGACCAACACTAGGGTACTCCGGGGCTCAAACACCCACCAAAAAAAATAGGGGTGCGTAGCGCCCATGAGTCATAGACAGCCCGTGGCTCTTACGTTTTGGGGAGGCTGGGCAAGAGTGCCAGAAGCTTTCTAGAAGGGGGGGGGGGGGAGCGACCGCTGCCCTCCCGCTCCATCCTGGGACCCCATTTCCATTTGGTCTCCTCCCCCTAAGGCCCCTGCTCTGGCCCAAAGCCCTGCCCCCATTCTGCCTCTTCCTCCAAAGCCCCCCACTTGCTAAGATACCAAAGAGAGACACACATTCAATAACTAGCATATAAAAGTAGTATATAAAATAACCTCCCCCCCCAAAAAATAAAACAGGCAGAGCTCCCTCCCCTCCTCCCCGACACACCTCTTCCAAAGCCCCCACCAGCAAAAACAAAAGTCGACACCTCACAAAAACCGAAGCTAGATGGGAAGGTACCATGGAAAGACACAGACGAGCCTTCTTATGAGACTGAACGGAGCAAGTAGAAATGAGTTTTTCTCGGGAGGGATAAACGTGAGGATTACCTGTTGTGTTCCCTCCCTCCGGGGCATCTGGTATTGGCCACTGTGGGCAGACAGGATACTGGGCTGGATGGACCATTGGTCTGACCCAGTCTGGCCGTTCTGGTATCTAAAAGGGTGTCATAAGGAGGAGGGAGAAAACTTGTTCATCTTGGCCTCTGAGGAGAGAACAAGAAGCAATGGGCTAAAACTGCAGCAAGGGAGGTTTAGGTTGGACATTAGGAAAAAGTTCCTAACTGTCAGGGTGGTTAAACACTGGAATAAATTGCCCAGGGAGGTTGTGGAATCCCCATCTGTGGAGATATTTAAGAGTAGGTTAGATAAATGTCTATCAGGGGTGGTCTAGACAGTATTTGGTCCTGCCATGGGGGCAGGGGACTGGACTCGATGACCTCTCAAGGTCCCTTCAGGTCCTAGTATTCTATGATTCTTATGAGTGCCGCTGCCCTGAGTGGAAATTTGCTGCTAGCTCCAGTGAGGGTGGCAATTCGGCCCAGGCCTAAGGGGTTCTACCAAGGCGTATGCCCCACTCACGCCTCATGTAGGGCCCAAGAGGCTCATGGGAGTTCTGCACGGGAGTGAGTCTCTTTCCACCCAAAGGCCTGATCCTGCAACTGGCCCCATGCAGGCAGGCCACTGGGCAGGCATGAGCCGGGCTGATGGGCCCGAGCCAAAGGCCACTGAAACTGGCAGAAAGACTGAACGGGCTTTGGGACTAGACAGTGATGCCCCTCCGGCGGCACCCCAGGTGTTCGGCAGGGCTGAATGTTGCTGCACCGTCCGTACTGCCGCCACGATGGTGGCGCATTCCCAGAGCAACAGGCTCAGTCTGCTGGGTTGCCTCTCCGAGCACTGCTTGGCTGCAAATTAAACACAACTGGCTTATTGCCATCTCTTTACGGAGGTCTAATCTGGAACAGTCTGGAGGTGGCTCCGGGTACTTAGCTATTCAATCCCAGCTAATAGAGCCCCATAAGCCATTCGCCGCAAATTAACATCCAACAGCTGCTTCATTGCATCTCCATGCCAAATGGCGCTCAGCCCCTGCCTGCAGCGCCAGGGGGGCACGTGGCCTGGGCGTCCTCACGGCTAGCTGCGGCTGGAGAAAACAGCAGCCCTGGCAACGTGCTCCTACGCAGAGCCCAGCGCACAGACCAGAACCGCTAGGCCAGAACATAGTTTGCTCCCAGACTACCTACTAGCTATGGGGCAAGCTTCCTTAGACTAGATGGCGCTTGGGCCTGCCATGGGGGCAGAGGCCTGGCCTCTTGAGGGCCCGTTCAGTCTGACGATTCCACTAGCCAAGACCCAGGAGCCAAGCAGCTCGCACAGGAGTCAAGGGCCGCTGACCCACAGAAAAATCAGTCGAGGGCCGCACACAAGTGAGAAGCAAAATAAAAAACAAAACCCTCACTGAGGCAGCCCCCGACTGAGGAGGAAGACACTCCCCACATCCCCCTCACACACCAGAGCCTTGTGGGGGCCCAGGCTAGTAGATTTTGTGTGCTCCAGCCCTGTGGGGGGTACAGTAGGGGGACTGGAGCACCAGCGCAGGGCTCCCCAATGCTGGGGGGGAGCCACGATCCTGGGGGGCCGGATCCAGGCAAGCTGGGAGGCTGCATCCAGCCCACAGGCCTGAGGTTCCCCATGTCTGCGCTAATGGCTTCATGGCTTTATGTTGTTTTATGGGCGCTCGAAGGGGGGACTTAAATTCTCCCTTGCTGCTTCCAAACCACAGCGATTTCCTGCTGGTTCAGTCACCCGGCCTGTGCCCGGCCTCGTAAGATCGATGCTCTGCCCAACGAGGCCCCAGAGAAACACATCTCTGGATGGGCGTGTGTAAGGGTGTGACGGCGTCTCACTAAAACCCACGTCTCTTGTGCGTCTGCGTGTCAGGGCCAGTTTTGAAGCGCGCGTTAGCCCCATGAAGGGGGAGTGAACAGAGCAGTTTGCCCTTTTTCGATAGAGACCAAGAAGCGGAACCTCATTCTTCCCAGCTCTGCGTTAGCTTGGAAGCGGCACTACAAACAGCGTCCACAGTCGCTTCTTTGACTCGTGCGAAATTCAGCCCTTGCTTACATTAACGTAACTCCACTGACTTCAGTGAGGTTCCTCTGGATTTACAGCCAGGTTCAGGGAGGTCAGGCTCTGTTCCCGAAAGTCTGCGTACTCCACCTGCCTGTTGTGGCAGACAGGCAGGAAGCAGCCACATACTTTTATTGTTTATGGAAGTTGCTGTGTATTTTTAGCATGCCTGGAAGTTCTGTGCAATCCACTGACCATAAAATAAACACCAGTTCCACATCCCAGGGCTGGCGTTTCCAGCAGCTCATGGCCACTTGCTCGGGGATGGAAAGTGGACGGGTGTTCAGACGGATGCAGCGTTTCGGGAGGGACCTTGTCCATAGGGGATGAATAGGTGACACTGGTGAAATGCTCTTTGCATCTCGTGTCTCCTCCTATTCGAAGCAGAAGAAATAGTGTAACCCACACACCTAGGCTATGTCTATACTGAAGCCTTCTTCCGCAAAAACTTATGCAAATGAAGTGCGGAGTAGAATATCGCTGCGGTTCGTTTGCATAATTAATTAGCAGCAGTTTTTGCACAAGAGGCTTTTGCGCAAAAACCCCCTCTTGCGCAAGAGCCGTTCTTCCTCATTTTTTCAGGAAGAATGGCTCTTGTGCAAGAGGGCGTTTTTGCACAAAAAGGAGCCGTCCATACAGCTCCCTTTTGCGCAAAAGCGTCTTGCGCAAAAACGGCTTCTATTTAATTATGCAAATGAAGTGCGGCGATATTCTGCTCCGCGATTCATTAGCATAAGCTTTTGCGGAAGAAGGCTGCAGTAGAGACGTTAGCCCAAGTGTGGTTCACTGTCCCATGCAGTGGCACCTAGACCACAGCAGCAGTTAAGATCAAGAGACCGCTACAGCAGGGGCTGGGAGCTGGCTGGCTTTTAGCTCAGAGGGTAGAAGCTCCTATACTTCGTTTCAGAGGTCCCAGGTTCAAAGCCGCCTGCTGGTAGTTACAATAGCACAAACGCTGCACAAAAGGCCACACAGTAAACTTCCAGGGCCAGGTCCTTGACGGATGGAAGTGGCGGTAACCCCATTAATCGAGTGACACCCATTGTCCCCTGTCTTTGGTGGCATCCACCATGAGGCGGTGAGGGCTTCCTGGGAGGGCAGGTGCCATGACAGGCTGAATGTAGAAAACGCAGAAGAACTGGACTTCACTGACTTGGTTTAATGGTCATGTTCAAAATTGCCCCTCTCTGCTTCCACTTCTCCTCTGTTGTGGTAGCGCCTACAGCCGCCGTTGTGCTGGCTGGGTGCTATACAACGCAGACCAAAGAGATGGGCATTTCCCAGGAGACCCAAGCACCATGTAATGATTGTTTCCAAGAGAGCCTGACTGACAGTGTCACCCACACACCGCCTGGGCGGGTTCGCCATCCCATGTAGTGGTACTTAGAGAGTTTGCTCTACACCATGCATCTGACGAAGTGGGTCTTTGCCCACGAAAGCTTATGCTCCAATAAATCTGTTAGTCTATAAGGTGCTACAGGACTCCTTGTTGCTCTACACCAGTGGTTCCCAACCTTTTTTAAATCACAGACCAGCAAACCCATTCACAAACGTTCGGCAGACCGGTAACATTGTATTTGCATATTCATTATGTAAATAATGGCTATGAATATATGGAAATACAATGTTACCTTTCCGCATAGCCCTGCTCCCCAGAACCAGGCTGCCCCCGCCCCTTTTGACCCCACCCCACCCCCTCACTCCCCAGAGCCAGGCTGCCCCCTCTAGGGAACGTGGCTGTTACACGCTCCCTCCTCCATCGCACCACCTCCCTCCCCAAGTGCATCTGGCACCCCTATGGGGAGTGTGGAGCCCCGGCCAGTCCGCCACCTTACCTGGGGGCCGGGAGGCGCCTCCTGCTCCGCCTCCTCCTGCTGCCTCAGCCCCAGCACTGGGCAAAATCAGCTACCATCACTGCTGGAGCTAAGCTGCCGCGAACAGCCATCTTGAGCTCCGGCAGCCGGTCCGCAGCCCAGTGGTTGGGAACTTCTGCTCTATGCTACAGCGTCAGCAGTGAGCCTGCTGGCTCTTAGCTCCTGGGCAGCGGCTCGTGCACTGAGCTCCAGAGGGTCCCAGGTTTGGTTCTGCCTGCCGGCGTTACAACGGCTCTTGCCGCCAGTCTTACGACCCGTACGTTGACTGAAGCAGCCTGGTTTTAGCAACGTTTGGGGACTGGTCAGCCCCTGTCTCGTTTGTCCAGGGAGACTGACGACAGTAGGTTGTCCCACCCACCCAGGTCCAAAAGTTAAGAGCGTTAGAGATTCTGACCTGAAAGGTCTTCTGTGCGGGAGCCGCTTTGCTTTCCCGACAGCATGCCCTGTGCCCAAGGAAAGCTCATCAGGACAGGAGCCCTTTTTCCCACCACTCCCACTAAATAACTGTTATTCTGTCAGCGGTATTCCTGCCACATGAGCAAGGGTCTTGAATATTGGGCCTTGCTTTATCTCTGGTCTTCAGTCTTCACTGTACCATCAAGTCTGCCTAGTACAGACCAAGTCAGCACCGTGGATGTGCCATTTGTCAGCTGAGCCACATAGACACTAATAATGCTTAAGGGGCTGGTCCAAAGCCCCCTGAAGACTCATAGACCATCAGGATCATCTAGACCAGTGTTTCTCAACCAGTGGTACGAGGACCCTCAAGAGTACTCGAGAGACGTCTGGGGGGGGTCAACACAACTGAAACTTGGAGAAAACCGAATTTTTGTTTGAAATTTTACAGCGCTTTATTATTTTTGTACTTTTTGCACCCAAAAATGTCATCGCCTGCCCAGCTACAATTACTTAGTTTAAGCAAATGTGTTGCAATGGTAGAAAAAAATGTGTGGGTCTGAAAACTGTAGGTATGGGCATTACTTTTTTTTTTTTTAAGGGGTACTTTATAAAAAAAGGTTGAGTAACACTGATCAAGTCTGATCTGCACATCAGAGGTCCTTCTCCTCCCCCTCCCCCCGTTGCGCTCATAGACCCTGAACCTCGTCCTCCAGTCACGATTTCAAGATTTCAAGATACAGACACTCCACCGTTTACGCTAGTTTAACCCTGCAAGGGAGCCGTGCCTGGGGGCTTTGCTCAGTCCTGAGGTCTCTGCTCAGCGCTTATTGGCCAAAATCTTTTCCTTGTGAGAGACTTTACCCGCCCCCTTCAGAATTGCCAGGAATGAGGCCGTGTGAGGGGCCAGGGAGTGTGGAGAAAGGGTCCTTGCTAATCACTGGCACCTGCTTTTGCGGGAGCACACGTGGCACTTGTTGAGCCTAGTAAAATACCCTCCTCAGGCCCGCTGATGGGGGGAAGGGCAAAGGAGCCCAGAGACTCAAAGGGGTCGCCAGTCCTTTAAATCACCACATGTTCCAGGTGGGTCTCAGGGCTGGGGGCGGTTAGGTCTGCCTGGAGAGGTGGGGGAGCTCCAGGCAGTGTGGGGAAGGGGGTGCACTGCTTTCAGGGGCAGTGCAGAGGGCTGGCTGCCCCCAGCTCTGCCCCTTCCTCCTGAGCCCCCCCCTTCCGGGGGTGCGGAGCCACCCCCCTCACACACACCTTGCCCAGGGTCTGGTGGAGTGCCTCTGACCCTAGTTGCTGCTAGAACATCCAGAAAAATAGCCCGTGTCCGGCATAGGGGGATATATGATGTCCCCACTATAGAAAGGATGTGGACACATTGGAGAGGGTCCAGTAGAGGGCAACCAAAATGATGAGGGGGCTGGAGCATATGACCTATGAGGAGAGACTGAGGGATTTGGGTTTGTTTAGTCTGCAGAAGAGAAGAGTGAGGGGGGATTCGAGAGCAGCCTTCAACTGCCTGAAGGGGGGTGCCAAAGAGGACGGAGAGAGGCTGTTCTCAGTGGTGACGGATGGCAGAACAAGGAGCAATGGTCTCAAGTTGCAGTGGGGGAGGTCTAGGTTGGATATTAGGAAAAGCTATTTCCCTAGGAGGGTGGGGAAGCACTGGGATGGGTTACCTAGGGAGGGGGTGGAATCTCCATCCCTAGAGGTTTTTAAGTCTCGGCTTGACAAAGCCCTGGCTGGGTTGATTTAGTTGGGATTGGTCCTGCCTTGGGCAGGGGGCTGGACTTGATGACTCCTTAGGTCTCTTCCAGCTCTAGGATTCTATGTTGTGTTTCTCCAAGGACGTGGAGAAAATCGTGCTTCTTGTCAGCCAGTTAAAGACTTGGCCCTCCTCCCCTGGGCCAATTGGTCAGGATTCCCTAAACACAGCATTTACCAGGTGTAAATGTGCTAGGGCAAATCAACGGGAATCCCAATGACTGGGGATCTGGCTGTGAATAACGTCCCATATAAAAAAGCAGCGCAGTAAGCCGGCTGTGCTGTAGCTCCGGTTAGTGATCCCAAAGGGCTTCCAAAACCCTGGCCAGAATTCTGGCAAAGCCACGTAACCGCAGCAGCTTGCCTGGCCTTGTTTAGGTTGACACAGCAACATGAAAATGGTCAATGACCCACTAGTGAACTGCCCGACACCTCCACGATGAGTCATTGTTCTGGCACAATTCTCTGCTCTCCAAACACTGGGTTTTTTTCACCTGCCTTTGGAATGTGGGAGGACTGACCTTGCGAAGAAAAACTCACACAGGGAATGTGGGGCCCTCGGTGGCTTTACTACGGAGAGGACAAACAGTGAGGCGCATTTTTCCATGACGGTTCTGTGGGACCAAAATGATGATCTTAAAGTGGAAGGCTGGGGGCAGTTTAAGACAGAGATTGTAGGGGCTGATGAGTCTGCTAAAAAAGTTACTTGCACGCACACGCCAGCATTCCCCCTCATTTTTTCCACCCATGTGGGGAATAAATTTTGTGATGTGCACCGCCGCGTATGTATATGTGCACCACCAATAGAAGCACATGCTGCCGGCCAGGGATGGCTGTGCTCTGCTAATCAGCTGGGTGGCATTTCAATCTCTCCTGGGTGGCCGCCCAACTGCTCAGCTTACAGGGAACACTGGTGCGCGTGCTAACACACACACACACACACACACAGACAGAGTGCTTGTGTTATATATAAACAGTGCCAGTGGGCCAGATTCTGTCCTTACACCCATGCAACAACAGCCACATGTGTGTACACATTTCATTGCAGATCCAAATCCTTCGCCCACTAAAAGCGATGAGGAACAAAAGATGCTGTGTGTTCACCATTTGCTTCAAATACTGAATCAATAAAGGATGTTGACGTTGCTCCTATTCTTTATAGTCTTCAGCTGTGTACATAACGGCTCTGCGCGGCTTATAAAAGGCGTGACATACTTGCGGGTGATTAGAATCCGTGGAACTCACCTCCTGTTAAAGCTGCTGGTTCGCGGTGGATTTGTTTGCTGAGAACTCTGCATAGAAGGGGACACAGAATACGCTGTCTCTTACTCTTAATGAGTCTGAAGCTGCAACAGTAAGAGCTGCAACAGCCAGGCAGAAATAAAGAACACCGCAGGATGCAACAAACAGGTTCCCAAACACCAGTCAACCCTGGTGTGCTTAGAATACTGTTCTGGACTCATCCAGAAATCCCAGTGTGGACAGGTAAATAGCAGAGAGGGACAACGGGCAGCTTTTTGGTTCCACTTTATGCTTGAATCTGGCCCTGGAAATAGCAACACTGCAACCCAGAAGGCTGGACTCAGTTACTCAGGATAAAGAGACAGGCGAGAAGGGACACAAAGCAGGATATAGCATTCTAGGGCGGAGATTTGGGTGGATTTTATGAGCGATTCTGCAAAACCAACCCAGTTGTTTTTTTAAAGTCAGTGAATATTAGCTACTAGCTTCACGAAGTGTGACGCTGGCCCAGCCCTGGTGGTAGATGCAAGAGGGAACAAATTAAGTTATAAAGTGCGAACAGTTTGGGGTTGAACAGGGAGAGAAAACCAGGGGAAGGAAAGTCTCCTGGCGAATGCTCTGGACAGAGATTCGGGGTTTCTTACTGGAGTGCATGGGGGGTGAGGTTCTGTGGTCTGTGAGGTGCAGGAGGTCAGACTAGATGATCATTGTGGTCCCTTTTGACCTTAAAAATCTCTGAATTCAGGCCCTAATTCTGCCACTCTCTTCCTATCTGACCTTGGTCAAATCACTTATCCTCTCTGTGCTTTATTCCCCATCTGTAAAATGGGGATAATACTTTCTTGCCGCCTTTGGCTGTCTTGTCTCTTTTAGATTGTAAGAGTGCTAGGACAGGGCCTGCCTCTCACTGAGTGTATGAACAGCTGCTGGTAAAATAGGGCCCTGATCGAGGTTGGGGCCTCTAGATTCCCCTGGAATGCTGCTGCTGCTGCTGCTGCTGCTGCTAATAGTGTGTCAAGGCTGTTCCCCACTCTGGCACTTTGAGTGCAGAAGATGGGGGAGGCTGCAGCAGACCTTAAATACTTTGCCTGTATAGGCTCTGCTTACAAAAACTCCCCAGAATCACAGATTCACTGACTTTGGGGGGGGCGGTAGCTGCCACCACCAAGTGAAACAAAAGAAACCCCCTTTTCTTCCTGAACCCAGAAAGGAAGCACTTGGACTCCTTCGAGAGGGGCACCCCCAAGCTCCTTTACCACAAGAGAGTGTGAAAACCAACTGCAGTCTCTGGTAGCTGACCTCTTAGTCTGAGGCATGCAGACACGAACACAGACAGACCTCCTGTTTCTTTCCAGGACACAAGAGTCAAATCATCGCCTTAAAAAAGGTGATTTTATTAACAACACAAAAAGATCTACTTGATAAGGCCGACTTGATTGCTAAGTGCTACAGAGCAACTGAGTAAAACAAATTAAAACACAGAGAACATCTCTGCGTATACTCTAAGAGTACGGCTAGACTGCGGGGGGGTTTTGGGATACCTCTTTTGCGGAAGAGCAAGTGCGCTCTTTTGGAAGTCCCTGTGTCCTTGTTCCACAAGGAAGAAGGGGACTTTCGAAAGAGGGGTTTTTCCAATATTTTGACCCAGTCTAGATGGGCAAATTTCAGAAAAGCCGCTTCTGACAAAAGTATCGGAAAAAGATATGCAAAGTGCAGAGCGCATTTTGCGTATCTTTTTCCGATAGATCCTCGCAGTCTAGCTGTACCCTTATATAGTGAATGGGGGAAGGAAGGCATAGATTCACACAGAGAAGTTTAACCAAACAACCAAAACAAAGAAAAATGCCCTGATCGTGATTAACTATACATTTTTCATCTACTCACGATCCGTGCTGATCTGTACTTCAAGGCCCCGTTCATGCCCACGTCCAATATTTCTTATAGGCATGGTAATTCTGAGTAATGCATCTGTTCCCTCCAGCCCTTAACTTAGAATTCTCAAAGGAAGAGCAGACCAGGTATCGATATCCAACTCAAATTTCAGCTCTATATTCCCATTGGGTCTTCTGGCCCCCTGCCAACACCCTGGCTAGCTACCTGAGTTTAACCCTTTAGTCACCGGGTGCTGGCCAGCACTCCTCCTATCCATCCCATAGTAAATAAAGAGATCAAGTATAGGTATTGTCATCTTGTGGCACTCTGATTGCATGGAATAAGATCATAGCAATGTAAAGTTGGAAGGGGCTTTGAGAGGTTCTCTCGTGTATCCCCTGGCAATGAATGGAAACGTGTGAAAGAATCCAATGTACCCATGTACTTGAAGCATCGTGCTCATGCATAAAACATGGCCCCCTACCTGTCACAGTGGGGTCACGAGTAACCAGCTGCCACAGTCGTAAGACAGCAGTCCAGATGCAGCCGAGTCGGGATCCCAGGAGATCAGAACCACAAGTCGGGGCCCAGCGTCAGGCTGCATGAGGAACGTTGTAATCAGCCCCAATACCCTTTTGATTTCTCTTCTCCCAGTGGCACTGCATGTGCTGTAGCACGTTGTAAGAGGACAACAGCCAAAGAAAAACAGCCAGCACTGCAGCAAGCCATCCTTGGGAACTCCTTGCTGCCGCCACCTTTTCTCTCATTCTGTCTGTGGTGGCAAATATCAGACTCCCTTAACTACCTCACTGAGGCGGACGTGGGCAGGCAGAAAAGGAATGGAGAACTAGGAGCCGACAGTGTGGTCACATGGCAAGCACCTTGACTCGCTGGCCCCCCAAATGACTGCAAGATAATTGAGGCCTCGTACAAATGCAATCATTTGGTTTCCAGACGACTGACTTTTCTAACTACCTTCTGTAGCCCTTAGTCTCAGATTGGTTGAGCCGTGTCAGACTCTGGCCTTCAGCCAGAAGAAATGTTGCCTGTCTCAACTGCAGAACTGAGACAGCTTGTCCATCATCAGCTTGTCACACTCTTAGGCTCAGCGGGATGATGAAAATTCATTTTGAGCCCAAATTGGAGCCATTTGAACCTGGGGAAACTCGCCTGGGAAGCAAGCATGCTTTTTTTTTTCTAATCAAATAACTTGCCACCAAAGTCTGCAAGCACCAGGAGATTTTAAAATCCACTGAGACAGGCTTATATTCGTAACAACACACCTTAAAGCTACTCCCAGAAAGATCATCCCTGCAGTGTTCTCATGCAATAAAATGTGGGGGAAAGGACCAAAAAACTGACTTGTAGGACTGTTTGAAAAATGCCACTTGTTGGGTGGGGAAGCATTGGTTCTTTCTTCATTTTTTTAGGAAGTTTACTGAAGATCTTTTTTGTCAAAATAGCCTTTCAAAAATGTTTCATTGTTTGAGAGAAAAACTAAACAAAACACTGAGGGGAGAAATTTTTTTCCATCCCCCCCAAAAATTGGAGGGTACATTTTTTGTTCCGTTTTAAGAAAACCAAATGCCAACGTTATTGTAACATGCTATGTCTAAACTATGAGGCTTTATTGGAAAAAGGTACGCAAATTGCACTCCGCAATTTGCGTACCTTTTTCCAATAGTTTTTTCGGAAGAGGCTTTTCCCAAATTTGGCCCATCTATACTAGGCAAAATTTCAGAAAAAAAAACTCTTTCAGAAGAGCCCTTCTTCTTCATGGGAGGAGGAAGACAGGGCTTCCGGAAGAGAGCATCTGCTCTTCTGCAAAAAAAAAAAAAGCGGAAGAGCAGACACGTTCCCTAGATGTGGCAGAGTTTTTCTGGGATACCTCCAGTATCCCAGAAAAATGCTGTAGTCTAGACATAGCCTCAGAAACCAAAAAATGGTCAATTTTTGAGCAACTGAGAAATTGTCCGTATTTGTTTTTTTGAAAAATCGAATCTTTTTTATGCTTTTTTTAAATAGAAAAATCAGAAAAAAATTGAAAGGAACAAAACTCCTTGCATTTCAGCAATTCCCTCTCTCGGGATTCCCTCTGTTACGCCAGGGGTTAACCTCAAAAGGGAAGCAAGAGCAAGCCAGCTAGCCCTTTAAATCTTTGCATTAGCTTTTCCAGCTGGTTTTTAGCTTATGTGTTAAAGGCTCATGGTCTAAGCTCCAGAGGTCCCAGGTTCGATTCCATAACCGGAGTCTGTCAGCGTTACACTGGGTCTGGTAAGCAGGACTGAAGGACATCTCAGGGACTCATGTTCGGAGCTTTTTTTTTTTTTTTTTTTTTTTTTCACCCATTGTGGTGTGACTTCTGCTGAACTGTTGTTTCTCACCATCCATCACTGTCTGTCGGGCCCCACATCAGCATCCCCCCGGCTTGCCCCTGAGTCTGGGGAGCACTGAGCCAGTCTTTCATGCAGATCATTTAGCTGATGATTTTTGCTTCTCTTCCTGCTCCCAGCAGACCCCTGAGCGGACGGCTATTTTGGTACTTTCCTGAGCCAGGGTCAGAGCAAAAAAGGAAACAACTCGCATAAATATAGCGCCCAGATCAGTAGCTTGCGTAAATTGCTGTCGACCCATTGACTTCATTCATTCAGTGGAGCTGTGGCCTGCTCAGGACCTGGCCTGCAATTTTAAAAATCTTATTGGAATAAAATAAGGGGGTGGTGCTAATTTTAAGTAAGAAAAATTCATGATTTAAAAATACAGGGCCTTGGAAGGGGGGAAGGGAATGAGGGTGAGGGCGTTCCGTTTTGAGCAAGTAGAAGGTTGGCAGCCGTATCCTGGATACTTGAGTGTCTTATTTTCCCCCTCCCTTCCCCTCTGCCGGGGGCACGCTGGATGGCAGGCTACTGAAAGTGTGGGGAAGGGAGCCATGCTTTCTAACTCAACTGCATGGGCCAAGCCTCTGTCTGGAGGCCGAGGGCGGCCCGCGGCCCCTGAGGGTTCTGTGTGTGGCCAGTGAGCCATTTTGTTCCCTGTTGCCCTCATGCCGGGGTGCCAGACTCGGCTGTTTTCCACCCGCATGGTTTTTCCCCAGCGGTATCGCTACAGCGACACGTGCGCAAAGCACGGGCACGAGATGTGAGGTGCATGAGGAGTGCCCACAACACTGACAGGAACAGGCCTCTGCAGCCAGTCCAAAGGCCACTACCGTTCAGTCAGCTCGCCCCAGTTCTCCTCTATCGCAGGAGACCGCCTTGGTTACGACAATCTTGCGGCACACCAAGATGGAGGAGGGCCACTCGAGGCCCACTCACTAGCCTGGGTTGCCCACTGCTGGCATGCAGGAGTGTCTGGCAAAAGGCAAATACTCCCCTGTAGGAACCAACCGCTGCCATCTGCCTACAACCAAGACTGGCACAAAACCCTGCTCGTACAATAGGCTCTAGTTGTTGGAACAAAATATTTCATGGAGCTCTTTCTCCCCACCAAACGTTTCCCCGTCTGTGTCATTTGCCAACTGCCTGGTAGGTAATCAAGGACTCCAAGGCCTGCAGGGAACATGATGACCATAAAGACACGAAGAATGGATCCTTAAATCTTCCTCGGTGTTTCAGACATGTCTCGTGAACAGAGGTGGTATCTGGTTCCTTCTCCTTTCATTCCAATCTCACCTCACTCTTCTCAGGAACCAGTTGTCTCAGCCCAGAGCTTGTTGATTCGTTTTACAAATCTCTGTGTGTGTGTGTGTTAGTGTTAGCTATTGGCTTCCCCAGCTAAGACAGAACTGCCATGTCGAGGGAACACATCCCCAATGGGAGTGGAATAGACTGAGCTACTGGAGCCAAACCAGAGCCCAAACTCCATTTGGCAAGAAGTTTACATGTAGAAGGCCAAGCCGCAGGGCTCTTGCTGTGTGGTACATCAGGGGATCTAGGCTCTCTTTGCCAGCAGGCAGAGGGAAGAACAGTCTGGAACTGCCTGTGGTTCTGCATTTCTGACATTCCTGCCTGACTCCCTGAGGGCCGCCTGCCACTGGCCCCGGCAAGCAGCTGACACATCCCACTCTCATCCAGCATGCTGGCTAAAGTGAACAAATGAGCTTGACATTAACAACTCCAGCAGTTTCAAACAGGGCCCAAAGGCTGAGCTGGTTTCCGTGACAATGGGTCGGTTTCCCCTGGAACCTGAGCCAACTTCTCCGTAAGGTTTGTTTTCCATGCCTGTGCACAGTGGGGATGCTTTTCCAACCCCGGAGAAGAAGGTACCATGGCCGTACCGTGGCTTGGTTACGTCCCATGGCTTCCATCTCAGGAGAGCTGGGCCCAGAGCTGATGGAGATCAGCTGAGTTTGGAGCTCTTGAACGAGTCACGCGTGGCCGTTTTCACTAAGCTCAGAAGACTCCCCCAGTGTGAGGTGCTGCACAGACATGCACCAAGAGGTGCTCTCAGCCTTGAAATGCAAGTCTCAGACAAGATGGATGGAGGCAGGCAGAGGGGGCCCCAGTAAGCAATGAGGCAGCGTCAGTCCGTGTGCTTGGCAATGCTCTCTGCACTTCAGTAGCCTAATCCTTAGCAGCTTCATTGTAGGCAGGCCCGCCCCGACTAGGGTTGTAAAGTGTCCGGTTTTCGCCTGGACTGTCTGTTATTCGGGTCCCCCGTCCGGAAAAAAACCAGAAAATACTGGACATGTAAAATGTCCGGTATTTCCTGTTTCCCTCGGATGGAAGCCCGGAGGGGACAATTTTCCCCTGCCGTGTCTGGTGGGGGAGTAAGGGGCCATTTAAAGGTGCAGCGGGCCTTTTTTTTTTTTTTTTTTTTTTTTTTTGCTTAACAACTTTGGTCTCCCCTCTTTTTTTTTCCTCGACAGAATTTTTTCCTGGTGTTATTTTTTTGGGGGGGGGAGGGTATTTTTTGTTAAACCATCTGGCAACCCTAGCCCCGACAGCGGGGCAAAGGGAGAAACTGCCCGAGGGTCCAGCGATTCAAAAGGGCCCCGGGGTTCCCAGATGTGGCCCCAGCGGAACAGCCCCCCACCTCTGCCTTGCCCAGGGGGCCCGTCAAATCTGCTGCCCCCCCGCCCCCCCGCACCCGAATGTAGGCATCACAGCAAAGGAGAGTTTTGAAGGTGGATAACGAGGTAGCTCTACAAATGTTTGCAGGGAGCTTCTCCCAAGCATGAAGGGCCGCATAGGAGCAAGCGTGCAGTGGCTCCTTGGAAAGTGTTAACAAGGGGCTGATGGAAGGGGGTGTCGCAGGCCAACTGGAGACAAGCGTTGACAGATGGAGAGTGAAGGAGATATGATGGGCAGGGTAGGGATTGGCCAGGAAAAGCCTTGAATGTGGAGACAAGCTGCTTTTGCTCCATGCAAGGGAGAAGGGGGAAGCGGTGGAGGAATTCAGAGAAGGGGCGACACGGTTAAAGCAACCGGACGGGAAATGATCTTTCCAGCCGCAGGCGAGGTGGAAATAAGGGGCAAAGGTCCGTTTGTCAAGGCTGGAGAAAAGGATGTTGCAGCAATTGAGATGCAAGATGGCAAGAGCTGCGGGGAGTTTGTGCTGAGGGAAAGGCTGAGAGATCTTAAGCCGAAGCTAAGAAAAAAGAAAGGCCTGATTGGTATAAGAAAACTGCCCTGGTTCGACTTAAATTGGGTTTTAAACTGATTTCGTTAAACCAGTGCCAAGCCCTGTATAAACAGTTCCATTTCTGGTTGGCTTACGTTGATTCCTAACCGACTTCAGTGAAATTGAAATACGCTTGATTTATGTCAGATTTAGTGAGTCCCCACTGGGCTTGGCTACAATCAGTTTCAGACCACCTCTGTCATGAAAAGGGTGCCAACCCATCACACGTCGATGAGCCTTACGTTGCAGCGAGCAGCTGTTTGAGCAAACTCCCCCAGCTCCTCCCCACATTGGCTACAGTCTAGTCTTTGCAATCATCCGACTCTTTTTTGGTTTTTGAATGAACGTTACAATCCACTCAACACTTAACTTCCCCGAGCAAGGTGGGTTGTATCTCCCTACGGCCACCCCGGTGACTGATTGCCAGGGGAGCTGGGGATTCTCCGTCCCTTGCAGGACTGGGAAGACAGATTCCCAGCATGTGGTCAGTTTCGGCAAATGGAATGAACCAGATTAGTAGGAGCCAACAGCAGGAGAGATTCACTGACCCAGGCTGTTACCAAGATGCAAAACTGACAGACAGAAACAAACCCCACTGGGTAGGAACCAGTAGCTTAGCAACAACCTTGCCATTGGCTCTGCCAGTCACCCTTTGGCTTGCCATGGGGCAAAGTTGCAGACTGGGGGTGCGTCTACACTGCAGGGCTTAACTCGAAATAAGCGACGCAAATTGAGCTATGTCAATCGCGTTTCTTATTTTGAAATGGGGAATGACTACACAGCACTTCTTTCGAAATAGAGCACTCTTCCTCCAGCTTCCCTTATTCCTCGTGCAATGAGGATTAGAATCATAGAATCATAGAGCTGGAAGAGACCTCAGGAGGTCATCAAGTCCAGCCCCCTGCCCTAGGCAGAACCAATCCCAACTAAATCAACCCAGCCAGGGCTTTGTCAAGCCGAGACTTAAACACCTCTAGGGATAGAGATTCCACCACTTCCCTAGGTAACCCATTCCAGTGCTTCACCACCCTCCTAGTGAAATAGTTTTTCCTAATATCCAACCTAGACCTCTCCCACTGTAACTTGAGACCATTGCTCCTTGTTGTGCCATCCGTCACCACTGTGAATGGCCTTTCTCCATCCTCTTTGGAACCTCCCTTCAGGAAGTTACAGGAGCCGGGGTAAGAAGTCCTCCAGCTTGACAGTATTTTGACGCTATTTCGAAAGAACTGCCTGCTGTGTAGACGCGGACTAAGTTATTTCGGAATAGCGCTAGTTATTTTGAAACAGTGTTGCAGTGTAGACGTGCCCTAAGATGACAGCTCACCAGAATGCAACTTCACAAGAGAAGAGTCAAGTTGGTGGTGTGTTGGATACACTCCTTACAGCCTTGCACAGAGCTAAGGCAGCCCCCAAAATGTCAACATAATGTAAGACTTTCCATACGAGACAATCTAAAATGTACTTTGCAACACTGTATGGCTGGAGTCCTCTCCTATGTGCTTGTGTCTTTCTTTCATCTGTATGGCCCATCGCCAGAGCTTACTACTTACTCAATCTTTTCAGTGTAACCATGTAACGAGAGAGACGGGTGTTGGTTCTTTGGCAAAATAATGACCTGTTCCATTAATGAATGGAATTGAGAATAGCACAGCACAGAGGGAATCATGTGAGGGGTGAACAGGGAAAGCTTACCAGGGAAACGGCACCGATAGGATTTTATACTCAGTCTCCTGTACGGTTTGGCAACACATTTTGTTCCTTGAATGGTAAAATGAATCTTCTGGTTCAACCTCTCTAGGCCGGCACCCTGAGAACTTGACTGGTGATAAACCAGAGAATTTGCAGAACCATGGGAGGTCAATATTGTCTAGCAACGTTACTAACACGCCCACTGCTTAGTGGGCTCTTAGAAGACATTTTGGGGTAAATCAGAGCTAAAGAACAGCACAGAGCACTGAGAGCCAGGCATGCTGGCTGTAAACAAACTTTATGGGACCGTGGGAAACTTGGCCATACCCATGATAAATGAACATCCAGCGAACTAAAATCACGCTGGACCATGGACGTTGCTGGGCCAGAGAGTGCCGGACTAGCGAGGGTCAATCTGTATTTAATTTGAAAACAGCTGCTACTGCAAAATGTTAATAAAAAATACCGTACACTCATAGAGATTTTTGAGAGTAGTCTTAAAGCACTTTCCACAAGAGAGCAGTATTGTTATTCCTCTTTTGTTGATGGGAAACTGACGCTCTGACAAAGTGACTTGCCCATGATCATCCATGAGGCTAGTGGCAGAGCCAGGAATAAAACCCAGCTCTCTTGAATCCCCGTCTGCTGCCCTATCCTCTAAGCCACTGTGCTTCCTTTCTGGCTGGCGTAAACCCATGCAAGCCCAGTGCTGAACTCCTTTCTCAGGCAAAACTCCCACTCAGGGGAGTCGACAGTCGAGCTGGAACCCTGAGCAAGGTGAGGGGCAGCTCCACACTCCCGGAAGAGGCGGGGCCTCAGGTAGAAGGGGTGGAGCATAGAACAGCCAGCCCTCCCCCCCCCCCCACGCTGCCTGGAGCACACAGTGCGGTGCCCCCACTTGCTTAGAGCGTGACCTATGGCACTCCAGCGGTGATTTAAAGGGCTTGGAGCGCCGAGCCCCCTTGAATCACCAGGCCTTCTTTGCCCCACGTCAGCCCCCATTGGCAGGCCTGCTTCTAATGCAGTCTGTGGGGATGTTGTGTGATGGAAGAAAAGGAGTGTGCATCTGTGTTCCTGCGTGCACGCGCATTGGTGCCCATCTCTTGTCCAAGTTGCTTAGACAAAGACTTCATTATGTCTTTAGAACGATGCAGGCTGTTTCTAGCAACAAAATATAATGAGGTTGCATTGACGAGAGCAGCACAAAAAACCCAAGTTTCCAGTGCAACCTTTACTTCCTCAAAACGCTGTCATAAAAAAAGCAGGACCGAACTAGCCCCCTCCGAAATGTCAGGCCATAATGATCTCGAGCAAGAGCGGCAAGATTTAATTATTGGCGCGCTAGCCGGATCTCTTCTTTTCCTCCCGTGGGTTGTGAGGATTGGGTGGAGAAAGGCCACTCGGCTCATGACAACAACGGAGAGGCTTCCGAAGTTCTCCGAACAGCTGCACATTTATTATGATGTTTTCCCCGGGACATTAAGGTTTTCATGGTCTGTGATGCCACCTTCCATCCCCCACTCCCTCAGGGAGATCTGTGTGCTGAAAGGAAGGCCAAGGTGGGGCCTTTCCTAATTCTGCCCTTATGAGCTGGCACTTGCCCTAATCGGAAGATACGGGCCAAAGGGATCCCTGTGTTCTCAGGATACTGCATTGACATGTCGATGCCGTTGCTCAGCTTGTACGGAGCTGCCGGAAGAATTTTCCCAGATCATCTGGGGGAAAAAAACGGTTCCAAGTCTTCATTAAAGTTTACAGCAAGGGTGGGAAACCTCAGACCAGGGGCCAGATGCATCCCCCCGGCTTGTCTGGATCTGGCTTTCAAGGCTCAAGCTCCACCCCCACCCCAGCATTGGGGAGCCCACGCTGGCACTCCTGCCCTCCCCCTCCCACCCCTGCTGCCCCACTGAAGCACACAAATCTACTAGCTTGGGCCCCTCTAGGTTCTGGTGTGTGAGGGGAATCCTAGAACACTAGAAGTGGAAGGGACCTTGAGAGGTCATCAAGTCCAGTCCCCTGCCTTCACGGCAGGACCAAGCACCATCTCTAGACCAACCCTGATAGATGTCTGTCCAACCTGCTCATAAATATCTCCAGAAATGGAGATTCCACAACCTCCCTAGGCAATTTATTCCAGTGTTTAACCACCCTGACCGTTAGAAAGTTTTCCTAATGTCCAACCTAAACCTCCCTTGCTGTAATATATGTGGGAAGCGTCTTTCTTCTTCTCAGTTGGGGACCATGTCAGTGAGAGGGTTTTGGGGTTTGGTTTGGTTTGGTTTGGTTTGGTGTTTTGCTTCTCACTTGTGTGCAGCCCCTGATTGATTTTTCTGTGGGTCAGTGGCCTCTGACTCAAAAAAGGTTCCCCCAGCCCTGGTTTACAGCAATCAGAGAAGGGGGGTATCTCTGAAGAGAATACCACATATACTCGATCATAAGCCTTTTTTTTTTTTTTTTTTTTTTCGGTAAAAAATGAGGCAGTAAAGAGTGGGGGGTCAGCTTATGAAGGGGTCATTGCATTTTACAATTTTTTTAACTTGGCAGGGGGGTCGGCCAACTTCATTTTCCAGCTTAGCAGGGCAAACCCCCTGGGGTGTCAGGATGTTTTATGTATTTGGAGTGTCTGCAGGTAGGAGCCCCTCATCTCCCAGGTGCTGGAGTTTACCTTGACGGCCCCTGCCCTGCCTGCCTGCCCTTGCCAGATGTTACAGAGCAACTGAGAAAACAGATTAAAACACAGAGAATTGCTTCCCTGGGATTCTGCTTCAGTGGAGTCTGGGGTAGGGGGCACATGGACTCAGCCCAGAGGAATTTAGCCAAACAACAAAACAAAGAAAATAACCTGTTCGTGTCTAACTAAAAACATTCCCTATCTACTCACAGAACCGTAGTTCCCAGATTCAGTCCTTTTCTTGCCATGGGTATCCCAGCCTGGTTCAATTCATTCCCCCGCCCCCCGCCTCCTCCGGTTTGAATTCACACAAAAGAACTGCAGCAGGAGATTCCCTTTCCATTCAAATCTCAACACTTCCCATTGGTTCTCCTGGCTCCTGCCAACACATCCTGGATACCCACTGTTCTGGATTTAACCCTTTAGTTACTGAATACTGGGATATTTAGAAAAGGGTGGTGCCCTTCTCATCCATCACACGAGGCAAGTCCACGGATACTGAACCCGGTCGAGCGCCTTCCCTCGCGAAACCATGCAAGAAGCTTTTGTTGCTGCTGGTCTTGCTGTCCCAATTCCTGTTGCTGCTTGCATTGCTGTATCCATGGGGTAGCGCTTTCCAGAGTTGGGGCCTGTGGAAAGAGGATTTCAGTCCGGAGTGATGGCAACCTAGCACCTTTCACGGATAAACTTCCCATCCATGTGTAAATGGAGATTATGACACTGAATTCCTTTGCAGAGGGCTTTGAAATCTACCCATGAAAAGCACTAGGAATTAGCATGAGGAAAGGTCATGTTAAAAGACTAGTAAGTGAGGCTGGCAGAGGAGATGCGAATCACACAGACCCTCCTGACGTGGGCTTTCACATATCAGATGGAAGAGCATTAAAGTTTTCATTCAGCATAGTAACGTTTAGGGTGAGTGGGACAAGAGCCGTTCTTCTCACTAAACAAAGCTTTTGTTCGTGTTTAGACATAGTATGTTGGTGAAGCCCTCACTCCAGAATCTCTCTACCTATCATAGGCTTGTATTATTGTCAGTGTGTTGCTGTTGTGATTGTGTGCAGTTGTTTTAGACTCTATATTAGATCAATAAGTTATTTGAGACTATCTTTTAATTATGTTGTTAAAAAAAACCCCAACGCTCTGGAGTTAATTATTGTGGCATAAAACACGTGATAAACTTGACCATGAAAAAGAATCTTAACTATTTATGTCACTTTTTTGCAGTGGCACATATTTCTAAAATATAGATGACAATGGACTGTGTTCTATCCCATCACAAACTGAAAATGTGCAGAATTAAGCCTGTTTAAAAATAATCTCCGTACTAAATGGCCCAATTCACTTTGGGCTGCCAACTTTTTCAGATGTTCTTGAATGGGCTTGGTGCTCATGGGCAGATGAATCTGTTTTCTGCTCTGGGTCATTGCTTACATTTTTCAATGTGAGACCAAATCATAGGAAAATATGCATGAGCTAAGCCAGCTTTCTTTGTTGCACAGTTGTGTAGCTATTCTTGCCAGCAACAATGCTACTACTGAAATGCTCTTCTAGAAGCAACTTGACCAGCAATGACACAGGATTGTAGAAAGCAGCTGCAGACTCAATTCTGTTAACATAAATATATCCTAGTTTGAAATAGTTATATATGTATTTTAAGTGAATGATATATTCAGCCACAAGTTTGCAGAGAAAAGCCATTGTTAAGACTCTGTTTTATCTTGTCCAAAAATAATTGAATATATGTTGCATTTTCCATTTATGCTTCCATTTTCTGCAGTTAATAGCATTAATTCTGGAATTTTAATGGATATCTTGTTTGTCTTTAAAAAAAGAGAGGATACCAGTAGGGATGTAATAGTGTAGTTGATGAACTGATAAGCAAAAGCTTATACGTTAATGCTATAGACCAGTGTTTCTCAACCAGTGGTACGAGTACCCTTAAAGGTACTTGAGAGAAGTCTGAGGGGTACATCAACACAACTGAAACTTGGAGAAAACTGAATTTTTGTTTGAAGTTTTACAGCGCTTTATTATTTTTGTACTTTTTACACCCAAAAATTTTATTGCCCACCCAGCTACAATTAAGTTGTTTAAACAAATGTGTTGCAATAGTAGAAAAAAAATGTGTGTGTCTGAAAACTGTAGGTACTAGGGGTACTTACTTTTTTTTTAAAAAAAGGGGGTGTGATGGTGTAGTCGGGGTTCCCCCAATCCTGCACCCCCGTAGCAGCCAGAACAGTCTCCCCCAGCCAGCAGAAGAGAGAGGGGTTTATTGATTTTCCAGAATACAGCACAGCATAGATGTGATGTGGCAATAGGAGGGGGGCTAGGATGCCCCAGACTCCTTAAGGCGGGGTGCCTGAGGCCCTAGTCTCCAAGCCCCCTCCCTAGGCTGTCTCCATCATGTTTCCAGCCCCAGACCAACCCTTCCTCCCCCCATGTACTTCCTTTGTTCCAACCTCCTTCCCTACCCCCAGTCACGGACCTGCTTCCACCTGGCACCCCGCACTGCTGCCTCTGACAGCAGCAGCACAGAATGATAGGGGACTCCTTGGGAATGGGACCAGAGTGCGCTGGCTGCCAGCCCTGCCCCCACGGACTATAGAATAGTCAAATAACCAATAAGAATTCACGAGGTTAATCGACTATTCAATTAACCGATATTTCACATCCCTAAATACCAGCTAAAGTTTGTTTTTCTCTCTCTGCACAAGGAGATAAATTGTCAATCAGTGTAGACACAATTGGCTTCCGCTGGCTACACTGGTTTATGCCAATGGAGACTATAGCTCAAAAACTTTCATTTAGCCTAAGCCATTTATCATATATTTAAATGAAATGTGCCTGGTAACTGTATTTCTATATGTACTACACATCCTGTTATAACCACAGATAAGAAAACCCAGTAAATTATCCAGGTTTTCTAATTATATGTCGTTTGTTTTATCTAATCATCTCAATTTCTTTCTAGCAAGGTTTCATGCCCCAAGAAAATGCAATATTCATAATGCGTAAAATGTGCAAGCTCAACGGGCTGTAAATGATGTGGAAAACGCAGGCAAAGAATCTTGTGTTTATGTTCCAAGATATTAAGCAGAACTAATTTATCTTTCCATAGGAGATACAAAATTACTATTTGGCATCAAATGTGTCTTAAGAGCTAGTAATATAGAGATGACAATGAACTAATCCTAAGAGAAACATAACAAATATTAAATTTGCCTTTTCCAGATGCCTGTCCTGCAAGAACTTTGTTCATTTGAGCACAGGGGCTAAAATATTTGGTGAACCGAGCTAAAACTAATGATCATTTTCAATAGAACTCTAAGAAAGCAATGGTACTGATTCTTACAAATTGGTCCAGTCATACCGGAGAATAAAGCAATCAAACATACTTTTGCAGGGTTCTGTATGGTACTGTGCTCATTTTTGTTTGACTAATCCAAAATCTATCAGGGACATCTTTACCTTAACAATTAAATATCCACTTCTTCTAATGATTCCTTTTTGAAATCCACATAAGAACGGCCATACAGGGTCAGACCAACAGTCCATCCATTCCAGTATCCTGTCTGCCAACAGTGGCCAAAACCAGATGCTCCAGAGGGAGGGAACACAACAGGTAATTCTCACGTGATCCCGCCCCTGTCACCCACCTCCAGAGAAACAGAGGCTAGGGACACCACTCCTACCCATCCTGGCTAATAGCCATTGATGGACCTAGCCTCCATGAATCTATCTAGCTCTTTTTTGAACCGTGTTAAAGTCCTAGCCTTCACCACATCCTCTGGCAAGGAGTTCCACAGGTTGACTGTGCACTGAGTGAAGAAAAACTTCCTTTTGTTTGTTTTAAACCTGCTGCCTAGTCATTTCATTTGGTGACCCCTAGTTCTTATATTGCGGGAATAAGTAAATAACTTTTCCTTATTCACTTTTTCCACACCAGTCATGATTTTATAGACCTCTATCATATCCCCCCTTAGTCTCCTCTTTTCTAAGCTGAAAAGTCCCAGTCTTTTTAATCTCTCTTCATATGGGACGCATTCCAAACCCATATCCAATGCAGAGAAGACATTTCTCTTGCAGATAGCAACGTAACTTAAACTCGTTTAACTAACCTTGTTAGAGTCTGCCACATGTGCTTATATTTATTAGTGCCTTACTGCCGGTGGAACCTCTCTAGTCTGGCACTCTCTCGTGCGGCAACACCCATGGTCCGGCATGATTTGAGTTCGCTGGATGTCCATTTATCATGGGTGTGGCCAAGTTTGCCAGGATCTCATAAAGTTTGTTTATAGCCACAAGGCCTGGCTCTCAGTGCACTGTGCTGTTATTTAGCTCTACTTTACCCTAAACGTCCTTTTGAGCCCAGTAAGCAGTGGGAGTGTTGGTATTGCTGCTAGACAATATTGATTTTCCAAAGTTCGGCAAATTCTCTGGTTCCACACGGGTCTCAGCCCCAGGATGCCAAACTAGAGAGGTTCAGCCTATAATACAAGTAGCACTGAAGTACAGCGGGGTTACTGGTGTAGCAAGGCTCTGCTGCAATCAAATGCTTATGTTCATCCCTGTTCAGCAAAGCCCTGAAATGTGCTTACATCCCACTGGTGCCAGTTTAGGTGTTTAGCCCAATACTAACGATTTTCTGAGACAGGCGGTCAGGTCTTACACACCCACTGGGCTTCTGAAAGTGGGGTCTTTGATTTCTGTAATAGAGATGTAGCTGTGTTAGTCTGGTCTTGCTGAAACAAAAGACAAGACTATGCAGCACTTTAAAGACTAACCAGATTGTTTATTGGGTGATGAGCTTTTGTGGGCCAGAGCCAGAAGTGGGTCTGGCCCACGAAAGCTCATCACCTAATAAACCATCTTGTTAGTCTTTAAAGTGCTGCATAGTCCTGTCTTTTGATTTCTGTGTTGGTGGGGGTTGTGTACAGCGGTGCCGCAACAGCTTTTATAGTCTGGGTGCTCACAGCCACTGACCCAAACTGTAAAGGGAAACCCCTACAAGCCGGGGGGTGTGGCTGGCGGCACCGCGGGGGCCATGCACCCGCACAACCACGCAACACTAATCGCGCCGACAACTGCCCCGTGGAATTGCCCTCCGGCGCGGCTTGCAGCCCAGGGCCCGTTTTCCTCCGCCCAGAGGCGCGCAGCAGGGCTGGGGCGGGCTTTGCCGGCTCGCTCCGCGGAACGGCGCTCGGAATCAGGACTCGCTCCGGAGTCACTCCGGGGCTCAGTGTAGACGCCCCGCTGCGGAGCCCCGGGGGGGGGCTGGCTCTCGGGGCTGTACCAAGGCTGCCCTGCAGAGGGGTCCGAGCCGCGGCGGCGAGGCACCGCGGGGGCTGCTTGAGCCGCGTCCGCGGGGGGCGCTGCGCAGCCGGAGCGCCCGGGTCTTGCGCCCCGCCCGCCGCCTCTCTCCTCCCCCGGCCGCAGCCCTGGGCTTGGTACGTTCCCGGCGGCCAGGCGGGGGCCGCGTTCCGGAGCGGGCCGCGCTCGGGGGCCGGAGGTGCGGGGCAGCCCGGCGCGGGGGGACGCTCGCCCAGGTACCGCGGCGCCGGCCGGGCTCGGGGAAGGGAGGCGCGGGGCCCCTGCACCCCGCGCGGGGAGACTCCCCGGGGCCGCCCCTTCCCTTGCGGGTGCAGCGCTCGGGGCGCGGGCAGCTCAGCTGCGTTGGGGGGTTTTTGGGGGGGGCGCTGCTGCTGCTGCCTCCCCGCGCAGCCCCTGTGCGGGGCTCGGCTTGCAAATCCGGCCATGGGCTTGTGGCCTTGGGGTGCCCGGGGGGGGCTCCTGACCCGTGCCTGGGGGGGCTCCCGGGAGTGACCCTAAAACTAACGCGCGCATCGGAGAGAGGCGCTTGGGTGCGGGCAGGGCGAGCCCGGACGCTCCGCGGGGCAGGGGTGCGCGTCCCACGCGTGTGCCCGGAGCCACAGGGCGCCGCTCCGAGGCAAATCCCCAATGGCCACGGGTACCCAAAGAGGCCGGTGGCGTGGTGCGCCCCCCGGTTTGGGCGAGGCGGGCAGGGAGTCTCAGCAACTCAGCCCCCTTGGTAGGCTCTCCGGTTGAGACCCCATAAGGACTGGAGGCATCCCGTGGTGAAAACTGTGTCCAGGACAGGTTGAAGCCCGGAGGAGTTTGGTCAGTTCCCTCGCCTGTGGTCAGAGGAACCTTGAAATGTTTGCTAACGCCAGTGTTTTGGGGAGGGGTTTGCTGTGACCCACGTAGCTTCTTGCGGGAATAAGTCAGCCTAGCTGGTAGATTTCTAGCAGGGCAACATTCCAAACACTTTCTTTTTGTCCGATAAAAGTCGTGCGTTTAAATGGACTTTAAAAAAAAAAAAAACTGGAATGGGGTAGCTTGAAAAGTTGAGGTGATGTCATAAAATCTCCATCCGTTGTCCTTTTCCGCTCTCTTCCTTTAGGAGACAGGGCGATTTTGGATGTTTTGCTCTCGCATGCAGCTGTTTTAATTTTGCTGTTTATTGCATGAACTACTCTCTCTTGCCACAGGGTGCAATTTTAGGGATTCGTAAGTGGTGCCGGAGAAACTGCAAGAGGCTTCATTTTGCCAGGAATGTTAGTCATTTCCTTTTGGTGATTTCAGGGAGTTGAAATTTAACAACACTGGTACTTGTGGAGGGAAACTTTTCCATACTGAACTGTCATTTCAGCTCTCTGCATTGCTTCCCTAACTCAGGGCAGCAATTCTTACTCTGGCTCAAGTATTGGGAGCAGTATAATAATTCACTAATATGAGAAGGATTTACCCAAAATCAGATTTAGCCTTATCCTGCTGCCATTGTAATCAATAGTTCTGTTAACTGTTTTGCAGGTGGCAGAAAAGGGGCCCTAAAGTGAATTTTGAGGGCTAGTTTGATGAAAACACCTTTTTATTAAACTGATAAAACAGTTCTCTAAAAAATATATGACTAATAAAAGAAATAAAACAGATGAATCCTCTTTGGATTATGGAAGTCTGGTGGATAAAATGGTGTAACCTTTTAATTCGTCTTTTCATGACACCTTTTGTGAAAGAGTGGAAATTTAGGTCCCAGTATTGCAAACATACATAACTTTATTCATGAGCATAGGCCAATAGAGTACAAGGTACCACCTAAACTGGGACATATTTCCCCAAGACTTCCAGGCGTGACTAGTGATTTTGGGGTGTCTCAGGATTGGGGTACCCTTTGGGGTTATTCCCATGAGTACAGTTAAACATGATTCTTTGCCTCATCAAGGCCTTTAATATTTATTCTTATCAGAGTACTGAAAAATAAAATAACCCATTTGTAGAAAGTAAAATGAAATATGATTTTAAATATGTATTTAAACTCTTATTGGTGTAATAGATCAGAATGAAAGAGCTGTACAGCAGAGTGCTATTGTCTAGTTATTTTATCTTCATGACTGCAAAATGCCTAGAGTTTGAGTTACTGTTTTAATTGACTTGCAAGAGTACATAAAAATCCGACCAGTGGGTGACCACAGCAATCAGCACGTCTGTCATTTCTCATGGAAGCACAGCCAAAGCAGACAGGAAGGCCTTGTCTTTGCCTAGATTGACCTAGCTATGTCGCTCAGGGCTGTGAAAAATGTTGTGCCCTGTGTGACATAGGTTGACATCACTTCCATTGAAGATACAGCTTGCTCAAGAGGAAGAATTCTTTTATAGATCGATCTATCGGTTCTCGAGGGGGTGGATTTACTAGCGTGGTGGAGCAACCTAGTAGCTGTGCAGCTGTGGTAAAGACAAGCGTAAAGTGTGTGTTGGCAACATTGTTGCAAGGGGGAAAAGTTGAGTGTGAAAGTTTCAGCTTAGAAAGAAGGAGACTAAGGGAGGATATGATAGAGGTCTATAAAATCATGACCGCTGTGGAGAAAGATAAGGGGAAATTATTTACTTGCTCCCCTGACACAAGAACTAGGGGGGTCACCCAATGAAATGAAAAGGCAGCAGGTTTAAAACAAACTAAAGGAAGTATTTTTTCTGCACAACACACCGTCCACCTGTGGAACTCCTTGCTGGAGGATGTTGTGAAGACCAGGACTTTAACAGGGTTTGAAAAAGAACTCGATAAATTCATGGAGGATAGGTCCATCAGTGGCTATAGGGTAGGAGTGGTGTCCCTAGCCTCTCTTTGTCAGAGACTGGAAATAGGTGACAGAGGAGGGATCACTTGATAATTCCTTGTTCTGTTCACTCCCTCTGGGATACCTGGCATTGGCTACTGTCGGCAGACAGGATACTGAGCTAGCTGGACCCTTGTTCTGACCCAGTCTGGCCATTCTTATGTTCTTTAGAGTTGCTGTGAGGCAGAGGGCATGTGTGGTGAGGGGCAGTATGCAGGGTTACGTACCCTTGGATTGCTGCTTGGCATGTACTGAGCATGTTCACATGGACTGAGCATGCTCGGTAACATTGCTGAAGCCAGGGCTGCCCTTGCTCTGCCACACCCACTATTGGCAGGCCTGCGCTGTCTCTGGGGCAGGACTTAGCAGCTCTTCTAAAAGGTATGTATCAGACACACACAACTATATTAAAAGAGCACTGGGAAGGTTGCAAAGTCAAGCATCGGATGCTAGGAAAAGCCAGAATTCAGGCTGCCTGTGCAACCATAATTTGCCTTTTTGTGCATGTGTATCAGTGATGCAGGCTGTCATTACATGCCTGGCCCGCAGCAGCCCAGAGCTGCAGTTGCGGGGCAAGTGTTGTGCAGTCCGAGGCTGGAGCATGCTCCGTGGGATCAAAAACCTTGGCATCTTTTAGCTACTAAAATCTACGTTTCTACTAGGGATGTAAAAAAAAAAAAAAAAAAAAAAAAGGGGGGGGGGGTGAATTAACCATGTAACCGATACAAATTCTATCGGTTACATGGTTAACGGCGGCTCGTTGGGAGGCTGCCGCAGCTCCCGGCTCTGCAGGGCTCCTGGGGTCTGGTGCTTCTGCAGCTGCCAGGTTTACAACTTGGCCAAAAGTTGGTCATTTGTTCATGGAGACAGCAAAAGGCACATCCCTTGCACAAAGGCCATTCCTCTGCTAAAGGTAAGTTTTTGCTCTAAAGCATGGGGGATGCTAGCGCTTTTCAGTAAAAAAGTCATCAGAATTTTGTAACATGGGGCAAAACAATGTATTTTTTCCTAGTCTAAGCTCAGAAATGACAGAACCATTTTGGCTTTAATTTACTGTATCTTACTTCCTCCCTGACCCCCCCTCCCCAAAATCCATCTGAGGCAGACACCCAGCATGGACATTTTCAGTCCAAATGGCTGTGTGCTAAATTTGTCAATATCGGTATCAAGGTCTTATAATGAGAAGTGACAGGTAACCTTAGTGATAAATGGTATTACCTGCCCCACCTATATAGTCAGTGTGAAGAAATTGGCTCGTGAAGCCAAATCATTCGAGTATGTTGTGTTGTTTTGTTGGGACAGGAGTCAGCTGTTTTCAATGTGGCTGGCATATTCCTTTTTCACACCAATGCCAAAGCTGTTTTCCCTATTAAAACAAAACTGCTGATTGAACTGCCAGACCTTTTCTATTCCTAGGTTGATTTCACAATGCTTATGTAAAATTTCTGACTCCTCCTCAATGGAGGACAAATCTGGGGATTAATTTGGCCTTTTTGGACAAAATACTTGAAACAGGCTATTTCCTTCAACTCAGCTACTTTTGATGGCAAGTCCAGGTTTGGACACATGTACTATGTTTCCAGTATAATTTTGTAAGGCAGTTCTCGGCTGTATTCATGTTTAAACTCATAGTTTATTCAGACTAAGAATTCCACAGCAAGACTTGCATCATGGCAGGCGGTTGAACTAGCTGATCCTTGCTGTCTTTTCTAATCCGATGGTTCTGGGCTTCTGTGAACTTTTCTTTTTAAATCAAAATCTGTAAGCAGTTATTCCTCCGCATGAAAGTCGGAGCTCTGAAAAGATTAATTCAGACCAGATGTAGAAATATATGTGAATTTCAAATTAAGATGATCTCAACTCCTTTCTCCCTGCTTTGTTAAATGCTGTGGCCCCCAGATGGAATATACAAATTATGGCTGCTGTTAAAATAGCTGCCTGGTTGTTAATCCAACTTTATGCGCTTTCTGGAAGGCTGGTTTACAATATTTTTTAGACAATAAGCATTTCCCTGTTTCTGCCGAGGAAGTTACGTTTATTCACGTTGTCAATTGAAACCAAACACATTCCTGTTCTGGTTTGGTCGAGGTTTTTTCCGGCTGAAATGTAAGCAGCCAGTAATGTAATTTGCAGTGTGTGCCCATTGGAAGGATGCTAAATTCATATGGGATGACTTAAGAAAGGCAATGTAGAACCACTTGTAGAAAGACACCACAATACCATTCTGGGTATGGCCCTTGAGTTGCTCATGTATGGAATGCCACTGCAGATAATTTCAGGGGCTAATAAGCAATTCCTTGTGGCTTAATCTTTCTCCCATTTGAAGTTAGGGGTGAAGCCGCCAATGACTTCAGTGAGAACAGGACTGGGCCTCAATCTGGAAGGATCAGATTCTGTTCCTTTCAGCGGGAAGGGAGTGCACTTTATTCAGGTCTCTCAAAAACCCATTAAAGTCTTTCGGTTGTTTTAGCAGGTTATGGGTTAGATCCCTCATGTGCCTTCTGAGATGCTTTTGGTTATCGTGCAGTGATTGTCCCAATTGCCGTGGCACTGCAACCCCCTGCTGACGACAAAAATTACTACCTGATCTTGGGGGGAGGGGGACCTGAAGCCTGCGCTTTCCCAAGGCGCTGGCCGGGGAGCCAAAACTTAAACTCATAAATGAGCCAAAACTGAAACACACAGGCGTCAGGGGGGCCTGTAACCTGCGCACTGCCACTCAGAGCTGAAGCGGTAGGGTTTAGCTTTGATCTCACAAGCTCGCATGGGCTCCCAGGAAGCCGCCTGCTGCCCTGCCAAGATAGAAAAACTTCCTGCCTGTCGGAGGTTAAACACTGGAATAAATTGCCAAGGGAGGTTGTGGGATCTCCATCACTGGAGATATTTAAGAGCAGGAGATATTTAAGACACCAGTCAGGGATGATCTAGTTCAGGGCTACTCAACTTTGGAAGCCCTGGGCGCCACAATGATACTCGCAGCACATAGTAAGGGCCGCAACTTAAGTTGCATATACATGCAAAATATATATGCATATATATGCAAATAGCTTCTTTCACGCTAACGGACATGAATACAAAGATTAAGGCAAGACTACACAACACACGGGCCACCTTTAAGTCAGTTCTGCTGCTATTAATAAAATGCAATAGTTACCCGATTTCCACCCCTATGACAGCGCTTTTAATGAGCAATGACAGTCCAGGAATTTAACGACTAAAACGCATCTCAACAGAAGACCATTCTATTAAATCGCCATTGTGGAGCGTGTTCCCAGAGGAGGCTGTGTTCAAAGGATCTCTCATGTAGGCTGTGTTGAGCTCCACGTAAACGCAAACTGCACTGCGGGCCGCAAACAAACGGACTTCGGGCCGCATGTTGACTAGCCCTGATCTAGTTGGTGCTTGGTCCTGCCATGAGGGCAGTGGACTGGACTTGATGACCTCTCAAGGTCCCTTCCAGTTCTTGAATTCTATGATTCTGTATCAGAGGCAGCAGCATGGGGTGACAGCCAGCTCCCCAGGAGCTGTGTGCACCAGCTCCAGGGAGCTGGCTGTGGATACATGTAACCAGTGTTTCTCAACCTTTTTTTTTTATAAAGTACCTCTCTTTTTAAAAATATAGATATATAAGTACCCCCAGTACCTACAGTTTTCAGATGCACAATTTTTTTCTACCGTTGTAACACATTTGTTTAAACAACTTAATCGTAGCCGGGCGGGTGATGAAATTTTTGGGTGTAAAAAGTACAGAAATAATAAAACTTAAAACAAAAATTCAGTTTTCTCCAAATTTCAGTTGTCGATGTACCCCCCAGACTTCTCTTGAGGACCCCTAAGGGTACTCGTACCACTGGTTGAGAAACACTGCATGTAACTGTGTAACTGCTGAGTTTTTCAGCAGTTACACGTTTACACAATTACCCACATTTTAACATCCCTTGTCATGACCCACTTTGGGGTCCTGCCCCACAGTTTGCGAAGCCCTGGTCTATACTGATTGGACTGGTTTGTAGATGGATACTCCCTCTCTCAGTTGCAAAATACTAAACTGCTCTGACTCTACTTCTGTAACGTTGGATGAGGAAAAATGAGACTGTAGCTAATAAACAACTGAAGAAACTTCAGCTGATACTCATCCTGGGGGAGTCTAAACAAGGGAAAGGACGACAGTGGTTAATGTCGTTAAGAAGGGCTATGAAGAGTACTAGGAGCAATATACAGAAGGCTTTCAACAATGTAAACATTCTAGCAGGAAAGAGGATTGGAGGAAAGAAATGTAAACAAATTAAAAGTGTTTTCATTGGCCCAAAAAGGAAACATTAGTTCTTGGTTTGTTAGGAGTCCAAGACCAGATTCTTAACTATAATCTCAGCAAACAGAAGATGAAGAACAGAATGGGCCATTTAAAAAAGTGATGGAGAATTGGAATTTTTAGTTGGAAAGAGTTTACAAGAGATCTAGTGGCGTGGGAAACAGCTGGATGAGAGTCATAACCCCAGGAGAAGTTCGTCAACTCCATTTGTCTTTCTGTGGGTGCACAAATACTACCGAGAAGAGCACCCTGTAAATATTGGGAGTAGGGGTCCCGGAGGCAAGAAGATGAATCAATCTGTTGCAAAACGGAACCGATCAAATGGAACTAGATGAAAAATGTCAACTGGAATTTCTAAGGAAATGTAAAATATATTTAAAAATTAGTGACGACACCAAGGGCAACCGTTAGGTTAGCACCCGGGGCAAAATGTTTTGAACTGCAGGCAGCACGTTCCCTGTGTGATTGACTCTTGCCACTGCTGTGCTTATTTGTGTGTACATGGAGGTGCAGTGCTTGATCTTGCCAGGGCTCGGTGGTTCAGAGCCACATCCCCTCTGGGCTTGCTGCATCGGTTATGATTGTAAACTTGCTTGAGCCCAGGCACCTCTGCTATTGCAGATTGTGTGTGTAGAGGGGCCGTTGTGCAGTGCACGTTAACGAGAAGGAAAGGATCTGTACCTTAGATCTCCTACGGTATTTAGGTTCTTGGCTTCCATTGATTTCAGTGGAAGTTAGGAGTCAAACTGTGAGGTTCTGGGCTTGAGAGCATGTTGTGGAAAAATCAGTCCGCTGTATAAGTCCAATGGAAAATAAACAAGGTACAGGACTGAATCATTTCTTTGGATTTATATTCTGTTGTTGTACTAGGCACCTAGTGCTGTCTAGATTTCTTGGTTCTGTTTTGGACACCTTTCCAGTGGAGAGAGATTGCCCGGGAGAGAGGGGGCGCATAAACAACGAAGATGATCGCAGGTTTTAAAGCGGAACTGTCATAGCCTGAAACACGTAAAGATAATTCTCTGTGTAACGTGGGATCATCACTCGGGTCTGAATATTTTCCCACTTGTCACTTGTGTTGCGTATGACAGATCGTTGTGGTTAAACAAATTGACTCTGCCTACTCCTGCAGCCAAATCATCCTGCTTAGACATGCCTCATCCCAGGCACTTGTCTGGCTGCGATTTCGCAAACGCTGGTCATTGCATCCCTGTAGAAAGAGGAGCAGAGGGTGAAATCTCTTACTCGGTGCATGCTTTTTGCAGAGTTCTCTTAAAGAGCCCAATTCTGCACCCTTCCACTGAAAATCGCTCTCATTCAAACAAGTCATCTGAGAATCCTCAATGCAACTGCTCCCATCCACGAGGTCTGGGGAACTAGCCTTTTGTACACACGTTCTCTCTTTCCTGCTAGATTTCACATAAGTTCTATGTAAGAGGTGGTATACATAGTGAGGAGAGAGGCTAAAAGCTTGAATGTATTTATCATCCTTATTTTGGGCCGGACTGGGAGAAAAGGTGTCACTGCAATGACTTGGATAGGCTGGCTTGTGGCATGAGGCCAGATTTGGAAAGCTATTTAAATGCCTAGCTTTGATGGAAGATGAATTGGGTGCCTAAATACCTTTAAAAATCTGCCCAAAGGCACTTGGTAGGAGTGAGTGTCTCTCTGGCCCCAGGTGTATTGGTCCCCACCCCGTGCGCAGGAAGACATGGGCTGGCCCAGCTCCCCTTGGTGTCTATTAGAACGAGGTACCTTCCAGACCGAGGCAGTTGTCACAATCCATCCCCCAGACCCTGCAGAGCTTCTGCTCTGACAAAGGAAGACGACTTGGAGGTGCCGGATAGGGATGTGAAGGACTAGTCAACTATCCAATACGCAAATGCTTATCAGATAGTCAACAGGTTAGTCGACTACTCGCTTCCCTCCCTCTATCAGAAAGAGGCAGCGGGGGGGATACGTCAAAGCGGCAGCACTGCGTGAAACTTGGGGCCAGACCCCGGGCTCCATGCGACGCTGCCACTTTGAAACGCCACGTGTGGCCCGGGGCCAGCTGGGGTGTCCCCTGGCTCCATGTGGTGTTTCAAAGTGGCAGCGCTGCATGGAGCCCGGGGTCAGTCCCCAGCTTTCACCTTTGAAGTGTAGTGACAGCCTTAGGGCTGTCGCTACACTTCAAAGGCGGAGGCGCCCTATCGACTAATCGAATAGTCGATGCAAAAATGCATCGACTATTCGATTAGTCAATTAGTCGACACTTAACATCCTTAGTGCCGGATAAAGCTCTTCACAAGATTTCACTAAAACTGGATTAGCCCAACTGGCTTCCAGACGGAGCTTGATAATTTATAGAGGGGACGATATGATGGAGCTGCTTACGAAGGCAGGTAGCTGATCTGCAGCGGCTAGTAGCAGCTCTCTCCAGTGGCTGGTGATTGGACTTGAGATGTGGAAGGATTTGAGTTACTTCTGAGATTCTTTCCCCGGTGTCTGACTGGTGGGTCTTGCCCAGCTGCAAACGGTAGATTCTCTCAACTCATAATCTTGTAACTATTATTTGAGAACTTTGGGGCCTCAGAAAGGTTAGGGGGCTCTTTCAGGAGGGGAGGGCTGCGGTTCCGTGGGGACCATGTCAGATTAGATCATCATGCTTCCTTCTGACTTGAAAGTCAGAGAGTCTATAAATAGGAGATGAAGAGGGAGCAGGGTGTTTTGATGAGATAACTTAGGGCGAGAATGCTGAAGGGTTGGCTGTGTGGCTAAAATAAACAAACAGGACAGACTTATTTAGCTGAGTGCTGCCGTCTTGTCCAGCAATCCCTGATGTCTGGTCTCCCCTTAACAAGGTCATCAGTGCAGATTGGATGCAAACAGTGTAAATTGTGCCAGGTGGCCTGGTACATGATACCCCTGCCTATTAACTGCTGCGCTAATTGATCCAGTTAACTCTTCTAATTCGTCCCTAGTATCCAGCAGCCTCTGCTTTAAACATAATTATGTCTCCCCTCCTAAGTGCCTTGTAGGATAATTGTTTCCATCCAGATACAATAAGCCAGCCGCAGACTGTATGAGCACTGTTTAATATTACAGAGGTCGTATAAAAACAGGGAGCGTTACAGCCTTCGGAGTCTCTTGTAAGGATGTTAAATATCGACTAATTGAAGAGTCGATGCATTTTGCATCGACTCTTCAATTAGTCGATAGGGCGCCTCCGCCTTTGAAGTCTAGCAACAGCCCTAGGGCTGTTGCTACACTTCAAAGGCGAAAGCGTTGCGTGAAGCCCAGGGTCGGCTGGGGACTCCCCCGCTGACTCCGCGCTCCGTGGCGCTCCCTGCGGTGTTTCAAAGCGGCAGTTCCACGTGGAGATCCTGGGCTCCATGCTTATCACATAGTCGACTAGTCCTTCACATCCCTAGTCTCTTGTTCGCTAATTACAGTCCTGGGGTGAATGTGCCACTGCCATTCTTTGTCCATATAACGCCGTTTGTATCCTACACCGGGGAGAGCGCAGCTTTGCTGGGATCTGTTACAAATCTGAGGGGGACGATGTTGTGGGTCGCAGCAGCATGGGGTCAAAATGGTAAGAGTTTGTTCTTGAAACTTCATAACCGAAGACTATTAAAGAAATGATAAAGAAAGCTCTGCCCTGGCGTTGCTCTTTAACAAGGGGATGCACCGTATCATACCGCTAACCGGTTCCCTAGTTCTGGCTATGAAGCAGAGCCACACGTAGGACCTTGTGTGTCTGGGTTCTGTAAGGGCGCGCTGTCGGGAAACAGGCGCTCAGGAAGAGTGGCACATTTACCACGGCGTAGGAAGCCACTTGAGCATAGGTCCTGAACTTGCTTCCCAGGTGATCAGAGGCAAAGCTCCCCTAGACTTCAGTGGGAGTGTAAAGACGACGTGATCTCGGACGTACAGGTCTGATTCTGTACGTCGGCGCTTGCAGACTTCCCTCTGGCATCGGCGGCCATTTTCAAGGACTGCGGCGTTGGGCGCGACGGGTGTAATGCCAGATTTCTCCCCCTGGATAGGGTGGCCTTGCATAATCCCTCTGGAGAAGGGCATGGGTGCTGCAGGAGGGACAGCAGGGCAGCTCCACCATGATCAGGAAAATGTGTGTCTAGTGGTGGTGCACATCTGCAAATGCCTCAGTGCATACAACAAAAATTATTCCACACGTGGATGGAAAAAAAATTGGAGAGAACATGGCTTCACTGGCATTACATTAGGAGTGGCTTAGCCATTGCTTTTATTTTGTGCTGCAGTGTATGTCCTCTGTATGCTTATGTTGAAGAACTTATAGCATGACAAGCAGGACTTCCCACAAGCTTTACCCCAAAATGTAAGGGTTCAGATTACTCCTGCCCAGGATAGATCAGCGGCTCTTACAGGAAAACCTATTTAAATCCTAGGAGTGCCACCCCTTTAATCCTAAATTAACAGTCCTAATTTAGCTTGGGCAGACACCGACTTTGGCCCAAGAGTTCCTGCGTCAGCCTGGCCTTGATGTGGCTGGAAGTTCTTTCCAGTTATTCCTGTTAATTCCTGGGTCATGCAGGCATTTCTGTGGAAAGAATGAAATTTACAGCAGGCACGACAGGGAAGGCCCTAGGTCAGTAGCCAATCTGAACAGGTTTTGCCTTCTTGGGGCCAATGTATGGCATTGGACACTGGGCAGCACTAAGTTTGCCAGTTGTCCGGTATTGGCCCGGTATTTGTGGCCTCTGTCCAGTTAAAAATACCCAAAAATGTGGTGTGGTGGGGTGGGGGTGTTTTTTTGCTGAACCAATTTTTCCCCCGCCATGTTCGGTATTTTTTGGCAAAGTATTTGGATCTGGCAACCCTGGTCAGCAGCTGTTTTCTGTGTGCACGCATAGCGGGGCTGGGGTGCACCGTTTTAAGGCTTTGCACCTGAGGTAAAGAAAGGAAGACGACTGCAACGATCGCCCCTTATGTGAGTCATTTCCATGCATCTTTTGAGGATGGAAAATGGAAGCCTGATAAAGAAGAGCACTTTAGGGCCAGCTCCTGCTTTTGCATTGCAAGTGTGGGACACGGCCTGTACATTACTGGCTGCTTCTCCGCGTGGGACTCTGCTGCGTGGTGAAATGAACAGTCATGGGATTTTCTTGTGGGAGAACTTCACAATCTTGTACACGTGACGGGCACAGATTTAGAGCGGCCTTGAGGTGGCTGTGATCTGGTTTGGGGGCTGAACCAGAACCCAGCCTGCTCTGGGACGGTGGGACAGCAAAGGAAGCATAAAGCCATCTTTGTCGCTCTGCTCCTCCTTCCCATTTGTAGTATGTCAGTGGCTGGAATCCCTCGTCAAGGACCCAGGGCCTTGTTGTGCAAGGTGCCGTACAAATTAGGGATGTTACATTTAAATTCATCTGCTCATCAAATAGTCGATGGAATTTGCATCGACTCTTCGATGAGTCGATAAGGGCGTGTCCGCCTTTGAAATGTAGCAAGAGCCCCACCGGCTGCAGGAGTCCCCCCCGTGCTCCCCGCGGCACTTCTGCTTTTGACATGTAGCAAGAGCCTGCTCTTGCTGCATTTCAAAGGCGGAAGCGCTGCCAGTTCCCTGCTGCACCTCTTTCCCCCTCTCCAGAGAAAGTGCTGGGGGAATCCGCTTTTACGCTGGCTCCCCACCAGCACCGGCTCCTGCTGCTTCTCCTTGCTGCCTGTGGGGGGAGGGAAGCAACTATTGAGTCACTAGTCGACTAGTCGCTTACATCCCACGTACAAATACAGAGAGACAAGGCAGAACCAAGAGCTTCCTTTTGGTTCCTGTACGGTCTGGGGCTGAGGATTTGACCCTGCAACCAACTAACCGGATTTGGGGGTTATGATGGAGTAAAATCTGCAACGGCAGAGTCCTGCTGGGAGCGTGTGATTGGCTGGTGGGAGCAGCCACTGAGCATGAAGTAGCCAGGTCAGGTGACCAACAGTAGTTCAGACTTCCCATGGTTCTCAGGGTAACCCTTTGGGGTGAGGCTAGTAACTAACCTGTGCAATTATCTGCAGCTCAGAATGGCCACTGACTCCCCCTCCGCCCCCGTGGGTCACTCCTGGAATCGATAAACGAGTGAGCCAGTGGGTCTGTGCCCTTGTGGCCTTGCATTTACTGTCCATGCATATCTTGGTAGGACCTCCCTCTTGGCTCGAATTGAAAACAGTTGGAAGGGGCCATCCAGATGGACCCTTGTGGAAACTTAACCTTTTTTTGGTTTTGTTTGTTTGAGCAGTGAACTGGCTGACGATCTGCCCCTTTCAAGGGTGATGGAATCAGTCTGCCTCCGCCCTCCCCAGAGCCAGCTGCAGTTTGGTTTCACCTGTCGTCCTCTGCTCTCTGTGTAAGCCCGTCAGCTGCCTTTACATCCTCTCTGTGCTGAGAGGCGGGCTCTGGCTTTGGGACAGTGGTCACCGACCAGTAGGGCCCTCCCCCGATTGCTGTGCTACTCCTGCCTTCTGTCTTGGAGCTGTCCTCTCCCCACCAGCCTCCTGCTTGCTGTGCAGGGTATTGGAGGCGGAAGAGGGGGGTGCCGATGTCAGGGTGCCCGCTATCCCCCCGTCCATGTAGCCCATCTCCACAGAGTGAGCAGGGCGGGCCTCAGAAAAGGGGGTGTGGCCTCAGAAAAGGGGTGTGGCCTCAGAAAAGGGGGCGGGGCCTCAGAAAAGGGGCAGGGCAGGGCCTCAGAGAAGGGGCAGGGAAGGAGGCAGGGCAAAGGCATTTGGTTTTGAGGTAAATCCTGGATTGACTTAAATTAAAAAAAGAGACCTTGTGCTTAAAGAGGTTGGAGCCCCCAGCTTTAGAATGAGACGTAAGCACGGTAGCATTCCAGGCTATCCTGGGACCAGATCCTGTGGCTGGATTTCAGGAGGGGCCTGGGGAATTCGGGGAATTCTGGCCATTGCTGATGTTTGTGGAGAAGGATATTATAGCCATACGGTCAGTTGCAGAACAGTCGAACCAGGCCCGGCTCTCCAGTAGGCTGTGGTAGATCTGAGAGGGGGAGCCATGCTAATCTGTAACTGAAAAAAACAAACAATGAATGTTCCTGCAGCACTTTAGGGACTAACAGAAGCTCATGATACGATCTACAATGTTTTGTGCTAGATCTGGAGTAACTCCCTTGACTTCATTAGAGCCAAAGAGGTTTACATCAGTGTTAATAAGCTTAGGATCTGACCCATCATCCGCTACACGCCGAATGAATAGTTTCCCCCGTATACCGCAGTACACAGTAGGCTATTGTGGGTGTTTTGTTATGGGTTGCAAGTGTTTTGGAGGATAGGGTCATAATTCAAAATGATCTGGACAAACTGGAGAAATGGTCTAAGTTAAATAGGATGAAGTTTAATAAGGACAAATGCAAAGTACCCCGCTTAGGAAGGAACCATCGGTTTCACACATACAGAATGGAAAGCGACTGTCTAGGAAGGAGTACTGTAGAAAGGGATCTAGGGGTCATAGTGGACCACAAATTAAATATGAGTCAACAGTGTAACACTGATGCAAAAACCCAAATACCCTTCTAGGATGTGTTAACAGGAGTGTTGTGAGCAAGACACGAGAAGTCATTCTTCCACTCTGCTCTGCGCTGATTAGGCCTCAGTATTGTGTCCAGTTCTGGGCATTTCAAGAAAGATGTGGAGAAATTGGAGAAGGTCTAGAGAAGAGCAACACAAATGATTAAAGGTCTAGAAAACATGAGCTATGAGGCAAGGCTGAAGGAATTGGGCTTGTTTAGTTTGGGGGAAACAGAAGACTGAGAGGGGACATGATAGCGGTTTTCAGGGTTAAAAGGGTGACATGGGGGGGCGGGGCGGGGGGAGTATTGTTCTCCTTGGCCTCTGATGACAGGACAAGAAGCGATGGGCTTAAACTGCAGCAAGGGAGGTTTCGGTTGGACATTAGGAAAAACATCCTACCTGTCAGGGTGGTTAAACACTGGAATAAGTTGCGTAGGGAGGTTGTGGAATCTCCATCTCTGGGGATATTTAAGAGTAGGTTAGATAGCCATCTATCAGGATGGTCTTGACAGTTCTTAGTTCTGCCGTGAGGGCAGGGGACTGGACTTGATGACCTCTTGTGCTCCCTTCCATTTCTAGTGTTCTGTGATTCTACGATTCCTCTCAGCCTTTCCAGATGACTGTGCCTCTTTCAGGTATCTGATTTGCTTTGTGTAGCCCCCAGGTTTCACCTCGCTTAAAAACTACTCGCTTACAAAGTAAAACATAAACATACAGAAGTGTCACAGCGTACATTTGTTGAAAATCTGGATTGCTTTCTCACTTCTTCCATGTAATTATAATATATACCTATTGGACTATACATCTTCAGTGGATAGTTTATAAAGCGGTATAACAAGTCATTTCATGGAATTTTACTTTGTACTGACTTGGCTAGTGCTTTTTATGCAGCCTGTTGTAAAATAAGGCAAATCTCTAGATGAGTTGATGTATCCCCAGAAGACCTCTGCATACTCCAAAGCATCTGTTATCAGCCATTCCCAGAGGTCAGATATGGAAACTGATGGTCTAATTATCTAATATAACATGGCAAATCCTCTGTTTCTCTCTTTCTACTTTGATTTTCCATCATCCAATCTCAGGCTTTCTGTGGCAGATGAAGTAATCTGATATTTTTAACGAAGAGTTCTTATTCCAATGAAGGTTTCTTTCATCTGCTTGCATTTTCCACATGGAAACTTTTTTAGTGCCTGCAGAATTGGAGGCCATTTTAATTATGTGGCAACCACAAACATGAATCAATCCAGCTTCTGGTGAGCAGAGACTGTATTAAGTGAGGGGTTAAAACGTGTAACGGTAGCTTGCTGCAGACCTACTCTGCAATGATGTATCATAAACCAGACATTTTTAAACTTTAAAAATAAGGAATTCTTCCTGAATGAAATGGAGTATGGCGCGTTTCATCTTTCCACTCTTCCTCACTTGGGCACTTCATCCTAGTTCTACTTGACTTACACAAATCTTTGTTTGTTTCCTCAATCCGTCCATTCCTTTTTATCGTATTAGTGGCTCTTGAGAATTAAAGGCTAAACCGGTCATCAGGGACTAGTGAGTTGGTTTAATGCTCTAAGGTAGCTGCATGGAAAACCATTTGGCAATATCTGAATCTGGAAAGAGAAAATATGCAAAATAGTACATTATATTGTAAAAATATGCAAAGATTTAGTTAGAGCTCGGTGTCTCGTGTCTGTCAGCGATCATCCTAATTCTGTCCGCGTTCAACAGCAGACATTCTTAAAACATGTGCAAAACCAGAGTGAGGCATTGATTGTCACTTAGAGATGCTGTTAAAATTGGGAATAAACTCCAATTCCCTCCCTCACGCCCTCCCCTCCAAATAACTGTTGCCAGAAACAAATACTTCTGCCAAGCCCTCCAGGCAATGTATGGAATCCTTCCAGAGGACGGGCAGTGTATGTACATGCAAGGAAGGGAAAATAGACTTTAGTAAAGAAACAGATATGGTCAGATAACCAAGGAGTCATGAGAAAAAAATCTTATGATGTGTGTGTGTGTGTGTGTGTGTGTGTGTGTGTGTGTGTGAGGGATGTGAAGGACTAGTTGCTTCCCTTCCTCTTCCCCCCCCCCCCTTGCTGCCTCTATCAAATAGAGGTAGCAAGGGGGGGGAGAAGAGGAGGATACTTCAAAGCGGCAGCGCCGCACAGAGGCCAGGGTCAGCGGGGGGGTCCCCAGCTGACCCCGGACTTTGGCGCTTTCGCCTTTGAAGTGTAGCAACAGCCTTAAAGCTGTTGCTACACTTCAAAGGCGGAGGCACCCTATTGACTAATCGAATAGTCGATGCAAAAATGCACCGACTATTTGATTAGTCAGTAACCCGATATTTAACTGTGTGTGTGTATATATATAAAAAAAATAAAAATATAAATCTCAGGAGAAATGCTGCACACGGGGAAGAGGGAGAACCGATTCTTGTCTTATAAAGGGAATGTTGTAGTCTTACCCTTTCAAAAAATAACTTTAAAACTCAATAATGTTATTCCAAACAATGTAAACCTCACCATATTGGAAACAAATTGTCAGCCCATATTTCCTCCCCAGACAGAGGCACCTGCTCCTATGCCTCTCTGGAAAAAAACCAAACCCTGTCTTAACTGACCCTGAAACCATATTAGCAGGAGCCATGAGTATTCACTCAATACATTATTAGAGCCGCTTATTCACTCAGTGCATTCCTTCCGTTCATGGCCTCTGAAGCATCCGGCACTGGCTGCTGTCGGCAGACAGGATACTGGGCGTGGTGGACCTTTGGTCTGACCGATATGGCTGTTCTTAAGTTTGTATGTGAATTATGCTTGCGAGCGGGGGCAGAGATTATGGTGTGTTTCAAATCCGTAGTCTAGCCCGTGGGTTTATTGGGCAGCCCTCTCTTTCTAGCACGACTTTATCAAGTGGTTTGCAAGTGGTTTCCATACAAATGGAAAGCACAATGGATATTGTGTCTGCCATGTGAGCAGTACCTTGCAAGACAATGGATGGAGATACTTGTTTGGTTTGGATTTTTGTTGTTGTTGTTGTAACCCAAATGATAGGGATAGCGTAGGAAGAAAAGGTACTTAGCCAGTCAGATTTCTATACCTCTGAACTGTTCCTGCCATTCACATAACATTTGTGTTGCGCTGATGCTCTGCTTTCTGTAGGTGAACAATAAATATGTACTTAATTGTTCAGAAGCTTCCGGGGGTAGCCGAGTTAGTCTGTACAGGATAAACTTAAAAAAACAGCAAATGGTCTGGTAGCACTTTAAAGACTAACAAAACATGTAGATGGAATCGTGAGCTTTCGTGGGCACTGCCCACTTAATTGTGTTTGTGTTGGCATAGACCAGGGGTCTCCAACCTTTTTAAGCACAAGGTCTCTTTTTGAATTTAAGCCAGTCCAGGATCTACCTCAAAACCAAGTTCCTTAGCCCTGCGTCCTTCTTCAAGGCCCTGCCCCGCCCCTTTTCCGAGGCCTCACCCCCTTTCCCGAGACCCCGCCCCTTTCCGAAGGCCCCACTCTGCTCACTCTGTGGAGATGGGGGTACATGGACAGGGTGATAGGGGACACCCTGACATCGACACCCCCCTCTTCTGCCTCCAATACTCTGCACAGCAAGCAGGAGGCTCATGGGCTGGGGGGGGGAGCAGCTCCAAGACAGAGGACAGGAGTCGCACGGCCGTGGGGGGAGGCGCAACTGAAGCGCCGGCACTTGATAGCCTCCCAGCCAAACCAGTCAGGATCCCCTGTCAGAGGCACCAGGATCTACCTGTAGATCCCATGACCACTGGCATAGACCTGTGCTTCTCTGCGCGGGGTACACCGTGTCTGGAGAGGGAGGCCTGACCCTCGGGAGCGGAAGGAATTCTGTGAACTCTGAGAGGCGGGACAAGGTGTCCTGGAGCTATTACTGTCCCCCTTCCCCCGCACGCTGCACCCCCATTCATCCTCCGCTGGATGGGAGCATTTGCTCCAGACTGTCGTCCCCCGCCCCCCACACACACAAAGAGCTCAGCACCTCTCCTCCAGTCCAGTTAAATTCAGTAGGAGCAGGGGGCACTTGGCTTTTCTGGAAATTGGGCTCTGGGTTTTTACTGCCTCCATTGATCAAATAACGGTTGGAATTTGTCCAAGGCAATTTAGTGTCTCAGGACCCTTCTTAGAAGCAGCAACATGCAGATATTTTAGTAACCAAAGTAAAATGTGCAGATTCCGTTCTGAACTACCAAATAATAGGAATTTCACAGTAGAATCACTCCCTGCTAAACAGCACGGCATCTATGCCAAAGGAAGCTCTGTGGAAGAGCCGTGCATGAAAGAATCAAAGATTACATTGTCGGAATAAGAAGCAGATGCTTGAAAAGAATTTTCCAGAGTCCAGCCGCTTTTTTTTTTTTCCCCCCTCCTTGGATACAGGCTGCTAGAAATGCATCATGATTGAAAGGAATTTTTGTGCCTGGTTGCTAAATCTGACATGGCCTCATATCGCAGATGGTTGTCAAAAAAAAGGCAAGAGGCGCTCCTGTGATTGAAAATTCATGAAGTTATAAGCGTGCACAGCCTGGTTGTATGGTGCCTTGCAGCCTGCACATTGAGGTTTACTGAAGCAAAGGCCTGCCGCTCTCTCAACATGGGAACAGATTTTTCAGGGATGTATCAGAGGCATTCATTTTTTAATTGTTATATATATTACCATACCACTGGCAAGCCCCAATCAAGGACTAGGATCCAACAGTGTCAGATGCTGTACAGGCCTGCCCCCCACGAGTTGACAACCCAAGTGCAGGAAAAGGTGGCTACACTGCTTCATTTTGTGCAAAAACCCCTTGCGCAAAAAGAAATGCCAGAAAATATGCTAATGAGATTGCGACTTATGCTAATGAGTCCCTCATTAGCATATTTTCTGCTGGAAGAACTGGCAGTGAAGGCGAAGCCGAACTGGCAGTGAAGGCGAAGCCAGACTGACGGAATACAAGAAGACAGTTGGGACAATGTGGATCAGCAGGTCTCAAACTAATTACATTTTCGCAAGCATCATGGCGAGGCAAGAGTTGAGGAGGGACTTGAAGGAGAACAGTGAGTTAGTTTGGTGCGTGTTTTGGGGGGGCTCCTCGCAGGCAGATGGGGAAGCAGGGACAGAACGCGAAGGGGCTTGTTTGACAGTGTATCAAGTAGGGATGTGAAAGTGTAACCGTTGACATGGTTAATCGATGAGCCTGGGCAGCAGATTTTTTTTCAGGGATGTAGCTGAGGCAGCAGTGGGAAAGGGGGAGGCAGGAGCCAGTGCACGCGGGGAGCTGTCTTTTCAACTGTCTGAGAGGCTGCAGCCGGCTCTCCGCACACACTGGCTCCCCCCACCCCCCCCAGAAGGTAACTATGCAACCACTGAATTTTTCAGCAGTTACACGATTACGTAATTAAATGCATTTTCACATCCCTAGTACCAAGTAGGTAAAGGAATCTGGCGTGATGGGTCGACTGAACGTGGGAGTCACATCTCGATAGTGAATGAGAGCGGATGGGTAGGATGGGGTAGGCTGGCCTGTTGCCCACAAAAGTTTCAAATTCACTGGGACTTCTCCATGTGCAGGGAACTGTTGTTTGAAAGCGAGCCAGGCCTGTGGGTCTCGATGACGGGTAAGAGCCCCTTTGCGCTAGGCGCTGTACAGACAATAATAGGAGCGTTCCTGTCCAGGAGAACTCTCAGACTAGCATCATGACAAGGCACATGTGGATGCTGCAGACAAATAGAGTGAGGGAAGGAAAAAGAGTTACAGGATTGGTCCCTGAAATTGGCCCCCTCCATTCTGTGCATCTCCTACCCTGCAAGGCACCACCTGGCATTTTTGAGAGTAACAATTACTGGAACAGGAACTGCTAGGTGAATGTGAGTTGTCAGGTAATGGCCGCAGGTTGGGTCCCTGAATGTCCCTTCCCCCCAGCCTGCTCCTGCACCCTACCTCCTAGCCCTACTCCTCTCCCCAGCCTCAGCCTGCTCCTGCACCCCACCACCCAGCCAGACTCCCCTACCTCAGCCTGCTCCTGCACCCCACCTCCCAGCCAGACCCCCTCAGCCTGCTCCTGCACCCCACCACCCAGCCAGACTCCCCATCCTCAGCCTGCTCCTGCACCCCACCTCCCAGCCAGACCCCCTCAGCCTGCTCCTGCACCCCACCACCCAGCCAGACTCCCCCCCCATCCTCAGCCTGCTCCTGCACCCCACCTCCCAGCCAGACCCCCCCCCCAACCTAAGCCCGCTCCTGCACCCATTTTGTCATCATGGGTGGTTGGCTGGTGGTCTGCGGGAAAAGTCTGCATTGAGTGGGTGGATCGTGGGCCCAGAAGTTTGAGAACCACTGCTCCATGGGTACATCTAACTACAGCTGCTGTGATCACGTAGCTGTGCCGCGGTAGCATAAATGCTTCCTACGTCAACAGAGAGGGTCTTTGTTTTGCGGGTCTCAGTCCACTTCTCAGACTGTGGTAGCTCGGGTGAAGGAAAAGCTCTTCGGTTGACCTTGCTATGTCTAGCCCTGGGCATAGGTGAGACTTAACCATGGCACTCAGCGTGCAAAGTTTTTCACAGCCTTGAGCCAGGTAGCTAGGTGGGCCTCATTTTAAAATGCAAACCAGGCGTTACTCTGGTAGGAAATCCTAGGGAAAGGGCGGAGCTGGCCCCAGAGCATTGCTCCTGGCTGCTGAGTTTTTGGCCTTGAAATGGCAGAGACCTGCTTTTGCCTCTTTGGGTGGGAGGGGTGGCTGCCGATCAGCCGCTGCCCCAGCACCGTTTACCGTTGGACGCTTTGACTCACCACTGACGCACTTTGTGGAGATCGCAGCAAGCGGGAAGAAAGACAGAGGGCTGTGGAGGAGGGCAGGGGTCCATGTTGAGCAAACGGGTCCCTGGACTGCCCAGGAAAGAACAGCATCTACTGGATGAGTGGAGGGATACAGGAAGGGAAATATGGCACCGTCAGCAAAACACCTTTCTTTGCATCTGACATTCCTTCTCTTGCCGAAAGTATGTACCCTGGGGCCGTGGAGTGGGATGAAAGAAGAGCCAGGCCTGCTTAGAACCAGTTGCACTATTCCCCTCACGCCCTCACCACACCCTCCCATTCTCACCCCACCCTCACACCTTGCCTTCTCCGCCTGCTGCCCCTTGGGTGGATTTCTCCAGGCTCCTGGAGCCTCTAGTCACCAACTAAAACCTCAGACGCTGTTTGTATCTCTTTCTATCCAGCGTGTTTCCTAGCTTATTATCTCGACTGCATTTTGTTGTAGTCGCATCACGAATACAAGGCTCCCTTGTTCTGCTACAACTGGGATCCTTGGCCAGGGCTTGGAGCCTTCCTCCTTCAGGCGTTCTCAGGCGCCAGTTCTTGCTCCTCTTTGATTCATTTGGCAGTCGTGCCTGGAGGGCATGTGTTAGCAGGGCATGATCGGAGCCAGCGGGCGTCTCACACAGCCAGGGCAGCTGGCTTCCCCAAATAGCAGCTCCTATTTTGCTGCTCTTACTCACCAGGGAAGAGCAGGGCTGATGCAGGATTAAAAGCAGCCAACTCCCATTCTGGGACTTGGGACATTAGTGGAGACCCAACGTCTCCAATGTCTGGAAGCTCTTAACATTGCAACGCAACTAATCCTTCTGCATGCCTCCAGCAAACAGTAATGACTAACGTTACCGGGTTTGTCTAGCGCCGCAGACTAGACCCAGGGTTCTTACACCTGCTCCAGTAATGGTGAAATTACTAATCGGGTTTTGGATTATATTTTCTATCGGTGCAGGGCTAAATCGTGCTTGCCTTACTCATAGGGTAAGAAAGTCTGAGGAGTAGCCAAGTCTCCTTTTTCAGTCGGTTAGTAGCATCGTCCCTAGCGAGAAGAAGAATCCACTGGAAAAGCTACCGGGCAAAAATAATACCAGATATTGTAGCTGACTAAGCACCATGGTGCCGCAAGCCCAATGACTCCCAAATCAGACCAATCTCGCTGTCCGCAACTCTGTGGCTTGCAAGGAGAGCCAGCTCCCATGCAGGACAGTAATCTCTCCCAGATGGTCGTGGGGGGAAGTGTGTGTTTGCCAGGATGCTGTATGTGAAAAGCACAGTGGGCCAGGAGTGTTAATGATCTGGGGTTTCTCCGTTCTGGGGACCTGGCTTGTCTGCCCTGAAGCAGGCCGGATTTCAAAGATGGTGCTGAGCTCCTGCCCTCAGCTCCCTTTGAGTTTTTCCCTTGAAATTGAGGCCCAGAAGAGCAAGTGTTGTTCACACTGATCTCAGGAGTCCAGACGCAGCTATGCCTGATGAATAGTCTCTCCTACATTCTGTCTGTACGTAGCATGCACATGTAACCCACACACCTAGTGTGGAGCAATGCAAGTGGTACCTAGACTACAGCAACAGTTAAGCTCAAGAGACCTCTACAGCATGGACTGGGAGCCAGCTGGCTTTTAGCTCAGAGGCTAGAGGCTCCTATACTCAGCTTCAGAGGTCCCAGGTTCAAATCCGCCTGGTGGTGGTTACCCACGAGAGACCGAATTTGCTTTAAATCCCATTGTGTGATGCTCCTGAATCATTTGCTGGACAGGAGACGATCTGGCGGGGAGGGGACTGACCTAAACTCAGCTCTGTGGGGAAACTTGGCTGCCAAATGCAAACCAAAAGGGACAGGAGGGGTGACTTGGGCTTAGGCAGCAGAGAGGCTGGGGGTTGGTCGGCGGCTAGCGGCACGCTGGGCTGTGGGCCTGACTGTTGCCAGGTTCGTTCTTTCACTCGGTAATATCCGAAGGCCATTTTGCGAGAAGGGCCTTAAACGTCTGTCTCTGAGCCACACGGTGAGTCGATGGTTGCTTCTGCATCAGTCTGTCGGGGCAAAGCCGGGCACGCAAGGCGGGCCCTGCGGGGAGGGCCTGGAGCTGGACTCGATTGGCCTCTTGAGGTCCCTGCTGGTTCGAGTGTTCCGTGAGCGTGTGCATGCTCTGCGGCTCTGCTTTCAGCTGATGTGTCTTTTTTGGTCTCTTAATTTCTCCAGTGGCAAGGCCGGTGTCCAGCGTAAGCAGGAAATAGGCTATTATCTCGATGGAGCGGGAGTGGTGTACTCTCCTGGGGAACTGTGCGTAGTGTAACCTCTCCAGTGCTAGCAGCTAAATTCACCGAACTCAGCGGGTGCTCCCCTCCGTACCAGCAAGGAATCCACAAGGGGAGGCGACTGTTACAATTGTGCCTGACTCTTCTCTGTGTGGTTCCCTGATACCGGCAGGGGCGGCGGGTGTCCTAGGCAGGGGAAAGCGTTGCCTTCCCAAACCGCCAGGCATGGCCCCGCCCAGACTCGGCCCCCGAACACCTACTGTAGGCGTACTGGGGGTGGAGTGTTGCTGGCCCCAGTGCTCGGCCTCTCCGGAGCCGGGAAGGCTGAGAATTGCTCGCCCTCCTCCTTCCCCATGGTGTTGGGGAGCTGGGACCATGTGCTGCCCCATCTCCCTGTAGTGCTGGGGGCAAGGCCTGAGCAGAAAGGGTGGGGTTGAAGGCAGGGCTGGGAGGGCTTACCTCAAGGAGATCAGGTTTAGATTTAGTTTGAGCTCCTGCCTGGGTCCATTGGGATTCCTTTACTTTCGGGAGGTGGTTTTGTTTCCTCCTGCTTTACAGAGACATTTTTGTATCTGAGCTAGGGTTGCCAGATGGTTTCAACAAAAATACCGGACAACTTGACATGACATCACAATCGACATTACATCTGATTTAGAAAATACCCGACGTTTCTATTTTCTCATTTATCTTTTCTCAATTTGTTTCCCGAACAGAGAGCTCAAATATTGGACTGTCCGGTTCAACACCGGACACCTGGCAACCCTAATCTGAGCAAACTGGAAACAAGGAACCGGTTGCAGAAAAAAGCAGTTGGCTTAGTCTGCCCTGCTCAGTGTTTCCTTGGCTGTGGTCGCTGAAGCCTGTGTTTTAACAAGGACCCGAGTCCCTCACGGCGCAGCTTGTCTTTGCTCGATTTGTCAGTAACTGTCAGCCCAGCCTCATGCTCATTTCAGTCCATGGGATGCCGCAATTTAGCATGGGCAAATTTTATTATAGGATCACCGAAGCAGAGAGGGTGATCTGAAGAAATGCAACCTTATCTGACCTAAAAGCCAGCCAGGTTCAAATCCCACTGTGCAAACATATTGTGTGAAATTTTTAGCCGTGTTCAAGTGGCCTAAAACACATGTGAAAATGAGACTTGGGTAACATTTTTAAGGCTCATTTTCAACAGTGATTTAGACATTTAAGAGCCCAGTTCCCATTGACTTTCAATGAGACTGACTTAGGGTACGTCTAGACTACAAGCCTCTTTCGAAAGAGATCATCTAGACAGCCACAAGACTTTCAAAAAAGCGAATCGCTTTTTCAAAAGAGAGCGCCCAGGCAATCTGGACGCTCTCTTTCCAAAAAGCCCTGTTTGCGTTCAAGAACGCCTTTTTTCCGAAGCAAAAGACAGGACTATGTAGCACTTTAAAGACTAACAAGATGGTTTATTAGGTGATGAGCTTTCGTGGGCCAGACCCACTTCCTCAGATCAATTTGTGGAAGAAAATTGACATGACCATATATACCAAAGTGATACAATCAAAAAAAGCGAACACATATAAAATTGACAAATCAAATTTTAGAACAGAGTGGGGGTGAGGGGGGAAGGTTAGTGTCTGTGAGGTAATGACGTTAGGAGTGATAATTGGGGAAGCTATCTTTGTAATGGGTGAGATAATTAGCATCTTTATTGAGACCCATACATAAAGACCTCTTTTGAAAAAGGCGTTCTTCCTCGTAAAAGTAGGTTTACCAATATCGAAAAAACGCCGCCTTCTTTCAATTTAATTTCGAAAGAATGTGACGACGGTCTAGATGAAGGTGAAGTTTTTTCTGAAAAAGGCCACTTTAAAAAAAAACCCACAAAAAAAACCCTCTGTAGTCTAGACACACCCAAAGGCACAAAAGAATCCAAGTCGCTTTTGAAACTGGAATCCGAATTCATTTAATTTGAAAAATTTTAGTAAATGAAAAGTCCCTTCTCCAGAGAGCGTATCATCAGAAATTTTCACTAATTGGCAAATGTTGCAAGGAGGAGAATGGAAAACAAAAGCTGACCGTTTGTATTTTAATTCTAATAGGCACAAAGATCTTTCCTCTCACAGGAAGCCTTTGGTTGAAGGGGCGCAATCGGAACATTTTATCATCCCTCTTCAGAATGCCCTCTGCACCAGAGTCTTGCATAAAAGGGCCTGAGCACGTGACATGGTCCAGAACAAGGGAGCGTAAGTGGAAATTGGCTGTGTGCTTACGCAACCCCCTTGGAAGTGTGAATCGCTGTTCGCCCTTGGGGTTGTGATTATGATGAGTGTTAGTTTAAATTTCTGGCTGAGATTTTGCAAGCTGCCGAAGGGAGTGGGGGTTGAGCATGATAAACACTAGAACTGGAAGGGACCTCGAGAGGTCATCGAGTCCAGTCCCCTGCCCTCACGGCAGGACCCAGCACCGTCTAGACCAGTGGTCTCCAATGCGGTGCCCGCGGGCGTCAGGGCATTTATGTGCGCCCGCCTAGTGACCAGGGCTGGCCCGAGCCATTCTTGCGTCCCGGGCGCCCAGCGCATGCATGGCCCCCTCCCTAGATGCGCGGCGCATGCACAGTGCCACCCCCGGGCGTGCAGTGCATGCGCGGTCCTGCCCCCGGTCGCCCAGCAGCCCCAAAAGGTTGGGGACCACTGGTCTAGACCATCCCTGACAGGTCTATCCAACCTGCTCTTAAATATCTCCAGTGATGGAGATTCCACAACCTCCTTAGGCAATTTATTCAGTGGTTAACCACCCTGACAGGTAGGAAGTTTTTGAAGCTCCCCTAGACAGCGCTGAAAATGTCATCCTGTGCTCGCCAAGCCAAACTGGTCTGTCTGAAATGTCACAGGCCGGATTTTAGCCCAGGGTAGATGATTTTTGGACTGTTTGGAGCAAACCCCACCAGGAATTGAAGAGAACTATGAGGTGGCTTGGCCTTTGGGAAGCCATTCCCGTTGTGTCTTTTGCCCCCGCTTCATCCAAATGGCTCGGCCTAGAACCTTCAGGCATGTTGATCCTGGTGAGGAGCCGTGTCTTCGGCTAGCTTTGGGTGGCACGAGTTGGATATTAACTGCACATTGCCGCCCGCACGCTGAGAAATCATGATTTGGGCTCGCAAAATCCATGAGGTTATCTTAAAAAAACTCATTCGATTTTAAAAAGGATAAACGTCAGGGGCTTTGTTTGCATCTGAGCTGCTTGGGTGCACTTGGATGAGATCTTCAGGCTTTCCCCTTTGACCGTCCGGGCTCGAAACTCACTTGGCTTTTAAATGGAAGCTGAGACCTTCCCGTAGTCCCTTTACCTCAGGAAATAGGGCTTTGAGTAAAGACCAAATGAACAGTGAGAACTGGCAACGCTGGGTTTTCACATTCATAGTGAAGTCTGCCTGGCCTTGGCGTGCTCAGGCCAGTACATCTTATGCCCACATAATGCTTCTGCAGAGCGTCCAAGCCAAGAAGGATGGGATTGGAGCTACTGAGGGCGAGGCAGCTCCTGCAGAATTTCGAAGGGCCGCAAGACGTGCTCTGCGGGGTTAAGCGCTGCAGTGCTCAGACTGAGGGGCTGCTATCCTTTCAGGACTACATTGTCCGGACTAACGAGGGGGAGGAAGTTGGGAACCGTACTGTGGCTGAGATCTGAGCTTCTGAACACCCCTGGAGTGGAGCTGTACCTTGATGGCTTGTGCAGCGCTCAGGATTTCTGTGCCGTGAGGCACTGGAGCGGCAGTAGGAGGAAGGATGCAGCTGAGCCATTGGACTGAAGGTCAAACCCCTAAGGACGTTCCAAGGCAGAAGTCTGCGCGGCGTGGGAAGTGCGGTTCTGCCCTGCAGGGTGACTTGTGCTAACCTCTTCTCTTCCACCTCATCCCATTATCAGCCCGAGGGTCCTGGGTTCCAGTCAGACGCAGGCAGTGGGGCTTACAGAACTGCCACCAGCGTAGCGCGTAATGGAGGCCGATGTTGCCCAGCTATTGCTGAGGAGAAGCGCTCTGTTCCAACACGCGCGCGAGGCAGAAGGGCCTCGGTGTGTTCCTGGTTCCCTTCTGCGCCGATCAACACAGGCCGGGAGTCGGTTACAGCTCCCAGCTATGGAGGGTCCTGGTTCAACCTGCACGTGTCAGCCCTCCCGTCGGCACTCGCTAACGTGTCCAGATGTACTTCAACATGTAACCCCCGGCACAGAACCATTGAGAGACGGTTTGCAAAATGCTGTCAAATATCCAACGTGAACAAGCTGGCAAAACAAAGCTGGCGTCCTCTAATGTCCCTTCACCCTAATAACCTGAGGTATTACTGACCGAGTGGGCCAGTCGGAACCTGGGCAGGAGCGATCGCCCTCCGTCGAGTGACGGTTTCCCTTTTAATGAAGTCTCTTGCCTTTGAATAATTTGCATTTAATTAGCTCCATATGTCCTCCAGCATCTCTAGGAATCCCAGAGTTCAGTTTTGTGTCACGGCAGCCATTCGGCACCATTGACGTTGCATGCTGGTTTTTAGGGCAGGGAAAAATATGATCTTGGATTGAAATTGCGGGGGGGGCAGGGAAAACCACAGAGGGTCGCGCGCTTTGTTGCTCAAGCAGGCCAAGCTGAATACCCAGCCGGGCCCTCACTTCACTGCCCTCCTGCACTGGAGAGAAGGCTGTTGATTTGGGGGAAAACTGGATGAGTTGATCCGCCCTCTTCCCCTGCTCCATCCCACCAGGCTCTGTACCTTGGATGGCATGTGTTGGGCGTACTGGCATGGCACTTAGTGCTACGGGCGTGTGCACAGTATACGCAATTGATACCACTCGACTAGAAGAGATGGGGCCAAACTGTCCCCTTGTTTTTGTCCTTCATTCTAAATGTAGCATTCAGTGCAGCAACCAAACGAGTAAATAAACGGGAGGGAAGCGACGGGATCCAGGGGGAACGGCAAAGGGGAGAGGTCTTTGTCTGGAACACAGCTTATAAGTGTCCTGGTTGGCAAACAAGTGACGTCAGGGTCAAAGGAGACAAGGATCTTTTCCTGGAAAGAGCCAGAAGCGATAGTGAAATCTGCCCTGTGTAAAGTCTCGCCAGCCTAGCTGGAAAGAGAGTGCTGCCCTTGTCCGCTAGCCAGCTGGGAGGATTGTTGCAAGAGCTCGCTGCTGGGAGGGAGATGGGCTGTCCTCGCTGTGCTCTTCTTGTCACCAGTGGGAGGTTGAGGAATCTGAGTGTGTTCCAGCATTCAGCTTGGAGTCTGAGAACAGTCATGTGCCAGGCACCCTTGGACTGGCCCGTCCGCTTTACTGCAAGAGATGAAGGGAGCCATAAGAGATGATGAATTTTACACTGTAGACTATTGCAAATTATATCATTATTGTGGCCGGGGTTTTATTCTCTCCCGCCTGACTGGAGCCTTTCAGCTGTTAAATTACAAAATGTTGTGGGTAGTGAGAATTCATGTCTTTCCACTTTCTCCTTTTTTTTTTTTTTTTTTTTTTTTTTTTTTTTTTAAAGCTGCTAAGAAAATTGCGGTTTCCTCCCAATCGTGAGACTTTAGAAGTTTCGATTCTAAACGTTGAAAGTGGGTCGGTAGAAAATTTTCTTCTATTTTGTAGGTGCGTTAATTACGGATCGATAATCAGCGAAAAAAGAGACGGCACAGATTAATTCAAAATATGGGGCCAGATCCCCAGCTGATTAACGTCAGTGGAGCTGGGCTGATGTGGATCGTAGATTTTAAGAGGAAATTTTGCTGAGGTTAAGACTGTTTAAGGAATCTAATTTTGATAAGACATTAATACCTTCCACAATCCCGCCTATAGAACAGTTTTGATGGAGAGGAGGGGGACGCTTAAATGTGATGCACTTAAGCAAACTGTATAGGAATGAATACATCGCCTCCATTAAACCTGAATGCAAAAAATCATGAGCTTTTAATGTAAAACCAGAAGTGTGTGTGAATTTTTTCTCCTTTGTTTAAATCCTGAAATAAGCAGAGGCCAGAGTGTAAGTGATTACGGAAGAAGTAAATGCGTTCAATACAGCAGAGCTTTTGGGGGGTGTTGTTGAGCGGTTCGAAAGGTACCACCCATTCTTCTTTCTGCTAGCTACAGCAAAATAAAACCAAATGCACTCCTGTTTCTTTCTAAAAAGAACTCTGTTTTGTTCCTGCCATGTAGACATTTCCCCCTTTTTAATATGCCAGTAAAGCCTTTTAGAGGCTTGTTTGAAACAAAGCCAGAAGAATAAAACTGCCAGTTCTAGGATTTTCAGGGTCAGCTGGAATTTTTGGCCACTGTGATTAATGTCTCTATAAGTTTCTGTCCTAGAAGATTTAATTGTTCTGTGTGGCTCTCTGATATATACTAGGTTGGTCGCAGACCTGCTTTTCTGTTCACGTAGGTAAAATGGTGTGTTTATCCTCTTTGCAATGTTACGCATATAGGTGGGTTAAAATGTCTGAGAGCTAGCCGGGTTAGTCTGTAACTTTAAAAACAAGTAGTCTTGTGGCACCTTAGAGACTAACAAAAAATGAATAAAATCGTGAGCTTTTGTGGATAAAACCCACTTCATCAGATGAGTTGGAGTGGAAATAACAGAAACCAAGATTTTGATGTATATTCAGGTTCTACAAATGACAGGTGGTACTTTTGCTGTTATATATGTGTCTTGGTTTCTGTTATTTCCACTCTAGCCTATCTGATGAAGTGGGTTTTGCCCATGAAAACACATGATTGTATATATTTTAGTTGGTCTCTAAGGTACCACAAGACTACTACTCGTTGTATAGGTGGGATGTTAGAGTGGTATTTAAGTGACATAATGGAAGGGTTTTTAAAGTGAGTCAAGCCAGGTCTACGCTGGATCAGGAAGGTAGGGTGAAGGTACACAACTCCCGCTACATAAAATACGTACCTGGAATTGGCTTACCTTAAGTTGAGCTTAGTGCCATCTTCACAGAGGGAGACTGACAGGAGCAAATGCTTCTATCAGCTTCCCTTACTCCTTGCGGCTGCCAGGCGTACCAGAGCTGCCCTCAGCGTTTGATTTAGCAGGACTTAACTAGACCTGCTAAATCAAATGCCAGAAGATCCTTCTCCGGCACGGCAAGTGAAGACGTGGCCCCAGTTTCACTGATTCTGCAAAGTATTTTAAGCTCATGACTAGCCCAACTCAGTGGGGCTAGCAGCCTGCTTTAACGTTCTCCATGTGCTTGAGTTCCTTGCTGAACTAGGGCCTTAATACTACTGAGAGTAAAGCCCCAGCCTAAATGGTTTCTGTAAAGGAGTGTTTTAACAGAGCTTTCCAAAGCATGTAGGACTCCTGGGTTTAGTTGCTAGGAAAGCGACTGGCCGGTGAAGTCTGCCCAAGGTAAAGCTGACGTAATAGTATGTTTTACTTTGCATCTAAACCTCGAAAACGTGGCTGCTATTCACTTGTCAGGCTTTAACATGCCACTCTCAGGAGCGTAGAAGTGGGGCAGTGACATTTTAGCATCATTTGCTGCTGCCTGCTCTACCTGTTATGAATCGGGTAATTCTGCCTGCTGCTGTACCTTTCGAACTGAGCAGGGATGGAACAATAAATCCCCCATTAATCCTTGGAGAGCAGATGGTCAGAAAGTACCTTGAAGGTGCATGGGTAGCATTCGAGAAGTATCCTAGAGGCTGCCACATCAGACGCTGAATCCCAATTCATTTCAGTGCTTCACCAAAGCAAGCTGGCTGTGTCTCGGTGCAGAAGTATTTGTCATTGCCGCTGTTAATTTCACTTCACTTTGTAAATGCGTCACAGTGTTAGGAACCGAGTTTGAATCCTGCTGGCTTTTTGTTGCCAGATGTAAGTCGTGGGGCGTCAGGGTGCCTGAAAGAGAAGGGGCAGGACATGATTTGCCTACCACTGGGCCCTAGGCAAACAGTCTTGCCCCTCTACAGGCCAGAGAAACAAAATGCGGATGCATTTATATTAACCCTCTCCTGGCCAGCACAGCGGTGCGAGTGACTTGATAACCCAGCTCCCTCCAGCTTGCACTGCATGGAGGTCACTTAATTCAGTGTATCTCAACCCTTTTTTATAAAGTGTCCCTTTTTCCACACAAAAAAAAAAGTACCCCCTTTTAAAAAAAAAAAAAAAAGTACCCCCAGTACCTACAGTTTTCAGACACACACAGATTTTTTTCTACCATTGCAACACATTTGTTTAAACAACTTAATTGGAGCCAGGCGGGTGATGAAATTTTTGAGTGTAAAAAGTACAAAAATAATAAAGCGCTGTAAAACTTCAAACAAAAATTCAGTTTTCTCCAAGTTTCGGTTATGTTGACATACCCCCCAGACTTCTCTCGAGTACCCCTAAGGGTACTCGTACCACTGGTTGAGAGACACTGGCTTAGCTAACCTTTTCCTATCCAGATCAGTGTTTGGCTTCTGCTGCATCGATGCTGCCCTGTGAACCCCTATGGGTCTGCCCCAAGAGAGCCCTGTTATACAGACACTGCCCTGGTGACCCCCTTGGATCCTTCCCAGTCAGGGTCCCCAGCCGGCTCCCCTACATAGGCTCTCACTGCAGCTCGCTGTACTTGTTTGTAATGGGTCTTCAGGCTGTTCCCAGAGCAGTAGGGGACAAGAGCTGTTGGAAGCAGGCGCGCGGTGTGAGGAGCCCTGAGGAAGGAGCTGTCCCCGTAGAAGCAGCACTGGCCACCCCGCTACCCACTCGAGTTTGGCCCGGCCACCCCGCCTCATGACGGGGGGCAGCCAGGACAGGTGTGAGTGGGGCTGTGACCCTGTGCGCCAAGTCACAATGCCACACCCTCAGATATGGTCCATCTCTCCTCCCCCCTGCATCACGACAGAGGGACAGCCAGGTCAGATTGGAATGAGTGGCATTGGGACCTGGCACACAGGGTCGCCAGGTTCTGGTTGGGATTGGCTGGGGTTGGGCCCCCAGGCACTTGCCGCCTGTGTCTATGCCATTGTTTCTTAAACTGTGTTGCGGGGAACACTGGTGTGCCACAGAGAACAGAGTTCAAAATGGCCGCTTTTTTTTTTTTCTCAATTATTTTCCCCGACCCTTTTTTTTGTTTTGTTTTGTTTTGTTCAACAAAAAATCCTTGGTGTTCCTCATAAAAAAAAAAAATGGTTTGGTGTTCCTCGGTCTTAACACTGGTCTACGCGTTAATCCGGCCCAAGCGCAGGAAACCCTTTTCAATTGTAAGGGATGGTCTCGGGATGGGAGCGGCTGAGCGCCACAAGGGGAAACAGTTCCACTGACATGCACCCCAGGTTCAAAGAAGGCTGGTGAGGTTCCTTCTCCGCTGACAGGGCTCTGTGTTCTCTCCTTCGCAGCGATGGCACCCCCAGAGAGAGACGCCAGATGGCCCCTCCTGTCGCGGGTGTGATGAGGACAAGCCGCTGGCCGCTGAGTGCTCTGAACCTGAGGTTTCTGCCGGGATTCGGAGCGCCGCGTTGAGCCACTAGAGAGCGCCCAGAACACGATGAACAAACTGAACTTCCATAACAACAGAGTCATGCAAGACCGCCGTAGCGTTTGTATTTTCCTTCCCAACGACGATTCTCTCAACATCATCATAAATGTAGGTAAACGCTTAACCTGGGTATTTCCGGTGTGCTCGTCTGGCATTGGGTCTCCCGGCGTGTTGTCCTCCCAGCCAGCATGCTCCTGATTGCCCTCCGGTTTACTGATGGGCTCTGACTCGCTTTCTCACACACTCGTGTGACACGCTCTCTAGGCTGCCCCTCGACTGACAGAGGAGCAGAATTATTGGCAATTCTCCCTGTAGCACAATCGTTCACAATGAGCGAACAGCAGGGTTTTTCCACCCAAAAGTCCCCTTGCCATGTGGTTGCCTTGTTTCTCTGTTAGGGATGTGGATCCAAGCACACGGTTAACCGATGAGGCTGGACTCATCAGTTAATCCCCATGGTTACATGCAGCTGTCCCCCCTCACCCCGCACTGCTGCCTCTGTATTAGATGCAGCAGTGGGGGGAGGCGGGAGCAGGTGCATGTGGGGAGCTGGCTTTTAAGCCGGCTCCCCGTGGAAGCCCGGCTCCCAAGAGCTGTCTATCCTCTTCCCTCCCCCCCCCCTTCTGCTGCCTCCCACATTTTTCTCTTTCTTTCTGCATCAATTTTCTCTTTCCAATGTAGACCTGGCCTAAGCCTTAATACTGTTACCACTAAAGAAGAACTTCTTTTGGCACAAGTGGTAGCTTTTGGCCCTCTTCAGGGACTATGCAGCACTACGGGCCTGGGACTAATGCCAGCCCTCTACACGAGGTTGATTTTCATCCTTGGGGAAGATGGGAGTTTCGTCCTTCCTGTGTGGTACTGAGTGGCCACTGCACACAATATAGTAACAGCCTTGAGGTCTTAAGTGGCTGTGGATCTGTTGCTCTGACGATCAGAAAGGCCTTGCCAGTGGCAGACATTTTATTTTGTTCGGGGCAAATATTTTGTGAGACTGATATCAAAAGTAGTGACCACCTTGGCCTACCTTTGAGAAGTTCAGTGTCTGTTTTATAGAGTGGGTAATGGGATTTGGTGTATACGCAGTACAGGATACGTAACATACGTGCCTAATGCTTTACTTTTCTCAGCACGCACGCAAAGCTTCCGTTGGCCTTCAGTGGAAGCCATGAACGCAGGATGGCTTCAGGATACGGCTTGATGAAAGATGATAGAGCACATAGAGAACCTATTGGCAGAGTCTGGTTAATATTTTCAATCCTGTGTTTTTCTGCTGCAGGTTAAGATATTATGTCGTGAGTTACTCGTCCAGGTGTGTGACATTCTGAGGTTAAGGGATTGTCATCTCTTTGGACTCAGCGTTATCCAAAGTAAGTCTCGGTTTCAACTTGCAAGGGTATGTCACACAGAGATGCAACAGGAGTAGAATCATAGAACGCTAGAACTGGAAGTGACCTCAAGAGGTTATCCGGTCCAGTCCCCTGCCCTCAGGGCAGGACCAAGCCCGGTCTAGTTCATCCCTGATCGATGTCTATCCAACCTGCTCTTAAATATCTCCAGTGATGGAGATTCTACAACCTCCCTTGGCAATTTATTCCAGTGTTTCACCACCCTGACAGTTAGGAAGTTTTTCCTAATGTCCAACCTAAACCTCCCTTACTAGAATTTAAGCCCGTTGCTTCTTGTCCTATCCTCAGAGGCCAAGGAGAACAATTTTTCTCTCTTCTCCTTGTGACACCCTTTTAGATACTTGAAAGCTGCTATCATGTCCTCTCTGTCTTCTCTTTTCTAAACTAAACAAGCCCATTTCTTTCAGTCTTCCCTCATAGCTCATGTTTTGTATATCTTTAATATTTTTTGTTGCTCTTCTCTGGGCCCTCTCCAATTTCTCCACATCTCTCTTGAAATGTGGTGCCCAGAAGTAGACACAATACTCCAGCTGAGACCTAATTAGTGCAGAGTAGTGCGGAAGAATGCCTTCTCGTGTCTTGCTCACAACACTCCTGTTAATGCAGCCCAGAATCATGTCTGCTTTTTTTGCAACAGTGTCACACTGTTGACTCATATTTAGCTTGTGCTCCACTATGACCCCTAGATCCCTTTCTGCAGTGCTCCTTCCTAGACGGTCGCTTCCCATTCTGTAGTATAGGCGGGTTGCCAGGATAAGAATAAATCTGCCACTTCAGGAGTGAAATATTCATAAACAACTTCAGCATTGTTATCACATGGGATGATAAATATAAAGCATTGCCTGTTGTAGCTCCCCTTACCCATTGCGCCCTTCACCCCCAAATTCCCCATTCGTTGCGTGCCTTGATCGGTGACAGGATAAAGCTCTGGATTTGGCGCTGGCTCACGTCTGTGTTCTATTTTCTTGCCATTTTCTATACGTGTTATGTAACCACCATGTGCTCTTGGCTATTGTCGCGTCTCCAGGGAACCTGGTCAGCCTGCACTAAAGGCGGTGAGATTTGGATCAAGCCCCAGGTGAGCACAGCTGCCCTTAAACAGACACTCCAAATAGGGATGGAAGCGACTAGTCGATTACCCTGTACGCGAATGCTTATCGGGCGGTCGAGTAGGAACTCGACTAGTCGCTTCCCCTCACCCCTTGCTGCCTCTATTGGAGAGAGGCAGCAAGGGGGAGATCACGAGTCGGTGTTGGGGGGAGCTGGCTTAAAGGCCGGTTCCCCCCCCAGCACTGTCTCCATGGGGGGCAGAGGAGGCAGAGGGCAGCAGGGAAACGGTGTGAGCTGGGATTGAAACAGTCCTGCTCGGGCCGGTCTGATTGCTGCTCCTCTCCCTTTGGAATATACAAGAGCTGCCTGCAGCTCTTGTATATTTAAAAGGAAGAGGTGCAGAGGGGAACCCATGCAGATGGGGACTCCCCATTGCCTCTCTCCCATCGACTACTGATTAATCGAAATTTGACATCCCTAACTCCAAAGTGCTTTTCATAGCTCCTAAGGGATGTTCAATCACCCCTTCGAAAGACACACAATTCTTCTGTACAACTTGAGTCAAAAGCTGTTACGGCTTCCTTCAAAGTCCTCGGCAGCTTTTGTGCGAGATGGTTCACTTCCTTATCTGTTCCACAAGCGGCATCTCTTGGAACGGGGGTTGCCCTTTGGTAGTTCTCTAGCGGGCTAACCCTGCCAGGACTCGATGTCTGAGACCCAAGAAGGATAGTTAATGATCTTTGTGGGCAAGCTTAATCTACTTATACGTTGGGCCAAGCTGCCATCCCGAAGTGGGTCCCGTACGTCCCTCTGTTCCCTTCGGCTAACTAGTATCTTCCACAGATTCCACATTGAGAACTTGGTATCAATTGGGAACTTCTGGCCCTGTGGAATTCCTCCTGGTCCTCTTCTCTCTGGCACCCGCAGGCTGCCCATCCTTCTCTGTGTCCAGCCATGTAGGATCCTGCATCTGGTGGTTTCCAACCATCTGGTCACCTCTCCCGACTTCTCCCCAGTTTCTTGGTGGCAGTCTCCTTTCTCCCTGGAGCCTGCGGTACTGGTGTTTCCCGAACCTGGCTGCCGAGGAACTCCTCCGTGTGTCTGCTTGCCTCTGCCATGCAAAAATCCTTTTGTCCAGCACCGCCACTAACTTGCGCTTCAGGCACAGAAAGTCCCTTCTGGTCTCAGGCAGGACAGAAAACATGGCACATCCGTTGCAGGCCACCTCCGTGGCTGGCCATCTTGAATTTGCTCGTACAGCTGAACCTGGAAGAAGATCCTCCCCACTGCCTCCAGAACTCTACTCTTAGCTGCCTCAGTTTGCGGCTCGTGAGTTAAGAACATAAGAACACAAGAATGGCCAGACTGGGTCAGACCAAAGGTCCATCTAGCCCAGTAGCCTGTCTGCCGACAGTGGCCAATGCCAGGTGCCCCAGATGGGGTGGACTGAAGACAATGATCAAACTATTTGTCTCCTGCCATCCCTCTCCAGCCTCTGATAAACAGAGGCCAAGGGCACCATTCCTTCCCCCTGGCTAATAGCTTTTTATGGACCTAACCTCCATGAATTTATCTAGCTCTTTTTTTAAACTCTGTTATAGTCCTAGCCTTCACAGCCTCCTTTGGCAAGGAGTTCCACAGGTTGACTGTGCGCTATGTGAAGAAGAACTTTCTTTTATTAGTTTTAAACCTGCTACCCATTAATTTCATTTGGTGTCCTCTGGTTCTTATATTATGGGAACAAGCAAATAACTTTTCTTTATTCACCCTCTCCACACCACTCATGATTTTATAGACCTCTATCATATCCCCCCCTCGGTCTCCTCTTTTCTAAACTGAAAAGTCCCAGTCTCTTTAGCCTCTCCTCATATGGGACCCGTTCTGAACCCCTAATCATTTTAGTTGCCCTTTTCTGAATCTTTTCTAAGGCCAAAATATCTTTTTTGAGTTGAGGAGACCACATCTGTACGCAGTATTGAAGATGTGGGCGTACCATAGTTTTATATAGTGGCAGTAAGATATTCTTTGTCTTATTTTCTATCCCTTTTTAAATAATTCCTAACATCCTGTTTGCTTTTTTGACTGCCGCTGCACACTGCGTGGATGTTTTCAGGGAACTATCCACGATAACTCCAAGTTTGCCTAGCAAGTGACTTTTCTGTACCAAGTCTCCCTGCTTAGCTCAGTCGTGCCCTGCCAGGGAGCATTAACTACTCTGGGTGTCTGTACTGCAGTTAGACACCGGTGGATGGTTTGTGCCAGCTGGCTTGAGCTAAGGGGCTGTTGGATTGGGGTATAAATGTTCTGGGCTCAGGTCCAAGGTCCCAGAGCCTATGCTGCAAAGTGAGCCCAAATGTCTACACGACCACTCAAAAGTCCTTTAGTTCGAGCCCCGGCTTAGTCAGGGAGCCCAGGCCAGCTGCAGAGTTTTACTTGCAGCGTGGATATACCCTCAGAGACGTAAAACGGTGGGGGCTGATCAAAGCACCAGAGATGTCACTGTCCCTTTTAATATGAATGAGCACAATAAAATCTTTCTTATGGAGCTGTAGTTGCATGGAGAGCAAGGACAAGCTGCCAAATTGCAAACTTACTGGCTTCTACCGGCGAGATCTTGCAAGGAATCTAGAAAGGTGCTTCTAGATCCTCTAGGGCACAAGAAAAGTGAGGCCCTAGTATACTTGTCCATGCCATGGATGAAGATCTGATAGTCTTCCACAGAAAACATGGGGGTTTGTTGCTTACACTAGAGAGTGTTGAAACAATGCTGCATTTTCTTCTTTTGAAATATATTTGGGAGATTATGTAACTGTGGGCATGAAATTGGTATGTTTTTTAAAAGAAATCTTGGGTGGGGCATTTGCCTTTTCCTTTCTGATCCCCACTCTGTCTAACGCAGACAATGAACACGTGTATATGGAATTATCACAGAAGCTCTACAAGTACTGCCCAAAGGAATGGAAGAAGGAAGCTAGCAAGGTATGACCTTAAGAATTTGGTTGAGAGGGGGTAGTTGTATCCTCTCTATAAAATCAGTGTTTTACATAGCGGGAGCTAGGGTTGCCAGATAGTTTCACAAAAATACCGAACACTGGGGGGGGAAAAAAATTGGTTGAGCAAAAAAAACCCGAAAAGTTGTTGAGCAGAAAAAAAAAACGCACAAAAAAAGAGTCATGGCCCCTTTAAATCCACACACACTCACACACTCCCCCCACCCCTGCCAAACACAACAGGGGAAGAATGTCCCAAGCAGCCTACCATTTGAGAGAAACAGAAAATACCGGACATCTTCCGTGTCCGGTATTTTACCGGACAGAAGCCGCAAATACCGAACTATCCGGGCCAATACCGGACACCTGGCAACCCTAGCAGGAGCTGTCACTAGGGATGTAAAAGTGTAGCCGTTTCAATGGTTACCCAAATGGTTACACGCGGCTCCTGGTCTGGCTCTCAGGGGAGCTGACTTCCACCCTGCAGGATGGCAGGTGGGAGCCGGTAGGCGCGGGCAGTTGGCTTAAAAGCTGGCTCCCGGTGCACGCCAGCTCCCAGGGAGCTGGCTGCCGTCCCACGCTGTGAGGAGTGTAACCACTGAAATTTTTTAGCGGGTTAGCCAATTACCCGCATTTTAACATCCCTAACTGTTACACTTAGGGGAAGGTTTGAAGGAGTCAGAATTTATAAGACAAAGCGGAAACCTTGAAGCATGCAAAATTAATTAAAAAAAGAATCTGCTGTTTCTGACGATTGGTGTAGGCTGAGCAGAAAGATGTCTTAATTTGTGTCCCCTTCTATCTGCAAAGCATGAGGGGATCTCAAGTTCTCCCTCCCTAAGTGATTGGTAAGGGAGAAGCTGGAGAAAATAAAGATTACCTAGATGGCAATTGAATATGGCTGGATTGGAAGCCAGGAGGGTAAATTATGGAACATTTAGGGAAACTTGAGAACTACATTAGGATCCCAGAAAATTAATCTTCACGATAACGGGCACATTTGTCAAAACTAGTCAACCCATATACTAAGCTCTGAGGCAGGAGACCTCAGACAAGCGATCAGGGGATGGTTTCTTGTATTGAAAGACAGGAAAGCCATGGGGTAGAAGTGTGAATTAAATCTCTGCAGAAAAGTTCCAGCCTTGTTGGAAATAACAGGGAAAAAATGTATAAAAACAACAAACTCTAAACACAAGGATGGTTTCTGTCCCCGACAACAGCTGCTGGAAACTTGTCATAAATTTTGTCAATTTAAAAAAAATCTTTGTAACACATTTAGTGGGTTGGGTTGGTTTTTTTTCAAAACATGAATTTTTTTCTCTTCAATCTTTCGCAGAATTTTTCTCACAATTCCCCCAAGCTCATTTTTGAAATCCAGGAACTACTGAACACAAAACCTTTTCTGTTTTGAAATGGAAACTGAAACTTTTTCATTTAGCGAAATAGCCTGACTATATGAAATTGGCAAGTCGGGGGAAGGGGGTAAGGCATGAAAATGAAGGAACAAAAAGGCACCAAGCAATAATCAACAGGCTGAATATTTTTCCCTTGGAAGCTTTCCAAAAATAGAAAACTTTGAAAACTTCAAAGCATTTTCATGAAAAACATCCAGTTTAGGGGGAGAAAAAACCCAGCTAGGCTTGCATTGTTCTACTAGTTCCATCTTCTCTGTTTTTTGAACCTCCTGGATGTGATGGGTGTGATACATTTTGCACCGAGAAACATCAGAGACCCTCTTATCTTTCTGATTTCACAGAAAACTTGGCAAAACATAATACTCTCAATGGTTTCTTTATATCCTTTGTGGAAGGAACTCTCAATATTTTCTCTCTATTGCAGGGCATTGACCAGTTTGGCCCTCCAATGATTATCCATTTTCGAGTGCAATATTATGTGGAAAATGGTAGACTGATCAGGTAAGACAAGGGTGGGGAACCTTTTTTGGGTTGGGGGCCACAGACCCACAGAAAAATCAGTCAGAAACAAACAAAAAACAAACAAAAAAACCCTCTACCCCATACCAGCGTGAGTTCCCCAATGCTGGGGGGGGAGTCCCAGGGGCTGCATCCAGCCCACAGGCCTTTAGGATCCCCACCCCTGTGGTAAGAGAGTGCATTTTTTTCACCAAAAATGTTTTTTAATGGACAAAAATAGAAAATATCCGGGGTTATTCTTACTTGGTTAAAGTTCATTCCACTTACCGTAACATTGTCCTAGAGACCCTCAGTAAGAGGGAGATTGCTAGAAAAAGCTATCTGTAACTAACCTTTACTTGATCAATTTCATATTTCTGGCCTTCTAAAGATTAACCTTAGAGAAGTGCTACTATATGACAGTTCGGTGTGGGGAGAAATTGTTTTGTTTGACTTTAGCGAGACACAGTAAGTCTCTGGGAGGTGTAGTTTGGGCAGGTTGGAATACAACATACTGCATTTTTTTGTAAAGCTGAACAGCAGGCAGAATTCAGCTTTTGTTCAATTAAACGCCACAGAGCCAGACTTTCCCCAAAAAAAGGGTGACGTGACTCAGATATGCCTCTAAATGTGCATATCAGGTCTGCATTTTACTGTAGCTGTGTGTGCACAATCTCGTTCTCCCCATAGCTATCCATTTGCTTGTTGTATGGCATTATATAACCTATGTGTGCCTGCAACTGGGTGTGCATATTTGCATGTGCATCTTCTGCACAGCCTCTACCTCTTGAAAATATGGGGTTCCAGCAATGTGAATCATTGAGCGCTAGGATTACACAGACATGTAAATAAACCCATTTGCAAGGTCTGTGTCTAGGTGAGATTAGACTGTGGCCCGAGGACATAAGGAACAGGCAAACGGGCATGTGCAATAGCTACCACTGCACTATGTTCCTCATATTAAGCTGGTCACTACTTAGGCCAGGTCTACGCTACGGGGCAAAGTCAGCTTAAGGTATGTGATTCCAGATATAGCTGGAGTTGACACATCTTAAAGCAAACCTCAGCGCCGTGCCCGTAGCGAGAGGTAGATAGGAGAAACACTCCCATCGACTTCCCGATGGGGGCACCTTCAGCGTTCGATTTAGCGGGTCTAGTAAAGACCCACTAAATCAAACACCAGAGGATCAACCACTGTAGCATCGATCTTCCGACAAGTCCAGGATTGGCCTTAGAATATGAGAGTCTCCTCCCCACAGCTCAGGGCTGAGCTGTTTCAGATATTTGATTTTGGCTGTGACTCTAGTTAGGGTTTGCAGACTATTGGGAATAACTGTTTTAATTAAAGGGGGGGAAATTGCTCACCAAAGAAAACAGAGGAAAGTGACTAAAAACCTCAGTTCTGTATTGTTTACATGAACTTTACACTGTTTATATACGTGGGCAATCCCTGTCCTTTGCACACAGAGGTCCTGGTTTGGAAACCCTGACCTGAGAATTCTTTAGTGGTGACGTCCTCTGCTCGGCTGGGACCGTGTGCTCTTCGTGTAGTTTCTCTCGGGCAGGGTTACCAAGGTCTGGGTTTCCCCGACACTGCCTCTTGTTTGATCTTCCTCCCTCTGTCCCAGCAGATTTTTTAGATAGGGGGCAAACTCCAGGTTTTTGCAGAGCAGACATTGCAGCTCATAAAGAGCCCCGATTGGTCCATTTCCCAATAGGTCCCTCCCCTGCATCCACATCTGATTGGTCCCTGGCAGTGGATAGATTCCGTCCCGGCTGATGCCCTGGGGAGAGGGAGAGCCCCTCAGGGAGGTGCTGACTGACAGCTGTCACTGCATCCTGGGTCTGTACCAGCCTCCCTGCCACTGTGATGGGGAATCACACTGCCCCTCGCCTCCAGAGTGAGGCCCCCAGCTGCACCCCCTTCCCAGTTCCCCCTCTTTTCCCTCCAGCCATCTCTTTTTGGGACCCTGCCACGTGGTCACCCTCCTCTGGAGCTATTTCTGGCTGCCTGATGGCTGCGGAGGTGATGGAAATAAGGCGCGTGCAAGGAGGAGGGTCTCAGATGTTAGGCACTCACCGTGCCTCTTCCATGCTTAGTGAAGGCAGGAAACTCTGCCCCTGCCCTCTTGCAGGGACAGGGCTGGCCTTACCATGAGGCGAACTGAGGCGGCCGCCTCAGGTGCCAGACTGTGGGGGGGCGCCACTAGGACCCAGAGTGTAGAAAATTATGTCTGCCTCTGGTGCATATGTATTCTCTCTGCTCTAGATGCACAGAGATGGGGGAGTGCTGTGCTGGAGGGAGGAGGGCACAAGAGACATAACAGGTGGGCACGGGGGCATCATTTGAGCCCCCTGCCTCAGGTGCCAAAATGTTGTGAGCCGGCCCTGTGCAGCCAAGATAGGGCTGGCTCAGAATCTAGCCTGCACATGCATTTAGCCCCAGTGTGGCTTCCCAGCGCTCCCAGACTCCCCGTGCCTCAGACCTGGGCAAGGGGCTGAAGGCAGCTATGCGTCACAGGCCTGCGGGGCTGGTTTGTTCTGTGGCGTGCGCTCACGGTTCTGCTTTCCCCCTCTCCCCGCAGTGACAGAACCGCCAGGTACTATTACTACTGGCACCTGCGCAAACAAGTGCTGCATTCCCAGTGCATGCTGCGCGAGGAGGCCTACTTCCTGCTGGCGGCCTTCGCGCTGCAGGCCGACCTGGGCAACTTCAAAAGGAACAAGCACTATGGGAAATACTTCGAGCCAGAGGCCTACTTCCCCACCTGGGTAGGTGCGGATAGTGATGGGGTCTTGTTCCCCGCACGCAGGACTGGGCTCTTCCCCAGGACGAGACATGCCCTAAATGGGAGCGTGGAAGATGAGCAAGATCCCACGCAATCATAGCTGCCTGTAGCCTTGTTCTCAGCCAGTCCGCAGGGCGGGGCTGGCAGGTGGGCCTGCTCGTGCCTAGTGGAAAATGGGTGCGAGGCAAGCGATCGGCGGCTGCATTCAGAGATTTGCGTGGGTGTTACGGTTGTGGTCTTTCTCCCGCATGATAATGCTGCCTGGTGGTTGTCCCAAAAGGCCACTGGGGGGGGGGGGAGGGGCATGGTTGAGTTCCCTCCTCTGCCACAGACTCCCTCTGTCCGCCTGGGCAAGTCACTTAATTCTTGCCCTGACACAGTTAGCCCTGCCCTGCCTCACAGGGAATTGTGAGATGCTCAGCTATTGTGCGAGTGCCCAATAGCAATAGCTTAACAGGGGTGCAGTAGGACACAACCCCACATGGAAACCTACCTGTACAAAAGGGGGCTGTTTTCCTGCCTCTCCAAAGCAGCAGGCCCTGAGGGATGTCTCTTGATTTCTTCCGAACAGGTGCTGACAAAGCGAGGGAAAGACTACATCTTAAAGCACATCCCCAACATGCACAAAGATCAGTTTGCACTCACAGCCTCCGAGGCACATCTTAAATATATTAAGGAGGCCGTCCGGCTGGATGATGTCGCTGTTCATTACTACAGACTGTATAAGGTAAGAGAGGGCAGTACATCTGCAAGGCGGATGAGGCCCTTTTGATTTGGGGACCTTTTTATTAAACGGGACAGCTGCTGAATAATTTCTAGCATGCTTTGGGAAGTGCTGCATTTGAGATGTCACTTGATCATTACTTAGGGGCAGATCAGTGATGCATTTAACTCCAAGAGGCCGGATATTGCTGCTTTTTATAGTACTTTTATTTTTAAAAGTGGAGAGGAGAGGAGATGAAAAGCAGGCAAGATGTACCGATGGGATGGGTGGATTGGCTGCTGCGCAGCATACAAGATTTTCAGGGTAATTTCTCATCCTCCCATGACCAATTTACATTTCTTTCCTCCTGGGAATGAAGCAATTTGTTTGATACAGTCTGATGTTTCACAAGGCGTTTTGTAATCGTCTTCACATTAAAGGGGAGAAGTCTGTCTTCTGCAGAGCGGAGTGACAGCCAACTACGAATACAAATATGATAAATCCCAGCAATGGAATGAATTATTAAAGAGGCTTCGAAGGCTGAATGCTGTGGAAGGAGCATCTGGCTGGAAACAGCTGCGCGGTTTATTTTTCCATGTTGTCTGTGCTTTAAATGACCAACTTTTGCTCACCCACTTTTTAGCTACCTGGGTGCAATAGTAAAACAGTGGGTATTTTTCCTCCTCGCCTCTCTTCCTTTCCCCCTTCTCAGGGCATTAATAAACACCACCCAAATGTGGTGTTTGGGTCAGTAGAGCCCAACATGAGCTCTGACAAAACCATTGGGAGGTAAGATTCCTTGGGAAGCAAGTCAAAGAGGAAAAACAACGGAAAACAGTTGGCAATTTCTCAGACACATAATTAAGGGCACACGAGCAAACTATTCCATGGAGTAGGAAAGAGGCAGTATGGCAAGAGACCGCCCTGGCTTAACTTAAAAAAAAAAAAAAAAAGAAGTCTTACAAAAAGTGGAAACTAAGGCAAAGTACGAAGGATGAATATAAACAAATAATAAAAGTATGTAGGGGCAAAATTAGACCGGTAAAGGCACAAAATGAGCTTAGTCTAGCTAGAACATAAAGGGTAACAAGAAAGCATTCTACAAATACATTAGAAGTAAGAGGAAGACCAAGGACAGAGTAGGCTCATTTCCCAATGAAAAGGGAGAAACAATAACGGATCATGTGGAAATGGCGGAGCTGCTTACTAGGGAAAAAACAAGTTAAAAATTACGTAGAAAAGTTGGATGTCTTGAGTTTACCAGGGTCTGCTGAGAAGCATCCTAGAATACTTAAGGAGCTGACTGAAGAGTGCCCGTCTATAAAACATTTAGTGCCCGTCTATTAAAAGGGAAATAAAGGCAACCTTGGGAATTACAGACCCATCAGCTTAACTTCTGTGCCAGGAAAGATAATGGAGCAAATAATTAAGAAATCAAATTGCAAACATCTGGGAGAAAATAAGGTGATAAGTAAGTCAGCATGTATTTGTCAAGAGGGTAACAAGCCTTGTGGATAGGGGGAAGTGGTAGATATGCTATAGCTAGACTTTAGTAAGGCTTTTGATACAGTCTCGCATGACAGTCTCATTAACATACTAGGGAAATGCAACCAAGCGACTATTAGTTGGGTGCGTAACTGGCTGGATAACAGTTCTCAGAGAGTAGTTATCAATGATCCACAATTGTGCTGGAAGGGCATAATGAGTGGGGTTCCACGGGGTTCAGTTCTAGGACCAGTTCTGTTCAATATCTTCTTCAATATTTGAGATAAGGGCATAGAGAGTACTCTTATAAAGTTTGCAGATGATACCAAGCTGAGAAGCGTTTCAAATGCTTGGGGGATAGGATGAAAATTCAAAATGATCTGGGCAAACTGGAGAAATGGTCTAATGTAAATAGGGTGAAGTTTAATAAGAACAAATGTAAAACACTCCACTTAGGAAGAAACAATCCATTACATACATGCAAACTGGGAAATGACTGTCTAGGAGAGTGCTGCGGAAAGGTATCTAGGGGTCATAGTGGACCACAAGTTAAACATGAGTCAACAGTTAAACATGAGTCAACACTGTTGTAAAAAAAGCAAACATGATTCTGGGATGCATTAGCAAGAGAGTTGTAAGCAAGATAGAAAAAGTCATTCTTCTGCTCTACTCTGTGCTGATTAGGCCTCAACTGGAGTATTGTGTCCAGTTCTGGGCGCCACATTTCAGGAAAGGTCTGGAATTTCTCCAATTTATCCACATAAGAGCAACAAAAATGATGAAAGGTCTAGAAAACATGACCTGTGAGGGTAGATTAGAGGAACTGGGTTTGTTTAGTCTGGAAAAGAGAAGACTAAGGCCAGGTCTTCATTAAAAGATACACAAATCAAGATCAAATCAAATCAGGATATGCAAATCAAGTCAAGATACGCAACTCCAGCTACATTAATTACGTAGCTGGAGTCAATGTACATTGTTTTGAGTTTTCCCGCTGTCCCCCACACAGGGAAGCCAACGGGAGCAAATGCTCCTGTCAGCTTCCCTTACTCCTTGCAGGAGTAGGAGTACCAGCCACTGATGGGAGCGTCCTCTGAGTTCGATTTAGCGAGTCTTAACTAGACTTCCTAAATGGAACTCTGGAATATCGATTGTGGCAATGTCGACCTTCCATTTAGTGAAGACATGGCTGGGGGGGGCATAAATTTAAAAAGGTGTTTACAAGGAGGAGGGAGAAAAATTATTCTCTTGAACCTCTGAGGATAGGACAAAAAGCAATGCTTTTAAATTGCAGCAAGGGAGATTTAGGTTGAACATTAGGAAAAACTTCCTAACTGTCAGAGTGGTTATGCATGAGAATAAATTTCCTGGGGGGTTGTGGAATCTCCATAATTGGAGATTTTCAAGAGCAGGTTAGACAGACACCTGTCAGGGATGGTCCCCATGGTGCTTACTCCTGCCATGAGTGCAGGGGACTGGACTTGATGACCTCTCAAGGTCCCTTCCAGTTCTATGATTCTGCACAGTAGGAGTAAATTTGTTTTCTGTAGCTCTTTCAAACACACACAGTATTTGGAACAGCTGGAGTAGGTTTAAGTGATCCAGGGAGTTGTTCTGAAAACTGGAGACAAAGACTGCACCTTTCCCAGTAGCAAATAGGAATGCAGAAATGTAGGCTCAGAAATGCAGAGGAGTTGGGCTGAGTATATGGCTATGGAAATCAAAACTAGAAATCGCTGAGGTCGTTGTGACAGGCAGTGTAATGGAATTCTTGATGGGGATGCACTGATGTGTCTGAGAATCGCAGCAGCGTCGAAACAAGTGGTGTGTGCACGTGCCTGCAACCAATTCCAGGCCATGTTATAGAAACTCCATTCATCTGAAGAAGTGGGCTGTGCCCACAAAAGCTCAGGATACCATCTACGTGTTTTGTTAGTCTAAGAAGTGCTACCAGATCATTTGTTGTTTTTTAAGTTTATCCTGTACCAACTAACTTGGCTACCCCCTGAAGCTAGATAGATGTAGCTAGACATACAAGTAGAGCACTATCAAAATGTGTGTGAGAGAGAGAGTGTGCGTGATAGATGTACGCGCACACACATCACACTCTCTCACAGCACACACCCAGAGTTTGTTTGCTAGTGCTCTGCTTTCCTGTATAGATGTATGGGCCTGATTGAGTGTCCACAACTCCAGTTGCAGCCATTGGAAGCTGCTGGCACTCAGTACCTCCCAGTAATTCTGACCCAAATCCTTTTTGCGTAGTGTCCAAAAACCTGAGCCCTCTACGTGCAATTATGTAACCGCCCCTGCTATTGTCTGTCTTCTCTTCAGTGATCTGCTGTATGACGTCTACTGTATATTGCGCATTGTTTACTAAAAGCACTGGTTTGTTGTAGGACAAAAGGGAAATCGAAGCCTCGTTGACCCTTGGGTTGACAACGCGTGGGATACAGATCTTTCAGGTATGTGTCTAAATAAGTCCTTCAGGCATTTTTTGCTCTCATTTATGCTGGTGGAATCTCACTGAAATCAGGCTGTCTGAAACGAAAAGAGAGTAACCTTTTTCTCGCCTGAGGACCTCAGGTTTCATGATCTAAAATGGGTGACTTTTGCTTCATTAGCGGACGTTGGCCATTTTGACTTCTCCTTATTTTTCTATCATTTCTTTTCAAACCAGAAGTTCCTCAGATACTTTTGAAATTCAACCATCACTGTTTGGGTCAATCATCTAGTACAAATTAACCGCAGGATGCTAATGTAACCCACACACCTAGGCTGTGTCTACGCTGGCGTGATCTCGCGCAAAAGTGGCTGCTCTTGCGCAAAAACTTGCTGCCTGTCTACACTGGCCGCGTGTTCTTGCGCAAGTAAACTGACGTTCTAATGTATAAAATCAGGGCTTCTTGCGCGAGAACTCTGACGCTCCCGCTCAGGAAGAAGCTCTTTTGCGCAAGAGCTCTTCCAGAAGAGGCCAGTGTAGACAGGCAACATGAATTTCTTGCGCAAGAAAGCCCTATGGTTAAAATGGCCATCAGAGCTTTCTTGCGCAAGAGAGCATCTACGCTGGCATGGATGCTCTTGCGCAACAGCACATCTCTTGCGTAAAAGCACATGCCAGTGTAGACGCTCTCTTCTGGAAGAGTTTTTGCAGAAGAACTCTTCCGCAAAAGAGTTTTTGCGTGAGAACGTGCCAGTGTAGACGTAGCCCTAGTGTGGTTACTGAGCAATGCAAGTGGCACCTAGACCACAGCAACAGTTAAGACCAAGAGACCTCTACAGCATAGGCTGGGAGCAAGCTGGCTTTTAGCTCAGAGGGTAGAGGCTCCTATACTCCACTTCAGAGGTCCCAGGTTCAAATCCGCCTGGTGGTGGTTACACTAACTCGGGTAGAATGAAGATCTCCAGAGTTAATTGCATGAAGTGAGAAGTCACAGTTCCCTGGCTGAGGTGTCTAACACTGAGGGGGACTTGCCACTCACTCACTCACAAAAGTCTTCCTGACCAAGGTGCACTGAAGGGTGTACGTATGAGTGGTTTGGGCTCTTTGGTGTGAGAGGTCAGCTAGAGAAAAGCCATTTGTCAGAAGCCTGTGAGCTCCTCTTTGGAGCTGTGTTGGGCGTTCTGCATGCATTGCAGAGACTGAGTTTTCAGTGATGTCGTTGGGCTTGACAGGCAAGGAATGAGTGCAGACTGACCTACGTGCATCACAGAGACTTTCACCCTTTGGAGAGCTTCATGGAACTTAAGCCAGGCCTACACTAGACTGTACAGGACAGTGCTTCAAAATTTGAGCATGCTACGGGTAACACAAGTAATCTACTCTGTTTGCAGCTTGTTCCTCTGTTTGCAATCAGTAAAAGTAAAGAATGGGTCTCAGGTTTCCTAAATCCCATACTCCATGTGTAATTTGTTTCACAGAATTTAGATGAAGACAGACAGTTGCTTTATGACTTCCCCTGGACAAACGTGGGAAAACTTGTATTTGTGGTGAGTACATATGTTACGAACCCTTTGTTTTGTAAAGAAAAGTATATTTTCTTTTTTTTTCCTTTTTAGCAATGAGTTTTCCTCCTATCTTTTGCTTCCCATTGACCTGCTAACTACCTATAAGAACATTAGAATGGTCGTAGTGGGTCAAATCAGTCTAGCCCTGTGTCCTGACTTCCGACAGCAGCTAATGCCAGGTGCGTCAGAAGGAATGTACAGCATAGGGGTTTTTATCAAATGATCTGTCTTCTGTCATCCACTACTAGCTTCTGGCAGTCAGAGGTTTAGGTACATTCAGAGCATGGGATTGTGTCCAGACCATCTTGACTGATAGCATTTGATGGTCCTGTTTTCCAGGAACTTAACTAATTATTTTTTCTGTTATACTTTTGGCCTTCACAACATCCCCTGGCAAGGAGTTCCACAAGTTCACTGTACTTTTGTATGAAGAAATACTTCCTTTTGTTTGTTTTAAACCTGCTGCCTATCAATTTTATTGGAGACCCCTGGTTCATGTGTTATGTGAAGCAGTAAATAACACTTCCCTACTGTATTCATTTTCTCCGTGCCATACATTATTTTATAGACCTCTATCATATCCACCGTTCAGCGTCTCTCTTCCAAGCTGAACAAGTCCAGTCTGTTAAATCTCTCCTCCTCTGGAAGCTGTTCCATACCCTTAATAATTTTTGTTGCCTTTTTCTTAACCTTTTCCAATTCAATTGTCTTTTTTAAATGGTGACCAAAACTACATATTGTACTCCAGGTGTGGGTGTACAATGGATTTATATAGCCGTAGCGGCATTGTAACTTTTGCTGTCATCTTATCCATCTCTTTTCTACTGGTTTCTACGGTTTCTAGCATTCTGTTAGGTTTTTTGACAGCTGCTGCAGCTTGAGCAGATGTTTTCAGTGAACGATTTGCAATGACTCCCAAGATCTTTTGGGAGTGCTAACAGCTATTTTTAACTGCATCATTTTGTATGGAGAGTTGGGATTATGTTTTCCAATGTCCATCGCTGTGCATTTATCATAATTGAATTTCATCTGCCATTTTGTTGCTTAGACACCCTGTTTCATGAGATCCCTTTGTAACTCCTTCCAGTCAGCTTTGGATTTAACTGCATATCTTCCAAATCTGTGACTGTCCTAGAGCCAGATTCTGATCTCTGTGACGTGCATGCAACCCTGCAGAAGACACCCCTTTTCAAAGAACTGAAAACGGTGGAATTACACCCTGTATACGCCAGCATAACTGATCAGAACCTGGTATAGAAACAGTCCAACAGTATGCTATTCCTAGGCAGGGATGTGAGGCGACAAGCTGGGTTGTTAACCACAGGTTTGCAATCATAGTTTCCAACCCATGAAGGTTTGGCTGAGCTCGGTGGAGGGGTCATGAATATTTTAGACTCACTATTATAGGGTTCCGTGTTAACTAGGGATGTTTACTATGTAGGTAAAAGTGTAACCATTGAAAATTTCTGCCGTTACAAGTTTACACTCGGGAGAGGTGGCTCCCTGGGAGCTAGTGCATGCAGCGGGGAGCTGGTTCCCGTGGGGGGCACCTGTGCTGCTGCCTCTGATACAGAGGCAGCAGTGCAGGGGGAGGTGGGAACCAGTGCTCTCAGGAAGCCAGCTCCCCACACATACCGGCTCGCGCTTGCTTTCCCCTCCTCCCCCCCACACACACACTCTGCTGCTGCCTCTGATACAGAGGCAGCAGCAGCACAGAGGGAGGGGCACCATGTAAACATGAAGGTTAAGTGATGAGCCTAGACTCATCAGTAAAATGTTTGGAGGCCGGGCCCTCAGCATTGCTGGAAACCAGGCTCTTTCATGTGTCACAGATTTGGCACCTAAACTTTGAGAAGCTCCAAATCAATAGCTCCTTTGAACATGTTGCCCAGATACATTTTTGAGTACTACCACTTCATGGACACCACATAGACGCCAAAGCCCATCGCCCCTTTTAGCAAGTTCTGAGGTCACGGATACGCTCTGCACCTGACCTGGAAGCATCTCTGTTTCCTTTAGCCTCTTGTTTTTCTTAGCCCACCTCTACTCTGCGCTCTAGACCAAGCAGCAGCACGACGCTGAATCTCAAGTGTGAGCTTGTTTTAATTGGAGATCAATCCAGACTGTTGATGTGAGGAAAGCCAGTATGAACAGTCCTGATTTGGTTCGGTACAGGTCTGAAAGAAGTTATGGAAACTACTGAAAATTTGCTGGGCTCACTTCCAATTCATTGAGTTGCCTGGTGGCTGGGTATTTAAATGTGAGCATCCTATAGTTACTACAATGTACAGTCGCCCTGTGGAAGCGATTGCAAGGGGATGTTTTAAAGGCCAAAATAACATGCTTAAAAAAAAAACCTAGATAAATGTAGGGAGGACAGGTCCCTCAATGGCTATTCGCCAAGGGGACCCTGTGCTCTGGGTGTCCCTAGCCTCTGACAGTGGGAGTGGATGACGGGGGATGGATCACACATTAATTGCTCTGTTCTGTTCATTGCTTCTGAAGCAGCTGACGTTGACCACTGTCAGACAGGATCCTGGGCTCAGCGGGCTGTTGGTCTGACCCCGTGTGGCCATTGTGGCGGCTTGAGTGGCCAAGGGGGAAATCATTCATCCGGAATAACTCCTCTGTTATTTCCTTTCCATCGCTACAACTAAAGCGCCAAGGGGAATGTACAAGTTGGGAACTTACTAAACCAGGGCCCGCTCTGGTTGGAAACTGTGACAAAGCTCCCGAAAAGGAACAGAGTGGGTGCTGGCAGGATTCATAGTTTTAAGCCCGGAAGAAATCATTATAACCTTTGTGCCCAAACTCTTGCCTGATACAGGCCGTTAAGCATCATTTGTTTATTTAAATGGGCACGTTCACCTCTATGTTCTCACGAGGAAGATGTGTTAAACCTCCTGCCCGTTCTTGCAGTGGGGACATGCCAGCCCTGACTCTGGGCATGGATTTTGGCAGCATTGTATAATATGTTGCCAGCCTTGTTTGTTTCCTGGGTTTGACTTTGACCGGCAGCAAACCCGCGTGCCTGGGGGTCACATTGTTCTGCTAGGAACTTCTAGGAGCCTTTGTAAATAAAGAAATCTTCTGCCATTTTCTCACCGCTCCCTTCACCTTTCACAAAGGAGCAGTGGGAACAGAGTACCATATGTTAGTGAATATAACCCGCGGGTTACATTCGTTTTTACAAACCCCGCCCCGCCCCACCCCCCGCGGGCTATACTCGTGCACAGGGTGTACAGGTTGGGTTTTTTACTGAAAGGAAGACAATACTGACTCTTCCTTGAAGAAAGCAGCATATTTTAATTTAATGATAGAGACTATTATGTTAAAATTCATTAAAATACATTAAAATTCATTACTTTACTGTGTAACCAGTAAAAGAATAAAAACAATTTTAAAAAAATGGTGCTCTGCATTACCATCATCAGCTGCGTGTCATTAACAGGTGATGACAGGTGCTTTGTACTACCATTATACACGGAGTCTGTCCTGCGGGCTATACTCATGCGCGGGGTATATAGGGTTTTTTTTACTCAAATAGCAAAAACCATGGGGTATATTCGGGTGCGGGGTATATTTGCTAAAATACGGTTATTGTGCTCTCCCCTGACCAACCTTTGCGGTGCTGATATTGGTATCTCCTCCTCGTTCTGCGCAGGGGAAAGAAATTTGAGATTTTGCCCGATGGTTTGCCGTCGGCCAGGAAGCTCATCTACTACACCGGCTGCCCCATGCGCTCCAGGCATCTCCTGCAGCTGCTCAGCAACAGCCATCGCCTCTACATGAATCTGCAGCCGGTCCTGCGGCAGGTCAGGAAGCTTGAGGAGAATGAAGGTACTCGGCTGTGCGTTAAGCTGGCGATACGGTGTGTGCTGCTCCCTCCTCCCCCCATGCACCCGACAACTGTGCGACTCCTAAGGGGGGAGCAGCCACCGCTGGTCTGGTCTGAGCTGCCGTCTAGAGCTGGGTGGAGAGGGGCGATTCCAAGTCATGAGGAAACCCAAAAATGTCAAAATTCTCCACGAAAGGGAATGGAACTTCCCGAGGCAGGCCACTTTGGTGGGCAGGCCGCTTGCTGGGCAGGCCCACATCCCCGAGCCCCCCCTGTCCAGGGGGGCAGGCTACCTGGTGGACAGGCCCACGTCCCTGAGCGCCCCCGCAGTCCAGGGGGGCAGGCCGCTTGCTGGGGAGGCCCACATCCCCGAGCCCCCCCAGTCCAGGGGGGCAGGCCACTGGTGGGCAGGCCCAGAGCAACAGACCCTGGAAGCCCTGAGGTCCCCAGGCCTGTGGCATCCCAGCAAGTGGAGTTTCAAGCGGGGTTTCTTGGGCGAAATCGGATCCCGTGTGAGAGAGACTCTGATTTCACTGGCTGGGCTACTTCCAATGACAACGGTGTTTCCTCAGACCCTTTTGGACCAGCCCTACTGCTGTCCGCGTTCGAGTTCCGCCCCCCAACGCCTCCTGCGCTAGCGATGGTCCGTGTCAGAGCCTGGGAGCTTTTTCAGGCAGAGGTGGTTGCGCCCCGAGGCAGGACGGAGCCTCTCCACACACCCCTCCCCCGGGGGTGGGTTCTGTCCTGCTGTCAGCATGCAGGCAGGCTGTGGGGTGCGGCTGCTGGCTGAGGTGCCGCTTGCTTCTCGGGCTCCTGCCACAAAGAGCCAGTGCATTTCACAGACAGCAGCGTTTGAAAGCCCTCGAAATAAGCCAGGCGGCAGGTGGGTAAAACTGACAAAAGGGCCAGCGGCCTCCCAGCAGGACTGACTGGGCGCGGTGGCATTTCCAGCTGTGCCGGGGACCGGTGTCTGCTCCAGCAGCCTCCCTGCGGCTCGGTGCGCTCTGGGTGTGAGCTGGCCCGGCTTGACTTGCCCTCCTGGCTCCCCATGCAGGCTCGCGGGACCTATGCGGGGTGTGTGTGTGTGTGTGTGTGTGTGTGTGTGTGTGTGTGTGCACGTTTACAAACGAGTCCCACCGGCGGCGGGAGGAGGCACTTGGACTGTGGGCTGCTGGGCTGGATGGCTCTTCTCCTCCTTGTGCTCTTGAAATAGGGGGGACATTTCAGCCCTGGCTCCTACTATCGGGGGGCAAACCCCGCCCTGGGGCTTTAGGAGGGCCAAAGACAGGCAGAAATGCTGTCTCCTCTCCGCGCCACAGGCCAGGAAGTGCAGAGGGTCTCTGGCCCATGTGGATGTGGAGGCAGTAGGTTGAGAGAGTGCAGGGGCATAGCCAGAGGGTCTGTGTGCAAGGTGGGTCATGCGAGTCGCCAAGCTGCAGGTTATGCAGGGGGGCGGGGATCAGAGCTGCTATCCTTGGGTACCCGGTGGGGTGAGGCTGGCCGGCTTGCACAGCCGCTAGACAGACGGGGGCGGCAGATTCAGCCCCCGTCGAGTGTGCAGAGCCGTTTCCCTGGGCTCCGTGCTGTTTGCCAGGACTGGGACCAGACTGCAGGCAAGAGTGTGTAGATGTGAAGCCCCTTTGCCGTGCTCCAGTGAGCCCTGGCAGGGCCCTGTGGTGTTGGCAAAGAGGGAGGCAATTTCCCTCCCTGAGCCCCGGCCTGCGCTCCCAACACACTGGGCCTCCGGCCAGCCACGCTGCTTCTTTGCAGGCGGTGTCAGCAAAAGGCAGCCGGGCACGGAGCGGGGCTGTGCCCTGGCGTCCGTTTCCACAGCCCTGCCGCCAGGTCCACCCGAAATCCCCTCCGGCTCCGTCCCCAGGCCGCCTGTGGACCCCGCATTGTGCAGTGGGGTGCCAGTCAGAGCCTGGCCTGGTGCTACCCGCTGCCCGCTTGCATCAGGAGCGTGTTCCCTGCAGAAACGTGCTGCAGGCCCTCGTTTGCGTGGGCTGTGCGTCGGCAGTGCAGGCTGTGAGAACCAGGCCGGGGGCAGAGGCTGGCCTACTGATAAGGCCCTTGGAGGAGGCCCTGGGCGGTGATAAACGCAGCCCTAATTCGAGAACTGCTTGGCATCCACAGGGCCGGACTGGGCCTTACCGCGCTGGGGGTGGGATTGGGCAGCAGGGTACGAGCCTTATGAGGAGGGGACGCCCAGCCCCAGTTAACTGGTATTTCACTGCCTGGAGGCTGGCTCTGGCTCCAGCTCCCTCTCCTGGCCCCTCTCCAGTGACGTGCAGCCCCGCGGGCGCGGGGAGGGAGCGGTGCCTTTGCTCCCTGCCTGCCGGATCTGACCCAGGGCAGCCTATAACTGCCAGGGAGGGCTCAGGCCTTGCCAGTAGCGGAGCTGTGCTGTGTTGCGTTGGGGGAAGGTGTGGGGCAGCCTGTCTGCTCAGCCACTTGCTCCAAAGGCCAGGGCCTGCTGGGACGTTCGGAGGGGAGTGCCCATGGAGCGTGCAGGGTTGCCTAGCAACTGCACAGAGGCCTGGGTGGGAGGGAAAAGCAGGTCCTTGTCCTCGGGCCCAATCCAGCCCAGCGTCAGCATGTGTCCCGGGCGCTGGCGGCCCTCGTACCCACCCGGCTCCCGCAGGCAGTGACCGTGCCGCCGGCTTGCCTTGCAGAGAAGAAGCAGTACCGGGAGTCGTACATCAGTGACACGGTGGAGCTGGACATGGACCAGCTGGAGAAACGCTCCCGGGCCAGCGGGAGCAGCGCGGGCAGCGCCAAGCACAAGCGCCTCTCGCGGCACTCCACGGCCAGCCACGGCAGCTCCCACACCTCCGGCATCGAGGCAGACCCCAAGCCCCGGGAGCTGGGGCAGGAGGACGGGTTCCTGGGCCCCGCCGTGCACCGCAAGCTGAAAACCTGCAGCTCCATGACCAGCCACGGCAGCTCCCACACCTCCGGGGTGGAGAGCGGTGGGAAGGACCGGCTGGAGGAGGACTCTCAGGACGACGGTAAGCCAAGCGGAGGGCGCTGCCGAGAGCATTTCTTCCCCCAGCGCCGCCCCGGGCCATGCTGCTCGGGACTGGGGGCGTCCGGTCTGCTGTGCGGGGGTTGGGAGGCTGATGTCGGGGTGTCCCCCTCCCCACCCATGTACCTGATCTCTGCTGAGCTGGGGTGACAGGACGGGGGAATTTGCCTCTCTGGGTCCGGAGCTGCCAGCAGCTGCAGGTGTCTTAACAAACCTTCAGTTGCTGCTGCTCCCTGCCCGCCCCTCACCCAGCCCCACTGGGGAAGGAGACCTGCATGCAGAGGGGGCTTGGCGTTGCTCCGTGTTTCTCCTCCCCCACAGCCCCCTCCAGGTACCCGGGGCAAAGGAGCAGCCGTGGAGGGGGAGCAGCAATGCCAGCTGCTCTGGGCATCAGGTCAGTTCCCCACGTGGGTGCAGGAAGGGTGGGGAGCCCACATGGGCAGTGTGGGGAGGGGGGTGCCATGCCCATGGGACCCAGAGGCACCAACAGGCAAGCTCGCCATGGGGGCCGTTTTCCCTAAGGCCGTCCATGGGCCGCTGTGCTGCAAAATCCATGTGCCCAACCCCTATGGCTTACGTCTCTCCATCCCCACACAGTGGCCACTGAAGTAGGCTGCATATAGGCACAAATGTATTTCTGGCTCGGATTGGTTTCCCGGTGCTGCCGGCAGTGGAAACGCTTTCGGCGTTACACCTCTTCCGCGCGGTTCATCTTCACCGGGCCAGTTCCCTCGTCTGCAATGGCTCGGGAGGCTGCTAGGGCCACAGCACGCCGGAGAAAAGAATCCGGGCCCCGCAGCAAGAACCCAGAATGTTTGGAGCACTGGCCAAAGTCCGCAAGGAGCTGATGGCTTCCCCCTGCGGGTCGCACGATGCGGGGGAGTGGGCCGCTGGGAGTCTGTCCCCACTGGGGCTGGAGGTGGGTAGACAGTCGTGCAAGAGGGGCACAAGCTAGTGCACGAACAGCAGCAGCATGGATGTTGTGGCATGGAGAAGGCAGGGGGTGGGCAAGCTTGGGCTTATGATAGCTCACGCCGGTATTTTTAGCGCACTAGCTAGTGTGGGGCTGTCTACCCGGGCTGGGAACAACACCCGTCAGGGGCTGTGTCAATGTGCACTGAGTTACTCCCCACAGCACCTAGCAACCATGGGACTCAGACCTGTAGGCACTACTGTAATTCACATAATAGGGGATCATTTTCTCAAGCATTTCTGCACGCCTGTGACTGGCGTGTCGTGCTGTTTTTTGGCACTCTGCAGGCTTACTGGTCTCTATGCGGCTGGCCAGTAGGGACAAACCCTTGTATCGCAGAGAGAGCCTCTGGCCTTTTTTGCAAACCCTCGTGTTGGAAAATAATTCCCTCTTTTCCTCCTCTTCTTCTTCAGAAATAGAAATGCTGGTGGACGACCCCCGGGAGCTGGAGCAGACGCAGGACTCGCCCCTGGAGGTCAGCCCGGACATGTGTATCTACATCACGGAAGATATGCTGACATCCCGGAAGTTTAACGGGCACTCGGGTAAAATGCCACGGGGGAAAGGCTTGACCTTGCTTTCTGGGCTGCCGTGTGGAAGCGCTAAGCGCGCAGAGGCCGAAGTGCTGGAGATGAGAAGCAATATAGAAAAGGGGTCATCTTGGCAAATGCTGCCACAGAGCCAGAGTCAAATTTTTCCTGAGCTCAGATCCCCACGAATGTCCCTGCGGGGGTGAAACTTTCTACCACATTGCTTTTTGCAGGAGAAAGTCCATAGGAAGCTTTCCAGCTCCCTTGGTCTCAAAGGGCCAGCAACAAAGAGGCTGCGTCTAGACTGGCAAGTTTTTGCGCACAAGCGGCTGCTTTTGCGCAAAACTTGCCAGCTATCTATAGTGGCTGAATTTGCAAGAACACTGACTTTGTAATGTACAAAATCAGTGCTTCTTGCAAATACTCACGCTCCGCAGGAAAAAGCCCTCTTGCGCAAGAATACTTGCGCCAAGAGGACCAGTGAACAGCGAAGAACTGTTTTGCGCAAAAAAGCCCGATGGTGAAAATGGCGATCGGGGCTTTTTGCGCAAAACTGCGTCTAGATTGGCACCAGATGCTTTTGCGCAAAAGCATCCATGCCAATCTAGATGCTCTTTTCCGCAAATGCTTTTAACGGAAAAACTTTTCTGTTAAAAGCATTTGCGGAAAATCATGCCAGTCTAGATGTAGCCAGAGAGTGCACAATAGCAATGGGTCAAACTAAAACGCAGAGGTACTGGAACCCTTAGTGGCGCTTTAAGATAAGGGTTTGCCTGGAGAAGGAGGATTTTAAAAGCATGTTTCACTCCAGTAGCCTGGAATTTACATCTTTTTATCCTCTTTTTACATCAAGGGTGAAATTCACCCCTCTGCAGTGGGCCAGCAGGAAGTCTACTGTCTACCACATCACATCAGTCCCCCCTAATACCTCCAAATAAAACTTTGTGCACACAGGTGAATTCCATACAGAGTGAGAATAGACAGCCAAATTCAATTCTGGTGCAAGCATGTCTCTCTCCTTTGGAGCTGTTGGGTGTTTAGTCCACTGACACAAGGCAGAATTTGGCTCAACAGGTCTTCATCAGTGAAAAAAAATCAGGCAAACACAATTGTTCTCCTTGAGTCAAAGAGTTAAGAAATAAAACATGTTGTATCTTGGTATTGTTAGGCATGCACTTTCACCGTTAAAAAGAGGATAGAGAATAAGACAGAATATCTTATTACCTCTGTATAAAACCATGGTACACCCGCATCTTGAATACTGTGTACAGGTTTGGACGCCTCATCTCAAAAAAGATATATTGGCGTTGGAAAAGGTTCAGAGAAGGGCAACAAAAATGATGAGGGGCTTGGAATGGGTCCCATATGAAGAGAGATTAAAAAGACTTGGACTTTTCAGCTTAGAGAAGAGGCGACTAAGTGGGGGGATATGATAGAGGTCTATAAAATCGTGACTGGTGTGGAAAAAGTGAATAAGGAAAAGTTATTTACTTAATCTCACAATATAAGAACTAGGGGTCACCAAATGAAATTAATAGGCAGTAGGTTTAAAACAAACAAAAGAAGGTTTTTCTTCACTCAGCACACAGTTAACCTGTGGAACTCTTTGCCAGAGGATATGGTGAAGACTAGGACTTTAAGAGGGTTCAAAAAAAAGCTAGATAGATTCATGGAGGTTAGGTCCATCAATGGCTATTAGCCAAGATGGGTAGGAATGGTGTCCCTAGCCTCTGTTTGTCTGGAAATAGGTGACGGGAGAGGGATCACGTAGTGATTACCTGTTGTGTTCCCTCCCTCTGAAGCACCTGGCATTGGCCACTGTCAGCAGACAGAATCCTGGATCTTTGGTCTGACCCAGTCTGGCTGTTCTTATGGTCTCCTGATTGTACAGTTCCAGTCATTGTTACGGGTGATATTTCACTTCTTGATTATATGGGTGTGCAATTTACCATGGTGCACTCGCACTAACTGTGCATATGCATGTATCCAGAGCTCTGGAGAATGTCACCCGTTTGCTTATGTAAAATGCGTTCTTAGGTGATGTAAGCCAAAGGCTGTTTGGAGGATTTTCCTTTTCTATGATCCATTCCCATTCTGAAGGACACCATTGACGACCAGTTCAGAAATACGTTAGAAGTAGATGCAGGTTCTGCATCTTCCCTGGAGGGCATCTGGCAATTGCTGTAGATCTGCAATTCCTTTTATGAATTGGGGTTTTCATACCTGTGTTGCTGGGTGACAAGCCCACAATTGAAAGGAAAGTGATTGTCCGGGGGAAGTGGTGAAACTGAGTCCATGCCCAAGGATGCTAATGGCACAAACAGGAAAAAATCATCTTTCTCTAGGCTCTTGTAGCTGTAACAACTCTAGGCGTTGCTTGTAACGATAGCTGGCGAAACCTTGTCAGACAGACTTGCGATTTGTTTCTAAATATCCCATTCGCCTCTTAATCTGGGAGAGATTAACACCTGATTCAGTTCCTTTCTGAATTACTAGCCCCAGCTCTAGTGGTCTTTACAGCGCTCTCTCTTCCGTCATCTAGAAGATAAAACCTCTCGTGGAAAGGGCGCTGTGAAAACTGACCGACGTGGTGGTTTTGCCATGTTGGCCTTCGCGCCAAATGAAGAAACTTTAACGTTTTGTCTCCGTTTTCGTATTTCCTTTACACGGTCTCCCCCCTCCCTTTCCCATCTGCACTCGGCAGACTGGAACACTTCAGCACTTCCCTCACCTTTTGGCCATTGTTTCAGCAGCACTTTGTCAGAGGAAGGTCACCATGCCCTCTGTCTAGACTGTCAGGGCACGCTTGTTATGGACTGGGGCCCGGCCTGGGTGTGCTGGGATTTGTACTTCAGACCTTTGCTCTGTGCCTAGGGAAAGGAATTTCTCCTTTTTGAACTACTGATGACATGTCAGCTTCACACAGGGTGTGGAGGAGCTTATGGGGAGTGTTTGTACCTGCTAAAGGTTAGGGAGCTCTGATGTTTATAGGAACACCTGATGCATTCCTACAGTGAGAAAACTGGACTGATGTTTGCAGTTCCGGCACTGTAATGAGGTAGGAATAAATGCATTTAGCCCATCCGCAACAAACATGCAGGGCCAGATCCTCAGCTGGTGTAAATCAGGGATGCTCTGATGGAGTCTCCTGGCACTGTCATCCCAGCTTTCTCCCTTAGTCACAGGCCATGGGTGCAAACCTGGCCTCACTGACGTCCATAGCAAAACTCCTACCAGCGTCAGCCAAACACTTTCCCCCGAGGCTCCACTGCGCTGTCAATATAGTGCCAGAGCTACAGAGGCTCATTCCATTATTTTCTTACCCCAAGAAGGCAGGAGATATTATGGGTATGTCGTATTGCTGACTTGCCTGGAGCCGCATCATAGAACACTAGAACTGGAAGGGACCTCGAGAGATCATCAAGTCCAGTCCCCTGCCCTCACAGCAGGACCCAGCACCATCTAGACCATCCCTGGCAGATGTCTATCCAACCTGCTCTTAAATATCTCCAGTGAGGAAGATTCCACAACCCCCCTAGGCAATTTATTCCAGTGTTTAACCACCCTGACAGTTAGGAAGTTTTTCCTAATGTCCAACTTGAACCTCCCTTACTGCAATTTAAGCCCATTGCTCCTTGTCCTGTCCTCAGAAATCAAGGAGAACAATTTTTCTCCCTCCTTCGTTGAATCACCCTTTTAGGTGCTTGAAAGCTGCTGTCATGTCCCTTCTCAGCCTTCTCCTTTCCAAACTAGGCAAACCCAATTCTTTCAGTCTTCCCTCACAGCTCATGTTTTCTAGTCCTTTCATCATTTTTGTTGCTCTTTTTCTGGACCCTCTCCAATTTCTCCACATCTTTCCTGAAACGCGGCGCCCAGAACTGGACCCAAGACTCTAGTTGAAGCCATCGACGGGAGACCTGGCCCAGACATGTATTGGCCGGGCTTCCCCAGGGAACGCCGGACTGATTCTCTGATGCCGAGCACCCGCATGAGTTCCTTGTGTTATTTTTAATTGAATTTTGCAATGGTCTTGGAGACACAATAACACAAAGGGGAGGTGACACTCCTTGAAAGCCAAATTGCAATGGGCTTCATTTATGTTTTGCATAGGAGTTTATTAAAAGATACAGACTTAGTTTCAATATCTCAGCTTTTGACTGTGACTAGGGAAGCAACTTAAGGAGCCCAACTCAGAGGCAATAGGGTGGACTCTATACTTAGTTTCTCCTAGTGCCTCTGAAATCCCCTCTTCTCCTCCAATAGGAGTCTGATCTTCTGAGGAGCTGGAGCAAGATGCAAGTTGAAGTGGAGAATAGGGCAATCTCACCACCTTGCATCTTTCTCATGGCCTTTTAGTGAGGGACGTACAACCTCGAGGACATACGTACAAGGCAACGTCATATGTGTGAGCAGAGGAGTTGAAGTTAATGTAAGGAGATCTAACATACACAGAGCCTCAGAATTTGCTCCTATGAGTCTGAGGGAGGTTCAGTTGGCATAGCATAAGCGTTGGAGACACACCAGTGCAGACTCTCTAGGCTGACACATCCTCTGAATCTGGCCCTGAGCAACTAAAGAGGCTCACTTTTGATGTGACACAGTGTGGATGCCAAGTATTTTCATCTGGCGACTTCACAATTTTAAATGCGGCTTCCATCAGGGGACTTGCCCAGGAAGCAACGTAGCAAAGCACCCCAGAAGGTGACGCTAAACGACGCCAGACTTTAGAAATTAATGGCTAGCAGGTTTAAAACTAATAAAAGAAAGTACATTTTCACACAGCGCACAGTCAACCTGTGGAACTCCTTGCCAGAGGAGGCTGTGAAGGCTAGGACTATAACAGAGTTTAAAAAAAGAGCTAGATAAATTCATGGAGGTTAGGTCCATAAAAGGCTATTAGTCAGGGGGTAAGGAATGGTGCCCGTGGCCTCTGTTTGTCAGAGGCTGGAGAAGGATGGCAGGAGACAAATCGCTTGATCATTGTCTTCAGTCCACCCCCTCTGGGGCACCTGGTGCTGGCCGCTGTCGGCAGACAGGCTACTGGGCTAGATGGACCTTTGGTCTGACCCAGTCTGGCCATTCTTATGTTCTTTCCTTGTTTCCTAATTCAGGGTTAGTCGTCAAGGAAGTCAGCTCGTCCACATCTAGCTCTTCAGAAACGGTGGTGAGACTTCGTGGCCAAAGCAGCGACTCGTTACCACAGGTAGGCCTGCATGGAGACTTGATACAGTTTGAGCTACAGCAAATAACACGTCTTGAGTAGAGAAACACAAACCTGTCTGGAGGGGAAAACCCCGAACAACCGTGCAGTATCTTGCTCCAAACTCCTGTAGAATTTCTTTGTGTATCGGGTAAAATTCGGCTTTTGAGAGTTTAAAAAAAATCTATTTCCTTCTTGCAAGCCTGGGCCTTTAACAGCAGGCCGCTTGGCAGGCCTTTTCGCACTGCATTTCTCATCCCCTCAGAAATGGGGAATGCTGGAATTCTGACGAGAATGTGAGATCAAATCCCCAGAACCCAGTGGCTTTCCTCACCTGGAATAAACTAATCCTATTTCCAGATGCTTTAGCCAAACCAAACCACAGCCCTTCTGAGGTAACTCCTCACTAATCTTGATCCTGAAAGGCCCCCACCAATTGCCATATTGGTTGTGAATGACAGTGCCCACAAAAGTTTCCTTTATCCAGAGGCAAACAGCAGCCCAGTCTCCTTATCACCCCAACACCATCCACCTTTTTGCTTTGTGAGCATAGATGATTCCAAGGACCACAGCAGTGTAGCTATCCTGGGAATGTCTGCTTGAGCTGAAAATTACACCTTCCGCTCCAGTATAGACAAACATGCCCTGACTCAGTGCTCCACCTGGCTTGTTTTTTCTCCTGAATGACTGAGGGAGATTAAAAAGTATCAGGCTATGTCTTCATTACAGGGTTTTTGCGCAATAACGACCGTTTTTGCGCAAAAACCCATGGAGCGTCCACACCTCAAGCGTGTTTTTGAGCAAGAAAATTTACAGGAGAACAGCAGAATGGAGGGCTTTTTGTGGTATAAGTATACCTCTTTCTACGAGGAATAACTCCTTTTTGCGCAAGAGTTCTTGCGCAAAGATGTGTGTGTGATCGCTCAACAGGGGTTTCTTGTGCAAAAAGAGCCTATCAGAAAAAGCACAGGTGCTCTGATGGCCATTCTGTGAATGGCCATCAGAGCTTTCTTGCGCAAGAGCGTCCATGCAGTGTGGACATGCTCTTGCGCAAAAGCACATTGCTTTTGAGGTGCGCTTTTGTAGCGTGGACGCGCTTTTGCACAAGAAATTTTTGCGGAAGATCTCGTCCGCAAAAAGCCTGCAGTGTAGATGTAGCCTCAGAGGGGTGGCCGTGTCAGTCTGTAACTTTAAAAACAAGGAGTAGTCCTGTGACACCTTAGAGACTAACAAATATATATATATATCGTGTCATTAGCTTTTGTGGGTAAAACCCACTTCAGATGAACTGGGAGCTGGAATGGAAACGACAGGAACCCAGAATTTGTAACAGAAAAAAAAAGAGGGGGAAGTTTCATGAGCTTTCATGGGTAAAACCCACTTCATCAAATGTTTGTTAGCCTCTAAGGGTTTGTCTACACTACGGAGAGGATCGACGTTGCCACAGTCAATCTTCCAGGGTTCGAATTAGCGGGTCTAGTGAAGACCCGCTAATTTGAACTGAGAGGGTGCTCCCATTGGTGCCGGTTGTCATCCTCCTCACGAAGAATAAGGGAAGTCGACCGAAGTGTGTGCTCCCATCGACCTCCCGCTGAGTGGACGGCACCAAAAGGCAATTTAAGCTACTTCAACTCCAGTTATGTAACTAACGTAGCTGGAGTTGCATATCTTGAGTCGACTTTCCCCTTGAATGTAGACCAGTGGTCACCAACCAGTTGATCAGGATCTACTGGTAGATCTTGGCACCTTTGACAGGTGATACTGACTGGTTTGGCTGGCAGGCTATCAAGTGCCGGCACTTCATCTGCCCCTCTCAGCACTGCCGTGCTGCTCCTGCCCTCTGCCTCGGAGGTGTCCCTCACCCCTGGGAGCCTCCTGCTTGTTGTGCAGGGCATGAGAAGAGGAGGGGGTGTGTGCTGCTGTCAGGGCCTCCCTCCCCCCCCACCCTATCTCCACAGAGCAGAGAGGGGCAGGAATGGAGAGAGTTTGCTGGCTGCTTTTGGGAGTGGTGCAAGGCCAGGGTAGGGGTGAGCCTGCCTTAGCCCCCTGCACCACCACTTAGAAGCCACCTGCGGTAAGCACTGCCCAGCTGGAGCCCACATTCCGAACCCCGGCCCCAGTCCTGAACCTCTCCTGCACCAGAAACTCCTGCCCCAAGCTTGATAAAAGTGAGTGAGGATGGGGGAGTGAGTGAGCAGGGGCAGGGCCTCGGAGAAGAGGGTGGGAAGGAGGTGGGGCAAGGGTGTTTGGGTTTGAGGTAGATCTTGCATTGCACTCAAATTCAAAAAGTGGTCTTATGCTTAAAAAGGTTGGAGACCAAGTCTATAGTGCCACAGGACTCCTCATTTCTGAACTAGATGAAGTCATCACAATTATCCAAGACTTAGGTGTCCTTTGAAATCTACCCTCTTAAATTGGACATCTGGCCTCTTCTTTATATTGGGTCCATACAAAAGCCTGTCTGAAGACACCTAAGGGGAGGGTCTTGACTCCACTGAAGACAATGGGAGTTTTGCCAGTGACTTGAGCAGAATCAGAATTTGACCCCGGAATCTTGCTGACTGCAATTTTTGCCTTTAAAAATCTCCCTCCCCCCCTTGATCCCTGGCCATGTTCACCATCTCTCCAAAAGTATATGGAATGTGCGAGTTATATTTAGAGTGAGCAAAGACCATCAACTGCGTCATGGAGCTGTCTGGCTGCCGAGTCAGATGCTCCAGTGATGGAACTGTTAGATCGGTGACTGGGTCCCGCTAATGCTCTTCCTGTAATCATCTCTTTTGTACAGACCGCCTGTAGAAAACCAAAGACTTCCACCGACCGGCACAGCTTAAGCCTGGATGACATCCGGCTTTATCAGAAAGACTTCTTGCAGCTTGCAGACACTGCTCAGAGCTACACGTTTGGGTGTGGCCACGAACTGGATGAAGGAGGTCTTTATTGCAATGGCTGCTTGGCTCAGCGGTGTATCAACATCCAAGAAACTTTCCCGGTCAAAAGAACGAGCAAATACTTCTCTTTGGATCTGACCCATGATGAAGTCCCAGAGTTCGTTGTTTAATCTCCATAGCTTTATTGCAGCAGAACTGGCTGCCTGCACTGTTAGAAAGACTTGGAACCTATTGGTGTTTCCTGGAAACATGTTCGGTGCCATATGTTTTATTTCTCCCTACGCATCTTGCTCTTTGCTTTTACAAATCAAGGCCTTGAATACCATTGCACTTTGAGTAATCCCCATAAAGTAGGAATAGAAATTGTGTGTGGCAGGACCAAGCCCTGTCTGAGTTAGTCAGTCGGAGAGAGAGAAATTCTCTGCCTTCTTTGGAAATAGTTTGTGCAAAACACTGATTTCTTAGTTCTGTTTGGAGAAGCACAACCTCGTTTCTTTATTTAACCTAATCAAAGAGAATCCAAACTTTCTTATTCCTGCCTTGGGAAAGCCCCTGACTCTGGTGGAGTTTGTCCTGTCTTTGGGGCTTGGTTTCTTTTGTTTTGAGGGGTGTTTGGGAGATTTTTCCCGGAACGATGCCATTGCCTCTTATTGTATATCTGTTGCTTTAGCTTGTGTAGATGCGAAACAGAAAATATCAGTTTCTTTGTTGTGTTCTGTCAAGCCAAAGAAATGTAAATATCCTAAATGCCAGTATCAAAAAGGTGAGATTTAAGCAATAACCAGACAAGAAACACTATGCATGTTCATAATACCGTGAAAAATGGCAAGTTAAGTTGCAGTTGACATATTGTGTGATACCAGGGCTTCCAAAAATTTACTTTGTAGTATAGTTCCAAACAGATCTTTTGTTCAGCATTCTGTAATGTTTACAAAAGTCAGGCTGATGTTACATGGGAAATTAGAAAGCTTTCTAGATCTTTTTTTTTTTTTTTAAAGAAAAATGAAAAAGAACCGATCTTATATGATGTAGCAATAATGTTTGCTGACCAAAGTACCTTAAATATGTATACTATACATATATAAATATATAAAAGTATATATGTTTATATATGTTTTGATCTTTATAGACCCTTTTTTATTTTTGTTCTAAAATACTTTTATACAAAGAATAAGCTTCCTTCCTTTAATGATACGTATAGACAATCGTTTTTGTTTTCTGAGCACTAACCTTCTGGAAGGTGAAAAAAATAGACTTTCTTGTTGCAAATACGTATGCAATTGCATTGCAAGCAAGACTATTTTCAGTTAGCAAAGTTTTGTTCTTATTTTAAGCCAGCTTTTCATGCGTCATTAAATACTTTACAATGTAAGTAGTTCTGATGAAAGGATGAAGATGTTCTCGCAGAAATGCAACAGGTGCAGCTTTCGAGATGGAGTGTCCGAACGGAATTAAAATGCACAGGTATGTCACAATCAGTAAATATGGAGGTAAAGCACTACAGCAACTAATATTTACAGCACAATGCCTTTTTAAATAAATATTTGTAATTAGGGATTTAGTACTTTACAGCCATAGTTTATCATATTTTGATATATCATATTTTTTACCTGGAAACTTTTTATCTTAACAAAATGTTATTTTATAAATAAGGAGTGTGATATTTTTATAAGAAATGCAGGTGTGGTTTTGATAACCAAAAGGACTTTAGATTTTCGGTACAGGGCAATGTAATCAGTGTTATAGCTATATGGGAGACAGTATTATAGAGCAAATAATGAACACTGCAAAATTTGTTACAGCATTGCTGCTTGATACATTTTTGCTAGAAAATGGGCCAGATTTTCCATAACCACTGGCTACTTTTCCTCGCTCGGCTGCCAAGATTATGATGGCTTTATGTTGCCTGAGAGGGGAAGAGCATTCACAGCAATTTTGCCCGTTACGTATAACAACATTAGCGTCTGCATGGTGTGTAAGATACAGCCCGATGCTGCCATGGTACTGCCTTGCCCATGTAGGGGGCAGTAAAGCCTCACTAGAGAGCAGGATTTCCTGGCACACAGCACCTCAGCGTATCCCTGGGGCCGAGCGTTTCTCCTCGCCTCTTTGGGAGCAATGGAGAGGTCCCGCATCAGTGGAACGCGGTTTTCCCTTCCACACTGGCACAAGCCAAAGCACGGAGCTAACTCGGCCGTGTGCAAAGTCACCGAACCTTAAACGTCCACCTTGCTGGTGCTGCAGGTTCTTCCCGCGCTACCGAGTAACACTGAACTCCTGCACAGGCGATGTTCCCCTGCTGGAGAAGAGGTGGGATGTTCAGGTTCTAGGGTTGTATCGCTGGAGTTGACCGCGGATGTATATCCGGATGGGTTTGAGAGAAATATATACACACGCATTCTAGAGGTACATGCATACACCAGATAATATAAACAGATCCATCACATTGCAGTTACCGGAGTCAAACTGTTAAAAATGGAAAGGAAAATTATTCTGGATTCATGGGCTCTGATTTATTGGGATTTTTTTTTTCTTGCCAACTGATTTGATAAGCCAAAGTTTCTGTGGTCAAAAGGAATGTACAAAATACCTGCTCCTCTGTTAGTTAATTCCCCAGTGATGGGCATGCAATACATAAGGTTCCCCTCTGACACCATCCTGATGTGTTCGTTGGTGGCAAACCTGTTTTCCTCGAGATGGCATGTGCTGCACATTGGTCAGGGCCAAACTGAGAGTTGTAAAGCATCCGTATTATTGAAGAGACCCCAACCTGATATGAGCCCTGTTTGTTATTTATTGGGTTAAAATACAGGGAAAGGGATGTGATGAAAGGGTGAATTATGCAAATAGTGCTTTATGTAGTTGAGAAAGCAGGCTACTTTCAGTCCAGATCCTGCAATCCAATCTGTACAAGACAGACCTTTTTGCAATCATGCGGAGTCCTAAAGTTGGTCTTGGGACGCCATGAGGGTCTGCTTCTATGGATCGAATTGCGGGATTGGGGCTTTTTGCTTTATCCTCCAACCAAAAAGAGTCTGAAATCATTCACATGATTCGCAGACGTGGTGGTTTTGCTTAAGTTGTGTTCTAACTTGGATTCACAGGCAGTTAACTTACATGAACAGACAACATGGACCCATAATGAGAGACGTCATTGCTTTTGTCATAATACTCACAATTGTTGCAAATCGATCTTTGTAATGTGGGGTAAAGTCGATTAAAAAGGCAGTACCTTGTATTCTACACGTTGTACTAGAAAGCTGTATGATCAAAAGTAATTTATTCTGCAACAGTTAGAAATCCCAAGATGGTCAGCATCCAGATCTGGTGTCTGTTGCCTTCTGACGTTTACATTGATGCGTTTGCAATAATGAGCTATATGCATGCACAAACTAAATAATCCTTTCTGTGAAAGGCTCTTCTTGTCGGGACAATACAAGCGAGGGAGTGCGTGTGTGGAAACATAGCGGAATTATTTTGTAACATTGAAGTTTGCGATGTGCCTTTCATGGTACAGTTACAGGTTCCAATAAAGTCAACGTTTGCATTACTATGAGTCTTGGCAGTGCAAAAAAAGTTCACTCATTGGTGAAGCTTCATGAACTCTTCAATGAGAGGATGGTGGAGAAACTATCCTCATGGATGAGACGAGAACTGAATGCAGGAGTCCAGTGTTGCAGCCCACGTTTTTAAAGGAGGTTGAAAAAATAGGAGGGAGCAGAGAAGTTCCGCAAAAATTGAGGTCTCGAAAAATGCCTCACCGGAAGGAACTAACAGAGCTCTGTCTCTTTCAGCATATCAAAAACAAGACTGAGAGGAGACCGGATTAGTAGGTATTGATAAAAGTTCTGTAGTTGGTGTCATACAGGAGGTCAAACTAGATCACCATGGTCCCTTCTGGCCTTGGAATCTATGAAGATATTCACCTCCACAGGGTTCTTCATTCCAGCAGAGAGAGGCAAAATAGGAACCAATGGCTGAAAGGTGAAGCCAGACAGATTAGAAATAAGGCCCAACTTTGGAACTGGGAGAGTGATTTGCCATTGGAACAAACTGCCAAGAGAAGTGATGGATTCTCCATCCTTTGTTGTCTTCAAGAGTGGATGTTGTTTCTGGAAGAGACACTTTAACTAAACACAAATAGTTGGGCTCCATTGAGGGTAACTGGGTGAAATTCTCTAGTCCGTAACACATGGGCGGTCAAAAGAGAGGATGTATTGGTCTCTTCTGATCTTAAAATTGGTGAGTTCTGCAAAATCCTATGGTGGCTACATCTGTGTCATATTGAGCGTCTTCGCGTTAGGGATGTCATAGTGTAGTCAATTAAACGATCAACCAATAAGCGGATGCTTATCGGTTAATGCTAATGTAACCCATGCACTTTTGTTTCTTCATAAAATTTTATAAAGTTATTTAATTTAAATTCATTACGTTAGTTTCTTTTGGAACTTGAATGTAGGGAGGCTAACACTGGGCAATCCTTGCTGAAATTCCTAACAGACTAAACTCTGGGTCTCCAGTACGGCAGTGGAAGTGGGGGTTTCTTTAGACACTGGAGAAGGGCAGTGATGTCTGGCCCACTCAAAGTTACACTATCGGCTATACGCATTTCCCACCCCCCTTCTGCCAGTAAATATATTAAAAGGCTGGCCAGCAACTTGTCTCAGTCCCAGCTTGCATCGGGTCCTGGGAGCTGTCCCCACTGCGGATCTACATAAAAAGTCGTTTAGGAGCTGGGGCAGGCAGGCAGCCCGGCTCACGCTGGGTCCAGGGAGCTACCCTCTCTGTGGCTTTGCAAGCAGCAGGGATAACTTTGGGAGCCTGGCTCCTAAATGACTTTGTGCAGAGCCGCAGTGGGGGTAGCTGCCAGGACTGAATGCTTGCAGTGCTAAACCTTATCGATTAATCGTGTAGTCAAAATGTTTGTGAGCTACACGATTAACGAACTGCATGCTTTTTAACCTCCCTGCTTAGCATAGCTACTTCCTTTGGTTCCCGTAGTTCTGATCGTCCACTCTTGACGCCTGCAGGGACAAGTCCAAGAGGAGGCAGGTTCCTTCAGACTGAACATAAATGACATTTCAGCCAATCAAACCTCTTATGCCAAAGCTGAGAGCTTCTGGGGCCTGATTTACTGAAGTACGGTTGCATCAGATAATGTTGCGGGGGGGGAGGGATGACTTGCAGGTAGCACGCTGTTACGTCATGTGATATTGGCCATTTGATTCAGGATCATAGAAATCTTTCCAGAGCAAAGTGTGTCTCCATTTAAGGCAGGGATGGGCAATAATTTTTGATGGGGGGACTACTCCAAGAATTTGGAAATTAGTCAAGGGTTGGGCTCTTACATATTAATGAGGATGTGTGGGGCCTAGGAGGGAGTTTGGGTGAAGGAGGTGGTTGCGACCTGGGTTAGGAGACTGGGATGGAGGGGTTTGGGCTGTGACCTAGGGCAGGGGGAGGTTGTGACTTGGGGCAGGAGATTGGGGTGCAGGATCTGGGAGGGGATATGGGGGCAGGAGAGGGACAAAGGGTTTGAGTTATGTGGAGTAGGGGAGCAAAGCGTTGGGGTGCTCGAGACAGGCTCTGGCCAGGGAGACTTACCTGCTTAGCCATCAGCCTTCCCAAACAGTTTGCCTGCCTGCCCATTTTCAGCACCAGCTGGCAGCTCAAGCAATAACGACACTGCTAACTCTCTTTCTCAGGAGATCTCCAAGCACTTCACAATCTGGAATGTGTGTATCCTTGCAACTCCCCACTCAGCAGAGCTTACTATGATCCCCCGGGGAGGATCACAGACAAAGTGACTTGCCCAAGGCCACACCAGAAGCCAGTGGCAGAAAAGGAAATTGAACTCAAAGCTGGGACAGGCTCCCCTGTGCTGGCTCTGCCCATTAATCCCTTTCCTTGTCCGCTCCCGGAGCGGCCTTTGTGGGCTGTGATCCCTATGGCCGTGTCAAGGTTTAGTTCCTGGTTAAACAGCTGGGCCTGTGAGTGTGTGTGTTTTTAAAGAGAATGGGTCTCTAAGTGGGGCCAGCGCTGGATTTCTGCACAAGCTAAGCAAGCTACAGGTGAGGGCCTCAGATTATATGGGGCCTCTAAATGCAACTAACAACTACTAATTTTGTGTCTCCTTGCCTACGTACCAGTATAGATGCAAAGAGAAATCAAAAGTTTTATGTCGGAATAATGCACTTGGTTGGTAATGCTGTGGGGCCTCTTGAACTTGACATAGTTTAGGGTCTTAATCCAGCCCTGCCTGTAGCAAAGACTCGCTGTCTCGCCTGCGACAGCCCCGGCCTGGGCTGGGCAGACGGCCGGAGAAGCTAAGAAAAGAGAGATTGTAGGAAAACAAGGGGCTGTAACAACAAGGTCACGGCAGGGGCCAAGGGAGAAGAGGACGGGAAGGTGCAGCCGGGCGGGGGTGGGGAGGGAGAACTGTACCTCAGCCTGGTTTAAACAGCAGCTGGTGTGAGGAGGGGGGCGGGTTTATGATTCTCCGGGGGTTGTTTTTCCCCTCAAGGTGGAGAGCAGCCCATCTGGCAGGACGGCCACCCACCCTCCATGGGGATTCACCTCCCAGTCGCTCCGAGCTGAGGCAGGTTTGTGCCTCTTGGACCCAACCCTCCCCCGTCGAGCAGCAAAGCTCCCCTGGAGTCAGGAGAGAGCCGCTGCTCGGTATCGGCTGAGGATCTGGTACCCCACGTTACTCTCTGGCTCCTGCAGCTTCTCCTCCGGGCAGGTACCAGCAGCTTGGCCAGGCTCCCCAGCTCCGGGCTGGGGGTGGTGCCGATGCCGGGCCATTAGCAAAAGTGCCTCTAGGAGTCCTTTCCCTCCGTGCCCCACAAACCAGCAGCTGGGGTCCCTGTAACTTGATCCAGCAAGGGGCACCGGGGGAGCTGGGGCAGCATCTGGCCCTTTAACGGCAGCAGGGTGGTTTGCCACAATCTCCGTGACCTCTGCTGCCTGGGAATTCCCCGGGGCCTGTTTTCCTGGTGAGCCTGGTGCTGCCGTGCGCTGAGAGCAGCTCTCTGGGCGCCTCCCGGCCTGAGCGTTCACCCCTTAGCTCCCATGCCAGCGGCCCTTGGGAACCCCCTGTCCACTGCGCGGCTGGCGCGACCGGCCGACCCGCAAGGGGGGCATCCGCTTGCAGGGCGGGTGGGGGGGGATTCCAGGCAGTGTCTGGTGATTTGCTGCATCTGCTGCTGGGCCCCCTTGCCCGAGGTCGCTTTTCTCATTGGCCCCCATCCAAACAAAAGGGGGCCGGGCACAAGGGCCACAGCTCGGTCCCGCCGGCACCAGGAGTTCTAATAAAGGTGGGAGATACCAAGCCAAACCGGGGGGAGGGGAGGAAGGAGTGTGGACCTGCAGTAGCATCAAGGCAGAGCCATTTGCGCGGAGCCAGTTCGCCGTTGCCCCCTTCCTGCATGGGGGGAGAGAAGGAAGGGGCCAACTTTGGTTCCTGACCTCAGCCCTGGGCTGGGGCCTGCTCTAGGCAGGACACGCCTCCCACGAGCGCAGGGTGTGCGCACGGGCGTGTGCAGCCAGGCACTAACCACCCTTTACACTGCCAGGGGCCTTCGCTCCAAGGGCAGCTTTCCTGGCGCATTGCTCTCAAGCGCTGGCCCCGGGGCAATCTACGAGGCCGATTCAGAGCTCAAGGCCAGGTGCTTGACAGCGCTCCCACTCCTGTTTTCACACGCAACTGGGCCCATAAAGATGAGTCTCCCTTGAAGGTGCATGGCCAGGCAGCCACACAGCTGCCTAAGAAACCCCCGCCAGGGGCTCAGGGCAGCCATAGGGCGCACCTCCCCTGCCCACCTGGCCCCGCATGGAAGTATCGCGGGAGAAGCACCTCTCCCCGCTGGCCCCAGCATGGAGCTGCTGCTGGAGCCGGGGGAAGGGTGCCTCTTCCCCAGCCACAGGGCCGGACCCAGAGCTGCTGTGGCCAGGGGACGGGTGCCCCCTTCCTTGTCCCCCACCCAGCCTAGCCTGGACCTGCCCTGGCTGAGCAACAGATGCCCTTCCCCCCAGCTGTGCCTGCTGGAGCTGCAACAGGCCATAGAGAGGGCACCTCTCACCTGGCCCCGTGCTGCAGCAGTGAGAGGACTGGGGTAGTCTTGCCTCCTCCAGGCAGCTGGCACCCCAAATCCCTCATCCCTGCCCCACCTGCATCCCATCCAGAGCCCTCACGCTGCATGCCAACCCTCTGCCCCAGCCCTGAGCCCCCTCCTGCATCCCACCCCCTATGCTATCCGTGTGCGGAATGACTTTTGTTCCGTAGGGGTGCGCGTAACAAAAGCCATTTTGCACATAGACATAAAAAATCAGAGGGAACACTGGCTCCCTCCCTGAGATACAGCTGACCCCCCTCCTCAGTTAAGGCTGCAATTTTGGCCCCTCCTGGCCATTATCGGCCAGTGTAAGTCAGAGCAGGTGTCAGGCTGCTGTAACGCGGTGCAGCAGGACCAGGCCTACGACCGAGCGCCAGGAGCTCTGTGGGGCGCAAAGATGAAAGTGTATAGGCAGGAGTGCCACGGTTGGTTGCCTGACGTGCTGTTCGGCTGTAGCTGTGAGCCTGGCCCGAGATATGGGTAACAATCGGCTAAGCCGTACCACGGAAAAGCGGGTCCGGGGAGAGGGGTGTGGCATATGGGGGAAGCGTTAAGGTTGTTTCCACAAACATAACAACCATCCCACCAACCCCCGCTGCCCTGTGCCTGTGTCTCGGCTGTACTCGCAGCTGCCACTCGCCTTTATAAGACTGTTTGTGGCTTTGCCAAACCTTAACCATTAACCCTTAGCAACCAGCACGAGAACAGCGCGTTCCTGGCTCTAGCGCTGGAAGGGTGAACCGGAGGTCTCCTCTTGCCCAGGAGCCCAGCCCCTACCCTGCTGTCACAGGAGTGAGCACCCAGGCCTGCGTTACCGAGAGGGGCTGAGCAGGAAGAAACCCCTTTACAGCTGTGGCCTGGTTTTCCTTTGCCCAGCCCTCCTGTTGCCTGCTCCTTCATGCAGGGTTCCTTGCTGGGCTCGGCCGGGCAGCTCCATTGGCCTCTCTGTCCCGGGTCTGTGGGAACAGCAGCACCCAGGGAACAGCAAAGCGGGCCTGCTCCGGCCCAGAGGCAGTCGCAGAACCAGGCACCTTGTCGCAGTCCCCGCTAGTAGTGGTCCCTTCTCTTGCAGGCTGGCTGCTCCCCTTCCCCTAAGGCGGGGAGAGAAAAGAGAGGGCTCTGATGCCATCTTGCGGTCCGAGGTGATCACAACAGCCCAACGCTGCTCCGTTCTGGGCCAGGCTGGGCCAAGCCAGGGCCGTACACTGAAAGTCAGTGAGTTCTGCTCACAGCTCAGCGCCCTGCTCTTTCTCCTCCTGCGGTTTGTGCCGCAGACTGAATATTCAGACTCGCCCTGAGTCCAGCACCTAGGCCGATGCGGCCCAGAGCTTGGATGGAGCATCCAGACATCCCTGGGACCTTTTCTGCGGGTGGACAGAGCACTGACCCAGGGCCGCTCCAGCGAGTCACTCCGAGGCCCCGGGGCGGCAGACGAGTCGGGCAAGCCCAGTGCTAGAAGGACAAAGCCTCTTTGAATGGGATGGCCCTTGAATGGAACGGCCTCACTCCTCGGGGGCTCCCGGGCAGGCAGCGCGGCAAAGTGCCCTGAACCCTGGAGACCCAGCTGCTTGGATTTCAGTGGGAGCAAGCGGAGACTCTAGAGCTGTCTGCAGGCATGAATGGTCCCGGCTTGGGGCAGGCTTTCAAAGCTGGGGGCCTGGTCACAGGGGGGGCCTGTGCTGTGGTTGTCCTCATCCCCAGATCCCTCAGACGGCCCCAGATTGTCATGCCGGGGTGGCCTACGGACAGAACAGCCGCCTTCCTGCTACCCCGGCGCAGCCCCAGGGCAGGGCAGAAGGCCTGTTGGGGTGGGAGGGTGCTGAGGACTCTAGGCTGGGAAGCAGCCCGTACGCCGCTGAGCCCGGGTGAGCCGGGAGGACTTGTGAGAGGAGCAGACGCCCGCCAGCTCCCCAGGCACGCCCGCCAGCCCCGGCGGCTGAAGCCGGCAGCAGGAGGTTCCCAGATTCCAGCTCAGAGCTCCGGGCTTGGTGCTCAGAGCGCGCTGCGGGGGCCTGGCTCAAAAGAACGTAACGCCAGGGGTGGAGGGTGTCATAGGCAGGGGGAGGCGTTGCCTTCCCAAACTGCCAGCCTGGCCCTGCCCAGACTCCGCCCCCTTTACACGTACTGGAGGGGGAGTGTTGCTGCCCCCAGCATCCATCCTCCCTGGGGTCGGGGAGGCTGGGACCGCGTGCCACCCGCCCTGTGGTGCTTGGGGGAGGGGCTGCGGGGCTTCTCCTGTGGGGGGCGGAGCCTGGACAGAATGGGTGGGTTTAGGGGCTTGCCACCCCCAGCCCAACCTTCACCCACCACCCATGCACAACGCCCTTCACAGCAGCACTGGGTGCTACCCCGGCCTCTCCCTGCCCTGTGCTCAGCACACGCTCCGAGGACGGAGGGAACCTAATGCACTGGGTGCTACCCCTTCTCTTTGATGCAAATTAGGGAGGTTTCCGGGGGATCCCCCTCCCCTGCTCTTTGCCAATGCTGGAGTGTCACTGAGTCAAGAATTTTAGGGGAGCCACGAAGGAGGCGGCACGTTCAGTCCTGCTTAGACTGCGAGGTGAGCCTGAAATGCAAATGAGGCCTGTATTAGTATGGGAAATATCTAAATGACAATGTCAAGCAAAGCAGGGCGGGAGGGGTGTAAAAAAATCAGTCCCTTGCAAAGGAAAGGACTTCGTTTGTTCATGCACCTGACCCCAAACCTGGGGCCCACCCCCCTTCTTTCCTCTTAAGCACCAAATCCGGTGGCGTTTGCTGCTCGTACATCTCCTGAGCAGTGCGCTTGGGTAGCAGCTGCGCGGAGCCCTGTCGCCGCCATCAACCATTTCTCTGACGCTGTAATTCTCTGTCTGTGTGCGTGCCAAGGAAAGGGGGGTGTATCTGGCAAATGCTGGTTATTTAAGCTTCCGGTGGGTAATGCCTCATTTGTGTTTCCCGGCCCCGGCAGTGCGGCCTCAACCAGAACACCAGTCTGGCTGTGGCTGGACAAGCTGAGTATTTGGGCTGTTGTTTCCTGACTGTTGTTGCCTTGTCCTCGCTCGGCGTGCCCCAGGAGCCAACGGAGCGGTGTAATGACAGGGTGGGTAAGCGCTGGCCTAAAATGCCGAGGGAGGCTGTAGAATCTCCATCACTGGAGATGTTTAAGAGCAGGTTGGACAGACATCGATCAGGGATGACCTAGAATTCAGTGGTTCCCAAACTTTTCAGCATCACACCCCCTTTTTGATTTCTGAGAAATCCTCACACCTCCTCCCCCCTCCATAGCAGAAAAACTTGTTGAGCAAAAAAAAAGGAACTGATTGGGGCTGAAAAACAAAAATAGCAGCGAAACTTGGGGGAAGGGGATTAAGGGAGAATCTGGGTCACCTTGCGCCCCCCCAGTTTGGGAACCCCTGATCTAGATGGTGCTGGGTCCTGCCATGAGGGCAGGGGACTGGACTTGACCTCTTGAGGTCCCTTCCAATTTCTAGGATTCTAGGATTGTCCGTTTCACCAAGCTTTTGAGGAGAACTTGGAGGCCTGAAGCATTGGCCATAGGCGCTGATGTTCTGGGTTGGCCCCTGGTCCGTCTAGTCCAGTGTACTGGTGTCAAGGCTGGCTGGTACCGGATGCAGGAATACTAGGCGGGGGAAAGCATTGCCCCTCCCAACCCACCAGCGTGGCCCCATCCACACTCCTGCTGCTTTAAAAATGGAGCGCGATTAACCCCATGGAACTGGCCACTTTAAACGTGAAGAGAAATGTCGCTGGGCTGGTTTTAGTCCCTAACCCGGGGGGCAAACGCCCTTCTCAGAGGGCAGCCCCCCGGCCCCTCCTCAACTCTGTGCGGGGGTTGTGGGCGATGCCTGCTGAGACCCCGTGCAGCTGCAGGGCACAGAGCTGACAGCCGCGGACAGGCCTCGTTAGACGCTGGCAAAGCAGTAGGCAGGCGGGGGAGTAATGGGCGCTGAGGCAGCGAGCCATTAGCCCATTTCAGACCAGCTGCTGGAGCTGATGAGCCCCCAGCCTGGGCGTGCGGCGACCTGCCGAAAATAGCCCCCGCAGCGCACGCCGTCGGGAAACGGGGCTGGCGCCACACGGGCAAGTCCACGCGGAGGTGGCTGCAGCACACCAGCCCCTGGGAGCTGGCCTAGGTTTAGGAGGGTAAGAGAGCGTAGGTGAAACCCTGCGATGGTTGGAGGGAGGGAGAGTGCCCTGAGCCCCAGGAGAACCGATCTCTCCCCGTCACACCACGTGGAAAGTGCATTCGCACAAATCTAGGCCTTCTGCAGCCACGTCTAGCGCCGACAAGCTCTCTGCCCTCCCCCCGAGGCCTTCTGGCGGCTGCTCCCCCCTGCCGGCGTCCCAAGGGCATTCAACCAAAAGGAGACGATAAGTCAAGCCTGCAGGCAGGCCTGGCCAGGATATTTGGGTTCTGGTTCTTCAGAGGGGCTCTGGACAGGTCCCAGCCCACCCCAAGCTTGCTGAGGCACCGGAAGAAGCTCTCCGAGACAGGCTCCTCCTTTTTTAGGACAAATGATCTGTGTTCCCTCTTCCTCAGGGTGGCTCAGCACCTTGTCTTCCCCGGCTTCAGGGCTGCCCATGGCTCTACCAAGCGCTGCTTCCTCCTTCTAGGCTCCTCCTCCAGCCCTGGCATGGCTGGCAGGTGTAGCAGGGCGGGGCGACTCCAGCCCCAAACAGCTCCTGCTCCCCTTTTGTGCTGGTGTGGGGTTTACACACACCCCACCCCCCGTGCCTCAGCCAGCATCATTGCCTGGCCCAAGAGCAATGCTGCAGCCCGCTGGCCGGGATCCTGGAGGTACCAGAGCACGGGCCACCTTCCGCGCACACCACCCCAGAACATGGGGAGGCGGGGCCGATTGCCCTCCCCCACGACCACTCAGCCCTCGGCGTCGCCCTCTGCCGCCATGGATTGAAGCGGTGCTCGTTTCCCTTGTCTCACCGGGGAGGTTCGGTGCAGCGGGGGGATGCCGTGGCTAACCAGGGAGGAAATCCAGCCATGAGGCAGGGACTGTGACTGGGGCGTGGGCATAAATTGCCTAGGGAGGTTGTGGAATCTCCATCTCTGGAGATATTTAAGAGCAGGTTGGAGAGACACCTGTCAGGGATGGTCTAGACAGTACTGGGTCCTGCCATGAGGACAGGGGACTGGACATGATGACCTCTCGAGGTCCCTTCCAGTTCTAGTGTTCTATGATTCTAAGTCCCATTTTCCCAATTTCTCAGCTTCCTGCAGCCGTGGTTCTCCCGAGGCCATTGGCTTTCAGTTGGGAGCCACAACGGGGTCAGGTAATCTGCCTCCCCCTCCTGGTGAGGTTATACACTGTCCGCCCTAAGGCGCAGTGGCAGTCTCACTTAGTCTCAGACTCCCCCCTCTCCTTTCTGAGGTGGGCACCCATGTACAGAAGCGACCTGGGTGGAGAGCGGGTGGCCAATGGGCACGTAGGGTGCAGGAGGGAGTTCTGAGAGCAAGGGGGGGCGTGGCAGGAGGGCTCAAGGTGTGGGTTAGAGGAAGCGGCAAAGGAGATGCTGAAGAGGTTGGTGTCAGAGGAGAGAGATGGGCGTGAGGGCAGAGGTGCGCTGGGGTTTGAAGGAGAGCAGGAGAGGGTAGAACTTGAGGCAAAAAGGCAAGAGCGCTGGGGTTGGATTTTTTTCTTCATGTTTTCTGTGTGCAATTTTTTGGTCAATATTAAAAAAAAAAATGTGGAAAAGGTTGGCCTGCCCGCAGTGGAGGGAGTTGGAAGCAAGTGCGAAGAGGCAGCAAGAGCAGGGAGATGAAGGTGAAAGCCGGGGCTTGAGCGCCGGAGGGCAGGACTACACGTGCTGTAAGGGGACGACTGAGGGCTGCAGAGAAGAGTGGGGATGGATGGATTGGAGAGCATCAGAGGATGGAGCCCTGGGCTGCAGGAGATGGGGAGGGGGATGTTAAAAGAGGTACGGCAGCATCCTGAGGTGGAGAGCACTCCTATAACTCCCATCCTGCATCGTGCAGCTCAGACAGAGGAGACGAGAGCCAGGGTGCATCGGGGCGACGTAGTCCTGTGAGCTCAGCCTGTCAAGGAGAAAGGGAGCGTCGGGGAGCTGTGGTACATCTCCCACAAGCAGGGAGGCCCCGCCGGAACAGCTGGTGTCCTGTGGAATATTTCCGGTGGTGTTAAATGGAGATTTTGTTTCCGTTATTTTCCGTGGAAAATCAAAACCTGTTGGAAATGATGCGTTCTATCCAAAAAAATCACGTGCAGGTGGATGGTCATCGTGGGCAGAGCCGGGTACCCAGAGCGCCACAGGATGGTTTGGGGCGGTCACCGCTGGCCCCACGCTTTGGGGAGCCCCCCGGTGGCTGTGTCAACTGTCCAATGGATGGGACCCAGGGGGTTACCTGGGGCTGGCGTCGCCTTACCCCACACTCACCACAGTGGCGGGAGCCGGAGCAGCCAGGCCACCTGCTCCCTTCCACCCTGGCCCACCCGGCCCGCTGTACTGCCTCAGCAGGACACAGAGCGCCCGGCCCCAGAGCGCTCCCCTTCCTGCCGCCCTGATGGAGCAGAGCGCAGCCGGCTGGGAGGGAGCGGCGCGGTGGAACGGAGTGGGGCAGGCTGCCGGCCACTCTGGCTCCCACTGCCATGGGAAGTGCAAAGGAAGCGGGGCTGCTCCCCCCCCCCCCCGCCCGGCCCCCGGTAATCCCTGGCTTGTCAGGTGGGGGAGAGGGAAAGGAGTGGAGCAGGGGTAGGACTTGGGGGAAGGGATGGAGTGGGGGTGGAGCAGGGCCCCAGGCCCTGCACCCCATCCAGATGGCCCTGAAAATACCTCCCAGGACACCCAGGGGGGTGAATTTTGACCACGCAGCACAAGCCGTGACAGACCCGTGTCTCTGTCTTTGGGGGACGAAGAGCCATGCGTGCACGGGACGGCACCTGGGCTACATGCAGCGGCCCAGACAGGCTGCTGGTACAGGCGACCCCCGCACTTACGACCTAATTGGTTCCTGGAGAACTGTCATAAGTTGAGCCGTTGTAAGTCGAACCCTTATTTCCCATAGGCGCCATGTTATAAATGGCAGTTCCATTCCTGGAAACCCATTTCAGACCCTAAAAATACCAAAAGTGACAACGGAAATGGAGGAAAACTAAACTGAATAGTTCAAATAATGCACAAACATAACTAAAAAGGGAAGACCGATGTGGCGGAAGCATGCGCAGTTCAAGCAGCCACTGCAGACTGGCGAGTCTGACTGACTTTGTACATGTCCTGTTTTGGGATGACGTGTGGAGTCTGCGTCATGCGCCGTCGTAAATGCGAGCTGCGGACGTAAATTGCGGGGTTTTAGGAGCTATCTCACATGACACAAATGGTTGTAAGTGCGGGGGGTTGTAAGTCGGGGTTGCCTGTATTGTGATATAAACACACATTACACACCCTGAAGCGAGGGTGGGGAACCATTTTTGGGTCGAGGGCCACTGACCCACAGAAAAATCAGTCGGGGGTCACACACAAGTGAGAAGTGGGAAAAAAACCCTCAGTGTGGGACCCGACTGAAAAGGAGAAAGACACTCCCCACATTCCCCTCACACCCAGAGCCTAGAAGGGGCACAACCTAGTAGATTTTGTGTGCTCCAGCCCCCAGCAGGGAGGGCAGCAGCAGGGCTGGGGTACCACGTTGGGCTCCCCAATGCTGGTGAGCCTTGGGGGGCTGGATCCAGGCAAGCCGGGGGCCGGAGGTTCCCCACCCCTGCCCTAGAACACGCCAGGGAAACAAGAGTGAGACCGACTGAGCCGTCTCCTGCTGGGAATGTTTAATCGACTCCAAGTATGGACACTAGACACCTGGTGCCCCTTTGCCTTGGGTTCTTCTCAGGCGCATCCTGTGGGTTGGGGGGCAGTGATACAAGCATCGCACACAAGCGCTGCTCAAATGCCACACCCCACACGGGCCCAGCCAGTGTCCCCCCGGGCTCCGGCCCCTCCCCCCGTCTCGCCAAGCAGGCGCTTTTGCAATGGGCCAGGCGGCTCTGAGGTAAGATGCACTGCAGCCTGAGCTGGATTTGCAGCGTTCAGGTGCCTTTTCCGCCTCCTGGTGCCTTGTCCCAGCCCTCCCCAGGCCCTGGGGCCGACAGCTGCCCCTGCTGTGAGGAGATTCAGGCAGAGGCCTGGTGCCTGGTCGCGGCCTGCTGCTAGCCAGCAGGGTCACTCTTGCCGCGTGCTGGAGGAGGGGGGTAGATCAAAGCGGGAGAATGTCACTGCTATTCACTCCCGCCTACATGAGATTTGCCTGGCTGGCTCCAGGGGCCGGACTGAGCGGGTTTGAACGGTTCGTGACTGGCGGGCCCATTACTCTCCTTGCAGCAGCTGAGCGTGGCTGAGTTCCCCTGGGAATCCCAGGCGTTAACACTGAAGCCGGGTTATTTCTCACGCCTCCTTCCTGTAGCAAACAGCTCCCTTTATTACCAGCCGCCCCCACGCCAGAGCGAAATGGCCTGAGAATTCAGAGGTGCTCCTGGCCTGGCCATTTGCACGGAGCCCAGCTCCTGCTGCTACTTACGTTCGGCCTCAGCCTGCCCCTTGGCAACTACGCTCGCTTTCTGGCTGGCCTTGCTGCCCACCCACTGCGAACGCTGCTTCCAGGAGCCAAGTCCTGCCTCGTTTTGCCCCACCTCATCACGACCATGTGTCCCTCCGCTGGCTGTCGGATACACAAGCTCCTTGCCTACGAAGCCCGTACCACTCCGCCCCGCCTTCTCCGTGCGCTCGGCCGGTTTGCTAGGCCATCCACGCCAGCCTTCAACCAGCTGCCTGTCCATTTCTCCCTTAGCACCATCCTGACCATCTCCCTCCCCCCCAAAACAGCCACAGACCCTGCCACCATCCATAAACTGCCACCCTAGCATCCTTTAATCCCCCCCTCCAAACCTGCCTCTGTCACAAAACCCGCACCCCTCATCATCTGCCAGGGGTGAGGCTATGCTTTGCTTCTCTCCTAAACCGTTTCTTTGCCTCCCCCTTCCCCACACACCCTATCGGTCTGTTTCACACCCCTGTTGCGGCCACGTTGATGGGTAGCCCGTGAGCTGGCTGAGAGAGGGACGACTGGCTTTGCTCCACATCTGCAGAGCACCCAAGCCCAAAGGGGGATCTGGGATCCTGGGGCCCTCCCGTAAGACGATAACCTGATGCAATGGCGGGGGAGACGAGACAGGTGCAGTCCAGGAAGTCACGTTCCCTGGATGCCACCGCTACAGCAGTTGACTCTCTTACTCGGTCCTTTAATGGGGCTTGAGTGAGCGCCGGCTCATTCCACTGCTGCCGCTACATTTGTGCATCAAGCGCTGCGTGTGCCAAAGATCCCCCCTCTCCAAACCAGAGCTCGGCTGGAGCCCTCCCCCCACACCCGTCTCTGGTTGTACAATTAGCCCCCTTAAGAATTTTGTAGCCCATAGGTGTGAAGAATGCTCTCTCGCCCTGCCCTGCCCCCACGGCCCAGCCCTCCAAGCACAGTGCGAGCTGCATTTCCTAAAACAATTGCCACGGACGAGCTTTCCTTTTGTGCCCCAGGACCAGACATGGCCCTGGGAAGAGATGTGACTGAAGGCAGACGACTGGGGCACTAGCTTTGACAGGTGGGCTGTCGGGGGGCTGATAACGGCGCACAACACTTCCCTGGTAATGGCCAGTGGCCCAGGAAATCCTGACTCTAGCTAATTGCATCTCGGAGGCAGAGACAGAAGGGGAGGGAGACAGACTTGCGGGGGGAGGGCGTTATTATTGCTAAGAATATCTTCCAGATTGCATTAGCCAGATCCAAATGAAGATGTTTTCAAATTATATGGGGCTGGTTCCCTGTGCACAGCCCTCTGCCTCCTTTCCCCAGCCTCTGAGAGCTGGGGAAGCAAAGGGGAGGCCGGGATGTTGAAAAGACCACGGCGCTGGCCCAGTTCTGAAGTAACTCTCCCATTGACACCAGGGGTGGCAGAGGCAGGCCAGTGCTGAACATGTCTGAGAAGTCCCCCAGCATGGAACCAGCTCTCACCACTCTGCTGCCCAACCAAAGAGGGGGCCAGCCCAGCATACTGGCTGGAAAGTGGCCTGACAAGACCCTCGTGTGAAGCACTGGGAGCATCCGTGTTCAGTGGCCTCCTCTTGGGCTCGGCCTCCCTAGGAAAATGGCCCAGTGGTCCCTGCCACGGTGCCCAAAAGCCCAATCCTTGACTGACTAAAGTCAATGGGAATCTCACCACTGACTTCAGTGGCTGCCGTGGGTCCGGCCTATCGTTCCCTCCATCCCGCTGGGCCAAGAGACCTATGTCGGTGATAGAGCCAGCCTTGGGAAATGCACACTGAGGTCTGTGAGGGGGTCATCTGGCCACCGTCTTGTCACAAACCAATTCTACTAGCCAGATACACAGAGAAGTATTGGAAATAGAGTTCATCCGCAAATTCAGTTCTCATGCTAATGGACTCAATCATGATGAAGGATGGTTGGGACACGCTCTACCTAGCAGTCAATGAAGGTACAAACAGCTCTTTGTGTAGATTCCTATGTCAGGAAGGATACTATTAATTGACTTTGATTCTTATCTGCTTTGTTTTAATTACCCAATCTTCAGATACTTACTGATTCCCTCTACCCTCCTGTCTCCCACCCCCTCCTTTTTTTCCTCTCACCCCGCCCCTTTCTCTCCTATTTATTTTGGGTCTGCACATCCTAAACTCAAAACTCTGGTCATCTGAAGAAGTGGGCTGTGCCCACGAAAGCTCAGGATACCATCGACATGGTTTGTTAGTCTATAAAGTGCTACCAGACCATTGGTTGTTTTTCCCTGTACAGACTAACTCGGCTACCCCCTGAAGCTTCTGGCCCTTAAGGTCAGTCCTCTCCATCAGGCGGCCTGGCTCTCAAAGAGGCTGAGGGGGTCTGATACGAGAGGCCTGAGGTGCTACGCTAGCATTTACATGGACGCCTACTGTGCCTTGGAGAGAGGGTGAGGCAGGGTTCCCCTCTCGCCCAGCCAAGGAGCCGGGAGGAAGGGCCAGCATCAATGGCACTTCCTCCATGGTATCAGTGCAGATGCCTGTAGGCACTCAGGGGAGTAAGAGGACAGCAGCCGGGCCTTGACCTAGATGGGGGAAGACAGAAGCAAGGGAAATCTGGTTCCTGGACCCACCCAGCCTGAGGATGGACAGACAGAGCGGGGGAAGGGCGAGCAGCCAGGGCCTCCACCGCTGGCTTCAAAGTACCACTCCAGAGGTGGGGAGGAGAGCTAGAAGGCCCTTGTCTTAAGGAGAGAGGCAGAAGGACTGTGTGAAGTGCCGCCCAGCTCCAGGAGACCGCCTGGGACCTCCTGAACGGGGGAGAAAACAGAACAGGACTCTTGAGTGGGTGTGAAGTGGAATTGCCCGCTGTAGAACGAGGGCATACACCAGTCTCCCATGGTGCACAATGTGCCTGCAGGGCCACAGCCAGCCACAAGGGGGCATGCTGCCACGGCGTGCCCTGGGCTAACCTCTTAGGCTTGTCCTACGGGGTGAGCATTTCACCGCCCCGATTATGCTCCCGGGCGTTGCGCTACTGGCTCTGCAGCCGCTTTTGAAGAGGCTTTTAAAACAGCCTCTGGGCCTGCCCGCAGTGGTGTGCATGGCAGCCTGTGCAGCCCCAACCCAGTGTGCTACCTTTGATCCTGGCTAACAATAGCAGCGAGGACGCAACAGTGCGGCATGTGTACACCCCCCACACACACCCGGTCGTCATGGATTGGAACTCCTATTGCTGGCCCAAGAGGAAGCCCATGCAGCTGTCTTCACTGCGACATGGAACCGGCACGCTAGATCACAGCTGGCTCGGGTCCCTCTCCACATGCGGCAGTCACACCTCCGATTGCAGCTGCTAGTGCTACATAAGGGTGTGGCCAATTCAAAGGGCTAGCCTTCCCCTGGCCATGTAGGGCTCGATGAACACTGCCCCGAGCAGAGAGCTGCCTGCAGCCAGGGGACAGGCTTCTGCTTGTGTGCTGTTATGTGGCTGCAGAGTTATGAATGACATTAAACATATTTAGTTAACACGAGTGCTCCTTGCCTGGACACTGTAACAGGGTGAACTAGGCCCAGAGGCTCCCTGCTGCAGGCCTCAGGGTCCTGCCACACTCACCCCACGTAAGCAGCAGTGGAGAGGTCCTCCAAGCAGGCTAGAGTGGCTTCAGGGGAAGCCTCCAATCAGGGCCCAGGAGGGCTATAAAAAGGAGCTACAGAGGTGGAGACAGTGCAGTTCCTGGCTAGAGTTGAAGGAATGCGGATGGCTGACGGAACAGTCTAGTGCTAGTAGGGACCCCGGGAACAAGGAAAACTGCTGACAGGCTATTGGGCCTGAGGTTAAGGGAAGTAGCCCATAGAACTGAAGACAGTTTTACAAAAGGGACATGAAAGTGAGTGGCTGTTATTATTAGGCTTCCGGGGCTGGGACCCAGAGTAGAGGTGGGACCACGTACCCCTACATAACCACTGGGGAAGGGCCTACAATTGCTTTAGTTCGGTGGCCATTGTAATATCCCCTGGCCAAACCATCTTGGAAAACTTGTCCGCTCAGCCACTAAATCTACTCAGTCACCCTTCACTGTAATGAGAAAACTGTTACTTTATTCTCAGGCTACGTCTAAACTGGCATGATTTTGTGCAAGAACTCTTTTGTGGAAGAGTTCTTGTGCAAAAACTCTTCCAGAAGAGAGCGTCTACACTGGCATGTGCCTTTGCGCAAGAGATGTGCTTTTGCGCAAGAGCATCCGTGCCGGTGTAGACGCTCTCTTCTCTTGCGCAAGAAAGCTCTGATGGCCATTTTAACCATTGGGCTTTCTTGCACAAGAAATTCATGTTGCCTGTCTACACTGGCCTCTTGCGCAAGAACAGTTGCGCAAGAGGGCTTTTTCCTGAGCGGGGAGCATCATAGTTCTTGCACAAGAAGCCCTGATTTCACACATTAGAACGTCAGTGTTCTTGCGCAAGAACTCGTGGCCAGTGTAGGCAGGCAGCAAGTTGTTGCGCAAAAGCGGCCGCTTTTGCGCAAGATCGCACCAATGTAGACACAGCCTCAGTGTTCCCCCCCCACGGCAAACCAATGAGTGGAATTCTGCCTGGCTGCTTGATCAGGCTGTGCTACCAGGAGGGGCTGTGTGGAACAAATCCCGGTTCCAAACCCTGGGACACAGAGACACGCTGGTGGGTTGCCATTCTGTGTCAGCAACTCCTGTCATGTCTGACCAACTCACTACCCCCAACACACTGGTGTCATGATATATACCCAGAAGGTGACATGTAATATCCCATTGGAAAGCAAATAGCTCACTGAGCATCAATATTCTTGGGTGGTGTAGGTACAGGTAGAGTGCAAAGAGTTATGGATACAGTAGTTTGGCAAGCAATACTTATGACCTGCCAGCCCTAGCCTAGACAAAAGAATGTGCATGTGCTTGTCTGGCTAGGTTGGCTATCACACAGAGACAAGGAAGGTATATTTATTTGGAAGGTAAATAAAGCTAGGAAGCAGGAGAGAAAACAGCCTGGCTTCTATACCTCAGCTGGAGAGAGAAACTTCTCTGTGGATACGCTTCAGAAGAATACATTGCAAAATGTTTACTGGGCTATAAAGACCGGGGGGAGGGCTGAACCTCAAATGATAAACAACTGAATCCACTGCTCATGTACAACATCACAAGTGTTTCAAGAAGGTCTTTTCTGCGACGCACTGGTGATTCGTATCATTGTGAACGGTCTCTGTTAACACTATAGGAGGAATAATGGATACTCACTGATACTATGCTGTGACCCACATAAGGAGAGCCAGGCTTGCTCCAGAGACAGAACTGAAGGCAGCTACCTACCTCTCTCCTGTGATTATGGGATCACAAAAAAGGAAGACCTATTTACATATGAATCAGCTGGGTGGTAGGAAATCAACAGGAAGGAGAGAACAGTAGGAAACCTTCCTTCCTCTTGTTGCAATGTCAATGAACTTGGGGAGACAGAAGCAGAAAGCCATTTTGGTATCCATCACCTGGCAAAGTCCAAGGCGGGCAGTCTTGAAATCACAGACTCTTGGACAAGAACGTAAGAATGGCCACATTAGCTCAGACCAAAGGTCCATCCAGCCCAGTGTCCTGTCTGCCCACAGTGGCCAGTGCCAGGTGCCCCAGAGGGAGTGAACAGAACAGGGAATCATCCAGTGATCCCTCTCCTGTCAAGTGATCTATTCCCAACTTCTGGCAGTCAGCACAGGCAGCAAGTAATATGGACCTACGGTGCCCCCGCACCAGGAATAGTCCTGGCCCAGGGCTGGGCTGCGGGCACAATTTGATGCCTGCTGTAGGGATGTAAAAGTGTAACCGTTTAAACGGTTAGCCGATAGGCATCAGAGCCTTAGACAGGTGGGCAGGGAAGGGGGGAGTTTGACTGGGGGATGGCTGCGCGGGCCCTGGCCATTCATGGCACCACCAAAATGTCTGCCCACCTCCTGCAGTCAGAAGCTAGGGATTCTGTCCCTGTCCAACCTGGCTAGTAGCCCTTGATGGACCTAGCCTCTGGGAACTAAATATAGGTAAGAAGCCGGCCAGGCAATGACAGGAACTTGCTGAAATGAAGGTTTAGTCGTAGAAGTTTTATTCGCTTGCCACCTTTTTTCTCTGTGCTCCTCAAAGTACGTAGCACTTCATCCTGGGTCCTTTTGGGACATATACTTTGCCTACAGACAAATCCAGTTTGGTGCTTGAAATGAGTGTTTATTGATGCCAGTTAAATCAATGAGCCTGTGGTGCATCGTCTCGGTAAAAGAGACTCACTTGTGTGAGTGATCCAGGAGGGAGCTGGGAGCAGCACTCGGGTTGGAGACACCGCCCCTCTCCCAGGCCGCAGGGACGCACATGCCAGCGACTATGGGGAGTAAGCAGCCGGAGCTCTTACCCTGGCTGTGGGAACCCTTGTGGCATTTTAAGTCACCCCAGGGTGGCAGGCAGAGCCAAGAGACACACAGGGGGAACGAGTTGGGGAAGCAGGTGGGCAATCCCAGGAGCCACTGCTGGAGGGGGGGTGCCCCCAGATAAATGTGGCACCCCCTACTGCCTCCCCCCACACCTCCTTGTGTGCCCTACACCTTCCAAAGCCTGTGCCCTTCAAGTTCTCTGGGGCACTCGAGAGGCGGAGTTCCTGGTTTGTTACCTGGGAGGCATGGTTGGGCTGGCAGTTTGTTTTCTCGTAAATGAAAGGCATCAGTGTCCCCTTGATTGCTCCAGACCACTGCACGATTCTTCCCTTGCTGCTTTGCTAATCCTAGCAGCCAATGGCACGGTGGCAAAGGACTTCCCCGTATAAAGCAGAAGAGAAGGCCGGCCAGTTAAGCATAAACTGAAAGCATGTGGGCATGCACAAATAAGAATAAATGTTCTTTAAAGATAATTGGCATTGGAATCAGGCAACCACAGAGGGGTCTTTGGAGTAGAAGGGATCTGTGGAGCGTGCTGAGGCAATTTAGAAGGGATATGGAAAAGGAGAAGTTTGTTTCTGTTGAGCTTCTGCTCTGGCTGCTTTGTCTACACTGCCACACTATTTCGGGATACCGGAGTATCCCAAAATAGCTATCCCACGTCTTCACAGCAAGCCCGTTGTTTCAGGCTCATTCTATGAGGAGTAAGGGCGTTTTGGAATAGCGCTTTATTTCAAAATGTGGTGCTGTGTAGACAGCGCTAAATGACGAAATAAGCTATTTTGAAATAGCATCGAAATAAGATACGCAATCTGAGCTACACAAATCTTATTTCGAGTTGCAGTGCAGTGTAGACACACCTTCTGATTGTGAGGTGAGCACCTGCAAAATTGATCTGGTTTGTTTTATACTGTAGCAATAGCAGGTTTTTACTGGAGCACTCCTAAGAGGACTACAGAACTGAAGCAAGACTTGTCTCCGCCCTCAGAGCTTTTCTCCCAACTGACTGTCGGGAGTGTGAATTATATAGAAGTTAACCAGAAACTCTTTGGGCACGTCTACACAGCAGGGCTAAAGCCAAAATAAACTACGCAATCTGAGCTTAAGTAAAAATAGCTTATTTCGGCTTTTGGCACCGTCTACACAGCAGGAAGTTTGAGAGAGAGCACTCTTCCTCTGACTTCCCTTACTCCTCGTAAAATGAGGGTTACAGGAGTTGCAGTAAGAAGTTCTCCAGCTCGACATTATTTTGACCTTATGTCAAAATAACTGCTTGTAGTGTAGATACGGACTATGTTATTTTGGAATAACGGCTGTTATTCCAAAATAACACTACTGTGCACACGTGCCCTTTGGGTTTTGTTCCCCAAAATGCCTTCCCCCTCTCAGTTGTTTCAGTTTCAGTTTCTTGTACATAGAATCATAGAATCCTAGCGCTGGAAGAGACCTCCGGAGTCATCGAGTCCAATCCCCTGCCCAGAGGAGGACCAATCTCAACTCAATCATCCCAGCCAGGGCTTTGTCAAGCCAAGATTTTAAAACCTCTAGGGATGGAGATTCCACCACCTCCCTAGGGAACCCATTCCAGTGCTTCCCCACCCTCCTAGGGAAATAGTTTTTCCTAATATCCAACCTAGACCTCCCCCACTGTAACTTGAGACCATTGCTCCTTGTTCTGCCATCCGTCACTACTGAGAACAGCCTCTCTCCAGCCTCTTTGGAACCTCCCTTCACGAAGTTGAAGGCTGCTCTCAAATCCCCCCTCACTCTTCTCTTCTGTAGACTAAATAAGCCCAAATCCCTTAGCCTCTACTCATAGGTCCTGTGCTCCAGCCCCCTAATCATTTTGGTTGCCCTCCGCTGGACCCTCGCCAGTGCGTCCACATCCTTTCTATAGTGGAGGGCCCAGAACTGGATGCAAAACTCCAAATGTGGCCTCACCAGAGCTGAATAAAGGGGAATAATCACTTCTCTAGATCTGCTGGCAATGCTCCTCCTAATGCACCTTAATATGCCATTAGCCTTCTTGGCTACAAGGGCGCACTGTTGACTCATCTCCAGCTTCTCATCCACTGTAATCCCCAGGTCCTTTTCTGCCGAACTGCTACTTAGCTAGTTGGTCCCTATCTTGTAACAATGCTTGGGATTCTTCCGTCCCAGGTGCAGGACCCTGCACTTGTCCTTGTTGAACCTCATCAGATTTCTTTTGGCCCAATCCTCTAATCTGGCTAGGTCACTTCGGACCCTATCCCTGCCCTCCAACGTATCTACCCTCCCCCTAGCTTAGTGTCATCTGTGAACTTGCTGAGGGTGCAATCCATCCCCTCATCCAGGTCATTAATAAAGATGTCAGCCCTAGAACCGATCCTTGGGGCACTCCACCTGAAACCGACCACCAGCCTGCCATTGAGCCGTTGATCACTACCCGTTGGGCCCGACAGTCTAGCCAGCTTTCTATCCACTTTACAGTCCATTTATCTAATCCATACTCCCTTAATTTGCTGGCAAGAATATTGTGGGAGACCGTATCAAAAGCCTTGCTAAAGTCATGGTATATCACATCCACTGACTTCCCCATGTCGACAGAGCCAGTTACCTCATCACAGAAGCTAATCAGATTGGTCAGGCATGACTTGCCCTTGGTGAAGCCATGTTGACTATTCCTGATCACTTTCCCCTCTTCCAAGTGCTTCATAATGGATTCCTTGAGGATCCCCTCCATGATTTTTCCGGGGACTGAGGTAAGGCTGACTGGTCTGTAGTCCCCTGGATTGTCCTTCTTCCCTTTTTTAAAGATGGGCACTACAGTTGCCTTTTCCCAATCATCCGGGATCTCTCCCGGTCTCCATGAGTTTTCAAAGATAATGGCCAAAGGCTCTGCAATGACATTTGCCAACTCCCTCAGTACCCTCGGATGCATTAAATCCAGACCTATGGATTTGTGTATGTTTAGCTTTTAGTTCTTAACCTGTTCTTTCTCCACCGAGGGCTGCCCACCTCCTTCCCATACTGCGTTGCCTAGTGCAGTAGTCTGGGAGCTGACCTTGAGCAATGAGTACTTCAGCTTTTGTCACTAGGTTACCTCCCTCTTCCAGTAAGGGCCCCACACCCTCTCTGATCACCCTCTTATTGCTAATGTGCCTGTAGAAACCTTTCTTGTTACCCTGCACATCACTTGCTAGCTGCAATTCCAACTGCTCTTTCGCCTTTCTGATTACTCCCCTGCATTCTCCAGCAATATATTTATACTCCTCCCTAGTCATCTGTCCACGTTTCCACTTCTTGTAAGCTTCCTTTCTGTGTTTAAGCTCACCAAAGTAAGCCAATCTGGTCGCCTACCGTATTTGCTTTTCTTACTGTGCATTAGGATGGTTTTTCCCTTTGCCTTTAATAAGGCTTCTTTAAAATACTGCCAGCTCTCCTGGACTCCTTTCCCCTTCATGTTAGCATCCCAGGGGATCCTGCCCATCAGTTCTCTGAGGGAGTCAAAGTCTGCTCTTCTGAAGTCCATGGTGTGTGTTTTGCTACTCTTATTTCTTCTTTTTGTCAGGATCCTGAAATCTACCATCTCATGATCACTACTGCCCAGATTGCCGCCCACATCTACTTCCCCTACTAGTTCCTCCCTGTTTGTGAGCAGCAGGTCAAGCTGCGCATGGCCCCATGTCGGTTCCTTCAGCACTTATACCAGGAAGTTATCCCCAAGATTCTCCAAACATTTCCTGGATTGTCTCCCAACAGATGTCATAATTCCGTAGAACAGTGTTTCCCAATTTTATTTGGCCATGGAACCCTTTTAAACTCAGAAAAATTTCAAGTTTAAAATAGCTGGGGAGAAGGGGAATTTTTAGCAAAAAAAAAAAAGGGCAGGAAACCAGAGAAGGCTCCTCTCTGTCCCTTTAAGGGGGGGAGTGATCGAGTTCTCACGGAACCCTTACTTTCACCATTTGGGAAACACTGCCGTTGAGAATCTTAGCAAAATCACAGTAAATTGGACTTGCTTTTTCTAATGTGACACGTAGCCCCCACTCACTTAAAAAAAAAGAAAACACTTTTTTTTGCATTACAAAGAAACAAATGCTTTGAAATAGAATTAGCTTACATTAAGATGAGGGAGGTGGGAATTTTACGATCCTTTTACAATTCCATACCTTTTTCTCCAAAATTTAAATATTGTTCTCTGAAAGCATCCATGCAGTATGCAGCGTCAGTCAAAAAAGCAATTAGAATGTTAGGAGTCATTAAAAAAGGGATAGAGAATAAGACAGAGAATATCTTAGTGCCTCTATATAAAACCATGGTATGCCCACATTTTGAATACTGCGTACAGATGTGGTTGCTTCATCTCAAAAAAGATATACTGGCATTGGAAAAGGTTCCGAAAAGGGCAACAAAAATGATGAGGGGTTTGGAACAGCTCCCATAGGAAGAGAGATTAAAAAGACTTGGACATTTCAGCTTAGAGAAGAGGAGACTAAGTGGGGGGATATGACAGAGGTCTATAAAATCGTGACTGGTGTGGAAAAAGTGAATAAGGAAAAGTTATTTACTTATTCCCACAATATAAGAACTAGGGGTCACCAAATGAAATTAACAGGCAGCAGATGTAAAACAAACGAAAGGAAGTTTTTCTTCACTCAGAGCACAGTCATCCTCTGGAACGCCTTGCCAGAGGATGTGGTGAAGGCTAGGACTTTAACAGGGTGTAGCCAGACATGAACCCCATCTTGTTTCCCCCCCACCCCCACCCCCCCCAGAGAGCAAGAGAAAGGCAGTCTGCCTTTGATGCCCTGGGAACACAGGTGTGCTGCCTGTCCCTGACTCTACCATAAACAGAAACCAGACAGTAAATGGGCTAGCTGACGACCCGGGGGCCTCCCGCCGCCCTGATGGCTAGTACCAGTAATTGACATGCCTGCACTGTCCCAGGAGAGGAATCTTCGCCCATCACATACCAGAGGTGCCCATTGTCTGCATTTTCCCAGGTGTGAATTATGCTTTGCACCCTTCGTGGGAAACTTGGCGTTCAAAGCCATTTTTCCTAATTGGCCACTTGAGACCAGGAAGAAGCCTATGTGACCCAAGGGGTAGAAAGAGGGGTTTAGTAGCCCACCCCATTTGAGCTCCAATCATCTATACCTGCTGGCAGGTATTGATTGACTCTCGAGGTCTGTGGGACGCCCAACCTCGCCCTACTTCTTCCCGAGGGATTGAGAGAAAGACGCTGGCCACGCCAAGTCTGGAACGCAGGGGTGAGAATATATACCTGCTAGGTGTCTATTTTGCATGCATTTAATAAGAGCTCAGAGAACCAAAAGGGTTTCATGGTACCTGTAAGTGACTTCTTAGTTTAATTTCTGTCCTGTCCTTTGTAGTGGCTGTGTTGTCTGTAACACAGTAGTAGCATTTAACAGCTAAATTTACCCTGTAACAATAAAATAGTAACTGTTTAAGCTTTGACCTGACTCCTTCACTTGCTGTAACAGAACCAAGCACAATTTAAAAGAACTCCAGCCGGTCATAAGGGACAGATACAGGGAAAACTTGAGCGTTGGATCGTGTCGCTTCCAGAGGACAGATCCATTGGGGCATCTCTCAGCCTACCCAGGCTGCCCGCTGCGAAGGGATCGTGTATCCTAGCAGCAAAAATCTGAGGTGTATAAGCTTTCCCTGTAAACTTATTGGGGCGCCCATCAACCTCTTCCAGGTTGCCCGCTGCTAAAGGACCCCGGTCCTGGCAGTTGAAGTCTCGGGTGTATAAGCTCTCCCTGTAAACTTATTGGGGCGCCCGACAACCTCCTCCAGGTTGCCCGCTGCTAAGGGACCCCGGTCCTGGCAGTTGAAGTCTCGGGTGTATAATACACACACACACACACCACTCACTGCCCTGACCATCGGCTGACACAGGGTTCAAAAAAGAGCTAGATGGAGTCATGGAGGTTAGGTCCATCAATGGCTGTTAGCCAGGATGGGTAGGAATGGTGTCCCTAGCCTCTTTCTCTGGAGGTGGGTGACAGGGGCGGGATCACGTGAGAATTACCTGTTATGTTCCCTCCCTCTGGGGCATCTAGGTGGCTGGAAGCATTCTGTTATCTAGCTACTGCCTGCCAGGGAGGCGGAGTACCTGTGTTGACAGGAGAACCCTTCCTGTCGGTATAGGTAGCGTCTCCACTGATGCGTTACCGTGGCGCTGCTGCAGTTCAAGTGTAGCCAAGGCCCTAGGCCCCGTGTGCCCCGGGACAAAACCCGTTGCACGTCCTTGTTTCTGAGTCATGCTCACTTAGGCTGAAACCGCTCATGAGCAGGGTGAGGGGCGCAGCCTCAGGCCTGGGGTGGCGACAGGCAGCGTTGCAAAGACAAACAAAGAGGCAGCGTCAGCCACAGTCCCCCACTGCCCAGTGGAGTCATTAGGTCCTGGGCTCACTGGTAGAACCTCAGAGCGTGGCAGGGCAGAAGTGGCAGTCAGTGGCCAGCAGCCACAGAGGGGACCACAGGGCAGCAGCAGTGAGCCAGGGGCAGAGGTTGGGCCACGGCAGCAGCACCTCCAAATTCTGGGACACCCACGGCGAGGGGGGGAAAGAGTGCTGCGTTAAAGGACATTGGTCCCTGTAGGACTTTAGTGACATGTTCCTCTTTCCTGCTGCATCTTTATTTTTTATACAGGCGGCTGGAAAGCCACAAAGGAAAACTGGGGGAGGGGGGAAAGAAACCCAAGTTTAGCTCATTTTACAATGTCAAGTTTGATTTCAAAGCAGCTCTCATGACGGGCAGGGGAGGTGCGGCCCCCTGCTTTGGCTTTGGTTAGATTATTGGCATGCTTGGAGGCTGTGGAGTCGGGTTCTGACTGGAGACATTTATGAAAGTCATCTGTCTGGCAGTTATACCGACCCAACCTATGACATCTGGATGGGTGGCTATGGCAGTCACACTAGGGCAGGGGTATCGGGGGGGGCCACTTCACAAATGTTGATGGTGGTCACGGGCCGGGCGGGGCCTCTGGCAGAAGGGGGCCGGGCCTCAGGCAGAAAGGGACGGTTCCCTCTAGGCACCGCACGCCCCTGGAGGGGGAAGGAGCTGCCAGATGTTTTGAAAAGTGAATGACTTTGCACACTCCCCCGTTGCCAAGTCTCAATTAGCCTTGGGGGCAGGGGAGCGGCAAGGTGGCTGCAGGCCAGATCAAACAGCCCACGGGCCGTATCTTGCACACCCCTGCACTAGGGCCATTAAGGACCCCTCCACTTAGGAAGGAATAATCAGTTTCACACAGTGGGTAGGTCTAGACTACATGGCTCCGTCGACAGAGCCATGTACACTAGTTTACCCGGCATAGTCAATGAAGCGGGGATTTAAATAATCCCCGCTTCATTAAAATAAACATGGCCGCTGCGCTGTGCCGACAATCAGCTGATCTGGCACAGCACGGCAGTCTAGACAGCGGATCTGTCGGCTGGGAAGCCTTTGCCGACCGATCCTGTAAACCTCGCTTCACCAGGGATAAGGGATCGGTCGGCAAAGGCTTCCCCAGCCGACAGATCCGCGTCTAGACTGCCGTGCTGTGTCAGATCAGCTGATCGTCGGCACAGCGCAGCAGCCATGTTTATTTTACTGAAGCGGGGATTATTTAAAACCCCGCTTCATTGACTATGCTGGGTAAACTAGTTTACATGGCTCCGTCGACGGAGCCATGTAGTCTAGACATACCCATACAGAATGGGAAGCGACTGTCTAGGAAGGAGTACGGCAGAAAGGGATCTAGGGGTTATAGTGGACCACAAGCTAAATATGAGTCAACAGTGTGATGCTGTTGCAAAAAAAGCAAACATGCATTAACAGTGTGTTGTGAGCAAGACACGAGAAGTCATTCTTCTGCTCTACTCTGCACTGGTTAGGCCTCAGTTGGAGTAGTGTGTCCAGTTCTGGGCACCACATTTCAAGAAAGATGTGGAGAAATTGGAGAGGGTCCGGATAAGCGTAACAAGAATGATGAAAAGTCTAGAGAACATGACCTATGAAGGAAGGCTGAAAGAATTGGGTTTGTTTAGTTTAGAAAAGAGAAGATTGAGGGGGGACATGATAGCAGTTTTCAGGTATCTAAAAGGGTGTCATGAGGAGGAGGGAGAAAACTTGTTCATCTTGGCCTCTGAGGATAGAACAAGAAGCAATGGGCTTAAACTGCAGCAAGGGAGGTTTAGGTTGGACATTAGGAAAAAGTTCCCAACTGTCAAGGTGGTCAAACACTGGAATAAATTGCCCAGGGAGGTTGTGGAATCTCCATCTCTGGAGATATTTAAGAGCAGGTTAGATAAATGTCTATCAGGGATGGTCTAGTCAGTACTTGGTCCTGCCATGAGGGCAGGGGACTGGACTCGATGACCTCTCGAGGTCCCTTCCTAGTATTCTATGATTCTATGAAATGCAACAAGTCTAGCATCAGCCTTTTCTCAGTTGGTACTGGGCCCTGCAGCAATACTGGGGATAGTATATAAGGGCTTGTCCTCCTGCTTCAGAAGTGCAAGCCCTTCCCTCCTGAGCTAATGGAGAGTCGCCATTAGCTGCTGGCAATAGAGGGTCTATGACACAGATGAGCTGTGTGCATCTGCAATGACTATCAGCTAAAACTTGTGAACCCTTTCAACTGTAATGCACAATCGGATGAAAGGAAAAAATCACAAGAAACATGCTGGCTATAAATAAGGCGGGTGTCCAAGGCTTCCAGTCTGGTGGAATCAGTCACCAAAACCAAAAAGGCATCTGTGCAATTGTCCTGTCATCTGTCCAATATACCTAGCAAAGGTATTTCCCCCTGCCTCGCCTATCCAGGAGATTGACAATGAAAATGTGTTTTTCCTTCTTGCGAATGAGGGGAAATAGGATTGATTACAGGGTTTTGGAGAGTTTTTGTGGGGGCTTTTTGTTCGTGATTTTTTTTTTAATTACTGCCTGCTTTGTGTTGCACAAAAGCTGACCTCATCCATTGCATTTGCATGGCAACATAGGAAATCAGTCATTCAGGGTTGCCATGGTAACCAGAGGGGAAACCCGTGTTATCACCGTCCATTGCCTCCTTTCCAGGAAACGCGCAGAAATTCTAGACAAATGCAAGAAGCACACAGGGCGGGGGGTTGAAAGTTCTTGCGAAATGCCCTGGCGAGACAAGCTGATTGTAACATGTGTTTATGCAGAGTTAACTCACAGTATTGCAAAGGATAGCTCTCCACGAAAGGCGCTTCTCCTAAGCCAGCGGTTCTCAAAGCGGGGTCTGTCCACCACGCGTGGGCTGCGACCATCTTGCAGGTAGGCCATGAGCTCAGGGCGTCTCTCCCCCCTTCCCCCGGGCAGAGAGCCTGTGCTGATGCTCCAGCCCCATGCCCCCCTTGCCCTCATGAGGTTGAAGTGCCAGCGTCAGCTTCCTGCTCCGGGAGAGAGGGTGGTGAGCCTCGCGGGCTGGATCCGGCTTGCAGAAGAAGGAAGCAACTCTGCATGCTGGCCCTCCCCCACCCCCAGCTAGGGGAACAGCACCACAGGAAACCACTCGCCTGCTGCTCCCATTGGCCAGAATCATGGTCAATGGGAGCAGCGGGGTGGGTGGGTCTGGGTGGGAGGCACGGAGCCAGGTAAGTGCTCCCTAACCCCCTCCCTCCCAGACCCCGCACCCTCCTCCTGCACCCATTCTGTCATCATGAGGGGTTGGCTGGTGGTCTGCATTGAGCAGGGTGGGCCGTGGGCCAACAAGTTTGAGAACCAGTGTCCTAAACCCACGATGCACTCCCAGGCCCATGTGAATACACTGTCACAATGTTTGGCATGGAATTGAAAAGGTGCAGGTTTCCCTTTCATGCTCAGGCAAAGCCATAGGGAGCAAAAGTCATAGCAACAGTGGGCAGCAGATCTAGAATACAAAAGCAGTCTGTCTGGCTGCTGTACGTTGTCCTAGTGCCATGGTCTTCAATGGCACTACCCTGATTTACACCACAAGTTGCACATACGGTCCTGCGAGCATTAAGGGGGGAAAAATCCCTTCTATTTAACCAACTGAAAAATCAGCCCCCAAACATACTGCTTCTTGGTTCTGGGCTGCTACGGGAGGTCTGTTTGCTGGCATATACGAATTTCCAGAAATCGTAGCAGGGGGAAGGGAAGTCTTGTGGTTAACAAGATGGAGAGGGAGTCCATCTGGGTTCCATTTATTGTCTCTGCTCCTTCTGTTCCTTTGTGCATGTTACTCAGTGCTTAATTTGTGCCAGGGCTTGCAAGGGCAGGGCCGGGGAAAGCCAGCCCGCCGTACCACCCGGATCACGGCACCCCCCTCCAGCCCTTGGCATGCCATGTAGCTCTCCAGCAGCGATTTATTGGGTTCCGGGCTCCACATGCCATCACTGCTGCAATAGCAGCGCCGGGACCCCTGGACACCAGGGTAATTGCCCCCCATTGGCAGGCCTGGCCCTGGCACCTCTAGGCTGGCCCCAGCACCTCTGAGTTCACCCTGTCAGTTATGAAAGTTAAAAAAAAATTCCTTGAGCCCCGGCACCTCTTTCTTTACAAATTGAGTGCTGACATTACGTATCCTCCCTCTCTGTAAGAGGGGGGTGAATAATACTCACCCACTTCCATGCTGCTTAATGACCCTTGGACCATTAAGCTTGTGAAGTGCTTTGAGTTGCCTAAGTGAAAAAGCTCTGTCCAAAAAACCTTGCCATTACTTCATTACGCCTGCATTCTGTTAATAAAGTGCACGGCTTGTAAAGTGCAGGCTGTCATTATGGACGGGCGTTGCCGGAGCGCCTGATCAGGACTCTATTGTACGAAGTCCTGCGTGATTACGGGTAGGGAACAGCTTCCGTCCGAGGCAAGATTAAAAAGACTGGGACTGCCCAGCTTAGCAAACAGGACGGAGATGAAATGAATAGGCAGCAGGTTTAAAACAGACAAAAGCAAGCGCTTCACACAACACACTGCCAACCTGTGGAACTCATTGCCAGGGGACTTTGTGAAGGCCAAAAGTATACCTGGGTTCGAGAAAGAATTAAGTTCAGGTCCAGCAATCACTATTAGCCAAGACAGTCAGAGAAGCTACCCCCATGCTCAGGCTACCTGAAGCCGGGGCTGGATCACTCAATAATTGCCCTGTTCTGCTCATTCTCTCTGAGGCATCTGGCATTGGCTACTGTCAGCAGATGGGATATTAGGCTAGATGGACAGTTGGTCTAACCCATTTTTCTGTTCAGATAAAAGAAGGAATCGCTTACTCAAAGAGCTCTGGTGCTCGCGAAAAGGCCTGTGGTCTCCCACAGTCTTTGGGGCTAGTCAATTGAAGATTGCAAATCCTCATATAATTCCTGCTCTTTACAATTTTTTCTGCTTCTCAGAAACACAAGCAGCTCCTTTGAGCCAAGATTCAAATAGTATATTACTAAAAGATTTACCTGGTGTTGCCCAGGTCTGGCCCGGGGGCTGGGGAGGGATGGCCTGAGGGGGCCAGCCTGGGGCGGGGGGGACCACGGAAGACTCTGACTGGTAATCCCTAGGCCTGGGCCTGGAGGTTGGCTGCACAGGCCTTCCGGCACGGCCATACTACACAGCCCTGTCAGTGGGGGGGAGAGGGGGGCTGCACTGCCTGGCCCCAGTGGTGCTCCGGGAAGTGGCGTGGAGGTGGGGCTGGTGAGACTTCCCCTCCCCCTTCCCGGTCCGGTGCTATGGGCAAGGGCCAGGAGGAAAGCGTTTGGGAAAGCAGAGCCGCTTTCCTGGGCCAGTGGCTTCTCTTCCTGGTGTGGCTGTCCCCCAGTAGTAAGTCTGCAGAAAAGCTGACCCCTCCCCGCCCCACTCGCTGCCCTCATTGGTGACTGTGCAGTCTCACGTCCCTCCGATGAGCCCTCTTCCTTTCCATGATAGGGAAAACAATCAAATTCCAGGCACTTCCCATTTTCCTGCCACAACCAAACCCTGACCTCGCTGGATTTCAAATTTGGTGGTGCTAGCTCTTACCATTTAGGAGAGGTTCTTGACCAATTGGACTCACAGAGAGAGAGCGAGAGAGAGAGAGATTATAAAGCAGCAGCATGTCAAACGCCACCTTATTCCACAGAGATTCTTGCTTCACAGCCCACAAGGGTACACCTCCACTGCAGCTAGAGGCGAGCTGCCCAGCCGGGACATTCAGACTAGCAGAGCCCAAGCTAACTCACTGAAAACTTGCAGAATCTCAGGCTGGCCACTCGTACTTGGATCCACCCAGTCCCTGGACGAGCCGGTATTTGGAGGCTCAGATTAGCACTGCCAAACCCCTGAAAAAGTCAAAACATTTTATGTGTACATGTAAAGCTTTTCCTTCCACCTTCAACTGGATATACTTTTCTGCAGCGAACAACTGTAGAATTATTTTACTCGCTTTGTGCCTGTGATTTTGCAGGTGCAAATAATTATCCTGCTGTACAATTTAGGTTATTTAGACTTTTAAATATTGGATTTGTAGGTGTAATCAGGTGCTGACAGCTAAATGAGCTAAATTGTGTCTGTGGGTATTTTTAGGTGCTAATACTTGGTGCAAAAAAAAAGAAGCCATCTTAAAAGAAAAAAAGCCAGCAACAAAAATTCTCAATACCCGGAAGCCAGACGCGGCTCCCGGCTTGCCTGGATCTGGCCCCTGAGGCTTTGGGTCCGCCCCGCCCCCCGGCCAGGATTGGGGAGCCAGTGCTGGCACTCCACCCCTGCTGTTCCCCCATGTAGCTGAAGCACACAGAATCTACTAGCCACCCCCCCCCCAGCTCTGGTATGCAAGGAAAGTGCAGAAAGAGTCTTTTTTTCTCCTTCTCAGTCAGTGGGTTTGGGGGTTGGGGTTTTTTTCTTTTTTTTTTTTGCTTCTCACTTGTATGCACCCCCCAACTGATTTTTCTGTGAGTCAGCAACCCCCCCCCAGGCCTAAAACGTTTCCCCACCCCAGTATTAGGGAATAGGGGCCAGATATTCAAGTGGACTCCTTTATAAATGTTAGTGCTCAAGGCAATGCACCAAACTGGGAAGATTTGGCTTCTATTCCCAGCTCAGCAACTGCTCTGCTGGGAGAAGGAGATGGGGACAAACCTGCCTGGCCTGTAGTTACCTCACCACGGAGGAGTTACTGCTTGGTTTGGAAATGTTTGCCTGGAAGCAAAATCCTTTGATCAGCTCCCATAGGCCGTGGGTAGGTTGGTAGGTAGATCAGAGGCAGCAAAGCATGGATAACAATTGCGGGGGGGTGGGGGGGAGATGTGGGACAGCGGTGAGTGAAGGAAGTGGGGACTGGTTGAGCAGGGTGGCTGTAGGGCGGGGCGAGTTGGGGACGTCGGTGGCAGAAGGTAGGGGAATGGCAGCGTGTGTGTAGGGAACCAGTGCAGGGAACAGAGGAGGTAGCAGTGTGGGTAGGGGATCAGGGGCTACCAGGAGGGGGGAAGCAGTGTGTGTAGAGGGGGTGGGGACAGCAGAGAGGGCAGTAATGTCTATAGAGGAATCAGGCCAGCAGGGTGGCGGTAGCAGAGTGGGTAGAGGATGTGGAGAGCCAAAGGGGTGCAGTGTGAGGCACAGGCTGAGGCCAGGGAACATCCATGGAGCAGAGGGGAGTAGTGGGACTGTTCTGAGGTGGGGAGACATGGGGGGAGGAGGCTCAGCTGGGGGTCATCCATGGGGTTGTGGAGGATTCTGAGGGGGCATCTGTGGGGCAGTGGGGTTCTGGGGCAGAGGGACATATGTGGGGCAGAGGGGAGTATCCGTGGGGTCAAAGGAGGCATTGGGGGATTCTGGGGGGGGAGACATTCATGGGGCAGAGTGGGGCAGTGGGTGGGTGGTTTCTGGGGCAAAGGGACATCTGAGGGGTAGAGGGGACAGTGGGGGAGTATCCATGGGGCAGAGAGGACAGTGGGGGGTATCTGTGAGGTGGAGGGGACAGTGTGGAGGTTTCTGTGGTGGAAGGAGCAGTGGGAGAGGGTATCCGTGGGGAAGAGGGGTTCTGGGGCAGAGGGACATCCATGGGGCAGTGGGGAGGGTATCCGTGGGGTTCTGGGGTGAGGACATCAGTGGGGTATCCATGGGGCAGATGGGGCAGTGGGGGTCTCTGTGGGGTGGACGGGGCAGTGGGGTTCGGAGGGACATCCGTGGGGCAGTGGGGGTCTCCGTGGGGCGGATGGGGCAGTGGGGTGTCTGGAGGGACATCCGTGGGGCAGCGGGGTCTCCGTGGGGCAGAGGGCAGTGGGGTCCGGGGGAATCCGTGGGGCAGCGGGGTCTCCGTGGGGCAGTGGGGTCGGAGGAACATCCGTGGGGCAGCGGGGGTCTCCGTGGGGCGGACGGGGTAGTGGTGCGGAGGGCAGTGGGGTCCGGGGACATCCGTGGGGCAGTGGGGTCTCCGTGGGGTGGAGGGCAGGGGTCCGGGGACGTCCATGGGGCAGTGGGGGTCTCCGTGGGGCGGAGGGCAGTGGGGACATCCGTGGGGCAGGGGTGTCCGGGGACATCCGTGGGACAGCAGGGGTCTCCGTGGGGCGGACGGGTAGTGGGGCGGAGGGCAGTGGGGTCCGGAGGGACATCCGTGGGGCAGCGGGGGTCTCCGTGGGGCGGAGGGCAGTGGGGTCCGGGGTGACATCTGTGGGGCAGTGGGGGTCTCCGTGGGGCGGAGAGCAGTGGGGTCCGGGGGACATCCGTGGGCAGCAGGGGTCTCCGTGGGGCGGAGAGCAGTGGAGTCCGGAGGACATCCGTGGGGCAGTGGGGGTCTCCGTGGGGCGGAGGGGCAGGAGGTCCGGGGGACATCCGTGGGGCAGCGGGGTCTCCGTGGGGCGGACGGGGTAGTGGTGCGGAGGGCAGTGGGGTCCGGGGGACATCCGTGGGGCAGCGGGGGTCTCCGTGGGGCGGAGGGCAGTGGGGTCCGGGTGACATCCGTGGGGCAGTGGGGTCTCCGTGGGGCGGAGAGCAGTGGGTCCGGGGACATCCGTGGGGCAGCAGGGGTCTCCGTGGGGCAGAGAGCAGTGGGTCGGAGGGACATCCGTGGGGCAGTGGGGTCTCCGTGGGGCGGAGGGCAGGAGGTCCGGGGGGACATCCGTGGGGCAGCGGGGGGTCTCCGTGGGGCGGACGGGGTAGTGGTGCGGAGGGCAGTGGGGTCCGGGGGACATCCGTGGGGCAGCAGGGGGTCTCCGTGGGGCAGAGAGCAGTGGGGTCCGGAGGGACATCCGTGGGGCAGTGGGGGGGTCTCCGTGGGGTGGAGGGCAGGGAGGTCCGGGGGGACATCCGTGGGGCAGCGGGGGTCTCCGTGGGGCGGAGAGCAGTGGAGTCCGGGGGACATCTGTGGGGCAGTGGGGGGGGCCTCCGTGGGGCGGAGAGCAGTGGGGTCCGGGCGGACATCCGTGGGGCAGCAGGGGGTCTCCGTGGGGCGGAGAGCAGTGGGTCGGAGGGACATCCGTGGGCAGTGGGGTCTCCGTGGGGCGGAGGCAGGAGGTCCGGGGGACATCCGTGGGGCAGCGGGGGTCTCCGTGGGGCGGACGGGGTAGTGGTGCGGAGGGCAGTGGGGTCCGGGGGACATCCGTGGGGCAGTGGGGGTCTCCGTGGGGTGGAGGGCAGGGCGGTCCGGGGGACATCCGTGGGGCAGCGGGGGGTCTCCGTGGGGCAGTGGGGTCCGGAGGGACATCCATGGGGCAGCGGGGGGTCTCCGTGGGGCAGTGGGGTCCGGAGGGACATCCGTGGGGCAGCGGGGGGTCTCCGTGGGGCGGACGGGGTAGGTGCGGAGGGCAGTGGGGTCCGGAGGGACATCCGCGGGGGTCTCCGTGGGGCGGACGGGGTAGTGGTGCGGAGGGCAGTGGGGTCCGGAGGGACATCCGTGGGGCAGCGGGGGGTCTCCGTGGGGCGGACGGGGTAGTGGTGCGGAGGGCAGTGGGGTCCGGGGGGACATCCGTGGGGCAGTGGGGTCTCCGTGGGGTGGAGGGCAGGGAGTCCGGGGACATCCATGGGGCAGCGGGGTCTCCGTGGGGCAGTGGGGTCCGGAGGGACATCCGTGGGGCAGTGGGGGTCTCCGTGGAGCAGCGGGGGTCTCCGTGGGGCGGAGGGCAGGAGGTCCGGGGGACATCCGTGGGGCAGCGGGGGTCTCCGTGGGGCGGACGGGGTAGTGGTGAGGGCAGTTGGGTCCGGGGGGACATCCGTGGGGCAGTGGGGGTCTCCGTGGGGTGGAGGGCAGGGAGGTCCGGGGGACATCCGTGGGGCAGCGGGGGTCTCCGTGGGGCGGAGAGCAGTGGGGTCAGGGGACATCTGTGGGGCAGTGGGGGCCTCCGTGGGGCGGAGAGCAGTGGGGTCCGGAGGGACATCCGTGGGGCAGTGGGGTCTCCGTGGGGCGGAGGGCAGGAGGTCCGGGGGACATCCGTGGGGCAGCGGGGGTCTCCGTGGGGCGGAGGGCAGTGGGGACATCCGCGGGGTACCCTGGCGCGGGGGCACGTGGCGCGGGCGGGGCGGGCGGGGGCGGCCGGGGCGGGCCGGCGAGCGGGGCGCGGAGCCGGGGAGGAGGAAGTCGGAGCCGCGCCGCTTCCTGTGCCGGGAGGATGAGCGCAGACAAAGCGGGGTGGGGACGCCGCTCCCAGGGCAGCCGCTGAGCCCGCCGCCCTGCAGCTCCCGCCGCGAGCAGGTAAGAGCCCCGGGCCCGCAGCGCGGAGCCCAGCCAGAGCCCCGGCGCCGGGCGCGGCTGGGGCGGCTCCGTGGAGACCCCGGGGCGCGCCCTCGCGGGCTGCTCCGTGCAAGCGGGGCTCACCAGCGCGGCTCACCAGCGCGCCCGGGAGCCTGCGCTGCGCCTGCCAGCCGGGGTGCGCGGGGCGGGTGCAGCTGGCTGAGGGGCTGGGGTCGGGGCCGCCGGGGAAGGGGCCGCTAGACGTGCCCGCCCGGCTGCGATGGCCACGGCTGGCTGGCCGGGTGTTGCCAGTGGTTTGCGAGCCAAGGCAGACCACGGATTCGGTGGAAGCGGGGCGCGCGTGGCTCTCCGTGCAAATGCTCCGCTGGGTGCACGGGTTTCCGCGTTGTGCATCCTCGCCCTCGAGGCGGCCCGGGTGGCACCCAGCCTGGCGGAGGAGAGGTGGGGCAGCCCGAGGAGAAGCGCCCGTGGGCTCTGAGCAGAAAGGTGGCTAGAATGCATGCGGCGTCCCCCTAATTCCTTTCCTAGAGCACTTGCAGGGGAGCCGGTCCGTTTTAATGTGTCTTCTGCTCCCCTTCCCGATGCCATTCACAACCCGGGCTACAGGGAAGGGGTTGTCTTGAGAATTCAGATTGTGAAAACAAATAGATGGGGGTTAAAGATTGTCAGTAAAATGGGATCTTTCCAAAAAGGGCCCTCTCCTCCACAAAGGTTTGATTTAGAATTGCTGATCCGCCGTGAATCAACTCATTTGCCATCGTAGGAAAAGCTTTTTCTTGCATGAATGAGGTCTAGTGTTCCTTTTATTTATTTATTTATTTTGGAAATGGAAGGAGTTTTCATTTAACTGAAATTAATCTCCCCCCCCTTCATGATTGTATAGACCTTTATCATATCCCCCCTTAGTCCTCTTTTTTTCAAGTTGAAAAGTCCCAGTCTTCTTAATCTCTTCTCATATGGCAGCTGCTCCATATCTCTAATCATTACATTTATCAAGTTAATGTTGGTAAATGTAAAGTAATTGCATATTGGAAAACATAATCCCAACTATACATATACATATTGCATTTGCTTAGCCATTCCATACCCCCTAATCATTGCATTTATCATCCATCAATGGCTATTAGCCAGGATGGGTAGGAACGGTGTCCCTAGTCACTGTTTGTCGGAAGCTGGGAATGGGTGACAGGGGATGGATCTCTTGATGATTCCCTGTTCTGTTCATTCTCTTTAGGGCACCTGGCATTTGCCACTGTTGGGAAACAGGATAACTCAGTAGATGGACCTTTGGTCTGACTCAGTATGGCCAGTCTTACATTCGCTCCAAAATAGCATAAAATCAAACTCAAGAATTTCAGTCATACATAAACATTTAATTCCCAAGCTCTTTGGTTTAGTATCTTTCCACCCCTTACTTAAAGTTACCATTGTATACCAAAGATGGACTACCAAAGTATTATCCACACCCTTTCTCCACCTCCTCATGTAGTAGCAGTTGGACAAAGCAAAAAGGAGCATCTGTACAAAAGCTGTGAGTTCAGACTGTTATTTTTCAAAACACATTTTTTTTATTACTGGGATTTTACAGGAAGTACTGGTGATCTGTAACCGTTTAATGAGGACTAACCATGGCAAAGGAGTATTTTGTGTACATTGCTGTTAGAAGTATATGCAAAATTATATAAATGATATGCAGGTGGAAAAAATGAACTTGGGGGAAACTTAATTTTCTGTATTTGTTTTTCAAAGAGTCAAATTGATGAAGCAAAATCCCTTGAAACATGAGCCTTTTTAGCTACATTGATTGAAAATGGATTTATAGGTAAACAAACATCCCCATCTCTTCCTACTTTTACTCCCAAGGTATGATTAAAGATAGAGAATGATAAACTAAAAGGTAATGATCCTTAACATGTATGACAGAAGTAATTGTCATACTGTGATACCTATTGTCTGTAGTTGTTTAAAATTCAGTTTATTGTTCCCATATTTTATTGAAGGAGCCAGAGACCGGCATAAAGCTGTATTTTGTTTTGTTTTTTTTTTCTGGCCAACTCCCAATCAGGATCCTCCCACTGCTATCCCGAAGACAATACAGAACCACAGCTTGTAGTTCTGCTCAGTAAACAAACCTCTTGATTGTCAGATAGCTTGGGCCAAAAGATGAACCTGTATTTTGGTGCCGTATAAGGGAAAAGATTGCTATGTGTACTGACAGCATCATGTGTGCAGTGCAATAATGAGGCTTTTGTTTATAGTTTGACTGTATTTAACTGGATTTCACTGACTGCATTTTGAGACTGAAATTTTAATCCTCTTTTCTGCCATATGGCCAGTGGATGAAATGAAATATAACTCAATTAATTATCCCATAGAAAGCACTCGGGTGAAGTGTGTGTGTGTGTGTGTGTGTGTGTGTTTTAATTGCCTTCCACTCATGGAATATGTGGTGTGTTAGAAGCATTTGGAGCAAAAGCCTGTCTCTAATAGTGTCAAAGAACCACGCGGATATTCATGATCTGTTTAATTTTAAGGCAGTGCTCTGAATGCAGGCCCATGTGCTGTTGAAGCACATTCACAAGGATTATAATAGGCCTTTTCTAATACACCACCAATCTTTTAATGATAGCATTACTCAGTTTAGCACAGCGTTGCAGTGGGTACCGTCCGTTCCCTACCCCATTGTTCCCCATGAATATCGACATACATCAGTACCACCAGCCTGCTGAACAGTTCTCTAAATGCCTCCGTCGTGGTACTGTTTGGACGAGATCCCCTCCCCACCCCCCTGTAACTGAGAAGGGACAAAAATTAGTTAGTTATTTTATTTGCTTTTGTTATGTTTCCCCCAGAAAATAAACTTCAACTCCCCCTTCTTTTTTAAAAGATGGACTCAAAGAGTTCTGTGTCGGCTCGAAAGCTTCTCTCTTTCAGCAACAAAAGTTGGTCCAATAAGACAGATTATCTCACCTTGTTGTGCTAATCTCCTGGGACAGACATGGCCACAACAACACTGCAGACTACATAAGGCGTCATGTCTACATACTAAATATACTTTTTCCGCTCATTGCAGTATTTAGTTACTGTACCATGAGCTTATCAGAAACAAGTGTGGAACCAATGAGTATTTCTGGAATGGGGGATCGGGTCACATAACACCCTCCCCCCATGTCCTGTTGGTTCTTTAATATATCTTTTACCCTTGCACAAATGCATTTTCTGCTGTGGCGCAGGACGGAAGAAAGAGCAGGCCTGATTTAGAGAGGGCATTCTGGGTATCAGGGCCATTAGGGAATATAGTGCAGGATTGGAAGGACACAAAGTGGCACAAGCAATGCCTCGGTGCAGGATAGTGCAAAACCAGGCTGGAGAGCTAGGGAGAAGCTAGGCTGTGCAGAGCCTTGGAGAGGAATTTGAATTTGATGCGGAATGATCCCTTTTCTCAACTGGGGCTGCTAATTGCTTTTAAATGCTGCATTAGGAAGGTTTCTAAGCAGCATCCAGCAATGACTTGGCTGGCCCTGTGAGTTTCTTGCTGGGCTGTTTCTCTCCAAAGCACGCTTCGTGCCGCTGTGCTTTTCCATCCCAGTTATTCCCGTGGCTGAGCGTTTCGGCTGCTTTACCTGCGGGAGTTGCAATGTGTAGCTTCTGCTGACGTTGGCCAATGGGGCGCTTCATTTCCACTCTCCTGCAACTTTACCCCCATCTGTGATGGGGAGGTGTCGTCGGGCAATGCACAGGAGGGGGAGAAATATTTTTGGCCATGTCTCTTTCGGTTTGAGAAGAGTTCCCCTACCTCCTTTGGGGCAGTAGGTGTGCTGTAGCACCCCCAGTTGTACATGGCAATCATACAGAAGGTGGTATGGTATAAGTCAGTGTTTCTCAACCTTTTTTTTTTTTTTATAAAGTACCCCTTTTTCAAAACAAAAAAGTACCCCCAGTACCTACAGTTTTCAGACACGCACTTTTTTTTCTACCATTGCAACACATTTGTTGGAACAACTTAATTGTAGCTGGGCGGGCGATGAAATTTTTGGGTGTAAAAAGTACAAAAATAATAAAACTTAAAACAAAAATTCAGTTTTCTCCAAATTTCAGTTGTTGACGTTCTCCTCCCCCGACTTATCTCGAGTACCCCTGAGGGTACTCGTACCACTGGTTGAGAAACACTGGTATAAGTAGGTCTCTTGAGAAGAAGTGATGAACAGAGCTACTATCACCAGAAAACATGGAACTGTAAGCTGTACAGAATCGGGCAAAAAAATGGTCTTGGATTTTGCTGCCCACAGCTTGGGAACTCCTCTTGGAATGCGGGCGAGCTGGTGTAGGCGTGTGTGTCTGGAGTGGTCCCTCTAGGGAATCTCAGCAGCACTGCGCTTACCCTCTGCTCCCCCTTGGGGCTGGCAATTTGTTCGGAGCATATTGAGACTGGCTCTCCAGACGCAGAATCAGCTCACCTGAGATCTTGGCATGAGCAAACGTTGCCCTAGTGGGCTCCTGTTCAGCAAGTCTGGGCGCCTCTGCCCCGTGCCAGCTGGAAGCTCTGGGGAGGGCAGGGCTCGTTAATGAAAACCTAGACACTGCCTGTAAAATACAGGTCGGATCAGACGGGGTCGCACGTAAAGTGCTGCTCTGTCTGGGGCTGTCTGCAGAGACGTGCATTGACGGGAACCTTGGGAGCTCCCTTGGCTGCCCATTCCAGCTGTGCGGCTCACCACAGCTGGGCTCAGCCTGCCCCCACGCGTCCATCTTGGTGCCTTCGCTGACAGGTTTGCCAGACGTTTCTTGTACCGTACTAGGAGGTGTTGGCTTGAAATTGGATTCCGCTTTCAGGGAAAGTTCTAACCCTAGTTTCCTCCCTGCTGTTCAGTGTGTCTGTGCTTCCTGGTGGCACAGCGCTGCGTCTGGGGTGGGGAGGGGGGGAGTGACGATGCGAGGTGCCCATACAATCTTGCCGTTTTCTGAAGGACAAGTCAGGTGCTGCCCTCGCTTACACTCCCATGCTACCTGATTGAAGTGACCCCGAGCCATGCTCTGTGCGTGGCTTCATCGCCCCACAGTGGCCAAAACCTGGCAAATCTACAAGACCCCAGGATTCCCCTCTAGGGGAGAGAATGACTGTAACTACTTTTAGGCTGATGACTCTGCACACCCAGCGGCCAGCCTCGGATGTGCCCCAAAAGAAAGGGGGAACGGTCAGGCCTCCCCTTCCCTCCAGTGATCGCCAGTTGTCGTAACGGCTCCTTGGGTCCTGCCCACTAGGACAGGTTAGAGTAGCCTAACCCGTAGTGAGGGACTGACCTACTGAAGAGCAGCCCATGTTTCTGCAAGCCCCCTTTTCAGGCTTAGGACAAGCCCAGGCAAGATGCGGCCTGGGGGGGCCAGATCCTGCCCGCCTAACATTTCGATCCAGCCTGCAGACGGCATCTGGCTGTTTTCTCATTATATCCTGTAGCCTGTGCCACTGAATTTCCAGGAGGTGGCTCAGAGCAGGATCCTATTTAAATGGCTTACGGGCGTGGCGCTTCCCTGGCAGGGGCCAGAGCTGCGAGCCCTTTAAATAGCCGCAGCAGCCCTGGGTGGCTTCCAGGCAACGCGATAGTGGCTGGGCCAGGAGCAGGGAGTCCTTTGTTGTGTTATTAATTCAGAGCCTCCAGCCCCAGACAAGTCTGGGGGAAGACTAGTCCCCAGGCTCCGCCCCTTCCATCCCAGGCCCCGCCCATTCTGGAATGCGGTGGGTAGAGCCAGTCCATGACCACGTACCAAAATTCATTGTGGCCCTTCTGCAAAAATTATTGCCCACCCCTAGCTTAGGGTCTAGCTCAGTGCCTTTATCTGCTTGATCTTAGGCCATTAAGCTGGTTTACCAGGATGTGTAAGCAGAATTCACCTGGGCTTTTGTTTGTTTGCGAATGGTTTGTCTAGAACGAGCCACCTAGCTTGCTGCCAAAACAAGACTGATGTCAAAGATGTGGAAGATGTAATGCAGAGGGCGGGTAGCAAGAAGCATCCGCCATTTCAGCTGGATTTAGGCTGGGGTGACGTTCTGGTCCTGTTTTGGAAGGTGACGGGGTTAGGCCATGAGTGATGAAAGGTCTGTCTGTTTTCCTGGTGAGCTCTACATCATACTTGGATGTGCAGTCACTTAAGACCAGCATGCCTTTCCGTAGCGTGCGTCTAGGTGAATGAGTCATGATTTTTACTCCGTATTTCCTTATTTGCCAATAAAATCTGCTTTCTGTAGATGACAGCTGCTGAAGGGCCTCGAGTCTTGTTAGCTAGGACAATAATTGGCAGGTGCATAGGAGAACAGCTGACTCCAGCCTTGGGGAAGATAGACTCAGAAGCCAGTGAAATGGACTAAGTGCCGGGTGCACAGAGCTGTGAGCTTCCACCAAGCAGTGCTGCAGAGAGGCTAGTGATAGCCAGAGTGGGCATAAGGAGAGCCAAGTGGCCTGGAGGATACTTCTTTGCTTGCTATGAGGTGTTGTCAGGGCTACTGAGGCCATCAGCAGTAGAAAGTGGCCTTTTAGCAACCAGAGATGGCCCATGGAGGATTTGCTCTGCGTAGGGGATCTCTTTGCCAAAAGCTGGAGTCAGTGCAGCTTGGTTGGGGGGGGGGGGGGAGGGGATGTTTGCATCCCCTTCATGCCTCATGCTTGGGGGAACAAGGGGATTGTTTTGGGAGTAGGGGAGGAAAACTCTTCTACACCTGGTCCTCCACTGGCATAAGTTAGAACTGCTGCCTTGCAATTTTCATTAGTGCCTAGGCCAGGATTAGAGAACTGTAATTGGTTCCTTCTGGGTTCCTCCTCTCCATAGCTGAGTTTGGGCGGAGCGGAGAATCTTCCCCCTCCCGTTAGGATCCCCTCCATTGTATTCTCTAATCCATTAGCAAGCATAATGCTCTTGCTTCTCTTGATTGTTTAGGGCTTTCTTTTAAAATAGGACCATGAAATCACAAATGCTTCCTAACAGAAGCAAATATGTTCTCTCTCACCAATTGAGGAAGTCACATGAATTGGATTATAGAGCTGGGATTTGCCTCGATTTATCCTAGATGGCTGAAGTGTCCGAGGATGGCTGAAGCATCCAAGGGGCTGTGTTCGCTCTGCTCACACCCAGAGGAAGGCAGGCCCGGATGCTGTCTCCAGAGAGCACACCAGCAGTGTTTGATGCGTGTGAGGATGATAATTGAAGGAGCAGCCGTCTTGCCAGGCGTGTGTGTGTGTGTGTGTGTGTGTGTGTGAGATTTTCAACACGTCGGCCAAAAAACCGGCAGGGCGAAGGCCCCACTTCTTCTTTTGAAAAATCTGTGAGTCATTTTAAGAGAGAACCAACCTCCAGTACATGTGGTTACCATAGTAATGAGGCCTGGCAAGATGGCTGCCGGTGCCGTGTTACATCCCTGTTGAAATCTCTCGTTGGGAGACGTGTTGTGTGGACTCTAGGAGGGGGCCCTCGAGGGTTAAAAGTCCCCAAGGGAGGCAGTGGGAATTTTGCCTTTGTGAAGAGCATGAAATGACCTGAATTGGCTGTACATTTTGCCCTCAACTGCTGCAAAAGCCACCCTTGCCTGAGATCTACTAGCACACAGGGCTGGGCTGGTGGCACTGTTCATCCCCTGCTTCTCAGGAGAGGGTCAGTTACTGATGGAGTTGAAATGCTGAAGCAAGGAGATGGGCTGGGGGAGCAGGTTCCTCTCCTGCAGAGGGCAGGTGGGAGGTGGCGTCCCCGGAGTGGACGCTCCTTTCCTGTGCCGAGGGGCAGTCCTGCGTGCTGTACAGAGGCTCTTCCCTCCTCCGTTCAGAACAGCATGTTGACCAGCGCCCAGCCTAACCCACCCCTCTGCTTCCAAGCCCCGGAGCTGGGAAATCTGGTGGTCCAAAGAGCCTGCTTGATGCGCTGGGGACAGGATCGTGGAACGTCCAGGACCGGAAAGAGATGTGGTTCCCCCGCCTTCGTCCCCCTCCACTCCCGAGCAACAGCTTCATGGCTCTTGCAGGCCATTTCCCCTCAAAAACGGCTGCTGTCTCCCACCCTCACTTTGAGCGTTTTTTCAGGGCTGTTCCCTGAGAGACCGAACGACGCGCAGACACGGCGCGGGGGGCCCGACTGCAGTTCTCTCACCGTGGCTAATGCTTCGTTCCGACTTCTCCTTCCCTCCCTTTGTCCGCACGGGGTCTCTTTCGCTTCCTTGCTTCCACTTCTCGCGGAGCACTTTGCTGATTGGCGCATCAGTTTGGCGAATCTGGCACCGGTGTGTTTCCTCTCGCCGCCCTTTCTAAAACCTCATCGGCTGGTTTCTCAGGTCTCGCTTCTGCTTCAGTGTGTTGCTTTGTTAAACTGCTGGATGGGGGGGAGGTTACACTGTTCTCCTAAGGTGGGCAAGATCGTGCGTGGTAGCGATGGAAGGACACCAGCTTAATGCTTTAAATGCTGAATGTAGGCAAATGCATCTTTCATTTACCCCACACACACATATGAAAAGAGAAGACTGAGAGGGAACATGATAGCGGTTTTCAGGTATCTAAAAGGGTGTCACAAGGAGGAGGGAGAAAACTTGTTCTTTCTGGCCTCCGAGGATAGAACAAGAAGCAATGGGCTAAAACTGCAGCAAGGGAGGTTTAGGTTGGACATTAGGAAAAAGTTCCTAACTGTCAGGGTGGTTAAACACTGGAATAAATTGTCTAGGGAGGTTGTGGAATTTCCATCTCAGGAGATATTTAAGAGTAGGTTAGATAAATGTCTATCAGGGATGGTCTAGACTGTACTGGGTCCGGCCATGAGGGCAGGGGACTGGACTAGATGACCTCTCGAGATCCATTCCAGTCCTAGTATTCTATGATTCTATGTTTAATCATCGGCATTGTGACGAAAGTTCCTGTTTGAATGTCACCAGTAGGGACGTCAGCATGTGGACAACTACACGATTAACAATGAGACTTGGTTTATCGGTTAATTTTGTTGTCTACATGCACTCCCCTCCCCCCCCCCCCCCCCCCCCGGCCCCCTTACTGCCTTACGGTCTCTGTAACATGGGGTGGACAGGGGGAAGCTATTAAGCGGGCTCCCCACGAGCACCAGATCCCGTGGGCTGCCTGCCCGTCCCCACCCTCGCGCTGCTGCCTCTGATAGAGAGGCAGCAGTGTGGAGAGGCGCAGGCAGGAGCTGATATGCATGGGGAGCTGGCTCCACAGAGCTCCCTCCACCCCGCTGCCTCCCACAGAGGCAGTTGAGGGGGGGGGGGGGGGGAGGCTGCCACAGAGCAGCCTCTGTCCATGATAGGCTCAGGCTCGCTGTGGACAGAAGCTGCTCCCGGGAATTATTGAATAGTCGTGTAACCTTTAAAATGTGATGAGGTTACACGATTGTTCAATGACACGCTATCTACCAGCTCCAATCACTAGGACTGTGCTCTCTGCCAGATTTGGACGATAACCTGAAACAGTAGCTTTGGGAGGTGTGAGCGCTTTACTCCCACTAATCCCATGAATTTGAAACACTAATTCCAGGTGATGAAGACTAAAATTTCAGTTGCCGTAGGAAGGCCAGGATCCCCTGGGCAAGCCTCTCGTTGGCATCGGTGGGAGACCTGCAGGCGATTTAGGGTGTAATAGTCCTAAGTTGATACCCCCCTGCTCACGGGCCATAGTTAAACATGGAATTTGGCTCTTGCCTCTGAATAAATTTGACACCACTCCTATAAATGTCACTATTTCAGACTGTTACGGACACAGGCGCCAACTCGTGCACTGCCATGGGGGCGTGTAACTGTGGGGGGGGGGGGGAACAGTTCCGCGTCACTTGCATCTGGTACTCTGCCTCCAGCCAGAGTTTTGCAATCGCCTAAGCAAACATTCCAGCACTTACAAAAAAGCTGGCCAGCTTTCAGCTCCTCACCTAACTTATAGCAGGAAGTCAGGTAAAAGCTTATGCTCCCATGAGCTTGCACCGAGCAGGAGTGGCAAACAGGTGCTTGGGAATTATTTATGTTGTTCAGACCTTTCCTCTTTTCTAGCTGCTGCTGTTGCGCTGCTTCTTTTTTTTTTTTTTTTTTTTTTTTGGTTTCTTATTCAAGTCAGTTTCTTCTTATCACAGTTTACAGTCATGATGGCTGGGAAGTCCTAACGAAATGAGGCGACGCCTCTGTAGAATGCTGAGGCCGGATTGGATAAGCCTGCAACACTTTGCTAGGGAAAGGGGTGTCTCATGAGAATCTGGCTGTTTAAAATAAAGCCCTGTTGCCTTTGTGGAGAGTAGAGATGTAAAATTTCGATTAATTGGCTAATCGAATAGTCGATGCAGTTTGCATCGATTAGTCAATAAGGGCACCTCCGCCTTTGGAGTGTAGCAGCAGCCCCAGGACTGTTGCTACACTTCAAAGGCGGAAGCGCTGTGGGGCGCACGGGCCCAGTGGGGGAGTCAAGCAGTACCCGCTGGCCCTGTGCTCCCCATGGCGTTTAAAAGGAGCAGCGCTGCATGTGTCCTGGGGTCAGCTGGGGAGACCCAGCTGATGCCTGGCTCCATGTGATGCTGCCTCTTTGAAACGGCGCTGCTGCTTTGAAATGCTGTGTGCAGCCCGGGCCAGCTGGGGACTCCCAGCTGACCCCAGGCTGCATGTGGCATTTCAAAGCGGCAGTGCCGCTCCGCACGCTGCTGCTTTGAAGCACCCCTTCCTCTTCCCCTTCCCTTGCTGCCTCTTTTTGATAGAGGCAGCAAGAGAGGGAGCGACTAGTCGACTAGTGTGTTGATTATCCGATAAGCATTTGCTGATCGGATAGTCAACTAGTCGTCCACATCCCTAGTGGAGAGCCAGGCCTGACCGCTCAAATGCGCGATTGCATTCTCCCAGAGTGTAATGTACGGGGCAGGGGTGCCCCTTCACATAGGCATCTTGCAGCAGCACCTGTATGTACAAATCTAATCGGCAGAAGTCAGAGGTAGAACTGCTGCTTCTCAAGCAAGTGCTCTGTGGCTGTGCTAAAGCACCAGCTGTTGGGGTTTGAGTTGGTCAAGACAGCTCCAGCCAGAATCCATGCTCTGCCAGTGAAAATGTGCTTTTATTTAAGACCGAGAAACAGAATACCCATCATGGGCAGGAGCGGGGGGGAGGAAGGGGGGGTTACATTAGTGCAACTTTGTGGTGAGCAAAGCATCAGTAAATACAGCATAACGGAGCCCACACCAGGCATAACCTGGGTCTTTTGTTGTTTCTTACTCTGTAAACTTGCCTAGCTCTAAATAAAATATTAATATTAATGCAAATACTGTGTATACCCCAGGGAGGCGGGTGATGGTTGCTGTGGGAACCAAGACCTTGAATTTCCTGACCGATGTGTAGAAAACCTCACTCATCACTTTGTATTAGCAGGTTTTGGTGCTTTCCTTTTCTGATGGCCAATCAGTGATGAGAAATGAGACCTTCCAAGGCTCGCACCAAACACCTATTGCAACTCTGATTGAAGCTAGGGTCTCACCCATTAAAGTCCTTGGGAGCATTTCCTGGACTTGGGATCAAGCTCATAATTAGTAGAATTCGGTTGTTTGGAAGTGGAGCTCTCTCCAAAGCTTTGAGGGTTTGGAGAGTGCAGGAGCCAGAGGCAAACCATTCCCAGCTTTGGGTTTTGAGGCCAAAGCCCAATTGACGAAGTCTGAAAAACCCCAAACCACTTTGGTTTTGCTCACTGTTCCATCTAGACCTTCCTAGCTTGTTGTGCTGTTAAACAGCTAGTGTCCCACAGGACGCAGCATCATCTGAATTTTGGACAGCCCCATCGCTTGTGTTTTCTTTCCAGGCACATCCAGGTCATGTGTCCTCATGGAGGGCCTAGCCCACGGCGCATTTAAAAATACATACTTGGAGATGTCTCCGCTCAAAGGCAGTCTTTCTAGATTGACATTAGCCATGGAAAACACATTTTGCCTGCCCGCCCACCTCACACAGTGAATGAGCAAATGGAGTTGTACCAGGCTTTACAAACAGATATCATCTGCCTGCTGAACACTTCCCGCTGACTGGGCAATGGATGTACTGTGGCTGCTGCTGCTTATGCCCAATCAAATTAGTTTTCCCTCTTATCTTGTCCCCCCCCTTCCTGGTTCCCCTCACCCATGCACGTTCTTCCATTGTTATCGCGCCTCCTTATTGTCGCTCAGTCTAGTTAGTTTGTTGGAGAGAGGATCAAAGGCTGAGGTTCTCTCTGGCCTGGGTGATGCAGATTAGACTCAATGATCGTAACGATTCCGTCTTTTCCTCAGCATCCAGGAGTCCTGTGTTAAGGTGGTTTGCTCTTTGTGGGAGGGTTCATCTGTTACCCATGCACAATGGGACTCTCATCCCTGCTTGGGGCCCGGAGGCGCTGCAGCAATATAAATCCATACTCATTATAATTAATAATCAACTAGACAAGTACAAGCCCAAGAGATTTTTTTTTTTCTTACAAGCGCTTGGAAATGGGGCTCTTACACTGAAGTGTCCTCTCAGTCATAATTAGCATTCAGACTTGCCAAACTATAATAGTATCAATATGTTTTGAATGTGAGTCTACTAACATGGATGACAGCATCTTCCTGGTGCCAGGAGCAAGCCACTGACTATCCAGCGATTTTAAAACGACTCGTCCTTGGCACCTTAGAAACTAACCATATGATCCTATGTATTGGTTAGCCTTGAAGGTGCCACAGAACTACCCATTGTTTTTAAAGTTACAGACTAATAGGGCGACCCCTTCGACAGTGATTAGACTACTCCGAGAGGTTGAAAGTGAAAGTCGTCCTGGAGCAAGTCATGGTGAAAGTGACACCCTGCACCCTCCTGCGGGAAGTTACAGCAAACTAACTACTCTGGTCACCTTAATTGATTTAAGAGTCTAGCTTTAAATGGATTATTGTGATCCACTTAGTCCCTGTGAGAGTAACATTGGCTTGGAAGCAGACAGATGAGAGAGATACTGTGCTAACTGTTTACACTTAGTACATAAGCTCTTTGGGCTGATGGGTGTGTGTGTGTCTGTCAGTCACACTGCTCTGTAGTCCTATCACCACAGGTTTAGGCAGTAGTTTTTCTTTCCAGAAAAACTGCTGGCCCCAGCTAGGCTCTGCTAGAGTAGCTTATGAACAGAGAGACTAGAAGGATGCAAATCAACCATCCCATTAAAATAACATGTCTGAACAGCTATTATGGGAGTGTTATTTTTAGGGCTGTCAATTAACGCGCGTTAACGCCTGCAATTAACGCAGGGCAGAATTAACGCGTTAAAAAAATTAACGCACGTTAATCTAGGGTTACCATACGACCGGTTTTTCCCAGACGTAGCCTCGTTTTCACTTGTTAAATCTCCGGCCGGCTTTTTTAAATGGCAAAAAATGTCCGGGATTTTGCATTGCAAAGAGGAGAGGGGGGCCGCAGCACGTGCCTGTCAAATGGACTGTTCGGAGCCGCGTGCCTGGACTGTTCATGGCCGCTCTGCGCACCTGCCCCAGTGCATGGAGGGAAAAGCGCATGGCTGCAGCAGCTCCGGTGAGACCCAGGGCAAGTCTGATTTGGGGGGGGGGGAGGTTTGGGTCCTCCCACCGAGTCACCGCCTTACCCTCCGTCCTGCTAGGTTATGTTCCTGGTTCTGCGGGAGGGGTGGGGCATTGGGTTGGAGCGGGGTGGGGGTGGGGTGGCTGATTCTGCGGATGGGCAGGGGCACTGGGTTAGAGCAGGGAGACAGGGGGGGCTGGTTCTGTGGGAGGGCAGGGGCACTAGGTTAGAGAACGGGAGTAGGGGGGGAATGTAGATGTAGAAAACATCCAAAAATATTTAAATAGTGTTCTTATTGTTTAACAGCGCGATTAATCGTGATTAATTTTTTTAATTGCTTGACAGCCCTAGTTATTTTACCTCCATTGCTGGATGGTCTTGTCCTCGTGGAGCGAAACAATTGATTTCCTGCCGAGTCCTGTGGTACCTTAAAGACTAACGGATTGATTTGGGCACAAACTTTTGTGGGCTGGAGCCCACTTGACGTCATGCATCTGCCGAAGTGGGTTTTTTACCCACAAAAGCTGATGCCCAAATAAATATGTTTATCTTTAAGGGGCCACAGGACTCCTTGCTGTTTTTGCTGAAACTGACTAACACGGTGACCCTTCTGAAACTAAGTAGTAACGCACACTTAGGGTGTGTCTAGATGACATCTCTCTGTCGACAGAGAGATGTAGATTAGGCACATTGAAATTGCTAATGAAGCCAGGATTTAAATATATAAATATTAGCATAAACATGGCCGGCGCTTTTTTCGAAACGGCGTTTTTTCGGGGGGAAAAAACGGCAGTCTAGATGTGGATCTGTTGAAAATAAAGCCTTTTTCGACAGATCCGCATCTAAAGTGCCCTTTTTTTGGAAAAACTGTTTCGAAAAAGTGGCAGCCATGTTTATGCTAATGAGGGATATTTAAATCCCGGCTTCATTAGCAATTTCCATGTGCTTGATTTGCATCCCTCTCTCGACAGAGGGATGCAGTCTAGATGTAGCCTTTGGCAGGGCTGGTGTGAGGCATGTGAGGTTCCCCCACACATAGCCCCACAATTTATTATTGGCCCCCACTCCAGGTTCTATTCTCATGTACTGGAGATCTAGACAACTAATTTTATTACGTATTAAAACAATAATGATTAAAAGTTCAATCGATATTAAAAATACTTATGTCCAGACGTTTCTTTTGTAGAAGTAAAATATTCCTGATGACCTCTAAACCTTATCTGCATATGATGGCATAGAGAGTACAGATGATAAGTTTTCAGATGATACCAAGCTGGGAGCGACTGAAAGTGCTTTGGAGGATAGGGTCATAATTCAAAGTGATCTGGACAAACTAGAGAAATAGTCTGAGGTAAATAGGATGAAGTTCAATAAGGACAAATGCAAAGTGCTCCACTTAGGAAGGAACAATCAGTCTCACACATACAGAATGGGAAGCCACTGTCTAGGAAGGAGTACGGCAGAAAGGGATCTAGGGGTCATAGTGGACCACAAGTTAAATATGAGTCAACAGTATGACACTGTTGCAAAAAAAGCAAACCTGATTCTTCGATGCGTTAACAGGTGTGTTGTGAGCAAGACACGAGACGTCATTCTTCCGCACTACTCTGCGCTGATTAGGCCTCAGTTGGAGTAGTGTGTCCAGTTCTGGGCACCTAATTTCAAGAAAGATGTGGAGAAATTGGAGAGGGTCCAGAGAAGAGCAACAAAAACAATGAAAGGTCTAGAAAACGTGAGCTATGAGGCAAGGCTGAAGGAATTGGGCTTGTTTAGTTTGGAAAAGAGAGCGACTGAGAGGGGACATGAAACAAAAGACAGGACTATGTAGCACTTTAAAGACTAACAAGATGGTTTATTAGGTGATGAGCTTTCGTGGGCCAGAGGGGACATGATAGCTGTTTTCAGGTATCTAAAAGGGTGTCATGGGAAGGAGGGAGGGAAACTGTTCTGCTTGGCCTCTCATGATACGACAAGAAGCAATGGGCTTAAACTGCAGCAAGGGAGGTTTAGGTTGGACATTAGGAAAAACTTCCTCACTGTCAGGGTGGTTAAACACTGGTGGTTAAATTGCCTAGGGAGGTTGTGGAATCTCCATCTCTGGGGATATTTAAGAGCTGGTTAGACACTTGTCAGGGATGATCTAGACAGTGCTGGGTCCTGCCATGAGGGCAGGGGACTGGACTTGATGATCTCTCAAGGTCCCTTCCAGTTCTAGTGGTCTATGATTCTATGGAGATCATAATACAGATGTCCATTTTAAACCAAACACCATAACGAAAAGAGAGAGAGATGCTCTTGCCATTTTGAGAGCGAATGTGGTGGAAAGTGGTGGTTTTTAAAAGTTATATAGCAAATTTGGATAATAGGCCCTGCTCCATATATTCGAAGTAGGCCCCGCAAATAGTCACACCGGCCCGGCACTTAGGCCTCAATCCTTCAATGCGATGGGTGTGGATTAGGGATGTAAGGGCACATCTACGCAGCAGGGCTAAAGCCGAAATAAGCTACACAACTTCAGCGACATTAATTGCGTAGCTTAAGTCAAAATAGCTTATTTCAACTTTTGGCACTGTCTATGCAGCAGGAAGTCCAAGTTGGAGCACTCTGCCCCCGATTTCCCTTACTCCTCGTAAAATGAGGGTTACAGGAGTCGGAGTAAGAAGTCCTCCAGCTCGACATTATTTCGACATTCTATCGAAATAACTGCTTGTAGTGTAGACGCAGAGTATATTTTGGAATAACGTTAGTTATTCCGAAATAACACTGCTGTGTAGACATAGCCTAAGAGTTTAACCGATAAACATTAGCTTATCGATTAATCTTGCTAGTTAAACACCTGGTAGCCTGCGGAGCCTTTAACTGTGTAACTGATCGAATTTCAGTTGGTTGCACGGTAAGGGTTTTTATTTAAAAACGTTTTACGTCCCTAGGATGGCTGTCCCTGTGTGCCCATGCGGAGTCCTATAGGAGTCTGTGCTCACCAGAGGTGCTCGGGCGAGGTCGTGCAAGGCCAGACACAAGAGAGATTTTGGTGGGAGATTTTCATGTGGTGTTGAAGCGGAGCAGAGACTGGGCTAGCAGAGCATTGTTGTGCATTAGCCGTTGTGATAAAACACCCAGTGCGTGAAGTCTAGTGGATAAGTGAAAGCACAGAGGAATATGCTGATGTGACATGGACTTTGTGGGTAAGATTTTCACAGCTGTCTATGGGATCTGGAGGACATCCAGTTCCCATAAGGACCTCCCACACAAGGTTAAACTGAATGGAAATTGCATGTCCAGGCCTCCTAATGCAATCCTGAAGTCAAAGAAGCGGAGATTTTTTTTCTGATGGTACTTTGTCGGTCATGTAGGCTTTGCTCAAAAGGAGGAGTGAATCTCCCAGGTTCTCCCTGCGTGAAGAGCGTTTGGACAGGGACGCTCATTACTGTCCCATTGGAATGACAGGGTGCTTTCAGGACTCTCTGGAAACTGCTGTGCTGTTGGAGTCACGCCAGGCACGGAAAGTGTGCTTCAGTCTCTCTGAAAGGCCAAGATTATTCAGCAGCACCTAAGGAATGTGAGTTTTAATCACTGCCCTAGGCCTGTCAGCTGCAGGGTGTTGGGAGGGGCCAAGAAATGGGAATCAAAGTAGCTTTCGGGGTCATGGTGAAATGGGGAGCTGACCCTTTAAGGGGACCTGGGGCCCCACCCGTGACTAGCTGTGCTCACCTCCTCAGGCCAGGTCTGAAGAGAACAGGGAGGCAGGGACAGACTCCTGCGCTGGTCCTTGGGGCAGGAGGTTTAAATCCCCCGCCTGCCTGTGCCAAACCAGGGAGCAGCTGCTGGAGAAGCTGGGAGTAACAAAGCTCCTGCAGGAACCCAGGACAGGGGGAAAAAGAAACAACAAAAAAACAAGGGAGAAGAGCAGAGAGGCCTGGCTTGCCGGACCGTGGGGAGCCAGGCAGCTGGGAAAGGTAGGCGGAGGCTGAAGGAGAATGCCAGCTAGATCGTGCTGGGTGTCACTTATTTTGAGCCTGGACTTTGCAGGCTGTGTTAAACTGTTCTGTTGTTAAACCCAGCCCCGCCTCAGGATGGGTGTCATTGGACGGGAAAGCCCTTGAGGATTATTCCTGGGAACTGAACAGAAGGCAACCAAGGCAGAGCTACCCCTGGCCATAATAGCAAGTCTCAGGAGGCAGCTGTCTGGAAAAAAAAAAACCAAAACCAAACTGACTAAATTTCCAGCTGATGACTGTAACACACAAACCCCACCCCATAGTAAGTAGTGGTTTCAGATGGTACTTCTCTCCCCAAATGGCCCTCCTCAGGTCTGTGGCTGACAATCGCTTTTTCCTATCTTAAAATGCTTTTATTTAGTCAGTCCCTTTGTGAAAGATCTGCAGAGACACCAGTTTGCACCGCGAGCGCTGTCAATGGCACAGAATGAGCATGCTGGTCGGGAGGGTGAATTTGTTGTTTTCTCATTTCTTTTAGGTACAGTCATTCTGGGTGTTGAAAACGCCTGGAGCGAAGGAGGAGTTCATAGCTCCTCCGTGCCCCTTAAGTTTCAGATGCAGGGCAACCAACAGACTTGCCAGGCCCCTGGGCAGGATTGGGGGCCCTTCTCTGTGCCCCCAGAAAGGGCGGAGTCTCAGGAAGAAGGGGCGGGACTAGCCTTCCCCCACCAAGGCCTTCGCACTGCCCAGAGCATGCCGCTTGGAGCTCCGGCAGCAATTTAAAGGGCCGGGGGCTCCAGCCATCAACCCTGCTGCTCCTGTAGCAGCGCAGCCACGAGCCCTGGGCTATTTTAAAATCATTGGAACGGGGGGCAGCTGCCCCTCCTCCCCCTCCATCGGCAGGCCTGTTCGGGTGGCCAGTGTGGCGTGTCTGTCTGGCTTTTTTAACAAATGATTTTTATCTGTGGTCTTTTTCTGGTCACTGTTTGGGAATTTTGGAATGAAGGAAGAATCCCCGGTATGTGGAGCTGCTGCATATACCCCGTGTTAGGGGAGATTTGAAAATGAGCCGCTGACCCTGTCCTCCTCCCATTCGATAGCCGACACACAACTCTTACTGCCTTGAGTGGCGACAGGGTGAGTCCATTGTTAAGGGTATAAAGCAGGGGTGGGGGACCTTTATTGGGCCGGGAGCCACTGACCCACAGAAAAATCAGTCGGGGGCTGCACACAAGCAAGAAGCAAAAAAACTCTCTCATTGTGGCTCCCAACTACGAAGGAGAAAGACACTCCCCACATTTCCCTCACACACCAGAGCCTGGGGGGCCAGTAGGGCTGGCCTTACCATGAGGCAAACTGAGGCAGCCGCCTCAGGTGCCGACTATTGGGAGGGCGCCACTAGGACCCAGAGTGTAGAAGTTTTGGCCCAAGCGAGAGGGCATGGGGGCATCATTTGAGCTCCCTGCCTGAGGTGCCAAAATGTTGTGGGCCAGTCCTGGGGGCCAGCCTAGCAGATTTTGTGTGCTTCAGCCCCACAGTGGGTCAATGGGGGGAGCTGGAGCACCAACGTGGGCTCCCCACTGCTGGGGGAAGGACTGTCTCGGGGGCCGGATCCAGGCAAGCTGAGGGCCACATCCGGCCCCAGGCCTGACGTTCCCCACCCTTGGTATGAAGGCTCTGATTCAAGACCTAAGCAGGAAAACACTGTAGCATGTGCTTCAGTCCCAGAGAAGTCAATGGGACTTGGACCTAAGCTTAAACATGTGCTTAAAGTGCTTTTCTGAATAGGCCAAAACGTGTGCTTTAAAGGGGTTTTCTCGAGGTCCTACATTCTGTTCTTGATTAAACCTGCCATGGGGTGTGAGAGGAATGAAAGATGCTGTCCGTGGCGGCCCATCAATACAGGCGACCTAGGCGGTCGCCTAGGGCGCCAAGCTAAACGGCCGTTGAGGGCTTTGGAGGCAGGGGCGCCGATCGCGCATTTCGCCTAGGGCACCAGTTGCCGGCAGCTCGTCTAGGGCCGCTCCTGGATGCTGTGATAGCCAGTGGTGACCGCTGAGTGATTCAGCAAGGAAGAGGGGATGTCCCCTTCGAAGTCAAGGGGAGTGTCACCATGGACTTCAGTGGGAACAGCTTCTCACCCTGTGTCTGTGCTGCTGTGTTCCTCCGTCCCACCTCTGCAGGAGCTGTTAGCAATTAACCCCGTCCTCAGCCCCGCGCTCCTCCCATCAAAGAGGATCGTGCTGTGTGAGGAAATAAACCAACGTTGACTGGTGAGAGGCACAGGAAAAAACAAACTCGGCACTAACCAGGAAACTGTTCTCATTGCTTCACTGCGTGTCTTGTTCCACCTTTAGCTCCTGTGGTTACGCTACCGGTCTCTGATCATTCCTGGGGCCTACGGAGACTGACAGATACAAGCTGGCTAAAATCTTGGGGACTCTTGTTTCTCTTTGAAGCGGCTCATCTTACACTCCAGGAGAATCTTCCTTCCGGCTGTTAAAGGCTGCGGGGGAGGGATAGCTCAGCGGTTTGAGCATTGGCCTGTTAACCCTAGGGTTGTGAGCTCATCCTTGAGGGGGCCATCTAGGGATCTGTGGCAAATCTGTCAGGGATGGTACTTGGTCCTGCCATGAGGGCAGGGGACAGGACTCGATGACCTCTCAAGGTCCCTTCCAGTTCTGAGATGGTCTATCTCCATATATTTATTAAGGCTCTAGATGTTGCAAGCAATAGACAAGATGAAGTCCTTTCCTCCATGGAAAGGCTTCCATGGGCCTAACATTTCACCCACTGCACTCACAAGTAAACAGAACCAGGATCCTTCTCCTTAAGCCCCATTAATGTAGGTGCCTGCCCGCTGAGCTAAGGGGGGGGTATTGCTGCAGCTACTAGCAGTAAATAATACCACCTCGCTTTTACGTAACCGCTCTTCATCCGATCTCAAAGTGCTTGGCAAAGGAGGTCAATATCTCCATTTTACACATGGGGAAACTGAGGCACTGGGCCGTGGCGTGACTTGCCCAGTGTCACCCAGCATGTTGGTGGAGGAGCGAGGAATAGAAGTAAGGTCTCCTAGGTCCCAGGCCAGTGCTCTGTCCACTAGACAACTCTGCCTCCTGGTAATCGTAAGGCCCTTGTCCTCTCAGTGGTCCAGCCACTAGATAGCAATGTCACTCACTAGGAATGTAAGGGAGTAGTCGACTATGCTTACAGGAGGGGGGGAGCAGAAGCCAGTGCTGTGGGGGGGGGGAGCTGGCTTAAAAGCTGGTTCCCCCCCAGCACCATTTCTGCGGGGGTAGGGGAGGCAGAGCCGCAATGGTCCCGGAGCCGGCGTGAGCTGAGACTGTTCAATCCCAGCTCGTGCTGTCCATGGGAGCTAACTCCGCTGTGGCTCTGCAGTTTAAGTGTGCTAAGAGCCCGCTGGCATGTCACAGTGCACCAGTACTGAAAAACTACTGACTTTCTCCTTGTTACCATGTAACTATAAAATAACTCAGTTGGGATAGAAATCTTGGACTTCCATTGCAGTGTAGCTAGAGAAGTATAAGCAAAGCATTGGCGTGTGATATTTTAGTTTGTACTGACTTTGCTAGTGCTTGTTATATAGCCAGTTGCAAAACTAGACAAATCTCTAGAAGCGTTAATGTGATCTTTGTACCGCCAAGCCGGTGTTCCCTCTAAGCTGAGCACTTGGGCAGCCACCCAGGAGAGAGACCAATGCGGCCCAGCTGATTGGCAGTGTGCCCGCAGCAGGCAGCAGCACGTGTGTCTGATGGTGGTGCACATCTGCACATGCCTCGGTGCACATAACAAAATTTATTCCACACATGGATGGAAAAACATTAGAGAGAACAGTGCCCCAGATGTACATGTACCCTTGGTTGAGAACCACTAGTGCAGATTTTCCAGATCAGGCTAGAGCTTGGGGTCTAGGATGCTATGAGGAAGGAGAGTCCCAGAGTTTGTGCTGGAGCCCATGCCTGAATGTCTACACTGCAGTAAAATGGTCTCAGGCTAAGGGTCTAAGTTAGCTGGCACAGGCCAGCCACAGTGCAGGCATACTTCAAGTGGACTGAGTGCAGGTTAGAGAAATCAACAGTTCATTGTAAATTGCAATTTATTACCCACAGAGATCATCCCCACGTGCAAGCAGCGGTTAGTGCTCACTGCAGGAGCAGCTGTTAGGACACAGCGCCTCTGCAAATAGGCACAGATGTTTAATTAAGGAACCTCTGGTGTTTACAACACTCCTGGAGCTCAGGAAGAGACAAGAGCTGCTCTTCTTACCCTCCCAGCGCAGATGGAGCTGGGCAACACAGAGCGCTGTTCTGATAACTGTCTCCTCCAGAAAAATCGTGGCGTGGTTAAGAGTAATGTTTGCGCTAATTATAGCACGGCCCTTTCAGCTCTGTCATACATTTCCATGTAACCATTTGCTTCTTGCAAAATAGACACTCCTCCAGCAGTAGCAGAGCCCTGTTCTTCGGAATCTAGCGCTTTATCATGTTTTTAAACAAAACAGACTCTCTTATAAGGAGGACAGTGATAAAGGAGAAATATAATCATTGAGAATTATGAGAGTATTGTTTCCTCGTTCCCTATTGCAGATTGCTTGTGTGTATGACTCCCATTCTCTACCCTTCTGCAGAAAGCCTGCAAAATCAGATGCACCTTAAGGCTTAAATGATGCCGACTCTTGCAATTTTTATCACACGTCTTGTGATACTTGGTGGCTCTCTTACAGCCCTAACTCCTGGAGGCCTGTAATTAGGAAAGAATCTACACTTCTGTGGGTTTAAAGTAAGAATTGGCCACCAGGGTTGGGATGAAAAGCTTGACAGTGTGACCCTGCTGCACCCCAAATGCTCCAAAAACAAGAGGCAAATAAAATAACCCCCCAATAGCTCAGATTTTAAGCCAGTCTCCTGGTTTTTGGGGAGCCTGGCGCATGATTTTTGAACATGTGGGTGGCCATACTAAGTCCCTTGGTCATAGACACTCATACTGGCAGTGCTGAGGCCCTGCCCAGGTTGAGGCCTGTAGATGCAATATCCTAGAAATCGCAGAAATGGAAGAATGGAGGGGACCTCGAGGTCTTCTAGTCCAGTCCTCTGCACCGAGGCAGGGCTAAGTGTTATCTCTAGACCACGCCTGAGAAGATGTCCATTAACCTGTTCTTGAAAACCTTCATCGATGATATTCTACAACCTGCCTAGGCAATTTGGTCCCATGTTTAACCATCCTGACAGTCAGGAGGTTTTTCTCAATGTCCAACCTAAACCTCTCTTGCTGCAATTTAAGCCCATTGCTTCTTAGAACAATTTCCCCTGCTCCTCCCTGTGATACCCTTTTAGATACCTGAAAACAGCTATCCTGTCCCTTCTCAGTCTTCTCCTTTCCAAACTAAACAAGCCCAATTCCTTCAGCCTTGCATCAAAGGTCTTGTTCTCTAGACCTTTAATCATTTGTGTTGCTCTTTTCTGGACCTTCTCCAATTTCTCCATATCTTTCTTGAAATGTGGTGCCCAGAACTGGACACAATACTCCAATTGAGGCCTAACCAGCGCAGAGTAGAGCAGAAGAATGACTTCTCGTGTCTTGCTCACAACATTCCTGTTCATGCTTCCCAGATTCATGTTTGCTTTTTTGCAACAATGTCACACTGTTGACTCATATTTAGTTTGTGGTCCTCTATGACCCCCTAGATCCCTTTCTGCAGTACTCCTTCCTAGACAATCACTTCCCATTCTGTATGTATGAAACAGATTGTTCCTTCCTAAGTAGAGTACTTTGCATTTGTCCTAATTAAACTACATCCTGTTTACCTCACACCATTTCTCCAATTTGTCCAGATCATTTTGAATTTTGACCCTATCCTCCAAAGCAGTTGCAACCCCTCCCAGCTTGGTATCATCTGCAAACTTAATAAGCGTTCTTTCTATGCCAATATCTAAATTGTTGATGAAGATATTGAACAGAACCAGTCCCAAAACAGACCCCTCAGAACCCACTTGTTATGCCCTTCCAGCAGGATTGTGAACCGTTAATAACTACTCTCTGAGAACGGTTATCCAGCCAGTTATGCACCCACCTTATAGTAGCCCCATCGAAGTTGAATTACTTGTGTCTTTCTTACAACGCTCCTGCTAATACAACCCAAAATGAAGTTCGCTTTTTTTTTTCACCGCGTGACATTGTTGACTCATTTTTAGTTTGATCCACTATAAACCCCAGATATTCTGTGGTTCTCTTTCCTCGTCAGTCATTTTCTGTTTTGTGTTTGTGCGGTTGGTGATTCCATCATAAGTACTGAATAATACTTTGCCATTTGTCCGTGTTGTATTTCATCCTCTTTACTTCAGACTTTCTTCAGTTTGTCATGATCAGTTTGAAGTTTTAATCTTGCTAAGTGCTTGCCACCCCTCTCAGTTTGGTATTCTCTGCAGAAGCAAACTCTGCAGTTATCCAAAGCATGTTATGGCGAAATTGAATAGAATTGGACCCAGCATGGATCCATATGGGACTCAACTTTGTCCTCTTCCATCTTGACTGTGAATCATTGAAAACTATAATCCCAGAAGCATGTTTTTAAGTGGTATTTAGTGAGGCATAGGCCTTATGCATTGGTATTAGTGCGAACTATGTTTATACGTAGAAAGGAAGCGGAACGGAACAATTAGGCTGCGCTGGGTGTGGGGGGGGATTGCCAAAAATAGTTATTTCCCCCCCCCACCTACCCCAAAGTACTCCTACCCCAATTTTAAAATTTTCTTCACATTTTTACTTTCTCTCTATTGTGTCTGTTATAGTCTAGCATTTTTTTTAAAAGTGCAGGTGCCCATTTATCTATCCCTTAAGAATGCCCTGACTGGGGATAGATTTGTTGCCAGAGCCCAAGGTCAAAAAAAAAGAAAGAAAAAAGAATTTCAAATTCTAAGTGCCTGCTGTCCTCTATCAAAGTTAGACCGTAGCACTTTAAAATGCTGCATGGTGTGGCACTGTGTGTCCCCTCCATGGCACTTAGCCCAGCTATGGATTGATGAGCCTCCTATAGCCTTGAAGAGGCCCCTGGCTTTTAGCTCGTATAGCAGAGGCTCATACATGAAGCTTCAGAGGTTGTAGGTTCAATGCTGACCATCGGGATCGTGTGGGCAAGGCAAAATGCCCAAACCTCCTGAAAACCAGCATTTATAGGGCAGCAAATAGCAACTGACCCTGGATGAGAGTCATGGTCAAACTAAACGAATGGAGGAAGATGGTTTTGCGCTTTTAACCCAAGTGGTAGTGAGGCATTCAGTTCTCTCGCGCTCTGGTGGAAATAAGTTGTCAACCGAAAGAGGTCCACGGTCTGTTTCACCAGGTTGAGCTATTGATGCTCGGAAGCAAATGGAGGTGGCATCAGAGCCTGGTGCCATAGATACCCATTCCCTGGGTGCTCCAGGAAAAGAAAAAGGGTGTTTTGCACCCACCAGTAGTGTTCCCTGTAAGCTGGGTGCTTGGGTGGCCACCCAGATGAGATTCAAAGGCTGCCAAGTTGATTAGCAGAGCGCCCACAGCTGGCAGCCTCTGTTTCTATGGGTGGTGCACATCTGCACATGCCCCGGTGCTCAGAACATTTATTCTGAACACGGATGGAAAACATTAGAGGGAATGTTGCCCCCCAGCCACAATTGTTGGGCAGCTTGGGGAGGGGGTGGAGTAGGGGTGGGAAGAAGCAAAGCAAGGGTGGAGCACTGGGGGAGGGGGCAGAAGAAGACAGGGCCTTGGAGGAAGGGGCGGAGTGGGGCAGGGCCTCTGAGTGGAGATCCTCCTCCCCGCTCCACCCTGGGAAAACAAAAAGTTGTCATCTATGCTTGGTACCATTGCAGCAACATAATTTGAGGTTGTAGCTGGGATAGTTTGGCCATGTTGTTTGGCTCTTGCATGAAGTGTGCCGGGAAGTTGCAGAGGTGTTGCTAGTTCAGCTGGCGCATCTCCTCCCGCCGCTCCAGTTTTGTCACTGCCATGTGCGAATCGCGTCCTGGATGCTAAATCCATGTGTGGTGCCATCTCGTGCGTGCGTCTTGGCTCCCTAGCCAGGACTGAATAACAATGAGCCGCTGCTCACGTGTGCAGAGCAGCTGCTGTTCCGGTTTTGGGCCAGCGCTGTTAACGGTTTGGTGGGAGCTGGGATTAAGTGCTTGGCTCAGACAAGTCAACCGTGGATTGTACTAGGAAAAGAGTGGCAAGGGAGCAGTGAGAGGGGTGAGAGAGCCGAGATGTGGGAAGGGGCAGTATCCCATGCACTTACTGCGTTAGCTTGGGAGAAAACGGGTGAATAATGCAGCCAGATTTGCCACTTTCTTCTCTAAAAGCAGGGGTAGCTATTGAAAACTGTAAGGCGGGGGTGGTGAATCTCCGGGGTACCGGCCGCATGCAGTTCGTCAGGGTTAGCCACTGGTGGGCCGCCAGACGCTTTGTTTACCTGAGCGTCCTCAGGCACAGAGCCCCGCAGCTCCCATTGGCTGCGGTTTGCCGCTCCTGACCAATGGGAGCTGCAGGGCTCCATACCTGCGGACGCTCACATAAAAAAGCATCTGGTGGCCTACCAGCAGCTAACCCTGACAAAACGCATGCAGCCGTGCACCAGAGGTTCCCCGTGCCTGCCGTAAGGACAGACTCAGCCAGGTTCTCGTGAATCTCAGGGGCTAGATTGCTTGGTGATGGAGGGAGTAAGGGGGACTAGTAATGAAATAGAAACCTTTTGTCTCCAGGTAATTGACTTATTCTGGCCCAGGTCTCTCATCACGAGGCTTAGTCATGTCACTTGTTTATTCATAACCCTGGAAGCTGCTCAGATAACATGGTGGCGATGTGCAAAATAGAAGAGCCTGAACAGAACAGCCACCACTGCTGTGTGGCTGGCATTAAAATGAGCTTCACTGGTTCTTCTTAGAAAGTAGGGGAAGGAGGGCGGAGGAGGTCTCCTCCCACATGAGAACCTTGCTGGAAATCTCAGAGAAGGTAAGAATAAGATGGGAGGTTTAGGTTGGACATTTGGGGGAAAAACTTCCTAGCTGTCAGGGTGGTTAAACACTGGAATAAATTGCCGAGGGAGGTTGTGGAATCTCCATCACCGGAGATATTTAAGAGCAGGTTGGACAGACATCTATCAGGGATGGTCTAGACAGTATTTGGTCCTGCCATGAGGGCAGGGGACTGGACTTGATGACCTCTCAAGGTCCCTTCCAGTTCTACTGTTCTATGGGCACAGAAGCTAGCTCACGCTATCGCTTCTACCACTGCTCCCTTAACACTGGCACTGTGGGCCTTGTTTGAAAGGATGGCCGTTGTCTGGAGCACCCCGTAGTAGGAGCTTCTGGAGCAATCATAGCTTAGCAAGTTTCACATGTGCCGATGCCAGGGTGTGATTTGGTGCCACACATTAAACTTCATGGGTTGCTGTTCCTGTAAAAATACACTTTGTACAGTCTTCCTCTGTGTCTTTGAAACCGATGTGGTCGCCATACAGAGTCCAGCTAGACAACTGTGGCTGGAAACGAGGCAAGTTTTAACAATGAGGATAATTAACCATTGGAACAACTTGCCTAGGGATGGGGTAGATTCTATGTTCCAGGAAGTCTTTAAATAAAGACTGGGTGTATTTCTAAAGGACAAGCTCTAGCTTCGACAGGCGTTATGGGCTTGGCGCTAGGGATGTAAGTGACTAGTCGAGTAGTGACTTGACTAGTTGCTCCCCCCCCCATGTGGGGGGAGCTGGAGCCGGTGCGGGGGGAACCAGCTTAAAAGCTGGTTTCCCCCCAGCACTGTCTCCGCGGGGGCCAGGGGAGGCAGAAGCATATAGCGGAGGAACCAGGCACGGGCTGCGAATCAGCTGTCCCGGCTCGCGCCTGGTCTGACCCCCCCACCCCCCCCCAAGCCACTGCACTTCTGCCTTTCAGTGATTGAGCCTGGCGGCTCTTAATACATTTAAAAGGCAGAGCCGCAGTGGGGTTAGCTCCTGGAGCCAAGAGCTAACCCCGCTGTGGCTCTGCAGTTTCCCCCCCCCTTAGTTACTAATCCACTAGTCGATGGAAATCCCATCAACTAGTTGATTAAACGCAATTAACATCCCTACTTGGCACATGAACTACATGGTGAAAAATTGTGACCTATGCAGAGCAGATGATCACAAGCGTCCCTTCTGGCCTTAAAATCTATGTATCTCCGAGTTAGTTTTTCCAGGCTGTCAGGCTGATGCATTTTGCCAGCACAAAGGGGTTTGGGTTCTGTAGCTTGCTTTGCTCTTGTTAAGTGTGTCAGCCGTAGCCCAGTGTAAGATGTTCAGTATCAAATTTAATTCCTTTCTGGTCCAGATTCTTTGACTTTACCTTGTATTAGACTAAGGAAGAGGAGTGTGGTAACCAAGTGTGTGTGATTTTTTTTTTGGCACAGAACAGATTGTACATGTGTCAGAGGCCAAAAGAAATATGTTTTCTGATTCATACTGTCAGCAGGCTGCTGTGCAGCCTTTACACAAAGTGCACTATATGTAATGTAGAGCTGCAGTGCCCAGTTTTAGATTGCATCAGGGTTGGACTGGGCCCCGCTGGTGATCCAGTCCTTTTCCCTGGTAAAAGTGCTCTTGTGTGTGTGTGTGTGTGTGTGTGTGAGATAAACGTCTAGCCCTTAGATTATTTCAGCAAATATGTGTCATATAAGCCCAGGCAGCAATGTTTGCCTGAGCCATCTGGAAAACTTGCTTCAAAAGAGATGACTGCTTCATTGATCTCAGCGGGGCATTGACTCTGAAGCCTAATGATTGCAGTGTAAATCTAAACATTGTCTCTTTCGTTGCTAACCAAGGTATGCAAGCAAAAAAGGGATGCTTTTAGTGTGAAGATTTGCATGGTTTAGTATAAGAGGCAACACCTTATGGCATCATTTAGTGGTTCTTTGGTGTTGGACAGAGCCTGGGAGAATACCACTGTTTTCCCCCCTCCTCCCCCAAGTCTGATGCCTGGCTGAAATGGAACCAATTCCTGCCTGAAGTCGAGAACTCAGTCCCTGCATGTGGATGTAGCTAATCTCTGCTCGACCTGATTGTCTGCCTCTGACAACCCCAGATGAAGGGTGTGATCCTGGTGTTGGGAGTTTTCCCCAAGCAAGGCCTACTCGGGCTGGGCCCCAGTGGCATTTTCCTTTTTAAGAACAACATTGAAGCCTGAACAGACAGGAATTCACTGGCATTTTGAAAAACAGGAAGGCCGGGCAGGGGGACAATACAGCTGGATCCAGCTGACTGCTGCAACAGGACCGGCCGTGAATACTGGCCTTTCCGTTGAAAACCTGAGCACCGCGGGGAGCGGCTTTGCTGCGAATGAAGCCTGGCCCTGTACCAGTTTGGAAAATGAAATGGTGCATCTCGGAGAGGAAGGGGGAAAAACTGCTGGAGAAAGCTAGGGGAAGGGAAGCAGCCAATGGCGTGCAGGGCTGATCCATTTTCAGGGCAGCCTTTGAATGCAAGCGTGGGGGAGGGAAACGCTTCTTGAATTTTTACATAGAGCCACCTCCTGGGGTGTAACTTTCCACCTAAGGAGACTCTGATTTGGGATGTAAATATCTGCTAAAATAGTTAACCGGTTAAACTATTACAATTCTATTGTTTAACTGGTTAACTGTTTGCAGGCCAGCAGACGGCAACTGGGGCTGGGATCTCGCCCAGGATGCTCCAGCATGGTCGGGGATGGATTTCCACCCGCCCGGGCCACTCGGCTGTGGCCAGGGATGGGGTCCCGATGCAGACACAATCCTGCCTGCCACTGTGACATTGCCGGGGTCCAGCTAGGACTGTTCCGGCCTGGCACGGCTGGCCATCCAGCCATTTATCCAGTAAATATTCCGGTGAGCATCAGGCTTATCAGAATATTTAACCTTTTGCATCCTGAACTCTGTTACAGCTATTGAGAGCTGGGGCAAATACCAGTTTCAAAGTCAAAGGGGTTCCTGTCTTATGTAGTTGCCCCTTCTTCCCAATGTTACGGGCTGATTTCTTCCACTGTGCTCTGGTTGAGTTTTGGACACTCCCTCCCTAAGGGGCTCATGGGAAATTGCCTCATCGTGGTATTTTCATGGCAACGTGAATTCAGATTTCCATTTCAAACCGGCAAATGAGAAGACCAGTGTTTGAGAAGAGGCAATTCAGACAAAACACGGGATGGTCATGATGAGTCCAACCTGTGTTACAAAAACTTTCCGGCTGGAGCAGAAGAAACCTTGCAAGGACTCCGGGTCCTTTGTAGCAGCTCAGGTTCTCAGCACGGACTCGGCGCCCTCGTGTCTCTTTCCCAGGATTGAGCTTTCCGTTTGTATCCCAGAATCCCTATGCAAGCCTCCCACAGTCAGGTGCAAACTGGCTTCTTAATCCGAGCCCCTTCAGTGAGGTGCATCCTGTAAGGAGGAAGGAAGTGCCTACTGAAGGAGAACGGGTGAATATGCTCAGACAGGCAGTGTGTATGAGTGTGCAGAGCACACTGGGCTAGCAGGAGGGCTGGTAGAATTCAGTTTTAATGTTGTTATCATTTCAATGTTTGTAGTTTTTCCCCTATTTTTATCTCTTTCAACTTTCACAGTTGCAGGAGATTCTGGGTGGAGAGCAACATGACAGCTGATATTCAAGTTAAGAAACCACAAATTGTCAACCTCAATATTTACAAAGTAAAAACCCTTCAATCAAACTCCAGTCGACTCTTAAGCAGCATTTTTCTTACTTCCATCCTCTGTACATTTTTATCATCTTCTCATAGGGAGAGCTTCTTGTATTGTGTTGATGTATCATTGTGGGCTTGGGATTGTGTGTAATTTGGGGGAGTCTCTCCATTGCCCCTGCAGGGATGAAGAATAGTGGGGTGTAATTAGGCAAATTCAGTCAGGCTGTTACCCCTCCAGGGGGTACTGGCCCCAGAGAAGCTTGCATAGACTGGTACAAAGAACGTAAGAATGGCCCTATTGGGTCAGACCAAAGGTCCATCTAGCCCAGCATTCTGTCTGCCGACAGTGGCCAATGCCAGGTGCCCCAGAGGGAGTGAACAGAACAGGGAATCATCAAGGGATCCATCCCCTGTCACCCATTCCCAGCTTCTGACAAACAGAGGCTCAGGACACCATCCCTGCCCATCCTGGCTAATGGCCGTGGATGGACCTCTCCTCCATAAACACATCTAGCTATTTTTTTAGCTCTGTTAGGGTACGTCTACACAGCAGCGTTATTTGGGAAGAACTGACGTTATTCCAAAATAACAAAGAGCACGTCTGCACTGCGAGCCATTATTTCGACATAATGGCAAGCTGGAGGACTTCTTGCTCCGACTCCTGTAACCTTCGTTTCACAAGGAATAAGGGAAGTCGAAGGAAGAGTGTTCTTCCTTCAACTTCCTGCAGTGTAGACAGCACCAAAAGCCAAATTAAGCTATTTTGTCTTCAGCTGCACAATTGACGTAGCTGAAGTTGCGTCGCTTAATTCAATTTTAGTCCTGCTGTGTAGACGTACCCCTTAAAGTCCTGGCCTTCGCAACATCCTTTGGCGCAAACTGGATACTCTAGGGACAAAGACAAAGAAAGGACTTCTGGCTAAATAGGCTTATGTTTCAAGTGACTTAGGGCCTGCTGTCTGATCCAGTAAATGGGCAGGACCCTCGGTCCATTTGGGTGGGGGGTGTCCCAATCTTCGGGGGAAGTCTGGAATGAGTCGAGTCCTTTTGAGAGTTTGGGGAGGTATGTGTGGGGGGTGAGTGATCTCTGGTAAGCTCATCAGCATGTGTGTAGGTTCTTTTAGTGTGTGTAATGTTTTCCTGTAGTGATTTTTACTTGTAAGGCCGAATGCGCTTGCTTAGAAAGAGCTATGTGATAACTAGAAACCCTGGGCCATGACAGCTGTGTCTCGTCTCTGAAGAGAAAGCAAAGCGGAGAGGCAGGCCCATTCAGGCGGTCTGGCCTGCTTGGAATATCACCGTGTAGTCAGGGATCTGTGCAGCCTGGGAAAAACCCCCGTCAGGAGTGGGAGAGACACAAGTCTCTACCCAAGTGCGGTGACCGTTGAGGAAGCAGGAGCTCAGAGTGGGTGCCCTTGCTGGACTGCGGAGGAGGAGATACAGATAGTCCCCGACTTATGAACGAGTTACGTACCAAACACTTGGTCGTAACTCGATCTGTTCGTAAGCCGGACTCCATTCATTTAAATGTGGCCGCACTGTTCGTAAGCGCGGATCACGTGTTCGTAACTCGGGGACCAGCTGTAATGCGCTTAATGAGAGTTTGGTCGTAAGTACGAATGGTCGTAAGTCAATGTGTTCGTAACTCGGGGACCACCTGTACATGTGCAGTTGGCCTTGAACTGTTGTGTCCACACTGGTGTTGCCCTCGTGTGTGTGCTGCTAAGTCTTATGGGAGTGCTGCTCACGGTTCTTAGCGCTGCGGTGTGCGGAGCCCCTCTAGGAATTCTTTCCCATGGAATAAGGAGAGACTTGCCTGTCCTTCTAGGGCACATGGGAAGGCATTGGAGGACTCGCAGCAGGCGAGTGGTACTCGCTTGTGTCCGCACTATAGGGCGGTCGTGTTAGCACAACTTGTCAGAGGCTAACTCAAGGTTTAGTCTGCAGCTTCTCTTGGGTCCACAATGAGAGTTAAAAGCACCACCGCACATAGGGGCTTTGTGCATGGACAGGACTTGGGGTCAGAGTGACATCCGAATGAACTCGGCAGTGAAGACAAACCCATGAGTGGCAAACTCAAGTACAGCCCAAAGCCAGGCAAGTCCGTGTTGAGGTAGGGAGTAGGATTGTGAACGGGTCATTGGTTAACTGGTAAGTATCCCGAGAGCAGCCCTCCGCCCGCGGGGCTGGGAGTCAGCAGCCTCGCGCATGGGGGCGGGCTGCTGGCCCTGGCGGGTAGGGGGCCACTCCTGCCCAGCAGGCTGGAATGCCCCTCCTCCCGTTTAATCATTAATTAAAGGATTTTACTTACCTAGTAAGGAGTCATCCCAGACTAAACTTAAGCCATGGACTTCTCCAAGCACCAAGCTTTGGGGTCCGTGTTCTTGGACAGAGTTACTGATCAGCTTGTCAAGGACATGGCGCAGGTGACAGCTACGGTAGGACGAGAAGAGAGCCCTTTCGCCCTGAAAAAAGGGATTTGATTCTTTCTTCTACCCACAGGGAGGCTGGACTTGGGGGACCCCATTGGCTTACTGAGCCTGTAAGCTCTTTGGGGCAGGGACTGTTTCTTTACTCTCTATTTGTACAGCACATGGCATGGCAGACGCAGCCTCGGGGAGTTACTGCGTGGCAAATAATCACCCTGTCTGCTCGTGGATGGGATACGCTGGCCAGAGGTGTGACTTAGGCCCCATTCCTAGGAGGGTGCCCCTTCCGATGCCCCCTCCAAAGTGAATCTTGCCTGTTATGAAGGTGGCACTAGACACTCATCATCTTCATGCTCGCTCGTTGCTGCATCGTTAGCTAGCGCTCTAGTGTCCTTTGTCTTGTTGCCCTGGGAGGCGTGCTGTCCTAGTTCGGCAAGATGTCACGATGCCAATTAAACGTCCGCAGAGTTGCTATTACCCTTCTGAGCAGGCTCCATCTATTCCCAGAATAAACCCTAATGCTACCAAGGCAGCGCTAACTGCAACTTTCAGACTGATGTGTATCCCTTTGAACCAGACAGATGCGGTATGGCCATCGGCCACTTTCAGTGGCAAGGCAGCCCCTGTATCGATCTGAAGTCATTTCCTTTCCAGAGCTTCCCATGTGACCCTTAATCTGGCGTGGTTTTAAAAAAAAGTGATGCAACCGCCCACGCTCCTGAAGTTTCTCGGCAACAATCGAGTTCTATATTTAGCGCCAAGCGACACGTTGGTGAAATAAACCCACGTTCAACAGAACACGAGCCTTCCATTGTGAATTGCTCCTCCCAACTGTGTGTGTGTGGGGGGGGGGGGGGGGGGGAATAGCAGAATCCTAATTGTCAAACAGGCCAGGAACGAGAATGGATGGAGGGAAAAGGCTGGTCTTCGCTTGGCTCCGGTGCTAACGAGTTTCAGGAAGACAGCTTCCATAGTCTGATTACATTGCTCTAGCTGTGCATATGCACGGCATGTTGGGTTGGTTTTTTTAGCAGTTGCGGGGCGTTTCACACATGCATCCGCAATGGGCTAGCATTTGTGAATGCAGCTGACGAGCTGAAAAAGCTGCGATACCTTCTGAATCTCACATTCTTGGTTGCCCTTTCGAGAGGTGGCAGAAAGCAAACCCAGGAATGCTAGATTCCGAAGAAGGCTGCCTGACAGATGGGAGACTTTGGGAGCCAGGAAACATCAGAGACTGTTATGTGCCAGACGCTGTGTGTGCATGGAACTTTTGGAGTCACTTGTACCGAGGAGCGGTGCATGTATCTGCCTGTTCCTGGCTGAGTGGGTTTCCTATGAATCCAAACTCACTGGAGGGTGATCAGTGCAGCATCCTGACCCCAGTTTAGCCAATACCTCTCCCTTCAAAGCTTTTACCCTGGGGGAAGGTGACTGTTACTGGTGTTACTTGTTCAGGAGTCCTGGGATATCAAGGCCCCAAACCCATCTGACTCCGGATTCTCCAGAGTCTATGAACTAATAGCAAAACTCCACTGGAAGGGTTTGAAGCTACCAGTGTCCCAGGGTGGAAGACCGGGGTTATCGGGGACGAGGGACATGCAGAAAAGCGCCTGATTGTTTTCACAAGATGTTTTCTCTGTGATGCTTTTCTTATGAATTAATATGGAGCTTTATGAGCGCTGACTGGCGCCTCTCTCCTTGCTCCGTAGAGACAGAGGGATGGCTGGGGTCTCACAGGGACCTGTGGGAGGTTGGAGCCTAGCTCCCTAGTCCGGAGGGAGAGGCGTGTGTGAGGTCCCTTCCTCCCCGAGCAAGGTGACAGCCTGAACCTAGGCAAGGGAAGGAGGGCAGAAATGCAGTTAACGCCATTAGCATGGGACTTGAAAGTCTTGAGTTCGAGTCCCTGTTCTGCCTGTGTAACCGGGATGGGGAAGGGACAGCAAATCGCTTATTCTCCGGGCTTATGTTCCCCCAGCTGTAAATGGCACCTCCACAGGAATTGTGGGAGTAAACCCTTCAAAGACCGTCAGGCACTCAGGCGCTGTGTCAGATACCCGGCATGTATAACCATTGGCCGTTACTTTTTGGGTGCCTGACTTCCACATGCACCGGACCCCAAGTCAGATCCAGCAAAGAGGGGTGAGGTGAAAAGCCGAATTCCCCTCAGGCGTCGCGCTATGGCCAGTTATGTGGCATTGCACCTCCTGAGCAATTTATCTTGAAATGAGCTGTCGTCTTGGCTCAGTCCTGTGAGTAAACAAGTTTATTCCCCTTTTAATTGGGTTTTTGAAGGCGCCGGCAAGTGTCAAGTTTACAGGAAGGGAGGTGCACACCGTCACAGTGGCTGTTCATTGTGGTTGTGTGAGCGGTGTCGTTCACTAACCTGTTAGGTAGTCTGGTGTTGTTTTAATATAAAGGAAACCGAGGCTGGCTAGTGGCTCAGGAGACAGACATTGCGACTTGCTAGACAGGCATTAAATGGACAGTAGTGCCTGGTGGTAGATAACAGGCCAGACATGTTTTGGTCCATCATTCAGGCCAATTTGTGTCCGCACAAGTAATTCATAAGAGAATTATTGATTCTACACTTCCCACTGTGAATAATTATTCAAATTGCCGTGTATATAATCCAGCCACTGGGTGTGATTTAATGATGCATTCAGTGTATCAAAAACTATGGGCATTGGGGTGAATTTCACTGGTGTAAACTATTGGCAAACAAATCAAATTTAGCTTGTGGGTACATGAGATGGAACAATGATAGTTCCTGGAAAAACAGCACAATGAGCAGGTTCTGCATCCTGGACTGTAGTTCAAACAGGCGTTATAAGCTTGATACATAAGAACGGCCAACCTGGGTCCGACCAAAGGTCCATCGAGCCCAGTGTCCTGTCTTCCGACAGTGGCCGATGCCAGGTGCCCCAGGGAGAGTGAACAGAACAGGGAATCTGGTGATCTACCCCCAGTCGCCCATTCCCAGCTTCTGGCAAACAGCTACAGAAGTTGCTAGGAGAGGTTTGGGGCCTGCATGAAGCTGGAGATCCAGCTAAAGAATTATAATCTGGGCATAGTACATCTAGCCATGAGTTTCCCGCCAGCCCACGCTGCACTGCTCCGTTCTCTTCCGTGGCGTTCCATCCGGGATGCATTTCCATCAAGTTTACCTCAACAACGCTGAGCAATGGGGAAACCTGGAAGCTCTTAGACGTGGTTCTGTTGCATTTGTCCCAGAGACTTCCCTGAGGGGTTCCAGCTGCTTCTGCCAGTCTGCTGTGCAGGGCCAAACTCAGAAGGTGGACGAGGCGGTTAGAAAGGTAGGGCAGTGGGTTGGGGTAGTTTCTACCCCATTTAGGACCTTACTTTAGCAGCCAGAGGGGTGCAGAAGGGCCAAGTCTTGTCCTAGCTAAGAATCAGGCCCAATTTACCTTCTAGTACTTAAAAACTGAGAACCCAAAAAAGGGAAATTTTTGAAACTCATCCCCCAAGGAAAGCCCTGTAGGACTTAGGCAAGAGGGTCGCTTCTTCCATAGGAGCCGGCTTCCTCTCTAGCTGGGGGTGCTTGACCCCCCCCCCCATAAAAACTCTGCCCCAGGGCCTGCCCCCACTCCACCTCTTCCCCGAAGCCCCCTTTGCTCCGTCCCCACTCCACCCCCATTCCATCCCTTCCCCCAGCCTCCCACCCCTGCCCTGTCTCTTTCCTGCCTCTCCCTCCCACCCTGGGTGCACCCCATTCCCCGCTTCTCCCTCTCCCTTCTGGAGCTTGAATCAGCTGTTTGCAGCACTCCGGAAGCGCTGGGATGGCAGGGGAGGAATTGGTAAGCGGGGTCACCTTCAGGCAAGAGGTGCCGGGGGGAGGAAGCTCGACTGCAGGCTGGGGTTCAGCACCCGCTGATTTTTTTTTATTTTTTTTTTCCTCCCCATGAGCACGTCCGCCCCAGAACACCCATGGGGTCAGCCAGCCCCTCTGGTCACTTCATTGCATGACATCTGATTTGGATGCTTGACCCCTTGGCTGGCCTTGCGTACCTGGGACACACTCCTGCCGTGGCTCTTGCAGGCCGAAGGCACAAACCGAGGGTGCAGCTGCACTTGAGGCGTGACCTACGTAGTGCTAATTGGAGAAGTGTGACTGCCGAGACATTAACAGCTGCTTGTCGGCGGTCGGTTTATTTCCCCAACTATAACGCACGTGCAGCTTTTTAACTGTAGTAGTGTCATTCCCACAGCGTGTCATGCACCAGGCTAACCGGCCACAGACTAGATCTGTCACTCAGAAAGGTGGCTGTGTGCAGAGCCCCATCCTGCAAATCCTTACGTGTGTAACGTTCTTGGCGTGCGTGTTCCCCACGATTACTAGTACAGGTTGGACCCCCCTCGTCTGGCATTGTTGAGACCTAGCTGTCCCGAGCTAGAGAATTTGCCCGACCTGGGGAAAGGCTCCTGCCACTGGCCCCAGGCCCGTCACCTGCTGCTGGCAGGCTGCCCCAGCAGGCAACCCTGCCTCGCCCTCCCCGCCCACCTGGCCGGGCTGCTTGCCCCAGGTACTGCTGGATCCGGCCCTGGCCCTGGCTCTGCGCAGTTGGGGGAAGCCGTGGGGCTCCGGCCTCTGCCCTGCGTTCCTGGGGGTTGCCGCGGGGACTCCAGCCTACTTTGCCACGGAGCTCTGACCTCAGCCCCATGCTCCTGGGGGCTCTGACCTCAGCCCCATGCTCCTGGGGGCTGCTGCAGGGCTCCGACCCCGGTCTTGAGCTGCCCCCAGCCGGGCTGTGAACTCTGATGCCCTGCCTGGCTGGCCCTCCTGGTCTTAGGCTCCCAGGCTCTCTGGTCCAGGAGCATCCGTGGTCCTGCAAGACCACGGATGTTGCTGGACCAGAGAGTGCTGCATTTTAGAGGTACTAATATCCTGCGTCCCTCCCGCCATGAGAGGTGGTCATGCCGACTCATGGGGCGGAAGAACAGGCACAGCTCTCCTCTGTCTCGGCAGCCAGGGTCTGTGCGGTCCCTTCCTCCGGGAGTTGGGAACTTCCACAGGTTTCGGACCTGCCATTGGATCCGTTTGATTTCAGCTGGCCACCATGCTGGGGCCGGGGTCTGCCTAGTGGGATCCAGTAGAAGAAGAGCAAAGATCTGCCAGTTTGCCAGGTTTCAGCCAGGCTTTCATATCAGATATCTGAATGCTTTTTATTTTGTGGGGTTTCAGCCATTGGCTAGTCTTGTAGAGACACAGCTAGGCTGGTGCTGGTGAGATGCTCGTCCCATAAAAAATGAAATGCAATATATAATTGTGTCTCGTGCTTTATTCTCAAATGAGCCAGTTTATAATTGACATCGAGTATTTCCCTCCTTCCCTGGCTAATGCTTAAAGATAAAGGCCTATAAGGAGAATCATTCCTTCCTCCTTGGATCCTTATCCTCTGTAGGCATGCTGACTGTTGCTGTGAATGCATCCCAGCGCTGTGAAAAGACTAATCAAGATAGTGGTAGAGAGAGAAAATTTCTCTTAAAGCAGGAATAGAGAGAGGGAAAATAGCAACACATATGTTTTGTCTTTTTGGGGGTGGGGGAAGGATCTAAGGCCCAGTAGGATTTGTTTTCTAAAAATGCCACTAGACCGTGGTATTTAAACCCTCCCCTTGCACCCAAAAGTACAGCTGACTTGAGTGATTTTCTTAGCTGTTGTTCAGAAGAGTGCAGTTAGCAAACGGCATCAATGTGCTTTTGGCTTTAATCATGTGTAGTAGTGGTAACTGTCTAGGTAAAGAAATGTCTGCAACAGCTGTTTACGATGTTTCGTTTCAGTACAATTAGAGGGGAAAAATTGTTATGTAAAAAGACTGAAGATGGGGGAGAACAGAGGCAGCAACGTGGGGTGGAGGGGTGAGCAGGCCACAGACAGTTCTCATGGGGAGCTGATCTTTTAAGCTGGCTCCCCGTGAGCATCGGCTCCCGCCTGCCCCCCTGTGTGTAAACGTGTAACCATTGAAATTGACACACATACGCATTTTAACGTCCCTACGCCATTCGTTTCAACCTTGCTGGTGGAAAGCACTCCTGCGTCGCCCCAAGTGCATTGGAGCTGTGTATTTAATGGGTCACTGAACCCCAGCCTGCAATTCCTTGATGCTATGTGAAAGCCATGATCCTAGAATGAACTAATTGTGCATGTTTAGAATGTTAGAAAATAGCAAGTGATATATTGCTTATTAGCAAGATACATAACTTTTTGTCTTGATTTGTGTCAAGCTGCAGTAATATGGTAGATGGAATTAAAATACACGCAACTGCATATCGTCTTTGTTAAGCAAACCTGTACCCATGGTGCAGCCTCTAAGTTTCCACAGGATCGAGCTCTTAATGCATCTTTTTTTTTTAACCATATTTATAAAGCTTGACCCCAAGTTTTGATGTTTTCCCCCTGATTCTTTCTTTATATAGAAAAGCAACAATTATTTTTTATTTTTTCATTATTTTTAAAAAGAGAAAGTAAAAAAATCCAATTTAAATAAGCATCCAATTTTAATATTTTTCCAAAAAGTAATTGGAAAAAAAACCCCTGGAACTACCATAGGCTTTTATGTACTTCCACTGGGTTATTATAAATTACTGCGTGTGGGCTTAGAAGAAATTGTTGTTGTTAAATGTGTGGGGAAAAAAATACTTTGCACTTAGTTACCTAAGGTACGGTTGGTTGGTTTTTATCATTAGATAAAGAAAGTATCTTTGAATGCACAAGATACATGTAATGAAATGGTTAACATAAGCATGTTTAGATTATTGTATAGATTTTAGTTTGCTATATAAATTCTTGTTTAAGATCTCATCAGTCTGTAACGAGGACTGTTACAGCATGTAGACCTACCTACATTTTGTATGAAATGGAGCTGGGCATTTGACTGGTTCAAAAATAATTAGCCAGCTGATGGGTCAAATATTGGACAAATAATGTTGACGGTGGTTAAATATTTGTAAAGCGCTATTGATTAAATCAGTAACAACCGTAATAAAAAAGACCTGACGTCTTCAACAGGCTTAGCCTAAGGATAAATACTTACACTTAATTACAAAAAAAACAAGTAACTGATTTATTTTAACACAGCAAATTTCAAAACACAATGAAAATGAAAGCTCTAAAAACCGAAAGGATGACGATTATTGCCTTTTTTCTCAATGTTAGGTTAGCAATTAAACGTAAGCGTTATAGTCAAGATGAAAAATGAAATAGGAATAAAACACATTGCAATTCTAGAAGAAAAAAGTCATTTCTAAATGAACGGATGCTAGGGAGATCGCTTCCACAAGCAGCTAAATGGCTGTGCATCTAGTCTCTTTGTGTTTGAGGTGTACTGACTGTGAACCCTTCTCTCCTTCGCTTACTCTCTTCTGCATTTAATTTCTGTGTGTTTGGCTAGTCAGTTTAGGTTCTATACTCTACAGAACAGTGCCTTTCAGCTTGTTTTAGCCTTGTAAACCACCGTGTGTGTTGCTGGCCCTGGTGTCTAAATACAGATCTACAGACAATGTGGGTTCTGGAAGGTGTCAGCCAATCGTTTTGCACAACTTTCAGTTAGCTCACCTTTCCCCCACTTTCCGTGAAGTGAAGTGACTGAAGGAGATAGTTCAGTAGACTTGCTGACAGCACCATGATGCAGTCAAAAAAGCGAGGCCGACACCTACACCGAGGCATTTTTCCTGGAGTATCTGGGAATATTGACCATGGACAACTAATAGGCAGACAATTGACTGGTCAGTGAAGAGACTTGATAAGATGGTGCAGCACGGATGAAATCTCTCTGGGGATCTGGGTTGGTGTCGGAAGCAAAAGAACTTGCCCTTCAGGAGCATTTCACCCCATTCCCAACCGGCAGCACCGGTCAGCACAGGCGAGGTTGTGCCTGAGGAAGGGTCTAGGAGAGGCCTAGCCAGGGTTGCGGTTTACCATTCGGGGTGCTGATGGAGCTGTCTAAGGGTGTCTGGACAATCGAACAGTGCTGCCAAACTCACTTTTTAGGAATTATGAGATTCACACAATCTTGTATGGGGGGGGAGGGGAAATCACGGCTCAATGAAAAGTCAAAATAGCTGATTTGAAAGCGCAAATGTTGAGCAAAGACTTGTTAGTGGATTGAAAAGCCTTGAAACCTTCTCTGCTTCCTCTTCCCTCCCCCCCGGTCCCCACATGGGTTTCATGCTCCTGTTTGATGCACAGTCAGTGGAACTGAAATGTGTCAGAGGAGCTCATGGTATGGTCCTGAATGTGGCCCGATAGTATGTTGTCTGACCTCTGTTGCCTGCAGGAGTGAATGAATGGCTATTCCATGAATAGGCTTTGAGTACGAGAGTAGAGTTTTGGGTGCTATTCCATGGCCAGACTAAGACTGGGATGGAAGGGCACCTCTCCCTACAAAAGAAACCGAAGAAATGATCATCAAAACCTGGGTCCGCACAACCCCCACGCTGCGCTAAGCTTAGGTGTCCAAGAGCAGGCAGGGCCTGATGTGCATAAGGTACCCACTCTACACAAGGATGCCCAGGGACCATGTTCAGGGATACTGTTCTTACAGGCTTGCACCATAATCCCTGAGGGTGTCTACACAGCAAAGTTATTTTGGAGTAATGGCCATTATTCCAACATAATAATGCAAGCGTCTACACAGCAATTCCATAATTTTGAAATTTCGGCTTATTCCGACTTCTGTAAACCTTATTCTACGAAGAATAATGCCTATTCCAAAACAGCTATTTTGAAATAAGGTGTGTGTAGACGCTCCACTGCTGCTATTTCGAAATAGCCCCTCACCAGGGCCATTCTAAGTTATTCCTCCGGGGGCTCTAAATCGAGATAGCACTTCTACATTAGGGAAGCCTGTCTTGGACTAATTTTGAGGCTTCCCTGCAGTGTAGACGTGCTATTTCGAAATAAGCTATTTCAGAATCACTATTCCGGATTAGCTTATTCCAAAATAACTGTGCAGTGTAGACGTAACCCTGTGAGCATATGATGGGGCAAGAGGCTGGCCAGGAAGGTAGATGGTCCCTCTGGCACCATTCCAGTGATGAGTCATGGGAGAAAGAAATGGGGTGTCATCCGGCCAGCTGACAAGAATGTTCTCTTGTGACCAAGCCTGTTTCTGTTGAGAGAGCAGAATTCCATGGTGGCCTGCTGCCAGTCTGGGTGGCAGATTCAGTGTTGCCCGAGAGGCAGTGCTGCGCAGTTAACTCAACGGCCTGGCAGCCTGTATGACTGCCCCTCCATTGCATGAGCTCCAAATTGTACGGGAGGGTCAGTGATTCCTTGGGCCAGGGTTGAGCCCCGGCACCTCTGGGCCCGGCAGCTCGTCGCCCCGGCACCGCTGGGTTTGCATCCGTTACAAATGAGCCCCGGCACCACTGTGGTTACAAATGAAACTCTCAGCGTCGTGGTGGGCGAGGAGTCGCCGAGAGTCTCGCTGTCCGTGGGTCACAGGAGGCTGCAAACCATGGGCCCCAGCTGGCTGTGTGTCGCCTGCCTCTTCAATCACTCCACTCCCGATAAATCGAGCCTGATAGGCTGGCCCCCGGGGAGCAGCCGGGGCGGTTGTAAAACGCGGCCGTCTCCCGAGGACGCAGGCGCCGCGTTACGAGCGTGGCGCGGAAAAGGGATGCGTCGCGGCAGGGCGGGGAAAGGCTGCGTGACCAGGGAAGGAGGCCGCACCTGTCTGCGACACGAGAGGCCAAGCTGAGAGAGGGCTCTGTGGCGTTGCCGTAGCAGCATCACGCAGGCCCCTGGAATCCCGGCCAGAGCTCTGCACCTACCCTTCGGAAAGCAGCTCTGCCTGGCCGTTTTCTGAGCCGCCCCAGGCGCGTGCCCAGCTCGGCAGCTGAGGCCCGGTGTCTGGGGGCAGTAGGGTTAGGAAGGGGGGCCGGGAGTCAGGGTAGCACAGTCTGTCATTGCCCGTCCGCCCCGAAGTCAGGACCCACCTAAATTTCCTTTCCTAGCTACGCCGCTGGTGGGGAATCCTGGGAGGGGGTCATGAGCACAGCTTGGGCCGGCCGGGATGGGCAAAGAGTCCGTAGGGGCGTGCACATGGCTGACAGGGCAGTCCAGTCTGGATCTGTGCTTCAGCCTGCGATGGCCAGCGGCTGCACCATCGTAAACCCCGGGTGTAGGCAAAGAGCGCGGTCGTATTGCACCAGCTGATTGGAGGCCTGTTTGACACCAGCATTAGTTCCCCCCCCTCCCATGCACATCCTGGTTTTCTGTGCCTGTGCTTGGACTTGGCACCGGGGCAACGACGCTGGTTGCTGGCCACTGGCGGCTGAATTGGGGCCAATGCTAACTACGGAGCCGCCCTTCCAGGCGCTTCGCGTGGCTGAAAGTGACGTGTCCTCATTTGTGCCCCAGGCCTGTGAGATTTGCAGCACCAGGCAGTGCCCCGTCCTTCTAATTGCATTAGGAAAGGCCCAGGGTGCACCGCCTGCCACCTTAACCTGCTTCTGCTGTCAACGAGGAAGAACACCGCCGGGGGGCCCAGAAGTGAAATTTAATTGACATAATATGGGTCACCCCACCTACCGAGAATTAGCAGGGAGGCATGTGTGAGCAACCTACTTCTCTTCTCCGAGCCCTCCCCAAATCAGCTTGCTGCACCAGGATTTTACAAAGGGAGGTAACTTTTTAAAGAAAATAGAGAAGGTAGATCTGGGAGTAGCTTGAGACAAACGTGCCCTGTTCTGGGCCTTCTAACTCTTCCAGCATCTGAAGCCCCAGGGTGTAAGGAAAATCCAGAAGTCCGTGCCCCTTTTAACCGTGTTTTAGGAAAGCCTAAATGTGAACTTCACGTGGCATTAATAGTGCCTCTTGGATCTCCTAGAACACCACAGCAGACATGACCTTAAGGGATGTCTATGCTGCAGAGAGAGTCCGGGCTCAAGGCTAACTCCCTTTGCGTCTACACTGCAGCTGTGCTCACCCAGGTCTCAGGATCCTGCTGAGCTAGAATCAAGCCAGGACCCAGAGTCTGAGCCCTATTGCTGCTTGGTGTGTATGCAGCCTAATTCCAGTCCTGGGAGACATCTGGGGGTTCTGTGGGACAACTTCCTTAGTCTCCATCTGCAATCCACTCTATTGAAAACCGTAGCCACCCTGTGCCCCCTTGGCAAACAGCAGCAGGTCACGTCAGTGCTCACCCAGCAATCCCCTCTGGTCTCTGGTGAGCAAGCAGGCGCTCCGGGTTTGCAATGGACAGGGACCTGGTCAAGCCTTTTGCAAAGCCTGAGAACGGGCCGGGAGTAGGGATGTCAACGTGTATTCGACTACACGAATAACCAATTGGCCTAAGGTGATCGGTTAATCTTATCAACGACACGCACTCTTCCCCCAACCCTTGTTGCCTCTGTATCAGAGGCAGCAAGAGGGGGGAGGTGGGAGCTGGTGTCCACGGGGAGCCAGATTTTAAGCCGGTTCCCCATGAGCACCGGATCCCATGGAGCTAGCTGCCTGTCCCCTCCCCAGCCCCGCACCTCTGATAGTGGCCACATTCTGGCAGGGGGAGGAGCACTAGGGACTCTGTGGGTTCAGCTTCGAGCCTGGATTAGAAAGTTCTTACCCATTGGTTACAAGACAGTGTGGACGCTTGAGCCTAGGTTCCCTAACAGGGGTGAGCTGCCTCAAGTCTCCCTAGCCCTGGACTTACGTTGCAGTGTAGACGTACCCTTAGACGTCTCCTTTCTCCTGCTGCATTTCGTCTTACTTTCTCTTCTAGGGGCAGCTGCGGGCATGGATCCCAATCCACTCTGCTCCCTATCCACTCTAGGGATGTTAAGGACTAGTCGACTATCCGATAAGCATTTGCTTATCAGTCTGTCGACTAGTCGACGCCCCCCCTAGGGGGGAAGGGGTACTTCAAAGCGGCAGCACCGCACAGCTGAACCAAGGATCAGCTGTGCGGAGCTGCCCTTTTGAAACACCACCTCAGCATTTCAAAGGGGTAGTGCCGTGAACCCCCGGCTCCATGGCTTTGAAATGCACAAGAGCCCCAGCGGAAAATCCGTTGACTACTTGACTAGTCAATTAACCGCAATTCAACATCCTTAAGCCACTCCTTCCCCCCTGCTAGCTTCTCTCTCGTCTCTTCCTCTCCGAGTCCTCCACTGCATTCACCTCCCCAGACCTTCTCCCCCCCCCCTTCTCCCCCCCCCTTGTGGCTGGCTGCCCTCCAGCAGTGAGGGTTACTGGTGAATACAACAGGAAGTGAGTTAACTTGGCTCCCACACTTCGGTTAACTTCTGCATTGGGTTCTATAGCTCTTTCCTTCCTGGCTCTGACAGCTGGCTGGACAACTGCCCTGGCAAAGAGCATGATGTGCGGTGTCTTTTGAAATCTGTGCAGGATCTTCTTGTGCATCACCTGGGCTGCTAGCTCCTGGGATGCAGACTGCTTTCTTTGCTGGTTGTCTGTGCAGCACCTACCACAATGGGACCCCGATTTTAGGTTGGGTTTAGGCACTTCTGTAATATCGGCAAGTAGTAATAAAGGCAGGTCAGGGTAGTATGAGATCTAGCTGGTCTATAGCCTTGACTGACTATCCTGATTGGAATTTTTATTTGCATCCCCCCCCTCACAAAATTCAATCCATCATAGAAGCAGAGAAATTTAGGACTAGAAGAACCTCAGTGGGTCATCAAGTCCAGTCTCCTGCCCTCACAGCAGTACCAAGCACCATCTAGATCCTCTCTGACAGGTGTATGTCTAACCTGCTCTTAAATATCTCCAGAGATGGAGATTCCACAACCTCCCTGGGCAATTTATTCCAGAGCTTAACCACCCTGTCAGGAAGTTTTTCCTAACACCTAACCTAAATGCTTGTTGCAATTTAAGCCCATTGCTTCTTGTCCTGTCCTCAGTGGATAAAACTAATTTATCGTTATCCTCTTTATAACAAACCTTTATGTACTTGAAAACTGTCCTGTTCCCCCTCAGTCTTCTATGCTCCAGATTAAACACACCCAATATTTTCAGTCTTTCTTTGTAGGTCATATTTTCTAGGCTTCATCATTTTTGTTGTTCTCCCCTGGATTTACTTCCGTTTGTCCTTGTGTTGCCTGGAATGTGGCACCCAGAACTGGACACAGCATTTTCGCTGGGGTTTTATCAGCGCTGAGTGGAAAAAGAATGACTGTAAAGCCTGGATCCTTTACTGCAGTACTCCTTCCTAAAGAGAAAAGGTGGGAGTGTCAATATCTTTTACTGCACCAACTTCTGTTAGCGAGAGAGACATGCTTTCAAGCCATACAGAAGATATTTTCTCATCTAACTTGTTTTTCTAATCATGGGATTCATATGGCCACAACTACGCTGTGTACTCCTTCCTAGGCAGCAATTTCCTGTTTGAAAAGTCTCACGGGGGTCGCCGTGTTCGCCTGTAACTTTAAAAACTCACTTCATCAAATGAGCTGGAGTGGAAATTACAGAATCCAGGGTAAAAATAACAGCAAAAGCAGTTTCCTGTCAATTGTAGGACCAGTGTTAATGAAGCTAATTCAGGCAGGCAGGATGTGTCCCATTCATAGCATTTGGTATGGAAATGAGTATCAATGGCGGGAGAGATTGCCTTTGTAGTGTGTTAACCAGTTAATAGCTTTATTCAAGCCCAAATGGATTCTGTAATTTCCACTCCAACTCATTTGAAGTGGGGTTTACCCGTGAAAGGTCATGACCTAATATATCTGTTAGTCTGCAACATGCCACAGGACTGCTTGGTATAATATAGTTCATTTTGTGTCAATAGTAGCAGTGACCCTGAAGTGCTAATAAATGGCTGTAAAATCAGTCCCTGGAATATATAGAACGCTTTGGTTATTGACACCTTGCCCTACCAGTCAAATGCAGGATGAGAAGGATCATGTTTGAAAATTGTTAGCTAGAAAATGGGGGGAAAGAACAGCACACATCTGCTGTCCGCATGGCAAACAGAACGAGGTTTGACTGGGAGTGCGGGTTTTGGTTCGCTCTAGAACTGTGGCGAAAGTTGGAAGACATTTTTTGTCTGAAATTTTTTCACCAAAAAATGCTGATTTGAGTCAATGGGAATATTTCATGAACTTCCGTTGAATTCACCCAATTGTTTCTGTTGGAGGCCAGGACAAAAAAAACCAACCAAACAAAAAAACAACGCCACTTTAAAATCAGCAAAATTAAGCAAAATTAAAACAGTTGGCTGGGTGGTGGTGGTGGGGTGTGTGTGTGTGTGTGTGTGTGTGTGTGAGGTTTTTTTAAATTCTAAATGTTTTGAAATGTATGTAATTTTTTTTTAAGTTAGAAAACTAAATACCTGTAGTTGGATTCAAAATGATTTTTTTTGTTCACTGAAATTTATTAAAAAAAAAAAAAACTCTTCACAACTTGAAATGAATTGTATTTATTGTATGACCGATGACATGGTGTCAGGGCTGTTCACCACTCTGGCACTCCGAGTGCAGGAGATGTGGAGGGGAGCCGCAGGAGACCTTAAATACTTTGCCTGTACAGTAATTACTCATTTAGCACGTGCCCGCTTAACACGTTTTCGCAATAGCACGATTTTTTTAGGGAAGTTTTTCGAATAACACGACCATCCCCGAAATAACACGAAAATAATCAAGTGGCAGACTACTTGGCGCGGCGGCATAAGTTGGTGAAAACAGTGGTAATACACATGAGCGGATAAATACACGTGGTCACAGTACTCCTCCGCTCACTCACATGTTTATCTTTGTATTTTAACAAACCACAGTGACTTGTGCTGCTAGATATCTAATGTTGATGACCCAGCACCAACAAAAGATTGACTTTGCCACCACCACCTGAAATGTAACCCTCACCTTTTACATTATTTTTAATGGGAAAATTGACCCCACATAGCACGTTTTCGCTTAGCACGAACATTTTCAGAAACGCATCTATAGTGTTAAATGAGGAATTACTGTATAGGCCCTGCTTACAAAAACTCCCCTGAATCACAGATTCACTGATTTTTGGTGGGGGGGGTAGAGGTAGCTGCCATCCCCAAGTGAAACAAAAAGAAAGCCCCTTTTTTTCTTGATCCCACGAAGAAAGCACTTGGACCTCTTCCAGAGGGGTACCCCCAAACTCTTCCAGAGGGGTACCCCCAAGCTCCTATCCATCAAACCTGGAATATCGTTTATCTGTGCAGCTCTGATGGTAACATTACGGGCCTCTTGCAGAAGATGCAGTCTTGCTGCTGTTGGCATGGCTGTGCGGTTCAGAGGTGTATCCTGAGATGGTACCGTTCAGTAGAGATCTTCCTCTAGATCCCAGTGATAATACCATCAGGTCGAAGTCATTTAATTCTCCGAGGCATTAACAGACGCCCCCTCGTGTGTTTGGTTGTTTCTTTACCACCAGACTGAGGAGGAAACTGGATTATTTTTCAGCAGCAAATTTTATTTAATTTTTTGCTAGCAGGGGGCTGCCTGTATTTGTGCTTTCCACAGGCAGCGACTCTGTGGATGTTCCGGGGGGGAAATGATGCTTGGCACCCACCAGCCTTCCCATTTCCCAGAGGGCTACAGTGGAAGCTCCCATTGCGGCCCGTAAGGATCGCTCTCCAGTCAGGCGCTGGGAGTCTGTGTGAGGCTTAGCAAAATTTGCTGCTGGGAAGAGAGGTTAAACAGATGGGGAATTGCCCTTTCTGCCTTCGGTGGAGCCCTTTCCTTGCCTGTTCTCACCATATTGCTCTGCCTTCGGAATCCAAGGCCAACGCCAGATCAGGGAAAAGTTGCTTTCCTTCTCCTCGCATTCGTTCTTCACAGCCATCCTGCCGAATGGGAGGCAGCGAATGTGTGCAGCTCCCAGGTCTTGGACTCTGCACAAGAGGGCTGGGAGCATGGGCAGTGTGGATGGCGATGGCTTGCTAAGAGTGGCAGATTGTCACAGTGACTGACTCGTTTGAGGAAGGGCCTTCAATGGATGTGCCCCTCTCTGGTTGTATTAACAGTGAAGAAACTTTGGTGCCGCTCTGTGCTCTCTGTTCCACTTGTCCCTGCTTTTTCCCTCTCCGGAGGCGGTGTTATGCTCCACAGTGCTCTGACAGGGCACTCTGATAGGGGAGTGAGTGAAAATTAAAACACGGGACACTTGGTCTCCTGCTTGCACCCGGCATTTTAACCTCAAGCTAATGATGAAAGGATGTGCTAATTCCAGGAAGCATGTTCTTCTAATGTACGTGGCCAGAAGTTCCGTGGCTTCATAAACTCACGGATTTTATGACCACCTCCAGGACCACTCTGATCCTCCGACACGGGATCAGAAAACGAACATGCTGCACGTGACCAATGTTAGTCGCGTCCGTGCACTTCTGGAAGGTGCGTGGATACTCTTGTGATGGGAGGCCTGTGGAGAATGAAATAGAAGAGCTGCCTTTGCAGCCCTCCTAAGGCAAGAAGGGGCCCTTAATTCGTGGCCCTTCCTGTACATCCCAGGCAGTTACGTTGTGCCCAGCTACTGCAGATTGAACCTAGTGTCTGACTAAAGCATGTTTTCCAGCCAGACCTGATCTGAAGACAGCGAGAGATGGAGAATCCACCATTTCCCTTGGTTGTTTGTTCCCAGGGTTAATCACCTGCCCCATTCAATATATGGGCCTTATTCCTGATTGGACTTTGGCTTCCACTTCCTGCCTGGTGTTCTTTGTATGCCTTTCCCTGCTAACCCATATTTTGTCCCCAGGAAGGTGTGTGCGCATTGGAATCCGGTTATAGGAGTTTGTCTTTCGAGCTTCTGATGATTGTCGTATGCGGCTCCGAGGGTCAGTAAGTGTAGCCGCCCCGGTAGGGAATATTTCAGCATTGCTCTCACCAAGGCTGTATCAGTGGTAATGTGACCTCTCTGCTCTTACTTCTCCCGTTTGTACTAGGGATATGAATGAGACGTCGACTAGTCGATAAGACTAGGCTTATCAGTTAATCTAGTCGACTACTTGCATTCTCCCCCTTTTCCCCCCCCCGCTGCCTCGGTATCAGAGACAGCAAGGAGGGGGAAGCAGGAGCCAGTGCTGGGGGGAGCCAGCTTAAAAGCTGGTCTGCCCCACACACACACCGGCTCTGTGGTGCCGCCTGCCCCCCACCAGCGCTGCTGACTTTATCAGAGGCTGCAGTGCAGGGCGGGGGGATACAGGGGAAGCTGCCACGAAGCAGCCTCTGTCCATGGCAGTGCCGCTGCCAGCCGCAGGCAGAGGCTGCTCTGGCAGCAGCCCCTGTCCATGGGGGATCCCAGCAGCCTCTGTCCGTGGCCAGTGCGGGCCTCCCATGGAGAGGGACTGCTGCCACCCCATGCTGCTGCTGCAGCGCAGGACAGCAGGCAGCCAGTCCATGAGGGGAGCTGGGTTTTAAAGTGGCTCCCCTGGTGGACTAGCTCGTGCCTGCCACCCCCAGCTGCTGCCTCTGATAGAGAGGCAGCAATGCGGGGTGGCAGGAGGCTTCCTGTGAGTGGGGCCGGAGCACACTGGCTGCTGGCCCTGCCCCCGAGGGCTATAGAATAGTCAATTAACCGCTAAGAATTCATGTGGTTAGTCGACTATTCATTTAACCGACAGCTAGCATCCCTAGCTTGTACCTCCAAGGATCCTGAGCCCTTTTGGCCACAGCATCTGAGCCTGTGTTGACTTGCATGTCTACTTTGACCCCAAAATCCTTTCTGCCGTCACTGCTTTCTGGGATTCAGGGCCCCGGTTTGTAGCTACGGCCTGCATTCTTTTTATGAACTTGCACTTGGTTGTGTTGTGAAGTCAGAGGGGGAGCCGTATTAGTCTGGAACTTAAAAAATTGACAGGTAGTCCTGGGGCATGTGTGTGTGTGTGTGTGTGTGTGTGTGTGTGTGTGTGTGTGTGTGTGTGTGTGTGTGTGTGTGTGTGTGTGCACCCACGAAACATATCATATATGTATCATGATATATATATCATGAGCTTTTGTGGGTAAAACCCCCTTCATCAGGTAATGAGCCAGAGTGGATGTAACAGAGCTCATCATCTGAATTGGGTTTACCCACGGAAGCTCATGATCCTATATATATTTGTTAGTCTTGAAACTGCCACAGGACTGCTCGTTGATTTTTGCTTGTGTTGTGACACCTTTTTGTTTGACCAACCCTGGTTTACCCAGCGATCCAGATCACTCCGTGGGAGTGCCCTGCTGTCACTCTTCAGTGCTCTGCCAATGGTGCGTCATCCGTACATTTTGTCAGCAGTGATTTTACGGTTCCACCTCATTGAGAGAAATGTTGGAATAGCGTCAGACCTACTCCCGACCCTGTTGAACCTACCCAGAAACACCTCCATTTGGTGACTATTCACCATTGGCAGCTACTTTTTGAGATTTGTCAGTTCTTAACCCATTCGTGTGTGCTTTTATTGATGTAGAATGCTCGCTTATCAGAGTGCTGCGTGGCAAGTGCGTGACGCAATCCGTAGAATTTCATGCCTGCTTCGTGCCCCATTACTTTAGCTGACCCAGAGTACGTCTCTGTGCAAGATAGATCCGATCCTGATGAAAAGACCTTTTATCATCTGAACTGAGGCTGGAAAGGTCACTCGGAGACGTTTTCTGCTCTGACAGCAGAAACCAGTTAAAGGTGGTGTTCTCAGCTGCCTTTCTGTGACGTACAGGGCCTGGGGAGCTGAAGGAAAATAAAGCTCTAATTTGCCTCTCGCTCCAAATCTTGCCTACGCTTGAAGGAATACAGCAACACTGCTGTAGCATAGATCAGTGGTGCGCAACCTTTTTTTCCATCCGCAACCCCCATATTTTATTGTCGTGATCCCCATGGTAATTTTGAGTGGCGTGGCGCTTAGATCCAGCTGTTGGCGGCCCCGTCATGCGGTGCTTAGATCCGGGCACCCAGGGCTTATGCCCATTGCTATGGCGGCTCTCCCCGGGAAGACATCTGCGACCCCTTGGGTTGCACACCACTGGCATAGACATTCCCAATGCTGGCAAGAGGGGTTCTCCTATCAGCGTGGGTAACCCAACTCCTCAAAAGATGGTAGTTAGAATTCCTCCCTCTGCCTAGTGCATGGGTTCCCAAACTGGGGGGTGTGAATAAATTCCAGGGGGGGGCGCAAGGCAACCCAGCCCTCCCATCAATTCCCCCCCCCCAGTTGTGCTGCTATTTTTTTTTTTTTTTTGCTCAACAAGTTTTGCTGCTATGGGGGAGGAGTGTTTCTCAAAAATCAAAAAGGGGGCGTGATGCCGAAAAGTTTGGGAACCACTGGCCTAGTGCTACCTGTTGTGAGGTGTGGTTAGCTTAACTGCAGTACTTGGTTGTGTTGATTTTTCACTCCCCTGAGTGATGTAGTTAAACTGACTTAATTTTCTACTGTAAACCAGGCCTGAGACACGGACGCTGTGTTCGGCTTTGATGTGGTAATGGGTGTGACCTCTTTGGTGTAGTTGAAGCTTAAAATAGATTCTTATGAGTAATGTGCTTCAGGTGCTTATCGCTAATTAATTAATTCATTTGTGTGGTGGATACCTAATTAAAACAGTCTAAGAGAACTCCTCTGAGGCCTTCAGCTAATGGGACTGCCCCCAGAGTTGTGTGGTTGCTGATGTAACTTGTTGGATTGATCCCCACGGGCCGGGCTGGTTTATTAGGCTTTGTTTGAATCTTACTTAAAATAAGGTCCACGTGAAGGTATAAGTTTGGTGGTACCATTTGAAAGACAAAACTCAGTAGGGAGGAAAAATCGGGCTGCAGGTCTAAATACCACACAAGCTGTAAAAGGGGTCCCTTGCTGTAAAAGGGCCATGCAAACAGCCTCACCTGTGTGCGGAAAGGGAACGTTTCTGATTTTAATTGATCTGGAGAGAAAAAAGGGGCTCACAAAAGCATCAGAAAGGAGTCCAGCAGTGGGCGATTGTGCAGGGAATTGTTGACAACCCTTTCAAAGAACACGTGCCGGGGATCAATTGGTGGATCAATTTGTTGATAAGCGAGGTTAATGATCCAGCAGCCAGTTCTCCGTCCGTTATGCAAAGTAACCTTTGCTCACTAGAGAAAGGAGCTGAGGCCTCTGTATGTGCGGTGTAAGTGTGTGTGCTTAGCAACTGTGCTTTCAGCACAATTCAGGATATTTATACTAGGGGTTTCTACTTTGCTTGAAGCATCACTTACAGCAGGTAAGGGAAGAAAAACAAATGAAATCGAGAGAAAATTTGACTTCGGGACAAGCACTTCTGATTTGTGCCCTTCCAGTGCCCCACAATAAGACACAACTCTTAGGTTTCCACACAGAGCTGCGCCATTTTAACTCGGGCCAGGTTCACACAACAGACTTGCTGATAGAACTGTGTTGCCCAGGGGTGTGATGGGTTGTGCCAGCAAAACCCCCTGGGGTAGACTTGGTTATACTGGTTATACCTTTGCTGGTATCGCTAATTTTTGCTGTAGGGGTGGGTGAAGAATAAGCCAGACCAGGAAAGCACAGAGCTCTGCCAATGCAGTGCAGCTGGTTTGAGCTGCGTCCGCACAAGGAGAGCTGTGCCGGCATTGTGATACAGGCAAAGCCTTGCATCTCTAGGGCTGGCCTGAAGGTGTGGTGTTGCACCGATTTAGTTCAAACCAGTGCAACGTTGCACGTAGACTTGCCTGAGCTAGTTACACTGGGAAGCAGAGTCCGTGTCACAGAACTATCCGTGGGCCTGTCATAACCAAAAACTCCTGCTTCCTTTCGCTCGCTTCCACTCCTAACAAAGCGGCTTTTTTCATAAAACACATTCATTTTTATTTCTTCTTAATTAACACCTTTCCCAAACTTCTCTACTTTGAGATGAGCAAGTATCTCAGGGCAAGATTTTGTAAACAAAACCCACGAAAGGATCAGCTAATTACCATGAAACCGGCACGGTGGCCTGCTCCCGGTAATTAAGTGTCAGAGGTTCAGAGTTGTAGAAGAGATGCTGTAATAATGTTACTATTATAGGAACTTGTTGCTTCCAGTGTAGCCAGTGAAGACTTGTCTGTACCCAGGGATGGATGCTGGGGGAGGGAAAAACGGGATTGCTGATCAAGCCGTGCATTGAATTTATTGTGCAGTAAATTGTATTTGTTCTTTCTGTGACAGCATTAGGTGTATCATGAAAGCTGTAACTAAATCTTTTTCAAGGGCTCTATTCAGGTATTCATCCATGAAAGTAAACCTCTTGCTAGCTACTGTCTACAATTAGATACCTTTGGAAGCTGGGCACTTCCTTGAACAAGACCCAGGATGTTAATGCAGACAGGTAGTCTTCACAATGGTTGTACAGACAGTCCTCGCGTTAAGGCTTCTTTCTGCTACACAGCTGTGTCTGTTCCTTGGGAGCTTTGACCATCTCAGGTCAGAGACTTGGCGTCTCTCGTATTGCAGTCTAGAAGGCCACATGGTCATTGATAAGGAGTTCCCCAAGCGCTGCATGTTCAGCCAATATTTTATGTAGCTACAGCTGGCGTTTTGGCAGATGTCTTCTCTATGTAACTGGGGTGGGGAAACTTTTTTGGGCCAGGGGCCGCTGACCCACAGAAAAAATCAGTTGGGGGCTGCACACAAGTGAGAAACAAACTCCTCGCTCTGGCCCCCAACTGAGGAGAAACACCCTCCCTGCATTTCCCTCACACACCAGAGCCTAGGGGAACCCAGGCTCGTAGATTTAGTGTCCCCCACGGGCCAGATTCAGCCAAGATGGGGGCTGCATCCAGCCCCCGGGCCTTACGTTCCCCACCCCTGCGCTATAACACACCCGGGGTTGGATGTCCATATTGAAAGAATTGGGGTGCCCAGAGGCATGCTGCTTTGAACCTCCCTTGTAATGGATGGTAGGTTCAGGGAAGAAAAGGAAAAAGATATCTCTGCTCCCCTGAAAATGGCGATTTGATGAGCAATAAGATGCACCGCTCTGCCCAGCCGGGAGACAAACACATGACCCAGAATCTAGATGGAAATGGCTCTTCCAGGATTTGGGGGGGCAGGAATTTCCTGTGCTGTGCAGCAGAAGTAATTCGTGTGCTCCTCAAAGCACAGGCAACGCGACTTTTGATTTAGGAAAGCACGCCAGCCTGAACCTCGCTTTGGGTTTCTCACCGTGGGCGAGAATTTCAGGGGATCTGCCCAGGACTGACCAGTCCGCTGCAAGCTGGCTGACGTTCCCATTGGAATGCATCTGTGGCCGTCTTTGCCCAAAGAAAGGACACTCTCAGGTGTGCACAGGGGCATTGTCCTGTTGTTGTGCGAGACGTGGGAACAAGTGGAGCAGTGGCTGAGAGATCACACGCTCCCGCGGCCCACCCATGTGTTGGGTGGGGCCTAGGGGTGTAAAACGTTGTTTAAAAAGAACCGTGTAAAAGCTAAACATCTGAGCGATTACACACGCTGCCGGCCCTGCTCCCAGGCAGGCTTCAGCTCCCTGGGAGCCACAGCGTAACCGGCGGTGGGTGGGGCTGGGCGAGGCCTGGCCGCCACGGACAAGGGCTGCTCTGTTGGGCTGGCTGGAGCAGCCCCCCCACCTGTTGTGGGGCCCCGCAGGGCTGGACCAGCCCCCTGCCCAGGGCAGGTGGGGAGCTGCTCCAGCCTCTACCAGTTAGCCAGAACCAGTAAGCCTGGCCTGCCTGCAGAGGTGTGCTGCAATCTGGACATCATAACGGCCACACTGGATGGGTGAGAGCAAAAGTCCATCTAGCTCAGTATCAGGTGACCATCAAGTGATCCCTCCCCTGTCATCCATTCCCAGCTTTTGGCAAACAGAAGCTAAGGACACCTGTATTTGCAACTGGCCCCTAGGTGCTGGTAGGTAGCAGGAAGCACCACTGGCATGTACTGTACTATAGCTAAATGTGATCATCAGGGCAGGCTAGTCCAGTGGGTAGAGCACGCCTCTAGGACTTTGGGAGAGCAAGACTGTTCTCTGCCACAGACTTCCCGTGTAACCTTGGGCATGCCTCTGGGCCACAGTACTTCCCTGTTGCACTTTGTGAGATGAAATGCATAAAGACGGTGGGCTGCTAGGGACTCGCTCTATAGCTAAGATAGGCCAAACCCTGGAGCTACTAGGCACGAACATTGCCAGTCCCAGGGGACAGGGGGTTTTGTGTCCATCATTCTGATACTCAGAAGATAGGAGCCCCAGCAGGCTGAACTTAGACTGAAAAATTCCCTCTTCAGTGTGGTTTAATGCAGTGAAACATTCCCTTCTGCCGCGTGTGCATTTATTTCCCTTTCGTTGGTCTCATGCGCTGTCCCACAGACACAGCTATTGTCCCAGGGAGATGGGGTGATTAAACATGTGCGCATTTATGTTCTTACTCTTGTGCCTGGGAATGGTTCACTTCTTTCTGAAAGGCGATGGCATGTTGACATGACAGGAAGGTGCCGTGCCTGCGTTTATCTCCTTGTGGGTCTGGGCATGGACCAGTGAAAGGAAATTACAGCCCTGAAAAATAATCATTTATCCTCCAGGTTTTGCCGGCTTCTCTCGCCCTCCGTTTTCTCAGCTGCTATCAATAGAACGTCACCGATCCCAGATTGATGGGACCAGAGTGAGGAGCGTTGCCGTTGGGGTTTGAGTTCGGTGTCCGAAACTGCCAGGGGTGCAGGGATCGGAGGTTCCCTTTGGCTCTAGAGTCCCAAGCTCTTCTCCCTGTGCCTTCCTGGTCTGTTACCATGCCAACAGCTGTTCATTCTGCCGAAAGATTCCAGTGTGTGACTTTCGCTGTGAGAAACCTGGCTTCCACAGGGGGCCTGGATGCTCCCCTCCTTTTCCAGAATTCCAGCCGAAGTGGCCAGAAGAGAAGTCCCTAAGCCCAGGAATTCCCCGCGCACCCTCTGGGAGACACCTGTATCGTGCCAATTTACAAATGGTGTGTGATCTCACAGGAACCGTAGCTAGTGGCAAAAGTTGGAGCAGCCCCTAAACTGCTCTAATGTACAGATATAGGCCCCAGCAGGCACAAATACACCGTGAGAATCAGGGGAGCTATAATTTGCCCTTGATCCACCCCTCCCCCCCCCCCCGCACATAGCTGATCTTGACATTTGAACACATGTTTTTTACTGTGTACTGAATTTTCCATATTCGTCATGCGACATCCACTGACTTTCAAAAACATCCCCATGGATGGAGAAAGCAGGAGCATCAGGAGACATTTGAGCTGAAGTGCAGAAGTGAATGCGTTTCTCCTCCTCCTCCCCCGTGAGAAAGGAGGCTGGGAGCCAGAAACTTTAGGAAACAGGGTTCTGACACTCTGTCTTGGTAGTAATGCTCCTCTTTGTACACACTGGAGTGACTCGTTTTTAATCAGCATTTTCCAAACCCTCTGCAGGAAGAATGAAACCAATTGTGTCCTCCTGTCCTCCAATGTTCCCTCTAGTTTTTTTTCCATCCGTGTGTGGAATAAATTTTATGTGCACTGAGGTATGTGCTTGTGTGCACCACCAGTAGGAAGACAGATTTGTAAATAGTGCTGCCTAAGATTAAGCAAGAGACAGACCCTGCGAGTGCATGGGGAAGGTCAGATCTTCCCCCCCACAGTAAGGGCCATGGACTGTTTGGGATGTGACCCTCTGTGTGTGTTTGTCGGCTGTATCCACGCCTGAGCCAGTGCAAGGTTGCTATGTAGCTTCTCTCACCTTTCTCTTAAGGTCGGGCATGACTTTCCCTAATTGCTTTTTGATGCCAAGTCTTTCCTGATCGTGTGAGGGAATTTCTCTCTTCTCTCTGTTTAGGACACTGGAGTACTAATGTCCGGGCTGCCGGTTAATGGTAACGGGTAAGCATCACCCAGTAGTGTTAACCAGTTAACTGGTGATCTCCCTAACATCTGTTTATAATCACTCCTTAGTCATCTGTTTTCTAAGCTGGATATTCCCAGTCTTTTAAATCTTTCCTCATAGGGAAGCTATTCCAGACCCCTATGTCACTTTTGTTGCCCTCGCTAGTACCTTTTCCCGTTCTAATATCTCTCTTGAGACAGCGTGACCAGAGCTGCAGGCCATATTCAAGGGTTGTTGTACTATGGATTTATATACAGTAAAACCGTAGAATCAGCAATGGAGGTTGTTGTTAACTCTGAGATGATCGCTCATTATGGTGGTTCTTTCAAAAGTTTACACCTCAGCATTGACTTGATACAGCTTTACTAGCAGAAGAAAAATGCTCGTTGTTGTTCAATTTAGCCATATGTTCCAGAATCTTCTCTATTGACACCTGACAGTTCCTCAGATTTGTCCCTTAAAAAGCATGGCTCGGGGTGGGAATCTCCCTCGCATCCTCTGCTGTGAAGACCAATGCAAAGACTTCATTTATGTTCTCCACGATGACCTTGTGTTCCTTGAATGCGCCTTTAGCACCTTCGTTGTCCAGTGGCCCCGCTGATCGTTTGGCAGGCTTCCTGCTTCCGATGCAGTTGTACACTATTTGTGTTTGAGTCCTGGGCTAGTTGCACTTCAGATTCTTTCGTTGACCTGCCTCATGGCCAGAGAATGGGCTTTTTGTATTTTCCTACTGAAGAAAATAGAGGCAATAGACTTGCCCAGTCACTCAGCTGGTCAGAACTGGGACTAGAACCAGTCCAATACTCTATATATTACCTAACACTCGCTCTGTCTGCATTTCTCTCTCCCGTTGACTGTCCAGGGGTGTGCCTCTTAGGGTACGAGGTGTGCTTTGGGCCCTCAGTTTCCCTTTCTAGGTTCTCACGTTTCAATACAGAGAGGGGTTGTGTAATACCATTCATACATGGTTGCAATTCCACACTAGAAGAATGATGGTCCAGGGTAGGTTTCATATCCACTTTATCAGTCCTTGAATAATAGCTCTGTTGTCTTGGTCAGCCATGTCTCTGGCGGTCACTGAACCATCTAGGGCTAGCATTTTTAAAATCCAGGTTATTTCAAACATGTGGTACGCATGAGTGGGATTGGTTCATATCCTGTAAGGAAGAGTCAGACTGTGGCAGACGCTCATTGCTTCGAGCCGGCCCTGCAGCAGTTGTTCGGGAGGTTTACAGAAATCGAGATTGCAGGATGACGAGGCAGCAGAAGGATCGTGCTTTTCCTGAGAACAACTGGGAGATCCCCATTGACACGGCCTCACCTATTGAGCCTGGCAAAGCCCGGCAAAGCCCATACAACCCTCGTGAGCTTGTACCAACACACGAACCCTGGCCATAAAGTGCAGTAATACAAAAAATCAAGGCTGGAGTTTCTAGGGCAGGGGTGAGCTAAAGGGCCTCTGTGGGCCAGATCCGGCCCCCCCAAGCAGGTTGATCTGGCCCGCAGAGGCCCTGCCGCTCTCCTGCCCCCAGGCCAATCAGGGCCTAGGGACCAGGGAGTGTGCAGCGCTTAGAGTCAACCCTGGTGGTTGACTCTAAGCCCCGCGTGCCAAGGGCTGGGAGCAAGAGACTTCACGTGCTCCCCCAGGCCAATCAGGGCTTGGGGGCGGAGAGAGTGCGCAAAGTCTCCTCTCGCCCTGCTCCCGTCCTGCAGGGAGTGCATGGTGCTTAGAAGCACCATGCAGTCTTGCAGGAACTGGGCAGGGCAGAAGGAGACTTTGCATCCTTCCCCTGGCTCTGATTGGCTGGGGGGTGGAGGGGCGGGTGCGAAGTCTCCTCCCACCATCAGAGGCATGGGAACCTAGAGGGAACTGCCAGCTGTTCAGAACAGCTGGTGGCTCTCTGAGGAGGGGCAGTGGGGGCAAAGACTTCACCTGCTCCCCCCACCTCCAGACCAATCAGAGCCTGTGTCTGGGGAAGCATGGAAGTGTCCTGGCCCCGCCCCTTCCACCCGAGGCCCCGCCCTGGTCACTAGGTGGGCGCACATAAATGCCCCGGCGGGTGCCATGGTGCCTGCAGGCACCGCGTTGGGAACCACTGGTCTAGACCATCCCTGATAGACATTTATCTAACCGACTCTTAAATATCTCCAGAGATGGAGATTCCACAACCTCCCTGGGCAATTTATTCCAGTGTTTGACCACCCTGACAGTTAGGAACTTTTTCCTAATGTTCAACCTAACCCTCCCTTCCTGCAGTTTAAGCCCATTGCTTCTTGTTCTATCCTCAGAGGCCAGGAAGAACAAGTTTTCTCCCTCCTCCTTGTGACACCCTTTTAGATACCTGATGCATATGAGCTTGAGAACTGACTAGTTATTTCACTTACAGCATTAGCACCACAGAGTAGGGTTCATACACCTTGGCTGGGGTGTGTGTGGAGGGGGGGGTCGCACTGCCGTGTTTATTATCATGGCTGTGGTTTGATGTCTCTGTCTAGTGTAGCATCCTGTCATAGATCACGCTCCCTTTGTGCGAGACGCTGCACATACCTCACAAAGACCCTCCCTGCCCCAAATTGCTTACGCTATAAGAGACAACGGTGAGTCTGACTGAGGCAGGACACGGCCTATGATCGGCCTTTCCTAGATAAATAGACCCCCGTCTCCAGGTGTGTCCGGCACGCACCTTTCGTGCGGTCCGCAAGTTCCATGAGAAGGGGCTCTAGAACAGTGTTTTTTAAACTGTGTTCTGCGGCACACCAGTGAGACAGTCGGAGGTGTGCTGCGGAGAACAACAGAGTTCAAAATGGCCACCCTTAAAGGGTCCTTTTTTCCCCTCAATAATTCCTCACACACCCCCTTTTTGGGGGGGGGGCTCAATAAATTCCACCTCCCACCCCACCCCGACTTTTTTTTTTTTTTCCCCCTCAACAAAAAATCCTTGGTGTTCCTCATTTAAAAAAAAAATAGTTTGGTTTCCTCGGTCTTAAAAAGTTTAAGAAACACTGCTCTAGAAGAAATGGCAGGGAACAACCAGGAAGGAAATCAGGGAAAGGATACCAGCGTGGTACATGCCAGTAGCCTTCTGTCCCCCAGGGGGCCAGCTCACTGAGGTGGTGTTGCTGTTTGGCATTTTTATAGCATCCCAGGCAGCTGTTTCTCACACACAGGGATATCCCACAACAGATCAGGAGAGGAAGGGAAGATGCATTGGTTGCCACCACCTGTTTTGTCTCCTCTTTTATACACAGACTAGAAGCACTTTGGGGCAGGGAGAGAGCTCTGTTCCTGAGCCATGACGGGGGCCGGTCGGAGCCACCACAATACACATCATAAACAATATGAAGTAAACAGCCTCCTGGGCTGGAATCCCTCTGCACTAGCAGTGCCGTGGCAATGCAGGTGGGCTTCCTGCTCGCTGTAGGATCTTGTGGTGTGGAATATTTGCAGACGTGGCCCTGGCCAGTTTTGCTGTGATAACTGCGCTGCTCGTGCAGGTCACCAGTGCGTGGGCTGAAATAGCATTTCCCCCGGCGTGCGGATATTAAAGATCAGTCAGGAAGACTTGGCTTGCTCTCCAGCACTGGAAAACAAGGTCCCTTCTCCGCAATGCGCAGAGGGCAGCAAAGCTGGGTGGGTTGGTTGGTTTTTTTGTTTTTTGTTTTTAACTTGTGAAGGAAAGCGGCCCCTGCAGGCTATTTCTTAACCTAGAGCCCAGCACAGCAAGATGGAAAAGTAGTCAGGACAGTAAGGGAAACAGCAGCTGTTTGGTAATAAGCCAGGGGAGATGTGGGAGAAATGTCCCGGAAACACTTTGGTTTTTGATACGCAACATTCAAGAGCGCACTCTGCTGTCCCGGCATGAGCATTTGTTGGCGGAGTTGCCCTGGCTGTTGACTGCCAGTGTTTGTTTGCCAACAGGGGCAGAGGGGAAGCCCGACTTTGCATTCTGACCGACCCGTGACCAACAGGCCTAAGAGGAAACGCACTTCTTTTGTGAACCAACTTTAACATTTTATTAAGTAAAGGTTCTACTGAATTTCATGGTGTGACCACAGGAGGGGAATACAATAAGGTCCGTGTACCCCATCTCTGGGAAAGTCTTTTCCAACAATGACAATGGACTGTTTGGGGGGTGGTTGAGTGTGGTATTTGTGTTTGGGGAGGGTGTTTGTTGGATCCCAGCATTCCCAGTACAACCTTTACTTTGTCCGGGACTTCGCATCCCTTGTCCCTGCTCACCGAATTTTTCTATCAAGGTTTAATAAAATAGGGTGAATATTTATCTAACCATCTACTGCATATTATGTAGCAAAAGAAGGGAGAGCATTGAAACTAATATTGGCCTGGATACCTTTTGGATATGAAAATAGAGCAGGAAGGCCAGGAAAACGACTACAGGCGACCCCCGACTTACAACCGCCCGACGTACGACCCCCTGCATTTACGACTATTTTTTTCATGCAAGAGAGCTCCTAAAATCCCCCAATTTATGTCCGCAGGTCGCATTTACGACAGCGTACGACGCAGACTCCACGCATCATCCCAAAACAGGAAACGCACAAGGTCAGTCATACTCGGCAGTCTGCAGCTGCTGCTTGAACTGCGCCCATCTCCGCAACATCGGTCTTCACTTTTTAGTTATATTTGTGCTTTACTGGAACTATTTAGTTTAGTTTTTCTCCATTTCCATAGTCAATGTTGGTATTTTTAGGGTCTGAATTGGGTTTCGAGGTATGGAACCGCCATTTATAACATGGCGCCTATGGGAAATAAGGGTTCAACTTACGACTGGCTTGACTTAAGACGGTTCTCCAGGAAACAATTAGGTTGTAAGTGCGGGGGTCGCCTGTACTTCATCATAAAGAGGCACATGCCTAGATTTGCAAGCTCATCACGTTACATCCACTCTGTTATGCACAGTTCTACGTCAGCAGATATGCTGCGCGGGAATTGTCAGGATAACAGGAAAGTTCCAAAGCCTGGTGTTGATTTCAGGGCCTGATTTTGCGTTTGGAAGATCTGGAGATCCTTCCACCAGCGTTGTGGGCTGGTACGGGGGGGAGGGAAGGGGTTGGAGCGTAGCGTCACCAGTCAGGTGACTTTGTGCGAAGTGCTGAACGCACCACGTACATTCCCATACTTTGAGTATTCTTGAGGTTGTTTGCACAAGTGTTCCAATCGTAGCTAACCACCTTAATGGGCTTTCACTTTTTAAAATGGCTGGATATCGAAAATGGATTGGTGGTTGTTGTTTTTTTTAATCAGACACAGTACACACCAGACCCTTGTGCACGGCATTTTCTTTGTAATATCCTCACCATGCAGTGCGGCTGCCTGCTTTGTGGCAGGACCCACCAATGGAATAATAGCCTGGGAGAGGGGGCTTTTAGCTGCATGACCTAAAATCAGAACTCTTGTTTATTTCACAAAAGAAAGGCGCAGACTGCTGGAGGAATGGAAGTACAGGTTGGATCTCTCTGGTCCAGCCCCCTCGGGACCTGGCTGGTCCCGAACAAGAGAATTCGCTGGACCAGAGGAGGTCTCCTGATCCCACCTTCCCTCCCCACTGCCGGCCCCAACCGCCCTCCCTGCTGGGCTGCCATGCTCCTGTGGCCCTGGCAGTCTGGACTACCTGGCCCTAACCCCGCTATCGGGGCTGCCACATCTCCGGCCCCGCTACAGGGGCTGCCAAGGCCCCTGCTGTGCTACCGGGGCTCTGGCGCCGGTCCCAGCCCCGCCGGGCTCCGAGCCTCCAGCCTTCTTGCCACTGAGTCTCCCGGCCACAACTCCCTGGTGCAGGAACACCCATGGTCCTGCCAGACCACAGATGTTGCTGGATGAGGGAGTCCCAGTTTTGGGAGGTCCAACCTGTACTTAACAGCGAACCCCAAACTCAGAGGAGAGTTTAATCTTAGCCCTGTAAGCCCTGCAGATATCCCTTAACGGGAGTTTTTGGCCACGAGAGAGCTAGATACCATCCTACCCAGGAAGTGTTCTCTTGAGATAATCACTGCTGTACTGCACTGTAGCACACACACAGTAACTGCTTCAAGAGCATGGAGTCACAACGGAAAGCTTATGGCAGGCAGATAACATGAACAGGAGACTCATGCGTGCTTTTTCCTTTTTGTTTTGCAACAAGCTGACTTTCAGAAGTACACACCACTTTTATTTAAACACAAGAGCTGGGGCGGGAGGCTTAATTCTTTCTACCCTTTGTTCCATGCAGAATGAAGTGTTTGTTTCAGCACTTCAGTTACTGGTTTGCCTCTGGCTAAGGGTTAACATTTGGTTATGTTTAAACCAATCCCTCGCGTTGCTTTCATTAAGAAAGGGACAATTCACATGAGCGTGTAGTAAAGTATTGACTTGCGTAACTGATGCGCTGCGGCATAGAAATCCAAGTCCTTCAACTTCACCTGTTGCACTGGTGCGCGCGCACGAGGAAGGGGGCAGCAAATTTAGGAATAGTGCAACGACGCAATGTGAAATTCTCCCCCCCCCCCCCCGGAATGTTTCATTTTTGGTAACAGGCTGTTTACCTGTTTGTTGCACAGTGGGTAGATATTTAGGCTTTTTGGCACCTTGCCCCCAGGTCTGACAGCTTTGGAAGTAGGCTAGCTTTTGTGCCTAACGGGCTTGCTTAGCACTTAGCAAGCTTGCTTAGCACTTAACTGTTGCTGGGAAATTGTCACAAAGCGCTTGTGGTTCTTGGAACATGGTAGAGCAGGGCTACTCCGCACGCAGCCTGCGGGCTGGCCCGCGGTGCGGTTTGGGTTTACACGGGGCTCAACACACGGCCCACGGGTGGGATCCTTTGAACATGGCCTCCGCTGGGAGCATGCTCCACAATGGTGAGGTGTCTCGCAGGCGGGGTGAGCACTGAAAGACGCAAGCAGCCAGGCTGACTGGAACAGATGGGTACAGGGTGTTGGCATTTCCAGCCCCTCGGGAGGAGGTGCTGGGAGCACCGGGGCATTGTGGGAAGTGCTGGCTGCTTAGCCTTGTGGGCAGAGCCTGAGAGGTGCTGACTGGCTCACGCTGGCCACGTTTGGGTCCAGTGCCGCAACTTAAAGCTTAATCTTTATATTCATGCCCGTCAGTGTGAAAGAAGCTATTTGCATGTATTTGCATATATATTTGCATGTATATGCAACCACACTTAAGTTGTGGCCCTCGGCATGTGCTGTGAGTATCATTGTGGCCCCTGGGGCTTCCAAAGTAGAGTAGCCCTGTTGTAGAAGGAGGCTTCCTTTGCCCGCAAAGCGGTAACCAGAGGACAGAGGTATGAAGGGAGAGTGAGATGAAGAAATTCTGGTTATTTTTATTCTCTGACCAGCCCATCCAAACCAAACAGAGACTAGAATCCACTTTGGCTTAGGCCAGATCCTTTCACAAATGGGGTGTTTGGGTCTAGCCTGCCCCATGCATGTTCAGCACTGGGAGCTGCACACATGTCTCAGCGAGAATAAGTCCTCTGCAACTCGGGCACCCTGTTAAAACCTGCAGTATCTCCGACGACACATAGCTCAAATGATCGGCAGCTTCCCACCGTAGACAGAGCAGCTGTTTCTACTCTATACAGACAGCGTCAGAGAGGGGACACGAGTGGAGCACGACGGGCGCTACCCCGCGAAGCCAGGCTGTGGATCTGAGGTTCCCTAAAATCCAGCATGTTTAGAAAATTTGTGCTTTAGTCCTTTGCTGCATCCGATGCCTACAGATGAGGAGAGCAAATAAAGTGACACCTTAGCTACTCCGCATGTGTGATCTCACCCAGTTTAGTCTTTAACGTGAGAGAGAGGGAAAGGGAGGGTGTCATTTACCATCGCTAATATTTTTTTTCTCTGTGCAACTTTTTTTTCCCCCCATATATACTGAGTAAAAGGGTCATTTAGAAAGCAGCATGGGCTCTGGTGGGGTCTAGAACTCGCCTAAACAGCTGGAGAATTCCGGCCTCAGGGTGCTGATGGCGGCTTGCCAGTGAAGACTGAACCTTTGACCCCAAACTTTGTACAAACCCCCCCAGGTGCTGTTTGTCCGTTGTGGCTGGAGGCTGCGCTGGCCTTGTCTGCAAGCGCCCCTCTAATCTGCGAGGTCGCACATCATTGAGAGTCAGGCTGCAGGCAGCTGTGTCAGCCCCGCTCCGTCTGAGTGCAATCACAGTTGACGTCTCTGCTGGGTCCCTGTCTTAAGGAGCGTGTCTTTTTATAACCTTACGTTCGGAGAAGGCAAACAGATTCTAGCAGCACTGGCGCATCCGCTGCGCTGTTGATTCTCCTAGCCACTCAGACCCGGCCAGGCAAGCAAATACCTATAACACCACCATCATTAGGCTCATGGAGGTTTATCTGCCATACTTATGGCTCTTGTTTCCATAGTATCTGAGCATCTCCCATCCTCACAAAGTAGCACGCCTACGGCAGGGGAACTGAGGCACAGAAAGACTAAGAGGCTTGCCTGAGGTCACACCGGAAGTTTGGGGAGTGGGTGGGGATTAAACTCTGCACTCTCAAATCCTAGGTAAGTGCCTTAGTCATGCCTCCTCTCCACTCCCTGCTTTGGATCACCCTTTTAACCCCCATCTCATGAGTGGCTTTTCCTGCTACACTCCTCTTGCGGCCGTGTGCACGTGTAGGCCTCCCCGCGCCGAATCTGGAGTAGCTGAAGAGGTCCAGGGACTTGTTTAGCTGTGACGCTGCGCTGGTTTAACTAAAGTGCACGTTAAAATGGAGGAAGTGAAACTGGCGCAAAAGGCAAGTGGACTCGTTGGCCTCCGTCCACGCTGCACGCCACTGGCAGCAACGTGTGGGGCCCACATCGCTACACACCAGCGTGAAGCCTGCCGCCTCCTCCCTGCGGTGCGCAGCTACACGGGTCTGTGAATGGTTCGAACTGGGGACGCAGTGGGGAAAGTGGAGTCTTTTTACCAAGGAGGGGGAAGGCTCCGGTAGCAGAGAGACTGGAGATGCTACGCTGCTACTTTTAGCACTGTAGATGGGGAGGCGCGGCTTGGGTGGGAGAAACCGTGCCTCACCCACCCTCTCTGCTTCTATTTATACCCGGGCTCGGGGATTGTTCATGCTGAGCCGAAAGAAGCATGCAGTGCACACATGTCTTTACAGTGATATCAACCTGATCTATATTTATTTAGCTTAGCTCCGTTTGAGCTAAACTGAAATAAGAGTATGCAAACTAGCCACATCATACCGAAGTTTCACCCGTTTAACCTGTAGACAAAAGCATGTGAATCCCATTCACGGTCAATGAGGCTTAGGCCACATCTAGGCTATGGAGATGGACGCTGTGGCTGTTAATCTTCTGGCGTTCGATTTAGCAGGTCTAGTAAAGGCTCACTAAATCAAGCGCCCCCATCGATGCTGGAAATCCTACTCCTCATGAAGAGTAAGAGAAGTCGATGGGAGCGTTTCTCCCATTGACCTCTCACTGTGAGGACCGTGCCAAACCTTGGCTTAAGGTACGTTAACTCCAGCTAAGTTTTTTATGTAGCTGGAATTGAGTCCCTTAAGCTGTCCTTTGGCTGTAAAGTAGACTTGGCCTTACACCTGTAAGGGCCTAAATCAGTTTTTAAAATGGAATGCAGGGGCTCCTAAATCACTTAGGCGCTTCTGATAATTTTGGCAGTTTGAGTGTAACTTGAAATTCAAGCTGTAACTAACTTCCATGCCTCAGTCACTGTGGGTCTGTATATCTCCAAGAGCTAACTGTATCCTCTGATTCTAAGGTTTTTACTTTCCTAGTCTGCAATTCCCTGTGTGTTTCCTCCATTTGGTTTTTTTGTCTTTGGTCTAGCTTGAGCTGGGACTATGGCCAACCATAAGTGTTTAAAAAAAAGTGTTAGGCCTGCCCCAGAGTCATGAGACTGAGAAATCGGGAGATTTTAAAAAATAAATGATGGGTCTGTTTGCATTTGGGAGGATTCGGGTCACACAAGCTTTTCTCTGCAACCAAGGTAGCTAGAAACATTTTCCTTTTTTAAATGAAAACTGAGATTCTCACATGTTAACATGACAACAGGACTTTGGGAAAACAAATTTGTGATACTTGCACCATGGAGTATGGACGCCCTCTACCTCTGAGGCCGTCTTTCTACTAGTCCCATGGCACCATATAACTACATGAGAATGATTGTTGTTGTTTTGTGCTAGCTGTGTGCCTTGTTTTCTGTCTTCTCTTGGTTTGGTTGTCTTTGTAGACTTGATTCCTCTGACCTGATCTGTTTCAGAGGGGTCACCGTGTTAGTTTGCATCTGCAAAAACAACGAGGAATCCTGCGGCACCTTAAAGACTAACAGATTTATTTGGGCATCCACTTTTGTGAGTAAAAACCAATTCATCAGATGTTTAACGAAGTGGGTTTTACCTACAAAAGCTTATGCCCAATAAAGCTGTTCGTCTTTAAGGTGCCCCAGAACACCCCATTTTTGCACATCTGTCTGTTTCATTCTCCCTGCAGCCACATTCCTTATATTCTGCCATGAGAGAGCTTTCAGCACTCCTAGATTTCCTCGGAATTTTTCCACTCTGCCTCTCAGCACCATATAGATTCATAGATATTTTCAGCCAAAAGGGACAACACTGATCCTCTAGTCTGACCTCTGCATAACCCTAGTTATAGAATTTCATCCAGCCATCATTGTAGGGGAGGTAATTATTTATTCCTCCCCATGACATAAAGGGACAATGTGAAGCCAAATAACTTGTGGCTGAATTGGAGCACATCTATACCTTGAAACATATTTACCCCATCTGGATGTTTTTTAAGACTCCAAATGCACTTTTTACTTTGCCCCCAACGTTACTGAGCTTCACTGTTTTAAAACCCATTTCTTTAATTCTCGTTAGAAATTTTCTAACTTCAACTTCTAACCATTAAATCTTGTTCTGCCTTTGCCTGCTAGATTAAAAACCTCCTAAAATCAGGTATCTTCTGCTCCGGAAGACACGTTCAGAGGTGGAAAGATAGAGGATTATTCTATAGACTTGTAGATATTGCAGCTCAGTGAATTTAGGTCTGGGATTGTCTTTTGATCAAAGCCTTGCAAAGTGGAGTCCTGATTGATGCTCCTTGAGTATAAATAATAAAACCACAGCGTTACCTTGATGATTTTAATACCATTGCCATTTCCGTGCCTTTGGTCATGTGACTACAGGAAGGATGTTGTTACTGTTTGCTGAAATCTTTGTTGCTTGCCAACTCTTCAGGGAAAACATCCTTAAAATAAAAATAACTATTTCATTGGTAGTTTGTTCCAACACTGGGCACCTACATGTGACTAGGCTTGGAAGGATTAGATTATTATCGGTAGACTTCCGTAAATGTCAATTTCACTGTACCCATCCAAACCAGCACAAAAAATATTTCCATCAATAATAATCAAAAGGTGCAGCGAGGCAGCATAACAGAAATGCAGCTTGAGAACTTAATAGAGCTTGATTTAAGGATGTTTACTTCGGACGTGTGGACATGTGGAGTTGTTGACAATTTCATGTGTTAACTGTTACGGCGCTTTAATCTCACCATCTACTGCCATTAAATCATTACTGTATGACCCTCCTCCCATAATTTCCCACAACCATGAAAATGTAAATCAGCAGGAAAAAATTTAAAAGCTTAAAACCCATAATTGTGTGCAACTGTGAAAATGTAAATGGATAAAAATTGGGTTGGGAGGGGGGAATGCTTGGGCATCGGGGATCTGTCTACACTGCAATATAAAACCAGCAGCCCAAACCCCGCAAGTCCAAGACAGCTGACCTGAGCCAGCCTTGGCTGTTTTAATCTCAGCGTAGAGATTGTATTCATGCCCAGTTCCATTGACTTTCAATGGGATTTGGGGGCTTCGCTGTTTTAGACTCTTAAAAATGCCAGCATTAGTCTCTGTGCTGGCCCTCCTCCCTCCGCACTGGACTGCCGGCAGCAGCAGCCCAGCACCTGGGTGGAGGGAGCAGGATCCCGTTTAATTAGATAACCGGTTAACTGATTAACTGGGATTTTATATCCCTACTGGGAAAAAGTATCAAACTATCCTTGGTAATTTCCACTCCCAGCTGCCTGTCGTTTCTAGAATACCCCTTCGGAACTCTGTCCGCCGCTCCTGTCTTCTAACAGCCCCACCACCTGATCAACACACAATTTTTGTACCAAGAGGACTGTCGGGGTTTGATTATTTTTTTTATCAAACTAGCTATACCCATATGATCTCAAGTATGCATCCAGCCATACCAGTGTGAAGCTGGCATATACGGGAAGGGGAATAAGCTATCCCAGATAACTGTGGAGGCGCTACAGCGATTTTATTGCTTTATCTTAGTCAAAGGGGTGCAACTTTTTGTGCACCAACAGAGAAATGCTAACTCAGGCAGTACACGTGGAAGTCTTGCAAATAGGAACATCATCCAAGGACATGGGCATCTGTCCAGCATAAGTGGGAATCGTGGATGCAAAAAGGGGCATTGCCAGGGTGGAAGAAACTTCCACTGCTGTCCCCGTGAAGGCGTTTCTCTGCCAGTGGCCCTCCCTGGTGGCCCCAGTGTAAAGGGAGAGCTGTTGTACCTGCCTGATTCTCACAGCACATCCCTACCTTGGAATGGAGATAGGCGCATCCTCTACCTGCCTTAGGGATGCGTTTCTCCTTGGTACCCTGGGCTGCATTGAATGCATCAGCATTGCTGAAGTTAACCCAGCTGTCTGAGGCCTTGTCTGCACGACCCCTCACTCCCTGATAAAGGGGAACAACCAGCAACGTCCCCGTACGAATCCAGGGGAGGGAGTATCAGCCCTTCCTGCCCTTCTTAAAGGGTGCCTGGCAGTGGGGGGTTGGCTTGGGCTTGGGGCCCTCCTGGATGGGGCATTTTTCACCTGCCTGGTGATTCTCTCTTTTCTTTGCTTTTCTGAGAGGCAATCCCATTCGAGGCACATCCCATTGTCCTGGCGCAACCAAACCCTGATCTTGCTTTTAGTTATGAGAAGAGGAAGCTGCCCACCGAGTTTGGTGCTCCTAGCTCTTACCGTTTAGGAGGCGTTCTTGAACAGGCAAACTCTCTCAAATATCTAGTAGATTAAACCTCCCCATAGGGTGAATCCCAAAATGCTTATTTAACCGTTTAAAAACAATCCAACTGGACTGGCTTTGATCACTTGCCTTTGCGGTGTAATTCACTGAGAACCTGGGAGCGCTTACCAAACTGTGTCAGATCCTGGATTGCTCTGAAAGAGCTGCAAACCCTTATTCACAAGGGCCAAAAGGTCCCATCGGGTCCCTGCTTCAAGCAGTTGTTCGCCAGAGTCTAAACCTACGGATTTTCTTTTCAACCTTCCCTCTTCATGCCATAAACCCAGCTCAAGAGGGAGACCTGTCCAGGAACAAGGCTCAGCAACAAATCAACAGTATTGTTCTTAAAGACCAATATATGAGCAGACAGACTTTTCCTGGGAGCAGCTGAATTTGCAGTCTATCCGACCTTCCACCCGGCTGTCAGAAGACATCAGATCCTAGCATGATAATGAACCCATTTCTATGGAAACACTCTGATTGCCACTCTTTCGCTGGCTCTCCTCGATTTGTGAACTGCTTTTCAAAACTGAAACACCGCCTCATCCATCCCACAGAAATATTCATTACAAAGACACCAGCCTAAACCAGCATCTGTGAACGAGAACCGCAATTTATGAATCAAAACCTTTGTTCTAGTTAAGGGAACCCCTAGGCACAATTTTAACTCGTTTCGTTTTATTTTCCTTTGTTAAGAAAAGAATGATGTGTAACTTGGATGTCATCAAATCTTTCATACCTAAGGCTGGATCCTCAGCTGTGCTGAATTCCTTCTGCTGGCGATTTGGCTCCTTGCTTTGTTTTTTATTTTTTGGTCAATGTAGATTTTTTTGGAGTAGGGAGGGGGTCAATTGTAAACAATCAAAATTGTTTTCAAACTACGAGCTTCTTATTTTAGAGGGAACCCTTTTCAGACGCAACAATATTATTGGAGGGGTTGGGGATAAAACCAATCAGCTGTCATTGAGCTTAGCATGAGGGATTCCCACAGTTGAGGGAGATAATAGTGGGGAGGAAACTGTGTAGGTGGAGAAAAAACTAGTTACTTAATTATAGCTTCCTATCAGATCTGTCTGGCGCTGTTCTAACACTATACTCATCACCATGGTTACCACGGTCCCCATAAAATCTGGCTGGGTACCTGGCCTGGTATCTTTACCTCTCTTGCCTACAGGTGGCAGGGGCGGGACTTTGTACCGTATCGATCATGGGCTCATGGGAGGGCTTGGAAACTGATTTGCTTCTTGGCTTGAGGTAGCTGTGTTTTGTGGTCACACTTGATCCCTCAGGGCATGGGGGAAGTTTCTAAGAAATCTCTCTCTGAGAGCAGCGCCATTATTTCTGTGGAACGGGGCTGTCCTGGGATAGCCGTCGAGGTAGCTCACAATCTTACAACGATTGTAGCTTTCAGACCGCCCTGCAAGGCAGAGCGGTGTCACTATCCCCAGTTTAGTGAGGGGGAGCCACAGAGACCAGGGCCTGGCCTATCCACAGGGTGTTGCCATGTAACTATTCCAGTGAGGAGGGTGAATTTTCTTCTGTTTACTGAAATGGCTCCACCCTGTATCACCGTGAGTGTGGAGGACCTCTCCTAGCAGGAATAAGCTATGCTGCTACAAGCCCCTACCATGTATAGAAAACTTGCATGTGTAGAAAAGTCTGGGGGCCAGATTTGTCAAGGTATTTAGGCGCTGAAAGATGCAGATAGGGATCTAGTGGGACTTTTAGAAGCTTCTAGGCTACTCGCTCCCATTGAAGTCTGTCTGGCCCTAATCCCCTTTGCCAGGGTCACAGGAGCAGGAAATTGTACTCTGCCGGTGTCCTAACCATTGGACTGTCCTTCCATTCTTGACCTGATCACAACAGGTGAGGGGGCTTCTGGGTAAGCTGAGCCAGTGCTGAGAAGATGGGGGCTGAACCCTGGAATTCTACAGCGTCTACACTACGGGAAAGCCTCAAAATGAGTCCGAGGCAGGCTCCGTTAATGTGGACATGCTACCTCGGATTTAGAGCCCCAGGAAAGGGGAGGAGCTATTTCAAGATACCAGCACATCCACACTACCGCTATTTCAAAATAGCTATTTCGGAATGAGCATTACTCCTGCTGAAAAGCAGGAGTCCAGATTTCGAATTCCGTGGCCCCTTATTTCGAAATCACGGGCTTGGTCGTGTGGAGGCTCCGTTGATAAATTTGACCTGAGGGGGGTTATTTCGAAATATAGCCCTAGTGTAGACCAGGGCTGAGTGGGAAGGGCATTCTGGGGTGACTATCCCTTGGTGGGCGAGACCAAATGACATGTCCTTGCAGGGCTATACCCCGACAACGATGCGGTCTGAACCCCACCGGTCCCTAGACACTTTGAAGTCCCATGGATCTATGTTATCCCACTCATTAACAAAGCGTGTGGAGAAAGGAGTTGTGTGATAGCATTTCCTCTGGTCGCTGCCTCTCCCTCCCCTCGTCTGGGGCACGTCTGCTCTACAGGGCCAGGTAAAAGGGGCAGGACTCAAAGGAATTGGAGGCTGTGTGTGGCACGGGAGGGTTTGCTCTCTAAAATCACCATGAAGTTACCTTGTGGCAGCTCTGAGACTGGAGGAGTGATGGATGGGAGGGGACAGAGCAGGAGGCAGGTTAATGGCGCTGCTAGCCATGGCCCCGTTGCTACAGGCGGACTGGAGGGGAGTATTGGGTGTGACTTGGGGGGGGGGGGAGCTGCCTTCTGCCTGTATTCCGTGGGTCTCTGCCTAGCGTAGGCTGTGGGGGATCTAACTCCACCCTTGGAGGCGGGGGGGAGTTGGTGAAAGTGGATTGCAGCCTTGGTAGACTCACATGGGCCTGATCCTCCACTGATGTGAATCAGCCTAGCTCCATTGACTTCATGACCTATTTACACTTCCCCCTTGCCATCTCTGTGTTCTTCTAACGGAGAGGCTGTGGGTAAGGTACTGTTCTTATTAGCGTAGCAGAGTGACTCTTAACCCCCTACAGACTTGTATTGGATAGGGAGTAGCTGGCAACTTTGTAAATTAATCTACTGCTGATTTTAAAAAGTCTCCGGTGGTTTGGGATCAAAATGAAATTAGACTTTCAATTCTGCGCCGGCCGCATGTGCCCATTAGTGGGTGCCATCGTGGGCCACTCTAGAAAAAGGCATTTTCCAAATTTAGCACAAATGAAATAACTACGGCGGGGCTGGGAAGAAGCAGCGTGACCATGACGTAATGGAGCATGGATTAACGGTTAAGAAAAGACACATTAGGCTACAAACACCATTCACCTGTGGGAACATGCTTGCTGTCAGTGCAATGCGATACAAAACAAAGACGGAAACACGCCGGTCCCAGTAATTGTGGGAAAATAGGTTTTCTGCTGTAGTCCAAAAATGGATGGAGAACAAAGATCGTATGAGGAAGGGGGCACTTTCAGCTAGATCTGCTGAATGTTCAAAGAGGAAAGACTGATAAACGGAGTAAGTCAAGTGTTTAATGCTCCTTTTGAGAGCTGCACGAATTCTCATGACCCCTAGGTAAAATGCTATCCAATTTCTCAGCACTTGCTGAATCAGAGTCTAAGTGTAAGTACGTGTATAATTCTACATATGCGAGTAGTGCTGCTGAAGTCATGGGCTTCAGTACCTTGATGAATTGGAGCCCTGGGTCATGATCCTGCAATGGGATCCGTTTATTTCATGCCCTTAACCTAGGCAAAGGCCCAGTGACTCTTCCATTTGGCTCATTTGCAGGATACTTGCCTTCGAGAGCAATGATGACATGTTAATGTCATTTTTAAATGTGAGGGCCACAAGTGTAAATGGCCAAATAATGGTATTACCCTAGGATAATGAATGACATGACAGATGTTGGTAGAGAGCACCATTTTAAGTATCCTGTGTTTTGTAACTCTAAAGTGTGGCATGAAATACATTCAGAAATGTGGGATTCAAATCCATAAGGCCTGGCTTAGCATTGCCAGCTACCATGGTTTGGGGAGAGGGGAAACCATGCAAATGCAAGTATTTTTCTTCTGAACACAAGGGGCCAGACTGTAGTTCTGAAGCCAAAAAAGCATTGAAGAGGAAAATGTTGCTCAAGTGTACAAAGCGCTCTTATTTATTTTTTTAAAAATTGAAAAATTCACATGAGTTGGTTAGCTCTTCTACATCTAGGCACTGGCTAGGCTAACCTAGCTGGAAAGTTTTAGGGCCTGGAGAAGTGTCTGAGTTTCTTTGTGTTTTTGTTCATCAGCTGAATCCAGCCCATTACAAAATGCCATAAATAATCCACAATCCTTGTGCATGTGGGAGAAGGAACAAAACAATCCTGAGAAATACACAGTTGTAATTACAGTGTAATACCCTAAGGAGATAGTACCTATATACTCTACTTTATAAACATCATTATCATGGAAATAAACAGTATCCAAACTCATTAACCTGCAGTCTCCAAGGCAAAGAACCCCAATATCCAAAACATGTGTGCATCATTAAGCTGCAGGTCTACGGGTTTGGCTGTATTCCATTGTGAATTTCACTACAAGGTTTCTTTTCCCTGCAAATAAGAAAAAAATCCTTTCTTTAAAATAGAGTAATAACTATTCTATAACAATATAGTTTTATAATTCATATTTTATATCAGAGTTGATTCTACATTGTGATTCAGGAACAGCTGTAAAATTAAATTGCTTCTTAGTATATTTTATTAAGATTCAGATAAAGTATTTGTCTTGGGTTTTCTCTCGACTTCCCTTGGTCTCTGATTAAATTGGTCCCAGTTAACCAATGGAAAATGCTGTCCTTCATAATCACTCCATTTGTGCTATGAGAATCTCATTAGACATAGGGTCAGTTGTCTAACAACAAACAGGGATGTTATATGGGCAAATCCCAGTAACACAAATGGGATACCTAATTACACATGCATGTACGCACACTCTGCAGTAATAATCGCTGAGTTGTGGTTTCTGCACAAATCTATTTACAAATCCTCTGATGGTAACGGATATGCCTCTGTGTTTGGACAATTGTGGATCTAACCAATGATCTAGCTAGTTCAACATCCTGTCTCTGAAATGGCCATCACCATATGTTTTTGAAGAAGGTGCCAAAAATCTTAAGTGGATAATGATGAAATAACCTGATAAGAGAAGTTTTTTCCAAACGCTCATGAGTGGTTGACATATTCTTTGGAACCTGAGAGTTTATAGTCCATACATTTTTCTTTTATCTAATGTGACTGTGGATGCTCTTGGTATCCATATAAAAGTCTACCATGTTTTAATTAACCAAGCTGTTGCTCTCAATATCTAGCAATAATGAGTTTCACAGGGCAACTGTGCATTGTGTAAAAATGTATTTTTCTTCAGCTCTACTTTGTTTTTTAATTTCACTGCACACACTTTTGTATCTGAACTTAAGCAAAGAGAGTCCACTGATTCCTGGAGGTGTGTGCTCATGCGTAGTTGTACGGTTGGTTGGTTCTGAATGCAAGTTTAAAAATTATGTACAAACTTACATTCATAAAAGCTCCAAATTCAAATTGAACTGATGAGAATTAAAATCTTTGCAAAAATGTAATTGGTATTTTCAAAATAGCTATTTAAATCAAAACCCAGTAGTATGAAATGTAAGTGTACATTTCAAATTGTAGCTGAAAAGATGGGTATTTAAACATGCTGGATGGTATAGGGTTAGCACTTAAACTTATCATCTCAAAAGTTTGCTGTGAAGATGAATTACTGAGGGCAAACACCCAGACCCTGTGCACAGTTGTAGTAAGTGTGCTGTTTGGTGGAGCTCTATGCTGGGAAGTAATTGGTGCTCACGTTCGGCGCTGCACTATCTCCCTTAGCTGCTGTACCACCTTAACATCCTCTTGGCAAGATATATGGAATCCTACTCCATCCTCAACAGGATGTAGTGAGCAAAGCAACTGCAAATTACAGCCATAGACAGGAGCTTCCACAGAGCTTGGGCTCCAGTTGTGTCTCCTGTGTTTACCACAGACTACGCCATGTCTGAATCCCCATGCAACATAAGAAACATCTAGTGGCCAAAATGACAATATTGCAAGTAAATAGTTTATAGCTTACTCGCTGTTACTTGTGGGCTTGCTTACTTAGCCTGCATCCACTCCACGGAGCACAAAGCCGGGGAGAGTGCTTTGGGTAGCACCTTCCCAGCAGAAGAAGCCCCTGATACGTAGCTCATGAAGACTGTGGACCTTCTGAGGCTAAGAGCAACATCATTTCAGCTCTCTTCAGAGTCTTCCATACCCAAGGATTGTTTCAAACTGTAAATCTGTCTAAGCATGAAGGAAGCTTTGAGGATAAAACCACAGACGGATTTTGCATTATAACACCCGGCTTTCCCACACTCATGCTTGATAAGAAAAAAGTGAATGAAAGCCTCGCTCGCTGCACCATTTGTAAATTTTCCTTGTGGAGGAATGAGGGGCCCTGCTAGTTGTGGGTGATCCTGTGAGTGTAGACAGTAGGTTTTTCGTGTTCACTTTTAATTCAGATTAGTTTCACTGCCGGCAGCAGGGAGCTCTTTCGTGTAACTTATTTGCAGTTCTCTGTTTCTGTCCCATTCTCTGATTCATAGCCTCGGTGCAGAAATACATTTCTACCAACGGCTACGTTTTTAACTTTCTCAGGTGCGTCAGTAATGGCCTCATTTCCTGAAAGTGTCCGTGCTTCATGGAAATCATTGCTGTGGGGTGGGGATGAGGGATTCAGTATGCAGGCTCCGCCAGGAAGAGAGGACTACTCCAGCCCTCTCTCACCACCGCAGTGTGGGGCCAGGTGAGAATCACCTCTCTATGGCTTCTGCAGCTCCAGGGGGTACAGCCAGGGGCGGCGTGCATGTCCCCCAGCCAGGGCAGGGCCAGGCCTCCTGCACTGCCCAGCCAGAGTGAGGAATGCAGCACTTTCCCCTTGCTTCCTGCTGAAGGGGAACAGCCAGCAATGATCCCCTATGAATTGAAGGGAGGAGCTTCAAACCTTTCCCCCCAACCCCACCACTAAAGGGCACCTGGGGGTGGGAGACTCTGGGCTGGGGCAGCCCTAGATGGGGAGGGAAAGAGTGTGTCCTCAGCCAACCCCTTTCACCTGCCTGTTGATTGTTGGTTTTCTGGGAAACAATCCCATTCCAGGCACATCCCATTTTCCTGGCACAACCAAACCTTGACCTCGTTGTAAGTTATGATATCAAAAAGCTGCATACCGAATGTGGTGGTCCTAGTTCTTACCGTTTAGGAGGAGTTCTTGAACAAACAGACACACACAGACAGACAAACTCTCTCAGATATACAGTAGCGCTATATTCATCCATTCTGTTCTTGAATAATTTCCATCTGGCAATATCAAATATTAATAGAAGGTAAATGTTCATGTTAGTGTCCTATGTGAGGCCCCAATCCTGCAATTTACAACTGGAGCTGGCAGAAAAATTTCACACTAAACATTTTCCCATTGGGGGGGTTGTTGAAATTGAAGTTTTCCATGGGAAGAACTAGATGTCTGTGGGATTTTCAGCCAGGAAGATCAAAATGAAACACATCATTTCAAGTCTACTTTCAGCCCTGTTTCTCTTTGTGAGGTCTCAGTCCCTTACCCAGAACTACAACTTGTGTATCTCCTACTCCTATTCGCCTGATCCGCCCCATTCTCTGTGCAGCATGGAGCCAGCTGGGGTCTGTCTGCATTTTAAATCAAACGCTGAGGGTGGCAAGATGGAGGCAGAGATGAGAACTTTAGATCGGGGTGGGGAACTTTTTTTGGGTTGGGAGCTGCTGTCCCACAGAAAAATCAGTTGGGGGTTGCATACAAGGGAGAAGCAAAACAAAACCCTCCCCACATTCCCCTCGCACACCAGAGCCTGGGGGTCCCAGCCTAGTAGGTTTTGTGTGCTCCAGCCCCACAGGGGACTGCAGGAGGTTGGAGTGCTAGCACAGGCCCACCAATGCTGGTGGAGGAGCCCTGAGCCTCAGGGGCCAGATTCAGGCAAGCCGGGGGCCGCGTCCAACCTTCTTCTGTAGCAAACCCCACTCACCTTCACATGGGTAACCTCTCTAGAGCCAATGGGGCTACCCAGGGAGTAAGGCCAGCAGGGTTTGGCCCTGCCTAGAACGTTATGGCTGTCAAACTTTTTAGCCCATGGCCCACTCCGCTCCACATAGACCTTTCCACAGACCACCAGCCAGCCACCCATGGTGACAACAGGGGAGCAGGAGGGGGGTTGGGGTGTCTGGGGGGGGAAGGAGGGTGCAGGAGGAGGCTGAGAGTGGAGGGTCTTGGTGGGGTGCTTACCTGGTTCTGTGCTTCCTACTGCTCCCAGGAACCGCCCACCACTGCTCCTATTGGTCATGATCCTGGACAATGGGAGCAGTGGGGAAAGCCTCCAGGTCAGTGGTTTCCTGTGCTATCTGGAGGAAAGGGAGCAGCAGTGAATGGAGCCGCTTCCTGCCCCCCGCAAGTCAAATCTGACCCACAAGGCTTGCTCACACACACAGCGGAAAGCCAGTCTCACGGCGGGGAGGGGCACAGGGCTAGAGCACCAGCACAGGCTCTCTGCTGCAGGGCAGGGATGAGGCCGAGGCCCACCTGCAAGACGGTCGCAGACCACTGGTGGTCCTTGGACAACACTTTGAGAACCACGGCCTTAGGGAAACCAGTCAAAACATTGAAAATCAGGCTCCTCCCACAGCACCATCACTGAGCCTGCAGGCTTAATCACCACGCTTAATTAATAAACATGCTCATCTACATTTTTTGGCAGGGGGAATAAAAATGCACCATGGCTAAATGAGCACTGCTGTGGAAAACTGAACTCACCTGGTCCCTTCATGTTTTTTTTTCTGATTGACTTAGCAACCGCAGCCCCCAATCCTGCAATCACAAAGGCACTTTCCCTTCACTGGCATGCGCTTCTGCACCTGCTGGGCTCCACTCCCAGGAGCAGCCCCAAAAGTGCTGGGGTCAGGGCTCCAGGGGGTTAACGATCTGGCCTGGAGACAAGGAGTTAAATCAGGAACACCTGCCAGACGCATCAGCCCTGGATGGAGGGTCCTCCAGCTGCAGTTAATAATCAAAGGGACCCGAGATATAAGGGAGGAGGCTGGCCTGGTAGGGGGAAGGTGCATTTCTGGTGGGGATTGACTTGGGAACGAAGCACCCTGTGAGTAGGGGAGACTCTGGAGGAAGGTAATTTCCTTCTAGTTCTGTCTCCAGACTGTAGATGGTGCTGGCCAGGGCCCTTTGCTGCTTGTTTTACTTTCCTGATTCAACAAACCTGCCCACCTTCCATGATATCCACCGGTGGGCTTGCTTCTCCATGAGGACTATTTACATGCCAAGTTCCAAGTCTCCTTTCCCCCTCCTTATATGGTACTGTGGAGGGGCGGGGCAGGGGAAGAAGTGTTGAGTTGTTCATGGCTCCGAGAGTAAGTATTGTACATCCCATCTCAGAAATGGGGAAAGAGTCTTTCTCAAGGAACTCCTGTGACCCAAGACTAGGTGCCATGAAGCAGCCCTTCAACGGCCTGGTCAGGGAGGGCGGATGGTCCACTCCAAAGCTGGACACCTGAATCCCACCCCCTTTCTCAAACCTCTTTCTGGATCCCTCCCCCTATCCCATCCTGACCTGCCCCCCACCTCCCCATCCTTTCGTACCTTTTGCAGCTCTCCTCCACCCATCCTCTCCACTTGCCAGCACCACCATCCCACGTCCCTTGCACCTCATTCACCTCCATACATTGCTGCACTCCCATTATGTCCTAAACACCCTCCCCACATCCTCATGCGCCTGTAGCTTTCTGCCTCCCCCTCCATCCCCATCATCCCACATACTCCCACACTCCTTTCTCCTTCACTGCCCCCTTTCACCCCCATCCTGCTCATGTCCTTGGCCTCTCTCACGCTCCATCCTTGCCCAGCTGGGTGATATAGGCAGCCCCTAAGAAAAGTGTATGAAGAAGTGTCTCTGTGTAGGCAAGTGTATGCCTGCATCCTTGTGCAGGAGGTGTGTGTATTGATGCATGTGTATATATCTGTGTTAATGAAGTTTGTAGCCTCAATCTTTGACTTACGCTTTCTTCAGGCTTGTGCACAAAAAACAGAGGACCTAAAATGTGTGTGTGTGTGTTTCATAACGAGTGTTTAAAAGGGAACTCTAAAAGAAATGTGTTATTTCTTAAAGTGAATGTTAGAGTTAACCAGCTGTTGTCAACTGGTTTGCAGAAGAGCCAATTTATCATACGTTTCTCCCCACCTGTGTCTAGCTATATTATGAACTTTTTGTTGCAGGCTCTTTTGTTTTTACTTTTGTGTCCAGCGCCTACCACCCTGGAGCCCTGACCTTAGTTGGGGTCTCTAGGCACTAAACAACAATTGTAATAAACAATGTAGAAGGATGCGTTAGTGTGTGCCTGATGTATATATGCATGTTGATGTGGGAGCCAGTTTCTACAGATGTAATTATTCAGGCTTGTGGATTGGTGTATTGCCGCAGTTCTGCTCCATGCCTCTGTATTTCTGCTCCCGGAGTGGGCCTTTAATGGCTCTATTGCAGACGTGACAATGCACGATCCTAATGCCACACCTCAAATTACAATAACTTTAGTGAACAAAACACATGGGCTATGTCTATGCTGTAGGCTTCTTGCGCAAGAACTTGTGGAGTGTCCACACTACAAGCCCGTTCTTGCACATGAAAGTTTACAGTAGATCATCAGAAGAGAGGGCTTTCTGTGCAAGAGTTATTCCTCTCCCCACGAGGAATAAGCCTTTTTGCGCAAGAGCTCTTGTGCAAAAAGGCTAGTGTGGACGAGAACAGGGGTTTCTTGCGCAAGGAACCCCTATGGCTAAAACGGCCATTGAGCTTTCTTTCACAAGAGAGCGTCCACAATGCCATGGATGCTCTTGTGCAAAAGCACATCTCTTGTGCAAAAACACATGGCAGTGTGGACGCGCTTTTGCTATTGCGCAGTGTAGACATAGCCATGGAATTGTTGCAAAAAATGGGCAGGGGGAGGGGAAGAATCCTGAAAACATTTGTGAAATGTGTGTTTGGTTTTTTTTAATGACCCTTTTTGACTATTTTATTGCCAGCTCTACTGCCCTGTAACCAATCAAACCTAAGCTTAGGATAATACGATAGATCGGAGTGTTTAGGCTTTTCAGTGAAAGTGAGCAACAGTGGGGGAGAGCCTGTGATGGGGTGTGTGTGGAGTGAGTAGAGGCGGGGCCCCAATAGTGGGCGGGGCAAGGGTGTTCCGTTTTCGGAATTAGAATGTTGGCAACTCCACAGGCAGCTCTGGGGTGGGGAGAGCTGGAGCAAATGGGCGGGGGAGGGAGGGAAGGCTTCTGGGCTCTTCTGATCTGCTCTCACTGGAGTTGAGTGGGAGAAGCAGTGAGTGAAGGGGGCAGAGGAGTGAGCAGCAGTGGGGCCTCGTGGGAAGAGAAAGCACAGCAGTGGGGGTTAGGAAGTTGGCCACCCTACTCTTGCTGTGTGCTTGGACAGGACCTGTAACTGTGAGAACCTGGGCTTGGCTGGGACCTCTACCTGCAACTGCAGGACAAAGGGCCTGGTCTGCCCTGTGGGATAGATAGGCTTGCCAGATGCTTTCACCAAAAATCCCGAACATGGCAGGGGGAAAAAAACCGAGACACCAAACTTTGTTGAGGAAGGGAAGGGGGGGGGGGGAAAAGTTGTTGAGCAAAAAAAAAAAAAGTCGCTGCGCCTTTAAGAATCCCCTCGCTCCCCCCACCAGCCTTCCGTCCATATTTTTACCAGTCAGGGGCCAGAAATAACCAACTGTCCGGGCGAAAAACCAGACACTTGGCAACCCTAGGGATAGACGGCTCACTCCACCCACCACTGTCATGCAGACTTCACTGCCTGGAGAGCAGCATTTAGCAGCTGGAGAAAAGCTGCTCACAATGAAACAGGGCAAATTAACCCCAAATGTTCGTTGGCTTAAAGCCTGCACGGTACAGTCCATTGCGCTGTGTGGAATGGCACTTTGAAATGCACCGTAACCACTTCATTTTAGCAGCCACTTCTCTTTCTTGGCCAAAGGTTTTCTTCTCTGGTCTAACACTGGGTGTGTAAGCAGAGGCAAGTCTAAAGCTGAGATGCACTTACCCGGTACACTGTGAACCGCGCAAAGAGCTTCACAGGAAAGCTATCTCGTTTCCTCCCAGCTCGTGTGTGTGTGTGTGTGTGTGTTTCTCTGTCACAGCCATTCACTGCTAACCACAAAGCAGCAGCGTTTGTCAGTTTTTACAGATTAGCCAGTGTAAATTTCAGTATGGTGGGCAGACTCTGTAATGCAGAGAACTCCTTCCAGTCACTCTGATCTTACTTCCTCTGTTGATTTAGGAGCAAAACTATTACCAGGGAGCAGTGAATAGTGAAACTGCAGGTGCTGTACTCCCTAAAGGGCTCACTTCCGAAGCGTTTCTACAACCGACAGTGTTTCGGCTAGTAATCGAATAAAACGTGATGCACTCTGCCATTCCGTGAGGGACGCTTCCACCTGCTATTGTAATGACTTTAAGCCTCTGTAGACAACACTTCATACGCCTTGTATTAGATCTGAGCTCTACTTTGCTTCTTATAATGTCCTTAGACACGTGTCTGTGTGTGCACATATCTATGAATGTGTCTGTGTACCATGTGTGCACATCTCGCAATACACACAAAATGGAATACAGGGTGGGGTGTTTGTCACATGCTGTGACAGTTGTAATAGCTGGAGTGTGGCGTGGTTGCATTATGATCGTTGAGGTCTGTAGGCTTGATTAACCGTCAGCTGGGAAGTGTTTATACTCTACCACTCTCATGCTTTCAGAATAAATTGACTGGAATGTAACGGCAGATCCACTTCATTTTAAAATGGGGTCTTTCCTCTTGCCACATTTCTCAATCAGCCAAGTGAATTCACAACTCTTGTAAATGTAGTGCAACTCTCCTGCTGGACTAGTGAATTGGAATCCCTGGTGGTTTGGTCCGTACACCTGTCAATCATCCTCTGCTGTTCATGACTAGACGGGGCATGTTTATGTGAGGAAGGAAATGAGTAGAAGCCATTTCTATCAGAAATCCTGGAACTCAGCCCCCCCCGGACACACCTCTGCTGCGGTACGGAAAAGTGAATAGACTGAAAATACAGCCTCCTCCAGGCCTGCTGACATGGGGGGCAAAAGGGAGCAGTTGCCCCAGAACCCAGAGAGTCAAAGGGGTCTGAGGTTCCCAGCAGATGCTGCTACTGTGGCAGCTAGAGACTCAGACCCCTCTGAACCGCTGCTCTGAGGGCTAGGGATGGGGGGCATGAGGCACTGAGGGCTGGCTGCCCCCTTCTGCCTGAGGCCCTGCCCCCTCTATTAGCATAGAGCGTGTGCGCGCGCGCGCACACACACACACACGAACGGCCGTACTGGGTCAGACCAAAGGTCCATCTAGCCCAGTATCCTGTCTGCCAACAGTGGCCAGCACCAGGTGCCCCAGAGAGGGTGGACCGAAGACAATGATCAAGCGATTTGTCTCCTGCCATCCCTCTCCAGCCTCTGTCAAACAGAGGCCAAACACACACACACCCCTTGCCCAGGACTAGCTGTCGGCCCCGCCGCATCTTAGAATAACCCCACCCTTTCTGACTCTTTTTTTTTTTTTTTGTCTTGCTCACCTGAGTCCCTGAAGGATCTTTTGACACGTCTTCATTGCCATGTCACGTCTGTCACATGACCCTAATAATTCAATAACAACGCTTAAAATGTCACGCGTCAGTCTAATAAAATGGCTTCTCCCTCTGTTTCCACTTACAGGTGTTGACGACTGAAAAGCGACTGAACTTCCGCTAGAGAAGCAAATCGCCGAGAAGACCCGTTTCGGTAAAGCCCTTTCTCTTACGTCGCTCTAAGTGCACAGGGTACCGTGAGTGCGGCGAAGGCTTGGTGACCAGGAGGTGTTCTGGGAAGGAACCTTTTCCTCGCAGTGCAAGGTCTCCTGGAAACAGGCAGCCATCCTACCCCCCAGCTAGCTTTATTTGCCACTTGTTGCTACCCCGGCATACCCTAGCCTGACGGGCCAGGATGGGAACTGCCTTGCAATGGCGTCCGGTCAGGCTCTGGCTAGCTCTGAGCAGGCCCAAGGGGAGTGCCCGAGTCGAAGGATTTACCTCAAGCGCTCTAAAGTGAGCAGCCTTTACTCCGGCTCTGGCTAAAATACTCGAAACTAGACGTGCTGATGGTGGGTTGAGACCGCTGAGGATGGGTGTTTTGAAGAAATGCTTCTCCTTCCTCTCCCCCTCCCCTCCCCCCGTTCCATTATCTGACCAAAGAAAATGATGGGCCGTAGAGAATACAGCGCTGTCTCTAGGTTGGTCCTTCTAGTGCAGGGATGGGCAACTTTTTTTCTATTGGGAGGGGCCATTGACACCCAACAAAAATCACTTGTGGGCCACACGTAGCCCAGTAGGGGAGTGTGGAGGCTCAGGGCTTCCCTTAAGCTGCAGCGTGGGGCCAGAAATGAGGGGCTCAGGGTGTGGCAGGGGGCTCCAGACTGGGGCTAAGGGGTCTGGAATGCAGGGGCGTAGAGGCATGAGGTCTGAGAGGGGGTTAGAGTGTGGGAAGAGGGTCGGACCTGGGGTGGGGGTGCAGGCTATGAGGGGGGTTCAGGGCTGGGGGGTTAGGTGTGGGGGAGATTGGGGTGCTGGCTGCAGCCAGATGCTGCTTTCCTCAGGCAGCTCCCCCTGGCCTGATCCTGCTCCGCTCCTGGCAGCTGCCACAGTGGAACTGCGCACGTCCTGCATGCACCGCCCTGCTCTCTGCATACCACCCTGTTCCCATCCAATGGGAGCTGCAGGGGCAGAGCACCATACGTGGGTTCGGAGCTTCCCTGTTCCCGCCCTGATCATTTATCCAACCTAGCTTCATCCTGCAGGGGGCGCAAATGCTCCGTGGACTCGAAGCCCTGCAAGTCTCCACGCCACCACCCAGATCAAATTAAGTTGGAGGTTCCCCACTCTTGTTCTAGAGCGAGCCCAGAAATTCATGAGACCATGGGTTCCCAAACTGGGGGGTGTGCCCTCCTGGGGAGGGGCGTGAGCGTGAGGTGACCCAGCCCCCCCCCATCAATCCCCTGCCCCCACCTTTCTCCCCAAGTGTTGCTGTTTTTTTTTTTTTTTTTTTTTTTTTTTTTTTTTGCACAAGTTTTTTGCTGCTATTGGTGCGGCGGTGGTGGCAGGCGGGGCGGGAGGAGGAGAGGAGGTGTGAGGGTTTCTCAAAAATCAGAAAGGAGGCGTGATGCCAAGAGGATGAAATAGCTGGGTGGGCATTGGGCCAGGGAAAGAGACTACCCAGCTCAGTAGGGAGGCATCTAGGTTCCAGTCCTGATCCAGTGACAGTTTGTTTACACAAAGTGGAGTATCTTCAGCCTGCGAGATGGGCTGTCAGTAGGCTGGTGTTTGGGGCCAGGGTGGGGATCTGAACCTGGCTTTCTCACATCCAAGCTCAGTGCGCTCCCCACTGGGCTACAGACTTTATGTCCGTCACAGCTGTTGTGAATCGAGCCCTTCACTTAAATCTGTCAGGTCTCCCAAAATTTCCATTTCACTTGGACACTAAATGGTTTGGGGGGGAAGAGGGGCTTGGATCTGCCAGAAATCTCAAAAGTCCGTTCTAGCTCTGCCTGGGATAGCATAATGTGCTTCAACCGTGTCTCCTCTCCTATTGATCATGTTTGCCCCTGAAAAGTACAACTCCCACTTAAATGGGGCCCTTGCTGGAAAGAGGCAGACAGTGTATTTCTGACCACTGTGGGCACCGCCAGCTTAGGAAAAGCATGCTTCATGGGGACAGTGGCGACTCGGCAACATAATGAATGATCGCAGTTATCCTTGGGTAGGAAACCCTGAAAAAAGAGGAAGTGCCAATATCCTGTTTTGCAGCGAACTGCTCGCTTGCTGTGAGGACGGCGCGGGGCTAGACCAATGCGTCGTGTCTGTCTCTAGACATCAGGGTAATAGTCAGCCGCTTAACGGCACCGATGGATATTTCTTAATGACTTGGTAGCAAAGCTCGGTGCTTCAGTACGGTATAACGAACCTACAGCGAATTCTGTTCTGCTGCAGGCAGTCTGAAAGGCACCTCAAGCTGTCGAGTAGAGAACGCGTACAAAACATCCGTTTGCTCTCCTGTGACGTTCAAACTGAAAGGGGCGTGTATAGGAGGTGCTCTGCTGTGCAGAGACTGGAGGAAATGCTTGCTCGCGTAATTGGAGCGTTGTTCTTTTGATTGGGAAGGTAACGGAGAAATGCTCATCTCCGTTAGTGAGGATAATACTTTCTCCTTCTCACCTGGAAGTGGAAAACCCTAATGAAATGAGGTGCTGGCTAGAAAGCTTGCTGCTTTAGGCCAGCTATAAACAGAGGTGACTGGTGAAGGGAACCCAAGGGGTCACTGGCCTCCACACCCTCTCCAACCCAGGGAAGGGCCAGGACAACCCCCCTCTATCCCGGGCCCTGCCTCTTCCTGCCTTTGCTCTGCCCCTGCCCTGCCTCTTCTCCCAACCGAGGCATCCCTGAGGACTAGTGGGGCTGGCGCTGGCAGCAGGTGTCCGGCCCCTCCCCCTGCACTCACTGTCAGTGAGCAGGGGGGGAGAGTGGAGCAAGGCAGCCCCCATCAGCTTGCTTTCCTCCCCTGGCCCCTGCTGGTGAGTGGTGCCGTCCTGCCCCCTTTCCCCAGAGCAGCCACACTCTGCTTCTCCCCCATTTCTGCTGGTGAGTACATGAGGCCAGACCCCTTCAGCAGGTGCCAGGCCCCCCTCTGCTTATCTCCCCCTGGCCACTGGCTGCCCCCTCCCACCTAAAATGTTTGGTGGCATATGACCCCTTGTGGCCCCCCATGTGAGCACACCGTTGGCTTCACAGCTCACCTGCATCAAAGCACTATCCAAGAGAGCTGGGTAACAGCATGATGTGTTTAAATACTTACGGGGGGGAATGGGGGCCCAGGTGATTATGATGGCTCCACCCCATCACCCTACCTTCAGGGTGCCCTTTATCCTGCTTTTCCCCCTGCTGGAGCCTGCTCCAATTCTGTCCATCTGCTCCCGGGGTTGGGGGACTAGAGCCCACCACCCTGCACTCCCTAGGTGAACACCCGATCTGCTAAGCCACACTGGGGCCCACCCCACTGTCCACCCCACCACCTTACCTTCAGGGTGCCCTTTATCCTGAAGCCACAGCACCATCAGAGCTATAAAACTCAAGTACATTCCCACCTGCCTCCAACCCCAGATCTCCTTCCCTTCCCGTTCACGCTCCGAGCAGGGGTCTAAACCCTGTGTCTGGTTCTCCTCTCGCTCAAGGCCTGCTGGCAAATCAAGATTTAACATCGTAGGTGTCCTAGCGGTGGGATGAGAGAACAGTGCCCAACGCGGGAATGATACTTCTGGCTCTAGAACCCTTATAACGTTAGACTCCTAACCAATGGTCCCTCTAATTTTTTCCCGTATATGTGCAGAATAAATTATATTGTGCGCATGGAGGCCTGTGTGGATGTGCACCACCAGTAGAAACACACCCTGCTGGCTGTGGATGCTCTGCTAATGAGCTGGGCAGCTTCAGCCTACAGGAACACTGCTCCTAACCACTGTAGACACAGCAAACAAGAGGAATATCGTCTTGCCTCTAGCAGTGTTGCTACAGTCACCCTTTTACATCTGTTGAGGCTAGTTACCTGTATACAAATGGATTAGAACCACTTTAAACTCACTGCGCACTGCCACATCTCAGTTAATCAGGACACTTGTGACTAGATTCTGCAGTGCATGCAGGAATTCCAGTGCTTTAACTCCCTGATGGATTGCCTTAGTTCTCTTTGTTTCCACAGCATCTCTGAAAAGCGTACCCGGCACTCAGATGGCCAGCAACAACACCGCCAGCATAGCTCAAGCCAGGAAGCTGGTGGAACAGCTGAAAATGGAGGCCAACATCGACCGAATAAAGGTAAAGCAAGGTTGAAACCAACTGGGTAACTCGCATGCTCTTTGTGGGTCCACAATGAGTCTTCTGCGGCTAAGACTCAGTCATAGATTTTTATATTTTTATTTTTTATTATGGCCAGATAGGTCTATCGGGGCCATGTAGTCTAATTTCCTACAAATCACAAGCCGTATACTTGAGGTCTGGAGTACGGGTAATCAACAGGTGGACCATGGGCCAAATCCGGACTGCCAGATGCTTTTGATTGGACCACCACATCTTTTTATTTACTTACTGTGATTATTATGGTTTTTGTATGATTTTTTTTCTCTGGAGTCTGAACCTGGACTGAGATATTTCGACCGTGACACAAAATAATTCTTTACTCCTCGTGGAATGAGTTTTACAGGGATGTCGGAATAGCAAGCCCATTATATTTCAAAATAACGGGCGCACTCAAAAGAGGCAGAATAGGTATTTAGCTGTACCTCTGGTATCCCGAAATAGTGCTGCAGTGTAGACTTAGCCAATGAATCCTACCATAAACAATCAATACAGTTGTGATCATGGACCGATTCAGTTTTTCAAGGCCAACATTTTAGAGTGGGTGCCTGTGTTTGAAAGTGCGGGTACGGACCCATAATGGAGCTTGTCAAATTAATAGCCGCCTGCATAAAAGGGAAACTCTGCAGCTATGGCCTTTTTTGCTGCTTGCGTCCCATTCTAGTGCATGCCGCCGCATGGTTTTTCATGCTCCACTCAGGTGTATGTTAAGAATTTTGTCCCCCCAAATATGTGCAGACTTGCTGGAAGTATCTCTTATGCTTAAACTGTGTTTGAGTTGGCACAGAAAACCTGAATCTTTTGGGAGCAGCATCTTGCAGCAATTCCATTTTGCCAAAGGCAAATGTCGCTGGTTCAGAAGTGTGAAATATCAGTAGCTGAACTTCACATTTGGTAATGCCTCCTCCCTGCTCAAGAGCTTCCACCGAGCCCCTGTCATATTCTGAATAGATAACCATGTACAGCCAGTGACTCCACTAATGCTTGTTACCGTAGCAACCACAACCCTCCACTGGAAAGGTTCAACATGGCATAAAGAGGATGTGCCAAATCCCTCTTTACAGTTGTAAATAAATAGTGTAGCATCTATTATTGCGGGCTCTTTGCTGTCTAGCGGGAGTGTGAATTTTTGGTAAGATCAAATCGGGGAAAAGGTGTTGATGGAACATCAAAACCTGCCTGTAATTAAGTGGCAATTAAAATAGACTTGCAGACGGCATCGGTTTTCTCCAAGTCTGCGCTAAGAGATTTGTGATAGCAGTTAAATGCCCTGAAGGGAGAAGCTGCTTGGTTGGGGGTGGAGGGGAGAACTAGAAGGCTGGATTGCCTTGAAGACATGCAAATGAAAACTCTCTTAGCAGCAAAAGAAATCAACACCACATTTGGTATAGCTGATGCGTAAATGCCTTTTTATTGTGTGGAAGTAGTTTCTGATTTGGACACATGGCACATCAAAGATGCTACAGCAAAAATGTACGTTCCCTCTAAAGCTGAAGAATAAAACTGATGCCTGCAAGTTACCATTTGATAGGGTGATCTTCTTCACTGTGTCCAGCCTCCCAGCTGGCCCCCCGTGGCCTCTTTGGGTACGTCTACACAGCAGGGCTAAAGTCGAATTAAGCTATGCAACTTCAGTTCCATCAATTGTGTAGCTTAATTCAGCTTTTGGTGCTGTCTGCACAGTAGGCAGTTGAAGGAAGAACGCTCTTCCTTTGACTTCACTTACTGAGGTTTGAAACAAACAAAAGGAAGCTTTTCTTCACGCAGCGCACAGTCAACCTGTGGAACTCCTTGCCAGAGGATATTGCAAAGGCTAGGACTTTAACAGGGTTCAAGAAAGAGCTAGATAGCCATTGATGGGCCTAACCTCCATGAATCTATTAGCCAGGATGGGTAGGAATAGTGTCCTTAGCCTCTGTTTGTCTGGAAATGGATGACCAGAGAGGGATCACATGATGATTACCTGTTCTGTTCTCTCTCTCTGGGGCATCTGGTATTGGCCACTGTGGGCAGACAAGATACTGGGCTAGATGGACCTTTGGTCTGACCCAGTATGGTCGTTCTTGTGTTCCTCATGAAATGAGGGTTACCAGGAGTCGGAGTAAGAAGTCCTCCAGCTCGACATTATTTCGAAATAAAGGCTTGTCATGTAGACGCGCATTGTGTTATTTTGGAATAATGTCAGTTACTCAGAAATAACACTGCTGTGTAGACGTACCCTTATCGACATCATCTGGCTCCTGAAACACAGAAACCAGGCTTCAAAATTGATTATACGTGCAAAAACCTGTCTGCTCCCAGTAGCAGTGGAGGTGGAGGGGATAGTGGCCCTGCAGTAGATGTTTCAGGTCCTAGGAGTCTGCCTTCTCCGCTGGCAGTCAGATCAGGTGGAGGGAAGATCATGGGTGGGATTAAGATCTAGGAGACAGGTGGTCTTGCAGGATTAAATAACCATCGAAACAACCCGCCTACAAGGACACTTATGCAGGGATGAACAGGACTTTCCACATGCAGAGCGGTCCACGGACTTGTCACCCTACCGCAGACGTTTAACAAAATCATTGCGTGCCTTCATCTGGGCGGGGAACTCCATGTGAGGTCTGCATTCAGAAAATAGAGAGCCCTTGCCGTAACAAATCCCACTTCTTTGCCCTCCAAGTAATAGCCTGCTTTGCACTTGGAACAGAGTCGCACCCCTCTATTCACTGGGCACGAACAGAGGGCAAATGCAAATACTCCATCCTAGGAAGGAAAACAATGGAAGGTTCCCATCACTGCAGCCTTGGCAATCCAGGGAGGGCGACAGTTCAACTCGTGTTACGTTTCCTGTTAATGCTGTGGTTCTCAACTGGTGGTCCATGGTGACTTTTTCGGTGGTCCACAGGAACATTGTCCAAGGCACCACTGTTAGGCTGTTTTACGCCGTGTTCACAAGCACGCGGCGCGTCATCCATAGCGTCATCCATAGCGTCGAGGGCAATAATTTGGTTCAATTTCCATATGTGGATGCCATGCTCGGGGGGGAAGAGGAAGCCATTCAAACCAAAATGTTCGTTGTCTGCCCTTTTTTATCATGCCTCAAAAAGGAGGTGGTCCACGAACGTTTTTTTGATTGGCCTGGTGGTCCGTGGTCTGAAACGAGTTGAGAACCACTGCCTTAAGGGATGCTATGATTGCGAAGCCGTGAATAAGGACAGTGCTGTGATGAGTGGGTTGTCTAGTTAAAAAGTCCCTCAATTGGTAGCGAGTACAGTGGAGGAGCCCGTGGGAACTTGAGGCAACTTGTTCATCCTCCATTCAGCAAAATTAGATGCTTTAATTCAGTGCTGCCCATGCAGCCCAAGCGCTTCTCCACGTCAGAGCGCCGGGCCAGTCATTCCAGACAGCATTGCTCACTCGACGCTTATCCAATGTGTGGATTTATTTTCAGGTGTCCAAAGCAGCAGCGGACTTGATGGCGTACTGCGAAGCCCACGCCAAGGAAGACCCTCTACTGACCCCAGTTCCAGCTTCAGAAAACCCCTTTAGAGAGAAGAAGTTCTTCTGTGCAATTCTGTAAGCCCCCGCACGAGCCTGGCACGCACTCGGGCCACTCCGAACACTGATGTAGCGTTTTTAGCAATGTGGACCACTTTCTAGTCCACAGAATTAAAATAATAATAATAATAATAATTGAAAAGGCCTGGAAGCTCCAGAGATGTGCATGTTTAAATCGACTGGTCACCTTTTGGGGAATAAGATAATCTACATCGTGAGGCTGAAGATCTGAGGTCTGCAGAGTTGCCGCCGAGAGAGAGAAAAATGTCATGATTCCATTTGTGTCGCATTTCTGCTCACAACCCCGCCCCCCCTCCCCCCTCCCCCCCCCAAATAAACACACACCCTTGTTTGGCTGTTTCCTATTTACAAAAAGACCCTTGTGCTGAGCAAGGTAAAGGCTGAAGTTGTGTCTAACCTTACTGGAATGATTAGCATTGGAGTTTTCCAAATAATACCCTTATTTAAGTTGAATTGTCAAATATCACCCTTACAGGCTAGATTACGATTCTGTTAATGGCCGGTCTTGTGCTTCTTTTGTTTTGGTTTTGCATTAGAGTAGCTCAGACATGGATGGGATTCCTCACAAGATAACAAATTAAACGGTTTAGTAAGGGCTTAGTCAATGATACTTCACATCTGCAGTACAAACACTGTCTGTGTGTTTCTAGCAACCTATTACCACGATTTCTAACACTTGTGTATGGTAGCTTCAATTCTGCAAGTAAATCAGGTGTTGTGATTGGTGCTTCATATTTTTGTGACGATTTTTTAAGTAATAGTGCATGGAAAATATCCCTGTCTTCAATCCATTTAGAAACTTCTGTTCTTTGAAGCCACGTGCTGGTGGAAGAAGCTGTAGAGAGAAAACAAAGGATGTTCTGACAGCAAAGAGAAACTCCTCTAATGCCTTAGATGTGCCTGAAATACCTCTCCTAGGGTTGCCAGCTATGCCGAAGCCTATTCCTGAAATCAGAACAGTTTGTACTGGGAATTTAGGTTCCCACCGATCCTTGGAAGTCCTGGGGAAAAACTAGTAAGAAATACAATATACATTTATTTTGATCAAGTTTTCTATGGTCCTCCCCTATACTTCTGCCTCTTCTCTTTACCCCTATTTCTCATCATTAATGTCAATCGATATTCACTTTTTTCACAGCAGCATGTCTGCTCTGAACCATTTCCCTTAAGCAGCACGACTGAACCAGCAGCCCAGCTGCTGAGCCAAGCACAGCATGATTCAGAAGGGGCCTTGGGCTGCAAGCTTGTACTAGCCCCCTCCTCCGCTTCCCCCTCCCCGCTCCTCTGCTTTCACTGTGTGGCCCTCCGTGGGTATCTTGTCCCAGATCTCTTGGCTCTTCACCCAATGTTTATAAAATTCCCTGTGCCACTGAATCTGTGCGCTGTTTTCAATCTCCCCTTTCCCAGCCGATTCTTCAGAAAATGCTTTTCATACCAGAAAGGCCGGAGCTCTCTCTACCCAAACAATGGCAACAGGCAGAGGGCGAACAGGCCTGTGATTATAATAGTGAGAGGACTCCATACCGAAGAACAAAGGGTGATCGATCAACCACTGACGTGTTGGCGGCTATGGGGGGACTCCCATTATCTAGGCACTAACTATCCAGCCCTTTCTGAGCTCCTGCCACGCATTGCTCGCTGCTTTCGCATCCCGTCGTGAAACAAAACAGGAGGGAAGAAAATAGGGCGAGGCTTTAAATAGAGCAACAAACCACCAGTGGTATATGGAAACAACATGCATCTAACAGCTTAAGGTGGAAGCTTGCACCTTACTCGTGCTGTGAATGTAAGGGTTTGGCATGTCTCCGTTAAAGCCTCCTGGGTGGATAAGGCAATCAGAAAGATGTAGAGGTGGTTCCCTAACCAATCCCCTGAGCCCTGCTGATCAGAGGGCTTTCCTACTTTCCTACTGGTGTCCTGGTAAGAAAGTCCAACGCCGTGTGAAACTGATGAATTTGTTTCATCGGCTTCAGGAAACTTGCCAGAACCAGATCGAGAGAGGGCAGAGAAACCCACAGGCTACAAAGGTATCCAGCTGAACACAATAAAAACCTACTATGTCAGGTGGAGGCTAAGAACATCTGAAATTGATCCGTAAGGAGCTTTTAGATCCAGGTTACAGGATCAGGTGCAGTATGTGATACAAAACAGGAAAGGCAAAGCCTATCTTGAGGAGATGGAGCTGCTGTTAAAATGGCGTTCTGGCTTTTGTGGGACTGTTGTGATTGCAGAGACACCTCAAACCTAAGCAGCGTTAAGGAAGGAGATGTCCATAAGGTTATCCGCCACTGGCAGGAGGGTGAATGCTGCTCTTGGCTTTCGTGCTCTTCCAAACCCTTAGAACGCTTTCACTTTTTGGATCAAAAACCCAGCTGATATAATTTGGGATCATTCCGGGATCCATGACAACCCTGTTAATATGACGTTCCAAATCAGGTGTGACCTTCAAATGTTTGTATTTAAAAGGACAACCGAGTCTAAAGGTACCTGTCAGAAAATCTTTATAGCCCATAACAAAGTGGAAAACATTTCCGACTAACTTTTTGTACTCTTACATCCTTGTGTACAGGCAGAATGTTTTTCTGTAGAGAAAACCACTTATTGTAACAGTGGGTTCTTTCTCACTCTGTGATTCTTGGCATCTGGGAACATGTATACAATACAACCAGTAGTTAAATGGTGTACAACTTGCCTTGCTAGCTTTCAAATACAAGATCCCGTATTTCAATCTTTATACTGTAGGTTTTAGTAGCTTAGATTTCTTTAGAAACATTTGGCCAATGAGTAACTCTACAGCTGTTTTCACTTGTATTGGTAAAAACTGTGTAAATATATTGCAACTGTTCTTTTTTTAATAAGATCTACTATAACTGACAATGAAGCATAATCCCTGAACAGAACTAAAATCCTGTCATGAAGTTTTGTCATAACTTTTTAATGACTTAGGTATTTTACAACTTAAATTCTTTTTAAAAGTTGCATGAAAAGAACATGAGATTTTTTTTTTTTAATTAAACCAAAACTTTAATTGAAGATCTTTTTTGTTACTGTTTTGGATTTTTTTTAAAAACAAATTATTTGCAATTAGGGACACAACCAGAAAATCTCACCCTAGTATTTATATTTACATAAACCTGCCTAGCAAAGTAGAAATGTCCCCCATAAACTAAAATTAATATTTCAATATTGAAAATATATTCTATATATTCAACATGGTATGAAGTTTTGATATACTGAAGGTCTCTTCAATAAAAATATCTTGAGTATTGGCATGTGATTTCCCCCCCCCTCCACCCCAATCTTTGTTCATGGCAATAGTGAGTTGCCACATGTACATTATATCAGCCAGAGAGAGGTGGATGCATCTTCCGACACAAGAAGCGATTTGTTTTCAGGGAGAGGGTCAGTGTAAATGTCAGTGGACTTGTTTTGTTTTTGTTTGTTTTTTTAAACAGGGAAACTTGAAGTTGTGATGTAGTGCACAAGCTCATTCCATGTGATCAATGTACTTGTATGAAATAAAATTTTGGATGCATTTCAAATCTTGTCTGAGTTTTAAAGTAGCAGTCGGCTTTAGCGGTTGGTTTTCTTCTTTTTTGGCAAGTTAACTCTCCTGCTTCTAATGACGGGACCAAGGTGCAGGATAGGATGTTGGTTCAGGGAGCTTTCCAAACCTAACACAGTCAACCACAGATCTCCCCATCGTGTTAAACGAGGCCGCTGCTTTGAATAGCAGCTTTTGTGGTGATGTGAAAGGGAAAGAGGCCTTAAAGAACCTCTGCTTTCCCAGGAGCCTCCCTGAGACCTTTTCTGCTTTATGGAAATTTCCACTGATGTAGTTATGTTGCTGCTACACTATGCCACTCAAAGACAGCACGTGTGGCTGTTGATGAAAAGATTTGATGTTAAATTAGAACGGATTCATGGAGAGAGGTGTCTGCAATTTGAACCTCACAGTCTCCACCTTCTACGTTCATAGAAAACTAACCACTTTAAGTGCTTTCCTGCTATTCCTTTTCCACCCCCCGATGTCGAACTGCTGCCCCGGAGTTTATGCTTGATACAGTTTACGTTGGGGGTTTTGCCAGTTGATGCTGCACTAGCGTAAACCCATCTTTTTGCCAGTGCCACACGTCTGTAGGGGTGTGACTACACGAATGTAGGTACACCAGTGCGAATCACCAGTACACAGGGCACAGTGAGTTGTAAATGTCGAGAACCTCCCTCCTACAGAGAATGGCGATTATACCCCTCTGTAGGGAAGCTGACGGTTCAGACTACGGAAGGGAAGGTCTGTCGTCATCCTTGTTTTTCCCCAACCCCACCAAAAGTAAAAACGAAGTCCAGCAGCTGCTGCATCCTAGAAGTGAGAGGGGATTGTGTAACCCTCATCCTAGCACCTGCCTCTGGAAGAAGCCAATGACTTGACACTGTCTAGGGCTTTGGAAACTCAGGATAAAATCTTGGCTGTGTGGGCAAGGACTGAGAGGAGGGTAGAATCCGTCTTCCCCGTTCCCAAATTCCTGAGCCTGGCATAAGTAAAAGGGCCGGGAAGCTGAGGGTCCCAAGCTCACCTCCCCATTTCAGGCGGATGCTTTTGTTTTCCAGAAAAAGACAGAGATCCTGTCTAGTGGGTGCAGGAAGAGACTCCCACTTCCCAGCTGCTGGCTGGGAGCTCTGTGGGAAACACCAGCTTAGTTTCACTCCCCTACGTAACCTTAAATAGGTCCAGGCCGTGGTCAGGCCCTTGCAGGAAGAGCCAGATTCTGTTCTTTTTCACTGATAAACTGCCTCCCCTTCCATGCAAGTCTACATCCACCCTGCGTGTGCACCCTCCTTTCTCCTGGGGAAGCTGGTGCACTTGGTTTTTCGCACCCTCTTCTCCCAAGGGCTTCACCGCTTCCCCCTCTGGATAACGAAGAGCGTTGGTTCCCAGGCCAAAGGAAATGTCTTGAGTCGCCCTGGCCACTCACCAGGAGGGAAGGAAAGCCCCTCTTCTTGCCGCCCTTCCCCTGCCCCCATTGCAATAACCTTCCAGTGTAAACTCCTGGTCCTGTCTCTGGGCCCTGTGCAGTGCAGAGCCTGCTGGCACTTAACTAATATCCTCTCTATTTAACAAGAAGAATTAAATCAACGGATCTTGAAGGGGGCTGCATTTTCCCCCCTTCCCCTGCCCGGTTCTCCATTGAAGCGCTAACTAAATTAAATGTTTAGATCAATAATGGCCCAGGATAGTTTCACCTCTTGGTCATAGGCTTAGATGCAGGACAGTGCAACAGCAACCAACAGTCTTTACAGTACAGATAATGTATGTGAAATTTAGGAGGTCTCAGCTCGGGTTCCTTGGGGATCAGCCTATATAGCCCAATAGCCTGTCTTCTGGCCATGCCCAATGCCAGATGCTTCAGAGGGAATGCATGGAACGGGGCAAATATCAAGTGATTTCTCCCCCTGTCATCCAATCTCAGTTTCCAGCAGTCAGAGGGTTAGGGACACCCCGAGCACTGGGTTGTGTCGCTGACCATCTTGGCTCACCACCACCTGTCCTCCATGGACACATCTAGTCCTTTTGTGCATCCTGTTATGCTTTTGTCCCTCACAGCATCCCCTGGCAACAAGTTCCACAGGTCAGCTGTGTTGTGTCAAGAAAATGCTTCCTTTTGTTGGTTTTAACCCTGCTGCCTAAATTAATTTCATTGGGTAACCCCTGGTTCTTGCATTACGTAAAGGGGGAGAGAATCACTTTCTACACCCGTTCAGGATTTTAGCACCCACAATCAAATCCCTTGTTTAGTCATCTCCTTTCTAAGCTAAGCAGCCCCAGCCTTTTTAATTTCTCCTCAGACAAAAGCTGTTAATCATTTTGGTTGCTCTTCTCTGCACCTTTTCAAAAGATATATATATATATATATATATATAAAATCTTACATGGGGCAAACAGGCCTGCATGCAGTGTTCAAGGTGTGGGCATGCCATGGATTTATATAATGGCATTAGGATATTCACTGTTTTATTATCTATCCCTTTCCTAGTGATTTGTGTTCCCTTTCTAGACAGCTGCTGCACATTGAGAGGATGTTTTCAGGGAACTATTCAGGGTTCTGTAACTGGGTTTTATATAAGGCACTTTAAAAATCTACGGCATTCATTAAAGAAGGATACCCTTTCATTGAGTGCTTCGAACCTTCCTAGAGAGCTACAGTAGGGCTATAATACTCTTTCAAATTCTATGCCAGTTCCAAAAACCTCTAGAAAGGCAATCGGGGTCAAAAAGACTCCAGAATTGCTGCTGCATTTAATAATGAGTCATGAATTTTCACTAGTTTATCAAACACATTTATTAGAAATGATTTGGTGGATGATTTTATGAAGAACCCTCACGAGTGATCCAGGGAGGTCTTCGGCTGCAGTTTGCACCTACCGTTTGAAATACAAGGTGGGTATATTTATTTTGATGGGATGTGCAATATAGCTCAGTTCCCTGAGTGGATGAGCTCTAAGAATGGGGTTCCAGCTTCAAAATGGCTTGTTTACAAAGTGCACTGGCACCATTCTGAGAACTCCGTCACTGGCATTTGGGACTCCTGCTAACAGAGCGGCATGGAAGGCAATCACAGCCGTAATATTTATGCCATCGTGTAAAATGCACAGTAGGATCAGTTATCTTCAGTAGTCATCAGGCAGCAAATAGAGGCATTGCCAAAAACCACAAGGGCCAATTCTGAACGTCATGCTCTCTGGAGACTTCATTATGAGTCAGAAGCAATATGAGCGACACCATTTTTGTAATACCATTGGGGCAAAGAGACGTTAATTCAGCTGGAGTCACGTTACGTTTACACTGGCCTGCATGCACTATTCAAGGTGAGTGTGCGCAGTGGTTTGATATAGCGGCATTATGGTACTCACTGCTTTATTATCTATTCCAATGGCCAAATAAGGCAATTTTTGCTCACAGTGAAAATTTGGAGCCACAAGTTGTCATGGCATTTTCCTTTCCTGGTAGCTTAATACCTGACATCTAGCTTCCATGCGTCTTCATCTGCCCCGCTGGAAAAATAGGGCCTCCCTGAAAAGTGGATGTTGAACTGCCTTAGGAAAACAAATGTAAAAGAAAAGACGGTCAAGGCTAAAGCCAAGAAAAGGAAAATTCTTATTCCAGATCCATGGGCCTTAAGAGTTTATTATAGAAACAAACCTGCAGTTGGTGAGAGTCTTAACAGAGCTAAGCAATAGCCATATTTCTCCTCAAAGTTAGGGACTGTGTGAGCAGGAAGCGGGTTGTAGCCATAACAGGAACGGGATGAAAAGAAAAAGGTGTAAAAAATCATACTGTGTAGGGCCCTTTTAATATTTATTTTTTAAATTCCTGATCAGAATCGAATTTTCATCCCCATCCTCCTTCCTTTCGTTCTGGCCATAAAGTTCCTTATTCCGCTAGAAAGCAGTGTTTCAGTTCAGCTTTATGAATGGATGTTTGCGTTTGCTCCTAACGGATGCAGAGAGTATCTAATTAGAATGCTATGGGAAATGTTAGAATACATGTATCATACTTCTCTTATAAATGCACTGTAAAAGAATCATCATAGAGAGGTAGCCGTGTTAGTCTGATCTTGCTAAAACAAAAGGTTATCCACTTGGGTCTGGCCCACGAAAACGCATCACCTATTAACCCATCTTGTTAGTCTTTAAAGTGCTACATAGTTTTTCCTTTTGTAAAAGAATCAGGCATTGTTACATTTCTCATAGGCCCTCTGCTGGCCAGTTTGGACTTCTGCAGGCAAAATCTAACCATCCACCTAAAGCGTGCAGGTAAAGGAAACAATTCTTCCTCCTCTTCCCTGACACAGTAGCCTCATGGCCACCATCTAATCTACGATGTCCACTGTACACGGCCTAGCGGCAGCAGTACCCACCTGGAGTGAAGAATGCGGTAGCTTTTGAAATATGGACAATAACAAGTGGTCTATTCTTATTTGAATTCAAATTCAAAAGGCGATGAGAGCCAGAGATCCATAAGTATCTTTTCTTATTTATCACCCCCTGCCCTGCCCAACCTGTCCTTAGTACTGTTCCTTATAACTAACTTACCATGGGCCTTACCCTGGAAGGTTCAAGTCTAAACAGCCAGTGACTTAACAAAAAAAGCCGATGAATGAATAGGGATGCTTAGCAAGAAACTTTTTCCTCCCGGGACTTATTAAAATGTTTATAATTTGTAAATGCTTTGAGAGGAGAATTTGGGCACGTGTAATTCTCAGAAGAAAGTGTTTGCAAGAAGCATGTGCAGGCAGATCAGCTTGCAGGAGAGCTCTAAACTAGCAACTCTCAACCTTTCCAGCCCATGCCACCTTTTTCAGGGGTCTGATTTGTCAGATGTACCCCAAGTTTCAGCTCACTTAAAAATGACTTGCTTACAAATCAGACCTAAAAATACAAAAGTGTCACAGCCCGCTAGTACGGAACAATTGCTGACGTTCTCAGGTTGACTATAGAAATAGAAAATCAATTGGAATATAAATATTGTGCTGACATTCTGGCGTATAGTATATACAGCAGCACAAACAAGTCACTGTATGAAATTGTAGTTGATACTGACTTCGCTAGCACTTTTTATGTAGCGTGTTGTAAAACCAGGCAAATATCTGAATGAGTTGATGTACCTCCTGGAAGATTTATGCATCGTCCCGGGGTCCACATCCCCTTGGTTGAGATCCCTGCTCTAAACCTACAGGACCGCAGGGAAGAAAGTAGGGAAGAGAGAATAAGGACACAAGCTGGGCAGTTAGACATGCAGTTTGGACAGAGAAAAATGGACATCAGCCAAACTAAGAGAGCAGAATTATAGGCAGGAGCTGTAAAGCGGGACCTGGAAGGCAAAGAGAAAGACTTTGATGGCAGTGGATTTGGGGACATCAGGAAGGGAAGCTGAATATGAATCAGGAAGCTGGGCGAGCTGTGTGCTGCAGCAGAATTTGAATGGCTCATGGAGAGATCAAGGATGAGAACCAGGGTGGCCAGAGAGGAGGAGGTGATAGGGTTCAAGTTGAGAGACTCCTATGGCTTGAAGCGGGGTGTCATAGCTGGAAGTGGCAGGAGTCCTCTTTAAGATGAGCCCGGGAAGTTCTTTAACTAGTTAATTTCCCACCTTGTCAATTGTGCATTAGAATTTTGCCTTCCACACCCCACGGTTCCTGTGAGTCCTAAGCCACCACACATTAGAGTTCCCCTCCTTCTCATGCTTGAGGTCCTTACATTCCACCACCACGCTGCTAACGGTGAATACTTGGAGGCCACTCTAGAAAGAACCAAGGAAAGGCAATACAGAGCACAACAAGGCGTTTACCAGGCTGAGTGCATTTCTCTCTGTGCCTTTTCCTTCCTGCCTGATCGTTTCCTCCCTTGCTAAATTTGGGGCCATGCATGACAGCATGTAAGCTGTCCGCAGGCTTCTGGGTTGATCCATTCATATGTTTTTTCTCTATATTCTGTTTATTCTCTAACAAGGATAGTGTTATTTGTTGCTGATCATGCACCTAACTTCTGGTTTGGTTTTAGTCTTCAGAGCTCATAAACATTCACATTACGTTCATATTGATTTTTTTGTAAGTGCCCGTTTAACTATTTCTAAACTACTCTATTGTTTGTATTGTGGTAGTGTCTAGTGACTCCAGTCCCACCATATTGGGCATGGCAGAATCATGTCAAAAAGACACAGGCCCACTGGTGGCTCACTACGCCATCAGCTGCTGTTGTCAGGACAGATATACTGGCTACACCTAACACTGTTGATATGATCTGCAACCAAAAGGTGGCATGTAATATCACTGGGAAACTCATAACTCTAATGATTATTTTTGCATGATGCATGTATGGTAAACCCACAGCGAGCTTTATAGCTGGAAATAGGTGCCTACACTGTGTTTAAACCAGGCATGTCAGGGGGAGTTGTTAAACAGGTGTTCTCCAAAGGAAAGAGGCCAACATCTGAAACCGGGGGTGGCCAAATTCAATGGGCTGTTCCTTTTTATTGGAGGTTGCAGAAAAAGATCATTTGCGTTGTGAAAATCACCAGTGGGGAGAAGACGGCATGGTTGTCCATACCCATCAGGGGAAAAGAACTTTATCTGAGGATACATTTCAAAGAGTGACTGGACTACAAAGAGGGGGAGCAAAACCCTACATTATCCTTCGCCTGAGGAGACAAGGAAAACTCGAGTCCATGGGGATCCTACCTAGCAGCTGGTTAGCCCCTGCTGGAAAAGGAAGATTGGTGAGGAAACTACCGTGAACAAAGACAACAGCTTGTTAAGTTAGGTCATAGCCATTATCAAGAGTAGTTTTACTTTTGTTACTTTGTAACTGTTTCTATCTTTATCACTTACACCTGAACGCCCTTAATAGCTCGGCGACTGAATAAACCTTTTAAACTTTTTACCTGAACCAACTCAGTGCTTTGACTGAATTGAATTCATTGTTAGTTCCAGTCAAAATAACAAGTTGTTGTTTGTCTCTTTAAAGGAGCAGGGAATTTACTTCTGTGAGGGTATGTCTACACTACAGAGAAGATTGAAGCTGCCGCTGTCGATCCTCCAGGGTTCAACTTAGCGGGTCTAGTGAAGACATGCTAATTTGAAAGGAGAGGGGCATTCGGGTCAATGCTGGTAATCCTACTTCCACAAGGAGTAAGGAAAGTCAAAGGGAGAGTGTTCACCCTTCAACTTCTTGCCGTGTGTACAATGCCAAAAGTTGAGTTAAGGTACTTTGACTTCAGCTACTCATTAATGTAGCTGAAGTTGTGTATCTTAATTCAACCTTATCCCGTAGTGTAGATAGATGTACCTTGAGTGTCCATGGGCTGGATGCTGCAGGGAGACAGGTTTTGGGGAAAATCAGGACTTGGTGGTGTCAGGTGTCACTCTAAAAACAGTACCTGAGTGGTGGAAGCCAGTACATCTGTATGTCAGCAGTTGGTGTCTGGGCTGTGAGCACCTAAGCTTCCCAGGCAAGTGGTGACATGACTCCTCACTAGTCTGGGATGAACCCCAAAACATCTCAGGGTACGTCTACACTAGCCCCCTAGTTCGATCTAGGGAGGCTAATGAGGGCGACTGAAATTGCAAATGAAGCGCGGGATTTAAATATCCTGCGCTTCATTAGCTTGTTCCCAGCTGGTCGCCATTTTAGAAATTGACTAGCCCGAAGTAACTGCCCACGTCTACACGCAGCAGTGAAACGGGATTCCGAATTAAAGCCCTAAATCGAATTAGCTGGTAAACCTCATTCCAGGAGGAATAACAGCTAATTTGATTTAGGGCTTTAATTCAGAATCCCGTTTCACTGCCACATGTAGACAGGGCCGTTACTTCGGGCTAGTCAATTTCTAAAATGGTGACCGGCCGGGAACATGCTAATGAAGCGCGGGATATTTAAATCCCGCGCTTCATTTGCCATTTCGGTCACCCTCATTAGCCTCCCTAGATCAAACTAGGGGTCTAGTGTAGACATACCCTCAGATCTTAGTCCAAATAGTGTACAATCCAAGTGCAAGATGATAAACAACAGGTGATGGAGGACCACAAGGAAACTGTAGTAGTTCAGTAAATTCAGGATGATACAGGTGATACAGTAAATTCAGGATTCACTGGTGTGGTGTCCTAACAGGTTTCCTGCTCCATCAGTGATGATAAACGTTAGGCTGCGTGCGTTTTGGTATGCTCCCTCAGTCTCTCTCTCTCTCTCTCTCTCTCTCTCAGGAGTCACTCAATAACAAGTAGGATGTCTTCCTGTCACCCTCCTATTTGTGGATCCGTTGATGGCTGACCAGCCCGATTCTGGAGCCACAGGTCTTATCGCAGAAGGGGCAGGTGCTGGTGGCTATTGGTGGGAATCGGGGCAGTTTTTGCTGCTCTTTTCTCCTTCTCCACCTCTCCTTGTCTGCTCTGCAGTGGGACCTCTCAAATTGCGCCACCCCCTCCCGGATTAGCACTCTCCACTGGGGACGGTCATGGGCAAGGTTCTCACAAGTGTCAACACCGATGCCGCACTTTTTCATGTTTGCCTTCAAGATGTCCTTGAATCGCTTCCTCTGGTCACCAGCACTCCTCCGTCCTTCCTTCAGCTCGGAAAACAGAATCTGTTTTGGGAAGCGCCAATCAGGCATCCGGACCACGTGACCAATCCAGCAAAGCTGTTGGTAGATGATGATAGCTTCAATGCTGATCGTGTTCAACTCTTCCAGGATGCTAGTGTTCATATGCCTGTCCTCCCAAGGGATATTTAGGAATCTCCTGAGGCAGCATTGATGATATTGTTCAGGTGCCTTCAGGGGATGCTTATATGTTGTCCAGGTTTCCCATGCGTACAGCAGTGTTGGAACAACCACTGCGTGATACACAAGGAGCTTTGTCTTGGCACCAATGTCCCGGTTCTCAAAGTCCCTTTGTCTCAGGTAGGCAAACACAGAGCTTGTGCAGCTCAGACAATGCTGCATTTCCACGTCAATGTTGACTTTGGCAGAGAGATGACATCCAAGCTACGGGAAATGCTCCACGTTTTCCAGCAGTTCTTTGTTGATTTCAATAGCTGGTACATGAGATTGTCTCGTCGGCGAGGGTTGATGAAGCACCTTGGTCTTTTTGACATTCAGTGTGAGGCCGAGATTCTCCCCCAGTATATCATGCCAGCACTGCTCAGGTAGCTAGCATAATAGACTTCACGAGAGCCTCCAAAGACCACAGACTCAGAGAGGATATGAAGGCACCCAAGTCAGGTTTATTGTCTAACGAAGTACATTAATAGGTGTTGGTAGCCAGATGGCCTCCGAGCCCCTACATATTTGTACTCAGAACAATGGACACGGGTCAATCGATAGTATGGATTTCACTATCACCCCCTAGACCGACCAAAGAATTAAGTCAAGGTACCCCAATATTTATAGACCAAAATGAACAATCTATGATACGCACCATACTTATCATCTTACGCACTGATGACACATTTGGTACCTCCCCTTGTACCTTCCTCCAAAGCATTTACTACCCATTGTTATGCTTACACTCTTGTTGTTTCAAACTACTTTATCATATACTAAGTTGGGGTGTCCTTGTACTGTCCTGGTGGCATGTATTTACATACTTCATGTGCTTCTATCCAGGCCAGCAGCTCTAGTGCTGAGAGACATTGACTTGAAGGCAAACATTTGCTTTTGACACGGCCTGTCTATTACTCTTAGCATAACTCTTACTTACTTTGGTTCAAGCACCAGCCCCATGCTTCGGCTCTTTCTTTCTCCTACAGAAACAATAAGAACAAAACGCACAGTTACTTGGCTTTGCTCTACAGGCAGCAGGAGAAGTGCAAATCTTTCCTAAATATGAGCTGGTTGGGGAAGGAAGATCTAAAGTCATTATCTGTACGTGAAAATGTTAATAACGCCAGCCACATACACGGTATGCTTACAGAAGTGAGTTTCCCCCAGGGCACCTTGGACACTTTAAGTTATCCTCCAATCATAACTATAGTTTTAATTTAAATCCAAAGTGTGACTATCGCTATCGGACTAGGCAATTTTCTTAATGTTAAATGAGTGATAATTTGACTCTGACACAGTTGCTATCGTCTTGAATGTTAAATTACTGCAATGTAGGTTTCATCCATCAGTCTCTGACAGAAGCAATTCCCTTAAAATCAATATTTAGAATGAGGTTAAATCTTGTCTTAAAGAGAATGTGCAAAATACGGCTTCCGTATTGCCATGGAAGATGCTGCTATAAACCCTGCTCTGTGCCAGGTTCCACTAATTTCGGTAGCACAAAGGTTATCCTGAGAAACCTAAACCAGGAAGTGAAACCGGACGTTATCACAATGATAAACCCTCTTTATGTGGCATGGGGCTTGGCTACTTAGTTGCCATCTATTGGAAAGCTCCGGCATTACCTTCTAGTTCATGATATGGATTTTTCAACATCCCCATAGCAACAATGGCTTTGATTGTCTCTTTGTTCTTAAAGGAGTCTTTTAATTTTGCCTCTTTTACTTGTCAGTCATAGTTCATCGATTGCATGTGCATGGCTAGCAATCTACCGGCCTCCCACCACATTAGAAGCAAATGAACTCGGTCCAGTTTTGGCAGGAGGAAAAGCAGATGGGCTGGCCTGAAGCCTGTATACTCACCGATGTAAAGAAGTTGCTGGCAGATGAAGTGGAAGGAGAGAGTAATAGAAATTACACAAGATCTACAGAGGCTGTAACAGGAGCAGCTGTGCTTACAGACCCAGTTGTAGCAGTGGTGCAAAATACAAGCTAAAGGAATGAGGTAGAAGGTGGAAGATATCAAAAGATGCTGTCAACGTATCTGATGACATAACAGCTGCAAGGAATGACTCCAATAGTCGAAGAAGGAAGCAATATGCCTTCATAAAAGAGGAGGCCTTGGCCCACTCCTCGCTCTGCTTTTAATAAAGTGTACAAAAGGCACTGATCATAGGGGAAAAGGCTCCAGGGGCCAAATTAATTCCTGGTGTAACTGCAATGAGATGAACGTTGTCCCCGACTCCTGAAATTTACCTCAGTGTGAAGAGTCCAAACACAGCCCTGTAACTCAATTAAAATGTGCATTAAGGGCATTCTGAATATTTCTAAGGAAATGGGCTGCAGCAAGAAAGGCTGGGTTATACGGAAATGCCAATGAGAGCATTATATCCGAGTGACATTTTGTGGTTTGTATTGAAATGGCCAAAGAGAACTCTGCTTTAACTAACCCAGGGAGGGATACTTCTCCTAGAAAGCTAACACTTACATGCAAGTGCTCTGGAAAAAGTCAGTTTTCAGCCATACCCCAAGAGGGAATATTGGGACATGTGCTGCTGAAAGTAAGTTTAATGCACTTTTCATAGGCAGTATGTTTACATAACGTTGACTAACTTGATAGCCAAACCTTAAGGAAATTCAAAGTGACTGCTATAGTTAATGTATTGTGGGGAAAGGTACTGCCTCCAGTAAATCTAAGTTCAGTCTGGGGGGGTTTAACTAAAACCAGAGAAGAGGAAAAAATTGGGGTTGGCGTTCTCCACTAAGTGCAATGAGTTCTCACAACATGATTGAAAGAACTGAAGAAAGGTTTGAATCTTCAGATATGTATTAGGCATGGAGTAGATGTTAATAAGAAGACACAGAGTGACCACGGGGGTGAAATAATAGTCCCATTGAAGTTGATATTGAAATCAACAAGAGTTTTACTAGGGCAACTATTTCATCCATAGTTTAAAACTTTGACTGTAAAACTCTTCTCCCTCTCAGTTGCTCATCATTAATTCTCTCGTAGCCAAACGATCCCCCCTGTTCTCCACTTTTACATGGGGTTCTAGGCTAGAGAGAACTTTAATTTCAAATTATAAAAAATCTTCCTGGCATCCTTCATGTGAAATAAAGAATTAAACAAAAGGCCTTTTCCTCTCCTGTGATGGGGTGAATAGACCCCCGACAGGGAATAAGGGAGCTAGGCTCCACCTTGGCAATGTGAAGGCTAAGGAGATCTTTTCGACAGGGGTGCCATTTATGAAGGACTTGGGGGGGGGGGAGCAGTAGCCCCCCTCCTGAGTTTGAACCCCCTGGATTTCATACTTGAGGTCTGTTTAAAGCTGCATGTCCTGACTCCAGTGGCAGTTCTTAGATGCAACAGAGTTTGAGCTGCTTGCAGCTTTGCCTTTGGGACATGGAGTTTGTTATAAAAAGAGAAAGGCAGGGTGATTAAGAATAACAAAAGGCTGGGCATTTAGGCAATTGAAGGATCCTTAGATAATCATGAAAACATTGCCAGGTGCTCCACTTGAACAATGGGGGGGGGGAGGGAGAATGAGTAAGAATGAGTATTGTACTGCTGGGATTTGCATTTGGATTACTGAGTTAAATTTATAAATGTTTTTGAAAAGGGGGTGAACAGGGACTGATTCACAGCTGACTGCAAATTGCTACAAAGGGATTTCACAAAAATTGGATGATTGGGCAACACAAAGGCAGCAGGAATTCAGGGTTGGTAAGTGCAAAGTAATGCACATGGAAAAATATAATCCTAGTTACTAGAGATACAAAAATAGCTGTTACCACTCAAGAAAGAGATCTTGGAATCCTTGTGGCTAGTTCCCTGAAAACATCTGTTCAATGTGCAGTGGCAGTCTAAAAACTAAAACGCTAACAGAATACTGGGAATCATTAGGAAAGGAATAGATAAGACAAAATACCATATTACCTCGACTTAAAGTCATTATATGCCCACATCTTGATTACTGTATGCAGAGCTGGTCAACCCATATTGGGACCAGCTCTGTTCAATATCTTCATCAACGATTTAGATATTGGCATAGAGAGTATGCTTATTAAGTTCACAGATGATACCAAGCTGGGAGGGGTTGCGGCTGCTCTGGAGGATAGGGTCATAATTCAAAATGATCTGGACAAATTGGAGAAATGGTCTGAGGTAAACAGGATGAAGTTTAATAAAGACAAATGCAAAGTGCTCCACTTAGGAAGGAACAATCAGTTTCACACATACAGAATGGGAAGCGACTGTCTAGGAAGGAGTACGGCAGAAAGGGATCTAGGGGTTATAGTGGACTACAAGCTAAATATGAGTCAACAGCGTGATGCTGTTGCAAAAAAAGCAAACATGATTCTGGGATGCATTAACAGGTGTGTTGTGAGCAAAACACGAGAAGTCATTCTTCCGCTCTACTCTGCGCTGGTTAGGCCTCAGTTGAGTATTGTGACCAGTTCTGGGCACCGCATTTCAAGAAAGATGTGGAGAAATTGGAGAGGGTCCAGAGAAGAGCAACAAGAATGATTAAAGGTCTAGAGAACATGACCTATGAAGGAAGGCTGAAAGAATTGGGTTTGTTTAGTTTGGAAAAGAGAAGGTTGAGAGGGGACATGATAGCGGTTTTCAGGTATCTAAGAGGGTGTCATAAGGAGGAGGGAGAAAACTTGTTCACCTTGGCCTCTGAGGCTAGAACAAGAAGCAATGGGCTTAAACTGCAGCAAGGGAGGTTTAGGTTGAACGTTAGGAAAAAGTTCCTACCTGTCAGGGTGGTTAAACACTGGAATAAATTGTCCAGGGAGGCTGTGGAATCTCCATCTTTGGAGATATTTAAGAGTAGGTTAGATAAATGTCTATCAGGGATGGTCTAGACAGTATTTGGTCCTGCCATGAGGGCAGGGGACTGGACTTGAAGACCTCTTGAGGTCCCTTCCAGTCCTAGTATTCTATGATTCTATTATTCTAACCCATCTAAAGAATGATATATTGTATTTGGAAAAGGTACAGAAAGAGCAACAGAAATGATTAGGGGTAAGGAACAGCTTCCATATGAGGAGGACTGGGACTTTTCAGCTTGGAAAAGAAATGACTGAAGGGTGGCGGGGGATATGTAAGATGTCTAGAAAATCATGAACAGTGTAGAAAAACAGAATAAGGAAATGTTATTCATTCTTTCACTCACATAACACAAGAAGTTAACCCAATTAAATGTATAGGCAGCAGATTTAAAACAAACAAAATAAATTATTTTTTTCCACAATCAACTTGTAGAACTCTTTGCCAGGAGATGATGGAAAAGCCCAAACCATAACAGGGCTGCAATAAGACAATATAAGTTTGAGGAGGACAGGTCCGTCAATGGCTACTAGCCAGAATGGGCAGGGATGGTATCCCTAGCTTTTGTTTGCCAGAAGCTGGGAATGGATGACAGGGGATGGATCATGATGATTGTCTCTTCTGTTAATTCCTTCTGAAGCACTTGCCATTGGCCACTGTCGGCAGACAGGACACTGGGCTAGAAGGACCTTTGATCTGACCCAGTATGGCCATTCTGATGTTCTTATATAGAGCTGAAATGTATCTGCCCCCCTTGCTGTAACCCGCTAAACCCAACTCCCCTTCCAGAGCCGAGATAGAGCCCAGGAGTCCTGACAGGGTCTCTCTCTCTCTCAACAGAGTTAGTAACAAAGTAAGAATATATTTTAAAACTAGCCAATTAGCCCATCATAAGATGGGATTTTCAGGTCTCTCCTCCACATCGGTCTTCTCTCCTGAGCCTCCGGTCTCTCGTTCCGTCTCTCTCTCTCTCGCGCTCTCTCCTCCTCCTACTTCCTCCCCCTCTCTCTCTCTCTCAGCTCTCCTCCGCCTCCTGCCTCTCTCTCTGTCTCTCTCTTTCACTTCTCCTCCCCCTCCTGCCTCTCACTCGGGGGACCGCGGAGCCCAAATGGCCGTTTGGGCTCCGCACTCCCCGTGCTGCATGGGAGGCGCGGAGCCCAAATGGTCGCTTGCGCCGCTTGCTCCCACGCGACGGCCTGGCTGAGCAGCGCAGAAGTCAGCCGAGCGCCACGGCGGGAAGCGAAGGGGGGCGGGGCGATGATGTTCACGGCCAGGGGGCGGGGCCTGGAGCCGCTGTCATGCCGCACTTCACCGCCCCACCCCCCTTTCACCTCCTGACGTGACACTTGGCTGACTTCTGCGCTGCTCAGCCGGGCCGCCGTGGTGGAGCAAGCAGCGCAAGTGGCTGTTTGGGCCCCGCACTCCCCATGCAGCACGGGCCGCCCAGAGGGGAACAGCCAGCATTTTGACGTTACAGACTCTCAAGACACTGGGCTACTATATATATGATGTTAAGGTTAAACAATGTCCCTTAAGTGACTTGCCACAAGATGTCAGAATATGTTAGTGTTAGAGCTGAGTGGGTCTAATATTTAATTTTCTTTCTTTTCTATAGTAATTAGATACAGTGCTCCTGTCAGCTAACTGCTAAGTTGTCTGCCAAAGAAGTAGTTTTCCAGTGCCTTGATAACCCCTGGAAAGAGATGATGCTTGGGGACGGGGGGGGGGGAGGGAAGATGGGGTTGGTTCCCCCTCTCTCTATTTGGTGCGTGGCTTGTACTGAGCATGCTCAGTAACACTGCTGAAGCTTCTGTCCTCAGTCTGCCCCTCCCCATGCTTTCACTCTCCCCCCCCCCCATCATGGCATGCACAGGTTGCCCCCCCCATCTGAAATGTACACCTGGTTGTAGACCTAGTTGACCTCATCATCCTGATACACTTGCAGCCAATGTCAGGTGTGGAGAGGGAAGTTAAAAGGAGGTGGCCTATCCCAATGAGGACTGACTGGCAAGGAGGTGTGACCAGGGTCCCAGAGAAGCCAAATGATGTTCCTTAATTAGGACTTACTGACGTGTAATTGCCAGGAACTCCTCTAGGGCCCTTTTTCAAAACTGATGTCACATTATCTATCTTCCAGTCATTTGGTACAGAAGTTGGTTCAAAGGGTAGGTTACAAACCACAGTTAGAAGTTCTGCAATTTCACATTGGAGTCCTTTCAGAACTCTTGGGTGAATGCCATCTGGTCCTGGTGACTTTCGTTGCTGTTTATTTCCCCTGACGCCCCATTCCAAAAGAAGAGTTGAGGCCAGATGAGAGATGGCAAGGGATTGTTCAAGCTGTTGGTGCTGAGGGCATAACCCAGGGCTCCCCCTGTATCGCTTCCCCATCTCTACCCACTCTCTCTTACTCTGTGTCCCTCACACATCCTCTTTCCCCTCCTTGTACTCCTCCTCCAGCCCCCTCAATCTGTGGCCCTCCCCTTCCCCATCTGTGTGTCTCACACAGCCCTCTTTCCCTCGATGCCCCTCCCACAGCCCCTCCAAATGTGATCCTCCCCATTTGAGCCTCTCCCACAGCCCCCTTCCCCTCCCGATGCCTCTCTCACTGCCCCCATCTGAGCCCTTCCCCATCAGAACCTCTCACTCAGCAGTCCCCACCATACCCTTCCCCCTCCATCTGTGCCCCTCTCCTCCCCAGCGGTATCTCTCACCGCCCCCTTCCCTTCCTGATGCCCCTCTCACTGCCCCTCCATGTGTGCCCCTCCCTCACCAGAACCTCTCACACAGGCCCCTCCCCACAGATGGGGAAGGGAGGAGCATGGGGAGGAGAGGCACAGATGGGGAGGGGATAGGCACAGAGGGGGGAGGGAATTGGGAGGGGGCTGTGAGAGGGGCACAGAGGGGAGGGGAGGGGATTGGGAGGGGCTGTGGGAGGGGCACAGAGGGGAGGGGAGGGGATTGGGAGGGGCTGTGGGAGGGGCACAGAGGGGGAGGATTGGGAGGGGGCTGTGGGAGGCACAGAGGGGAGGGGAGGGGATTGGGAAGGGCTGTGGGAGGGGCACAGAGGGGAGGGGAGGGGATTGGGAGGGGCTGTGGGAGGGGCACAGATGGGGAGGAGAGGGGATTGGGAGGGGCTGTGGGAGGGGCACAGAGGGGGGAGGGATTGGGAGGGGCTGTGGGAGGGGCACAGATGGGGAGGAGAGGGATTGGGAGGGGCTGTGGGAGGGGCACAGAGGGGAGGAGGGGATTGGGAGGGGCTGTGGGAGGGGCACAGAGGGGAGGAGGGGATTGGGACGGGCTGTGGGAGGGGCTGTGGGAGGGGCACAGAGGGGAGGGGAGGGGATTGGGAGGGGCTGTGGGAGAGGCACAGAGGGGAGGAGGGATTGGGAGGGGCTGTGGGAGGGGCACAGAGGGGGGAGGGGATTGGGAGGGGCTGTGGGAGGGGCACAGAGGGGAGGAGGAGGAGATTGGGAGGGGGCTGTGGGAGGGGCACAGAGGGGAGGGGATTGGGAGGGGCTGTGGGAGGGGCACAGAGGGGGAGGAGAGGATTGGGAGGGGCTGTGGGAGGGGCACAGAGGAGGAGGGATTGGGAGGGGGCTGTGGGAGGGGCACAGAGGGGAGGGGAGGGATTGGGAGGGACTGTGGGAGGGGCACAGAGGGGAGGGGAGGGGATTGGGGGGCTGTGGGGGGCACAGAGGGGAGGGGAGGGATTGGGAGGGGCTGTGGGAGGGGCACAGAGGGGAGGGGAGGGATTGGGAGGGGGCTGTGGGAGGGGCACAGAGGGGAGGAGGGATTGGGAGGGGCTGTGGGAGGGGCACAGAGGGGAGGGGAGGGAATTGGGAGGGGCTGTGGGAGGGGCACAGAGGGGAGGGGAGGGGATTGGGAGGGGCTGTGGGAGGGGCACAGAGGGGAGGGGAGGGGATTGGGAGGGGCTGTGGGAGAGGCACAGAGGGGAGGAGGGGATTGGGAGGGGCTGTGGGAGGGGCACAGAGGGGAGGAGGGGAGGGATTGGGAGGGGCTGTGGGAGGGGCACAGAGGGGAGGAGGGAGGGGATTGGGAGGGGGCTGTGGGAGGGGCACAGAGGGGAGGGGAGGGATTGGGAGGGGCTGTGGGAGAGGCACAGAAGGGGAGGGGAGGGATTGGGAGGAGCTGTGGGAGGGGCACAGAGGGGAGGAGGGGATTGGGAGGGCTGTGGGAGAGGCACAGAAGGGGAAGGGAGACAGACCCCCCCCCATACCCTTCCCCGTCCATCTGTGCCCCCAGCCTCTCCCCGTCTATCTGTGCCTCTCCCAATGCCCTTCCCCCTCCCACAGCCCCGCCCCCGCTCTCGGCCCCGCCCCTCGTCTCCGCAGCCGGCCTGGGTCCGCCCGTGGCGCTGTCGGGAGACTCGCTGGAACGCGAGGCCTCGCTCTCTCCCCGCTCCCCGCCCGCTGGCGTCACCCCACGCGCTCGCTCCGCGGCAGCCGATTGGCCGCGGCAGGTGCCGCTCTCGGGCTTGGGCCAGTGGGAGGCCTGGGCCGCTCCCTTCTCCCCGCCCCCTCCCCGCTGCCCGGCGCTGCGAGCGAGCGGCTGCTGCGCGGAGACTGAGGCGCTGCGGCCCGCGGAGGGATCATGTTCCGCCGAAAGCTCACGGCGCTGGATTACCACAACCCGGCCAGCTTCAACTGCAGAGGTGCGGGGCCTAGGCCCCCCCCCCAGCCTGCCCTGGCCCCGAGCGCCCCCGCTCCGGTACCCCCGCTCTAGTCCCGCCCCTCAGCTTCGGTAGCCCCCAGCTCCGGTACCCCCGCTCTAGTCCCGCCCCTCAGCTTCGGTAGCCCCAGCTCCCAGCTCCGGTGCCCCCCGCTCTAGGCCCGCCTCCCCCAGCTCCGGTGCCCCCGCTCTAGTCCCGCCCCCAGCTCCGGTATCCCCTCCTTGCTCTAGTCCCGGGGCCCCCTCTACTCTGGCCGCCCCCTCTAGTCCCAGCCCTTCTTCTGCTCCAGCCCCTCCCCACCACTCCGGTAACCCTCCCACTCTAGTCCCGCGACCCCCTTCTACTCTAGCCCCCCCTCGCCTCCATCTGCTCTGGTCCCGCCGTGCCCCATGGTTGCTCCAATGGACTCTTCATCTTCCTCCCCCAAATAGACGCCTTCATCGCCCCCATCTCTGTTTCCACGTGCCCAGCTAGTCGGCAGCTGCTCCCCCTCGGAGCTGCTCCAGCCCTTGTCCCTGGCTGCGGCACAGGGTTGCCTGCCCTCCCTTCTGCCTATCCGCAGGAGCAGAACAGCGTGTCTGTTTGGGGGGTGATCCAGTCCCTACTTTGGGCTTGCTTGAGCTGAGAAAAGGCCGCCCCAGGGAAGGTGTTAACTAATAATCAATGCTTTGCCCTTTGAGCCAAAGTCCGATCAGGCTTTTTCTGGAGTAAATATTTTGTTTATTTCATGAGGGTTGCAACATTCCACAATTAAGTTAGCAAGTGTGAGAATTCAAGTTGCCTGGGCAGCTGTAGTTCAGCTGTGTGTGCACATTGTTTTACAGTGTGTTGTTACATGGGCATATTGTATTTTTTCCACACACTATTGTCTCATTCAATACCAGGATGTGCTCAATTAGTGAGCAGTTATTCAGAATTGTATTTTACCTGCGTTCAATATGTGGTCTTAGACTTACCAGTGTAAACAGGCTCCCACCAGTGTTAGCTGTAGGGGTGTTAAATATCAGTTAATTGAATAGTTGATTAACCTCATGAATTCTTATTGGTTACTCAGTTATTCTATAGTCCTCGAAGTGGAGCTGGAGCAGTGTGCTCTGGCCTCACTCCCAAGGAGCCCCCTTCCACTTCGCGCTTCTGCCTCTGTATCAGCTCCCCTTGCGGACTGGCTGCCTGTTGCTCGGTACTGCGGGCAGCAGCATGGGGGGCGGGGGCTGAGTTCCTGGACCCTGTGCAAGCCAAAACTGAGCCAGGCTGCCTGCCCACCTGGCTCCTAATACAGTTTCAATGCAGCGCCGCGGCCGGGATAGGTCCCGGACCCGGCGCAAGCAAGGACTGAGCCGGGCTGCTGGCCAGCCTGCTAAAAAATGTACAGCCGGTCCCTGATGTAAGAACGAGTTACGTTCCAAACACTTGGTTGTAACTCGATGTGTTCGTAAGTCGGACCCCATTCATTTCAATGGGACCGTGCTGTTCATAAGTGCAGATTGCTGTTCGTAAGTCGGGACCGCGCTTAATGGGAGGCTGGTCGTAAGTGCGGTTGGTCGTACGTTGATGCATTTGTAAGTCAGGGACCAGCTGTACTGACAAGGTGTGCGTGGGGGGAGAATGCATGTAATCTATAGCAATAATTTATACGCTTATCGGTTAATCGACTACGCTATTACATCCCTAGTTAGCTACTCCCCTCGTGGAGACAGTTTGCTGTGAACACACTGCAACATAAAAAGTAGTGCTATGGCAGTGCTTTAAACTTGGCAAAGACAAAGCCTTAATCATGAGACCATCCTTTCTCTTCCTGTAATCCGTGCTTTGTTCATTACACACCTTCCAACTTCTGCAACCAATGAGGGGCAGTTGTCCTGCAGATAGGTGTCCTTCATAGGTAGAGCTAGTTCATCCCCAGAAAACCTCCATTGAATGAGGTGAGGGTCCTATGGAAAATGTAGTACGTGATCACAATGCATATGCACAGGCAACCTTAATTCTGGCATTTCCTAACTTTTCAGTGCTTGACTCTTGCAACCTTAATATTCTTTGGATGTAATCTTTTGGCAGTTTGGTCTGTGTGTTCAATTTTAAGCTTCAGATTTGTCAATTTCCGTGGTGGCTCTTTTAGTGATTAAAAATGAGAAGTTCTTGCATACTGACATTTGCCATTGTTTGCTTATCTAAAGTGCTTTGTGATACACCTTCATCACTCTTGAGGCTACCTTATCAAGTCTGTCCTGTCAGGTAGCTCCCCCTTCATTTGTTGGGAGCACTTTTTTTTTCTGCTTTCAATGTTGTTTTTTTTTTATTCTCCCCTCCCCCCCCCCCCCAAAAAAAGTGGGCATTGGGAAAATTGATCTCCTTGCTCAAAGAATGGCTCACTGCAAGGGTTGTTACTACAAGATACTAAAGACTGAACCAATGAAAAATAGCATTGCAGTTTTGAGGGGACCAGTGATGTTGTTAAACTATGGCTTCTCACAATTTGTTTTCTGGCCCTGATGAGATATTATGTTCATGCCACTTTGATAACTGTCTTGCGCCCTTTCATCCATTTCCAGCCACAATTTAGTGATTGCTCTGTAGTATCTGCTACATTTGAAATAAAAAGCATTTTACATTGAATCAGATCTTAGAAATCCAGGTCTTCAATCACTAAGGGGTTTAGGAGCTTTATTGCTACATGGACGCCTGCATCCCAAAAACAAACCCCGCAGGGATTCACAGAATCCCTGTTCAGCTGATCTAAATCCTGTAGGTACCTGAACTTACTCCATGTATAAAAGCTTCAGGGGGTAGCCGAATTAGTCTGCACAGGGTAAATTTAAAAAACAACAAATAGTTTGATAGCACTTTATAGACTGACAAAACATGTAGATGGTATTATGAGCTTTCGTGGGCACAGCCCACTTCTTCAGATGTCCAAAGTTTTTAGTTTAGGATGTCCAGACCCAAAATAAATAGGGAGGAAGGAAAAAAAATGGAAGGGGGCCGGAAACAAGAAGCAGAGGGTATGTAAATATCAAAGGAAAAACCAAACAGGCAAAATCTATAAGCACCTAAAAATTGGATAGTTAAAAGAAGCAGATAAGGATAAGTTTTTGCAGCAAAAGTTTGCTCATCGCCTGTTTTTGCCTCTCAGCATGCACAGTGCTTTCTCACTCTAGACATCCAGTTGCCTAAGCTGTAATATATACAACCCAAGGGAGAGAGAGCTGTTCTTCCGCCTACCTTATTTGTGGGGTTTGATCTAGTAGGCATGTTCAGGCTGCTTACGGAAATAGGTCCTGCATACAAGTTCATGGATCACTGATCAGGAAAAATATCTTTCTATGCTGCCTCATGAGGGAGTAGATGGGTGAGAGTGTGTATAATGTATATGAGTTTTGTCTTTCCAAGACAGTATTGATGCACACTGCACAATATGGCATTCTTGTTTAGCTAGCAGGTCATTAAATCTGTCTAGTAATATGTGACTTATAAAAGATGATTAAAACACTCATGTAAATTCTCAGTGTCCACATGGTGAAAGATGATAAATTAAGGTGTAGTATTAGAATCACTGGACAATAGTATTTAAAAGTTAAAAGAATGTTGTGAAGACAAAGAGGTATTTAGATTTGATGCACTGTGGGGAGACACTTAAGGGTCTGCTTCTGTCCTCATAGAAACAGAAGTCAAAGAAAACGTGATTTTATTCTGATTGATTTTTTTTCAGCATATTGGTTTTTTTTCTGGCTATAGATGAAACAGAATTTAGAAACTTTATTGTCTGGCTTGAAGACCAGAAAATAAGACACTACAAGATTGAAGACCGAGGAAGTTTAAGAAACATACACAATGATGAATGGCCTAAAGCCTTTGAAAAGGTAACTTCATACCTAAAATAATAGAACACATTATAATCTCTGTGTGGTAGCTAGTTTTGGTGATAAACCACTTCCATTTGTGTGTATGTTACAACAAATGTATTTGAGAGACAAGGCATGTGAGGGAATATCTTTTATTGAACCAACTTGTATTGATTAAAGAGCTTACACGCAGCTGAAGAAGAGACCAATGGAACTTGGTCCAGTCGCAGATATTTCTTCATCCACGTTGTCTCTCTAATATCCTGGGATGATGGTGGCTACCACTGCATACAACAGATATATGTGAAATGATGAATCCTTTATTTGCTGGATGCCAACATGTAGGGCTAATTGTGGTAATTTATTATACATAATTTTTGCTTTAATCTATACATGATTAATGTTTCAGTAATTGGTATCCTTGCTTCTTGGATAAAGTGTTTCTGCTTTTGATGCAAAAGGAAATTGGCTAAAAATAGTTTCTTCTCTGCATAAAATTAGACACCAAGGTGGAAATTTATGAGGATCAGCTAATCCTAGTCTTAGCCATGTGTAAAGAACTACTGTAACCGCTTCAGTCTGTTACTATTTCTGATGGATGATTTCCCACTACCCGCAGAAAGTATGGCAGACAGCCATAAATTTGTGGCAGTCCTGCAGTGCATGAGCACTTTGCAACTCTCCTCGTTGTGACCTCCTCAGACAGAAAGGAATGTGGGCTTAGTCCTCCTGCAAGATGCTGAACTCTGGATTTGATGCTGCAAAGCACGTAGCCTTTCAGTACATTTATTTCAATGGGTCTACTTTAGGGATGTAAAATCCTGTTGAATTAGTAAACCAGTTAAACTGAACATTTAACTGATTAACTAATTAAACAGGGACATGTGGGGGGATGGGACACCGCTGCCAGGCTGGAGCACCACACACACACACACACACTGTGCATGGGGGCTGCTCTGGCTGTGCTGGAGTGCCACTGCCTGCAGTGCAGCCTGGGCCAGGCCTGCCATGGACAGAACTGCCCCAGCCAGGCTGGAGCATCCCCTGCCTGTGCTGAGCCCTGCGGGGCTGGAGTAGGGATGTGAACGACTAGTCGTCCCCCCTCTACCCCCTTGCCGCCTTTATCAGAAAGAGGCAGCAAGGTGGAAGGGGAGGGGAGTGGAGGGGGCCCTTTAAAGCGGTAGCGCCATGTGGAGCCTGGGGCCAGATCCTGGGCTTCATGCGGCACTGCCGCTCCCCAGCTGGCCCCCGGCTGCGCGCAGCATTTCAAGAGGCAGCACCATGTGGAGCCCAGGGTCAGCTGGGGACTCAGACTCCCCAGCTGACCCCGGGCTCCCCACAGCGCTTTTGCCTTTGGAATGTAGCAACAGCCGGGGGACTGTTGCTACACTCCAAAGGCGGAGGTGCCTGTATCGACTAATCAAATAGTCCATGCAAGTTACATCAACTATTTGATTAGCTGATTAATCTAAATGTAACTTCCCTAGACTGGAGCAGCCCCTTGCCCATGGTGGGCTTAGTTAACCATGATTGGTAAGCTTCACCTATTAGCCATTAACATCCCTAGTCTACTTGTGTACTTCATTGTCTTGAGGGATGAGGTTAAAGTGCTCCATACCTTGTAGGATAGAGCCCTAAAGCACTGAAGGTGCAATTCTTTGGTTTTTCTGACCTGTTCCCCACTTTCTACTGCTTGTGCTGTTAGGAGGAAGCCAAGGGAGTGGAGGTGACAGGAAGATGGCATATTTTGGAGTGTCTTAAATCTCTTGTGTATAATATTACCATGAAAACATCAATTATTCACTTGTTCAGAAGCAGAGATGATTACTGAGCTAAGAGACATGATGAATTGTGGCATCAGAAGCACTGAAATGTGTCTGATGAGCCACAGTAGGAATATAACATTTTTCAGAATATTACTCAAGATTACTGGCCTTCCAACAAAACTGGGCTTGATAGAGGAGATGACTGTTGGAAATGCTTATTTATCAAAGTAATTGTACAATGTTGAATAATTTGTGGATCTGTTTCCTCCCAACCAGTAATGATAATAGATGCGTTTTCTCTCTCTCTCTTCTCTCCCCCCACCTTTCTACAGTATCTGAAAGATGTCAACTGTCCCTTCAAGATAGAAGAAAGACAAGAAACCATTGATTGGCTTCTTGGATTAGCTGTTAGGCTTGAGTATGGAGATAATGGTATGGCTGATTTTAAATACCTTTTATTTTAAAGGTGTTAGGGAAATTATTTATAATAACTATCATTCCAATTAACTTTTCAAACAAGCAATGAGAGCACATAGAAAATGTTTATTAAATGTGTAATTTACTTTAGGTATTTTTATGAATTCCTGTTTTATTTTGTAACATTTGAATAAGAGGTTTCTCCTTTTTAAAGCAACTTCTCTGGGTTGATTTTAGCAGTAAACTCATAATTTCCTGGTTTGTTGGCAGAGATAGGATTGAAATAATACGTAGTGTTGTCTTCCTTATGGGAATACACTTGAGGCACAAAAGTGCAAAAAAAAGACAGTTTTTCTCTCTTCAGCACATCTTTGATCTTAAGTAGAAATAGCAAGTTAAATGTTCTTAGCAATATATGCTTGTTTTTTCCCCAATATGAAAGTAACTGGTAATATTCCTATCATGTTATCTATAGAAATGGTGTCAGTTGTACGGTAGCACATACTAGAAGTGTTGTACTCTGTCCATCTGATGTCCAAGGAATCAGGGTCAGCTAAAATGTGTGACTAATGGTCCCATCTACAGTGATCATTGAATGCCACCTTCATTAACAATGAAGAGGTTCTAGCTTAGAAATCTAGTTGGCAACCTTTTTTAGAGTAGTTCTTCACTCTACAGTCTGTTGAATTGTTCCTTCTTGCTTAGCTAGGATGAAGACTGCCAGTAAAGAGTCTGTTAAGCTTTAAAGCCCTCCCTATGATGTAGCACACATCCACAGTTCTGCCCTGATTTTGAAGTAGTACATAGTAGTAACAGCTCCTACCTGAGCACGGTTTTTAAAATCTCTCACTTTTGGGGTTTCAGCAGTGGGAAATAACACACTGATTTGGCTGCCAATGTTCCAGTAAGTCTTCTACTGTTTGCTGAAAATGCAGTTGGCCCAGTTGCAGTTAGCAATATGCACTAGTACTTTTTTCTATACTTTGAAGTCTGTTAATTTTTAATTATCAGTTGTCACCTGAATTTTATATTAATGAAACAAAACTATTTTTATTTTGACAGCTGATAAATATAAGGATGCCACACCTGACGGTGCTAAAAATGCTGATAATGCAGCAAAAACTGCAGAGCCACTGATAAACTTGGATGGTAAGTGCGCAAGTAATTATATCTTGTTGATCTCTAGGAAAACATTTTTGTTGCTACATCTTAAATCTGTTCCGCTTACATCTGCAGACCCCCCGTCCACCCGCCCCTGTGTGTGAGAGTATATATTATATAATTTTTTGAAGGAGTCTGAAAGTCATATTTTAGTATTTTGGATACCAGATAGATCCAGAAAATCATCTTAAGAGTTCTTGAAAGGCATGGATTCTGATATTGTAATGCTGTCCATTGGGCATGTAATGTTTGTTTGAATGCTTTTATTTCCCAACACTCTGCATTTATACTGAAGAAAAGATGAGTACTAGTGTTTTGCCCCATATTAATTCTAGTCTTTTTTTTTTAACTGGATTGATGAAGAGTGTGTTCTGGTGGGAGATTCTTTCTTGTAGAGCAAAGTACTTAGAGCTTTATTAGGGCACGAGGAAGGAAGGAATACAAGCTAGAATAAGAAAAGAAGAGAATATTCTGAAGAATAGTTAGATGTAGTCTAGTCGATAGGGCCTGACAAAATGCACTCTAGGTACTTAAGGAACTAGCTGAAGCAATCAGAATGATTTAGTGATCATCATGGAGAACTCAAGGAGGATGGGTTAGGCCCAGAGGACCGGAAAAGGGCAAAACATAGTTATGTTTTTGTAAAAAGGGGACCTGGGGAATTGTAGCATAATTTTGATACTTGGAAAGATATTGGAACAGATTATTAAGTAATCAGTTTGTAAGCATCTAGTGGATAATAAAGTGATAAGTAATAGCCAACAGAGATGTCAAGAACAAATCATGACAAACCTTTCCTTCTAATTTCCTTCTTTGACGGTTACTGGCCTGGTGGATGAGGGATGCAGGAGAGCAATCAATATGTTGATTTTATTAACACTATTGCCACAGTTCCATGTGACATTCCCAGAAGCAAACTAGGAAAATGTGGTCTAGATGAAATTATTATAAGGTGGATGCATAATTGGCTGAAATATTGTACTCATAGTTCCTGAGTGATATGTTATCACAAACTGGGAGATTTATGTAGTGGAACCCCATGAGGGTCTGTCCTAGATCTGGTACTACCCAGTATTTTCATTAAGGACTTGGGTAATGAGGTGGAGAGTACATTTGTAAAATTTGTAAATCACACCAAAATGGCGGTGGACAGGGAGCTGTTCCAGCACCCACTGGTTAACTGTTAAGGGTGATGCTTACTGGTTAACCTTTCACATCCCTTGGGGGAGGGGCTGAAGCTCCACCTGACTCCCTCCCTCAATTTGTGTGGGAACATTGCTGGCTGTTCCCCTTCCTCAGGGAGCAAGGGGAAAGTGCACAGTTTGCTGCATTTCTCACTCTGGCTGGGGAGCGCAGGGGGCAGATGAACCCGACCTGTCCCAGTGGGGAGACATGGACCCCCTCCCCAGTTGTGCCCTCTGGAGCTGCAGCAACCATGGAGAGACGCTTCTCACCTGGCCCCAAGCTGCTGCAGTGAGAGGGCTGGGGTAGATCTCTCTCCACAGGGCAGCCTGCATACTGGACCCCTCATGCCCAGCTCCAGCAAAGATTTTAACAAAGCATGTACGTTTGCATTTTATTTTCCAAAAAACAAAAATTAATTGAATTAAGGACCCGAGCAACGCCGGGTTAATCTTCTAGTGCCGTGGTGTCCAACACACTAGCCACATGTGGCTGTTTGGCTGGTTGAGTGTGGCTAGTTCACTAGTGGTTTCAGAACTGGTTGGACACTATGGTTCTAGTGGACTTATATAGAGGCAATATGCTATTTCCTCTCTTATCTGTCCTTTGCTTAATGAGTCCCAACATTCTGTTCGCTTTTTTGACTGCCGCTGCACGTTGAGTGGATGTTTTCAGAGAACTATCCACAAAGACTCCAAGCTCTCTCTCTTGAGTGGCAACAGCTAATTTAGTCACTATCATTTTGTATGTGTAGTTGGGATTGTTTTGCAATGTGCATGACTTTGCATTTATTAACATTGAATTTCATCTGTCATTTTGTTGCCCAGTTACCCAGTTTCTTGAGAGCCCTCAGTTAAATCCAAAGTGGACTGTGTGCAAATTTTGCCATTTTTATGTTATGTCAATACCACTTTTATCAACCACACTTGTAATTTAATGAAACATTGTATCAGATTACTTCAACAGAATTGATTTTCCATAAAAGCAGGCTGCTTTGCATCAATTATGTTGCCCTCTGTTAAGTCTTTATTAGAATCCCATTTCAGTTGTTCCACTGTCTTTGCTTGGATCAGTGTCAAGCTGACAGATCTATAACTACCCAGATCACGCTGTTGAGTCTTTTTTAAAAATTGTCACCACATTAGCTTTCCTCCAGTTTTCTGTGAATTGCCCCAGATAAGCACCCCAACCCCTGGCCCCAGCTCTGAGCCTCCTCCTGAACCCTAATTCCCTCCCAGACCCCATGCCCCAGCTCTGAGCCCACTTCACCACCCTAACTCCCACCCAGATGCCACACCCCCACCTACTCCCATCAGTCCGCTTCTGCACTCCAAGCCCATTAGCTCCAGCCTGGAGCCCCCTCCTGAACTCCAGACGCCTCAGCCCCATCCCACAGCCGGCACACCCAGCCAGAGCCCTCATCTCTCCCTAACTCTGTCCCCCTTCCCCTCCCATGCCAAATCCCTCGGACCCACCCCCACCACAGCTCATCCGTATGCAGAATAAATTTTATGTGCACCACTATGGAGGTGATATGTTGCATGTCATCTTCCTATTGATGCACATCACAACATTTATTCTGTGCATAGACATTAAAAAATTAGAGGGACTACTGCCCCCATTCCTGCTGCCTACCTAACCCAGTATAACATCTCCCTCCCAGCTCTGAGAGGGCCATACGCATCTTTCTCACGATTATGTTAGTTTATTTTTTTTAGTTATAAAAAATGCCTATGAGTTGTTAGCTGTAGGTTTCAATAAACAATTTCAACAAAATGTATCCGCTCAAGCTAGTGTTCATTAGAGCAAATAAAGTAATCACCAAACAAATACTCTATCCATTAGCTCTCAGAAAAGTCAGCCTGGCTCAGACTTCAGTCAGCAAGTACAATCCTGCTCTGCAGCCAAGAAGTGGTGCAGAGATCTTCAAAAGAGATCATATATTAATGCAGGGCTACTCAACTTTGGAAGCCCTGGGGCTACAATGATACTCACAGCACATGCTGTGCTGAAGGCCACAACGTAAGTGTGGTTGCATATATATGCAAATATATTTGCAAATACAGTAAAACTCCAATTGTCCGGCATCCAGTGGTCCAGCACTCCCGATAGTCCGGCACCAACTGGAACCCGGAAGTGCTCTGGCCAGCTGGACAATTGGAGCTGTTGTGAGCCCCATGGGCGCTCGCGGCTGGGAAAGAGAAGGGGAGAAGAGGGAAGGGGATTATACCCCTGTGACGGGTCTGCCGGGACCTGCACTGTGTCCGGGTGGGGGGAGGGAAACGGTGTGGTGAGGGGCGAACCTTCCGCCGTTTTGTAGGAAGGTGGGGGAAGCCCTGCGCAGCCACGAGAGCTAAGTCCCCGAACTTGTCCCGTTCTGGCTGCGCTCAGCCCCGTTCTGCCGCCGAAAGTTTTCGGGAGGGGAGTGGGCTCCCCACCCCCCTAGACTGCAGTAGTTATCGCCAAGCAGGAGGGTGAGGGGCGGCGCTGAGAGACCAACGCAGCAGCACCCTAGCTGCTCTGCTCCGCTGCTTCCCCAAGTCGCCTCTGCTGCTGCTAAAACTGACGAGCGGTGGACTTGGGGAAGCGGCGAATACAAAGCACTTCCCACAAAGCTCACCCGGCACCTCCTCTCTGGAGGCTAGAAACGCCGACACCCTGAACCCGTCTGTTCCAGCCAGCCTGTCTGCTTGCGTCTTTCAGAGCTCACCTGCCTGGGAGACGCCTCGCTGTTGTGGAGTGTTTTCACAGTGGAGGCCGTGTTCAAAGCATCCCACCCGTGGGCTGCGTGTTGAGCCGTGCGTAAACCCAAACCACCCCGCGGGTTGCAAACAAACGGGCCACGGGCCACCGCGTGTTGAGTAGCCCTGCATTAATGTATGTAGTTACATAAGACTGAGATTGACCTTCTGCTTATTAAGACATTTCCATGTAGTTAACATGCATACTGGGTTAAAAATAATGCTAATTATACTTTGCCTATTTATATAGTCTCTTTTCAGAATACAGCTGCAATGTAATTGCTCAGCCCTTCTCGGTGTTTGCTTGCTTTAATAAAATAAAATGTAGGTTAAACAAACTTATTGTCAGATTGTGAATCCCTTACTCACATATGTAGTCACATGGAACTACTCATGTGAACCCCTTACTCACATTTGTGAACAGTCTGATTGATATATGCAGAGCAAGAAATCTAACCAACGCTTTGGAACCAAATATAATAACTGTATTTGTTTGGCAGTGAATAATCCTGACTTCAAGGCTGGAGTGATGGCTTTGGCTAACCTTCTTCAAATCCAGCGACATGACGACTATTTGATAATGCTTAAGGTGAGGTTTACATCTTTAGTTTTTCATATTTTGGGAATCTGGTCTGAGCAACTAATATCTACCAGAAAAACAAGCCATAGCACGGGGTGGGTGAAGTCAGTAACTTTTGCTGCTTGGGTGCAAATAAAAGTTTGTTTGTGAATACATTTTGTGCTCAACTTCTGGTTGGTTTGAGTGAAAAATGGTAGTCTTCCAACATGGCCGTTTGTATTTCAGAGTTTTTCAACAAATGGTAACAGAATTCCTCAAGTCTTGTAACTGTGAATTTCTGGTTAGTCCTTGGAATGCTTCAGTGCCATTTAAAGCAGTTGCGTTGCATTTATTTTTTGCCTTTTTTCCCAGCATCTGCAAGTGCTTTAAAATTTTAATGAGTAAGCCTCACAACACACTTGTGAGGTAAATAGGTATTATTCCATTTCTAGAGGTTGGAGAAACTTAGGGACAGAGAGGCTAAGCAGTGTGTCCAGAGTCTGTCAAAAAGCCTGTGGCAAAGCAAGAATTAGAACCTATATCTCCTCACTTCCAGTCTTGTGCTTTTTCCACATGACACTCCTTCCAATAACTAAAGCAAATTTCATTTTATCCTGTAAATTAAACATACTTTCCAGTAACCAGATGCAACAGATTAGCTGATAATTTTTTAAAATTTCTGCTCCTGTCCCAAGTACTTAATTGGAAAGCATAGATCTGTATTTTCAGTAGTCGTCTGTGAATCTCAAGTCAAAGCTGTATTCCTACATCATTGTACTGGATTGGAGCCAGCTAACCCCTCAGTCTTGATCCGAACAGAATGCAGAAATAAGCTTTGTTTTGTTCAGCAACCAAAAATATGCACCGCATTTCAAACAAAAGGATCAGGTCCTTGCCCTGCAGGATATACAACCTGGTGTAAGCTTGTTTTGGAGATTGTGTGGCTTGTGAAGTTTGTGATACCTTTTTATGAAGTACATGGAAACCTGTACTAGCTATGATAAATGTGTAGTTTTTACATCTTTACTATATCCAGTGCTAGACAGCAATAATCGCTATATTTCTATTATGTTTTACGATGTAAATTTATTGAAACTTCAAATGTGGAAGAAAAGGAACTAATAGGACCAGAAATGTGGAGAGGATGACAAAATACAAAGAGTCAGGAGGAGAGTAAGGCAAAGAACATCCAGGAAGAAAGAGCTCTTTTGCTTGTAACTGGGTTAAGACTAAAACTCCACATTGGCATAAACCACCCTAACTTTGTTCACTAGCTTGATGTGACTAGTATGTGTTAGTGGAATTGCTGTTTTATTATACATAATTTCTGTATATGAACAATGGGATGAACTAAACTAATACTTGGATATTGTACAATGGCTGTTTTAGAAAAGCAGAAGAGTACCAATGTTCCAGCTAAAACTTACTAAACCTTAGTACAGTAAACTTCCGATAATCGGGCACCTTTAGGACCCAGGGGGTGCCAGATTATCAGATATAATAATCTGATAATTATATCAGAAGGGGGGGGCTATGGGGGGTTTAGGGTGGGGTGGGGAGGATGGGGGGGCGGCGCTGCGGGACCAACCCGGCAGCACCCCAGCTGCTCTGCCGCAGGCGTCCCCAAGTCAACCGCTGCTGAAACTGACCAGCAGCTGACTCGGGGAAGTCCGGGGCAGAGCAGCTCCGGGTTCCAAGTGGTGCCGGACTAGCAAGAGTGCCGGACCACTGGATGCCGGACAACTGGAGTTTTACTGTAGCTAGTAAAGTAAAAATTCCTTCATGTTCTCTTTGCCCCACTAACATTTTGAGAAATTTGCCAGGGAGAACATCATAGATACCAGCAATGCTAAAAATGTTCATTATGCTAAGTTTCATTATTGGTATCTTAGTCATCACAGATCTAATGATTTCGTGATGAGACACTAAACAAATTCAGATTCAATCCCCTGCTTTGCAAGAACATTCTGTGTTGCTTTAGAGCAATGTTGCAATGTCACACACCAACTTTAATCACATGCCAAGCAACAGGAGAAAAAGAAAGTGAAGTGATGCATGAAATAGTTTGAGTGCTTTTGTCAGACTCGGATAACTCAGTAGCAAGGAAATGGTGAGAGGAACAGCTATAATGAGCAGGCTTTTTGCTTTGTTATGGTCTAATTCTAGCTCTCTCCTATCCCTTGAGCTATTTTTAGAGGCCTTTATACAGACATGTATCAGTATGAATAGTAATGGATTAAAGTTGCCAGGTGTAGGAGCGGATAAATTAACCAGATGGGCAGAAGGATTGTAAGATATCCAAGATCAATGCTGGACCTCCTCCCCCCATTTTTAAATAGTACAAGTCCTTTTTATTTTATATTTTATAGACAATTCAACGGCCTGATTTACTTCACATTCTGTGCTGGTAGATGAGGTCTCAGACTGTGGCAAAGGGTTCCCAGCTGCAGAAAGCGCCCTCATTGGAAAGGTTCCAGTAGTACAAAATGTTGGGATCTGTGCAGCTGGCAGCATAGCTTCAAAAGTAGGCACAACTCTCTTGGCTGGGGCCATGGCTAGTTTTATCCTGGGGATGAGCTAACACAATGAATCTGTATCATACCCTGTGTGAGCAGGGCTCCTAGAGAGCCTCTGGTAGCGGCTAAAACACTGCTTCAAGCTGTTTGATTTTTTGGGGTGCAGCACTGGACAGGCAATGCATCAACACGGAATTGTTACTTTGGTCTTCAAACTTTGTTTCCTAGGCAATTCGCATTTTGGTTCAAGAGCGCTTGACTCAGGACGCCATAGGAAAGGCAAATCAATCCAAGGAGGTATGTGCACATAACACGAGTTCACCCGGATGTAATGAGTTTCCACAGCATTCAGTCGAGTACATTTACATATAGAAATGGATGTTTGTGGCTGGAATCTGTATGCAGTAGTGTTCAGGTAGGAGCAGTAGAAGAAGATTTATCCACTTCATATAGCAATCTGAAGGACCAAGGGGAAAGGTCACACAGAATAATCAAGTGCATGTGATGTTTCATATTGCAAATCTAGCTCCATTTGTAAATGATAGTTATTTGAACAAAAGTGTACTGCGTAATGGGGGTGATCAGTCCTTCAACATTACATTAACGTACGCGACGACAGCTTTCAGTATCATTATTTCAGTGGCATGGGAAGAGAGGAAGACTGACTCTTCTTTCCAAGAAGTAACGGCCCTTAACTTGTGCTGACAGTTAATGCCCGTTAAGAAGTAAACTAGCAGCAGGGGCTGGTTCAGGAACACAAGTGTAAAACATTGCTGTGCAGTGCACAAGGTATAACTGTGTACTGTGCCATAGAAAACAATGACTATCTCATGTTACACATTGTATAATGGCAACCCTTCATGCTTCTAGAGAAAAGGGAGCCCTCTGTTTTCTAGGACTAATATTTAAAATTGTATTGACATGCCCATGCTGGCGTGCAATGACTAGACTTGGAGCAGTGTTTTGCACAGCCTGGAATCAGGCAGGCTCTGATTTTATTCGCACTGGATTGTAAAAAAGAGTAGGTCACTTCAGTTATTTTTGGTCCCATCAAATAGAAATTGGCTGCTTATTAAATTTGATGCTTCCTGGGCATGAGTTCACAAATTGAATTAATGTACTGGATGGAGGGGATTTTAAATGACCAGTTGTTTCCTTTCCTCTATATATTGTTGTCAGGGCTTCGTTTCAGGTTGCCAGCTCTCCATTAGAGAGCAAAAAGCCACTTTGTGCAAAGAGCCTGGCGCCACCAGGGAAATGAGAGCACACAGCTCTCTCCGCTCCTTGCCTGCCCCAATAACGTTGCTAGAAAGGATGAGGAAGAGGAGGACTTCCCTGCCACTTGGAGCATGAACAGCTGCGATGAGAACCAGAGATCACTCTGTATCACACCACAAGGATCCCTGTTCCCCAGACAGCGAGCTGACCCCCTTGTCCACGTGGGAAGGAGGCATTGGCATAACAGTATTTGTCATCAGAAAGGCAACATTAGTGGCCTCAGTCCTCCAAATCACCTTAAAACTAACAAGTCACCAATTCATTATTGGATGTCATGTTTACATTGTAGCAAGAAGTGCTTCACTCTCTGCTCCGAAACTAAGAATTTCACGTGGATTATCTGATCGCCTGGAAGTCAGGAGTTTTCATCCCTGTAACAACTTTCTGAATTGAAACTTCAAAGCCAGCTGTGGTTCTTGCATGAGTAATTTTTAGTTCTTATACACAGCATTTGCATTGAAACAATGGGCCATGACTGCTTTGAGCGCTCATTCGACGCTGACTATGCTAGTTGTGGCTTTGTGGGGTTTCTTTGTCATTGGGAACCCACCCACAAGGAATTGACTGTCCACTTATGGCCACAGGTCTCTAAAAGGTATCATAAGGCAATGAGGGTCAATTTAGGTCCCAAGTTCTTTTTATGCTTGTTAATAAAAACACTTACAGGTTTTCACAAATTTTAAAAATAGTTTCCACTGAAACTTAACATTCTCCAGAGCATTTGCAGTCCAAACATATTGCATCCTGTGAATGTAGAGTATGATACATTGTGTCAGATGAATGTAGTAGAAAAGTTAAACAGCATACATTGTGGGAAAATAACACCTTAGATGATTAAACTTGGATTTTAAAAAAATCTCATTGATGAGGTAAGAAATGAATACACAAGTTTGACTGACAGTTACCCTTCACAGGTGGGAGGAGAGAGGTGATGGAAAGAAGTGCTTATAAAGGACCACTTACTCTCTCATGCTCTCGAAGCCTGTGTGTAGCTGGACTGGGCCTTCTGCTAGTTTTGACTTAATTCCCTTGGTTCGGCTGTGACCTCTCAGTTATACGTAGAAGTTGAATCCTAGAATACTAGGACTGGAAGGGACCTCGAGAGGTCATCAAGTCCAGTCCCCTGCTCCCATGGCAGGACCAAATACTGTCTAGACCATCCCTGATAGACATTTATCTAACCTACTCTTAAATATCTCCAGAGATGGGGATTCCACAACCTCCCTGGGCAATTTATTCCAGTGTTTAACTACCCTGACAGTTAGGAACTTTTTCCTAATGTCCAACCTAAACCTCCCTTGCTGCAGTTTAAGCCCATTGCTTCTCGCTCTATCCTCAGAGGCCAAGATGAACAAGTTTTCTCCCTCCTCCTTATGACACCCTTTTAGATACCTGAAAACCGCTATCATGTCCCCCCTCAGTCTTCTCTTTTCTAAACTAAACAAACCCAATTCTTTCAGCCTTCCTTCATAGGAAGTTGAGCTGCTTTAGTAATTGGATTGCTCCCTCTTGTGTTTAAATAGTGACAGAGATGCAGCCGTGTTAGTCTGGTGTAGCTGAAACAAAAGACAGAACTATGTAGCACTTTAAAGACTAACAAGATGGTTTATTAGGTGATGAGCTTTCGTGGGCCAGACCCACTCATATTGATCTGAGGAAATGGGTCTGGCCCAAGAAAGCTCATCACCTAATAAACCATCTTGTTAGTCTTTAAAGTGCTACATAGTTCTGTCTTTTGTGTTTAAATAGTCTTGTAATGGGCCATTACCCACTGCCTTCTGTCTCCCTGCCAGTATAATCAGTTGAAACTATTGAGGTTGGTGTGCACCTAAAGCTGTTTGACCTAGCTGTGCTGCTCAGGGCATGACAATTGACAATGGTGTTCAGGGCTGTGAAAAATTGTTATAGTTAGACCTAATCCCCACTGTAGATGTGGGTAGGCCCACAGAAGGATTCTTCCATTGATAAAGCTAGTACCTCTCAGCCATGTAGATTAGGGATGTTAAATTTAGTTTCATCAACTAATCGATGGATTTTTCTGTTGATAAGCGAGGAGCTGCAGCGGGCTTAGCTCCCAGCCTGGAAGCTAACCCTGCTATGGCTCTGCCTTTTAAATGTATTAAGAGCTTGTTGGCTTTTAATGCATTTAAAAGCCTGGTGCGCAGCGGGGGACCCTGTGCGAGCCGGGAATCAGCTGTCCCAGCTCACTCTGTGTCCCTCCTGCTGTGCTTTAGCTTTTTAAATGTATTAAGAGACAACAGGCTCTTAATACATTTAAAAAGCAGAGGCGTGTCTGGGACTAGGCGCGAGATGGGAATTGGCTGATTCCCTACTACCTCCTGCCCCCTGTGGAGACGGTGCTGAGGGGAACTGGCTTTTAAGCCAGCTCCCTCCAGCACTGGCTCCTGCTCCCCCCTTCCCTTTGCTGCCTCTCTCTGATAGAGGGAGCAAGTGGAGGGAAGCGACTAGTCGAGGGACTAGTCGACTATCCGCTAAGCTTTTGCTTATCAGAGTGTCGACTAGTCCACAAATCACTTACATCCCTAGTGTAGATTATCTACAGCTGGAGAGAAACCCCTTCTTGTCAATGTAGGAAGCATCTCATTCTAAAATGTGGCTCTCTCGTAACATAGCTGCACCACCATAGCTATGTCACTATAATGTAGACATAACCTTACAGCAGTGCCCCTAGTGCCACAGTGAGATTTCTATTAGCCACACTGTAGATATAGGACCTAGATTTCTATAGCCAAGTTTCTACTTCATGCTGAACACTAGAAGAGCCTTTAAGAATTTTTTAACAAGTGGACAGGTATTTTCAAGTGGATCAGTACCTGCTTAAAATGAATTTTACAGCATGATTGATTTGTTTTTGGTATTTTTAAATTAAAACACTAAAATATGGCAGTTGCGCCTTGGCAGTGAAAGCCTAGACTTTGCATGCTAAGTGTGCATTTGGGTGGCTAGAGATGTTGATCTTTTGGGTAAACCTGAATTTTGGATGTTCCCAATTCCTGGATTGTGGCATGGTCAGCTTTGAGGATAAAATGTAAGAAATCCGATTAATTGAAGGGGGTAGGGAATTCTTGGTGAAGAATACCAACATCTCAGTGCCTTGGGTAGCACAGGTTTAAAGCAGGACTGAGATGTTTTGGGTAAACTGCATCTACCAGCAATGACGATGGTCCAGAGAACTGGACACCTTAAAAGCTGGCCCATAGAAGAAGTCCTTGCTCATCAAAGATGGATTTGGTAACATGGAGGCAGAATATGAGAGTAAATAGAAAGAATGCTTTCAGGAGCTTCTGAACTGCAGCTCCAGGATGTGAAAAATCTAGTAGCAACCCGTCTGTGTAATGTACCGTCTGTCACTCTTGAAGAAGTTTAAAGCTTAGCTTATAAGTTCAGCAATAGTCATGCTGCTCGTGTGTGTGGCATAGCTGCTGAGCTGATCAAGCACAGCAAGGATTTCCTCCTAGAAGTAGCTGATCCATATTAACCAGGTGTGAAATCTTGAGAAACTACCCGTGTCTGGCACCAGTCTCCCATTTTGGAAAGGGAAGGATGATCTCTGGTGTGCTTCAAACTCTGGGGCAGTGCTTTTTGCTTTCCTAAGCAAACTGTTCGTGAGTGTGTTAAGCCTGCCATATGGAATTGATGCTGTTTAGAGCTAATGGGCAAGCTCCTCAATCTTCTCTCACCTCAGAGATGCATTTCTGTGTCAAATTAGGCACTAGAATGTTTGTGGTTTTTTCTCATCTGACTTGGAAGACCAAACTGACGAAAGTGGGTATGGATCTGTACTCCACCCCCATCATAAGCAATGGACAAGTTCCATTTGAATATCTTGCCTCTGCATCCCAAGAAGAGAGCTTGCCTCGCTGAGTCAAATCAGTAAGGTTACGGGTGTTACGCACGCTCTTTGGAAGCCTCTGACCGCATACCAACTCTTAAGATGCAAATCTATCAAGCAGTAGGGGCTTCTGTCTTGTATAGCTCTGAAACCTGGATCTCCACAGACACACACATACTCCAGCTGGATGCTTTGGATGGGAAATTGCTGCAGTGTATTGAAGGTTTTAACACAATACAAATGAATATACCAGGTGCCAAACCAGCCAGACTCCATTGTCTCCCCCAAATGATTCAACGCTGTCCATACCGGCCTGCCAGCTGTATGCATTTAATTCCACAAAAGCTGGATGGAGAAGACCTCATGGCCTCATGATGGAGAGCTGTCATAGCTTCTGACCTCAGCTGCCTCAGCCTCAAAGTAGAGCAGGCCACAACCATGGCAAGAAATCAGGCTCTGGCTCTACAAGCAGGCAAGATAATCAATGAAAGTAGGGAATGGTGTTAAGGATGAAACTCTTTCCCTTTTATGTACAAGTAGATTACCATGTTTCTCAGGACAGCATTTGACCCTGTGTAGCTCAATGGGTAATCAACAGTGAATTCTGGTTGTAGCCACCTGTGTAAAATGGGCAAAATTATGGCCCACTTTGACTGAATAACTTTGGAATAAATGTCTAAAATTTTTCCTAAGCATTTCTAATGGCATTTTAATTTGTTTTCTTTAAGGGGTTGCCTGTTGCTTTAGAAAAGCACATTCTTGGTTTTGACACAGGAGGTAAGAGGGTTTTTTCAGTACATATACTGTTTTTTAAACAGAAGCAGCATTAGACTAAGAATATAGTTCATCTCTAAAACTATGTGATATGTACAGTAAAAAGACAGTTTTTCCCAAAGCTGATGGATATCTTCCTTACAGGAGTTTACAAAAGTCCTATTCCATCCTCTGCTGGAGCATAAAAGTAGAAGATTATATTGGAGTCAAATAGTCTCTTAGGATAATGTTTACATTGCTGCCCTATAAAGGCTGACATTTTATTGCAGGAGAGATCCTTTGACAGTGTCAGGTTATAAAACTTTATTTCTAGTGGCAGGTTATTTCTGTTGATTTAAGGGTTGCCAGAAGGACCAATGTTGATCTGCTGTGCTTTGCTTGTGGGTTTGCAGGTAGCATGCTTTACTCCCACAATGTGCTCTGAGTGAATAATGGTCAAATATCAATAGTCTATTTGGAGTGGCACAGATACTGATTTTACCATTAAACTGCTACACAAAAACTTCAACTCAGTTTTAGCTCTTTTTGTTCAGTTTGAGTGGCTTCAGCCTTGGAGAACCAGAAGGGTTGTAGAAAGCCACCATTGGTCTTGCACAGAACATACTGGCCAGACCTGAGAAACAGACCCATTACTACTAGGGATGTGTGGTAAACTGGCAATATCTTACTGCTCTCCGCTTTATACAACTGTGAGCTGTTAGAAATTATTCTTGGCCGAGTGTCTCATGTTTTTAAAGGGAAAGCACATTATCTATTAATCCATTTCTTCTCGTGAATGAACTAGATGCTGTTCTTAATGAAGCTGCCCAGATTCTGCGATTGCTGCACATAGAGGAACTCAGAGAGCTGCAAACAAAAATTAATGAAGCCATAGTAGCAGTTCAGGCAATTATTGCTGATCCAAAGACAGACCACAGACTGGGGAAAGTTGGAAGATAAGACTGTAGTCTCCTGTGTACTTAGTACAATTAGGAGCTATGTACAACGTTGGCATGCATTTTGAAATGGGTAGTATTCCTCTGTTTTGAAAGAAAGAGGAAATGGAATTGTGACTGTTCTAGTGAATTACCATCATTTTTCTTTAAATAAAGTTGGGGAAATAAAATGCATTGTTCTGTTTGTGACCATTTTTAAGCTTTGTTTTTGTATTTAAATGGGAGTCCTGTATAAAGCTTTGGAGACGTGTTGCTATATTCCTATGTTATGAAATCTTAGTTTAGGCACAGTTACTACTACCTGGAACTCTGTCACGCAACAAACGTGCAAAACTAAATCATATGGAAAACTGAAAACAGACACTTTAATTACTGGAAGTAACCAAAAAAAAAAAAAGTTACAATGCAACATATTTATGAACATGTATTGGTCAAGAATGGGTAGTTCTCTAGAGGCACTTAAGGAACATCAGATTAGCATATTCTTCTAATATAAATACTAAAAGACATGCATCAAGGCAGAGGAAGAGCTGGAGAATTTTTAATGCATTTGCCATTTCCCATGATAGTTTGGCACAGTTTCTAAAATACACCCATGAGCAGGGCTGTAGGTGAATTGACCCAGGTATAACACTGCATTAAAATCTTTCCATGCTGATTTAACTTTTTGGCTATTTGTGGTAACAGTTCTCATTCCTGCCAATAAAACAAAACGCTGGCTTAAAGTTAAGACTTTTTAAAAATTGCTTACATAAGCAAAAATTAGAGTAATGGCATAGGATTCCTAGAGCCATTTTATTGTCTTGCAATATATCAAAATGTCTTTTAAAAAAAAACCCACACAGTAGTAAAGATTGAGGTATAACTTAAAATACTTGATAATCTTTTGCACTAAAGTAGATCACATCATTGCCTTTGTGACGAATTCCTTCCCTTCAGCTGTGGGCAGTGATAATTTCCTGGGTCTGGAATTCTTCCTCCAAAGATTGGACTTTTTTTTTCTTAAAGTAGCTGATTATTTTCTTGCTGCAGGAAGAAAGGAAATAGGTACAAGTTGGTGTTAATACAGTGATGTGCACATATTGGCAGTAGTCTGTCTACAGCAGTGTTCACCAACCCATGGATCGGGATCAGCTGTAGATCCTGGAACCTCATAGGCTATGTCTACACTGGTGGGATCTTGCGCAAAAGCGGCCGCTCTTGCGCAAAAACTTGCTGCCTGTTTACACTGGCCGCGTGTTCTTGTGCAAGTAAACTGACGTTCTAATGTATGAAATCAGTGCTTCTTGCGCCAGAACTATGACGCTCCCACTCAGGAATAAGCCCTTTTGTGCAACTGTTCTTGCGCAAGAGGCCAGTGTAGACAGGCAACATGAATTTCTTGCGTAAGAAAGCCCTATGGTTAAAATGGCCATCAGAGCTTTCTTGCACAAGAGAGCGTCTACACTGACATGGATGCTCTTGTGCAAAAGCACATGCCAGTGTAGATGCTCTCTTCTGGAAGAGTTTTTGCACAAGAACTCTTCCGCAAAAGAGTTCTTGCGCAAGAAGCTGCCAGTGTAGACGTAGCCACAGTCTCCTGTCCAAACCAGTCAGGATCACCTATCAAGTACCCACACTTCAGCTGTGCTTTGCCCCAATAGCATGCTGCTCCTGCCCTCTGCCTGAAAGCTGCCCCCAGGAGCCTGCCACTTGCCGTGCAGCGTTGGGAGGGAGAGGAGGGGAGCAGTGATGTCAGGGTATTCCCATCTCCCTGTCTTTGTACCCCAATCTCCAGAGGAAAGGGTATAACAGGGCTCAGGATAAATGGTGCTTTCTGGCCACTGTTGTGAGTGGTGCAAGGCAGGGGCAAGCAATGTCCAGCTGAAGCCCACATCCCAGACCCCCTGCACCTAAGCCTCCCTCTAAGAGCCCACACCTTAAACTGCCTCCAGTACATCTGTCCCAGGCTCAACACTCCTCCCACCCCCGCCCCAGTCTGGTGAAAGTGAGGGAGCCAAGAGAGGGATGCTAGCGAGGAGGTGGAGCAAGGCTCTTTGGGTGTGACTTAGATCATGGCTTGCACTTAAATGGAACATGTGCCCTTGTGCTTAAAAAGGTTGGAGACCCCCTGGTCTGCAGTAAACAGAACAGCCTTTACCGCCTGGGCAGTATGGGTAAACTGCTGTTATTCCATAGAGGTGGGATCGCTGCTCTGGAAGATACTCGTCGGTAAGGACGCCGCTGTCTTTATTCACAGCGATAACGCCGTCCCTAGTAACAAAAGGGAGACATGCTTTTTTACTCACCCATGAAAAGAAATCCTCCTTCAGTCGTCGGAGGCGCATGGAATTTGACAGACACGAGAAAACAACTTACTCTGACTTCCTGCGTAACTCTGGCCAGTGACAGTCATGCAGCAACTGCATCAAACCGCTTCACTGTGCTAGTTTCATTACTGAACCAGCACAGGGCAGACTCCCTAAGAACTTCCCAAAGAGGTGGTATTGCCCCCTCCCCTCCTCCCGGCGGTGTCACTGAAAGGATGTGCATGGTTTAAATTTAAATGAATGCAATCCGATTAGCCTCACGTTAATACCTGCAGTGAAGTTGGGAGTGGTCCCTTGTTGCCATCACGGTCACAAAATGGGTTTTTTGGAGTGGGTAGAAGAAATAAGAGGCCTTTAGTTATGGGGCATGTTGCATATTTGGAAATGGGAACCGCCCATGTTTTTTCCTGCACCAAAAGTAACTGCGCTAGCGTCATAAAATACAGCTGCAGTACCACCCTCCATAGAGATCTGTACTGATAATGAACATAAGAACGGCCGTACTGGGTCAGACCAAAGGTCCATCTAGCCCAGTAGCCTGTCTGCCGCCAGTGGCCAGCACCAGGTGCCCTAGAGAGGGTGGACCGAAGACAATGATCAAGCGATTTGTCTCCTGCCATCCCTCTCCAGCCTCTGACAAACAGAGGCCAGGGGCACCATTTCTATCCCCTGGCTAATAGCCTTTTATGGACCTAACCTCTGACCCCAGCAAAACCTCTCAGCTCCCATCGGCAGGTTTCTGGCCAATAGGAGTTGAGAGATTTTGCTGGGCATGGGAAGCCTCTCCCTCCTGCCTGCAGCGCACAGAGTCACAGGAAGCAGCTAGTCACTTGGAGCGGCGCTGCTCCCTGCTGCTGGGGCGGGCGTGGGCTGGGTCAAAAGGCGTGGCAGGCCGGATCTTGCCCACCCCTGCTCTAACTGGATACCACTCTCAGAATAGGCTTGGTGGCTGCTCAAAGCTGACTTGCAGGGATTTAGCCCCTAAGCCGTTCGGGTGGGCGCGTTACGAGCCTACCTTCTCCAGTCAGTGTGATAGAAGTGATTGGCGTAACTGACAATGCTGAAGGGGTAGTTGAGGTTGTTCTGAATGACACGCCTTCCGGTTCCGTCCGGGAATGTGCACTCCAGCTTCTTGGTTCCTTTTGCAAAGAAAACAAGGAGTGAGGCAAGACATACTGTATCTTCCACGGAATGATCCGCAGGCTACAGGGCCACGGCCCAGGATAAACTTGGATCCTACCGCCCTCCTCCTAAAAATGTGAAAAATCCACACAGGGGAGGAGGTGGTGTATGTGTACACAGAGATCCAGACCAGCACGGATGACTAGAATTTTGGTTTTTCAGGGTGTATTTTCTTTACCCTGGGGGAACTGGTTCCATTCCATACTGGGCCTATAGAGACTAAAATGGGTACGTATGCATGCACCTCTACATCAGCAACTATAGGGATGTAAAGGAAAGCACATACTTTTGTCTGGTTCTGGACAGAAGCACAGTTCTGCAGTCCCCTATATACAATATTCACTGAGTCTAGACTCACTCTGCATCTGCGTTCTCCTTAGATTCTGCTCTATGTACATAAAATATCTATCTGCCAATATGTTCTTGTGATGAAATATTCACTTGTGTGTTAAGTCTTAAAATTCCACGTTAATATTCAGAACAGTCCAGACGGGCTTGTGGAGAAATCTGTAGACACTAGACAAACGCTTCTGTAGACACTATGAACGGACACTTCACTTTTAGACGTTAAATTGTGTCACCTTGCCTGTAAAAACAAAAATCTAAAATCCGTATCAAGTTACAGTCACTTGTACAGTCTAATGCTTGGGGGTTGCAGCCCTTGCTCTGTCTGCCACCCTCTCACTGGGACTCTCTAATGCTGCTCTGTCCAGTACACACCTAACCTTCAGGCTCCTACATAAACCTGGAGGTGTGATATAGGCCAGCTAACACAACTAAAAATAACACTGCACAGCCCCCACAAGGCCATTTTATTCAGTAAGATATTTTCAGAAGTCAGTAAAGTATTTTTTGCCTTGTCAGTCTAAAATGTGTTATGTTTAGACAGGTCACGTCTGGAAAAAGTCCACTCCCTCATGGTTTGTTTTTATAAGTGGGACAGCGTTTCTCAAACTGTGGGTCGCGAGGAACTTAGAGGAGGGTCGCAGCTGGATTCAGTTTTTCACTTGCGACCCCTCTCCCCCGGGCCGCGAAGAGAGGCAGGGTGGCAGAAGGCAGCCGCCGGCAAGCCACGCAGCGTGGCCGGGGCCGCGGGACTCCAGGAGCGCAGCTCAGCTGCAGGAGGAGGCAAGGCCGTGGGAGAGTGAGGCCGGACGCATGAGGGGCCGGCCAGGGCACAGCTGCCAGGCAACCAAACACTTCTCCAGCTGGGAGAGGGCGGGGTCCCTCAGGCAGCGGGCTGGGGGATTGGGTCAGGGCAGAGGACCCAGAGGTAAATAAGGGCATGTGGGGGTCAGAGGAGAGGAGAGGAGAGGAAGGAACCAACCAACCAACGGGACGCGGAGTGGAAAAGAGGCACAGAGGAGAAAGAGATGGGGGGGGGGAAGGGCGTTGAGGACTGCAAACACCTTGAAGGAACCCCAGGAGGGCAAGGAGTCTGGTGAGAAGGGGAGAGGAAGCAACCCAGGAAAGTGAGGGGGGGGGGGGGGGTCGCACAAATTCATTTAGCATTTTAAGGGGTCGTGGTATCACAAAGTTTGAGAACCCCTGAAGTGGGCTGATGGGAGGTGAGGTTCATGGAAGACTTTAATAGATGTGATTGGTCTCCATTGTGTTTCAATCTATATTAGCGTTGCGCGGAAGATAACGAGCCTTCACTCTGCGTTGTGTTTAAGCAACTCTTGACTCTTTAAGAGACTCTTGCTCTGCTACTGACAAACTCTGAAATGGCCACCCAAATCCCCTCTCCCTTAGTCCTGCTTCCACAGCGTATGTTACCTGCATCTGCCCAGCAAATCAATTTGGAGAAAGGGTCAAAAGTCAAGCCATTTGGTAAGCCGATGTCTTGATTCACCAGAATCCTTCTGTTAGCTCCATCTACAGTTGAGGTTTCAATTTTAGGTGCTTCACGATTCCAGTCTGTCCAGTAAAGGTTGCTGTGAGGGAACCAATAAGCAAACCCTGGTAAGGATTTACAGCGGGTAAACCCATTTAAAAACAAGGCAGGCTGCAGTAACGATAGAAAAATCCCAGACCTGTCAGTTGGCTTTATGGATCAGATCGTTAGCTGCTTTGAAATCCCCTAAAAGGAAACCCAACTAATCTCCAGAATGTTTTTAAACAACCTATCATTTGCAATTAAAGATATTCTTCTGTAATAAGAGCCAGTCCCGTTCACTTTCTAGCTAGTAACTGTACATACACAGGGAGTTAAAAGCTCTCTTCATGCAACATATGTTCCAAATTTGTACAAGATTCAACCCTTTCAATAATATTGTAAATCTGAGCAAAAGGAGCAAGTTTAGCCAAATTCACTAAATAAGTAAATCGAAGGGGAAGATGCACGGGGTAAGTGTGCCACGCTCCAACTGTTGTGATCTTGAGAGCTGCTTTCCTACACCTGTTAAGGAAATGAGCTGGAATGAGAGAGGTCTCCTTGTACCAGACATTGCTACTCTTGCTTGCTGTGACGTAGTGGGTTGTGAGTGACCTCCACTGTCTGCGGTCTGCAGCACAGCCCGGCAGGGCAGGGGATGAGTCATTATGCAAGGGGGCTTCGAAACTGGTCAGACAGGTATCTCCCAGGGAGCGGAACAATGGGAAGCAGGGGAGTGGAACCCTGGATGGGGGCAGGGCTGGAAGTGAGTGATGTAGTTTCTGTCTGGGATCATGGAGGAGACAGCCTAGGGAAAGGGGCTGGAATTTAGGGGCCCAGCTCCCCCATCTCAAAGGGGACTGAGGCATCCTAGGCCCGGTTCCTGTAACCAGATGACATCTGTGCTGTGCTGTACTCTGGAGAAGCAATAAACTCCCTCTATTCTACTGGCTGGTGGAGTCTCTCCGTGCCATTACGGGGGTGCAGGAGACGGGAAAACCACAACTTGCTTTAAGTCACACTTGCTTTACTTATATTCAGAGCAAAAAGGTTTGGACCAGGTCAGGGACCGATTAATTAATTAGTCGGGGCAGCATGTGCACTAGGAGAATTCAGATCCCTCGGGTGCGTTGCCAACGGAGGAGCCAGAACGCCACTGCACATAGTAGTAGGTTTGTCCAACCCTGCTCTGAAACTTGTCTACGCTGCAGCTTCCATGACTGGAATGGTGCACGGGATGAACCCTGAAAGTGCTGCTCCTGGGTTAGGCATTGCAATCAATCGCCACGGCGGCGAATCTCCCGGTTCGTTCCAACCCGCCAGGGCGGCCCAAAGGCCTGTGAGACTTCCAAAGCACAGGCGCAGCGCTGCCCTTTACCCTCTCACTGCATCCACGGTGATTGCACGAGGATTCACGAGGTCTGCGTCAAACAGAACTCGGCGCTCAGACCCGTCCAATCTTGCACGCTCAATTTTGTCCAGGCCGCTATCGGTCCAAAACATGGTTCTGTGGACGTGGTCGACAGCGAGTCCTTCGGGACTCATCAGGCCTGGAGGGACGCGCAGAGAGGAGCACGGTCAGTGTATGTGCCAGGGGAGTAGCGCATGGTGACACCTGGCATTTGTGTAGCACTGTCCATTGTGTAACATGCAATTCATCCGCCCGCTACCCCCTTGTTCCAGCTTGCTAGGTAATTATAACCCACCGCCTCCCTCACTGTTCCCTGTAAACTGAGCGCTTGGGCTACCACCCAGGAGAGAGTCCAAAGCCACCCAGCTAATTAGCAGAGCGCCCACAGCCAGCAGCATGTGTTTCTATGATGGTGTACATCCACCCATGCCTGGGTGCACATACTAAAATTTATTCCACACATCAATGGAAAAAAGCAGGAACGTTGACCCACCCCACCGCCTGCCTCTCCCAATCGGCCTTAAATTGTGATGCCTAACTGAGAAAGCCACGCAGATGGGGGCTTGCCAAAAGTTAGGGAGAGTGACCAAGCCAAAAGCTGGGATTAGTGCTCAAAAATTCTTCATGCCCAGCTCTGCTGCCTCTCTGCCAGGTGGAGAGCAGCTTCAATGCCTGTTCAGGCCTGTATTCAAGCCGGCCACACGAACACCAAAGGCAATGACAATTTACCTGAGTTAATAAGGGTTTCGGGTTCAGCCCCTGGTTCTAGCCTTGCTCGGTTAACTGTCCGACCAGCCACGTCCGTCCAATAGACCATTTTTTCTCGACAGTCGTAATCTAGTCCAACCACGATGGAACCCTGCAGGGGTTTCAGAATTTGTGGATTTACTCATTCGCCTCCACAGCACAGGCGCTCGTGTGGCTACAGCTGGCGGAGGCAGAGCCGAGTCAGACAATCCTGCATGGCTGGCTCTGTGTTCTAGCCCTAGTTTGAAGTTTGTCACTTAGTTCTACATAAGAACGGCCAGACTGGGTCAGACCAAAGGTCCATCCAGCCCAGTGCCCTGTCTGCTGACAGTGGCCAATGCCAGGTGCCCCAGAGGGAATGAACAGAACAGCTAATTGTCACGTGACCCCTCGCCCGTCACCCATTTCCAGACAGAGGCTAGGGACACCATTCCTACCCATCCTGGCTAATAGCCATTGATGGATCTAACCTCCATGAATTTATCCAGCTCTTTTTAAAACCCTGTTCAAGTCCTAGTCTTCACCACATCCTCTGGCAAGGAGTTCCACAGGTTGACTGTGTGCTGAATGAAGAAAAACTTCCTTTTGTTTGTTTTAAACCTGCTACCTATTCATTTCATGTGGTGACCCCTAGTTCTTATATTGTGGGAATAAATAAATAACTTTTCCTTATTCACTTTTTCCACACCACTCATGATTTTATAGACCTCTATCCTATGCCCCCTTAGTCTCCTCTTTTCTAAGTTGAAAAGTCCCAGTCTTTTTAATCTTTCTTCATATGGGAGATTCTACTGCAGGGGTGGGCAATAATTTTAGAAGGAGGGAGCACTTCACAAATTTTTGAAGTGGCCCTGGGCCGCCCCGGAAGGGGCGGGGCCTTGGGCAGAAGGGGCGGGGCCAGGACACTTCCATGCTTCCCCACCCACAGACCCTGATTGGCCTGGGGGCATGTGAAGTCTTTCCCTCCCGCTCCCTGGTGCCTAAGGGTCCCTTTAGGCACCACACGCCCCTGGCAGGGCGGGATGAGACTTTGCACGCTCCCCCCACCCCAGGTCAAAATCAGGGCCTGGGGGGCATGGGAGCGTGCAAAGTCTCTTGCCCCCTACCCCCGCCCTGCGAGGGGCATGCAGCGCCTAGAGAGAACCACCAGCTGTTTAAAACACTCTAGGCACTGCACGGCCCTGTCAGGGGGAGAAGACTTTGTGCAATCCCCCGTCTCCAGGTCTTTACCGGGCTGGGGGGCGGGGTAGCAGCAGGGCATCTGCAGGCTGGATCCAGCCCACGGAGGCTCTCTTGTTCCCTCCCCCCCCCCCATTCTACTGGGTACAATTTTGGTTAAAAGGGTCAGCTTTTCTGCATGTGGGATTAAGCTTATAGGACAGCAACATCAAAATGGGTGGCTGTATTTTAATTCGGTCCAATGGGCCAAATTCTCCACTGCTCTCAGTAGCTGCAGTTCTATCAACATCAGCTGCTTTTCAGCCATTTACCCCAGCAGACAATTTAAACCGATCTCTTAGTCGGATTTTTGTGCGGGACAAGTCTCCAGCTGCAAGAATGCAGCTGCACTTCCTTCTATTCTGCCACGGGCGTGTGTTACTGTCCAGCGCTTGTTAGTTGCACGGCCTAAGAGCCTGTACTCTCTGGGAATTCTTAAGACAGATGTCCAAGGTATAAGTCCATCTCCCCGCCGGGCTTTTAAAAAAACCTCAGGGATCAAGAAGAGACTTGTACAAGGATTGTAGCCAACACAATGTCCTTCCAGCTGTCAGGAGGGAATAGTCCACAATTTCTAAGTAAATTCCTCCCTCCCGCATCTAGATTTGATGGTCTTGCCACGATTCTTAGTTTCTCTTGGCCTGTTTGGCCCCTTTTGAGACGTGTGTAAGTGGTTTGTCTCTGGTGGGGGGGGGGGGGTGAAGAAAAGATGGAGAATGAGCCATGGAAAGATTTAAATGCTTTCTCAATGCAGTATCCGAAGGCAAAGCTCAAATGGACGTTACCGTGTGCTCTCAGCTACACAAATGATTCCCTCTCCTGCTTCGCTTGAAAAGATGCATTTACAAAGCAATGATGTGGATCAGGTCTTACAAACCAGACTGGGGCAGAGGAGTGCAAACACGCAGCTCAGGCCCGTTGAGAGGTGGGAGCAGAGGGCTTTCCACATGGCTGGCGAAGAGGGGCTGTGCTTTGTACCGTCGGGCTAACCGATCATCTTTGCCCCGTTTTCCGGTGGCAGCACCGCAGGGTCAGGTTTCGTTTGGTCAGTTGGAGAAAGAGCAGCTGACAAAAACGAAAACACCCTGGTACACAAGCCACGCCCACCCGGGGAGGCGCTTTGTCCCCCTCTAGTGGCGGCCGTGCCACATCAAGGTTAACGGGTCTCCTAAAGTCTTGTCCACAAGAGCGTGGGAGCCATGTCTGGTTGGGGTAATTCTCTGCCTCCTGGGGCAGGGGCTAAGTTGCCTCGGGATTGGTTAGTCTGCTACAGCATTGGTATGAGAGCTGAAGCTTCGTCAGTCGATCCTCAACGCCCCCTCTCCCCGGGATGCTAGTGGTACCTACCTACAGCTGTATACTACCTAGACAGAGCTTACGTCCCAGGGCAAAGATTCGGTCGAGACGTCTCAGCCCATAAGCAGCTAGACTCAACGCATTCGGCGGATACTTTACATGCAGCGAGAGCAGGGTCTTCGCCATCTCCTTCTGAAGCCTCGTGCCGTTCAGCGGCAAGTAGCCGATTTGCTGCCCCTGAGCATACAGCAGGTAGGTGCCTGCGGCGGGCGGGGTCACGTCAGGACGTGGAGTGGGCCGGACGGTGGGAGGAGCAAGGCTGGGGAGACCTGTCAGTCAAACACACCGATTACAGGCCTGCCAGCCCTCACGCCGAGAGACTTTCCAGAGCCACTGGCCTCTCAAAGGGTGAGCTCAGCGGTTCCAACTAGCGCTCTGCCTGGAAACCTGCGGGGCCGGGCGGGATGGGGGAAGGGGTGCATTAAATGCTTTTGCCCCTCGCGCCACCACCATGCTGTTGTCAAAACTTTGACAGGAGTTTCCCACCCACCCAGCGCTAGGACTGTGCGTGGGCAGGTGCAGGCACATGCACAGGGACAAGGGGGACAGTATCATGTATTGGGCCAGCTTCTCTTGGAGAGGGAGACAGGCTTTCGAGCGCGTCACACGCTCTGGAAATCTACCACGCCGGAATCTGCTCGAGGGAGGCCAGCAGGGCTGGGTTCACTCTTCTGGAGGGCCAGGGCTCGCAGGCTCCAGGGTGGCACCCAAATGAGGGGTTCGGTGTGTGGGAGGGGGCTGCCAGGGCTGGGTGAGGGTGGGGGGTCTGGGCAGGAGCAGGACGCTTACCCAGCATGGCTCACGGGGACGTGGGGGGGGGAAGACACGGCTCTGCACAGCTCTGGGCTTGCAGGCACCGCCTCCTGCTGCTCCCATTGGCCACGATTCCAGCCACTGGCGTGAGGGGGGCGGAGCCTGCAGACAAGCACCACTAGTGGCAACACACACAGCTCCAGTGGGGGGGGGGCTGTGAGAGAGGGACCCCCCCCAGCCAGGCAGAGCCGCAGCACGCAGGGGCTTTGGGGGCTGCGTCCCAAGGCCCCAGACTGCAGCCCGTAAAGCCCCTTTCATTACAATTCAGCATCTGATTAGTGACTTCGGGTCCTGATCCTGCAGCTGGAGCTGCACAGACACCTGCATCCCTTTGCAGAATCAGGCCCCTACTTAGTTCTCTCCCCGGATCCGCCCCTTGTCAAGCCCCTGGGCTGGAGGGAATCCACGGGCGTTCGCCTGTCAGCAGAGGGGCGGTTCTCTCCCCCCACAAGCCCCGGGGCCCCTCCCCACTGCGTACTCACACAGAGGCGGGACGCCCGGCTCCGACCGGGTGCCTTGAACCTCGCGGCCGCTTTCGTCCACGCACCAGCAGTAGCCGCTGGTCCCGTGGCACTGCAGCGGGCGGAAGCTGCCCAGGGCGTCGCACTGGGGCACGTACTGGTCCTCCCGGGGACTGCCGCCGTAGTGCTCCAGGAGGCTTTGTCGCCAGCGCTCGCACATGGTCTGCGGCCTCCGGGTGGGCTCTGCAGGCGGGGCGGGGGGTCAGGGTGGGAGCAGGGCCGGCACACGCCCGCCCCCGGCCAGCGCAGCCGGCGCCGCCAGCACCGCGCCCGCCCTGGCTGCCAGTAGCCACTGACGGGGGTGCTGACCTGAGCCGCCCTGTCTCAGCATGCCGGGAGGGGCCCGGAGGGGAGACTGGAGCAGTCCCTGGGGTGGCAGTGCAGCTCGGAGCCCTGGCGGGCCTTCGTCTGTGGCTCCAGGGCGGGGACGCAACCAGGCTCTGAGCCGCGGTGCCGGTCACGCCGATTCGGGACGCTCCTCCCTCCAAAGGAGCAGGGGCCAGAGGCTCAGCTCCTCCAAGGGATTTAGGTGCTCGACTGCCAGAGGCTTCGGGGGAGTCCGGAGCCGCAATACCCTTAAACACCCGGGCTGGAGCACCCGCAGCCTCCTTTGACTTCAGCAGGAGCAGCGGGTCCTGCCCCAGCCCCGCAGGGAGGGGGACTGATACCCCTGCGGCGATGGGCCGGGGCGGAGAGGGGCCTGCAGCCACAGCAGCAAGCGGAGGTCCCGGCGCGCTAGGTGCTGTACAAATCCCAAGAGAGAGCCAGTCCTGGCCCCAGCGAGCAACCACGACCCACACAAGCTCAGTGGCACAGCTCGAACTGCAGCCCCTGGCGTCCGGACCCCAACGCCTTGGCCCCACAGCCAACAAGGGGGTGTGGAGGAGGGGGAGGAAATGGGGCTCAAAACCTCCACCCCTCTCCAGCTCCGTGCCCCTCTTCCCCCAGGCTTTACGCCGGAAAGTGGGTTCCACTGGCCCTCACGCCAATGGGCAGTCAAGGGCGCTCAGGCGGGAGCCGGGCTCTCTCACCTGGAGTCCCGCAGCGTGGCGGGGCGGTGCCCGGGGGGCTTCTGCTCCCAGCGATCTCCTGCCCAGCCTGGTCCACGCACCAGCAGAAGCCCGTGCTGCCGTGGCACTGCAGCGTCCGGTACTCGCCCTGCTCGTCGCACTGGGGTACGTGGAGCCCCGGGGGGGGCAGCCCGGAGACTGGCTTCGGGTACAGGCGCTGCTGCTCGCACGGCGTCAGTCGCTGGGCGGGGTCTGCAGCCGGTAGGCGACAATCGCAACAGATAGCCACACCGCGCCGGTTACACTGAGGTTCTCCGAACACGGGATTGTAGGCCAGGGGGAGCCAGGCCTCCCCCAACAGCCAGGGGTGGCTCCGCCCTGAGGCCACCTTCTGCCCCCCACTTTTCCCCCATGGCTCCAGCCCCGGCTGCTTCTCTTCTCAGCTTTGTTCAGGGGGCAGGGGTGGGCCAGTGGCAGCTCGGGCTGGCCGGCTGGGGCCAGGCAGAACGGGTCAGGACTCAGGGCAGCTGGGGTGGGGGGCACAGGGCTGTAGTGGGGCGGGAGGGTCGGAAGGCAAGGGGCCTCAGGTGGAGGGGGTGGGCTGGGGGCTAGCCTCTCTGAGCACGGGGGGGCCGGGGAAGAGGGGAGGAGTCTCAGGCACCCTCCCTTGGGGCTGGCAAAGGTACAGAGGTTAGGCAATCGGCAGCGAGAAAACACCAGCCAAACCGGGCTGATAAGCTTTGGCCACATACGCGCTCCCTGTGTGCGTACACCAGCGAATGGTGCTATAAATACCACAGGCGGACCAACAAAGCACCCCTTAGTCGTTCTGCCCAGCACCAGCAAACCTGACCATGGGCCCATTGGCGGGGGCCTCTCCCCTTGGAGCAGAGCTGGTAGCAGTAGTAGGCCGTTACCCTCGAGTGGTGCAGCCACTAGAAAGGGGTGCGTGAGACGCACACTGCCCGTGCGCTCAGCTAAAGACCACGAGGCTCGTGCACTCAGGGACTTGTGCCCAGCCGGCTTGGGCTACAGCACACAAAACAGGCTGCAGCAGGGACGCCAATGCAAGGCTCGCGCTCGCAGGCAGCGGGTACAAAAGGTCGGGGAGTGGCACCCTGGCTGTGGCCTTGCTCCCACTCAGCCCTGCTCCTGCTCCTCCTCTGAGGCTCTGCCCCGGCGCCTCCCGGCTCTGCCTTCACGGGGGCCTCAGGGAGGGAGAGGGGGCTGGCGGGCGAGCAGGCGGAGGGAGGGAGCTGAGAGGCGTGTGCTGGGTGTGAGGCCTGGAGGCAAAGAGGCATGAGCAGCAGACGGGGGAAGGAGGGTGAAGAGGCAGGAGGGGTGGTGGCCTTGGGGAGGGGGCAGGAGCCGGGCTTGCGGGGGGAGGGGGAAGGAAGCCGAGTGGAGGTGGCCTTTGGGGCAGGGTCACGGTCTGGGCATGCGCAGCCTCCCCCCAATGGGGACGTCGCCCTGCCCACGCCGCGCTGACAGTACGATGCCTCCGCCCTTGGCCCTCACCAGGAGTGCACTGGAAGCCGTCCCCTTGGTAGCCTGGCTGGCAGCGGCAGGAGAAGGAGCCGGGCGTGTTGGAGCAGGCGGCGGCCGGGTGACACCTGCCTTCGGCGCATTCATCCACATCTGCCGGGAGAGGAACAGGGGCTTTACCCCGGCGCAGCTGCCCGCGAGCTCGCCAGCCTGGGCGGGCGGGGAAACCACCAGGCCAGGGGGCCCGCCCGGAGCTGAGCCACCGCGGGAACAGCAAAGCCGAGGCCAGGGCAGGGGGGACTGCAGGCGGGAGGAGCCCCCACTTGCCCTGGCCCAGGGCCCCACAGAACCATCCTCTGCCTCTGCCCCTAGGTGTGTTCACAATCCGAACCCAGCGAGGTGGCTGAATTTTAGGGTTGCCAGATGGTTTAACCAAAAATACCGGACACCCCCTCCCTCCCCACCAAAAAAACCACTGGGGAAAAAATTCCGTTGAGGAAAAAAAAAGGGAAGACAAAACTTGTTGTTGAGCAATTTAAAAGGGACCCCAAGAGTTGTTAAGCAAAAAAAAAAAAAAAAAAAAAATTAATCAGCATGGCCCCTTTAAGAAATGCTTTTGAGGCTTTTTGGCCCTAACAGACCATCCTGTCTCCCTGCTGCAGGCCGGACAGCTCCCCTGCGGAACCCGGTAAACACCCAGGATTTTCGCCTCCTGGCCAGGGGGGGGAAAAAAAAAAAAATACCAGACATTTTAGGTGTCCGGTAAAAAAAAATTCAGAAAATACCGGACAGGAGGTAAAAATACTGGACTGTCCGGGTCAATAACGGACACCTGGCAACCCAAGTGAATTTGGCCTCTCTCTTTGGAACAGGCCGGGCCGAAGCCCCCCTAAACTTTGTGTCCCGCTCTGGAGTTTGCAGCCTGGGCCCGTCTCCACTTCACTGAGTCGTCACCGGCCCACAATGGCCGGCCAGGTGAGAACGGGGGAAGCCCTCCCGTGGGTGAGAGGTGGGGGGGGGGAACCCGCCCTTCTGCCAGGCCATACGTACCGGCGCAGTCGTGCCCGTTGCCCGTGTAGCCGGAGAGGCACACGCAGCTGAAGGTGCCACCACCGTGGGGGACGCAGCGGGCGCGCGTTGCCGAGGCGCAGGTGTGGCTGCCGTCGTCACAGGGGTTGGATGGCGGCGCGATGGCTGGGAAGGGAACAGCAGGACATGCGGTCTCAGTGGCTGGGGCCTGCCAGCCACCCTGCCAGCGTGTCTTTCACACACAAGCTTACAGGCCAGAAGGGACCTGGGTGAGCATCCAGTCCGACCCCCTGCACACTGCAGGCTACAGAAGCTCACCCAGCCACTCCTGTAACAGACCCCAGCCTCTGGCCGAGTTCCTGACATCCCCAAATCCTGGGTTTAAAGACAGAGAATCCACCATTTACACTAGTGTACGCCTGCCCCGGGCTGCAGAGGAGGTTCAAAATCCCGAGGCCTCTGCCAATCTGACCCAGGGGAACATTCCTTCCTGACCCCAAATACAGAGATCAGTTGGACTCTGAAGCATGTGGGTGAGACCTTGCAGCCAGACACCTGGGAAAGAATTCTCTGTAGCGACTCAGAGCCCTCCCCCTGGTGTCCCATCACCGGCCGCTGCAGAGATCTGCAGCCAGTTCCTGCTTCCCCTCCCGCAGCACGACAGGGCAAGGCTGGGCTGGCGATGCCCACTGGCTTTACGACTCTTGGGAGGGGGGAGGAGGCAGCGTTACAGGCCATCACAGCCTTTATGCTGCTTTAACTTGTGCTGACAACCTGCACCAAGATCAGGTGGGCTGAACGATGGTGGAAGGTCGCCTCTAACATAAGAATGGCCACACTGGGTCAGACCAAAGGCCCATCCAGCCCAGTATCTTGTCTGCCAACAGCAGATGCAGAGGGAGTGAACAGAAACAGGTAACCATCAAGTGATCCTCTCCCACCACCCGCTTCCAGCCTCTGACAGACAGGGGCTAGGAACACCATTCCCACCCATCCTGGCTAATAGTCAATGATGGACCTAATCTAACTCTTTTTTGAACCCTGTTAAAGTCCCGGTCTTCACCACATCCTCTGGCAAGGAGTTCCACAGTTTGACTGTGCGCTGTGTGAAGACATACTACCTTCTGTTTGTTTTAAACCCACTGACTATTCATTTCATTTGGTGACCCCAAGCTCTTATGTTATGGGAACAAGTAAATAACTTTTCCTTATTCACTTTCTCCACACCACTCATGATTTTAGCGACCTCTATCATATACCCCCTTAGTTTCCTCTTTTCTAAGATGAAAAGTCCCAGTCTTTTTTATCTTTCTTCATATGGCAACTGTTCCAAACCTAATCATTTTTGTTGCCCTTTTCTGAACCTTTTCCAATGCCAAGATACCATTTTTGAGGTGAGGCAACCACAGCTATATTGACATTCAAGATGTGGGCGTACCATGGATTTTATACAGATGTGATAAGATAGTCTCTGTCTTACTCTCTATCCCCTTTTTTAATGATTCCTAACTTTGTTTGCTCTAAGATCTCACTCGAGTGGTAATAGCTAAATTATTCCCCCTTATTTTGTAGGTAGAGTTGGGATGATGTTTTCCAATGTGCATTACTTTGCATTTAATCAACTCTAAAATTCATTTGCCATTTTGGGGCCCAGCAAAGTTCCCTCTAATTTTTTCCCATCCGTGTGCAGGCTAAATTTTGTTATGTGCGCAAAGGCGTGTGCTATTGTGCACCACCAGTAGAGACACATTCTGCTGGCTGCTGCCGGCTGTGGGTGCTCTGCTAATCAACTTGGGAGCATTGGAATCTCTCCTGGGGGGCTGCCAAAGCACTCAGCTTACAGGGAACGCTGTTGCCCAGTCACCTTTGCCCCCACCTCCCAGGGTGGGTCTCTCTCTGCAGAGTTAGTCCAGGGGCTTGGTGCCCGGGTCCTTGCACCACGCCAGCCTTGGCCAGGGGCAAGCAGCCAGCCTGCAAAGCCCTGCCTATGGTGTTGGACCCTCTGGCACGGTGCTTCCCCCGGCGTGTCCCTGGGATGTCTTCATGGGGACTCCCGTGTGGCATGCTGGGCGCTGAGCCACCGAGATGCGGGAGAACGAGCCCTGCAGGGCACCCAGGGGCACTGTGGGAAGGTGACGGAGGACTAGCAGCTTGAGTGATTTAGCTACGTCCTCCCCACACAGCTGGGGAGCAAAAGCAGCCCCTGAGCGCTAACCCACACGCCCAGCCAGCCGAAAGCACCCCGGAGCGCAGGGGAGGGGGGCTCTGAGCTTTGCTCACGTGGGCAGGCCCTGGCGATCAACGGGGCGGCTCGTGGGAGGGCAGCGCTGAGCAGGGGGCGTAGCAGTGGCGCTATCAGGCCCGAAGCGAACACGCCCGGCTCCCCCGACTCCAGCGGGAGCAGGCTCCCGGGAAAGGTGCCTTTGGCCCGCGCAGGGAACGCACAGCGGGCAGAGGGGCGGGACACTTACGCACACATGCCTGCCTGTCTGCCGCGAGCCGGTACCCGCTGGGGCACTCGCACCGGTAGCTGCCCGGCGAGTTGATGCACACCGAGGGGTGGCCACAACGGCTGGCCCCCTCCGCACACTCGTCGATGTCTGCGGAGGAAGAGAACCCAGTTACCCCAAGCGGGCGGGGAAAGCATTAACTCCACGCCGCCCGGCGGCCTCAGCGCAGGGGGTCTCCATTTCCACCACCCGGCCAGGCGCTCGAGCGTTTCCTCGCCAGGCGCCGGTTTGGCTCGCTCTCCGCCAGGCCTCTCAGCCCCTTTCCTCTGCAAACAATGAGGCGCGAGGGAAATGCCTGCAGATGTTTGCCAGGGGAAGCAGAGCTCCTGCAAAGAGTTCCTGAGCTCTTCCCCGCACACTCACACATCGGCACGGTCGGGGAAAGACGCCAGCACGACTCCCATGCCCAGCCCGAGCCCACGTACACCCGGGTGACCCACCGGCCTCGGCGCAGCGGCTCCCGTCTGCAGGACAGTCACCGAGGGCAGAGCCGGGCTCCGAATACCCTGGGGCCCAAACCGTGTCTGTCATTTCCTCCCTGCTGGCAGAAGTGCTGGGAGACTTTCCCCCGGCCTCGAAAAACATTCTACGGAATTAGAGCAGGATGACGGGGCTATAACCTGGTGCTGGGCCAAAACCCCCAGCCAAGCTCTCTGCAACGTAGGCCCCAGCACCGCTCGATTCAGGGAACCTCTTCCCAGCCCTGCCCCAGGCAGCGCGGTCCGGGGGAGATCTAGCACCAGGCCGGAGAGTCCGGAGTCCGACATTCTACTGGCCTGAAGAATCCCTGCAGGAAGGTCATGGCACCCTCTGCCTCAGTTTCCCCTTTGGTAAAATGGGGGTGCAGCTGCTGTCCTTTCGGGCTGCCCCTGCCCTCACTATCGTGGCTCCACTACCAGCGGAGCAGGCATGCCGCCCACGGCCCGGCTGCCGGAGGAACTTGCCCGGCTGAGCCACCACACGCCCACCACCAGCAGCAGGTGCAGACATGGCCGCTCACCTGCTTTCACCAGCTCGCTGCTGCATGGAGCTGGGCGGGCGGAGAAGGGGAAGAGCAGCGGCCGCTGGCTGGCGCGGCCCGATCTGCAGCCTCCCTGCCTGCCCCCCGGCGTGGGTGCTGTGGCTGCACGCTGGCCACGAGGCTCAAAAGGCAGCACGGGCTCCCCGCTGTGCGGGGGAGGAGGGGCAGGGCTGAGCTCCTGCCCCACGTGCCACTGGAACTCGGCTGGTGTGCCGTCGGGTGCCGACCCCTGATCTAGATGGTGCTTGGTCCTGCCGGGAGGCCTCGCGAGGTCCCTTCCAGCTCTAGCAGTCTATGAAGTACCACGAAGAGGGGAAGGGGGAGGAGCGGGGCTGAGGCCCCTTGGCAGCTGGCCTGGTGTCCAGGCAGACAGGCCCGAGATGGGCACTTCCCTCTGTTGCTAACTTGCTCCAGGAGACAGGCCCCCCAAACCAGGACAATTGCCGAGGCAGCCCAGGCCCAAGCAGCCAAAACCACCTGTATCTGCTGCTCATACTCTCCTGCCACCTCCCCCTGCCCTATGTTTCCCTGGCTCTGTGCACAGGTGTTGTGTTGCATCCTCCCTTATCAGCGCTCTACGGCCAGCCCTCCCGCTGGGGGGGGCCTGGCAGGTGTCGGGCCTGAGGCGTATTTAGAACGTGCTCATGGGATCACCGGCTTTGGAAATGCTGCCAGCACCTAAATGGCACCTGAAGAGGCAGACAGGCACCTATGCAGACCGGAGCCGTACCTGCAGCGTGCCTCAGTTTCCCCATGCTTGTGAATCTTACCCTGCTTGAAGCTCAGCAGATGGAAAGTGCTGGGTTCCTTCTCCCTACGTGATACCCCTTTCAATCTCCCTTCAGCCATCCAGGAAGGAGGCTCAGAGGAACACAGGACGGCATCTTGTAGATCCCCCAGCCTGACCTGCTGCATTAAGCCTGTGCTCGGGAAAGGGATCTCCACTTACCCGCACAGTCTCTGCCGTCTCCCCGATAGCCGGCCGTGCACTCGCAGGTGTACTCCAGCCCGGCGCCCGGCTGGCAGCGCGCCGACGTGTCACAGGCGTGGGTGCCATCATAACAGGGGTTCGCAGTGCTCACGTCAGCCCCACCTAGATTGGCCACAGAATGAGAGGCAAAGCTGGGGGAGGCGCCGTGGGCTGGGCGGTCTTTGAGGTCAGAGCACCGCCCTGCTGCCCGCGAGACCAGAGCCCCACAGCAGACGCGCAGCGAGTGCGTCGGAAGGGAGGCGACTTGCCCACGCTTGCGCCACGGGGCAGTGGCAGAGGACAGCGCAGCTCACCTGATGCCCAGTCTAGGCCCCCAACCACTAGGCCATACTGCCATCCAAGGCCACACCCCTATGGGAAGACGCAGAGAGGAGGAGAACAGCCCTGTGCCCGGTGAATCCGAAGGCCCAGAAAGACCCAGGCACACAAGGGGGGGGCGAATGCGCTGGGCCTGCTGCAGCCCTTTCCAAAGCTAAGCCATTCGCCGTGTGGGGGGACCCCAGCTGAGTACAGACCAACAGCAGCAGCGGCTGGAAATACAGCTACTGGCCGCCGGCTTGCTAACGTCGAGCTGGACGCTGCCCTGTCCGGCAGCCCAGGGAGACGGGAGTGTAAGTGGTGCACCCAGCCCCCTCTCCCGCGCTGCTCTGTCTGATGCAGAGGCACCCGGGCTTAGGGGAGCTGGAGGAATTAGCTTGCTACAGGCCCCCCAACAGGGAGACGCCCTGAGACACACCGACTCCCGCTCCCATTTGGTCCCGGTTCATCCATCCCACTACTGCCCTTGCGGCCATCAGGAGCATCCTCGATGGCAGGGGAGGGGAACCTCAGGCCCGGGGGCTGGATGTGGCCCCCAGCTTGCCTGGATCCAGCCCCCCCAAAGCTCAGGGCTCCCCCCCCAGCGTTGGGGAACCCACGCTGCCGCTCCAGACCCCTCTTCTGTCCCCCCACGGGCCTGGAGCACACAAAATCTACTAGCCTGGGCCCTCCCAGGCTCTGGTGCGTGAGGGGAATGCGGGGAGGGTCTCTCTCCTCAGGCGGGGGCTTTTTTTTTTTTTTTTGTGCTTCCCACTTGCATGCGGCCCCCACCAGTTTTTCTGTGGGTCAGCGGCTCCCTGACCCCAAAAAGGTTCCCCAGCCCAGCCTGACTTCCTCACCCCGAGAGCTGGGACCGATTTCCTGGCTCAGAGCAGTGGGGACCGGCTCGGCCCGCCCCCTCCCTTCACCGAGTGGGGGAAGCGCTCTCCCCTCCCAGACCACTGCCCGGCGCTCGAGTCAACGTGCCCCTTCCGTTCCACCAGGTGAGGAGGGGAGAAGAGGGCCGCTAGCTCTGGCTCCCAGCGGTGTAGGAAGGACACAGCCCTTCCCGCCCTGCTCCTGGAGACAGGCAGCTGGGCTGTGCTACAGGCATTCCAACTTGCTGACCACTCCCTTGGGAAGGGCCGGCCAGCCGGGCTTCAGGTGCCTCTCACAGGAAGCCCCCCTCCTCGGTTTCCTATTGTGGGCGGGGGGCTACCAGCTTGCTGCTAGGGAGGAGGCAGCGGGGGACAGCAGAGCGAGCATCCCCCCACATAAATCGACCTGAGGCTGGCTAGCGTGTCGCCCCCCCGCCCGGGGGTTGGCCTTCGACAGCGGCCTTCCGGGGCGCGCGCCTCCTTCCCACATTTACGCTACAGCCCGACCCCATTTGGCTTCTCTGTCCATTTGCCTCTGGCAGCCAGACGCAACTCAACAGGTAACAACGCACACGCAGCTGGAGCCTCGTCCAGCGCCCACGGAGACTTTCCAGGGACGTGGCAGGCCCCGGCTGTCCCCGGAAAGATGCCCATCGCGCGCACGGCGGTACAAAATACACCGGTTATCACCCCGCGCCAGGGAACAAAAGGCTGCCCCCAGGGACGCAGCATCTGGCACCCAGTCTGGTTCTGTACGGACACTAAAAGGAGATTCTCCGCTTCTCGCTTTCCTTGAGGAACTCCAGTGTCGGCAGATCAGCCAGAGATTGATCAGACAAACAGACAGACATGCAGACAGACAGACGCAGACACTTCCCTGTACACAGAACTCCCAGAGAAGTTTAATGTGGACTCTGCTTCGGCTAGAGAGTGAAAACAAAGCAGCAAGAAAGGGATAATGGCACCTTAAAGCATGGGTGGCGAGCCTAAGGCCCGGGGGTCAGATACGGCCCCCTGCTTGCCTGGATCTAGCTCTCGAGGCGCGGGGCTCTCCCCCCAGCGTTGGGGAGCCCATGCTAGGGAGCACCACAGGCATTTTCTACAGGGGTGTGTTACGGGAGCACGTACAGGCCTGTGTGTGCCCCTGGGGACCGGAATATTCCACAACAGGCACCAGTAGCTACAGCCGGGGCCAGTCTCCAACCACGCGCCTGTGCAAAGGAGGAAAACACTCCCCTTGGATGGGCTGCCGAGACTTTAGGTCCGAGGCCACTGGAGTCAGCCGGTCACTCCACCCAGAGCTCTGGTTCTACCCCATCTACTCCCCACCCAGCCCAGCGGAGCCACTGCCAGGGGGTCTGCAATTTAGGGACGTAAAAGAGCAGTTAATGAGTCGACTAACTGATAACCCAAGGCTTATCGGGTAGTCGAGTCAACCACTCGCATTCCCCCCTCCCCTTGCTGCCTCTGTATCAAAGGCAATTGGGGGGTTGGGGAGCAGGAGCCAGTGCTGGGGGGAGCCAGCTTAAAAATCGATTCCCTCCGGTGCTGCTTGCCCCCCCAACCTGTGCTGCTGCCTCTATCCGAGGCAGCAGTGCGGGGGGGGCTGTGGAGGCTGCTCCGGCAGCAGCCCCTGTCCGCAGAGGGTCCCAGCGGGGAGCTGGGATGCCCCGCAGACAGGAGGTGCTGCAGAGAAGCAGCCCCTGTCCGCAGGGGGTCCCAACTCCCCACTGGGACCCCCTGCGGACAGGGGCTGCTGGACCCGGCACATGCCGGGACTGAGCAAGCCCGGCTCAGTCCCGGCTCGTGCTGGGTCCAGGAACTACCCCTGCTGCGGCTCTGTGGTTTAAATGTCGTAGCAGAAGGGCTGCCTGCGTGCCCGGCTCTTACTGCATTTAAACTGCAGAGTAGCTCCAGAGTAGCAGGGGTAGTTCCTTCTGAGCGCCTTCCCTTATCGACTCATCATTAGTCGATACAATTTGGATCGACTACACAATTACCCAGTTACCCGCCTCTTCACATCCTTACTGCAATTCACTGCTTGAAAACCACAACTCCCGGGACCAAGGGGACGAGCCTCCCTGGACGATCTCTGCTCCCAGCCCTGCATCTGATGGACACGGATCTCCCCTTGCCTGGCCTCACGCTACCGTAGGTCACGCCAACATCAGGGGCCCTGCCCTCGCATGGACTCGGCCCTGGGTTGTAACAGGCCTACGGAGTCGAGGACGAGACGCCACCCGCGGCAGAGCTCACCTTCCCCGGAGCCAACCTGGTTGGTGATGGCGTAGCGCAGGACCTGTTCCTCCTCGCTGTACAGCGCAAAGAGCCGGTCCACGCTCAGCAGCTGAACGGCCGGGAGGCGCCTGTGGTGCCGGGCAGGCGGGCAGTCCTGGAAGGTGACGTTCTGGTGGAGCTGGTAGGCAAAGGTCTGGTTGACACTCCCGAAGGTGAGGAAATACTGCCGGTAAGCGGAGGACGTCACGGCTGCAAAACACAAGCAGGCGGGTGCTTTGTGAACTGCATCAGGGAGCAAGGCCCCGTCGGGCCAGGCACTTGCCAAACATGGAGGCCCTGCTCCAAGGCCTAAAGCCACGACAGGTGGCCAGACTCAGGCGATGGTGGGGGAGGGAAGAGGACGAAGAAAGGCGCAAACGCGACTGTATTTTCGGACTGAGTCTGTTCATAGATGACCAGGCTACTTTCACTCACTGGAGACGGGAGCACTGGGCATGCGCCACCAGGCTCTGGTTCATCCTCAGCGCTGCCATGCAGGAAATAGGGTGGCCACGTGTCTGGTCAGAATTACTGACTGGACACCCAAAATCCAGTTACTGAGGGTGGGGGACGTAGGGAGGCCCTGGGTCATTACCCGTGCCAGCCCCTGCTCTGCCGGGGCCTCTTCCTGCCCGGATGAGGTGGCTGGAGACAGGGCTGGCCTTACCATGAGGCGAACTGAGGCAGTCACCTCAGGTGCCAGACTGTGGGGGGGTGCCACTAGGACCCAGAGTGTAGAAAATTGTGTCTGCTGCTGTTAGTTCTCCTTTATTGGGGTAGGGAGCAGAGCAGTCCCATGAGAGGTGTAGAACAAGGCGGCGGCAGAATTGAATCCTTTCAAAGTTTTGACCCAAGCGAAGGGACATAGGGGCGTCATTTGAGCTCCCTGCCTCAGGTGCCAAAATGTTATGGGCCAGCTCTGGATGGAGCTCCCAGCCCCAGCTCCGCAGAGTCCCTCCTGACCCCGGCAGGGGGAAGAAGGCATCAGCAGCAAGCAACAGGGGGAGAGGAGAAGAGAAGTGAATGGGAGGCGGGGCCTCTGGCCGGGAAGAGGCGGGGCCTCTGGCCGGGAAGAGGCGGGGCCTCTGGCCGGGAAGAGGCGGGGCCTCTGGCCGGGAAGAGGCGGGGCCTCTGGCCGGGAAGAGGCGGGGCAGGAGAGCGTCCATCACTCCTGCAGGAGTGACTGTTGAATGAAGTTGGCAACCCTAGTAGGAAACCTAGTGATTTCACCAAGAAGCAAGCATGCACTGCGTAAGGGGAAGGGAGGGAGAGTCCCTATTGCTCAAGCATGACTCCTGCAGCCACCTTACAATGGCAGCCAGACAATCTCAGGCTACAAAACCTGAGTGAGGGTCCAGATCTGGATTCCAACCCCCCCGCCCAATAGTCTGATCTGTTCAGTTCTTGCTGATCCCTTCAGAGAGGCAGAGACCATCTGCAAAAATCCAGGGAGGATTTTATCTGGGATTCGGACTCCATCTCTGCCCCCGTCCTTTTCAGCTAGCAGGACGTTCTGAGGCACGGCATCCCAGAAGTACACCAAGTCTGCCTGGAAAAGGGAGGTGACCCCCCCCAAAAAAGAAGCATGAACCCCACAAGCAAGCAGTTTCTCTGCAGATAATGGTAGAAATGTTAAAAAAGCTACTAACTACTTGGGGAAAAAATCCTCCAGAATTCCAGTGTATCATGGACAGACACACCTGGCAGGCTCACAGCATTTGCTCTGCAAAACACAAGCCACCATAAATGAGATTCTGGGAACCTTCAACTCATACCTGAATGAGAGTAGTGGTACAGTTCCTTGTAGGGAGCAATGTGGACAGTGAAGTTCTCTGGGATAAAAGGCAGCTGGCCCTCAATGTGTGTCGTAATGCTGAGGTAATTTTCTGGACCCAGGCCGTCAGCTGTTTGAGTGATACGGACCTTCTCCTCCCCCGGGTAAAAGGTGACTTCCAAGTTGTGGGTGAATTTAGCACCTACAAAGAAAAGGGAAGAAAACCAAGCTCTGCTACAACCATTTTCATAGATAAACTAATGATTCTGTTGCCCAATTCACAGATTAGGTTTGAGACAAATAACCCAAGTGGAGATCTACCACAGAGTGACACCAAAAAATACCAGCGAGTAAGACCAACCTTTTCTGAGGCTTTGGATTCAAGAGGCTGCTTTAAAGATCTGCATGTGCTAATACCGCACCCCACCTACCAAGCGGAGAACCGAGTCACGCACATCTACACAGGGGAGACGCATCCGCATCATTACCCCGCCCGGAACACCCCACGCTGCTTGCCACTGGGATTCCAAGCCTGAACGTGCACTACGCACTCAGAAGTACTGACCAGGCTGTTTGGCAGTAACATTTTGGGGGCAAAGGCTGGGCCGACACTGGCGTAATGGGGATGGAGATTCCGCGTGGTGCTTTAGTGACGAAGTACGTGGGGGCTGGGAGCATCCAGAGACAGCACAAAGCCCCAGTCCCCAGAGATACTACAGTGCGTACGCTCCCTACTGGCTACGGGCCTTAGTCTCCAGAGGGGGAAATGCCTCTTGCGCCAGAAATGAACCCGGTGGCCTTTTCAGGAGAGCTCCAGAGAAGACCAGCCAGAGGACGGTATAAGGGGAGGAATGGGGGTTGGGTGCGGAAGGCTGAAAGGCAGCAGGAGAGGTACAGGACAGAAAATTTAAGGAACTAGGTAACTGGAGGACAAAATAACCTGTTAATACACCTGTCACAGGGTGGTTTGCCCTTAAGAGCTGGCCCTGAAGAGGGAAGAAATTGTTAGTCAGGCTCCGCAGAAGCAACCGTGGCCAGGAGGGGGCGCATGGGAGCAGCTGACCCTGCCACAGCCCCCTTCCCAATAACTCATTTCCTCCTTCAGCACAACCAACCCCATAACGGTAGATATTCAGAAGGTGAAAACGAGTCGCACCTGATGCACGCCGGCGTTCCCGACGCTTGGCCTCCCTCGCCCTCCGCAAGAGCCCCGGGCCTCAGGCGGCCCTTCGCCCCGCGTGCAGCGCCCCTTCCGCCGCCACGCACCCCGCTTACCGGTGACCCGAAAGCCGTTCTCAGAGCCTGGCTTCTCCAGAGCGAAGAGCCAGCCGAAGAAGCCGCCAATGGGCGTCAGCGGCAGCAGCGCCCGAGCCGCCGGCTGAGGGACGTGGCTAATGGCCGTGTAGGCCCGCCCGTCGTTGCCGACGATGTAGGCGTGCAAGTCCACGGCGCCGAAACGTACAGGCGTGTCCCCCACCAGCAGATTGCCGCTGACTTTCCCGTTGAGGCGGTGAACGGCCCCTGGGAAGAGGACAACGTGCCTTGGGTGAGTCTCAACGAGCAGGCGGGCGCCAGAAGCAGTGAAGCCCGCCTACACCCACGGCCGTTTACCTTCTGGCAGGCAGTGTCTGCCATTCCCATAGAACTTGGCCTGGCAGTGACAGCAGAACCCAGTGGCGTAGTCGGTGCAGAAGCCATGTGGGGAGCACCGGCCATGGTTCCACGCACAGGTCTCCGTGTTGGCGGCGTGGTACGTGAACCCTGCATCCAAAGCACAGGTTAGGATGGGGCCGGGAACCGGGCCTTAGCACACCAGCTGCACCGCACGCCGCTAGCAAAGCTGGACAGACACAGAGAGAAACCTTCAGATCTCAAAGGGAACCTGACGCCATCGGCCGTGGGGCTGTCTCGGCTTGGGGTGGGAGAACACAGCCGTCCCTTAAAGGCAGCGCCATGCTACAGCCCTAGCGCAGACAAAACACTCACTGACTACAAAGGGAGCTCGGCCTGCACTAGGAAATTGACGTTCTCTCTAAGCTTTTCCATCCACGTGCAGATTTTTTCCATCCATGTGCGGAATAAATTTTGTTCTGTGCGCCGAGGCAGGTGCGAAGGTGCACCACCAGGAGAAACACAAACCTAGCTGTGGGTGCTCTGCTCATCAGCTGAGCGGCACTGGAATCTGTGCACAGCTTACAGGGAACGCTGGCAGGGATGTAAAAGCGTGACCGTTTAAACGGTTAACCGAGAAGCTTCAGCTTGTCGCTTTCCGTTATGGTTCCACGCCGGCAGTCGGCTGCGCCGGGCTCCGCAGCAGGACGCCCATCTACACGCTTTATACCGCCGTGCGTGGGAGCAGGTCACCGCTGGGATATGTAGCGGTTCCATTTTCAAAGGACTGTTCACATCCCCAGCCTGCAGCAGGGCCCGAGTCTGAAACAGCTTGCCCACTGGTGAAAGCGGGATTGGCGCTCCACTGGTGAACAAGACACTAGGTGCGTTATCAATGGTTCCACTGTCCCCCAGTTCCACCCGGATGCCAGGCAGGTAGAAGTGGAAAAATCCATCCCAAGGGGAACTGAAGGGGTACGGGAAAGCAGCAAACACCATGCCACCAGGGGGTCTGCAGACAGCCAGTGCCCCCCACCCACGGGGGAACTCCCCCCTGCCGTGAGTGAGCGTGGGAAGGATTAAACCCAACACGCTGGCTGCCCGTTCTCACGGGGGGCACATGGGTAGGGAGGTTAAATATCGGTTAATTGACTAGTCGGCTAACCTCATGGAATCTTATCGGTTACTTGCCTATTCTATAGTCCCGGGGGCAGCCAGCCACTCCCAAGCAGCCAGCAGAGGCAGCAGTGCGGGGTGCCAGGCGGCAGCTAGTCTGCGAGGGGAGCCAGTATAAAAAACAGCTCCCCTCACGGACCGGCTGCTTGTCGCCTCACGGTGCTGCCTCTGATACAGAGGCAGCAACATGGGGTGGCGGCTGCCCCTGTTGGGGAGAAAAGGGGGACTCATCTCCCAGACCCGGCGCGAGCTGGAACTGAGCCGGGTTGCCTGCCCATGTGGCTCCTAATACAGTTTCAATGCAGCGCCGCAGCAGGGGTAAGTCCCAGACCCGGCGTGAGCCAGGCTGCTGGCCAGTAGGGGATCAATGGGGTTTTAGCACCTAACGCCTCAGCCACGACCGTATACTGCAACCTGAATCCCTGCTGGGTCCCGAGTGGGGACAGTGGGACGTAGAGGGGGGCCGTCCACTCTTGTGGCCCTGGATCCACTCTGGTTTGGCGGTCACTGGTTGCTGTGTTGTGCTGGGTGTGACCCCTACTGCCCTGTGCTGGTCTGCAGAGACTCTGGGTGTGTCTGTGTGCAGTGCCCAGCGGGCGTGGGAATGGGCCCTGAGGGGAGGCGCACAGGCGGAGGCCCAGCCGCCTGACACCTGGGCTAGGTGGAGGAATCTGAACAAAGCCAGGGGCGGGGCCGCCTGGGGGCCAAGTGACCAGTTGCTGGGAGTGTGGGTTAGTCTCGGCTGGGTAGGGTGAGGAGAGCAGACAGAGCAGGAAAGGGGGGTTCAGGGCCCGTGAGCCCTGCCCCCCGAGAGGAATGAGGCTGCCTGCTCTCGGTGTCCATGCTAACATCGCTCCAATGCTGTGCCGTGTCTCTGAGAAGCAATAAAACCTTCTACTGGCTGGCGGAGAGTGTCATCTGGCTGCGGACGGGGGTGAGGGTCAGACAGCGAGCGCTGCCTCGCCCAGAGCCGACCGCAAGCCCCTTCCCCATGGCCCCCCGTCAGCTGCTTCGCCCCGGTGCCAGCGCGGGGAGCTGTGGGAATCCCCAGGAGAGAGCCAATGCCGTGGCGTTGGGTGCAGCCCCAGGCGGGGCGAGTCTGGCCCAGCGGCGCGTTGCCTAGCTGCAAAGGCGCGAGCGTGGTGGGGCCTTTGCCTGGCAACGGGCCTGTTCTCAGCAGCCCACTGCTGCAATGGCTGGACGGGTCCCTTGCTGGATTTCGTTGCCTTTCACCTTCCTGGGCGGCTTTTTCTCCTGCCGGGCCCTGTGCTTCCCCAGCAGCTGGTCAACATCACACCTCAGGCTTCAGAAGGGCTGGCCTCACCCTCCACCCCCAGCATTAACAACTCCTTCATCTCCTTCCCCCGCTCCTAGCCGCACAGGGGGAGCTTGCTGCTCCTGCCAGGGGACAGACCTGCACAATGAAGCTCTCACCCAAAGCCGCCACCTCCCTTGGAGATGGCTCCCCTCTGGGGGACGTGTTACCAGGCCTCCCTCCCATTTTTTCCCACCCCGAGTGGAATGAATTCTCTTGTGTGCACCAGTGTGAAGGTGAACGTGCGACACGGGGGGTGTGCAACACGGCGCCTTCGTATTGGTGCACATAATGAAATTCACGTGGCAGCAGGGGGGCCAAGGGGTTCTGAGTGTGGGAGGAGGCTCAGGCCTGGGGCAGAGGGTTGGGGTGCAAGAGTGTGAGGGCTCCATCTGGGGGTGTGGGCTCTAGGGTGGGCCTGGGCATGAGGGGTTTAGGTCCGGGGGACCTCTAGGTACAGGGAGCGACTCAGGGCTGATGGGCAGAAGGGGATACAGGCTCATGGTTAGGGTGCTGGCTTTGGGGTGGGGCTGGGGATAAGGCCCGTGGGGTACAGTAGGGTGCTCAGGACTGGTGTGGGGGAGGCTCAAAGTGGGGCAGGAGGCTGGGGCTCCTGTCCACTGCAGCGTCAGGGCTTGAGGAGAGATCTCTCCGCACTGCAGCCCTGAGCCCCTGCGCGAAGCTTACAGGGAACTTAGCTTATTTCCTGCTCCTGCAACCTGCCCCTGCATGAAGGGCCGAGCGATCCGCCCCCGTTTCCACGTCCTTAAAAAAAAAAAAAAGTCTCCAAAACACTCTGCTAATCTCACCACCTCCACCTGGCCCTTGCGGAGTAGGGATTGAAGCGGCAATAAGCGTAGCGTCCACTCTCCTCTGGATCATCTAACTCGCACAGGAGTCTGCACAGCTCCCCTGCCCACGGAGGCCAGGGGAGGAGGAGCTCTCACACCCTTGTGGCAGGAAGTTAAGAAGGAAGACCTCCAAGCATTAGATGCATTTGGAAAATCTGGCCCCTTGGCAGTGCATTACATATTATTCATAGCCCCCCCACTATCGGGGAGCTCCCCGGTCTTCAGTGGAAGCCAACTCCTAAGTCCAGCTGGCTTCCAAGCAATTGATGCCCGTTGACACCAGTGACAGGTCTGGCTCGGTGGATCTTAATTTCACTCCTTTCCTAGTCCGCCAAGAAGTCTTTTGGGTGCAGAGGGCTTTAAACCCTGCTCGCTACCAAGGAACCCCCCAGCCGGAATTCAGTTCTGGTTCACAGACACTTACCCTCTGGGTTAAAGCTGCCATCTTCGTCCACCCCCACAACCTGCCTCCCACGACTCAAGGGAGGGTAGTTGTCTGGGTGGCCCTGCAGCACGACCTCCCCCTCTGGGTAGGCTGGAAAGACGTCCCTCTCAGAGAGGACGGTGTCACCGTCTGGGTAGGGCTGGGCGTGGTCCTCCCCGGGGCTTGCTGCCAGCCCCTCGGTCGTTAGCTCCAGCAGGCGGTCGCTGGTCTCCAGTGAGGTTGGGCTTCCGATTCCCGTTTCCTGAGAGGATTCCACCTCGCCTTCCAAAGCAGGCACCTGGGACGGCCTCTCCTTCAGTGCGGGAGACGACAGGACAGATTTCACCTCATGAAAGGCCGGGCGAGGACTGGACACCAGTGCCGGCAGTGTGGATTCCAGCTCCGAAGCCAGCCTAGCACCAGAGCGTCCTGGCTCGCTGTACGGCACCTCAGGCTCCGGCTCGGTCGGGTACTCGAGGTCGTCGTCTTCGTTCTCGCCGTAAAACGCGTCGGCATAGTCTATATTCTCATCGGGGTAGTCCGCTTCCACGACGATCTGCTCCACAGCGGCGCTACCGAGCGTGCTCTCCGGAGGCTCCCAGGAATTCCCTTCGGAAGGCTTCTTGCCCACTCTAGCTGGCACAACATTGTCCAGCGGGGAGGTGCTGCCGATGTGGAAGGCCCATACGCCGGGAATCCCCGAGTTACTTGTTCTAGATACAAACGACAAACACTAACATCAGACTACTCTTTGCAGCTGCTGACTAAGCAGAGTTGGGCTCAGTCGGAGATTTGCCTGAGAACAGACTGTACAACGCTAAGCTACAGGTCTAAATGCTGAGAAGTAGCTCGTGATTTGGGGGGAGGTCTTGATTTTGGGGGGCCCAACTTGAAACACCTCAAAGGGGCCTGAATTTTAAGCAAGCACTAACTACTCACCTTCTGAAGAACAAGCCGCTTTAGTAATATCTAGCCCTTGTCAACAGTCAATCTCCAAGTGCTTTAGAAAGGAGGTCAGTGTCATTTATCCCCATTTCACAGACAGGAAAACTGAGGTACAGCAGGGAGAGCGGCTTGCCCACGTTCATCCAGCAGGCCAGTGGCCAACCAGAAATAGAAGCCAGCCCCCCCGAATGCAGTATTCGATTCACCACCCTGCCTCCCATAAGGGCCTCCATTGGGGTCCCCTTCAATCAAAACCCCTCATCCCATTTGAAAAGGTCTGGCAGAGAAGAGAGTCAATATTTTACTATGCAAGGAGGAAACCTGCAAGTGTAATGATTATAAAATCTCCTCTCCATTTTCACAGCTGGTTTTTTCATTCAATTGTAGCAGCTAAACTCCTCCTGCTCTTTGGGCTGTAAAAGGCACTGGTGCCTTCGTGGGAAAAGAGAGAGAGAGAAGAGGAGCGGGAATTTCTTTAGAAACAGTTGCGCTTTTATGTCCACATTTTCCGCATTTTTTTCCTCTTCTCTTGTTCTTTATTCCCGGGGTCAGCTGTGTGCATGAAAACAGCTGGGCCCGGAGAACAGTGATCATGTACTGAACAGCTGCCATTTCGCTAGCTCAACGGCTCTCATTGTTTGGAGGCAATTCCCCCCTCTGTGCAGAGGGCCACTACGAGGCCTATGTGACACTAAAGCATCATACAGGCCCAGGGTTGCAGACTGAACCGGTGTCCCGCCTTTGGGCCCGTGGGTGAATTTCAGCCCTACTAGAATCTTTGTGATGTCCCCAGCCCAGCTTCACCACCCCCACAGCAGTTCCCATGTCTCTGGCTCCTTCACTTCCATAGATTCAGAGACATCTAGGGCTGAAAGCGATCATCTCGCCCATCCTGTGTCCTGATTAGGAGTGGGAAAAGTTCACCAGTTAGCCGGTAAGCATCACCTGGTTCCGGTTAACTAGTAACCCGTAGGGGCTGGAGCAGCTCTCCACCTGCAGGTTGCTCCAGCCCCATAGGGGGCCTGCTGGCAGGGATGTCCGAAGCAACCTCTGTCTGCGGGGGGCCTGGGAGCCCCACAAGCAGGGGCTGCTTCAGTGGGGGCAGGGGGCCAGCAGAGCCAGCCCCAGCAGGGCGGAGGGAGGGGGCTGGGGACAGGACCCCCTCAGGCTGGGGGCTGTTCCAGCTGGGCTAGAGCTGTTCCCAGCCCGGATCCTGCTTAGACTACGTCTACACAGCTTCCCTCTTCCGCAAAGGCCTATGCAAATGAAGCACAGATTAGCATATAACCACGCTTCATTTGCATAATTAATTAGGAGCCGGTTTTTGCACAAGAGGTTTTTGCCCAAGAGCCGTTCTTCCTCATTTTTTCAGGAAGCACGGCTCTTGCGCAAGAAGGGGTTTTGGGGCAAAAACCTCTTGCGCAAAAACGGCTCCTAATTAATTATGCAAATGAAGCACAGCAATATGCTACTCTGCGCTTCATTTGCATAGGCTTTCTGCGGAAGAGGGAAGCTGTGTAGACGTAGCTTTAGCTGGTTACCCGGTTATACTGATTAACCAGGATTTTACGTCCCGAGGAAGGAGTAAGGTTACCTAACCATGCCCTGACAGGTGCTTGCTCTGCCTGTTCTTTAAAACCTCCAATGACGGGATTTCCACAACCTGCCTTGGTAGCCTGTTCTAGTGCTTAACTAGCCTTGTACCTGGAAGGTTTTCCCTAAGTCTCCCCCGCTGCAACATACACTGATCAGTTCTTGTCCTACCCTCGGCGGGCACGGAGAACAAGCGACCACTGGCCTCTTCCTAGCCCCCTCTGACACCCTGGCAGACAGCGATCAGGTTGTTCCAACAGCCTGACAAACCTGTACTGCGCGCTGCCTCTCCAGGAGCACCGAGGAACACGGGGCGAGAACAGGTGAAATCCTGGAGGGCTGAAACAGCAAATCTCCCACTGACTTCAGCGGAGCCAGGACCGCCCCCCCCCAGCATGTGGGCTCGACCAGTGTCAATACACAACCCCTCCTGCCTGCTTGTTTCCACACTTTCCATGTCTCAGTCGCACCTCTTCGGTCCTCCACGCCAGCCAGCTGATTCAGCTAGTCTGCGGCCCCCAACTTTTTACTTCTCCTAGCGAGCCCAGTCCTCGCCCACTCTCCCCGGAGCGGCTCTGGGAGGAGGGGAACACAGACGGGGTAGGGGGCCCGAGGCTGGGGCCACACCTGTGTCACGGCCAAGGGCAGAGCCTAAGCCAGCAGCAGGGGCCAGCAGCAGAACTGGGTGGCACTTCCTCCATGCCCCCGGATGTTCTTCCGCACCCTCCTAGTGGGGCTTGCCCCACAGCCTGGGGACCTCCGAGCTAGCCCATGCTTCCTTGCACTAACAGGGGCAAGAACACTGTAGGTAGCCACCAATCGGGGCAATGGGATCGGTCTGCGCTCCTGCGAACCAGGCTCCCAAAGCACTTGACTGCTTCCACAGGGGATGTTTTCCTGGAGCGAGGCACCTCTGCGTTTAGCGCCAACCGATTCACCAGCAGGCATTCCCGCAGCACAGGCCCACGCAAGCGCCGCGTTCCACGGACCTGCCGTCCGCCACGATCCCGGCCGCACTACTTACTGGTAGAGATTTTTCACAGACTGCTCACTGCTGGTGAGGGTGTAATACGGCCCCTCTCTCTTCAGGTGAGCCGTGTCGCCTCTGCTGAAGCCCACGCGGGCGGGCAGCTCTAGCTGGACGTTGTAAGACTCTTTGGGGCGAGTCCCAAAGAACTGAAGGCCGTCGGAGGGATAAAGGAAGAGGGCGTAGCTGTCCGAGTCATTGTAGGCTAAGACTGCCTGGAAGGTGTTCAGCTGCAGAAGGAAAACAACAACGTCACGGTTGGACGGGAGAGAGACCGCTTGTTCACCTGAGAAGGCTTGGATGTGTGACGTAGTGGAGAGAAAGCCCTGGGACAAAACTGTCCTCTGCTACACGGGACGGGGGTTCAGCTGCGATCAATTCACAGCAATTAAAAGGGAGCATCCAAGGTGGGTGGAACTTTTGGGAACAGACTGGATGACATCTTCTGTGATGCCAACTTGAGAGGTAGGAGTAACAGCTAGGATATCACAGGAGAAATATGCCCCCTTTGAAATTCTCTGGGAATTTGGCATCTCAGTCCCTTGAAATCCTTGGGGGAAAAAAAATCACAGCCAGAAAACATGTCAATAGCAAATCTCTCCTGTAAGTCCAGCGTTAGAATTGTTACAAACCCCCACGTCTGTTTCGCCGAAGAGAAAATTACTCCAGCCAATGCCTTTGGAATCTAAGCAAGTAATTTAGTGTCACCGTATTCCTTGTGTTGTGAAATGATCCATGTTTGATAAGTTCTCTGTGTTTAAAACAGGAAGTGCGGGCAGGAGAATCGTCCCCCTGGTACTAGGGATGTAAGCAACTAGTTGACTATCCATTAAGCATAAGCTTATCAAATAGTCAACTAGTGATGCAACTAGTCGCTTCTCCCCCTTGCTGCCTCTTTTAGAGGCAGCAAGGGGGGGGAGCAGGAGCCAGTGTTGGGGGGAGCCAGCTTAAAAGCCGGTTCCCCCCAGCACCATCTCCACGGGGGGCAGAAGTACAGCAGGAAGTGGCGTGAGTGGGGACTGAAACAAACAGTCTCCACTCCTGTACATTTCAAAAGCAGAATGGCAGCAGAACCAGTATGAGCAGAAGCTGCCCCCCTCTCCCCCGTGCTCCCCTGCAGCGCCTGAGCTTTTGAAATGTACAAGAGCCCTGTACACTTCAAAGGCTCTTGTACATTTCAAAAGCAGACCCCCCCCTCCTCCCAGGGAGTGCGGGGCCAGCAACGGTGGAGGCACCCTTGTAGACTAATCGAATAGTCGATGGAAATCCCATCGCGTATTCGATTAGTTAGTTCATCTAAATCGAACATCCCGCCCTGGTGCAAACGCAGAGCTGGCATTCAAGAGGCGAGAAGGAGGGACCGGCCAGTTAGCTGGCACTAGCGTGCAATCTGAGGGTTTAACCCTGAAGCAACCCTCCTTGAACAGGGTCGGAGACGCCCTGTGAACACACTGAGCCTGGAATGGGTTCATAGAGCTGCTGTTACCCGCCGCCAGCGCTGGCCAGAGGAATAAACACAGCGAGCGCCTTCCACTTCTCACGTGCTGGACTGAACTCCATCACTGAACTCTTGCCTCGGCTCGCACAGCAAAGCGGCCAGAGAGCCACAGCGGATCAAGAGGCGCCAAGGCCAGACTGCCTTCTGTGCTTGTTAGCCTGTAGGGCGGGGGGTGGCTTTTTGACTCAATGGGATGTGGTTTACATTTGACTTTTGGTCCACAGCAAACAAGGAGGGAAGGGTCAGCTCCACGCCCACCAGCCCATCCACAGGAGTCTCCACGGTTTGGAAACCCAGGCACCAACTTGTACCGCCCACGGGCCGGCCAGGCCAGGACTTGCCAGCTGCTCAGAGATTCGTCCTCAGTCTTTCCACGTGCTACACGTGAAACCAATTTGCTGGCTCGGTCTTAAGTCCCTAGGGAGCTACACAGCACAGCTGGCCACCTCTGTGCGCAGAGCAAGGGCAGGAAAGCAGGGCTACGGCCAGGACCAGAGCTCCTTCGCTGGACTGCGCGGGGACTGCGGCTTCCACAGCTCCTCCTGCCATTACCCTCTTGCACTGGTCTGATGCTTAGACACCAAGAGCCCTCCCAGGCCTGTCAAAGCCCTACCTGACCTGCTGGGTGGGGCAGGGGGAACCTGGTCACACAAACAGAGGGCTGTGAAGGAATTAGCAATGTCCAACGCGACATCCTAGCCGACTCCCCCACTGACTTAGCTTCTGTCCTGCTAAGACAGGGGCAAGAGGGTTGCCTGAATTTGCCACTCTGGGCCAGAAAATGTCGCTGGGGAAGTTGTTTTGGGCAACCTCCAGCTACAGGAAGGCACCTGGTTATTGTTAAGGAGAGGGTAGATACGGCTCTCATTTATCCTTGGAGTATCACCAGTCATAAGACCACAGAAATGCAGGGCTGGTAGGGATCTCAAGAGAGGGGGCCAGCCCCCCATGCTGAGACAGGATGGTCAAACCGGATCTTAAAACCCAGCAAGGAAGGGAATTCTGCCATCTCCTTGGGTGGACGATCCTTCGTCTTTCCTAATATCTAATCCAGTGGTTCTTACCCGGGGGGGTAATTACCCCTCAAGGGGTAATTTGGCATATTTCAGGGGGTAATGAGCTGCTCAGGGACACACACGTCTGATAAATAGAATATCATCCGCAAAGAAAAATATTAATGATATGATTAAACTGAACTAACACTAAGTCGCAGCGACATCAGTGAATTGTTTAATTCACTTTATTCAACAATATTTTATTATTGCTCCCTCCGAGGCGACGGAGTACGAGTCCTGCAGCAACAGTGCACATTGCAGCACAACCCGATTAGACTTGCAGGGACACGCTCTATCCTGTTACCGTTCGGCTCCTAGGGAACCGCTGGCAAACCCAATGAAAGGTCGTTTTTGATTCAGGAGGCGGGTAGTGAAATATCATATATAGAAAAAAAAATGTCCCTGGGGGACGGACGACAGAGTGACGTCCCGCCACCCACCTCCGCCCTCAGTCACATGGCCTCCTCCTCTCCCCTAGGTCGGGCCTGGCCGCAGTACGTCTTCTAAGGGTAGCACTTATCGTTCCGGAATCCCGGGTCTGCTGCCCTTGGCTAGTTCCCCCTGCCACCAGTGGTGGAGCAGCCCTGGGGGCCGGGCTCCAGAATTTGGGTTGATGGCAGCAGCACTGTCATGTCTTGTTACCGACTCACGGCCCCCTCCCTCTTCGGTGCCAGGAACAAATAAACACACACACACACGCACACGCCGTACCTGCTGTTCTGCTTGCACCAGCCCCGGGCCTGCAGAAAAGGGGGGGGCGGGCGCTGCTGGAGGTAACAGCAGCATGAAGAGTTTGTAGGGAAAGATCGTGGATATTTTTCTAAAAGAGGAACGCATGTTGAAATCCTCTCGTTTGGATTCAACTGGTCAGTTTGTGAAGACAAACGAAGCTGTTCTTTAAGCATCCTATCGTATTGTTCTCCGAATTGCTGAATGTCAAAAACCTCATACAATCGGAAAGGACCTCATCAAACCATGTCTGGTTGACACATTGAGGCTTGTGCTTGGGGTGCAACACGCAAAAAAGGAGGATCAGATATCACTTTCCAACTGCACCGTGAAAGGGTGCAGTTCTGAGATGATCAAAGACATTTTGGATCAAGTAATTGCTGAGATGAAAACTAGTCCCTACCTTGCACTTCAGTTGGACGAATCAACAGATGTCACCTCCTGTGAACAATTACTCACATACGCTCGGTACATAACAGGTGACTCTGTGAAGGAGGAATTCCTATTCTCTGAATCGCGGACCCCTGCTGCACACGGAGAAAACGTGTTCAGAACATTGCAGATTTTCGTCATCAAGAAGGGGTTACAATGGACAAAATTAGTTGGTATGTGCACTGATGGAGCACTGTTGATGACAGGAATTCATTTTGGGTTTAAGGCTCACAAAGCAGCTTGCCCGCCATGCCACATTCACCCACGGCGTGCTTCATCGATATGCTTTGGCTGCAAAGACACTTCCACCAAATCTTAGCAAAGTGTTCTGTGCCGTTGTCACAGGTAGTGCCACAAATTCCAGAATGTTTCAAGTTTTATGTGAAGAGGTTGGAGCTGAATTTAGTGCACTTCTGTAAAATACAGAAGTTTGCTGGTTATTGTGTGGAAAAGTCTTAAACCAAGTGTTGCAACTAAGGCTCTGTCTAGACTGCAGGCTTCTTTCAGAAGAACCTTTTTTCGGAAGAGATCAGCATCCACACTGAATAGACACTCTCTCGCATTTAAGCTGTGATTACTATGGACAGAGTCGACACCAGGGCACCTGTGCTTTTTCCTCTTCCCCGGAAAGAACTCCCTCTTCCCCATTCACACACGCCTTTTTGCGAAAGGGCTCTTTCAGAAAAAGGCTTCTTCCTCATAGAAAGAGGACTACCAATTCTGGAAAAACCCCTCTGTTCTTTCGATTTACTTTTGGACGAATACGATTGCAGTGTGGACGTAACTCAGGTTTTGTCAGAAAAATGGCCGTTTTTCCGACGAAACTCTGTAGTATAGACATACCCTAAGAGAAGAAATGTCAATGTTCTTTGAAAGAGAGAGATCTGCTAAACAGCAAGAATTGTCTGAAAAAAAATAATGGATCATACATTCATTCTAAAATTGGCATAACTTGCAGGTTTCTTTACTGAAATTAATTAGCTAAACCTCTCACTACAAGAAAATATGGTGAATATTCTCACAGCTCAAGACAAGGTGCTAGCTTCCTCAGTATGTTCCAGCTTTACCGACATAGGGCTGAAGCCGGTGATGTATCCACATGGTTAGAATTGACAACTCTGCTTGAGGCAACCAAACAGAAATTGTTCATTTGCTGATGATGTCGTAAGGCACTTACTGTCGGTAACAGAATCCATCAGTGAATACTTTCCAGATATAGAACAGCATCACATGAATGCATGGATTGTGAGACCACTTACAATAGAAGAAAAAGTAATCGAAGACCTAGATATCAAGGCGAAAGCAGAATTCCTCGGTCTGCGAGAAGGTAACACATTGAAAGCAGATTTTCAGGATGCTGATCTGGCAACGTTTTGGCGAAAAGCTGGTTTAGAATACCCAATTTTCTCTGACAGAGCTCTCAAACTCCTAATCCCATTTGCCACTACGTATCGCTGTGAGGTCAGCTTTTCTACAACGGTCAACGTTAAAATGAAGGCAAGGAATAGATGAGATCTTAGTCAAGACTTGAGATGTGCATTAGCCGTGACAAAACTTCGTCTCTCTAAGCTAGTCAAGCAGAAGCAGTATCAACCTTCACGCTGGGAAATTCATCTGAGAAATGCTGTTCGTCATGTGTTTTCATTTTCTGAATAATGAACCTAATATATAAATACGTTTAAAATAGATCTTCAATTTTGTTCAACATAATGCACGAGAAAACAAAATACAATAAAAATGATGAATCCTAATTTCCCTTTTGTCTATTGCCCTTTAAAAAAGGAGAAGCGGTAATTTTGGTTTATTGGTTAAGCTTAAGGGGTAACAGTGACAAAGAGGTTAAGAACCACTGATCTCATCTCAGGTTTCCTTGCTGCAGATTAAGCCACTCCTTAGCCTGCCCTAGATGGGCATGGAGAACCACTAATCTCCGTCCTCTTTCTAACAAGCTTGGACATATTTGAGGACTGATTTCATCTGCCTCCCTTCTCCCCCCGACTTCTCTTCTCTAGACTAAACACGCCCAGTTCTTTCCGCCTAGGTCAGGTTCTGTAAACTGCCCCCTCCACTTTGCAGCTCTCTGCTGGACTCTCTCCCATGTGTTTGCGTCTTTCTTAAAGTGCGTTGTCCAAAACAGGGCACCACACTCCAGCTGAGACCTCACCAGCACTGAGTAGAGCGCAACCGTTAACGCCCCCGTCTTCCATACGATGCCATAGACTTCCACAAAGCCCCTCCGACGACACGACCGTATAATGGGAGATTAGAATCAGTGCCAAAAACCGGACATTGTCGGTTTACGATTATTTAGACCAGGGTGGGCAATTACCGGCCCATGGGTGAGATCCGGTTCCTGGTCCATGCTGCTTCCTGCAGCTCCCATTGGCTGTGAATGACGATCCGTGGCCAATGGGAGCTGTGATTGCCCGTGCCTGCAGAGGTGCAGGTAAACATGGCGGTGGCAACTCACTGGGAAACCCTGGCAAACTACCATTATTTTATTGCCCACCCCTGACTTAAGACTGTGTCTTCAGGAGCAGTGTTTTACCAGCATGCTGTACTCCCAGGCTAGGTATACACTCGCGGCTTTTTGCGCGAGTAATATGCAAATGAGGCTAAGCGTGGAATATCGCCGAGCCTCATTTGCATACCTATTGAGCCACCATTTTTTTCAGAAGAGGCTCTTGCGCCAGAAGGGCGTCTACACTGCCCCTTCTTGCGCCAAGAAAAAACCCTCTTGCGCAATGCCCTTATACCTATTACTTTTTAGGAAGAACGGCATTGCGCAAGAGGGTTTTTCTTGCTCAAGAAGGGCAGTGTAGACGCTCCTTCTTGCGCAAACCTCTTCTGAAAAAAATGGTGGCTCATTAGGTATGCAAATGAGGCTCGGCAATTCCATGCTTAGCCTCATTTACATATTACTCAGCAAGAAGCCGCAGTGTAGACATTAACAGCTATATTACTTTGTCGGAGTAAGTAAAACCGTTGTACTGGCAGAAGGGCAGTCTGGTGGCTCTAACTGCATCTACATTAGGGGTGTGTGCACCGCACTGCTCGGTCAGTCAGGGATCGTAGCCCGACACACACTGCTCTGCCTGTAGAAAGTTGTAGCGTAGACATGGCCAAAGTCCTGGTCTTCACACAGGTTCTGAGTCGTGAATTTTTTTCACCATACATCAGCGCCGTGTGTGGCTATAGTTATAACAGTATAAAAGGTACCCTACAGCAGTGTGGCTCATCCCACTTCCTGTTCACCGGACGATATCCTAGTACAAGAATATTTATGCTGGCATAACTGCATCCCCACAAGCAGGTTGATACAGGGATGGTAGAGAATTTTTTTTGCAGCTACACAATTGCTACAATAAATGTTATCAACTACACAGTTACTAAAATACTCTCTGGGGGGCAGAGCTAGCAGCCAGTGCGCTCCTGGCCCCGCTCCTGGGGAGTCCCCTGCTACCTCACAGAGAGGCCTCAGTGCAGGATGGCGGGGGGAGCCGGTCCGCGAGAGGGGGTCGGTATAAAAATCAGCTCCAGGGCTGCCTGCTGCCCTGGGCTGCTGCCTCTGATACAGAGGCAGCAGCACGGGGGGCAGGGGGAGAGGAGGCAGCTCCAAGGAGCCAGTGCTCAGGATGAGCCAGTTTTTAAGATGGCTCCCCCAGAGCACTGGTTCCCGCCTGCCGTCTCCCTGCTTCCTCTGTGGGAGGCAGCAGGGGGAGGGGAGGAACTCTGTGGAGCCAGCACACGTGGAGAGCTGGCTTAAAAGCCGGCTCCACATGCATATCGGCTCCCGCCTGCCACCCCCTTCCCCACACTGCTGCCTCTGATAGAGAGGCAGCAGCGGTGGGGGAGTGGGAAGGTGGCTCTGTGTTAGCCGATACGTGCAGGGAGCTGGCTTGAAAACTGGCTTCCCCGCATGTACCGGCTCCCGCCTGCCCCCCTCACCTTCTGCCTGCTGCCTCTCTATCAGAGGCAACAGCACGGGATGAGGGGAAAAGTGGCTCCCAAGGATCCGGTGCTCGTGGGGAGCCAGCTTTTAAACTGGCTCCCCCGAGCACCAGCTCCTGCCTGTTCCCTGTACTGCTGCCTCTGTGGGAGGCAGTGCGGAGGGGGGGGCAGGCGGCTCTATGGGAACCAGCATGTATGGGGAGCCGGCTTAAAAGGCAGCAAGGGGCGGGGAGGGTACGTGTGTAGTCATTACGATTAACCGATATGCCTCGGCTTATCAGGTTATTGTTTAAATGACTATACGCTAACATCCCTAGTGTAGACAAGACCCCATGCACTGGGAAGGAAGCTGCTAATTCCTCAGAAGGTCTATCCGTATAGGTCTCCTTGGAGCTGATGTGCCTTATAACCAACCCTGGGACAGATCTTCGGCTGATATAAATGGCATTAAAGCTGGTAAGTCTATGCCAAGTTACACCAGCGTTGTCTAATAATCAGTTAAAAGCAGGAATTTTTAGACTAAGGAGCGGCTCTAGTTAGTGAAGCTTATGGAGTGTCCCAGAATTAAAATAGCTCCCCAATGCATTGTCCTTGGGTGACATTCCCCCTGGGCAGCAAACCAGCACTTCCATCTCTGTCTACTTCAATGAGACCCTTGCCACCAGAGCAACCGAGGACTTCCCCAACACTACTGGATTTCATCCTCAGACCCCAGGCGGGGCAGTGCTCTGAGCCCCAGTCTACGGTTGGGAAACTGAGGCACGGGGCAGCTTAAATGACTTGCCCAAGGTCACAGAGGAATTCCGCGGCTCAGGCAGGAATTGAGCCCAGAGTCCAAGCCCAACGTCCTATCCTCCTCCTTCCGCCTCCAAATAGTGACAGCAAAGTGCTGCGTTGGTCTCCTGCTGGCTGAATTTATCACCCGAGGGGCGATCTGCCACATAACAAGCACCGCATTGAGACTCCTGCCTGGCTCCAGCCTGAGACATCCATCTGCTTCAACGCTACCCTAAGCCGACTGCACTTCCCTCCCTCCCTCCCTCCCCGCAGACAGATCGCACACATCTCTCAGTGAGTTATTACCAGGACGTTCTATTCCCCAGCAAGGGGGCTCCTCCATCATGTGTCTCGGCTTTATCTTCCTGGCTCTTCACCCCAGCGCTTCTTTTCCCGAGCACACAGGAAACTCCTCCACAACAGCTGGTTTTTCCCTTCACAACCAAGGAGCCCTTTTTCTTTCACTATCCTTCTGCTCTCTTAGCGTCTCCCAAATGCTCTGGCCCCGAAGAGCCCCGAGTCCTGGCTTCACAATACCCGCAGCCAGAAGAACATGGAGCACACATGGTTGGCCAAGCTCCTGACCCTGTTCCTTTGTTAGCTCAGTGGACCTCCACAGGGAGAGCTGGGCTCAGAATCTGACCCCCTGGTACCATATCAGGCATTAGCAGGAGCATGGTGAGCAAGACACAAGAAGTTGGAGTCTTGTGTCCAGTTCTGGGCACCGCATTTCAGGAACGATGTGGAGAAATTGGAGAAGGTCCAGAGAAGAGGAACAAAAATGAAAGGTCTAGAAAACATGAGCTAGTAGGCAAGGCTGAAGGAATTGGGCTTGTTTAGTTTGGAAAGGAGAAGACTGAGAGGGGACATGATAGCAGCTTTCAGGTATCTAAAAGGGTGTCACAAAGAGGAGGGGGAAAAAAATCATTCTCCTTGGCCTCTGAGGATAGTACAAGAAGCAATGGGCTTAAACTGCAGCAAGAGAGGTTTAGGTTGGACATTGGGAAAAACTTCCTAACTGTCAGGATGGTCAAACACTGGAATAAATTGCCGAGGGAGGTTGTGGAATCTCCATCACTGAAGATATTTAAGAGCAGGTTAGACACACACCTGGTCAGGGACGATCTAGACCCGAGGTGAAGAACAGATGGCTCGGGAGCTGGAGCTGGCACCTGTCTTGCCTGGAGCCGGCCCCCGAGGCTCCTGCACTCTTCCTTCTGCCAGAACCCACCCCCTTAACCCATTTCCCAGCAGCCACCTCCCACACATTGAACCCCTCATTTTGACCCCACCCCAGAGCTGAGGAGGGCCCACAAGATCTACTAGTCTACCCCTCCTCTCCCCAAGGGTCTGGTGCGTGAGGGAAATGTGGGGAGTGTCAGTGGGTTTGGGGGTTTTTTGCTTCTCAGTTGCGTGGCCCTCGACCCAAAAAAGGTTCCCCACCCTTCATCTAGACAGTGCTGGGTCCTGCCGTGAGGGCAGGGGACTGGACTCGATGACCTCTCAAGGTCCCTTCCAGTTCTAGAGTTCTATGATCAGCAGGGCTGGGCCCATATATCACTGCTGCCTCTGTTACCAGAATGCACTCTACAAGGCGGGCATTTCGAGAGTTCCTGAAAATTTGGGCTACATCCTGGCGCCGGGACGGGAGCTTTGTCACAGACTTCGACTGAGCCAGGGCGCCATCCTTCCTCAGCTGCGAGTGCCCTACGATGTTCTGCAAAGCGATAATTATCAGGGGGCTTTCACAGCGCCCCCCTCGCAGGCACTCAGGGCCAGATTAACTCTTCTGGGGGCCTGGGGCTATTAATTCTGGGGGGACCCCTAGGCTGCTGGGCGGGGCAGTGCGACGAGGCGGATCAAGCCATGGGAAGTTGTGCTCCCAGGTCTGTGAGCCTCTGGCTTGCTGGAAGCTGCGCCGTGTGGACTGTTCTCATTGCAACAGGACCCCGGCTCTAAGCCCGTCCGCAAGGCAGTCATCAGCCCTGCCACACAAAGGGTGTTTGTTGGGACGGGCACACACCCACGCTCACACCCGCAGGCATTACCACTATGCCCGGGGGACAGCCATTCAGCCACACAAACAAAGCTACACTGACAAAAGAGCTAAAAAGTGTGTGTGTGGGGGGGGTGCCTCTCTACAAAGCTGGGCAATCGGAGACTGCACCAAATCCCTCCCTGGTGCAACTTTGCTGCCGGCAGCAATTTACTCTGGGGCTTGATTCTGCCCAGTAAGTCCTCTTGGAGGATCACGAGACAGGATGGCGGCTCCAGTCTGTTACAGGGAAATCGGACAGAGGAGAGGGATGGCTGGAGTGTAAAGGTCAGAGGTCACAGAGCGATACGGGTCAGCTCTCAGCTTGTTACCAGGCGGATCTCAATGGAGTCTGGCTGTTCAACATTTGTTAAGACGAGCTACAGCAGGTAAAAATTCCACCAGAGCGCAGCTTACCCAAGCTCCTGCTAAGGGTAAGTCGGATTTAAACGTGCTTCGCCATGCCGGCTGCCAGAGCCCGTACCGCTCACAAACATGGCTGCGGTTTCCAGTGACTTGATCAAGAGCGGGCCGTTATAGAAACACACTGGGGAGCCACATCCGTGAAAGGCCGAGCCCCGGTGTCCCTGACACTGAAGAGCAGCAGCGCCAGCAACAGCACGGTGCTTCCACGCTGCCAGATCCTGTGTGTGTAGTGCGAGCCTTGTTGGGTGTTTGGTTTAAAGCCCCTGCTCTTGGAGTCATGTGATTACATGAGACACACAACTTGCATTTAACAATAGGGGAGGGTCTCTTATAGATGCAGAGAAAAGCTTGAAAATGAGACACACACACGGCTCAAGCCCAGAAGGCAAACAGAACCCCCTTGTTAAGAAAAGCCTCATGGATTTTTTTAAGCGGCAGGTTCAGATTTATGAACAACTGAGTTCTACAGAAGTGCTGCTCCTGGAGCGAGCTATGCTGGGCACGTCGCAAGTAGCGGCTATTTTAATTAGCTGACTGCGATTGTTTTCCCTGGGGCATACAGCAACTTCCTCCTTCACAACAAACACATTTTCCTTCCCTCCCTTTTGGTACTGGGTTAGGAAGTCCAGAAATGCTCCATTTCAAGCTCACTTTTCCCCAAAACTGCCATAAAAACCCTGCAGCACAAACCCCACTGGTCACCCACACTTCCTATGTCAGCCCAACATCCTGCAGCGGAGATGCACCGGCACGCTGCCAAGAGACACATCTGGGCCAGACGGCTCCGGCGACAGAGCAGCCCTCCTAAGCGGCAGATTTGTTTGAAGAAGATGCACGGAGCGGAGGGCTGCACTCCTGAGCCCTGCTGAGCACGGTGTAGGATTTTGCTTCCAACCTGCAGGAGCCCCACTGGGTCCCTAGAGGAAGGCAGCAGATGTTGAGAGCCAGAGATGTGCGGAGTGCAGAGCTCTCCGCAGTGCTGTTACACAGTATCCCCACCTCAGCACTAGGTTCTTCCATGTGTCCTCTCATCATGCAAAGCCCAGCCGATGGGCAATGAAACGGAAAGGTCACAAATTTAAAACATGATTAAAGGAAATATGTCTTGTATACCAGTGCTTAGTTAGCGTGTGGAACTCCTCGCCACAAGATACCATAGAGGTTGCAGGATTCAAAAAAGGATAGGACATTCATATAGACAACTAGATAAAGTGTATGTTCAGAGTTACCTTCATGTGACTGCACCCTCAGCAAATCTGCGGATGACACTAAGCTAGGGGGAGAGGTAGATACGCTGGAGGGCAGGGATAGGGTACAGAGTGACCTAGAGAGATCAGAGGATTGGGCCAAAAGAAATCTGATGAGGTTCAACAAGGTCAAGTGTAGAGTCCTGCACTTGGGATGGAAAAATCCCAAGCATTGTTACAGGGTGGGGACCAACTGGCTATGCAGCAGTTCGGCAGAAAAGGACCTGGGGATTACAGTGGATGAGAAGCTGGATATGAGTCAACAGTGTGCACTAGTAGCCAAGAAGGCTAATGGCATATTAGGGTGCATTAGGAGAAGCACTGCCAGCAGATCCAGAGAAGTGATTATTCCCCTTTATTCGGCTCTGGTGAGGCCACATCTGGAGTACTGTGTCCAGTTCTGGGCCCCCCACTATAGAAAGGATGTGGACACATTGAAGAGGATCCAGCGGAGGGCAACCAAAATGATTAGGGGGCTGGAGCGCATGACTTATGAAGAGAGACTGAGGGATTTGGGCTTATTTAGTCTGCAGAAGAGAAGAGTGAGGGGGGATTTCGTAGCAGCCTTCAACTTCCTGAAGGGAGGTTCCAAAGAGGCTGGAGAGAGGCTGTTCTCAGTAGTGACGGATGGCAGAACAAGGAGCAATGGGCTCAAGTTACAATGGGGAAGGTCTAGATTGGATATTAGGAAAAACTATTTCCCTAGGAGGGTGGGGAAGCACTGGAATGGGTTCCTTGGGGTGGAATCTCCATCCCTGGAGGTTTTTAAGTCTCGGCTTGACAAAGCCCTGGCTGAGATGATTTAGTTGGGGTTGGTCCTGCTTTGGGCAGGGGGCTGGACTTGATGACCTTCTGAGGTCTCTTCCAGCCTGATGATTCTAAGTCTGGAGGGACTATATGCAGAGTAGCCACACCCATGATATAAATATTATATATTCATATAAATAATAATATCAATCTTCATACTTCAGGCTAAAAACCAAGTCCTGCCTGATAGGGTCAGGAAGAAAATTCCCTGCTGCATGTTATTCAATAGTTGCCCATCTCTGACGCATCTGATACTAGTCACGGTCAAAGACACGGATCCTGGATTAGATGGAGCACTAGTCTGACCTGGGATGGCAACTCCCACATCCCTATCACATTGCATCATGACGGCAGCACATGGGCAGCTCCGAATGGAAATTCAGTGGCATTTTTCAGGAAGTTTTCCAAAAGAATTGCAGATTAAAAGAAGACACCACGGCCAGGCTTTCAAGGCACACGAGAGAGGTACAGCAGTGGGGCTAGCGCTATAGAAGTCGAGGATGGTGGTGATCACACTCGGCGCTCCCTAGCCCCTCAGTAAGGAATCATACCCGGGAATCATACCTGCGAAAGAGAGGTCGGTGTTCATCCTAAGCACAAGTTCTGCCGTCATGGGCCAGAGCCACAAAATGACTTGGGAATCCAAGTGCTGCGAATCTGAAAGCATTTCAGTCTATTCACGAGCGTTATCAGCGCATGTCACTGAAAAGCATGCATCACCGCAGGAAGTTCTCCAGACCAAAGCTCACTGGTGCCTGCTTCCAGACACAGTATCACCCCGCTGGGGAACAGCTTTCAGAATTTCCACTGAGTCACGTCGTTAGGAAAACAACCCCCCCAAAAAAAGAGACTAGGATCCCAAATCAGTAGCAAAATGTTCGGAGTACTTAAAAAAAAAAAAAGTCACAAATCCACAAATACTCTCCTTGATCTACTCATAAGTATCAGTCCCTCTGAGCCAGATTCTGATCTTAGTGGCACCCGTGTAAATCCAGAGCAACTGCACTGCCACATTTGCAGGCAAACGAGTGGGAGATTTCTGCATCACCTCTAGCTTATCACCCAGAGCACTCTCAGCACCTGGATGTTGGGTTTTTTTGGTCTGTACTTAAGCCCCTTCATTTTAATCTGATTGTTACTGGGAAAATCCCAGGTTTTACAAAAAGTATGGTTTGGTTTTTTTCCCATTGTCACACTGTTTTTGTATCGTCTGAATATATAAAAAATTTGCATTGTCCTAATAAAGCACAATACATTGCATGAAATAAATGTACTTCGATGATCCATTAGGCTGTGAGTATAGATAGAGCTTCCTGCTGAAGTAAGGCCGTATATCAGTCTAGAAGACACACAGAGTAAACAAACAGCCAAGTACATAAGCTCTGAAGTACGTGCACATCTAAACATACGGCGGATTCTCACGCCCACCACTTACACAGTTCAAGCTGTTAGCAGATAACGATGTAAAGATCTGACACGCTAAACGGGGAAGGAAACGAAAATCTGTCTCAGAATACATTTCAGAACACAAGCAGGTAGTCAAAAAGGTTAAACACAAACAGGAGAAAGGGATGAAGTTGCATGTATGCCCTGCAAATGGTGTGCCCCGGTTATTAAATGTAAATGTTTATAGGCTAATAGCTCTAAGTCTACAGCACTAAACTGTTGATTCAAAGGGAAAATTTTAGTTGGGGATTAGCGATGTATTGTCTTAAACTCAGAGGTGGCACACTGTGTTTTGAGTTCTGTCGAAAACCACGCTGAATTCTATTCATCGAAGCATTTATCTACAGAATACTTTTTCCTTCCCCATCCCTCCGTCCACCAAAATAAACTTTGATATTTACCCAGAAAAAAAATGTTAATCGTTTTTTTCCCCACTGATTTTCAGTGGTTTTTGTTGTTGTAGTAATAAACACCAATAAATTCCCCAGGAAAAATTAAATAAAAACTGAACACACAAGATCCAATCTATACTGTACTACAAAGTCTTAGCAGCAGTGACCGAGTTTTTGTGTATGTTGAGTAAATGCGGTTGGTAGTCAGATTATAAGGGCACGTGATTTCCGCCACCGGTGTTTGCAAGAAAGACTGGGACTCCCTCGTGTGACAAGAGTAGCCCAGTAGTCCAGCTGGCCTGAGCAGGCTCCTTGTACTAGGAGTAAAGGTCTCACAATCTGTCCTTGAGGGTTCTGTGAATGGCATTCTAGCCTCTCCATGCAAGGTCCAAGATGCTCAATTATGGACACTCTAGCCCAGGGGTGGGCAATAATTTTTGCAGGAGGGCCACAGTGAATTTTGGTATGTGGTCACGGGCCAGCTCCACCCCCAGAAGGGGAGTGGCCTGGGCAGAAGGGGCGGGGCTGGAGACTAGCCTCCCGCCAGAATTGTCTGGGGCTGGAGGCTTTGAATTAAAAACAGAGCAAAGGGTTCCCGGCTCCGGTCCCTGCTGGGCTATTGCCACGACTGAGAGCTGAGAGTTATTTAAACAGGATCCTGCTGCCTGAGCCACAGCTTGGAAATTGGGTGGCACGGGCAGCAGGATATAAATAGAAAGTGGCCTGATGCCGTCCATGGGCCAGAGCAAAGTAAGAGGTGGGCCGGATCCGGCCCCAGGGCCACATCTTGCCCAGCCCTGCTTAAGCATGGCTCTTACCCTAAATCTGAGCGCTAGCTCAGCGGATGCTCTATGAGAATCCAGCTCTTCCAGTACGTCCACACTGCATAGTTAACCCAGAGCCACTCGAAGCCCATGCTAGCCCACCCAGCTGGGGTAAGATTGCCAGGAGTCTGGTTTTCAACTGGAACATCCAGTCAAAAAGGGACCCTGCTGGCTCTGGTCGGCACGGGGCTGGCAGGCTTCCTACCCAGCTCCTCACTGCTCCCTGGAAGCAGCGACTTGTCCCTCAGACTGCTAGGCAGAGGGACAGCCACGGGGATCCACATGCCGCCCCTGCATGGCTGGAGCGCCAACGCTGCAGCTCTCCTTGGCTGGGAACCGCCTGCCAACGGGAGCCGCAGCCATGCTGCCCGAGGGCGGAGCCAGCGCTCAGAGCCCCCTGGCTACGTCTCTGCCTAGAAGGCGACGCATGGGCGGACCTAGTGCTGGGGCAAGCCTCCAACCCCGCCCCTTCTGCACAACGCCCCATTCCTGCCACCCAGTGCCCTTTGGGAGCCACCCCTCCCAGTGCAAGCAACAGACACACGGTCCCAGCCTGAGCACAGGAGAAAGTCTTCCCCTGCCTCTTACGCCTGCTCCTCAGGAGCCAAGAGACATGTTGCGGCTCCCGGGGATCTCCGCCTAGGGCCCGCTTCCCAACCCTCCACCGCAGCCCTCTGCCCCCTCCTGCATCCAAACTCCCTCCTGGACCCTACACCCCAACCCCCTGCCCCAGCCCGGAGCCCCCTCCCACAACCTGCACTCATTTCTGGTCCCACTCCAGAACCCAAACCCTCAGCCCAGAGCCCATGTTCCAAATCCCTCAGCTCCATCCCCAGCTCCGACTCCCCTACTGTATCCCAAACGCCTCATCCCCAGCTCCACCCCCTGAGGCAGCCTGGTGAAAATGAGCAAGTGAGAGAGGGTGTGGGAGAGGAAGGAGGAATGGTGTGAGGGGCGGGCTGGGGCAGGCAAGGTTAGAGGCAGAACTCCACTTTAACTGGGCTTGAAAGCCACTCACTTTGCAGGGAAGATAAAGGCTGAGTCACTGAAGTGACTGATAATCCTCCACTGCCCTTCCTGCAATGCCCTCCCCCCATCAAAGGAAAGACAAGTTCTTCTGCAATCGACACAACAGACGGGAAAAGAATCCTAGAGCTGCCTCAGCACAAGGGATCTGCCCCAGACACACATATGGGGGTGAGTGTAGAAACAGCGAGGACACAATAAGGCAGGTGGGACTCGGGGATGCTCATGAGTGAGGCTACCCCAGGTGCTCACACTCTGGAGCCAGTCACCTGGGATAACCGTGCAGTGTAGACACAACCTTAGTCTGTGGACCTGGGTAATATGTGCACAATCGGTTTCTGATGAGACCCGTTCTCCCGGCCCCCCGTGGGGTCACAGCACGAACATTGGCCTTACTTTCTCGGAGGGCGCCGCGTTTCCAGAGACTTCCTCATAGGCCCCCACGTCCTCCCAGGTGGCGATGAAGGCTCGGGTGGGAGAGAAGGCCCCCGGAAAGGCAGCCTGGATGAGGCCAGCGGCCTGGGCCAGCACCTCGGGGGACTCCTCCTCCCGGTAATAGACCTTCCCCCTGCCGCCGCTGGTGTCGATGTCGGACAAGAAGGGGGCGATGGCCGGGAAGTCGGTGGGGAAGTCGTCGTCCACGTACTGGGTCTCCCTGGGGAAATCCTGGGTGGAGATGATCCCGTTGGTCCCTACCTGCAGGAGACAGCACAGAACATGGCACCGGGCGCTCCAACCACACTGGGCCCGTCAACCGGCTGCAGCGCAGAAAGAGCCCGTTCGGGGCCACCTCCCCCCAGCTCTCCATCGCCCGCTCCCCCAGCCACGTCTCCCACCCTCCGGGGCTTTCAGGCCAGAGGGGACTGGGGCAAGGGGACCTCACTTGCCCAATAGCCGCGGGGGGGGGGGGCAAAGCTTCCAACCTTTGGCCCATGAGCGCGCCCAGGGCAGGGGGGGACCTGCGCCCGGCTCCGGGCCCCGCGGAGCTAGCGCGAGCGAGCCGCCCCCCCGGGGGGGCGGGTTCGAGCCCCGGCCCCGGCGCACTCACATGGAGCCGGCTGAAGCGCGCCTCGTAGAAGGGCAGCGGCCGCCCCAGCGCCAGCCCGCCCGAGCTCTCGTCGTCGCCGTCCGGCAGCGGCCGGTCGCCCCGGGCCGCCCCGTAGGGCAGCAGCTCCCGGCGGGGCAGCGCCGCCGCCCAGCCCAGCAGCAGCAGCAGCAGCAGCAGCGCGGCGAGCCCCCTGCCCGGCATGCTGGGCCCGGGGCTGCTCCCCTCCCGCGCGGCTCCAGCGACTCCGGCGCGTCCGGCCGCCGCGCCCGGCGCTGTCCCGGGCCGGGGCGGGGTCTCGCCGCTCCCCGCGCCGCCATTGGGCCAAGCGGGCCGGCCCGCGCCCAATCGCACCCGGCCCCCAGCTGGCTCGGGTCAGCCCAGGCCAGCGCCCCCCACATGGGGGGCCCCCGAGTCCGCCCCGCTCCCCTGGGCCCCCTGCTGAGCCGTCCCCTTTCACTGCTGAACCCCACCCCAGTTCCAGGGGAGCCCTCTGGGGGTCTGCCCCCCTGCAGGCCCTTAGGGCCAGGCGCTGGGCGAGGGCCGTGGGGTGCCTGCCTGGCTGGGAGCCCCCCAAGCACACAGCACAGCGTCCTGCACGTAGGGTGCCTGCCTGGCGGGGAGCCCCCCACGCACACAGCACAGCGTCCCGCACGTGGGGTGCCTGCCTGGCGGGGAGCCCCCCCAAGCACACAGCACAGCGTCCCGCACGTGGGGTGCCTGCCTGGCTGGGAGCCCCCCACGCACACAGCACAGCGTCCCGCACGTGGGGTGCCTGCCTGGCGGGGAGCCCCCCACGCACACAGCACAGCGTCCCGCACATGGGGTGCCTGCCTGGCGGGGAGCCCCCCCATGCACACAGCACAGCGTCCCGCACGTGGGGTGCCTGCCTGGCTGGGAGCCCCCCCATGCACACAGCACAGCGTCCCACACGTGGGGTGCCTGCCTGGCTGGGAGCCCCCCCATGCACACAGCACAGCGTCCCCCCAAGCACACAGCACAGCGTCCCGCACGTGGGGTGCCTGCCTGGCGGGGAGCCCCCCACGCACACAGCACAGCATCCCCCCACGCACACAGCACAGCGTCCCGCACGTGGGGTGCCTGCCTGGCGGGGAGCCCCCCCACGCACACAGCACAGCATCCCGCACGTGGGGTGCCTGCCTGGCTGGGAGCCCCCCCCCCAAGCACACAGCACAGCCAACCACAGCATGTTGCCTTGGGGGTCCTGCAGACTCTTTGGCCCGGCCTGATTCCCTGTAAGCTGAGCCCTCCCCCCAGCCGGGTTTGTGTTTCTCCTGGTGGTGGTGCGCATGCACCCGTGCCTCAGCGCACAGTATTCCGCACAGGGATGGAAAAGCCGAGAGCGCCCTTGGCCGGTTTGGCCACTGCATTGATTCCAGGGAGGGTCATTTGGCTCCAGGGCCAGGCAATGGGAGGCTGCCAGGCTTGGAGGAAGGCCGGGCAGGTCTCTTGGCCAGCTGCCAAGGAAACACGCCCAAGCTGGGTTGTGATAGAAATGTAGCCGTGTTAGTCTGGTGTAGCTGAAACAAAAAACAGGACTATGCAGCACTTTAAAGACTAACAAGATGGTTTATTAGGTGATGAGCTTTCGTGGGCCAGACCCACTTCCTCAGATCAAGCTGGGTTGATGAGTCTGAGATTTTATGCTGGGGCTTTGCAGACACCTCGCATGCTGCTGTGCCCCTTGCCTTCCCTGAGACTCCCTTCCGGCAGGTCCCAGCGGGGATGCAGACAGCCCGGGAAGGCACGCCAGCCACCCAGGACAGCCACGACTTTCACCAGGGGCGAGTGATCCTGGGGGCCTCCATTTTGGGGTGCCCAAGTGGAGCCCCCATTAAAGGAGCCAGATTTGCCAAAGAAGGGTCTGGAAACATGGAGGCAGCCAGTCTCACTAGCCACTTCTGAAAATCTTGGTCTGATCCTTCACCAGGCATGTGTGTCCTAAACCTACTGGATCTTCTCTGGCGGGGTGGCTGGTGGCACAACTGGAGTGCTTGGAGGAGCGAGCTAGCTTCCTTTTTCACCCTCCCTCCCCCTAGGAGATGTGAACTCCCACCAAGGCACTTCTGAACCCTAGGGCTTCCCTGACCAAGGACAACAGCTGTGAGAGAGGTGTGCTGGAGGGAGAAGGGAGGGGCACGTGGAAGGAATTTTTGGTTGTTGGACTTAATAACCCGAGGCAGGGCAGCGGGCTCTGGGGTGTGGATTATTTCCAGTAGCTAACACCACAGTCTTTGTTTGCCGGGCTTTGATTGTTTGGGTTGTTCTGCCTTAACCGAGAGACATGCTTGTTATCCGCAGCGTGGGTTCCTTCAGTTTGGTGCTGAAAGGCAGACACAGATCTGAGCACCTTTTTTTGCACCCCAAAGGGAACATCACGGATTTTTAACGGCCACGAAACCATTCAGGGCAGCTACTAAGCTTGTGCATTGGGCAGAAACAGGCCACCCACGGGCGGTGTTAACCTAGCACCCTGTGGATCCATCCCTGCTGTGGCTAGTCCGCACTCAGACTGTTCCCAGTCGGCTCCCCGGTTGCTGCCTTGCCTCACTTTGAAGTCTCGGAAAAACTTAAAAAACAATGAATAGTCCTGCAGCACCTGAGAGACTAACAAAACATGTAGATGGTATCACGAGCTTTCGTGGGCACAACCCACTTCTTCAGATGAAACAGACTAACACGGCTACCCCGCTGAAGCTTTTGAAGCCTGGAGTGGCCATGGACGCTTCCCCACCTACTGATTTGCGGGGGGGTAAACCCCACAAATGATCAGCCCCTGTTTCACGCCTTTCCACACACATCATTGTAAGCAGTTTGAGAGGGAGGGGCCGGTTTGTTTCAACCGGGGCTTATTCTGGAGAGTTCCCACAAAATCCCTTAGTTTGTCACATTGTCCGCCATTCACCATTCCGCACTTCCCAGAAGGAATCCAGCTGGAACCAGATTTAATGGCGTTCAGGGCAGGCGGCAGCAGATGTTTTCTGTAATAGCCTCCCCGTTTCTCTCCACTCGAGGTCATCTCATCCGAGGAAGTGGGTTTTGCCCACGAAAGCTCATCTCTCTCTCTCTCTCTATTATAAAAAGTTTTTCCCGCCGGACGACAGCGTGACGTCATCACATCACCCTGCATCCCACCTGCCTCCTCCCTCTCCTGGCTTGAGCCCAACCTCGCTGCCGCCCCTCCCCACTTGGAATTGCTATTTGAAAGCAAGCCCCTACTCCCCTTCCACCCCCACTCCCCACCCCACCGAGCTTTCAACGCCAAGAAACACAGCACAGTAGCCAAGGCACATGGTACCACCTGCGCCTCACAGTGCCCCATGCGGGGCAGGCAGGCACTCCTGCACCTCACTGGCCACAGGGGTTAGAGCTGGGCCTGGCGCACGCTGTGGCTGGCAGAGTGGGGGGTTAGGGCTGGGGGGGAGGGGGAGAAAGGGCCCTGGCTGGTGTGGGGAGGGAGAAGGGACCCTGGCTCACGGGGAGGGGAGGGGTCCGAGCTGGCAGGGTGTGGGAGAGAGAAGGAGCCCAGGGTGGCGTGGGGAGGGAGATGGGGCCCAGGCTGGCTGGGAGGAGGGGAGAGAAGGGGCTCAGGCTGGCAGGGGACCAAGGAGGGAGAAGGGGCCTGAGGGAGAGCCAGGGGGAGGGGGAGCGCAACGGGCAGGGGGCACAGCCCCCTAGTGACCCTATATCTATATATTTGCTAGTCTCTGAGGTACCACGGGACGACTCGTGGTTTGTACAGTGGCAGAGTAACCCGGAGACTCCTCTCCAAGGGCAACGTTGTTACACAGACCCTCACAGCCTCTGTTATAACACATGCAGCCCCGAGCGTTCCTTCCTTTACACGGCTTGTGAAGCTGCCACCCCTTGATGGTCACAGGGGTCCAGCAAAGCCTTAGGAGGCCACTTTCTTAGCAGTCACCCCCCCCACTCTGTGCCGTCCCGTGCTGCTCTGTGGCTCCACAGCGCCCAATCTGGCCCCACTGCTGTACCATGCCCGGGCCTAAGGCTACGTCTCCACTGCAGCTTTTGTCGGCAGAGACAATGCAAATGAAGCACTCATTAGCAGTTCTCACGCTCTCATTTGCATCGTCTCTTCCGCTCCGTTTTGCAGAAGAGGTTTTTGCGCAAAAAACCGCAGTGTAGACGAGGCCATTTTGCACCAAAAAAAAACCCTTTTGCACAAGAACCCTTATTCCTCAAAAAAGCAGGGATACAGGATCTTGCACAAAAGGGGTTTTTGGCCCGTCTACACTGCAGTTTTTTTGCGCAAAAATCTCTCCTGCAAAACGGATCAGAAGAGATGATGCAAATGAGAGCAGTGTGGACGTACAGTAAATGACCACAACCTCACCTCTCCGGAGCAGGAGTAAGAGACTTGCCCAAGGTCAAAGAGGATTGACTCTGGCTGTCCTGAGTCCCGCTCCAGTACCAGGATCTCAGAACCCACGGGATTTAACGCTGCAGTCTGCAATAAGGGGCAGCGGCCCTGCTGGGCACTTCTGGCCTGGGAACAGGGCTGGCTTTCAGGACAGGCAAGCCAGGTGATCACCCGGGGTGCCAGGCCTGGGGGCCATCGGGCAGCACTAAGGAAGAAGGTATTCAAAATGTAACAGATGGAAGGTGTGAATGGCACTCCTTGCCTAGCGCACCATTTGTCTAGGTCCGGCTCCGCATAGTGTAAGCTACTCTGGGCAGGGGCCTCTGTATCTGTCTGTAACGCGCCGCTGGCACCTATAAAGCCGAACAGCCGGCCCTAATTAACCATGCGCCCTGGAACCACAGAGGGAAAACTCCAGCTAGAGTCCATCAGCTGGAGAGTGTGAGAGAGTTTATGGGGCTGCAGCGTGGACAGGAAATCCCCACACAGCCCTTGGAGAGTTGATTAGAAAGTGCACCACAAGGAGCTAAGAAAAGAAACAGGAAATGCTGATTGCTCCTGGGACGTTTTGAAGACAAAGGCTGATTCCAAGTGACTGTCTCATTGTGCTTCTGTTTTATGTTCTGCATCTTAGAACATAAGAGCGGCCAGACTAGGTCAGACCAAAGGTCCATCTAGCCCAGTGTCCTGTCTTCCGACAGTGGCCGATGCCAGCTGCCCCAGAAGGGGGTGAACAGAACAGGGAATCATCACGTGATCCTTCTCCTGTCATCCATTTCCAGCTTCTGACAAACAGAGGCTAGGGACACCATTCCTACCCATCCTGGCTAATAAGTATTGATGGACCTAACCTCCATGAATTTGTCTAGTTCTTTTTTGAACCCTGTTATAGTCCTGGTCTTCACAACATCCTCTGGCAAGGAGTTCCACAGGTTGACTATGCACTGCATGAAGAAATACGCAACACACACATTACAGTTTAAGGACTGTGTTGAGACCAGGCTGGTTTGGGTTGCATTGTGCTACTACAAGGATCAGAACAGGGGTGACAGAGTCTTCCTAATGGGGGTGTGTGATGGACCAGACCGGGTCTGGGCACCGCTGAGGGCGTCAGCTCAGGGCGAATTGCTCAAAACCAGGGCTACTTACAGCCCTCGACTGGAGACCTTTCCCAAATAGACCACAAACCAGTCACACCGAGCACTTCAGCTGCCAATCCGGCCAGCAGGAAGCCTCATGAGCAAAACCCCTCAGACACCCCAGTTCTCCCTGTGCCACAATCCGCCCCAGGCCTACACACAGGTGAGGGTTATAGAACCCAATCTCACCAACCCCGAACAGATCCTCCCAGTCCCAAAGAACCAGCCACAATTCTCGGTCAGTTTACACTTTGGATCTTACCCACAAGATCACGCTGGGCCAATCCTTTAGCATCTAAAATCTAAAGGTGTATTAATAAAAGAAAGAAAAGGTTGAGAGTAAGGTTGCTAAGGAGAATACGTTACATACATCAGTCACCAAGTTCTTGATGCAGGCTCTCAGCAGAGATGTTACAAACTGCTAGCTTAAAAGTCTTGGGTATACATCCTATGTCAGGATGGGTCAGCAATCCTTCCCAGCTCTCTGTCCCTCACAAGGCTGCATCTGGGATCAGTAGCCAGATTGAAGACAAGATGGAAACAGCCTCACGGCCCCTTTATATTCATTGCTGGTGTCTCCCAAGCTGGAGCGGGTCACGTGATGGCCTGTTTCACATGCCGGCAGCCATGAGGTACTGACTGGTCTGCAGGTTTCCAGACGCATTCCTCGGGTGTGTATTGGCCAGAGCCATTGTCCCCGGAGCCGTGCTAGTTAGCACAGCCATTCACCAAACATTCCTTCTTTACAACAGGCAGGCCAGGCCCATTGCTGTGTCTCAGGCAGAGACCATTCACAGTACCAGCCCAGAGCCCAGATTCATCACTCCACAGACAAGCATCACACAAGCACATGAGGAGCATAAATAGACTCAGTACAGCGTCAGCTTTCGTTTGACACCTCACATGGCCCCCTTTGTACAGACTTTGGGGCAACCCCCATGGGCGCAGCAGAGATCTGGCTGCTCACTTTAAAATCCAGTAACATGACAGGGGGCATGAGGTCTCTGCCCCTCCTTTCCCCCTTCACTCCAAGGCCCTGTCCCCCAGCCAAGCTGGAGCCAATCCAGGGAGCTCAGGGGGTTGAGCCCCTGACCCATGTCCCCACCCACGGCAGCAAGTGAAGCACAGGGGGCGAGGGGGCTGGATTTCCTAACTCTTAAAGCCTAGGGGGGAAATCCTGGGGCTACTGAACCCAGAGCGAGTTTTGCCACCGAAAGCACAATTTCAACCTAGACTTTCAACATGGTGCCCCTTCCCCACATACATCTGAACTGTGCACGCACCAACCCAGATGGTGGCCCTGAGTGACTTCCCCAGTTGTTTCTATTTCACGTTATCAGAGACATAAGAACGGCCACACTGAGTCAGACCGCAGATCCATCCAGCCCAGTGTCCTGTCTGCTGGCAGCGGCCAATGCCAGGTGCCCCAAAGGGAATGAACAGAACCGGGAATCATCGCATGACCCCACCCGTCAGCCATTTCCATCCTCCGACAAACAGAGGCTTGGGACACCATTCCTACCTACCCTGGCTAATAGCTATTGATGGACCTAGCTCTTTATCTAGCTCTTTTTTGAACCCCATTAAAATCCTGGCCTTCACAACATCCTCTGGCAAGGAGTTCCACAGGTTCATTGCGCCCTGCATGAAGACATAGGCCCTGATTCGGAGAAGCGTGCCATTCCGGGAAAGCATTTAAGCACATGCTTATGTTCCACTGGCTACAGTAACACTGGTGGCTTAGCATATTCTTTACCGTTTCTCCCGGAAGCAGGCTCAAGTGCTGAACCTAGGGGTGTGGGAGGGGGCTGCAGCACCCCCTGATTTGAAGTGGTTTCCACCCCCACCATACAAATGGTTCCGGCACCCCTGGAAGCAGGGCCTTTGTTTGTAAGCTATGGAGCACAGGTTGTTTTCTCAGAGGGGTCGTCATGTGGGTCTGTTTCGCATTCAACCGAGGCCAGACGACAGCTTGCTAAGTCGGACTCGCTCCTGTTAAGGCACAAGTCAGGCTGGAGCTGTGGGAAACAGCTGCAAGTACAAGCAGGGATCATGGTAGGCAGGGGAAGGCACTGCCCCCAGCCCCGCTCATGCCCAGCCCTGTGCCATGCCTGCTGGCCAGCTCTCCAGAGCTCTAGGGCTGGCAGAGTTGGGAGGGGGCTGCCACCATGGGGCAGAGAGGGGCAAGGGCCGCAGCCACAATGCAGGAAGGGAGGAGGAGGCTGGGCAGGGGCCAGCAGGCCACAGTGTGTGTGGGGGAGCATGGGCTCTAGTGGGCAGAGCTGAGGGTGCTTGCCTCCCCAAGCCATGGGGGTCACCCACTGCCTATGGCAGGGATGCTTTAACCTACCCCATTTCTAGGGAAGTCATCTGCTAGTTGTTTGCCCGGTTCACGGCCAGGGGCAGGGGGAGGTTGGGTAGATTTCTAGTGATGATGTGTTTGTGTTGTTTACCACAGGCCTGTTTGTTGGATAAATGCTGTTGGGCAGAGCAGTATTTGCTGCCTGTTATACATGCCAAACTGGCCGTGACATGTGGCAGTAATAGAATCACAGAATATGACCAACACATATTGGGTAGACAACTAGAGAGCTATTGGATGACCACAACTTTGGGTCACCAGTAGGGTTGCCAGGTAGTTTCATTAAACATACCGAACATGGCAGGAAAAAAATGGGTTGAGCAAAAAAAAAGTTGTTAAACCAAAAAAAAAAAAAAAAAAGTCACTGCGCCTTTAAATCCCCACACTCCCCACGCCCCCACCAGACACAGCAGGGGAAGAGTGTCCCCTGCAGCCTTCCGTACAATATTTTACATGTCCGGTATTTTCTGTTGTTTTTTTTTACCGGACAGAAGACAATACCGGATACCTGGCAACCCTAGTCACTAGTGGTAGTAGAGATACTGCGTTTAGTCCAGTGGTTCCCAACCTTTTCGAGCATATGGACCCCTTATCACTCTGTTAAAATTTCATGGACCCCTCCCTGGGGTAGAAAAGGAAAAGAAAAGAAAAAGAAAGGATCCTTACTTTTAAACTTTCCACGGACCCCCTGCAGTACTGTTGCGGACTACCAGTGGTTGCGGACCACAGGCTGGGAACCACTGGTTTAGTCCATTTGGCCTACTTCATAGCCCGGAGCTTTTCTTGTGGCAAATTTGGCTACCACCCCCAATCCAGGACACAATATCCTCTGCAAAATACGGCAGCAGCTGCTGATTTTGCTTTAGAAATGATTGCTGCTCTCTCTCTCTCTTTTTTAATTGAATGTTTTTGTTGTTCTTTCCAGTGAGAAGTAGATAAGCATCTACTACTAAGACACAAGCCAGGCAAGGACACACAACTGTGGGATACATGGCGTGCGTGATTCAACATTCACAGGAGAAATCTATTTGCTTCACTCAGAAAAATGTTACTTGCCCAACTCGTCCTCCCTCAGCATTTCCAAAAGCTGGCAGTGCCCACTGGGTTCTGCCATCCGGGACCAAGACCCATTGTGCTAGGGGCTGTACAAACAAGGACCAAAAAGAGACGTCCCGGCCCCAAAGAGCTTATGATCTGTTGTAAACTGGGAGAACAGCAGAACTAAATCTTGCTTTAGGCCCCCACTGATGTCAGGGACACCCGGGGGCGGTGGGTGAATCTAGGGTTCCCCAAGTTTTACCTCACTTGAAAAATGACTTGCTTATAAAATCAGACAAGCTACAAAAGCCCCGGACAGCTAGCAGCATGGCCCTCGCCTCGGTAGGGCGGAAGCCCAAACAGCCTTGCGAGACTGGGGGAGATGTTCTGAATGGGGGGGGGGGGCGCGGAGTGTGGGCGGGGCCAGGCTGGCAGTTTGGGAAGGCAACGCCTTCCCCTGCCTCTGCTACCCACCGTCCATGGCCACACCCAGCGGGTGTGGGGGGGGATCTACACAGTGATCTCTACAGTCAGGATTTGGCTCCATGTTTCTGCACAAGGAGATAATTTCTGAGGCCTTCACAACTCGCTATTTTCCAAAGGCCGCCACGTCCAGCTTGTGTCCCCCCAGCTTGAGTTTTTAACAACTTCCATACCCCCATTGACTGCAGCGCTGTCTGTCGTGGGACTCATCCAGCCCCCATCCCTGTAGGATCTCAGATATGGGTGGTGAGTGAAGGTAGGGCTGGGGGAGGCAAGCCCCACCCCTAGCCCCGCCCCTTCTGCCTAGGCCCCACCCCTACGGGAGCCAAGTCGCCTCCCCTCTCCCCCCACACCCCAGGGAGGCTGGGTAGTGGCCCCAGCCTCCCCGGCCCCAGAGCACTGAGAGGGAGGGCACTCAAGGGCAGCAACACTCTGCCCCCAATCTGCCTACAGCAGGTGGTCTGGGGGTGGAGTGTGGGCAGGGCCAGGCTAGGGATGTAATAGTATAATCGATTAACCAATGAGCAAAAGCTTATCGGTTAATGCTGTAGACTACATGCATTCCCCCCCCCCCCCGCCAGTAATTTTTTTAGCTGGCTGGCCAGCAGCCTGGCTCAGTCCTGGCTCCGGGACCTACCCCCCCCGCGGCTCAGCATTTAACGTGTATTAGGAGCCAGGCAGCAGGCAGCCCGGCTCAGTCCTGGCTTGTGCCAGGTCCAGGAGCTCAGCCCCCTCGGACAGGAGCTGCTGCCACCCCACCCTGCTGCCTCTGTGGGCAGCCGGTCCGTGAGGGGAGCTGGTTTTTCAACTGGTTCCCCTCACGGACCAGTTCCCGCCTGGCACCCTGCACTGCTGCCTCTGATACAGAGGCAGCAGTACGGAGTGGCAGGGGGCTCTTCAGGAGTGGGGACGGAGCGCACTGCCTGCCGGCCCCACCCCCAGGAATTATAGAATAGTGGAGTAACCAATAAGAATTCATCAGGCTAATCCAATTATTCAGTCGACCGATATTTAACATCCCTAGGCCAGTCGGGTGGTTTGCCCCACCTAGCATACTGGTCGCGCATGATCTGAGAACCTCCTGGTCTGGCATGGATTGATTCTCACGACCCCCTCGAGAGATGGGGAGAAAGACTTAACTGACCTGTTCCAGGTCACACAGGAGGCCTGTGGCCGAAGAGAGTCTACTGAATCCCAGGCAAGTGCCCTGACCCCTTCCACTTCTGGAGCGGAGGCAGTGGGGGGGGGGGTGCTAAACGTTTCTGCTCCAAGGTGTCAGCAACGGAGGTGTCCCAAATGAATTGCTGCTGCTGCGGAAAAAGGTCCTGAGCTCTGTTGCGGGCAGCTGAGCAGCAGCTGTGACTTGACCCCAGAGATCCTTGAAAGATGCAGTTGCTCAATAGCCAACTGGTAGGTTAGGTCTTTCACCCGGGCCACGGAAGGGCAGCCATGGGAAACGCTCCTCTTGAACCTGTTCACACTGCTCTTTGCCCATCAAGTCATGACGCAAGCACCAGGAGGAGGAAGGAACAGGAGATCTCAAAGCCCTCTACAAAGGAGAGCTGGGGAAACTGAGGCACAGAGCAGTAAAACAAGCTGCCCAAGGGCATTCACTGCAAGTAGAGTCTGATGCTGCCTCCAAGTCAACAAGTGCTGTGCCGGGAAAGAGTCGCGGGCAGTGTTCCCTGCAAGCTGAGCACTTGGGTGGCTGCTGAGGAGAGATTCAGGTGCCACCAGCTGACCAGCAGGGCACCCACAGCTGGCAGCCTGTGTTTCTATTGGTGGTGCACTTCTGCACATGCCTGGGTGCACATAACAAAATGTAGTCTGCCCATGGACGGGAAAAAGGAAAGGGAACATTGGTTGCAGGGTCCGATGCTGACGATTTTCTCGGCGGGATTTGCTGTTTCCCTGATATTGAAAACTCCCAGAGAGTTACAAGGAAATTCTTTGACCAGGGCTCTTTGCCAATCAGGCTGAGGGTGATGGCAGCATGTTCTCCCCACGCATCCCTGCAGCGTGCGAAAGCCTAACGCCGGCTTCTCAGCCCAAGGGTGATTATCCAGCAGCACATAACCACTGCTCATAGGCTTCGGAAGGGAACATTCGTTTCTTCGCCAGCCCCCTCCTTTTCCATGGGATTGTGGCAGCTGCAGCGAGAACGGCTGAAGTTCCTCCACAAATGAGCAATTCTCCTCGCTGCCGCAACTCCCACAGGTCACAACACGTGGAAATGGGGGAGCCTGTTTGGAGCCATGATCCATGCAGGCTGGAGCGCTTAGCCTTTCGCTGGGTCTGCCACAGATGGATCTAATTCGAGTCCAGTGGGCACGCTGGCTGGAGGCTCGGATTTCTTCCCTTAAATTGATCCAAGCTGCCGAAGCAGGAATGTGAAAAGCCTGATTACAGACGAACAGCAGCCTCGCACACACATTGCTAGGGGCCAGGAGAAGATTGGCTCACTCTGGCCCACATTCCCCAGGGTTGCCTGGCTCCTAACTCCCACTGAAATCAACAGAGATCTGGGCCTTCGAGCCTAGTTGTGCCCTGACCTAGAGCAGCCAGACCTGTGATCTTTCTAGTATCCACTCTGTGACAGGAGCCAGGGCTAGCTGCTTCAGGGGAAAGCTACTGGAGTCTCCATAGTGGACAGCTAGGGAATAAATTGGGGATGGGTGATGTTTCCTCCCCTTCCCCAAAGGTTGGTGGTAATTCAGTGCTATTGCATAGAGATGGGGTGAGGGATGCACCCCCAGCTTGTCTGAATCCGGCCCCTGAAACTCAGGGCTCCCCCCTCCCAGCACGGGGGAGCCTGTGGGGCTGGAGCAGACAAAATCTACTAGCCAGGGTCCCCCCAAGCTCTAGTGTGTGAATAGAATATGGGGAGGGTCTGTCTCCTTCTCAGTCCGGGGCCACATCACTGAGGATTTGGGGTGTTTGTTGTTTGTTTTTGTTTTTTGCTGCTCACTTGTGTGCAGCCCCCGACTGATTTTCCTCGTGGAATGAGGTTTACAGGGATGTCGGAATAGCGAGCCCGAAATAACAGGCTTGCTGTGAAGACACAGGATAGCTATCATGGGATACTCCGGTATCCCGAAATAGTGTTGCAGTGTAGATGTAGCCTAGGAGTGGCTCTGCTTGGGCTTTGGCAATATGGATTATGCCTATGGTGATCATATTTTCTGAACCAAAAACAGGGACACCTTAGCCATGCCCCCTAAAACCACTAGCCAAAAGGGTTGCCAGATGGTTTAACCAAAAATACTGAACACCCTCCTGACCCCCCCCAAAATAAAACACCGGGGGAAAAATTCTGTTGAGGGGAAAAAAAAAAAAGACCCCGAGAGTTATTAAGCAAAAACAATAAAAACATAAAAAAAAAATCAGCATGGCCCCTTTAAGAAATGCTTTTGAAGCTTTTTGGCCCTAACAGGCTGCTGGCGGCCGTCCGCCAGCTTCTCTTTCTGCTCTGGGCTGGACAGCTCCCCTGCGGAACCAGGTAAGCACCTGGGATTTTCACCTCCTGTCCAGGAAAAAAAAAAAAAAAAAATCAGCAAATACCGGCGATTTTAGGTGTCCGGTATTTTCTGAATTTTTTTACCGGACAGGAGGCGAAAATACCAGACTTTCCGGGTCAATACCAGACACCTGGCAACCCTACTAGCCATACCCCGACCCCTTAGGCCCTGCCCACCTGCCACAGGAAGACCCACCCCTGGGGTAGCACTCCCGGGGTCAAGATGAACACATGACTAGAAGTAGAGGGTGTTATGTAACCCCTCTAAGAACTCCTCCCACCATCCTCTACCAATAGGGATGGGTTTGGGCCCCATTTTTTAGCCTTTAACTCATTTCCACCCTGAATGTGTTTCAGAAACACCTGGGTCCACGGGGATCCACTTGTGGGTTCCTCTGGCAGCACAGAACGCCATTTCCATCAGCAGAGCAGCTGGCCCTGTGACTCTGGAGCCTCGTTAATATTTCCCCTTTCAGGGAAACAATCCCATTTTATTTTCATCTCTCTTCTTTAGAGCAGGAAGTCACTTCTCCAGCTGAGTCATCTCCCTGCACGCTCCCACTGCTGGGATGGGGAAGGGCACAGGCCATCCCTCCATCCATGCTGGTGTCCACTCTGGATCTGAACCACGTGGGGCAGAGCTGTTGTGGCCCCCCAATCATCCTTGAGATTAGTGCGGTGAAAAGTTTCACTGAGGAGGCGGAAGAGAGGCCTCCACACATGGAACCACATGTATCCCAGCGGGAACTCGTCGGAGCCCAGCTGCGGAAAGACAGTTTCCCGTGCGGAGAAGAAATGTAGACCGGTTACTTTGAAAGGCTAGTTCCTGAGGCTGATTTAGTCCAGGTTCTCCCCGGCAGAAATGTAGCAAGGCTGCAAAATTCCAAGTCAACCCCTGGATTGGAGTACTTTATCCTGGTTAAAATGAACAGGATGGGGGGGGGGTTTCAAATCCTGCAAGCAGGCTTGAAAATCACAGCTTAAACAATTCATTCAAATTCTTTAAAATGTAAGTAAGAGGCAAAGTTTGAAAAGAAAATGCAAGTGTTTGGGTGGTGTCCCTTCCTTCCTTATCAATAGCTCACGCTTGCTTTGGTACCGTATGCGATGCTGTGACGATTAAACGGTGACAAGACATGACAGCCCCAGCTCCTCAGCTGTTGTAAGTCAGCATAGAGCGGTTGACTTCAATCGAGGTGTCTGCCCAGCCATGGAGGACATCTGTAACTGCATCTAACAGTGACTGATCTTCTTAGTGTCAGTTTCACTTTAGTGTCAATGGCACAGGAATCAGGGTTCCCTGTAAGCTGTGTGTTCGTGCGGCCGCCCAGGAGAGAATCCAGTGCCGCCCAGCTGATTAGCAGAGCACCCATGGGTAGGTTGCGTTTCTACTGGTGGTGCACATTTGTACATGCCACAGTGCACATAAAAGTTATTCCACACAGATGGAAGAGATTAGAAGGAACATTTACAGGAATCCTTAGTTCTAATGCATGCAAATCTCTCCCCTGATGTAAAGGATTTGATTCAATATAATTACAGAGAAACACAAGAAGTTCTTGTTTTATATTGGCTCCCGTTGCATCACATATTTTACATTTCCAGTACAGACCCGGCATTTTCTCATGTGTCGAAACTGTGCTTTCTGATGCCTGAAAGCATTTCTCTATGGCTGTAAGAAGAAAGTGCTGATCCTTGCAGGAGGAACCTTTTGTTGCCTATTTCCCCAAACCACAATCTGTTTTCCACAGGGTTGATTCAGACAGGCCTAGCCTGCTGCCTGGCCCCGCTACAAGGCTTTTCACTGTGTAGAAGTTCCTTTGATTGTTGCTTAAAGGCAAAAATCAAATGTCTTCGGTAATTCAGCACCAGCAAAGAGGGGATTAAGTGCAGGGCAGCCATCTTTTGCTGTGAAAGCTTCTCTCGAGTGAGGGAAAAGTCCTATTCCAGTGGTGACAACAACGAGAGGTATTGTCGCACCTGACAGACTCTGGGTACGTCTACACTGGCTCGTTAGTTCGAGCTAGGTAGGGTAATTAGGGCAAGCGGAGTTGCAAATGAAGCCCAGGATTTAAATATCCCGGGCTTCATTTGCATCTTCCCAGGCGCCGCCATTTTTAAATCCCCCTTAGTCCGAACTCCGTGCCCACGGCTACACGCGGCACGGAGTAGGTAGTTCGAATTAAAGATCCTAATTCGAACTACCGTTACTCCTCGTGGAATGCTTGCCCTAATTACCCTACCTAGCTCAAACTAACGAGCTAGTGTAGACGTACCCTAACAGACTTATTTGGGCATGCAAAAGTATATGTCCAAATTAATCGGCTAGTCTTCCAGGTACCACAGGACTCCTTGTTGTTTTTGCAGATACAGACTGACACACGCTTCCCCTCTGAGGCTATGTCTAGACTGCAGGCTTCTTTCGGAAGAAGCTTTTCCAGAAGAGATCTTCCGAAAAAACTTCTTCCAAAAGAGCGCGTCCACACAGCAAAAGTGCATCGAAAAAGCGAGCTGCTTTTTTGACAGATAGCGTCCACAATGAATGGATGCTATCTCGCATGTAAGCTGTGATTACAATGGATGGAGTGGCCACCAGGGCACCTGTGCTTTTTCCTCTTTCCTCTTCTTTTGAAAGAATTCCCTCTTCCCCGTCCACACACCCCTTTTTCCAAAAGAGCTCTTTCAGAAAAAGGCTTCTTCCTCATAGAAAGACATTTACCAATGTTGGAAAACCCCCTCAGTTCTTTCGATTTTTTTTTCCGAAAGAACGCTATCGCAGTGTGGACGTAGAGTGAAGTTTTTTCGGAAAAACGGCTGTTTTTCCGAAAAAAAACTCTGTAGTGTAGACATACCCTGAGATATATTACAGTGGTGGTGATATTTTCATTGCTCACTGAGCCACACAAAGCTAATCGCCTGGCAAGGTAAGACCCGACGAACGGGGCGAGCAGCATGTCTTTTGACAGGACAATCCGACATTCCAAACCCTGCTCAAACACGCCACAGAGCTCAGAGCGAGACCCTAACGGAGGGCAATTTAAACAAGGGGCTGTGTTTGAAACGCAGCAGGGTACCTCCTCAGGGCTGGGCACAGGTCCCCTCTCCTCCAACGCAGGCAACCCTTAGTGCTCCGAGAACACGCAGCCTGAAACCGCGTGGTGTCCTTTGGCATGTGGCCTCGGATTCGCTCCAGCCGCTTTGGCCCAGCAGCAGCAGCATTCTTTACATTTTTATGCAGATGATGTGGCACGGGACGGGCTGTAGCATACGAGGAAATCCCTCACGACGGCTCGGATGGAAAGTTCTTCCAGTGGACGCTGCAGGAAGCGAACACAAATGGGAGATTCTTCGATGCACTGGACTGCGGGAAGCCCATGTCCCGTTACTATAATAACCCCGCAAAGGCCTTGGCTGGTGCCATGCTGGTTAGGGTTGGTACACAGGTGTGGGGGGCTCTAAATAAGCTGGAGCTGGGACCCTTTGGCTGGAAAGTGTTCTACAGGGAATAGATTTCCATTTTTAGCTCTTCTGCATCCTTCCTAAGGTCGGGGCCTTGCTCAAAGCCCACTGAAAACAATGGAAAGACTTCCGCTCATTTCAATGGGCTTCGGACCAGGCCCGGGGGCTGCAGGGTCACCGTGCAGGGTGTCACTCCATTGACAGCAATGACCTGCACCAGCTGAGCCCCGTGATTGTTTCTGTTCCTGGTTTCTTCTCCCCGCTCTGCTTCAGGGTCTTGGGGAGGGATCCTGACACCCTCACTGCTTGCGGACTCGAGTCTTGCACCAGGCGCCGTCCTGCTGGAATCACAGCGCAAGGTGTGACTCGGCGCCGGCCGGCCCTGTGGAACGGGCGCGGGTCACACGAACATGAGAGACGTCCCTCGGTTGTCTGCAGACTCTTAGGCATTTCAATCCGGAACCCGGCGGGAGAGTCACGCGGGGTGATCCTTAGTGGCAGACCGAGCTAAGCAAGGACTGAGTCCGTGCCCAAGAGAAGAGGAAGGGAAGTTGACTGTTGGCTGGTTGTGGTCTCGGACCTATTCTTTAAGGTAGTGTTTCCCAATTGGTGCTCCGCGGAACCCTGGGGTTCCGTGAAACGAAAGCAAGGGTTCTGCAAAGCGCCATCACTCCCCCGGCCTCTCTTAAAGAGATAGGCGAGAATCGCAGTGGCTTTTTTTTTTTTTTTTTTTTTGCTTGACGAAACGCGGTGACGGGGTTTTTTTTAAGGCAGCCGTAGGGGTTCCGGGGCCAAATAAAATTGGGAAACACTGCTTTAAGGAGTCTGACAGGAATTCCCATGAGTACGCGGGCATGCCTCCATCTCAAACAGCAGTGGCTCTTACAGCAGTTTCGAAACCCTCCCCAGAGTTTGGCTCTAGCTCTGCTCATCTCATCCTAAAATACAGGTTGGACCTCCCTGGTCCGGCCCCCCTGGGGACCTGACCCGTCCCGGAGGAGGGATTTTGCCGGACCAGGGGAGGTCATTGCTGGCCCCCTTGCTGCCGGCCCCCTCCAGCCCCGGCCCGGTTGCCAGTCTCCCAGCTGGCTCACCCCTCTCGCTGGCCCCGCTGCCCTGTCAGCCCCCGCTGCTCTACCGGGCAGCCCTACCACCTCTGCACATCGGGCTCCTGCTGCAGCGCCCGGCAGCCCCGCTGCCTTCGTGTGCACCGGCTCTCAGTGCCACGCTGCGCAGCCCCGCTGCCTCTGCATGCGGCTATTTCGGGATACCTCCGGTCTTAACAAGCCGCCCGTTATTTCAAAGTATTTTTCAAAATAACGGGCACGCTATTTTGGCATCCTTGTAACCCTCATTCCATAAGGGTTAAGGGACGGCTCTAAATAGCGCGTTATTTCAAAATTTGGAGCTGTGTAGACGTGCCAAATTTCAAAATAAGCTATTTCGAAATAGAATCAAAATAAGATACACAATTTGCGCTATGCAAATTGCGTATCTTATTTCGACTTCAGGGTGCTGTGCAGAAGCACCCAAAATCTAGGCCAGAGTGGAGTGCACAAATGTGTTTGCTCACTTGAGCTAAATGGCAAGAAAAATACACCCTTTGTTACTCAACCACACAGTACATTAGCATCCATTTGCCATGCATTTCTGTGTGTTGGTCAGGCACAACCATTCATGGGAACCCAGCAGACTCCCTGAGAAGAGACAGCAAATTGGCTTTGTTAAACGCTAGAACTTTAAATTTATGGGCTTTTTTAAAAAATTGTGGGCTAAGCAAAGCAAATGTGTGGGTGTTTCACAGGAAGGATGTTTTAGGCGGGAGTGATCTTATTAAAACGTAGAGCAGGTTGGAAACGTTTTGAAACATTCTTGAGAAATCACAACACATATTGGCAGCAATTAAACTGACATTTCCTCCACCTTGTAACCAACTCCAATTAGCCAAAATAATCTAATAAAAAGAGGGGGAAATCCCCAAGACTTTGGAAGGGATCCTGCAGACTTCCCTGAGTAAGCCAACTTCTAACTAAGCTCTTGTTTACACAACAAAATTGCACCGGTTTAATTTAAACCTGCTTTCAAACCGGGTGCGAATGGCAGGCAGTTATTTTGATTTAAGATTGGTTTATTCCAGTTTAGCTTAAGCAACTCCTATTCAATGCACACTAGCCAAAAGAAACCGGTGTTAGCCTGTAGCAGGGCGGGGCTCACCCCGGTGGCACCTCCTGCTGGTAGCTCGTCTAGGGGAATTAGCTCTGTTGTCGACAGGGGGCCTCCCTCAGGCCTGGGTCTCACCCGTTCCTTGGCAGTGTCCACGCTTGGCTTCTGGACCCGCATTGTTCCCCGGACCACAGCATCCTCTTCAGACACTGCCCTCCGGCAGGGCCCGCTCCAACCGTCTCTCACCCCCTTCCAGGGGTTGTAGTGGCAGTCCTTAGTTTCTACTGCTTCTGTGGCAGCTGTGGCCTCCAAGCCTAGCTCCTCTGTCTAAGGGACAAGCCACAGTCTGTACGGGCCACACGTTGGTGACAAGGTGTGGTGTAAGGAGGGGAGGACCCAGGCCCACCCACTGCTTTAGGTCCTGAACTAGGGAACCTCTGGTAGCAGCCTTGTCCTGCCCTCCTCTGCTCCCCTTTACTGCCTCTAGATCCCTGGGCCACTTCCCCTGTGACTCCTGCACAACTTGGCCCTTGTTGCAAGGCTTGCAGCCTGGCAGGTATCAGGCTGGAGCCTTTGTCTCTCGCTCCGCTGGCCTGGCCTGGCCTGGCCTGGCCTGGGCACTGGTCCTACGGTCCTACACCCTCCCTGGTCAGGACTCAACTGTCTCGCTCTGCTGGTGAGCTCCTTATATACAGCGCTGCCCCAGCAAGCTGCCCTCTGGTTGGCTCCTTAAAAGCATCTCTCTGATTGGCCAGGGCTCTTTGCAGGCTCCCTCCTGCCTGCTTTAGCCCCTTCCCAGCCAGTGTGGGGGCAGTCGCCCCACCACATAGCCCTAAATAAGGGTATCCACATAGAGGTTTGAACTCACTTAACTAAATCTGTCGCAATTCACACTTTATGTTAAACCGATTGAACTTCGGTTTAACATAAAGACACGGCCCAGTAGGAAAGTCTCCCCTAACTACCTTCAGTAAAGCTTCTTTCTCTGAAGCAGCTGGTGCTGGCCATAGCTAGGGAAAGGATCTTGGCATAGCTGGGCCCCAGGCAACTCCTACTAAAATGAAAGGTCTGGCTTGAACATCACGTTGCAATAGGGGTGAGATAACCCTGAAGATTTGTCAAATAACAGTAAGCGCCACTGCGGAACCCTATGACAGCGAATGCAATTGCAGCATAACTAATGGCAGTTAGATACTTGCAAATCATCTCCCCAGAGCACGGACTGAATAAATACATCCCCGGGGAGAGGATGAGTGGGTGAAACAAACCAGACATGACAGATATGAGTCAGGCTCTTCATACCCCGCTTAAGGCGTGCAAACACTGCGGTAAGACGGGCAGAATAAGAATCAAAGTAGAATCGGGTTCCAGGGGGCAGCAAAGGACTCTGCCCCCGCAAGCTGTGCCCTCGCTAGCTGCTGCATTCCCCACCCTTTCAGGGCAATGGTGGAGACAGCCACAGAGAAGCCGACCCACCCGCCTGCCTACCCCAGCATGATTTGCACGGCTGGCACTCTCTGAATTCTGTCCCCTTTCTGAGCAGCGGAACCCCAGTTCTGCTGTGCCCAGCGCCTTCCACGGGGGGGCTAGGGTGGAGATGAGTGTGTGTCCGGGTTGGCCTCTTTCAGATTTAATACATAAGGGAGGAGTTTCCGAGATTTTACTATGCAATGGCCATAAGAACATAAGAACGGCCATTCTGGGTCAAACCAAAGGTCCATCCAGCCCAGTATCCTGTCTGCAGGGCTGGCTTTAGGCCGATTCGCCCGAATCGGGCCCCGCGCCTAAAAGGGCCCCGCGTCCTAAAGCAAGAGGGCCCTGCGCCCTAAATCCGGAAGTGTGCTGGCGTGCGGGGCGCGCTGCGGGAGGGGGCGTCGAGCGCAGGGATTTCCCTGTGCCGTGGGAGGGGGAGTCGGCCACTGGGTTTGGTGGGAAGGCGGGACTCTGCGTGTATTTGTGTGTGTGGTTTTTGGGGTTTTTTTGGTCAACAAAAAATCCGGGCTGCGGGGGCCCCGTCGAAACGGTTTGAATTGGGCCCTGCACTTCCTAAAGCCGGCCCTGCCTGTCTGCCAACTGTGGCCAATACCAGATGCCCCAGAGGGATGGAACACATCAGGTAATCATCACATGATCCCTCCCCGTCACCCATTTCCAGACACACAGAGGCTAGGGTCACCCTTCCTACCCATCCTGGCTAATAGCCATTAATGGACCTAACCTCCATGAATTTATCTAGCTCTTTTTTGAACCCTGTTAAAGTCCTAGTCTTCACCGCATCCTCTGGCAAGGAGTTCCACAGGTTGACTATGTGCTGCATGAAGAAAAGCTTCCTTTTGTTTTAAACCTGCCACCTATTCATTTCATTCGGTGACCCCTAGTTCTTATATGATGGGAACAAGTAAATAACTTTTCCTTACCCACTTTTTCCACACCAGTCATGATTTTATGGACCTCTATCCTGTCCTCCCTTGGTATCCTCTTTTCTAAGCTGAAACGTCCCAGTCTTTTTAATCTCTCCTCATATGGGACCCGTTCCAAACCCCTCATCATTTTTGTTACCCTTTTCTGAACCTTCTCCAAAGCCAACATAGCTTTTTTGAGATGAGGCGACCACATCCGCACACAGTGTTCGAGATGTGGGCGTACCATGGATTTATACCAAGGCAGTAAGATATTCTCTGTCTTCTTCTCTATCCCTTTTTTAATGATTCCTAATGCATCTGAAATAATGCAGTGCAGATGGGAACAACTTCCCCACCCCGGCTGCTTTGCTCCCTTGCATTTTTCACATGAGGCAGATTTTTTTTTTAAAATGTAACAAAAAAAGAGGGTGGAAAACTATGAAGCTTTCAGGGCCTGTCCCATACCAGGCCCTGAAGATGGGGCTGTGTAATGACAATTGCGCCCTCTGTTGGGAAAAGTGAAAAAGACACCCTCCTGGCTCACGTCAGAAGCAAGGTGCCGAGCAGGCAGGATGCACCAGCTCAGAGCCGCACCAGCCTCCGTCAGCACCAGAGAGGCAAAACCTGCTGCCATTTCTCCACCGCAGCCACAATCAACACCCCTCACGGCACAGGAAATGCTCCAACAACAGCTGGGGTGAAACCCGACAATCCCACTGCCTTGAAGGCACTAACCTAGAAAATGACCCATCTTAGCAGCCCTTGCACGCCTTAAGACAAAAAGTTCCCAGTCACCTGTGCAGAGGTGAAAGTGGGCTGGTGCGGGCCCTGGCCCCCAGGACCGGCCTGTGCGTGGCTGACGTTATACCCCGCTGCCCCTTTGGCTCCCCCAGGATCCAGGCCAGGGGTGGGAGGGGCTGTCCCAGGACCTGCACCCCCCCAGGGCAATATAAGGAACCTGGGGCAGGGCAGCAGCCGGAGTTGGGCCCTTCACGCTCACCCAGGTGGCAGGAGCCTGCTTATTCTGCCTCCCTCTCCCAGCCAGGTCGCTCTGTTTCACTGCAGCGGCGGGAAGCAGAGCGCCCGAGGCCCTGTCCCCAACGCGCTACACTCCTCTCTGCTCCCCGCACTTCCAGAGTTCTGCACGGCACTCCCAAATTCTCTGCCTTGCCGGGTAACAGCTAATCTAGACCCCATCCTGTTGTAGGTCTAGCTGGGATGACGTTTTGCCATGTGCAGTATTTACTGTGCAGTCAACATTGAATTGCATCTGCCATTTTGTGCCCCCCCCCATAGGGTTGCCAGATGGTTGAAACAAAAATACCGAACCTCCCCCCCCAAAAAAAAAACCATGGGGAAAAAATTCTGTAGAAGGGGGGAAAAAGGGAGGGGAGGCCAAAAAAAAAAAAAAAAAAAAAAAGGACTCCAAGGACTTATTAAGCAAAAAAAAAAAAAAAATTAAAATAAAAAAGCATATCCCCTTTAAGTTAAGAGTGAGTGCAGGGATAGGAACAGGGGAGACGTTGAGCACTAACACCCAGGGGAACCAGGTAAGCATGGGGGCTGGGGCTGTTGGGGGCTGGGGGAGGCTCGGGGGAAGGCCGGGTGCTGAGTGGTTGTAGTGTTGCCAGGTGCCCGGCCTTTTCACCTCCTGGCCAGGGAAAAATTCAGAGAATACGGGACATTTCAGGTGTCCGGTATTCTCTGAATTTTTTTTACCGGACAGGAGGCGAAAATACCGGATTGTTCAGGTGAATATCGGACATCTGGCAACCCTACCCCACCAGCATTGTGAGATTCCCCCCGTACTCTGCTCTGGACTTAACTACCCCAAGTAATTGTGTCTCACCTGCACATTTGGCCACCGCACCGTTTGCCCTTTCCCCGGATCATTTATGAACATGCTGAACAGAGCTGGGCCCAGGACAGGCCCTTGGAGGCCTCCACTAGTTACCTCTCTCCATTCGGAAAACGGGCTGTTTATTCCTGCCCCTTGTTTCCTGCCTTTTAACTGGAGGGCCTGGCTGATGCTTTCAGGGACGATCTAAAGATCCTTCATGTAATTTAATGACAAGCCTTGTGTTATCTTAATCCCCCGGCCTCTGCTATAGACATACTCGCTGCCCCCGGGCAGACGCTGAGAGCAGCAGAGAACGGATCGCATTCCACGCTCAAGCGCCAGCGGGGACATGCGCTGGGAGCCGATCTGAGGTACCACGCTCTGGGGGTCCGGAACCATTATGGCTCATGGGTGCTGAACACTCCCTATTTTTTCCTGTGGGTGCTGGAGGCCTGGAGAACCCACCTATGCGTTAGATCAGTGTTTCTCTAATGCACCATCGGGGCTTTTCTTGCAGCCCCAGACACATGGGCTATGACTGGGGTGGGGGAGCAGTGTCCCCATCCTGCCCCCTGGTACTCCTGGATGCACAGCCTTGGTGTTGGCTGCTGGGGCTTCCAGTCGCCCCCATCCTCTGGACCACCTGAGGCATAACGCTGGAGGAGCAGGCAGCTGGTGTGTTCACCACCTCCCCAGCATGGGGGGGGACTCAAGATCTGGATTTCGGCCCAGGGGTTGCATGGAGGGCAGGCTCTGGCTGTGGGTGCATGAGGCACCATGAAATTCGAGGTGCCCCATGAAGTGGGGTGCTGCGTATGGTCTCTGGCAGCCCCCATTCACCTTCCTCTGCCAGCCCCTCCCTCCGAGGGCTGTGCCCAGCCCCCACTCACCAGGCGGCAGCGAGTTGCGTGAGCAGGGGCCGGAGGACTCAGGGGACGGCTGCATGGCCGGCTGGAGAGGAGCGGGGCTTTGAAGGGGAAATGGCCGCTTCTCTCCGGCTGCTCCTCTTGAGTCCTCCGGCCTGTGTTCATGCCCGGGCTGCGGAGGGCACCAGCTCTTACCTGTTATGGGGAAGTTCTTGAACAAACAGGCAAAGGGACAGACAGACAGGTGGACAGACGGACAAACTCTCTCTACTACCGAGTAGATTTGCTGGGAACAAGACAAACCAACACGGACATATTATTTGGGCCTGCTCATTGATTGATTGATTACCAGACATTTTGCTGCAACTACGTCACAGTCATTAACGTCCGCCGCATGCTGCCACACGGGCGTCTTGCGCGGGGTCGCAGGGTGGCACCCATCCAACACCCTCCTCCACCATCTTGCCCTCCCTGGTCCCTCTTGCTCTCCCAGCTCACTCCCACTGACTTGCTCTTCAAGGTCACCGGAGTCCTTCCTTTCTGGGGTTACCCCTGCCCCATGGGACACCTCTCTCAGACTCTTCCAGTCCGCTCTCGGCCCTTCCCCAGTGACTGGGAGCAGAGCCTGGGCCAACCCACTACTCTGAGTTTCAGCCCAGGGACGCTACAACCAGCAGCCTGGGTCTGTCCTGCCCCAAACCTCGCTGCTGTTTCCCTGGACTGTGTCCTACTGTGACAGACCGGGCCGGGTCTGGGCACCGCTGAGAGCATCCGCTCAGGGTGAATTGCTCAAATTCGGGGCTCCTTACAGCCCCCAGACTGGAGACCTTCCCAAATAGGCCACAAACCAGTCCCACAGAGCGCTTCAGCTGCCTGCCTGGCCAGCCAGAAGCCTCACGAGCAAAACCCCTCTGACACCCCAGTGCTCTCCGTGCCCCAGACGGCCCCGGGCCTGCCCACCGGTGAGGGGTTTTAGAGCCCAATCTCACCTACACCGAATAAGTTCTGTCCGGTTTGAAGAAACCAGCCACAGATCCCAGGTCAATTTACACTCTGGATCTTACCCACAAATCACGCTGAGCCAATCCTTTAGAGTCTAACATCTAAAGGTTTATTACTAAGAGAAAGAAAAGCATGAGAGTAAGGTTGTTAAATTATCATACATTACATGCATCGAATCTCCCGGTTCTCGATGCAGGCTTGCAGCAGAGATGTCATAACTGCTGGCTTAAAAGTCCTTGTTGTACATCCTATGTCAGGATGGGTCCACAGTTCTTCCCGGCTCGTGATTCCTTGTGAGGCTGCATCTGGGGTCAGGAGCAGATCTGAAGACCAAATGGAGGCTGCCACATGGCATCTTTATACCTCCTTCCTGGTCTCTTCTTGGCTGCAGCAGGTCACCTGGCCCATGGCCTGTCCCTGTGTCCCCTGCTGGTAGCCCTTAGGTATCAGCCCCCATTCTTGAGGTGTTTCCTTGGCCTATAGAGGGCTATTGTTCCATGGAGACTTGCTCATTAGCATGTCCATAGGCGGAGCATTCTTCGTCTGTTGCTCAGTCCCATACAGAGAAACTTCCAGTATTAACACAGAGTACATAGTCATAACTCCACACACAGACATTATACAGATATATGAAGAGCAGATACAGAATCAGTAGACGGCAAGCTTTCGTTTGACACCTCACATGGCCCGCTTTGTACCACTTTTGGGGCAAACACCTTCCCCCCCCCCATAGGTGCAGCAGTGATCTGGCTGCTTCCCTAAAATCCAGTATCATGACACCTACTTTACCTCTGTCAGGATTGGTCACAGGGGGTACACCCTTCTCCCTCAGAGGCAGGGCGTTAGGCCTCTGAGGCCTCTCAAAGGGGGCTTCACCCCAAGTACGTATCGGTCCTAATGGCTCAGGGCCAATAGCCACACCTTGTCCCTATAAGGCAGTCAGGCCTAGCAGCCACAATCCATAAAAACACTCCCTTCCCTCAGAGCAGCGAGGCCCAATGGCCAGAGTCAGTAACAACACTCCCTTCCCTCAGAGCAGCGAGGCCCAATGGCCAGAGTCAGTAACAACACTCCCTGCTCTCAGGGCAGTGAGGTCTAGTGGCCAGAGTCAGTAACAACAGTGTAGCCCCCCCACATTGGGTTAATGGGGAGGGAGTGGGGGACCCAGGCCCCCCCTCTCCATCAGGTCCCAGCCCAGGGCCCTGTCAGCAGTGGAGTGGTCCGCCACAAGCTCAGCCGGGAACCTGCCCGAAACATGCTGAACTCCTGGGGGGTGTCACTTCCTGCCCTGGGCTGGGCTGCTTCCGCCCAGACCCACTGCTGCGGGTTTCGTTGCCAGCTTCCTCCAGACTGGGGGCATCTCCAGTTGTTCCCCACTGACAGGCATCTGTGGGTCTGTCCACAGCTCTTCCTCCAGCACCTCCTTCCTGGGGGGCAGTCAGCCTAGACTGAGCTGCTCCACCTGCCTTTATAGCTGCACTCCGGCTGGAGCATGCCCAGAGGGCTATGGGGGCGGGGCTCTCTCGGCCAGGTGGCCCTGGTTAACCCTTGCAGGTCCAGTCCCTTCCTGGCCATGCCCTTCCTTCAGGGCCTGAATCCTAGGGCTTCAATTCACCCCCCTGGCTCCCTCCTTGCCTTTGCTAAGCTCAGCGCCTGACGGCAAGTCTTGTCTGCTGCAGACCCTTTCTCACTGCCACCTTCCTGGCTTTATGCCAGCCCCACCTGCTCCTTCTCAGCTGGGCTCCAGCATCCGTCAGGGATTCCTTAGGAACCTAAGTCCCCTCCGCGGCAGCATATCTGATTCTCAGCCTCATTAGCCCTTTCCAAGACGGCGTGGGGGTGAGCACCCCATTACACTTTGGAGAAAGTCCAGCGGAGGGCAACCGACATGATGAGGGGCTGGAGCACATGACCTATAAGGAGAGGCTGAAGCATTTGGGCTTGTTTAGTCTACAGAAGATGGGGGATTTGAGAGCTACCTGAAGGGAGGTTCCAAAGAGGATGGAGAGAGGCTGTTCTCAGTGGTGGCAGATGACAGAACGAGGAGCAATGGTCGCAATTTGCAGTGAGGGAGGTCTAGGTTGGATATTAGGAAAAACTATTTCCCTAGGAGGGTGGGGAAGCACTGGAATGGGTTCCCTAGGGAGGGAGTAGAATCTCCATCCCTAGAGGTTTTTAAGTCCCAGCTGGACAAAGCCCTGACTGGCATGGTTTAGCTGGGATTGGTCCTGCTTTGAGCGGGGGGCTGGACTCGAGAAGGGGGCCATCGCAGTCCCGTAGATAGGCACGGCCAGATTCACTGAGGTGCCCATTAAACCGAGCGAGCTGAGCCTCCTTCGCTGTCCTCCTGGAGTTCCTTTGACTCCGAGAGAGCCTGACCAGAGCCCAGACTTCAGGCTGTGCCTGATGATGTACAACCCCGTAATGGGCAGCGTGGCCGTAAGATAAGCAATTTCCGGGGCTGACGCCGCCCTTAACCCCCGCAGAGGAGACAGGCTGCTAATATGCTTTCCTCCCCGTCTTATCACTCTGCCCCTAGCACAGTAAAACCCACTTACAATAATTGGAGCCTGATAAATGATGCAGCTGCTCAGCTGGGACATTGACCAGGGATGGTACTGGAGATGCCAGCCGCAAGGACCGGGCCGCTGGCTCAGCTGCTTGCATGCAAACCGCTTGCCTGGCTTTGCTGTGCCTGCAGCTAACGGGCAGGTGGGAGCGGGGCTGGAGTTTGCTGGAGTTTGCTCAGGCCCAGAAGCAGCCCCACGCCGCTTTAAGCAATTGGCTGTTGCCTGTGGGTCTACTCCGGGGGGGGCGTTGCACACTGCCCTCGCCCCCAGCACAGTCTCGCAGCTCCTATTGGCCGGTTCCGGAGCAGAGACCTGCAGGAAGCAGCCAGCTGTTTTGAGCAGCCTGGAACTGCAGCAGGCAGGGAGCCTGCCTTGGGGTCAGGCAGGGCCGGAAGTTGCCTAGGTAAGCGCCTCCTGGCCAGAGCCTGCCTCGGCACACCAGCTCCCCTGCCCCCCACTCCCTGCCCTAGTCACCACCCCTCCTGCCCCAGCCCTCTGTACCCCCAACCCCGTCCCAGCTCACAACTCCCTCCCAGACCCTGCACCCCTCCTACACTCCTCCAGGCCAGACTCCTCTCCTGCACCCACACACCTCCCCAACCCTGCACCCAGATCACAACCCCTCCTTCACCCAAACTCCCTCTGAGACCCCACGCCTCTCCTGCACCCCAGCCCCTCCCCAAGCTCCCCTCTGCACCCCACCTCCGCCACAGACCCCACGCCCCCTCCATCGAAAAGTGTGGCCCTTGACCTCTTATTAACATCTTGGAGTGCCCCCCCCCGCATCAAAAATTATTGCCCACCCATATCCCAGAGGGTGCCCTACTCCCCAGCTGCCCCATGGCAACATAGAAATACTCCAGTCTTGGGCCAGGTCACGCATACTCCTGCCAGGCAAGGAAGAGGGGAGGTGAGTGGCTGGGTGTGTGTGGGGTGGGGAGGAGGCTTGTAGAGGGTCGTGGTAGCATGTTCCTCCCCCGCTAGGAAGGGGAGCTAGGGGGGGACCATGCCTCAGAGAGGGGTGTGTGCCCCTCCTTGGATGACAGAACTACCGGCTGCCCCATGCCCAGGGCTTGGCCCAACGGCTCTGTGGGGCCCACAAGCACAGCCTGGGGGGCTTCCACAGAGAGCCCCTCTCGCCGCTGCTGGCTCTCTGGCTGGAAGAGAAAGACGAGGTTGGCAGCGTGGCCACCGCTCCCTGCCCCCCTGAAGCGGACAGGGGTCGGGATCACGCTCGCCCCGCTCACGCACCCCGCGAGGGTGGCCACGGAGCCCGCCGCGGCCGCAGCGTGTGTCCACAGCGTCCCCGCACACTGGCATAGGCGGGCGCAGGCCCCACGCCGCCCGGCCTGGCCTGCACACACGCCAGCGTGAGGCACCGACAACCAGCCCCGTTGGGGGACACGGCGCTGAGCCGTAAAGCCCCCAAAGGGGGGCACTGCCAGCGTGGGCCAGGCCTGACGTGTGAGACATCGATTCAGCACCTCTCGATAGCCACTGCTCCTGTCCCTGCTCGCCCTCCACAGAGCCTGTTCCCAGCACTGCCTCCGGCCCTGCCCTTGGAGCTGAACGTCCCCGTGGGAGCGGGCGGAGGGGGGAGGACAGAGGCACCCTGTTTTATACTCAGCCGCTTGCCTTGTCCAGACACCGCGAGTGCAGTCCTGGCTATATGGAGAGCCCTTTTCACCTCTGCTAAATGAGAATATGAGGCCTTTACAAGGGAGGGAGGCGGAAACTGGAAAGAGGTGGGGCGCGGGCTTGGTGGAATGGGGACGGGGAGGGGACAGAGCAGGAGCAGCAAGAGGTGGGGTGGAGGCCAGGCCTGGGGCAGGCGGGGGGTTGTCCTGGGCCCTGCACACCCCCCCAGGGACAGCCTTGTCTCAGCTATTGAGAGCCAAAACAGGCGCCATTGTGCATGCAAAGATATGGGCATGAATGCATGCCTATTTCTGTCTGCCATGGTGACTGCCCGCACAAACTGCGTATTTGCACGTGCAAGTGGCCGGTTCTACCAACAGGAAGAGGGTTGCTGCTGAGCACGGAGCAGAAAGCATTTGTTCTCCTTCTGAATTTAACGAAATCCCCGCCACTCTCCAACCGTAGCTGTAATAGTCCAGCCACGGCTTTTCTGTCTGAGTATTTTCTGCTGTGAGCGTCACCAGGCTGTGCAGCCGAAATGGTTACACAGTAGGTGGCGTAGCATCTCCACGAATGTTCAGCCGCGCTGGGCTCGTGGAACAACATTTCCACAGACTGTCACTTGCTGGAAGCCTACTTCTTAGCCCTCTGGGTCCTGTGGAAGCCAGAGCGCAGTGGTTTCCAGAGGGTAACCACACAGCAAACCAAAATGCTTCCGAATTTGAGTCTTTCCCGGAGTGGTTCACAACTTTTCCTATTGTACAGCCCTTCTTCAGCCACACAGTTGCCTCTGCCCCAACCTCCCCGTCCTGATGCAACGTGGTGCTTTGCCCACCCTGCACTGGTCTGAGAAGTTCCCCTCAGCTCTGCCTAGACTCAGGAGGCGCTCTGGGGAGGAACTGTGACTCATGAAGAGGTGTGAGTCAGAGTTCCTGACAAGTGCCTGTACTGCACGGGGCTGTGGGGAACAGCGTGCTGTGTCAGCTCTGTGTACTCCCTGCCCATGCCCCAAACACGCCTCTGTGTGAAGTTTGTGGGGGAGAGGGCAGCACGAGACACACAGGCCCTGTGGTCTCCCATATGTCCAGACCCAAGATCCAGGTAGGTCTGGACCTCTCCTGTAACCTCTAACCTGCACCTTCCTCACCTTCCTCCACTGGGAGTGGCCAATCTTGCCTAGCAGGGGCGCAGTAAGAAACCAGGAGGCAGTCAAGACGCCTGTGAGGGTGTAGGTGTGGCAGCTCGTTTATATCCCAGCCATTGTTAAATCTGGGCCATGTATTTCCTGTGCAGGCTGCTGGCAGCGTGAGGAGATAAGACGGCCAAGTGCAGCTCTGCACAGAGCCAGGGACGGATTGAGGCATGGGCGAGCCAGGCAGCTGCCCGGGGCACCAACCGATGGGAGGCGCCTGATGGCAGCTGTAAGGGGCGCGCGGGCATCCCTTACAGCTGCCATCAGGTGCTGTGTGCCAGGCTCCCACAGGGCTGGCCCCGCGGCACCAGCCAGCAGCGCCCTGCCTCCCCCGCACGGCCGCGGGGCCCTGCACGGCCAGGTGCTGCACGTCAGCAGCAGTAGGCAGGCTGGGCCGGGCAGCGCATGCACTGTGCACGCCGGGGGCGGGCCCCGGGCTGTGTGCCAGCGGCCGGGCAGCGCATGCGCCATGCTCCCTGGGCGGGGTGGGGGGCATGCCCGCGCCCAAGCCGCCAAAATGGCTCGGTCCAACCCTGCACAGAGCCACCTTACACCAGCCCAGCTAAGGAACATGCTGGGCTTGGAGCCTCCGCTGCTGGTCTCCCTTCCTTGAGAGCATGTGAAGTTTTAGCCAGTGGGCGCTGGAGCAGCTTCCTGCCTGTGGCCGGAGGGGGGTGCCGGGAGGGGTGATTTAGCCGAGCAGCAGATGCGGGGCCCCAGCTCATCTCCCCTTTAACCGGTTAAACAATTGTGACGGCGAGTGGGGGTTCCCCCTGATCCTGCAGCCCCATAGCAGCAAGAACAGACTCCGCCAGCCAGTAGAACAGAGAGGGTGTATTGCTTCTCCAGGATACAGCACAGCACAGACGTGATGTGGTTTCAGGAGTCAGGGCCAGGATGCCTCAGACCCTTTGGGTTAGGGGGTACATTCCCCCCCCCCCCGACCCTCAGCCCTCAGCTTAGGCTGTTTCCTTCATGTTTCCCCACCAGAAACTGCCTCGCTCCCAGACCCTGCCCCCAGCCAGGTGTTCGTCTCCGCCTCCCTTCCTTTGTCTGTCCCTTCCTTGCTATCTGCTCAAGCTGGGACTAGGTGTCTGGGGCATGTGGGTGAGTCAGTGGGAATCACACATCACAGCGCAGGGGAACCCCGGGTTATAGAGCAGACAGCCCCCCCTACTACATCACAACACTATATTTAATGATTAGCCAAGTAAACGGGATTTTACATCCCCAGTGCACGGGGATCAGGACCAATTTCCTCAGCCCTCACTTCCCAACCAGTCTGATTCGGGCCTTGCCCGGCGACGCCAGCACCATCCGCCAGCGCAACATCCAGCGCAGCAGGCGACAACGACAGATGTCTCCAAAGCGGCCCACGGCCACGTCCACACTGCACTGTGGGGGCGATCTGAGTTTGTGGATTCAGGGTTTCCACATGGCACTGTAAGCTGGACCCTGCCATGCTAACATCCCTACTGCACTACGCAGACCGTCTGGTTCAGGACTGCAGCGGGAGGTACGTCCACACGGCAAAATGACAGGGTCTGGACCCACGGCAAAATGACAGTGGGATCCGGGCTCTGATCCACCACCACTGCCGGGCCCTGAATTTTCGCTGACCCGCGACAAACTGATTTCTGTATGGACAGAAGACTGGCCTTGGACTCACACTTGAGTCTTTTCCCGGTCTCATTCTGCAGGATCCGAGGAAAGTCGCACACAAGCGAAGTGCAGCTGGAAGACTCGTGCACACGGCAGCACTGCCTCTCTATCCAGTTAACATCAGGGCGTGCGTGGTCCCACCACCGCGGAGCGGGGCGCCTCACAGCCTGTCGCGGCTCCCTCTTCCCATGAGCCCGGGGAGGCCGAGACGCACCATTATCCCAGCTCAAATCAATGGAAGTTAGGATCCTAAATGCCTTGGAGGATCTGGGCCTAAGAGCCTCCGGAGTCTCCCATTTTCCAAAGTGACGCAGGCAGTCAGACCCCTTGCAGCGGGACGGAGGCCCGTAAGTGCCAAAAAGTCACTTTGGAAAATGGGTCTTTGAAGGCAAAGTCATTTACATCTGCGGCGGGGAGGGGAGGCGAGGGTGGCAAGCAGCAAGTCTCAGAGCCCAGGTCTAAAAACAGCCAGACAGATCGTCCCTCTTGGGCTCTGAAACCCGCTTCCACACCCTGGCTTCACAGCTGGGACTCAGCAATGCACGGGCATGCACAAGGGGTCACATGCCCCCCGCCAGGCAGGAGAGGCGGGCCAGCAGCCGGTGGCGGGGAGAGCGAGGCCAGAGGGTCAGCACCCTTCCCCCCAGCACTCACCAGCAGTGCCATGGTGGGGAAAGCGCAGCAGGGTGGCCCCAGCGCACTCTGCTCTCCAGCCATGCCGTGCCACGTCTGGTGAGTGTGGGGGCGGTCCTGCCCTTCCCCCGGAGCAGCGAGCGCCCGAGAACAGAGCCTTGCTCTGGGGCGGGGAGAGGGGGCCCTGGGGCAGAGGGAGATTGTTCCAGCCCTTCCCCAGGCTGGGAGGTGTCCCCCTTCCCCATGATCCTCCTTCACCAGTGGCCTCTGTCTGCAGGGGAAGTCGGCAGCGTAGACCTATCCTTAGGCACTTCTGAGAACGTTGCCCGGAGATGCTGTTCAATCTCCGTGGATGATGCTGGGGGCTGGACTCCTCTGAAATTTGGCCTCAAGCTTTTCTTTGGATTCTTATGTGCCAGAGAGAGAAAAGAAGAGAGTCTGCAGAACAGGCGGGAGTTCCCGGGAACGGCTCCCCAGGAAAGGTGTGGCTGCACGCATCTGCCATGCCTTCCGGGCTGCTGGAGAAGTGACTCGCAGGCTGCTTTTCAGTCCACCTTGCATTTTGTGATGTCCGGAGCAGCACAGCAGTCTGCCCGGCACGGAACAAGGCCCGTTTTGCAGCAGCCCCTACTGTCATTGCCCCGACCGGGCTGTGCTCGTTGGGAAATCTGGCCCACGTTGCTTGGGAGTGGCTAGAAATAGGAGCCATTTGCTGCTGGCCCAGTTTTCTTTGCCACTAGCCCAGCTGATCTGTAAACAGTCATACAAGACAAAGCGCAGTCAGCAAATCCCGGTTGTGATTCTCTGCCTCTCTTGCAAGGAGGTTTCTGATGTAAAAACTCAGCAATCAGCTTACAAGAACATCTGACAACCACGGCATTCAGACTAGATTCTCTTGCAGCAGCCAGCCCCGGCATTTCTCTGACAGCCCATCAGACTGGCTCGGAGACAGACCCTTTAAACAGCCAGACCCTTAACTCCTGCACGGAGTCCCCGCTCCGAAATCCACGGAGGGAAGGGCCACCTGGGAATGCTTGTGGGATTGGTACATGGAGACTTCCAGGAAATCAGGAACTTTTCTGCTTGCAAATAACTCTGCTTCTTCCACTCATCCCCCCGCCCCAAATTTAGGGGACCGGACATCCTATTCTTAAAGGGACAGTCCCATATTTAAGCCCTCCTGCGAGTGTCTTGGCCTTTTCTTAAAACCAGATGATGGTCCCGTATTTTCCATCTCTCATCAGTGCTGCTGCTGGCCGGATCTCTACTCGCCAGCCACCTGCCACCTGTGTGAATCCAGTGGCTGACCACGGGGGTGGGTGCGCAGGGCTGGTGGTGGGGCAAAGCTGTAGCACTCAGAAACAGGCTGCTCCCCCTGCTGGTCCGTCCATGCAACCCCCACGGCCAGCAGGACCCCGGCCTCCGTCCCGTTTCCCGCCAGCATTGGCTGGGCCGCGAGCTGCATTGGCTGGTGAGTGGGGGAAGGCAGCCGGCAGCAGTCGGTTCTGTCACCTCTACTGCACACCCAGTGGCCCTTTGCATGCTCCCCTTCTTGCTGTCCTCAAGCTGCTTTGCCCCTCCCACCCCCCCAGCCCTGCTGCTCCTCCCCTCCCCCCAGCGGGGCACGTCCCACTCCCAGTGCTGTGCAGAGAATCAACCCCCCCCGGTCAGACCTTCAGCTCACCAATAGTCTGGCTGGCAAGTTCCTTCCTCCCCCCACTGCTCTGGCTGGGCCAGCACCTCAGAAAGCCCCAAGACCCTCTGGCCAGGAGGAGCCAAGCCCTGTGTGTGCCAAAGCCTCCCCAGTATTGGCATGGGGGAGCCCCTCTGTCCATCACCTGAGCTCTGGACACAGGACTGCTCCATCCTCTAGGCCCCCTCCTCTGCTGAGCCACCTCTCTGGCCTGGTTGGCTGAGGCCCCTGAAGACAGGTTCCCTAGGCCCTGGGGCACAAGGCATCCTTAGGGCTTACCCCCTTCCTGCCTGCGCTGTAGCTGTTGGTCAAGAGGCTGGGTGATGTCGGTGGCCAGCAGCAGCGTGGAGGCGTGACGGATTTTCCACACTGTGCAGGCAGGAAGGGACAAGCTGCTTCGAGCCACAGAGGAGGATGGGGGAAGAGATGAACTCTGCAAGGACGCAGGCCAGGTCATCCCTTCCCTCTCCCTCCGCCTCCCCTTGGGCTGGGGCTGGTCACATTCTGCTGTGAATCCTGGCAGTACCCTGGAGGGGGGAGCTTGTGACCCTGCATGAGCCCCCCATATTGCTTTGAGAAGATGCAGTGGCAGGTATCTGGAGAGACGGGTTCGCCCTGGGCGCCCAGCCAGGCATGGAGGGTGGAGAGGGCTGCGCAGGGAAGGTTAGAATCCTAGAACACTAGAACTGGAAGGGCCGTTGAGAGGTCATGACGTCCAGTCCCCTGCCCTCACGGCAGGGCCAAGCACCATCTAGATCATCCCTGACTGGTGTCTGTCCAACCAGCTCTTAAATATCTCCAGTGATGGAGATTCCACAACCTCCCTGGGCAATTTATTCCAGTGTTGAACCACCCTGACAGTTAGGAAGTTTTTCCTAATGTCCAACCTAAACCTCCCTTGCTGCAGTTTACGCCCATTGCTTCTTGTCCTATCCTCAGAGGCCAAAGAGAACAATTTTTCTCCCTCCTCCTCCCTTTTACATGCATCTGACGAAGTGGGTCTTTGCCCACGAAAGCTTATGCTCCAACACTTCAGTTAGTCTATAAGGTGCCACAGGACTCCTCGCCGCTTTTGCAGATTCAGACTAACACGGCTACCCCTCTGATACTCCTCCCTTTTAGATACTTGAAAACTGCTATCATGTCCCCTCTTAGAGCACATCCACACAGCAGGGCTAAAGCCAAAATAAGTTCCGCAACTTGAGCTACGTCAATTGCGTAGCTTAAGTCGAAATAGCTTATTTCGGCTTTTGGCGCTGTCTACACAGCAGGAAGTCCGAGTTTGAGAACTCTTCCTCCGACTTCCCTTACTCCTTGTAAAATGAGGGTTACAGGAGTCAGAGGAAGAAGTCCTCCGACTTGACATTATTTTGACGTTATGTCGAATAACTGCTTGTAGTGTCGATGTGGACTATGTTATTTTGGAATAAGGTGCGTTATTCCGAAATAACACTGCGGTGTAGACGTACCCTCAGTCTTCTCTTTTCTAACATTTCTTTCAGTCTTCCCTCACAGCTCACATTTTCTAGACCTTTCATCGTTTTTGTTGCTCTTCTCTGGACCTTCTCCAATGCCTCCACATCTTGGGTCTGTCGGTCACTACCCCCTACTTCCCCGCATGAGTGAGGTGTATGAGAGTCTCTGTCACCTCTCCCTGTGTGAACCTGAAAGCCTTAAAGGTAAGAACGTAACTACACAGAATCCAGCCACACAGAATTCCTTTTCAACAGGGGCTCAGCCAACTCGAGGTTAATTTCAACGGTTGCGCTGCACACATCGGACCACCTGCCATTGAACTTGCTTGAATACAAGCAATTATAACACATGTCCCATAGTCAGCACAGGGAAATATGGGCACCCTACCCAGTTACATCATCCTCACATCCGCTGTTTCATCATCGCAACTTCCACAGCAACCAGCTACATTGCCACCACCGCCCTTGCAGGATGTCTGCTCAGCACTGAACCTCAGTGGGGAGGGAGAAGGCAAAAGGACGTTCCCTCCCCCCTTTGTGACTGCCTGATTTGGGGGTCTGCTAGGGGCTGGCTTGGTCCCCGGTGTAAGTTAGACTAGCCTCAGGGCTGGGGGGCATGTTTTATGGGTATTTTATAACCCTTCTGCCAGGTGGAGCCGGCCGCAGCCAGGGCCAGGTTCAATAGCTAGGGGTTCTTCTCCATCCACTCAACACTGACCTGGCTTGAGCCCCCACCCAGTAGCCTGGGAATTTCACACAACACTTCTGGGCATCTCTGAGAGACAATGCTCCCCCACTCACAAGCACAGTGTCTGAGCATAGAAAAGAGACTTTTAATAAGAGAGAGGGAAGTAACTTGACATTAATTTGGGAACACACCACAAACAGGGCTCATAAACAACAACCACGAGTAACAGTCCCACCCCAAGCAGGTTGGACAGTGTCCTTTTCCTCTCAGGTTCTTAAGTCCAGCAACCTCAATGTCCCCGACACATGCACAACCCTTCTCTGCACCCCACTCCCAGTTGGTGCCCTTGGCCAGGGCAGACCAGAGTTCAAAGGTGCATCCGCAGAGTTTATCTCTCATCCTGAGTGGGGGGAGGTAAAGAGGCATCTTAATCTTACTCGCTGTGCTTACTCACTCACTTAATCTTACCCACTCGCAATCCAGCTGCTCACTGCTCTCTGTCGCTGCCCTGCTGGCTGCTTGCCACCCCTCTCTGTCGCCGCCCTGCTGGCTGCTTGCCACCCTTCTCTGTCGCCGCCCTGCTGGCTGCTTGCCGCTCCCCTCTGTCGCTGCCCTGCTGGCTGCTCACTGCTCTCTGTCGCTGCCCTGCTGGCTGCTTGCCACACCTCTCTGTCGCCGCCCTGCTGGCTGCTTGCCACACCTCTCTGTCGCTGCCCTGCTGGCTGCTCACTGCTCTCTGTCGCTGCCCCGCTGGCTGCTTGCCACCCCTCTCTGTTGCCGCCCTGCTGGCTGCTCACTGCTCTCTGTCGCTGCCCTGCTGGCTGCTTGCCACACCTCTCTGTCGCCGCCCTGCTGGCTGCTTGCCACACCTCTCTGTCGCTGCCCTGCTGGCTGCTCACTGCTCTCTGTCGCTGCCCCGCTGGCTGCTTGCCACCCCTCTCTGTTGCCGCCCTGCTGGCTGCTTGCCACACCTCTCTGTCGCCGCCCTGCTGGCTGCTTGCTGCACCTCTCTGTCGCCGCCTTGCTGGCTGCTTGCCGCACCTCTCTGTCACCGCCTTGCTGGCTGCTTGCCGCGCCTCCCTGTCGCCACCCTGCTGGCTGCTTGCCGCGCCTCCCTGTCGCCACCCTGCTGGCTGCTTGCCACCCCTCTCTGTCACCGCCCTGCTGGCTGCTTGCCGCCCCTCTCTGTCGCCACCCTGCTGGCTGCTTGCTGCACCCCTCTGTTGCCATCCTGCTGGCTGGTTGTTGTATCTTTCCACCACTGGTCTGCTGGCCTCTCCTTGCATTTCTCCATCAGCCAACACAATTAGCATAAGAAAAGAGACTCTTGATACCTATTTAGCTCTGTTCTTTGAAGAGGGGAGGGGGCCAGCAGGGCAGGGTATGCAGCTTCCTGACCAGAATGACCTTCCTTTGCCTTCTTCCCTCTCTGAAAGTGGAGCCCCGGCATTTGCAAGATCCTTTCTGCTAACTATGAGCCTGTTCCTTTGGAACAATTTAGCACTGTCCTGCTTTTCTGTATCCCTGCAAAATTACAAACATTGGTCACCATATTTTAGTGATCCCAGCACTGAATACAAACAGGGCTGGTGTGAGGTCATAAATCAAGTTGATTACAATGACCAAAACACCACTCCATCTGCTGAATATCTAATACATCTAAGCAAAGCAGGAACGAACTGTATTTACATAGACACACCCAGGGTTTCTCTCCCAGGCCAGCTGGCTGTAAGGGATGCATTCCTTTTGATCCTATTTTCACATGCAAATCACAGGACGGAGAATCAGACCTGATGATTTCAAGCAAGGAATGAGAAACAGAAATGGACAAATTCCTCCCGAGCTAGTCTCTGCTCAGCATACACATGTAGCAATAATAGGAGCTAGGCAGGTGCCTAACTCCCATTGGGGTCAATAGGAGGAAGGTGCCTGAATCCCTTTAATAGAATCCTAGAATCCTAGGGTGGGAAGAGACCTCAGGAGTTATCGAGTCCAACCCCCTGCCCAAAGCAGGACCAAGCCCAACTAAATCAACCCAGCCAGGGCTTTGTCAAGCCAGGACTTAAAAACTTCTCAGGATGGAGATTCCACCCCCTCCCTAGGGAACCCATCCCAGTGCTTCCCCACCCTCCTAGGGAAATAGTTTCCCCCAATATCCAACCTAAGCCTCCCCCAATGCAACTTGAGACCATTGCTCCTTGTTCTGCCATCCGTCACCACTGAGAACAGCCTCTCTCCAGCCTCTTTGCAACCCCCTTTCAGGAAGTGGAAGGCTGCTATCAAATAACCCCTCACTCTTTTGCAGACTAAATAAGCCCAAATCCTTCAGCCTCTCCTCATAAGTCATGTGCTCCAGACTCCTCCTCATTTTTGTTGCCCTTCGCTGGACTTTCTCCAATGTGTCCATATCTTTTCTGAAATGGGTGGGGGGGAGGGTGGAGAGAACTGGATGAAATATTCCAGATGTGGCCTCACCAGTGCTGAATAAAGGGGAAAATCACTTCCCTAGATCTGCTGGCAATGTTCCTCCTAATGCACCCCAATATACCGCTAGCCTTTGCAGATCTGAACTGCTGCCCCTACTACAAACAGCAGTGGATGTAGGATTTTACAATGTTGGGTGCACATCGGTGGCTGCACTTTGCTTGGTAAGCAAACTCTGCATGTGCGGATATCTCAGGTGATGTCTTAGGTTCCCCTTTGGAGGGATACCCCGACAATCACTTACCAGCTGAACCGCTCATGTCTGGGCTGCCCAAGGAGTCACACAGCACAGCAGAACTCTCAAATCCCCAGCATGGAAAACCCAAGGGCTTCTTTGGGGACAGATCCTTTGCATTTGCTCCAAAGATCTGGTCAGGAACGTGGCACAGAGCTGCCAGGGCATGAGGGGGGAAAATGCATATTTGCTCAGTGCACAAGGCCAGACCTAATGGAAGGGCACCAACTGACTCTAACAGGTTTGGGATCTCGCAAAAGCAGAAACAGTTTTTTCAACCTGCAGGTACATGCTGGAACAATTGCTTTCCTCCATGGGCAGCGGCTAATGCAGGCAAGGGAAGGCATTGCCTTCCCAAAACTACCTATACTGCCCAGCTGCCTGGGAGGGCTCAGACCTGGTCCTCCAGGTGGCCAGGAAGGATTGGGCTTGAGAACTGGGATTGGGCAGGGCTCGGCTGGAGGGGAGGTTGCTGAAGGGGCATGGTCTCCGGGAAGGGTTGTGGCTTTGAGTAGAAGGAGTGGGGCTTGGGCTTGCCTTCCCCAAGTGGGCCTTCACCCGCCGCTCATGCTTTCCTTCCTTCCTTTGGCTTGTTGCCGAGGTATTTAGCTCAGACTGGATTCTCCTTTCAAACAGTTGCCATGCACCCACCCCTTGGCCAGCCTGAGGAGAGATCAGCCCGATGGATAGGGTAGCCAGATACTTTCACAAAAAAATCCTGAACATGGCAGGGAAAAAAATTGGTTGAGCAAAAAAAAAAAAAAAAAAGTCACTGCACCTTTAAATCCCCGCTCCCCCAGCTCTCCCCGCCCCCACCAGGCACAGCAGGGGAAAAATGTCCCCGCCGGCCTTCAATATTAGGGGCCACAAATACCGGACTGTCTGAGTGAAAACCGGACACCTTGCAACCCTATCAATGGAGCTCGGGTTGGCCAGAACGAGGTCGTGCACGCGCTGGCAGTGGTCGGGTACCACAGTCTCTCTTTGTATAACACAATCTTAGATCTCTGGAAGATGCTTGTTGCCTTCCGATGTTCACCACAGGTCTCCACCCTGCCTTGTCTTGCCTTTCCTGCCGCTCAGCTGCCGGGCTTCCTGTCTTGTAATCTGACCATGATCAGAAATCGCCTGGCACTGACCTCAGTCACTTCTGCTGTAGCGGCCGCAGGCCTCAGGAACGTGTGGGGGTTCGCAGCTTGCTCGGGACTCACACCCTCGCCCACAGGAAGTGCCGGTGTCCCAATTTCAGCGCGAAGTTTTCCTCAGCTCCTGCAGCTACAGCTCCCCAGGGCCTTTCCCCTTTAGTGCTCAGGTTCCTTCCGCCTCCCCTTCCCGGGACCCTGGCTGCCCCGCTGTTCCTGCCCCCCCTCGCATCCTAGCTCTGCGGGGCTCTCTTCCCCCTGCCGGCCTGGCTCCCACCCTGACTCATGCAATCTCCCTTCCCCCCTTTACCAACTCCTGCTCTAAGCCGAGCTGCCCTCTTTTCAGCTGGCCAGGCACAGCTGGGCTGACTCTGCTCCCTCCTGGAGGACCAGTGCCGCTTTGGGACAAGGCCTGCTACAAAATGCATATGCAGGCATCAGACGGCAGGTTTGTGCACAGCAATGGAGGGAGAGCTCCCCGGCTCTGGTTAACTTTGTCATTTCGTCGGCCTCCCCCGTTACCACGGCGCCGCTGTTCTGAAGGCCAAGCCCTAGCAATGCTTGCAGAGGTGGGGAACCTACGGCCCTGGGGCCGGATTCGGCCCCCAGCTTGCCTGGATCTGGCCCCTGAGGCTTGGGACTCCTCTCCCCCCAGCATTGGAGAGCTGGTGCTCCAGCTCTGTGGCCCCCCTTCCACACCCCACACCTCCACTCCACTCCTGCACCCTCCCACCTGCCCTGCCCTCCCACCTCCAGCCCACTCCTGCACCCTACCCTCCTCCCAGACCCACCAACCCCCCAACTTACTCCTGCACCCAGGGGCGGATATAGGGCAGGCGGCGGGCGGCCGCCCCGGGCCCCGCACTTCAAAAAGCCCTGCGCATGCGCCGTGGCAAAGGGGGGCCCCGCAAAATTGTGCTGCCCTGAGCCCTGCAAAACGGTCATCTGCCCCTGCCTGCACCCTCCCTCCCACCCAGACCCTACACCCCAAGCCTGCTTCCTGACAGCCCCCCTCCCCCCCACACACACATACGCACACTGAATTCCTCCTTTCTGGCCCCACCTCAGAGCATAGGGGAATGTGGGGGTGTTTTTTTCTTCTCACTTTTGTGCAGCCCTCGACTGATTTCTTTGTGGGTCAGTGGCCCTGGCCCCAAAAAAGGTTCCTCACCTCTGGCTTAGGGAGCCATCCCCGAGTCTTTTCAACCCTGGGCAGAGGCTTTGCCACAGTGTCATATGTCTTGACTCTAAAGGGAACCGCATTTGCTTGTAAATAAGACAAACAACTTCATGATTCCGGACACAAAAGATTTCCTGTGATAAGGGCTTGTGCAAGTATGACTTGGCTGCTACCGAGTTCATCTAATTGGATAAGTCTGTCAGCAATTTGTGATCTTTGGCTATGTACAACATTAAGGTTTCACTCTTAAGCAGTTTGGGGACTGCATGATCAATTTTTCCGGGGACTCGGAACTCACCAGAGAGCGTTTTTTTCTGGTGAGTCACAAACACACCAGAGACAGATGGAGGCAGAATTCTGCCGCTCTCTGCAAGACAGGCAGAATGAGAAAATTACAGTCATCTCCCACTTTCACTGTGTCCAGCATGACATCATGGAAAGTCAGCAGGATCTGAATCTGTTGAGGTTCCACTGGAACACAGAGCAAGGGTTTAAATAAGTAGAAGAGTCTGAATGGATTTTAAAACTTTTCAGGGAAATGTGATGGTCTGCAAGCAGCAATCACGCCATTGCCAGGCAGTGAGGGAATTGGTACAGCTGTAGGATGAGGACTTTGGAGCTGTCCTGCATGGAATTATTTTCCTAGCAGAATAAAGTATATGGCCTGTATACTGGCCAAACTGGACAGTCTCTATGACAAAGGAAAAATGGACACAAGTCAGACATCAGGAATGGTAACACACACAAACCTGTTGGGGAACATTGTAACCTGCCTGGACACTCAATCATGGATTTACAAGTAGCCATTCTTCTACCAAGGAATGTCACCAGCCAACTACAGGGAGAAAGTACAGAATTGACCTTCATGTGCAAAATTGACACTGTTTCCCTGGGCCTGAACAAAGACGATAAAGCCATTGCGGAGAAACTAAATGATTTCTTTGCTTCGGTCTTCACGGCTGAGGACGTTGGGGAGATTCCCAAATCTGCACCGTCCTTTGTGGGTAATGAATCTGAGGAACTGTCCCGGATTGAAGTGTCATTAGAGGAGGTTTTGGAACAAATAGAAAAACTTAATGTTAACAAATCTCCGGGACCGGATGGCATTCATCCAAGGGTTCTAAAAGAACTCAAATGGGAAATTGCTGAACTATTATCTGTGGTTTGTAACCTATCCCTTAAATCGGCTTCTGTACCTAATGACTGGAAGGTAGCCAACGTGACACCAATATTTAAAAGGGCTCTAGAGGCGATCCGGGCAATTACAGACCGGTAAGTCTAACTTCAGTACCGGGCAAATTAGTGAAACAATAGTAAAGAATAAAATTGTGAAGCATGTAGAAGAACATAAATTGTTGGACAAAAGTCAACATGGTTTCTGTAAAGGGAAATCCTGTCTTACTAATCTATTAGAGTTCTTTGAAGGGGTTAACAAACATGCGGACAAGGGGGATCCAGTAGATATAGTATACTTAGATTTCCAGAAAGCCTTTGACAAGGTCCCTCACCAAAGGCTCTTGTGTAAATTACATGGCCATGGGATAATAGGGAAGGTCCTTTCATGGACTGAGAACTGGTTAAAAGACAGGAAACAAAGGGTAGGAATAAATGGTAAATTTTCAGAATGGAGAGGGGTAACTAGTGGTGTCCCCCAAGGGTCAGTCCTAGGACCAATCCTGTTCAACTTATTCATAAATGATCTGGAGAAAGGGGTAAGCAGTGAGGTGGTAAAGTTTGCGGATGATACCAAACTGTTTAGGATAGTCAAGACAGAAGCAGACTGGAAGGGACTCCAAGAAGATCTCACCAAACTGAGTGATTGGGCAACAAAATGGCAAATGAAATTTAACGTGGATAAGTGTAAAGTAATGCACATCGGGAAAAATAACCCCAACTATACGTACAGTATGATGGGGCTAATTTAACTACGACAAATCAGGAAAGAGATCTTGGAGTTATCGTGGACAGTTCTCTGAAAACTTCCACACAGTGTGCAGCGATCAAAAGGCAAATAGGATGCTAGGTATTATTAAGAAAGGGATAGAAAATAAGACCCAGAATATCTTACTGCCCTGTATAAAACTATGGTACGCCCACATCTTGAATACTGTGTACAGATGTGGTCTCCTCACCTCAAAAAGATATTTTGGCCTTGGAAAGGGTTCAGAAAAGGGCAACTAAAATGATTAGGGGTTTGGAACGGGTCCCATATGAGGAGAGGTTAAGCGACTGGGACTTTTCAGTTTAGAAAAGAGGAGACTGAGGGGATATGATAGAGGTGTATAAAATCATGAGTGGTGTGGAGAGGGCCGATAAAGAAAAGTTATTTATTAGTTCCTAAATAGAAGAACTAGAGGACACCAAATGAAATTAATGGGTAGCAGGTTTAAAACTAATAAAAGAAAGTTCTTCTTCACACAGCGTGTAGTCAGCATGTGGAACTCCTTGCCAGAGGAGGCTGTGAAGGCTAGGAATATAACAGAGTTTAAAGAGAAGCTAGATAATTTCATGGAGGTTAGGTCCATAAAAGGCTATTAGCCAGGGGATAAAATGGTGTCCTTGGCTTCTGTTTGACAGAGGCTGGAGCGGGATGGCAGGAGACAAATCGCTTGATCATTGTCTTCGGTCCACCCCCTCTGGGGCACCTGGTGCTGGCCACTGTCGGCAGACAGGATACTGGGCTAGATGGACCTTTGGTCTGACCCGGTACGGCCGTTCTTATGTTCTTATGTTCTTATGACCCATTATAAAACCAGCCTTCCTTACATTTCACACCTCATTGACATCAAAAGCTAATTATGGGACTGGCTCACTCAATTAGCTTCATTAGCACTACAATTGACAGTTAATTCTCCCCCCTCTCCCTTCATTTTCTGTTACAAATTGTAAGGTTCTCCCTTTTCCCTCCACGCAAACTCATCTGAAGAAATGGGTTTTGCCCATGAAAGCTCATGATCATTCATATATATATATATATATATTTTCCAGGGACTCGGAACTCACTAGAGAGCAGTTTTGTCTGGTGAGTCACAAACACACCAGAGACAGATGGAGGCAGAATTCTGCTGCTCTCTGCAAGACAGGCAGAATGAGACAATTACAGTCATCTCCCACTTTCACTGTGTCCAGCATGACATATAGATATATGATCATGAGCTTTCATATCTATCTATCTATCTTGTTAGTCTCTAAGGCTACGTCTAGACTACATGGCTCCGTCGACGTTTACTCGGCATAAATAATAATGTAAATAATCCCCGCTTCATTAAAATAAAAATGGCCGCCGTGCTGTGCCGGTGATCAGCTGATCCGGCACAGCACAGCAGTCTAGACGCAGTGCAGTCGACAAGGGAAGCCTTTGTTGACCGCTCTGGTATGCCTCGTGAAATCCACATTGCACCAAGAGACAACTAAAACCGCAATCCTAATAACCACTGGCCATTAGCCCCAAACCACTGTCGTTGCTGTCTGGATATTACCTGTTTGCCTAAGGGAGGGAACGGAAGGCTACATCCACAGGACAATGTCTCTCTGAAGATGTGGCCCATGCCAGGAGACCGTGTGGGATCCCCTGGCTTATGGAATTTGATGTGTGTTTTCTACCCCCTGTACGCAAATAGCGACAACCCTCTGTTAATGGCTTCGGTGTCCTGGCTGGACTCTGTCGTGCCTGTGCTGAGTCCTGCGAGGATTTCCCCCCTCAGATCAGGGAATAAATTCCTCAATTGAATATACAACAGATGCCATCTTTACTACATTTATCCGTCCCGTTTGTTAGGCCTTGCTGTGTCCCATTTCTCAGTACAGAAGGTTTCTAAATACATCGGAGGAGCTCTTCAGCTGGTATAAATTGGCATCAGTCCACTGAAGCCAATGGCACCACAGTCATGTCAATTGGCCAATGAGCTCGCCTGTTATTCCTTTGGTAACCATCCAAAGTCCCAGGATTTCACAAGCTGCGTTGGGGATGTGCCTTGTGGCTGGTGTTGGTCTGAACTCATCCCCATGTCCCATCATGACAGCCACTCTGGAGGGCTCCGTTTACTTCCTCTGGCCATTACCTCAGGCTTGGTCGCGGGTTTCTGTGCAACTCGGGGAATGTTTCAGTGTTCCCAGCTACCCCTTGCCCAATATTTTCCCAGTCGCATTCCTCAAAGGACGTAGGAGGGCAGCTTCCCTCCACGTTTCTGCTCTTGGCATGTGGCATTTGGGATACGACGAAGTGTGCTGTGTTACCAGATTTGCCCAATACTCTGGGGTATGCTCATTTATCAGGGTTACTCTTATGGGACTGGGGGGAAGGTTAACAATTCTATCAGTGTGCTGTTTGTGCTTACTTGTGCTCTCATATGGAGCTGAATTCTCCCTGCTGCCAATTCCCCCTCCCACTGGAGCTCTCCTGCAGGAACTAGGTTCCTCAGGATGGGGTTCTTACCACCTTAGCAACACACACAGACACTCACACCCACTAACAGAGCACGTCTGAGAAGACTGGGTAATCAGCACTCACAAGCTGACCCCCCCTCATATGTCCCTGGACTCAGCTGGCTGGGTTTCACAGCAATGCCACACTGCACCCTCATGTGCCTTTGGACTCCGTGGGCTGGATTAAAAAGCACTTTAAGCTGCCATCCTCATACGCCCCCAGGTTCAGCACCCCCTATTCCCACTTTCACACCACAGTCATTCACTGGTAAACCACACGATGAGCAAACCCCACAGGATTTTGGGGACTACAGGGATCTTTAGTTTGGGTACGAGAAGCGTTGTTGCAGAGCAAATGGGGAAGCCAAAACAACACCCCTTAAGGAAGAGTGAGCGAAAGAGAAAGAAAGAGAGAGAAGCAACCAGCTTAACAATGAAAGTTATTTATTTCTGAGTAATGAATAGCTATCAAAAAAGTTACAATATTAAATCCAACAGTTACAATATTAAATCTAAATTGAAACTGATTACAAATGTTAGGTAACCATATAACAGTTTACATAGGGCAAGGTCAGGAGGCTATGCTTAGAGAGGTAATTGATGGGAGGGGGAGAGAGAGGAGAGAGAGAGAGAGAGAGAGAGAGAGAGAGAGAGACCTCACCACTCCATGGAGCTGGCACTGATCGGGGTTCCCAGATGAAGATGGTAGCCGGGAGTCCAAAGGGCAGGAGACAAGCATAGCAGAGCCCCCAGCACGATCAGACAGGAGATGAAGAAGTCTCAATGGAACTGATGCAGTTTAAATCCAGGTATCAAAACAGTTTTTCTTGGGGCAAGGATAGGAGTTCAAAGAGATAGAGATAGGAGATAGGAGATAGAGATAGGAGTTCAAGGATAGAGATAGTTCAAAGAGAAAGAGGAGAGACAATAGAGACTGATCACCCCTGGTTATGGGTGATGTTCCTTGAACGAGCTTTCAATGCAACTAGGCAGTTTCAGTATTTTAGATGTCAATAGGATCGTTACTAGAATTGGTCTGATAATGACTAATTTGGGGGTGAGCAGGCCTGGGTTCATTAGCATCTGGAGTAGAGATTTCCCATCAGGCAGCGCTTCTCTGCTTTCAGTATCCCATAGTTCACTGCGGTTCCTGCCTTGGAAGAGCTGCTCTCCATTCTGTATGCTAATGAGATGTCCCTCTGTTCCATCTTTAATGCAAATGAGGCTGGGGTGTTTCCTTAATTGTATCACCCTTGTCTGAAGCAGTTTAGGTGTGTCTTCCCCGGCCTTTTCATTGCTTTGTCTGATTCCAGCAAAGGCTTAGGGGAAAGGGGGGGATGGTTTTCCATGAATGTCACTCCCTGGCTCCCAAAAGCACAGGGCTGGTAGGTAACAGCTGGGCCATACTGTATGGGCTGCAAAAGGGAAGTAAAAGTTTGTGGTAAAGGGGGACAATGGGACATATCTACGGCGTACGGCTAGATATGTTTTTTCATGCACGTTTTTTCAATCCATTCAGCCCAGGCCTATACCAACAGTTTGGCTTCAGGCTCGACTAATTTGGGGATATTGCTTGGCCCAGCTCTCACATACCGTAGCGTGTCGTGAATATTTTCTTTGTGGTATAGCTGGCTAGAGGCAAGCTGATGTGAAATCCTACAGCTGGGGATAATTATAAGAGCTTTTTTGGGGGGGAGGTGTCATCGGCTGACTCAGAAAAGGCTGACATTGAGAACTGGAAACTTGTTCACATTGTTAGGATTCAGTTGTGCCATCGCCCTGTTCGCAGAGCTGCCGCACGCCTGGGCTATGTCTACACTACAGGGGTTTTGCGCAAAAACCCGCAGAGCGTCCACACCTCAAGCGCATTTTTGCGCAAAAAAATGTACAGTAACACGGCAGAACAGAGGGCTTTTTGCGGTGTAGGCATACCTCTTTCTATGAGGAATAACACCTTTTTGCACAAGAGTTCTTGTGCAAAAAGGGGTGGGTGTGTGGATGCACAACAGGGGTTTCTTGCTCTAAAAGAGCCTATCAGAAAAAGCACAGGTGCTCTGATGGCCATTCTGTGCATGGTCATCAGAACTTCCTTGCGCAAGAGTGTCCATGCAGCGTGGACGCTCTCTTGCACAAAAGCACAGCGTTTTTGAGGTGTGGACGCGCTTTTGCGCAAGAAGTTTTTGCGGAAGATCTCTTCCCCAAAAAAGCTTCTTGTGCAAAAACCCTGCAGTGTAGACAAAGCCCCAAAGGAGACGTGGGCCTGGAAGGTGTTCAGATTAGAACGTAAGAGGCCTGAAAGTCCTGACTCTGTCTGGGTCCGCTTTAATGAAAGAGAGTCAAACCGTAACTTCTGTGGGAGCCACAGGTACACAGCCCTGACCACAGACCAGTGAGTTAGGTGCCTAGCTATAGACTGGCAGAGCTCCGGTCATACCTCCTGGGTCCTGTGCTTCCTGGCGGATTTTTGGGAAGCCTCAGAGGCTCGCAGTGACTCTCCCACTGCCTCTCATTTCTCTCAGAGGCGAGGGCTCCCCGCTTAATGAGCCATTTCATCAGAGGCCAGTCACTCGTTTGAAAGGGAAAACCCTTCCATGGTCCAAAAAGTCCCCTTTCCCTAGTGGTGGACCACCAGGCATGGGGGGAACCTGGTCCCACCCACTTGCTCCAGGTTCCGGCCCAGGACCGTAGGTAGCGGCCTCTAGTGGGGCTCTTGCCCTTGTCCCCACAGAAGAGCAGCCTCTCCCCCAACAGCTCCCACAGCCCCTTCTCCCTGGCACCTCGGAGAAAACCTCTCCCGCTCGGCCCCTGAAGTTTGCCTCCATTCTGCACTGCCTCCTCTCCAGTCCGTCCCTCTTCTCCTTCCGCCGCCTCACCTGAGGGGAAGCCTTTTACAGTGGCCCAGCAGGCCCTCACTGGCTTCAGGTGTCCCTTTAGCCTGCTCCTGCAGGCCGGCTCTGAATGAGTCCCAGGCGCCCGCCTGTCTTAACTACTAAGCAGTAGTCTCTGGCAGCCTACACAGGGAACAGGACCCTGCTCACCCCACTCCCGGTGTACCTGCCCTCCACCCAGCGGCGGATATAGGGCAGTGGCTGCCCCGGGCCTTGCGCTTCAATAGGCCCCGCGCCCCAGAAAACTCTCATCCGCCCGTGCCTCCACCCAACTCCTGCAGCCTGCTGCCTTTGGTTGGCCACAAGATTTACAGGCTAATTTTAGAGACCCACCCTGGAAAACATTGGCCTTCATCGGGCTCCTGTTCAGGAACCCAAACCACCCTGCTTCAGGAAAGCACCTAAGGACTGGTGCTTAAGTAAAGTGATCCCAAGAGCCGTGTGGTTCCTTGCCACTGGCTGCCCCATAATGGTGTGACTGAGCCCCAAGTGCCTTTCAGCCTGTGGTAATGGATAGTGGCAAAGGCGAACGGCTTTGAAGGTGGAGCTAAGAATGGTTCTTTTCATACGTTCTGGCTACCAGACATTGGCTTTTCCAGACCCCACCTAGAGCAGCCAATGCTTTTGGTTTGAACCATGCTGTCAGGCCTCCTGATTGACTTGGTATGTTTCTCGGAACGAAGGCGATGCGTTGGGCTGAATGACTCAAGGGAGCAATCGCTTGCAAGGGATGCCTCCCCCGAGCACAGTTTGCAGACAGTGCCAAGGGAATCACCAGACCCGCAGGCCTTTTTGCAGCCAGCTGCTTTTCCTGAGCCTAAGCACATGAAGTCATGTCTGTGTGGCGCGTTGACTCACGAATGGTGCAATCCTGCTTCCCCTGCCACCAAGCTGCTTTCATGCTCTAAGCTGCCTGGAGCACAGGTGGCATGAAAGGCCGACACGGTCACTGGCAAACTGCCACCATGTGTGGGCAGCTGTTTGCTTTTGGGCTGCCCTGCCCACACACCAAGATCGGGGACAGAAAACGCTGCTTTTCCCCATTAGCAGCCCACCTTCCACCAGGTTTCTAACTGGGCTTTAACTTTTCCCAACTGAGATTTCATGCCCTGGGTGTAAAACTGTGCGAGTGAGGACTGGCTGGATGGCAGAACATCCTGATCCCACCCGAACACCAGTGCCAGCCCCTTCCCGGCATCAGCCCACTCCGACACGTCCCTGTAGCATACAACTGACTCCTCTGGCTTTACATCACCGACATTAGGGGAATTCCCCACAGTCATTCCAGGGCAGTTTTCCAGCTCCTTTGTGCTGTTGGAGCACTGCAAAGCAGCCAGGATACACTCCAGGACATTGGCCCTGAGTTTGTATAAAGCTTGTACTGTTTGTTTTCCTTTCCTTTCCAGTGGCAGTGCTCTGATTATTTATTAAAGTGATTGTAGAGGGTCTAAGTGGCAAGTGAACTCAATGGCAGTATTTTATCTGACGTGCTTCTCACGTAGCCCTGTAGTGTTTCAAGGAGGACCCTCACAAAGGCACCTCCCCCCATCCCATTTCTCTTTAGATTCTAGCACAGTGCCCTCAAAGGAGAGCTCATGAACAGGAGGCGAATGGAGGGGGCTGGAGAACAGGAGCCCTCCGAACAGGATGCTACACAATCATGAAGAACATAGGTCGGTCGTCATCACATTCTCTTTTTGGCCCCAGCAGGGTTGGATGCTGTTGCAACCTAATATACTGCAGGGTCCAATCAGGGCATCACAATGCTAGGGGCTGTTGGAAAGATGATCCTGCCCACAAAAAAGCCACCAATGTAAATATAGGCAAAGAGGAAAGCCACTGATACACCGTTCCTCGTCCGGTCTAGTCCATATCTGGAGTATTGCAGCCAGTTTTGGGGCCTCGTTACAGAAAGGATGTGGACAAACTGAATAGAGTCCAGCGGAGGGCAACCAAAATGATTAGGGGGCTGGAGCACATGACCTATGAGGAGAGGCCGAGGGATTTGGGCTTATTTAGTCTACAGAAGTGAAGAGTGAGGGGGGATTTGATAGCAGCCTTCAACTTCCTGAAGGGGGGTTCCAAAGAGGATGGAGAGAGGCTGTTCTCAGTGGTGACGGATGGCAGAACAAGGAGCAATGGTCTCAAGTTGCAGTGGGGGAGGTCTAGGTTGGATAGCAGGGGAAACTATTTCCCTTGGAGGGTGGGAAAGCACTGGGATGGGTTCCCTAGGGAAGGGTGGAATCTCCATCCGTAGAGGTTTTTAAGATCATGCTTTACAAAGCCCTGGCTGGGATAGTTTAGTTGTGGTTGGTCCTGCTTTGAGCAAGAGGTTGAACTAGATGGCCTCCTGAGGTCTCGTCCAACCCTCATCTTCTATGATCTTCCAATGCACTAAGGCTTGTACTGGAGACAAAATCGTATCAGGCACCTTGCAATCAAACGGACTGATCTATGCTCTTTCAAAGCTAAGGTTAAACATCTGGAGAAGCGTGTAGAGTTACAAATTAGGGGCTGTCCTCCTGCCATTGTCAACGTTCCAACGGACAGCCGCTCGAACACTCTGCATCCATTTTGATTGAGAACGAAGCAATTCTTCACAGGAAGTATGAGGTGAGTGACAAGGACATTAAATCCGGCAGTGTCAGGGTAAGAGGGTTGTGACAGCTACGGTGATCCAGATCTCTGTGAGAACTCTTTCCTTGTTTGACATAATGGGGGCGAGGGGATCTGAGACTCTTTGAGGATGAAGATGAAAGCATTCAATATTCCATTTGTGTTTTCTGCCTCCTTGTGCTGACCGGGGTAACTCCCTTTTCCCTCCATAACTGATACATATGCAGAATCAAGCCTGAAGTAAGGAGAAATATGGGAAATGGATCATATTTCAGTGACAAAACTTAGGTTTTCCTGACAGGCCGAGTTTGACAGACAGGACTGCGGATCCTAACTCTGAAATCAGGCTATAAATATGCATCATACTGCTTAGGAGCCCATCACAGGCCAGCATGGCATTAGGTGAGGTGCTGTACAAACACTGAACAAAAAGCCAACCCCCGCCCCCACAGAGCTGAGAGGCTACGGCTATGCCTACACTGCACACCTCACAACAGCACAACTGTCCACACCAGTGCTTTTCGGCATTACTTTCGTTGTTTGGGGGGGTGTTCTTTTCACACCCCTAAGTGACAAAAGTTATCGCGATGAATGTGCAGAGTGGACACAGCTTTAGGGTAAGACAAGAGCTGGCTACAGATCAAAATCAAGGTTCAATGTGCTGGGAGCTGTACATACACATAGGCACAGATGATCCCTGCCCAACGATCTTGGTGTTATAGACAAGATAGTTGAAGAACAGGAAGGGAAACAGAGGCAAAGTGATTCATCCATGGCTAGCCACTACTTGAGGCAGGAATAGAACCAAGGTGCCCAGGCCGGTGCCATAACTACTAGGCCATGCTGCCTCCCTTATGTTTAACTAAGGACGTTTTTCTTAGGTCACATCTAAACAATGTGAACGAAGGGCCATGAGAACAGGGAGGGTCTACGAGCTCAGAGGACAAGCTGGTGGCAGATGAGGCTGTCAGTTCTGACTTTCAGCCAGGTATTTTGACCTATAGTGGCATTTCATTGCACGGTAGCATGACCGCCCCCTAGAGTACCCCTTACGCTAATGCATTTATTACCACGTTTAGGAACACATGGTAGCCATGCATTTTCCCAATATACGATTGCAAGAGGCGTGAGGACTTGTGTGACAGATTGTGAGATTTTTTTCCCCCCAGAAAAATTCCCCTTGAATTTTGTCCTATTTGCCATTCATCAATGGGGTTCCAACCCTGCAAGCTGTTCCACGTGGGTAGATCCCCAACAATGAAGCAACTGGCCTCGTCTAAACCAATAGGAGTGAAGCAGCATGGAGGGCCGGGCACTCACATTTTGCGGGTGACGGCACCAGCAAATTATAATGAGACTCTTCTAAAAAGCCTTCGTGCGACTGATGGATGGGTGATGGTGAATCATTTAGGGCCTCGATCATCCACTCTGTCTGTGCCCAAAACTCCCCCTGAAGACAAAGGGAACATTAGAGGCAGGAGCAGGCTCCTGGTGAGAAGAAACATCTCTGTCTGTCTCCTGCACTGTTGAGATAAAATATATGTTTGGACAACTTTCCCATTACCGTAAGCGTTCAGCGGGAAGCTGCTTGCGTCTCCAAAGTAATTTGGAACACGCCGTCTCAGAACTCAGCCAGAAAGTGTACTTCTAAAGGACCCATGGTTCTTGATTAATGGATAACAGGATACCTTAAAAAAGACCAGCTGCTCATTTCAGGCCACATAATCAGAAAGAAAGTGGCTAATTAAATCAATCCATTTCATTCTGGTTTAGATGCTAGGTGACCTTAAATTGCGAACATTCTTTTTATTGCCTTTTCTGTGTCAAGCCAGCACAAAACTTGTATGTTTAAAAAGAGGAGGAGGGAAATAAAAGCAACAACTTTGTTCTCTTGGGCCTCCCGTAGCCTTTGGGACAGAACTGAGTGCTTCCAAGAACATTTGTTCTGGCTGGTATGCGCTGCAGGGGGGGAGATCCTGTGTTGGAAAAAGTCTCATTGGCATTAATAGCACAGGACATGGGCGGCTGGTCATTTGGGCAAGGGAAGGCACAGCCTTCCCAAAACTGCCTACATGCCCAACCGCCAAAGGCTGGGACTGCTGCCGGGGAAGGCTAAGACTCCGGCGTGGCAACCCAGCTACCCCTGGCCACTGGGGAGGGATGGGCTCATGGCACAGCAGCACGGTTCACTGGCTATTGAGGAGGGCCAGGCCAGGCCACAGCACAGCAGACCTGGCCCTCCACGTGGCCAGGAAGGATGGGGTTGGGAGTGGGCGGGGCTTGGCTCCAGGGGCAGGGCCTCAGATGGAAGGGGCGGGGCTTGCCTTCCCCAGCTGGGCTTTGACCTGCCACCCATGGCACAGGGCCAGGATCTACTGGTGTTTGCTTTGGTATATCTGTACAAGGTGGGGGGCAGAGGAAGGAGAGATTGAAGGGAAGGCAAATAATGGCCCCTCAATAATTTATCCACCTAGTTATTTACCCTGCACCCATCACCATAGCATCAGGCCACTTTGAACACAGATTTGTAGATTTTAAGACCAGGCGGGATCACTAGATTAGCCAGCTCCACCCTTTGTACAACACAGGCCAGAACCTGTATTGAGCGCTCATACCGATCTTCTAGTCTTAGGCCTGGTCTACACGTAAGTTGACTGCTCATGGGTATGGAAAATCCACATGAGGTGGGTGGGTGGGTATGTGTCCCTCCTCTTGAGGTGTTTTAGCAGGTTTTATGGGGCGCACGCGCGCACACACACACACACGTTTTAAACATTTTGTAAGCTGCCTCGAATATTTTAAATAGAGAGGCAGGGTAAAAATATTTTAAATAAATAAACAGTAAAAGTCACCAAAAGTGAAAACCATTTAAAACGGTTTTTCTGCCTCCCATTGTTGATATTTCCTGGCCACATCGCTAGCTCCCGTCGACAGATAGAGCAAAGCAATGTGGGCGAGCATCCCACAGTGCAGTGTTGTGTGAAGGCAGAGCGGATCCCTGTGCTTCTTGGGATTCCCTTGTAGCTCTGTGAGCTCTCCGTGCTGAGGAATGCCAAAGCAGCATAGCCGTCTCAGCAGCAGAGCAGGAGACTCCAATTATTTGTTCTTTGTTCCCCAAACGGAGCAGCTCACTCAGCTGACAGATATTTCCCTGAGTTTTGAAAGAGGAAAGGGTACATGCCTGCAGGGCAGCAGAGATCACCAAGCACTGAGCAGAGTTATGAGGGCAGGCATTGTGGGATACTGGCGGAAGCCAGTTCTCTGCACAAAACAAACAGCAGAGTCCACACGGGCTTTTTGTCGCCAATAAAGGGAGAGGAAAAGACAAAAGTTTCTTGCAGGGGTGGAAGTTTTTTCTCACCAAAACTGGGTGTTCTTCCCCTCCCCACCCCCGACAAAAGTTGCATTGTAGTGTTTACGCTCTCACTGTTTTGTCAACAAAAGGCAGTTTTTGGCGACAAAACAAGCCAGTGTAGACAAGGCCTCTGTGGATCTAGCTATCATGGCTCAGGGAGGTGGCTTCTATGCTACAGCGTTATGCTGGCATAGCTTCAGACCTTACTCTCAGTGAGGATTTACCCTAGATCCAGCCATTAGTGCAGTGGTCTCCATCCTTTTTAAGCATGAGATCACTTTTTGAATTTAAATGCAAACCAAGATCTACCTTAAACCCAAATACCCTTGTCCCTCCTCCTTTGTGCCCCTTCTCCAAGGCCCCACCCCACTCACTCCATCCTCCCTCCCTCCCTGTCACCAGGCTAGGGCAGAGGGTTGGGGTGCAGGCTCTGGTCTTGGATTAAGGGATCTGGAGTGTAAGAGGGCCTCTGAGCTGAGCTCGGGGTAGGCAGTTCGGGTGTTGGAGGGGGTTCTAGGTGCAGGCTCTGGGAGGGCTTTTGGATGCAGGAGTACTCAGGGCTAGGGCAGGGACTAGGGATGCAGGAGGGGGTTCATGACTGGGGTAGGGGTTTGGGATGTGGGCTCCAGTTGGGCATTGGTTACCTCAGGTAGCTCCTGGGGGGTGGTGCAGTGGGGCTAAGGCAGGCTCCCCATCTTGCACCACTCCCAAAAGCAGCCAGCAAACTCCATGCTAAGTCTTGTTGTGCCCCTTCTCTGCTCTGTGGAGATAGGATACAAGATGCGAGAGGAGGGGGCACCTTGACTTCAGCGTCCTCCTCTCCCTCCCCTGCCCTGCACAGAAAGCAGAAGGCTCCTGAGGAGACAGCTCCAAGGAAAAGGGCAGGAGATGCACAGCAGCGGGGGGAGGAGCGGCTGAAGTGCTGGCACTTGATAGCCTCTTGGCCAAACCAGTCAGGATCCCCTGTCAGAGATGCCAAGATCTACCTGGTGACCACTACACTAGTGCAAAGCGACTCTGCACCAGTGCAACTCCGTGTGTAGCTAGGCCCACTTCTATGAGCCACCATAAGCCTGGTTGCTAGGAGGGGTATGACTAGATTGGTGCTAGTCATGGTTTATAGCGGTTGTGCCTACACTGGCAGGGGTTTTCACTGATCCGGCCACGCCGTTGGCAATGCACACAGCATGCGAGACAAACAGGGTCTGCTTCCCCATCTGTGTCCCAAGGGCTACAATTATTCAGATCTTCTAAACAGTCTGGGCTTGATCCTAACCAAAGAGAGAAACAACGTAATGCTTTTGTCTCCTCCACGATTCTGGGGCAGATTCTCAGCGGGAATAAATTGTCTGTGTAAATCGTCAGCAGGGGTAAATAAGCTGTGGATCTGCTCTCTTGCCAGTCTGCAAAGGAGAGCAAGAAATGCACTCTCCGCTGTCCAAACCACTTCCCTTTTCAGCAGAAACCAAATGGCCAAACAACTGGCTGGGTGATTTTAGGAGGGGCTTGAGCCTACACGCTTTATCCAGCTGGATGTTGCTGAGTTCTTAGGGAGCAAGGAATGCAGGATCTGGTCCTAAATATGCAAAATATTTATGATAGCCAATCTTCACATACGCATAAATACATCATCTAATCAGGACATTAGCAAGCAGACAGGAAGAGAAAAATGTGTTCTTCAGAAAAGCATTTTCTGTTCTTCATCTAAAAGATGCTGGCATGTTGTCTCATTGTCCAGCTTGCTTGGCTGCACTAAAGAATGTTGGATGTTTCCTTTTTAAGAGTTGGATGCTATGTTCGCCTTTGGAAGATTTCATTTGCAGCATGTTCACACTGCAAATTGGGGGTTTTTCCCTTTCGTTTCCTCCTTAAGGCCCACGTTCAGGAAAGCGTGGAAGAGCTGTGGTGGCCGGAGGGCCACTGTATGAGTCCGTATCTGCCAAAACAACAAGGAGTCCTGCGGCACCTTAAAGCCTAACAGATTTAGTCAGGCATCAGCTTTCGTGGGCAAAAACTCACTTCCTCAGATGCATGGAGGGGAAATCACAGAGGCAGGCATATATATGCAGGAGAAATCTGTTAAATTTCAAGGTGCCAGAAGACTCCTCATTCTAAGAGCAGCATACTTTCCTGAACTGGGGCCTTATCTTGTTTCTACCACAGAAATACAGGGCAAGAGGGACCATGAGGCAGGACTTAGACCATCCCTGACATGTTTGTCTAACCTGTTCTTAAATTCCTCCAGGAACAGGGATTCCACAACCTCCCTATGCAACCAGTTCCAGTGGGTAACAAGTTAGAATTACAAGTTTTTCTAAGAGCCCATCTGAACCTCCCTTGCTACAGACTAAATCAATGATTTCTTGCCCTATCTCCAGTGGACATGGAAAATAGCTGATCACCAATTCCTTTAGAGCATCAGTTACTTCTCATGCAGCGGCAGCTGGGAATTGTAAATGAATCTTGCTTCTTGCTCTGACACCTGCAGGGTTCTTGTTCATTTCGCCCGGCCCGGCTGCTCCTGGGTAAAGCTGTGCCGCAGGGCAAGCGCTGTCTTGTGGCAGGTTGAGGGAGAGGGCAGCGCCTCCCTTCCCACTCAGGCGGGGCTCACAGGGGCCAAATCCTTCCTTCTCATGCCAGACCCGGGAAAAGCTCAGATCGACACAGTCCACGGCGCCCTCCCAGCTTCCTTAGCAGGCAACTTGCCTCCTGATGGGCTTTCAAGAGCCCCTCGGGCGCTCTTCGAACCAGCTACATCCCGCCCCGGCGAGAGCCGGGGGAAGAGGCCAGCGAAGCGTCCGGTGTCACAGAGCTCCGAGCCCCGCAGCCTGGCAGGCGGGCGGAGCGGCTGGAGGCGTCGCTGCTCCGGAGAGACCTGGCCAGCAGCGGGCTGCCCCGGGGACGGGGGGGAGCCAAGGCAGAGCGGCCCAGGCCGGGAGGGAAGGTGCGTTCACCCCCCCACGGGGGCTGCCGGACCTCGCCCTGCCGCCAGCCGGGCTGCTGGCGCGGGTCCTGCGCGCTTCGCGGCGGAGCCGGCGCCCCACTTAGCCCAGAGAGCCGAGCGACGGACGGACACGGGCCCCCACGCGCGGGGGCAGCAGCCTCTCGGGCGGGGCCGACCCCCGGGGCGCCTCTTCTCTGCCGGGCACCCAAAGGAGACTGTCCCCTGCCGAGGTCCCCCGGGGCTGCAATTCCCGGGCACCCTCCCTCCTGTCTGCTCCCCCGCATCCCCCGCTCCCAGCCCCTGCACTGCCCTCTCCACCCCCTCCCGCACGCACCCCCCGCTCCCAGCCCCTGCACTGCCCTCTCCACCCCCTCCCGCATGCACCCCAGCCCCGGACCCTGCACCGCCCTCTCCACCCCTCCCGCACGCACCCCCAGCCCCGGACCCTGCACCGCCCTCTCCACCCCCTCCCGCACGCACCCCCGCTCCCAGCCCCTGAACTGCCCTCTCCACTCCCTCCCGCACGCACCCCCAGTCCCGGACCCTGCACCGCCCTCTCCACCCCTTCCCGCAGCGCTCCCCAGCCCCGGACCCTGCACCGCCCTCTCCACCCCCTCCCGCACGCACCCCAGCCCCGGACCCTGCACCGCCCTCTCCACCCCTCCCGCACGCACCCCCGCTCCCAGCCCCTGAACTGCCCTCTCCACTCCCTCCCGCACGCACCCCCAGCCCCGGACCCTGCACCGCCCTCTCCACCCCTCCCGCAGCGCTCCCCAGCCCCGGACCCTGCACCGCCCTCTCCACCCCTCCCGCACGCACACCCCCGCTCCCAGCCCCTGCACTGCCCTCTCCACTCCTCCCGCACGCCCCCAGCCCCGGACCCTGCACCGCCCTCTCCACCCCTCCCGCACGCACCCCCAGCCCCGGACCCTGCACCGCCCTCTCCACCCCTTCCCACAGCGCTCCCCAGCCCCCGGACCCTGCACCGCCCTCTCCACCCCCTCACGCACCCCCAGCCCCGGACCCTGCACCGCCCTCTCCACCTCCTCCCCACTCACCCCAGCCCGGGGACCCTGCATCGCCCTGTCCACCCCCCTCCCGCAGACCCTCCGAAGCCCGGGGACTCCGCACCTCCCTCCCTCCGCCGCACAGGGCTGGGCTCTTCCCACCCCCACCCGGGGACCCTGCACCTCCCTTCCCCTCCCGCGCAGGGCTGGGCTCTCCCTGTCCCCTCCCCGTCGAGCCCCGCTCCCTCCTCCCCACCCCCGGGGGCCCGGGGCAGGCTCGCTCTGGCCGCCCATGGAAGCCGACGGCTACCGCTGCCGGAGCAGCCGCGCCCTCGAGGGCGGCCAGTCGGCGCTGCCCAGCTCGCTGCTCTTCTCCGCCGGGCTGCTGGGCAACCTGCTCGCCCTCTTCCTGCTGGGCCGGCAGCGGCTGCGGCGCCGGCGGGCCCCGCGGGCCTCCGCCTTCTACCTGCTGGTGAGCGGGCTGGCGGCCACCGACCTGCTGGGCAAGTGCCTGCTGAGCCCCATGGTGCTGGCCGCCTACGCGCGCAACCGCAGCCTGAGCGAGCTGTGGCCGGCGGCGGGCGGCGCCGCGGGGGAGCCGGGCCGCCTGTGCCAGCTCTTCGCCTTCCTCATGGCCTTCTTCGGGCTGGCGCCCACGCTGCTGCTGCTGGCCATGGCGCTGGAGTGCTGGCTCTCGCTGGGCCACCCCTACTTCTACCGGCGCCACCTGCCACGCCGCCGCCTCGCCGCCCTGCTCCTGGGCCCGGCCGCCGGTGCCCTGTGCGCCCTCTTCTGCGCCCTGCCGCTGCTGGGCGTGGGCGCCACCGTGCAGTACTGCCCGGGCACCTGGTGCTTCATGCGCATGGCCGGCGGGGCGCGGGGCTACTCCGTGCTCTACGCCAGCCTGCTGGGCGCGCTGGGGCTGGCCATCGGGCTCTGCAACCTGGCCAGCATGCGCAGCCTCTACCGCATGGCCCGCCGGCCCCACCGCCGCAGCTGCGCCTCCGCCGCGCCGCCCGCCTCCCCCGGCCCGCCGCGCATGGAGGAGCTGGACCACCTCGTCCTGCTGGCCCTCATGACCGTCCTCTTCGCCGTCTGCTCCCTGCCCCTCGTCGTGAGTACCGGCCCCGATCCTGCGGGAGGGAGGGGGAGACCCCGACGCGCGCCCCTACACGGGGAGGGTCCTGAGCCACAGCGCGCCCGAGCAAGAGCCGTGTAGGGTCTTCCCATTGGCAGCAGGATCTTCCCTGGCAGCAGGATCCCGGGAGTAGCATCCCGCTCTCCCTGGTGTAGCCTGACCCCCTTCTTGCAAGGAGCTGGCTTGCTCCCCGGGGCTCGCCTAGACGCACGGGTCAGCGAAGTAGGGATGCAAAATCCTGTTTAATTGGTTAACAGATCAAATGTTATATTTAACCAGTTAACTGATTAAATGGGGTTTGGAGGGACTTGCTGGGCTGGAGTCCCCCCTCCGTCCCGCCCCGGCTGCTCCATCCCGCCCGGCGAACTGGAGTGGGTAAGCATCACCCACTAAGGCTAACCCCTTAACCCTTCGCATCCCTCCAGTGAAGTCAGAGGAACTGCTCTGGTGAGGATCGGACCCCCTGCTATTAAAACACTAGTCTCTCCCCACACCCGCACCAAGGGGATCAAAGACAGGCAGTGAAATCCTGTCCCCCTGGCCAGGATTTTCCATCCTGTTTCCCCTGCTCCCTTTATATTCTTCGGGAGGCCCCAAAGGGGCTGAAAACAGCACCAGGGCCCCAGTGTTAGCGGGGGGTCAGGAGGGGTGGGGCTAACCCCTGTAGGCATGTGAATGAACGTGTGCAGTGGAGTGAGGGCAGATAGCGGCGGTAACTAAAAAGTTGGGGGTCACATGTTGGCATCACCCCTTCAGGAACTGCTGTCAGGGCATTGCTCTTGGGTGAGGAGGAGGGACGGAGGCCCACGGGCTGATAAGCCAGCGGAAGGCTCTGGATACAGCTGAACGCTGACCAGGGCAGCAACAGCCGAGGAGGGTTGTTTTCTGCCCTGCATCCTGAAATGGGTGGACAGACGAGTCCTTTGGCACTCCTGCTGACAGCCTTGAACGGCTGTGGGAAGTGATCTGCCATCTCAGCTCGCAGACAGTACTGATCCTTTCCTTGGGGTGAGTCTAGCACCAGGCCACCAGCGCTAAAAACTTTTTAAGAGCACACAAAGAAGGGGAAAAAGTGACATGGGAACCACCAAGTGCCTGGGTAAAGATTCTCCCCTTAAACTGTGGCTATGCCCACACAGTGACCCTCAAAATGACACTTCCTTGCTCCATTTACTCTGTAAGCTCTGTGTCTCTCCTGCTTGAATTGACTAAGAAACCCCACGTTACTTGTAAAATGCGGGATGGGCAGGGAGATGAGCCCCTTGCAGACGTCATGGTATTACCAGGAAGACTGTCATACAGTGCTTTGCTTACACTACAGAGTGAGTTATTAAAAACAACTGTATGTTTGCCGCGGTCCATATTACAGATCCAAGACAGGAAATCTTGCAAGCTGCACTTTTTCCCAGGTGCTGTCAACAAAGCTGACAGCAAAATCTTTGATCCCAAAGACACTGTGTTGCTTACAGCTTATGAAGTATAAACAAGTCAGCCTGACTTACAGGAACGTTCTTGTGCCAAGCCCCCAAAAGACTATTTTGATATATTTACTGAGAAGTTTAGCACAAAGTTACTAGCCCTGAACCAACAAAAAACACCAATGTTTGTGTATTTCAATCACTTTTCCACCCATACCCACAGCTTAAAGGGGACTCGAATTTGGTCAGGCACATGTCTGGTGTATTCTCATTGTGAAAATATCCTACGTCTTTAATAAGGCTTCATTCTCCTTCCACAAATAATGCAAATCTTACCCGGATCTCCTCCTATGCACCTCATTATGCAGAAGAGCGTTTTTATGTCTCTTTTTTTCATCTACATTATCCATGTTATTAATACATGTCCCCAGCACTGGATAACACTCTGAACTTCCTAGTAACAGATAGCAAACAGTTCACAGAAGGGAATTGGCTGTGCTAATTTAAGAACTACTCCTGCAAACACTTATGCATCAGCTTACTTTTGTGAGCGCTCCCATATGCTGCTGTTGGGTTTAGGCAGTCCTGTTCTGGGTGTCTGTAAACTTCTGTCTGCCACAAGCTGAGACTGGATGACGGGATGGATCGCTTGATAAGTTGCCCTGTTCCATTCATTCCTTCTGAAGCATCTGGCATTGGCCACTGTTGGAACACAGGCTGCTGGGCTAGGTGGACCAGGTCTGACCCAGTACGAGTTTTTTTATGGCATTACTAGGAGTCTTAGAGGGGTCACCGTGTTTGTCTGTAACTTAAAAAAACCAATGAGTAGTCCTGTAGCACCTTAGGCTACAGCTACACTGCAGAGTTTTTGTGCAAAAACGGCTGTTTTTGCACAAAAACTTGCGGTGCATCCACACCTCAAGCACGTTTTTGTGCAAGAAAATGTACAGTGAATCGACAGAACAGAGGGGGTTTTGCGGTATAGGTATTCCTCTTTCTACGAGGAATAACTCCTTTTTGCGCAAGAGTTATTGTGCAAAAGGTGTGTGTGCAAAACCAGCCTATCGAAACAAGCATAGGTGCCCTGGTGGCCAGGGGCAGATGACCGTTTTGCGGGGCCCCGGGCAGCACAATTTTGCGGGGCCCCCCTTTGCCACGGCGCATGCGCAGTGGCACCACGGCGCATGCACGGGGCTTTTTGAAGCGTGGGGCCGGCCGCCCCGCTCGCCCTGCCCTATATCCGCCCCTGCTGGTGGCCATTCTGTGAATGGCCATCAGAGCTTTCTTGCGAGACAGCGTCCATGCAGTCTGCATGTTCTCTTGCACAAAAGCGCATCGTCCAGGCAGTGTGGACGCGCTCTTGCGCAAGAAGTTTTTGTGGAAGATCTCTTCCGCAAAAAGCTTCTTGCGCAAGATGCCTGCAGTGTAGACATAGCCTTTTGAGACTAATAAAAATACAGAGAGACAGTATCGTGAGCTTCCGTGGGCAAAACTCACTTCCTCAGAGGAGCAGAGTGGAGAAAAAAGGGGGAACCTCATGATTTATAACAGAAAAAGAAAGGAGAAGGAGGAAAAAAAGTACCTGTCCATACTTCGCTTTTATGGAGCACTTCAAGCCCACTCACTTAGCTTCATTAGCACCGGCACTAGAATCAACAGATACTTTCCCCCTCCTCTCTATTCTTTTTCTGTTATAAATTGTGAGGTTCCTCCTTTTTTCTCCATCTGCTCCTCTGAGGAAGTGGGATCTGCCCACAAAACTCATGATACTAGATATGTATTTTTGTTAGCCTCAAAGGTTACGTCTGGATTACAAAGAAAAGTCCTAATTTTTTTTTGGAAAAGCAGACCCGTTCCTTGGACACGGCCCGGAAAAGCACTGCAGTCTAGACGTAGCCTAAGGTGCTACTGCACTGGATACTGCTCAGGATCATATGGATTTAAAAGATCAAGCCCCTTATTTTCTATCCACTTGTGTAAATGTGGAAGTGATATGTGAAATTGGCTTAATTCAGTTCCCTCTCTCATCCAGATCCATCATGTATCTTAACACGCTGTTTAATATACAAAAGTATGGTGCGGAGGGAAAAAATATCATGCCATCAAAATGCAATTAGTGGTGCCTGTTAGTGCAGTTAAGGACATTTCAATATTCAAAATTCCTTTGCCAGTGATTTACAGCTACAGAGTAAGAACAATTGAAATGGGAGATCTTAACCGCAAGAAGAGACTTAGGGGTTGAATTTGGAGGAAAAGAAACCAAAGAAACAAAACCACATATGCAATTTTAGAAGGTATTGTGTGGCAGGAAATATGATGTAGTAGATTTTATATTGTTAGAATGCTTCACCCACAACACCCCAGTCATCCCTCTTTAGCTCAGAAAGGTTTAATTAAAAAAATGACAGCATCATTTTGCAGGTAATCAATAGCCCTTTTGTTTCATCCTGCAGATTTTGAAGGAAACCATTATTTTAAAAAGAAAAGGAGCATTGTGCTTGGGAGAATGAGTTGTTACCTGTCATGCATAGCGATTTTCTTGATGGCCAAAAAGTTCATAGGTTTTCAGGGTAGGGCGGCAGATGCAGTGCCAGTCTGCTTGAGCTGTGGTCCAATTTAGTCAATCAAGGAGATTTCACTGTATAAGTGGGACTAAAGTTTAGGAAGTGCAGAGAGGCATCCTTTAGCACCCAAATTACATTTGGGAACTGAGCAGAATCCCACATGCTGTACATTGCTGTGCAAATTCAGACAGGGTATCACGACCAAATGTTTATACCAATAAAATTGAAATGGACTCAAAGCAAAACAAAAGAACGTGAAAGGTCTTATAAGACCACAAAAGGAAGAAAACACACAGTTGAGGATCTTCCAATGCCTATTCAAAATGCCCTATCTCCTTATCGATGTATCTGAGTCTTGTTAGACTCTTAATTGTTAATGTCATTGCTTTTGTGGTCTTGGGTTAGCCCATTAATGGGAAACTCTTTTAGTGGAGTTTTTAATAGGTAAATTTATAGTGGTTCTCCAAGACAGTAAACATCGGTTAAGTGCTATATTTGTATATGGACTTTCCTATCCTTTTTTAGAAAAGGAGACAAATATAAAATATGATGCTTCAGGGGGTAGCCGAGTTAGTCTGTACAGGATAAACTTAAAAAACAACAAATAGTCTGGTAGCACTTTATAGACTAACAAAACATGTGGATGGTATCATGAGCTTTCGTGGGCACAGCCCACTTCATCTGAAGAAGTGGGTTGTGCCTGCGAAAGCTCATGATCCCATCTACATGTTTTGTTAGTCTATAAAGTGCTACCAGACTATTTGTGGTTTTTTAAGTTTATAAAATATGATGTTGCATGGAGCTCTATGGGTAGCATGTACCTACTGGTAGAAATGTTGTTATGACCCAACGATACAAGTTAAAATTGGCAGAGACGGTTTAGCAGGCTCTGGGCAAAGAAGATAAAGCCCCATTAGCTGCACAAAAGTACCACAATCTCCCCTTCAATAGAAACAATGGCTAAAGAAATAGAGCATAAGCCCAGATCTAGTGAAAGTAAAAAGTGGGCGTGGTCTGTTTCATATAAATAGTGATTATTAAACTTATAAGGGGAAGTCAACACACATGCTGATGTGTTTACACGTTTCAATTTTTTCCCCACCCATTTTCTATTATTATTACTTATTTGTAACATGGTAGCTCCCAGGATCCCTACAGACCAAAAAGACAATCCCTGTCCCAAAGAATTTGCAGTCTAAGTACCTAGAATCACAGAACCACAGGATAGAAGGGACTGTAAGCAATGTTTCTGCTAATCTTTTCCTCCCATGGGTAGATTTTTCCATCCATGTGTGGAATAATTTTTAATGTGCACCAAGGCATGTGTGAATGTGCACCACCAAGTAGAAACAAAAACTAGTTGTAAGCGCTCTGCTAATCAGCTGGACGGCATCTGACTCTCTCCTGAGTGGCTACACAAGCACACAACTTACAGGGGACAGAGACTGCAAGAGTCATCTAGTGTCTAACACCCTTTCTGTACACCACTTCTGCACCTCACCTGGAGTCCTCATGCCTCTACAAGTGAAAACAAAATGGCACCAGACTTTAAAGATATTTAGGCACCCACCTGTACTGTTAGGTACCTAACTTGTCATGGGAGATAGGTACTTTTATCTCATTAGGTGCCTCCGTATCTAAATACCCTAACAAATCTGGTCCCACGAGATTATTCATGATGCCAGCCTCCAGTCCAACTCTACCTGATTCTGAGCACATTTATGTCACAGAAAAGCCTGTGTAACTCCAACAAAGTCAATAGAAGTATTCTGGATTTGCTCTGATGTAACTGAGGGGTTGTCTACCTGTGGAGTAATGTAGGAACAGCTGTTGCAGCCTGCTTCCACCTGTAGAGAAGAACCTAAGAACATGATGGCACTCAAAGGTGATATGTTACTGTGTCCACAAGGGGGCACTCTTGCCACACAGTCATTGTAATACTAAAAAACCTTAAAAAACAAGGAATAGCCCACAAAAGCTCAGGATCCCATCTACATGTTTTGTTAGTCTTTAAAGTGCTACCAGACTATTTGTTGTTTTTTAAGTTTATCCTGTACAGACTAACTCGGCTACCCCTCTGAAGCTAAAAAAAACCAAGGAATAGTCTTGTAGCACCTTAGAGACTAGCAAAACATGTAGCTGGTATTGCAATACTAAAACGTGAGAACGCAGAAGTATTTCTTTCTAGTTAACATTATGTCATTTTTTTTCAAAGCAACCTGCAAGTTTCAAGACCTGCAGAAATGCAAACCGTTAGTTACTATAAAAACAACAGAGAGAAGATGAGAGAGGGAGGGAGGTAAAGATATTGGGCCAACTTCTATCTGCAAAAAGTCTCAGAGGGGTTGCCCTGTTAGTCTGTAACTTTAAAAACAACGCGCAGTCCTGTGGCACCTTAGAGACTAACAAAAGTATGAACTGGAATAGAAATAACAGAAACTAGGTATTTTATAACAGAGAAGAAGGGGGGGAGGGGGAAAGTACCTGCCAATTGCTGGACTGGTACTAATGAGGTTAATTCATTAAGTGGGCTGGAAATGTCCCATCCTTAGCTTTGGATGTAAACATGCAGTGGTAAAGACAAGGAAGACTGTCTCCCCACCTCCTTCTTCTCTGTCTCCCCACCTCCTTCTTCTCTGTTATAAAGTACCTGGTTTCTCTTTTTTCTACTTCAGCTCATCATCTGATGAAGTGCGTTTTGCCCACAAAAGCTCATGCTACTGTATACTTTGGTTAGTCTCTAAGGGCAATGTCTACACTAGGAAATTATTTTGAAATAACTTATTTCAAAATAACTCCTGAAATAAGTATGTGGAAATACACTTATTCCCCAAGGAAAGCAGGAGTTATTATTGGAGTTACTATTTCAAAATAACCAACCCCTTATTTTGAAATAACGGGCTTGGTAGGGTAGATGCTCTGCTTCTGATTTCGAAATAAGGTGAGTTATTTCAAAATAGCTCCCTAGTGTAGACATGCCCTAAAATGCCACAAGACTGCTCGTTGTTTCTATTGGCGAGAGAGACAAGTTTTCGAGCTTCGCAGACCTGAGGAAGAGCTTGGTGGAGCTCAATTTTTTCTCTCTCTCCCTGCCCTTCCCTCCCAACGGCAGTTGGTCCAGTCAACGATATTACTTCACACTCACACACAGCCTGTCTCTCTAGTATCCTGGGACTGACATGGCTACAAGGACACTGCATATAAAAACAAGTGCATTTATGAAAAACTTAAAAAACAACAAAGAGTCTTTCAGCACCTTAGGATACGTCTACACTGCACGGCTATTTCGAAATAAGCTATTCCGGAATAGTTATTCCAAAATAGATTATTTCGAAATAGCACATCTTCACTGCAGGGAAGCCTCAAAACTAGTCCAAGGCAGGCTTCCCTAATGTAGACATGCTATCTCGATTTACAGCCCCAGGAGGAATAACTTAGAATGGCCTTGGTGAGGGGCTATTTCAAAATAGCAGCCGTGCAGCGTCTATACACACCTTATTTCAAAATAGCTATTTCAGAACACTTCAGAGGGGTAGCTGAGTTAATCTGTAACAGGAAAAACTTAAAAAACAACAAATAGTCTAGTAGCACCTTAAAGACTAACAAAACATGTAGATGGTTTCATCAGATGAAGAAGTGTGCTGTGCCCACGAAAGCTCACAATATCATCTACATGTTTTGTTAGTCTATAAAGTGCTACCAGACCATTTGTTGTTTTTTTCTTGTTTCAGAATAGGCGTTATTCCTTGTAAAATGAGGTGTACAGATTTCGGAATAAGTCGTCTGTTATTTTGAAACTATTTCGAAATAACGGAATGGCTGTGTAGACGCTCACATTGTTATTTCGAAATAAAGCTAGTTATCTCAAAATAACGGTGCAGTATAGACACACCCTTAGAGACTAACAAAACACGTAGATGGTATCATGAGCTTTCATGGGCACAACCCACTTCTTCAGATGAGTGGAGTTTAAGGGGTCCAGTTTTCTAATAAATAGCACAGAGAAGGGATGGAGGAGCGGACGAGGAAGAAAAAGAAGAAAAAAAGGGGAAAGAAATCTCAGTTAGTGTCCTTGCTAAATGAAGCTGATAAGAATACTTAGTACCCACTTTAAGTATCTTTTGTTTGGTTTTTGATGTCACTAGGATGTGGAATGTAGCGGGCCATGCAGCCAATGTCTTTGTTTAGACTTCTATTGTAGGAATCAAACTTGTAAATGAAATTAAGTTCTGTAGCTTAGAACATAAGAACATAAGAACGGCCGTAGCGGGTCAGACCAAAGGTCCATCTAGCCCAGTATCCTGTCTGCCGACAGTGGCCAGCACCAGGTGCCCCAGAGGGCATGGACCGAAGACAATGATCAAGCGATTTGTCTCCTACCATCCCTCTCCAGCCTCTGACAAACAGAGGCCAAGGACACCATTTTATCCCCTGGCTAATAGCCTTTTATGGACCTAACCTCCATGAAATTATCTAGCTTCTCTTTAAACTCTGTTATATTCCTAGCCTTCACAGCCTCCTCTGGCAAGGAGTTCCACAGGCTGACTACACGCTGTGTGAAGAAGAACTTTCTTTTATTAGTTTTAAACCTGCTACCCATTAATTTCATTTGGTGTCCTCTAGTTCTTCTATTTAGGAACTAATAAATAACTTTTCTTTATCGGCCCTCTCCACCACTCATGATTTTATACACCTCTATCATATCCCCCTCAGTCTCCTCTTTTCTAAACTGAAAAGTCCCAGTCGCTTTAACCTCTCCTCATATGGGACCCGTTCCAAACCCCTAATCATTTTAGTTGCCCTTTTCTGAACCCTTTCCAAGGCCAAAATATCTTTTTGAGGTGAGGAGACCACATCTGTACACAGTATTCAAGATGTGGGCGTACCATAGTTTTATACAGGGGCAGTAAGATATTCTGGGTCTTATTTTCTATCCCTTTCTTAATAATACCTAGCATCCTATTTGCCTTTTTGACCGCGCTGCACATGTGTGGAAGTTTTCAGAGAACTGTCACGATAACTCCAAGATCTCTTTCCTCATTTGTCGTAGCCAAATTAGCCCCCATCATACTATGCGTATAGTTGGGGTTATTTTTCCCGATGTGCATTACTTTACACTTATCCACATTAAATTTCATTTGCCATTTTGTTGCCCAATCACTCAGTTTGGTGAGATCTTCTTGGAGTCCCTTACAGTCTGCTTCTGTCTTGACTATCCTAAACAGTTTGGTATCATCCATAAACTTTACCACCTCACTGCTTACCCCTTTCTCCAGATCATTTATGAATAAGTTGAACAGGATTGGTCCTAGGACTGACCCTTGGGGACACCACTAGTTACCCCTCTCCATTCTGAAAATTTACCATTTATTCCTACCCTTTGTTTCCTGTCTTTTAACCAGTTCTCAATCCAAGAAAGGACCTTCCCTCTTATCCCATGGCCATGTAATTTACACAAGAGCCTTTGGTGAGGACCTTGTCAAAGCTTTCTGGAAATCTAAGTATACTATATCTACTGGATCCCCCTTGTCCGCATGTTTGTTAACCCCTTCAAAGAACTCTAATAGATTAGTAAGACAGGATTTCCCTTTACAGAAACCATGTTGACTTTTGTCCAACAATTTATGTTCTTCTACATGCTTCACAATTTTATTCTTTACTATTGTTTGACTAATTTGCCGGTACTGAAGTTAGACTTACCGGTCTGTAATTGCCGGATCGCCTCTAGAGCCCTTTTTAAATATTGGTGTCACGTTGGCTACCTTCCAGTCATTAGGTACGGAAGCCGATTTAAGGGATAGGTTACAAACCACAGATAATAGTTCAGCAATTTCCCATTTGAGTTCTTTTAGAACCCTTGGATGAATGCCATCCGGTCCGGAGATTTGTTAACATTAAGTTTTTCTATTTGTTCCAAAACCTCCTCTAATGACACTTCAATCCGGGACAGTTCCTCAGATTCATTACCCACAAAGGACGGTGCAGATTTGGGAATTTCCCCACGTCCTCAGCCGTGAAGACTGAAGCAAAGAAATCATTTAGTTTCTCCGCAATGGCTTTATCGTCCTTGATTGCGCCTTTTATAGTTCGATCGTCTAGGGGACCCACAGGTTTTTAGCAGGCTTCCTGCTTCTAATGTACTTAAAAACATTTTGTTATTTCTTTTTGAGTTTTTGGCTAGCTGTTCCTCAAAATCTTCTTTTGCTTTTCTTATTACATTTTACACTTGATTTGACAGTGTTTATGTTCCTTTCTATTTATCTCACTAGGATTGGACTTCCACTTCTTAAAAGATGCCTTTTGTCCCTCACTGCTTCTTTTACATGGTGGTTAAGCCACGGTGACTCTTTTAGGTCTCTTGCTATGTTTTTAATTTGGGGTATACATTTAAGTTGGGCCTCTATTACGGTGTCTTTAAAAAGTTTCCATGCAGCTTGCAGGGATTTGGCTCTAGTCACTGTGCCTTTTAATTTCTGTTTAACTAACCTCCTCATTTTTGTGTAATTCTCCTTTTTGAAATTAAATGCCAGGGTGCTGGACTGCTGAGGTGTTCTTCCCACCACAGGAATGTTGAATGTTATTATATTATGGTCACTATTCCCAAGCGGTCCTGTAACGGTTATTTCCTGGACCTGATCCTGCGCTCCACTCAGGACTAAATCGAGAATTGCCTCTCCCCTTGTGGGTTCCTGCACCAGCTGCTCCAAGAAGCAGTCATTTAAGCCATTGAGAAATTTTATCTCCGCTTCTCTTCCTGAGGTGACATGTATCCAGTCAATATGGGGGTAATTAAAATCCCCCATTATTATAGAGTTCTTTATTTTGGTAGCCTCTCTAATCTCCCTCAGCATTTCAATGTCAGTATCCCTGTCCTGGTCAGGTGGTCTTGACAGCTTCCCTGTCAAGCTGGCTTTTGAAATTGGTTTGAAATAATACGGTGACTTTCAGATCCATTAAGGAGTGGCCGGGCAAGTTAAAAAGTTCCCCAATAGGTTTCTGTGTGTTGCCTTTTCAGATATCTGATTTGTGTCCATTAATTCTTTCTCGTAGAGACTGTGCAGTTTGGCCAATATCCATGGCAGAGGGGCATTGCTGGCACTTGATAGCACAGACCACATTGGCGACTGTGCAGTTGTACAAGCCTCTGATGTGTTGGTTTATGTGGTTAGCTCCTGTGATGACGTCGTTTGTGTAGATGTGTGGATAGGTTTGGCACCGCGGCTGATTGCAGGGGTGGGTTCCTGGGTGATTATGATGGAGGTGTGCTGCGTGGTTACTGGAAAGAATTTGTTTGAAGTGCAGGGGTTGTCTGTGGGTGAGGATTGGCCTTTTCCCCAACATCTGAGAGAGTGAGGGGTCATTTTCCAGGATAGGTAGTAGATGGCTGATAATACATTGGAGGGGTTTAAGTTGGGTGCTGAAGGTGATGACAAGTGATGTTCTGTTGTTTTCTCTTCTTGGCCTGTCTTGACGTAGCTGATGTCTGGGCACTCCTCTGGCTCTGTCAATCTGTTTTTTCACTTCTCCGGGTGGGTATTTCAGTTTTAAGAATGCTCTACATAGATCCTGTAGGTGTTTGTCTCTGTCTGTGGGATTGGAGCACGTTTATGGTTCTGGATTAGGTGCATTGGCAATCTCAAAACTAACAGGCTTCCTTTTTCTTTCCCTCCCCAGCTCAGTACCGCTGCAAATCTAGCCTGGGGACACTGAGGCACAGATCAGTTTGGAGTAACCCGTTTATTTCCATCTTATGAAGCAGGCTTTACACGTCTTTTATTTGGCACCTTTATTTGCGTTCATGTAGGCAGGGCAACGCTGTCCCCTCCGATCTGCATGTCGGCTACTGACATCCAAGCCCCGGGACCAGAGGCCTGTAATAGGGATGGAACAAGGGCATTGATTGGTAGCCAGCACACAGCAAGAAATACAGAGCCCCTTTCTGCTCTCACACCAGTGCAATGCCATTGATTTCAGTGGGGTTAGTCACAATCTACGCCCACACAACATAGGTCAAAATCAGGCTGGTTTCCTCATGGTACCATTAGTTTATCAAAATCAGTCTGTGTTAGCCGTCAAAGCCAGCACGCGTACCTGAGCTATATTCTGCTATGCTCATGTGCATACCAGTGAGTGCGTTTGCAGTCTGTTATTCAGGACCAGCTCATCACTTGGCCAGCTGAGAATCTGGCCCATGAAACGTAATTACGGGCACAGCAGTGTTGCCTGTAAGGTATGCACTTACGTGGCCACTCACGAGAGATTCGGAAACTACCCGGCTGATTAGCAGAGCTCCCACAATGCCCACAACTAGGTTTTTGTTTCTACTGGTGGTGCACATTCGCACGTGCCTCTGTGCACCAAGAAAAAAATATTCCACACATGGATGGAACCATTCTGCACATGGATGGAAAAGATTAGAGGGAACATTGGAGCACAGGAACTGTTATTTTGTTGCCTGATCCCAGATTGCTTAGTGTTTGATTCATCTGCCTTCCCAGTGGGTTTTAGTTAAGCTTGATGTCAGGCTAAGTGAAGCGCAGTTTCAGAACAAAACGTGCTGATTCAGTGTGGAAAAGCAGTTGAGGCCGATAATTGAATTTAGGGAGTTTACTCGAGTCTTTTCCAAAGTGTTACATGTTATGGCCAGCACTCGGCTTTTAGGTTTTATAATTTGATCTTTTTATATTTAAAACAGGTCCGTGCTTATGTCGGAGCGTTTGCTGCTGACTTTAATGAAAAAGCCGACCTTACAGCCCTGAGGTTTCTATCGGTGAACTCCATTGTGGACCCCTGGATTTTCATCATTTTCAGGACTTCAGGTTTTCGCAGGGTCCTTCATAGGGTCTGCAGAAGACTGAACTCTAAAAAAGCCACAACGCCTCAGCTTCTCTGAACTAGCCACCGAGGCGGCAGCAGTGACAAATGTGGTTGCTTCCTTTCATAACGTGAACGGGAAGACTCTTGATCCAGTAATTGTTTACAGAGTCAAGTGGATCTCAGTAACGATGCCAGATGTGGTGATTGTGACATGTGGATCATCTCTAAACACTGTAAAAAAATATAGCACCGTGTTCCGGGGCAGGTAAAGTACCTTAGTCGTTCTGCTGTGTGTGTGCACTACAGAGGGGGACGCATCCCTCCATTATTGCGTGTTTGCCTTTCTAGTCGCAGACTGGAAGTGAAAGTGTGTGCCTCAGGCAAATAACCGTGACTCTTACGAAGTGACCACGCGCTGCTTTTCAGAGAACTTGGATTACAGGACAAATCATGTGTTTGAGGGATAAAGCGCTGCCCTCTGCTTCTCGGGCCTGATTCACCGCTCCTCTCCGAGCAAGGCCCCGATCTCTGCATGGACGAGCCCTGATGCCTTTGGGATTTCTCATTGATTTCAACAGGCTGCAGGCAGGCAGATGCATCTGCCCACTAGGGGATGTGAAAGGCTAGCCGGTTATCTGGTTAGTGGGCAAGCATCACCCTAAACGGGTGGTGGTTACCGATTCTGGTTAACCGGTAACCAGTGGGGACTGGAGTAGCTCCCTGCTTGCCATGGGCAGGGGGCTGCTCTCATCCGGAGCAGTCTCTGTCCATGGGGAGCCTGGGTGCCTGCAGGCAGGGGCTGGGCGCCAGGAGCCAGTGGCAGCCCCAGCCCCTACGTGAGGGATAGGAGCCAGCCCCAGCATGGGGGTCAGAAGCTGGAGGCAGCCCCACAGGGATCGGCTTGAGGCTCCAGGCCGAAATCAGGACTCATCCAGGCCTGACAGGGAGAAATAAAGCTCTTCGTTCTGAAACGAAACAAAAGCCGCCTCCAGTCATTTGTCTTGTGGCTGCTCCCCAAGCCCTCCGACGAGTCGATGTCGTCACCCAGTAGCCGAAGAGCGTTACATTCACAGGACGTGCGGCATCAGGTTGAGCCGCTGTTTTTCTATGGGTTTGGCTGCATGGTGGCGTCAGCGCCTGGTAGAACTTGCGTGCGGCCCCGAACGCGGCTCCCGTGTCCACACAAAACCCGCTAGCCCCAGGCCACTCAACAAGTGGCCCGTTTGTTTGTGGCCCGTGGGTAGGGTTGCCAGGTGTCCAGTACTGACCCGGACAGTCTGGTATTTTCGCCTCCTGTCCAGTAAAAAAATTCAGAAAATACCGGACACCTGGCAACCCTACACACATTCAGCAACTGGGCCCAGCCCCACCCTGCCCCTGGGGCCATAGGACCACCTCCCTGCTTACCTGGTTCTGCAGGGAAGCTGCCTTCTGACTCCAATCAAGAAAACAAGATGGCCACCATCAAAAAGCCTAAAGACTTTTCTTAAAGGGGCCATGCTGTTTTAATGCTGTTTTATTTTTTTTTTTGCTTAATAACTCTCGGGGTAAATTTTTTTTGTTCCTCAACAACTTTGGTCTCCCCTTTTTTTTTTTCTCAACAGAATTTTTTCCCCGGTGTTTTTTTGCAGAGGGGGTGGTTCGGTATTTTTGGTTAAACCATCTGGCAACCCTGCTCGCGGGGCGGGTTCGGTTTACGGGGGAGCCCAACACGCGGCCCAAGTCCTGCTAAGCCAGTTGGGTTTCACATACAAGGCCTTTTCCTATCTTGCCTGGAGAGGCTGATGCAACCGAAGGTCTCCGAGGTAGCTCTTCGGGCATCCCCGTCTGAACACGTGGAACAGTTTCCAATTCTGGCTGCCTTACAAGGGTGAATAAATCAGGTTCTAAACCCCCTTTTGGTTTCCCAATGGCTTTGGAATTTTATGCTTAACTTAGTTGGGGCTTTACGTCGGGACTGATTAGTTCCCGGGTGTGTTGCTCTTCACCAGGAGTTTGTTTTAAAAGCCCCCACGGTGGTCCAGAAACTGCCACCCTGCCACGAACCAAACTCAATGAGAGGTTTCTTTGTGCCCTGGAGCTCCAGGGACATTTTAATTGGTCCCACCACTGCTCCTCTGTTGTGCCGTCTTTCTGAATGGCCTAAAAAAATCACTTCTCACCTTTCTGAATGTTGCGGCGCATTCCATCCCAGAGATGGCAGCATTGCCCCAGATGGGGAAATGGTACAGCCGGCAAACCCCCCTCTAGTGCAGCGTTTCCAGATTCAACTGAAATCCGACGGCCTCTCCACGGTAATAGACGCTGTGGGCCCCGGCCGTGCAGTCCTGCCTGCTACGAAATGTAACTTGTAGTTGTGTGGCTGACCTCCTGTCCTAGCTAGGTCAGCCCTTTATTGACAAATGCCTGGGATCAGAGGTTATCACCTATAAAAGTCCAGCCTAGCGTGAGTGCGAGTGCATGCAATTTCAGTTCAGAGCATCTTTTTGTTACCCAAAACTTGGAAAAAATCAAAATGTCACCATGCTGGGGAGTGAAACAGCCACAAGACCGCAGTTCTGGAGGGCAGCAAATCCCAAGTCATGGTGTAAGGCCTGACTGGGTGTTCTCCTTGGGTCTATTAAACCTTGCTTGCCCTGGGGTGTACTTCCGTACCAGGGGCAAGATAATTCAAGGGCCAAACGGAGGCCACCAGTACATTAAGGATCTGAATTGGCTTAAATGGAAAGACACTTGTTGATTTCAATGGGCTTTGGATCTGGCCCTCTTTGAAGCCTGTGAAGAGCCGTCAGTCTCTGTTTCTGTATGCCGCACCCTGTTGTAAAGTCACGGCACCACAGTGCATTGAGTGGTTTCACTTTCTGGATGGTAATGGATACCAGAGAGAGGAAATATTGATCAATTACACTGGATTTGTCATTGCATAGAAAAGTTTAATGGGCCGGTGTCAGCAGGCGCAGAAATGTTGGGGGTAAAATTCATGGTAAGTGTAGCTTAACCACTGTTGGGGCTGGGATGTCGGTGGCCAAGTCTAGTGGTTAGCGACTGGGTGCAGGAGGATCATCTCCGGTCACTGGCAATCAGACAGAAGCCAGAGTAGGTCAGACACTAGGTCAGAAGGAGGCTAAGCAGCAGTCAGACAGAGCCCAATTGTGCAGACATCCTGTGCCTCTTTGATTTAAATAGGAAGCGGTGACCAATCAGAGCTGCTGGTGTTCCTCCAATCAGGGCCCAAAGGTGCCTCTCTCATGTAGCATGAGGTTTCACGGTGTCTCCGCTCTGTCAGTGGTCGCAAGCTGCTGGCTGAGAACAGGGTGCAGCAGAGTGGGAACCCCGCGGGCCCGTGTTCAAGATCTGCAGGGTCACCACACACACAGAGGGCCAGATGTTTGGCCTCACGCCATCTCCTGTGTCAGGGTATGCTGGGAGCATCCAGCATCTCAGCCAGCGCTCCATGCACCCCCATGATCTCAGGCTTGTGTAACAGAGTTGTAACCGTTCCGTGTGACCTAGCGCATCTGTGGACTCTACCTCGGGCTGGGGGCTGAATTAGCTGCCAAACATGGTAGCATGCGCCCCCTCTACCCACCCCGTGCCTGGGCGCTGCACTGAGCAGCCTGGCTGGACCCGTGGTGCCGAAAATTGGTGGTGTGCTCTTACCACGCTCCCCCTTGTTCTGCTTGTGCTTCTGGATCTGTAAGCCACATTGTTTTGTCCCCCTTTGGCACTTGGCAGGCTTGCTAGTTACACCACGTTACACTCACACCCATTTTCTAACCCACGTTCTAACTTACGTTACCGGGGAATTTGGCCTGGACACTAATCTAGGACTTTGCGCCGCTGAATTTAACGAGGGCTGCCAATTTCCCCGAGCTGACGAACCAGATGCCATGTGCAGCATTGGCATCTGGTCCGTCTGTCCAGGAAAGTTGGCAAACCTAAGTTTAACCCAAAGTTTCTCCTGATTGCTTAGGGATGTAAATTTGAGACGTCTGCACCAGTTTCGTTAAACCAACACAACCCCCTTGTGGGCACTCTTTTTTCTCTTTGAAAGCGAGCTTGTTTTAATTTCAAAAGCTAGCCCAAACGAAGCCACTCGTCAATGGAAATAAGGGCCCACAACAGGGTTTGCCCCCGCATAACTAAAATGGGTTACATTCACATCTTAGATTAAGTTTGACGCAAGCTTCCTGTGTAGACAAAACTTCAGATCAACACTGGAAGTGGCACAGTTGTTTGGAATCTTCCCTCCTTTGGAAAGAACATGGGATATTTGTTAGAGAGACAAGACAGCCAGAGGTAAACAAGGAACCGGCAGGCAGGAACGAAAAACTAAATAAGAAATGAACAAATCAAGCCAGCTGGTATTTTTCTGTCTTCAAGCCCAAGGGGAAGCCCAACAACTTTTTGAAGTTTTTCTTCACTCAGCGCACAGTCAACCTGTGGAACTCCTTGCTAGAGGATGTGGTGAAGACCAGGACTTTAACAGGGTTCAAAAAAGAGCTGGATAGATTCATGGAGGTTAGGTCCATCAATGGCTATTAGGAATGGTGTCCCTAGCCTCTGTCTGTACATGGGTGACGTGAGGATTACCTGTTGTGTTCCCTCCTTCTGGGGCATCTGGTATTGGCCACTGTCGGCAGACAGGATACTGGGCTGGATGGTCCATTGGTCTGATATCTATGCTCTATTGGTCTGACCCCCTTCTTACGTTTATGTTCTTAACTTCCCCATTACTGTAGACACAGATACTCCGTGGCCGACGATCCACTGCAAATTCTGAAGCCTCACCCAGCTATTTAGAACTACGTTAGCTTCCAGGAAAATTATCTTCACTGCATGCCAAAGCAACAACAAACCCAAACAAAAACCCCCGCAGCTTGCAGGGATAGCAATTAAGGATGTAAATATTAGAGAGACATGGGGGGTGGCAGGAAGGAAATCACTGAACGGTGGCAAGAGGCTTGTTCTAACAGGGCCGCAGAGCACTGTCTGTATTGAAAACTTTATCATTAGGTTGGCCAGACACATTGGGCCAGACACTGACTTCACTTTTGCTTGGACACAGGTAAGGAGGAATTTAGCCTCTCGCTAGTAATACACACCCGGTCCAGCAAAACCCATCAGCCCAAGGGACTTGGCCTGTGCTTAAATGTAGGCACTTGCTTAAGTGCTTTACTGAATCGGGGCCATAATTATAAGAGTGTTGCTACAGTGGATAGAGGTACCGGTTGTAGACACTTGAATCGGTATAGCTATTTGGAAAGGGGGTAACTCCTAGTTCTGTGGCTGTTGAGTACAATCAAACACCTGTTTGTAGAGATATCCCTGATAATGAAATGCGCTATGCACCACATGCAATTAACTTGCCCTTCCTCTAAAAAGCTCAGCGCCGAAATAAACGAATTCCCCCTGTTAGAGGAAAATAATTCCCTGGCACGTACACATCAATTCGTCCACCTGGCATGAGGCAGCCTCCTGCAAACGCCCCAGCCGAGAAGCGTCTCCCTACACGGAGGAGCAGTTCGGAACCGGCGTTATTGACGAACCTCGTGGACGAGCCACGTGCGAGGTTCCCACGTGCGGACTGAGTCAGCGCCTGATCACAAACCAGTGTCCCAGTCTAGCATAATCTCCTGTGTGGCTTCCCTCTGTGAACGCACACGGGGCAGGAGAGGGGCGTCTCCCCAGCCCCGTGTGGGCTGCCCGGACAGGACCCGGGGCACAAAAAAACCCAGGCGCTTCCCAACTGCTAGTCTCCCCTGGGGGGGTGGGGGGATCAGAGAGGGGTAGGCACAGCCACGGCTTCTCCTCCCCGGTGCAACTGAGCCAGTGCAAGGCACGGGAGCAGAGGACACCAGCCAGGGAAGGAACAGGGCTGTTCCTAGGGCATCCCCCAGAGCTTTGAGCACTGGGTCCGTCTAGCTCCGACTCAGCAGCATCCAAGCCAAGGGCCCGGTCCTGTTCCTACGCTGGTGTAAAGCAGGGGGGCCCGCACAGAGGTCAGTGGAAGGACCCACAGCCAGTGCCCCGTCCCATTTTAGAAAGAGCAGCCACGTTTTGTGAGCCCCCTATGGGAGAGCAGGGGGTGGGGCCTTGCCAGCTGGGTGTGGTTTCACGGGGTGGGCGGAGCTTGGGGGGAGCTGGAGTCTGAGCTGGGCCCACGTCTGTCCACTAGCTTCTGCTTGCTGCTGCCTCCTCCTCCGGGGTTGGGGAGTGGTCCTTCTCCCCGGGGGCCCAGCAGGGAGAGCAGCAAGTGCTGGGAAGGCAGAGCGGCCGGCCAGCTGCCCGCAAACCAGATGCTCCAGCAGTACCCGGGGGCCGGAAGGAAATGCCCACGGCCAGTCTGCAATAGGAGAGTCCACCCTGGACGTGGGCAAGTGTGGCTAGAGACAGGATGTCCTATAATGGAGGTCTGGGAGCACCGCTGAGAGGGCCAGAGCAGGGCAAGTTGCTTAGAACCAGGGCTACTTACAGCCCAAGACTGGGAGTTCTCCACTGTAAAGCACCAAACCAGACACAAAGAGCACTCCAGCTGCCTCTCTGGCCAGCAAGAAGTCTCACAAGAACATCCCTTTAGACACCTGTGTCACAACGAGCACCCCTCCTTACCCAGATGAGAGGTGACGAAACCAATCTCACCAACTCCGAATAGGGTCTCCCGGTCCCAAAGGACCAGCCACAGTCCCAGGTCAATTTATACCTCGGATCTTACCCACAAGAGCCCGCTGGGCCAGCCCTTTAGAAACTCTAAGGCTACGTCTATACTGCAGGCTTTTTGCACAAGAACAACTGTTCTTGCACAAAAATTTGCAGAGCGTCTACACCATACACGCGTTCTTGCACAAGTAAATGTACAGTACAGTCGGAAAACAGGGCTTTTTCCGGAAGAGTTATTCTTCTCCCCCACGAGGCATAAGCCCTCTTGCGCAAGAGCTCTTCCACAAGAAGGCAGTGTAGACAGGCAACATGCATTTCTTGCGCAAGAAAGCCCTATGGCTAAAATGGCCATCAGAGCTTTCTTGCGCAAGAGAGCGTACACACTGCCATGGACGCTCTTGCGCAAAAGCACATGGCAGTGTGGACACGCTCTTGTGGAAGATTTTTTGCACAAGAACTCTTCCGCAAAACACTTCTTGTGCAAGAAGCCTGCAGTGTAGACGTAGCCTAAGGCTTTGTCTACGCTGCAAGTTTTTGCGGCAGAAAATACGCTAATAAGGGACTCGTTAGCATGAGTCGGGATGTCATTAGCATATTTTCTGCCGATTCTTTTTGCGCAAGGGTTGGGGAGTGTTTTGCAGGAGAGGCATAAGGATCTTACGCAAAAGGCATTTTTTTGTGCAAAAACGGAAGCGGCTCCGCTGCTTCTTTTTGCACAAAAACCCCTTGCGCAAAAAGAAAAAGCAGAAAATATGCTAATGACATTGAGGCTCATGCTAACGAGTCCCTCATTAACATATTTTCTGCCGCAAAAACTTGCAGTGTAGACAAAGCCTAAAGGTTTATTAATAAAAAGAAAGAAAAGGTTGAGAATAGGGATGTAAATGACTAGTCCATAGCAAAAGCTTATCGGATAGTCGACTAGTCCCTCGACTAGTCACTTCCCTCCCCCTTGCTGCCTCTATCAGAGGCAGCAAGGGGGGGAGCAGGAGCTGGTGCTTGTGGGAGCCAGCTTAAAAGCCAGTTCCCCCCAGCACCATCTCCACAGGGGAGTAGAGGGAACCAGGCACAAGCTGGGAATCAGCTGATTCCCGGCTCGTGCCCAGTCCCAGATGCTGTGACTCTGCTTTCTAAATGTATTAAGAGCCTGCCAGCAGGGGGAGGTACCCAGCACGAGCAGGGCCAGCTGATTCCCAGCTCGTGCCGGGTCCCCCCTGCTGCGCTTTAGCCTTTTAAATGTATTAAGAGCCAGCTGGCTAGCTCTTAATCCATTTAAAAGGCAGAGCCGCAGTAGGGTTAGCACCCGGGGCCAGGAGCTAACCCCACTGTGGCTCCCCCACTAATCGACTAGTCGATGGAAAACCCATCGACTAGTCGATTAGTTAATGAACCTCCATTTAACATCCCTAGTTGAGAGTAGGATTGTTAAAGCAAAGCACATCAGTCACCAAATGCTTGATGCAGGCTCGTAGAGCTGTAACAAATGGCCGGCTTAGAAGTCTCTGGGGTACATCCTGTGTCAGGAGGGGTCAGCAATTCCTTCCGGGCCCTGGCAAAGGTGTGTCTGGAGTGAGGAGCAGGAGTGAAGACCAATGGAGGGGCCCCTTGTCCTCCTCTGTGATGGTACCTCCCAAAATGGAACGTGTCCACGTCCTTTCTAGGCAAGCAGCCCGGGGGGACTTTGCAGCAGAATTCTTCAGGCGCCCATTGTGGCTTCAGGGCCACTGTCCGAGCAGCACCGCTCATCACCGAGTAGCTACCCCTTGCAGCAGGTGGGCGACGCCTGTTGCCGCCTCCCCGACGCAAACGTCGAAACCCCCAGAACCAAGCGCGTCCATGGACCGTCGCAGACGACTCACGCGTGTCTCTGAGCAGCACAGACGGAACCTGCACCGCACGCGCTTTCAGTGGACACCCCGCCGGGCCCACGTTGCACAGACTTTGGGGCACACGTACGACGGTGGGTAAAACAGCGATCTGCCTGTTCATACTAAAATCCAACAACATCACCCGGGCATCACCCTGCGGCTGGACCCTCAGCAGCCTTGCCTGGCATTATGGGCCACGGCCCCCCTCTCACAGGGAAACCCACAGGAGGGGGCCCTGCGGGAAGGAAGCTCCAAGAGGAGTCCCCCCCCCCCCATTGTGGAGTTTGTCCGCAATCATCCACCACCCTCCCCCCCCCCCCCCATTCCCATAACAAGAGCTGCAGCTCCTGGGTGTCAGAGCAGCATGGTCAGTGCAAAGCCTCCAGAAATCACGAGTCGGACCCTGGAAAAATCACACGATTTGTTCCAAAATGGCAAGATTTGAAAGGTGTTCGTGGTGGACTCTGGGTTTCTGAGCCTCCAGGCTGCACTCAGGTCACGTTTTCAAGCACCCGGTAGGGCTGAGCACGTTAAAGACGAAGGAGGAAGCCGAGATTCTCCCCTGCTCCATCGCTGCAGAAGCTGGGGCTGTAAGAAAAAAACCGCTAAATACCACGAGGCTCACGAAATAAATCATGAGGGTTGGCAACAAGGCGGTGAGCATCCAGGGCCCCCCATGCAGTAGGCCCTATTCACTCCCAACTGAAAGTCGCAGTGTGTCCACACCAATGTCCCTGCTACACTTTTCCAGGTGCGGAATATTTTTATGTGCACCCCGGCATGTGCGAATGTGCACCACCCGCAGAAACAAAACGGAGCTGTGGGCGCCCTGCTAATCCGCGGGGCGGCATTTGAATCTCTCCTGGGCTGCCGCACAAGTGCTCAGTCTACAGGGAACACTGGTCCATGCTATGAGTTGCATGGTGCGAGGACATGGACAGCTGTGACAGGTGCAAAACCCCCCCTTGGGAGAAGGCCTGGCTAATTTCATGCTGGCTTACATGAATGGATTCACATTTTGCAAATTGCTGTGGTTGGCCAGGGGGTGTGGAGCCCAATCTTCCTGTGGCTCCACCCCCTTCCTGTGGCTCCACCCCCTCCTTCCCACGTATGGAAGTCTGGGCCAATGGACAGAGCACCATGGGGTCTGTACTGGGGGATGCAAAGAGAAGAGGGGTGCAGAGATGGCTGGTCCCCCTCATCCGCGCAGGAATCCACATAGCGATTTTAAATGTTTAAAACGTTCAAAATGTACAATGGAACCAGGGCGAGGCCCGGGACCATCCCTAGGAACACAGGTCCCCCTTCTCCCCATCTCAACTTGTGCCATTCCTAGAGTTCACCCTCTATCTCGTCTCCTGCGTAAAGTGTCAGGAAAAGTGACTAAGGAAAGTCAAAGCCCGTGCCAGCATTTCGGTATTTTATTGTAACGCATTTGTCCAAGTGCGGCCAGGTGACCTCCGACTCAGACACTCGATCAAGGCTTTGTGGTTTGACCATGATTTATGGCAGTAAACAATTCAAGCTCCTTGCACAGCATTAGCTTTTCTCTTTGCTGTAAGTAATGACAGTAGCGGCGTACGTTAAAAATCACATCTCATCGCCAGCTGGGTAGTTCTTATTAGGCTGCAGTAAACACAGGAAGGGACGTCTATGTGGGCACATTAGTGCACTAGCTGGAAATGTAAGTCAAGTAAAATACAATGATTTAAGGGCCCACTCCCACCGTCCTTACTCAGGCAAATTCCATTTGATATTGGCATTGGAAAAGGTTCAGAAAAGGGCAACAAAAATGATGAGGGGTTTGGAACGGGTCTCATATGAAGAGAGATTAAAAAAACTGGGACTTTTCAGCTCAGAGGAGACTAAGGAGGGAGGGGGGATATGATAGACATCTATAAAATCATGAGTGGTGTGGAGAAAGTGAATAAGGAAAAGTTATTTACTTGTTCCCATAACACAAGAACGAGGGGTCACCAAATGAAATTAATAGGCAGCAGGTTTAAAACAAACAAAAGGAAGTTTTTCTTCATGCAGCGCACAGTCAACCTGTGGAACTCCTTGCCAGAGGATGTTGTGAAGACTAGGATTTTAACTGAGTTCAAAAAAGAGCTAGATAGATTCATGGAGGTTCGGTCTATCAATGGCTATTAGTAGGATGGGTAGGAATGGTGTCCTTAGCCTCTGTTTGTCTGGAAATGGATGATAGGGGAGGGATCACGTGATGATTCCCCATCGTGTTCCCTCCCTCTGGGGCATCTGGTATTGGCCTCTGTCGGCAGACAGGCTACTGGGCTAGATGGACCTTTGGTCTGACCCAGTGTGGCCGTTCTTACGTTATGATCTCGACTTGCCAAAGAAAGGAGTTCAGGATCAGGCCCGTAGGACAGTCCACAGCAAATAAATGAGAATTGTGCAATAAGTTGGTACACAATGTTATGGGTTCGGGAGCAGCCACCCCTCCTTTAAGATAGTGGAAAGAGAAAGTTAAGCGCCTTTATGAAACGAGATAGCTGTTTCCACCCAACAGACTGAACATAAGAACATAAGAATGACCATACTGGGTCAGACCAAAGGTTCATCTAGCCCAGTAGCCTGTCTGCCGACAGTGGCCAGCACCAGATGCCCCGGAGGGGGTGGACCGAAGACAATGATCAAGCGATTTGTCTTGTGCCATCCATCTCCAGCCTCTGACAAACAGAGGCCAAGGACACCATTCCTACCCCCTGGCTAATAGCCTTTTATGGACCTAACCTCTATGAATTTATCTAGCTTCTCTTTAAACTCTGTTATAGTCCTAGCCTTCACAGCCTCCTCTGGCAAGGAGTTCCACAGGTTGACTATGCGCTGTGTGAAGAAGAAATTTCTTTTATTAGTTTTAAACCTGCTACCCATTAAACTGGTAAATGTCTCCGCCCAACACACAGGCTCATGTGGGCAGAGGGCTTTCGCTGGCTTGTGTGTCTGTGAAAACCAGCATGAGAAACACCAGTGAATCTCAGAGAAATGGTAAGCTCACGGCACGGACGCACCAGGCAGCATGTGAGCGAGCTGGGGGAGAGTGTGGCCCTGCAAAAAACCAAGGGAGAGGGTGCTGGCTTGAAAAGTGACAGGGTGCTGCTTGCAAAGATACTATCTCTTGGGGTTTGCTCCCTGCTGCATTCAGTACAACAGAACTTTATACATCGTTAATGACTAAACAGGTCTGCTGTGAAGGACCGGGCCGGGTCTGGGCACAGCTAAGGGCGTCCGCTCAGGGCAAATTGCTCAAACTAGGGGCTCCTTACAGCCCCCAGACTGGTGACCTTTTCAAACAGGCCACAAACCAGTCCCACAGAGCGCTTCAGCTGCCTGCCTGAAGCCTCATGAGCACACCCCTCCGACACCCCAGCAATATCCGTGCCCCAGATGGCCCCGGGCCTCATACACAGGTGGGGGGGGGTCTTACAACCCAATCTCACCTACCCCGAACAAGTTCTGTCCAGTTCCAAGAAACCAGCCACAGATCCCAAGTCAATTTAGCCTCCAGATCTTACCCACAAATCACACTGAGCCAAACCTTTAGCATCTAACATCTAAAGGTTTATTGCTACCAGAAAGAAAAGCATGACAGTAAGGTTGCTAAAGAATCTTACATTACATGCATCGAATCTCTCAGTTCTCAATGCAGGCTCTAGCAGAGATGTTATAGCTGCTGGCTTAAAAGTCCTTGTTGCTCATCCTATAGCAGGATGGGTCCACAGTTCTTCCCGGCTCATGATTCCCTGCGAGGCCGCATCGGGGGTCAGAAGCAGAGCTGAAGACCAAGATGGAGTCAGCCACATGGCATCTTTATACATCCTTCCTGGTCTCTCCTTGGCTGCAGCAGGTCACCTGGCCAGCGGCCTATCCCTGTGTTCCCTGCTGATAGCCCTTAGGTGTCAGGCCTCATTCCTGAGGTGTGTCCTTGGCCCATTGAGTGCTATTGTCCCACAAAGCCTCGCTAATTAGCATGTCCATAGGCCAGGCTCTTCCCAATGCTCAACCACACGCAGAGAAATATTCAGTATTCATACAAAGTACAGGCTTAGAACTTCACACACAGACATTATACAATCACATGACTAGCGTACATAGGATTAGCAGACAGTAAGCTTCTATTCAACACCTCACATGGCCCCCTTTTATACCATTTTTGGGGCCAACACCCCCACCTATGGGTGCAGCAGTGATCTGGCTACTTCCCTCGAATTCGGTAACGTGACAGCTGCCTCAGAGAAACACTTGATGATCCTCAGTTTCTCCTCCAAACTGAAACAACCCACGTGACCCTTTGAAAAGAGGAGACTAAGGGGGGATAGGATAGAGGTCGATAAAATCATGACTGGTGTGGAAAAAGTGAATGAGGAAAAGTTATTTACTTGTTCCCACAATATAAGAACTAGGGGTCACCAAATGAAATTAATAGGCAGCAGGTTTCAAACAAACAAAAGGAAGTTTGTCTTCACTCAGTGCACAACCTGTGGAACTCCTTGCCAGAGGATGTGGTGAAGGCTAGGACTTTAACAGGGTTCAAAAAAGAGCTAGATAGATTCATGGAGGTTAGATCCATTAATGGCTATTGGCCAGGATGGGTAGGAATGGTGTCCCTAGCCTCTGTTTGTCTGGAAATGAGTGACAGGGGAGGGATCATGTGAGGATTACCTGCTGTGTTCCCTCCCTCTGGGGCATCTGGCATTGGCCTCTGTCGGCCGACAGGATACTGGGCTAGATGGACTGTTGGTCTGACTCAGTATGGCCGTTCTTACATTCTAATGACCCTGAATTTTTGGATTGCTTGGGTCAAAAGGGCAAACTGGGCTGTTAGGAGTAGGAGATAGACTGGAAGCGGGCATTCCTGGAAAACCAAGATGGAAGATGTCATGGCCATGAGGGATGGCCAGCAGCTTGGGGACTAAGGGGTTAACTATTTCTCTGTACCTAGCCAGGTATCTGCTCAGTCAATAGAAATGCAGATAGGGATTTCAAACTGAGACAAAGGAATTTTGGGGTTTTCCCTCCTTTGTCTCTTGAGCCAGTTTGCTCTCTAGATACTGAGGGAGACAGAAGACATGTCTCTCTCCAAGAAAAAGACTCTTCATAATGTGTAAGTAGGGTAAAGTCTAGATAAATCCTCCAGGTTTTATTGTTTTCTGGTTTGGGATTTTGGATCTGATGTCTGTGCTGTTAGAAATGAGTTTTCCTCTCTTTTGCAACTAAGTTTTGGCCCATGGGGGAATCCTCCATGAGAATATCAATTGGTGGCTCTTACTATCTAGCCATTCCAACTATGCTTGTAATTGGGGTACTGTTTTAATAATAAAAGTTCTTTCTTTTTTTAATTAACCTGGTCTTGGTTCATTTCTGTGTCCTGGAAAATCTGCCTGTGGGATCTGCATGCCTCTGACGAGGGGCAGCAATCATAGACTGCAGCTGGTATTTTCTCTTTTCTTTTCAAGCTCTTTGGGGAAAAGAGCTTGGGATGCCCTGGGGTTGGTTTCAAGCGTCCACCCCGTTTGTGGGTTCAAAAGCACGTGATGGTGGCAGCAGATCCCCCAAAATCCAGGTATTAGCATTTGGGGGGAGTTTTTGTACCAAAGCCTGTAGAGATCAGGTTTTGGGGTTGCTTTTGTGGGCCCCCACTTCTGCATTCATCATACCAGAGTGGGGAATTAGCCTTGACAGAAGACACAAGGACACTGCTCACAGAAATCAAAGAGGGACAAAAACAGGGGTGGGGAACCTCAGGCTCGGGGGGCCAGATGCGACCCCTGGCTTGCCTGGATCCAGCCCCCGAGGCTCAGGGCTCCTCCCCCTGTATTGGGGAGCCCGTGATGATGCTCCAGCCCTCTACGGGGCTGGAGCACACAAAATCTACTAGCCTGGGCCCCCCAAGGGTTCTGCTGTGTGAGGAGAATATGGGGGGTGTCTTTCTCCTCAGTTGGGGGGTACGTCCGTGAAGGTTGGTTTTGGGGTTTTGCTTCTCACTTGTGTGCGGCCCCCGACTGGTTTTTCTGTGGGTCAGCAGCCCCTGATGCAAAAGAGGTTCCCCACCCCTGGACCAAAGGAATGTAAACAAGAGCGAACACAGGGGCTGGACTCATCACAAAAGGAATTAAAGCGGCACCTGGAAGCGTCCCAGAAAGCACTGAGCGCTAACTTGCAGCCACAGAGAAAATCTTTGTGGGGCAGCAACTACAAACTGTGCGGGCCGAATAGGAAACCCACCCACAAAACTCCCAGGCTGGATTGGCAAGACCCTCCATGAGGTGACCAGTATCCTGAGCATCATGGGCCAGGAAATAGGGCAGACCCGGGACGCTTTGGTCAACTTGGAGCTTGCTAACAGAGATAATCCGCAACAAGGACGCAGGGACTGGAAAAAAATCTAATCCGGGAGGAAATCAAAGGGGATGCAGACCACCCTGGAATTCAGCTTCTGGAACAAGAAATGGAGCTAGCTGGAGAATTTGGGCAAGATGGGACATTTACAATATTCTCTACTCTATTGGAACCCACAGACGCGCAGAGGGGAAAGGCTGGCCTGCAGATATTGCAAACGCCTTTGAGGGGAAATGCTCCTGGGAATCTTATTTGGCCCAGCTCAGTGTCAAAGCCCAGATGAATGACCAGGGAGATGGACAGAAAAGGGGATTTTAAGCAGCCAATGTGGGTGGCTCAGCTCTGATCGTGGCATAGAAATGTATCCCCAAAGAAGTGAGTGGTTTATCCAGACCCGGCACAAACTCTTGCGATGTGGTTTGGAGCTCGCCATCCAAGTGAGCTAGGCCGCGCCCAGCTACGAGCTAGAAGGAGAGGGAAGAAGAAACCCCAACTGGCCTGGCAGAAGATCTACTGATACTTGTGTTCCCAATGGACCCGGATATCACAGAGGCCGTTAGGATAAATTAGCAGTGGACCAGTTTAGAGGCTTCACAGCTGGGCTTGGACTTGCCTATCAAGATCAGTAAGAGGAAGACACGCAGTAAAGCTTTGGGATTTCCCAATGAGCTTGAAACTTTCCTTGCGGCCGTGTCCCAGAAAAGGAAGCATCTACGAGTGAGGGAAAGCCGACCGCCATGGGCCCTGTATGTCCCCGTGTCCAGCATACATGAAGGGAAAAGGAGGTTCTAACCCAGGCCCTGACAGGTTTGAACAATTAGGAAACCAGATTCATTGGGGCTATGACACAAAGGGGATTGGCAATAATGCACAAAGGCTGGGAAGCAGCTCAGTGAAAGGCTGCTACTGTGTAAGACTGTGAAGAGGACTTGTGACGATACAAGTGGTTAATTAGGTGATGGTGTAACCACTGAAAATCTCAGTGGTTACACACTGAGGGTATGTCTACACTACAAAGTTAATTTGAACTAACAGCCGTTAGTTCGAATGAACTTTCATAGGCGCTACACTTACAAACCACTAGTTCGAACTTAATTCGAACTAGCGGAGCGCTTAATTCGAACTAGGTAAACCTCATTCTACGAGGACTAACACCTAGTTCGAATTAAGTAGTTCGAATTAAGGGCTGTGTAGCCACTTAATTCGAACTAGTGGGGAGCTAGCCCTTCCCAGCTTGCCCTGGTGGCCACTCTGGGCCAAACCAGGAAAACTCTTCTGCCCCGCTCCCGGCCCCGGAGCCCTTAAAGGGCCATGGTCTGGCTACAGTGCTTGTGCCAGTTGCCAGCCTGCCAGCACCCAGCCAGCAGACCCTGCACCTGGCACGAGATGAGCCAGCCACCCGCTGCCACCCAGCCCTCCCCCTCTTCCCAGGACCAGACTGGCGGCTCCCAGGAGCCTGCCCGGGGCCGCAAGAGGCGGGCGCCTGCCTGGTCTAGTGCGGAGATCGTGGACCTCATCAAGGTTTGGGGGGGGAAGCCTCCAACATCCACGATCTCCGCACTAGCCACAGGAACGCAGCCGTCTACAGCCGCATGGCTGACAGCCTGGCCACCAGAGGCCACATGCGGACCCGGGAGCAGGTCCGCTGCAAAATTAAGGACCTGCAGCAGTCCTACTCCAGGGCCTGCCAGCCAGGGGCCGACCCGGAGACCTGCCCCCCACTTTGAGGCCCTGGACTGCATCCTGGGGGCTCACGCCGTCCATGCCCCCCGGGTGGTGATCGACCCCGGGGCAGAGGGACCCGTCCCTGATACGGAGGAGGAGGACGCCAAGAGCCAGGAGCCTGCAGGGAGCCTGCCCAGGACCCAGGACCCCCAAGGCATCCCACAGAGTACATCTGCTGTGTCGTCCGAGGCCAAGGAGGGCTCTGCATGTGAGTGCCATCATGCTCCCCTTATGTGTACGGGGGGGTGGGGGGAGAGGGAGCCCAGGGACTGTGCACCTGGGCCTTGCCCACCGTGGAGCAGCAGCTGGGTGTCATGCAGGGGCCCTGGCCTTGCAGAGGGGGGCTGGGTTTCACCCACCGTGTCCCCAGGGGAGAACTGACCACTGCTCTTGTTTCACCACAGCCGCAGCACCTGGGACTGCAGGGCGCACCACCCCACCTGCAACAGCCACCCACACCCAGGCCAGCAGGCGCACCAGGAACCAGGAGGACTACCAGCAGCGGCACCTGCGGCTCCTGGAGCACCAGCTCCGCACCCAGGACCACTGGGTCCGGGAGGACCTGCGGCTGCGGCAGCGGAGTTTGGAGGCACTGGAGGAGCAGGGCCGTGCCCTCAGAGGCCACCTCCAGACCTTGGTGGACAGGTTCCTGCCTCCTCCTGCTCCGGCCCCTGCGGCCGTCCCAGCTCTCGCTCCTCCTCCCACCCTTGCTCCCCCTCCCGCTTCTCCGCACCCCGTCCCTCCTGCCCCTCCCTGCACACCCACTCCCCCCCAATGCCCCCGCACCCGCAGTGCTGCGAGACAGGAGAGCCAGCAGGACCCCCAAGCCTGAGCTTTCCTTCCCTTCCTCCCCTTCCTCCCCTTCTAGCTCCCTCCTCCCAGGTTTCCCCTTCCTCTCCCATCCTCATTTCTCCGTCCCCCACCCCAGTTATGTAAAATAAAAGAGATTTTTGTTGGCAAAACAGGTGTGTTTATTTGACATTAGGAAGGGGGGTTAGGGAAGGGAAAGGGGAAGGAGTGGAGGGTGGAAGAAGGCCCCAGTGGGGCATGCAGGGAGAGTTCAGTCCTCCTCTTCCACTTGGAAGCTCTCCCGCAGGGCTTCCCGGATCCGGACGGCCCCCCGCTGGGCCTCCCGGACGGCGGCGGTGCGGGACTGAGCATACTGGCCAGCCATGCACTCAGCCTCAGCCATCCAGGCTGGAAGGAAAGCCCCCCCGTTCCGCTCGCACAAATTGTGCAGCACGCAACATGCTGCCACCACGGGAGGGATATTGTGCTTGGCGAGGTCGAGGTGGGTGAGGAGGCACCTAAAGCGTGCTTTCAATCGTCCGAAGGCCCCTCCACCACAATGCAGGCCCTGGTGAGCCTGGCATTGAAGGCCTGGCGGGAGGGGTTGAGGTGCCCTGCACGGCTTCATGAGCCAGGGCTGTAGGGGTAGGCCGGCCCCACCAGGCACACGGGCATGTCCACGCCCCCGACCCTGATGTGGCGGTCGGGAAGAAGGTCCCGCGCAGCCTCTGGCAGACGGAGGAGTTGAACACCCTGGCGTCGTGTGCCTTGCCGGACCAGCCCACATTAATGTCCGTGAACTGGCCCCGGTGGTCACACACGGCCTGCAGAAGCATGGAGAAGTACCCCTTCCTGTTGATGTACTGGGAGGCCTGGTGTTCCGGGGCACGGATGGGGATGTGCATCCCGTCGATGGCCCCCCCGCAGTTGGGGAAGCCAAGGGCGCAGAACCCCCGGATGACCGCGTCCGGGTTGGCGAGGCGGACCACCCTGCGGAGCAGCACCCGGTTGATGGCCTTGACCACCTGCAGAGAGACACAGCAAACCGCGAATCACTGGGGCGCCCGGGTGGCTGGGAGTGTTCGTTCCCTGGCACTGCCCCACGCCCCACTCCCAGCAGCAACCCCCACGGGCGGCGTGTAGTACGGACGGGACAGACCAAACCCTCCCGTGTGGGGCACTGTCGCCTCCTCCCCCGGCCCCATTTTCCCTGGGGCGGCCCATCCCCTCCTTGCAGTCCCCCTCCCCCCCGGCCCAGTGGCCGGTGAGTGCCGTACCTGCATGAGCACTGCTCTGATGGTGGATCTCCCCACGCCGAACTGGTTCCCGACGGATCGGTAGCTGTCCGGCGTGGAGAGCTTCCAGAGGGCGATGGCCACACGCTTCTGGAGGGGGATGGCAGGCCTCATGCGAGTGTCCCGTCGCTGCAGAGCAGGGGCGAGCCACTCGCAGAGCTCCAGGAAGGTGTCCCTCTTCATCCTGAAGTTCTGGGTCCACTGTCTGTCTCCCCAGCGCTCCAGGACGATGCGGTCCCACCAGTCGCTGCTGGTGTCCAGACGCCAGATGCGGCGGGCACACTGGCGTCCGGGCGCTGCTGCCTCCACGGCCCCCAGGAGGCCAGGTGGAGAGGCAGGGGCTGACGTGCACCAGGTGGTGCCAGGCAGCCTCCAGCCATTGCTGGCAGGCTTGCAGCAGCAAGTCCAAAACTGCACCAGAAAGCCCAGGCGAGCGCTGGCTCCATGTTGCCAACTGCGGCGGCGCCCCAAAGGGAACCACCGACACAGGCAGGCGAGAGAAAACGCTTTGCTGTCCTCGGCGAGGTAGGCAAGCAAAAAGCTGAGAACTGGCTGTCCAGGGGGGTTCCTTTAAGCACGAGCCTCAGATAGCCTCAGACAGCAGCCACACAAAGCAACTACTGACCTGATGCCCTGCCGGAACTGGTTTCAGCTGCCCTTGAATGCGACCCAGCGTCCGATCAGTGTGGACGCGCTAGTTCGAATTAGCAAAACGCTAATTAGAACTAGTTTTTAAGTCTAGATGCGCTAATTCGAATTAGCTTAGTTCGAATTAACTAAATTAGTTCGAATTAGCGCTGTAGTGTAGACATACCCTGAGGGCTTTGTAGTATAAGCTTTACACTGAAGAGCACACAGCATGGGGCAGCAGCCGGCGCATGCTAGGGATGTTAAATATCAGTTAATTGAATAGTCAATTTACCGCATGAATTCTTATTGGTTACTTGACTATTCTATAGTCCCTGGGAGTGGGACCGGCAGCCAGTGCGCTCCAGCCCCACTCCCGAGGAACCCCCTGTCACCCTGCGCTGCTGCCTCTGTATCAGAGGTAGCAGTGGAGGGTGCCAGGTGGGAGCTGGTCTGAGAGGGGAGCCAATTTAAAAACCAGCTCCCCTTGCAGACCGGCTACCTGTCACCCTATGCTGCTGCCTCTGATACAGAGGCAGCAGTGCGGGGTGGCAGCAGCCCCTGTCCGGGGGTGTGTGTGGAGCGAAGCTCCCAGACCCGGCACAAATCAGAACTGAGCTGAGCTGCCTGCCCGCCCGGCTCTTGATACACTTTCAATGCAGAGCTGCAGTGGGGGGGTACGTCCTGGAAATGCATGTAATCTGTCACATTAACCAATAAGCTTTTGCTTATCAGTTAATTGACTACACCAGGAGTGGCCAACCCGCAGCTTGTGAGCTGCTTGCGGCTCTTCAAAGGAAAAATTGCGGCTTCCGCACACGCGGCTCTTAAAGGGGCAGCTTTTTTTTTTTTCCCCTCAACAACTTTCCAGCTGACGGAAGCTTGCTTGGGCCACACACAGCCAGTGGTTTTTTTTTGGTCAACAACTTCTTTCCCTCAGCTCTTTGCGCTGTATCCGCCACTATTTTGGCTCTTTGTCTGTAATGGGTTGGCCACCCCTGGACTACACTATTACATCCCTAGCGCATGCCAGCCCCTGACACGCACTCGCTGCCTGTAGTCCCGCTCCTGGGGAGCTGGTTGCCATCCCACGCTGCTGCCTCTGATACAGAGCCAGCAGTGTGGGGTGGCAGCCAGCTCCCCGGGAGCAGGGAAGGGAGCCTGCGTGTAACCAATAAGCCCAGGCTTGTCGGTTAACTATTTAAACGGTTCTACTGGGACACTGCTTCCCTGGATTCTGAGAGCGCTCCAGATGGAGCTGCCCCAGGGCGTCAGCTGGCTCAGCGACAGGAAGAGGGTGCCCTAAGTTAAGCAAGCCCCTGCCTTTTACAGCAGTGGCTTTCCACCTCTGGACCCTCTGCCCCGGGAGCGCAGAGACTCTGATTTCAACAGGGGGCCGCACATGAAGGAAGGTTGAAACTTCACAGGGCCACGAAGGCAGGTCCGAACACTGCAACACGAGCATCTTGTGAAAGTCCCTCACCCGGTCCAGGAAATGGGGGAACGCGAAGCTGAAGGGAAGAAGCTTGGAGGAACACAGATCAGCCCCACAAGTTTGTTTCTGTCTGGGCGTCCAGACGCAGGCAGCGGGAAAGTTGGAGTAACACTTTCAGGAAAGTCTCGTGCTTGGGCTCTTTGATGTCGGGGGCACGTCAGGGAGGAGACGCCAGGACTGCGCTCCATTATATCCCCAACCACAAAAAAGGCCTTTCGCAAAGCCTCACATTAGAGCTGCCCAGTGCTTGAAGTGCTCTGAAAAAAGGAGGCTCCGATAATTTGGGAGCAGCCCAGGGAGCCGGCTTTATGTATGTATTTACTGAGGCCAGGTCTGCTGCCCCTTGCAATTCCACACTCCACTGAGTGCACCATGCAGAGCTCCGAGATTCCTAAGGAGAGAGAGACAATTGAGGAATCTCTGGACAGCTGCCCATGGCCTTCTTGGTCCTGAAAAACTGTAATAGAGATGTAGCTGTGTTAGTCTGGTCTAGCTGAAACAAAAGACAGGACTATATATAGTCCTGTCTAGTCCTGTCTTTTGTTTCTGAAAAACTGTCTGATTTGGGATGCTCCCCCAGACCTAAGACTTTTTATCGTCTTGACCCAAGGGGCAGCTGCTAGGAAGAATTCTGCTGAGCTCCTGCTGTCTGCACTGGGGATGAGGGTGGTATCGCTACACCTCTCCGAGGTGTGAAATCCACACCCCTGACAGACATAGCTACACCAATGCACATTCCAAGTCTGGCTCAGCTCTTGCAGAGTGTATCCCTCTCTACAGCCAAGTTAATTTGTCTTCTGAGAGCCTGTGTAGAAGAGAGTTAAGATGTGTACTTGGGAATATAAATGACCTGGTAATGGTTTATATGTGGATCTCAGCCAGTAAATGTAAGTTTGAGGGACTCAAACAAATATCACTCAGAGAGAAGAGTTACGAACGAGCCATGAGGGGTTAGTTTTTTTAACGAGTCCCAGTGGAGTTGCTGGATGAGTTGATAGTGTTTTAAGTGATCCAGGAGACATACTTCCAGCTGCTTGGGGAAAGTGGTGTCACAGAACTAAACATTCGCTTTACCAGAACTTCTGCAAGCGGGGCCCTTTGCAATTCAAAGGATGCCGTTCTGCAGCATTCCAGAACTGAAGCTGAAAAACGCAGCCTGCTTTTTGTCCCCCACGAAGGCCACAACAGGAATGGTTTTAATGTTGATAAATGCAAAGTAATTCATATTGGAAAACATAATCCCAACTGTACATACAAAACAATGGGGACTAAATTAGCTATTACCACTCCAGAGAGAGATCCTGGAGTCATTGTGGATAGTTCTCTGAAAACATCCACTCAGTGTGCAGTGGCAGTCAAAAAAAGCAAACAGGATGTTAGGAATCATTAGAAAAGGGATAGAGAATAAGACAGAGAATATTTTATTGCCTCTGTATAAATCCATGCATACAGATGCGATCAACTCATCTCAAAAAAAGATATCTTAGCATTGGAAAAGGTTCAGAAAAGGGCAACAAAAATGATTAGGGGTTTGGAACGGCTGCCATATGAAAAGAGATTAAAAAGACTGGGATTTTTCAGCTCAGAAAAGAGGAGACTAAGGGGGGATATGATAGAGATCTATAAAATCATGACAGGTACAGAGAAAGGGTAGGTCTACACGGCAGAGCTATTTCGGGATACTGGAAGTTCCACGAAGGTTAAGGGAAATTTTGGAATAGCAAGTTATTTTGAAATTTGGCACTGTTTAGACAGCGCCAACCTATGAAATAAGTTATTTCGGAATACACTCAAAATAAGCTACGCAATTTGTGTAGTTGCAAATTGCATAGCTTATTTCGAGCTAAGGGTGCACTGTGGACGCACCCAAAGTGAATAAGGAAAAGTTATTGACTTGCTCTCATAACATAAGAACTAGGGGTCACCAAATGAAATTAAGAGGTAGCAGGTTTAAAACAAAAAAAGGAAGTTTTTCTTCACGCTGTGCACAGTCAACCTGTGGAACTCCTTGCCAGAGGATCTTGTGAAGGCCAGGACTTTAACAGGGTTCGGAAAAAAGCTAGATAAGTTCATGGAGGAGAGATCCATCAATGCTTATTAGCCAGGGTGGGTAGGAATGGTGTTCCTAGCCTCTGTTTGTCAGAAGCTGGAATGGGTGATAGGAGAGGGATCACATGACGATCATCTGTTCTGTTCATCCCCTCTGGGGCATGTGGCCACTGTTAGAGGACAGGCTATTGGGCTGGATGGACCTTTGGTCTGACCCAGTCTGGCAGTTCTTATGAATATTGTCACAATCACATGGCCCGATACTGCTATCACTTCCTCCACAGAAACCAGTCCACTGAAATGAAAGGACTGACCAGGCCAGGAAGATCAAAACCAGGCTCCGCTGATATTTAGCTGTGTGGCACAGCACATGTACAGCTCAATGAAACTGTAAGAAAGAATGTGGAGAAATTGGAAAAGGTCCTGAGAAGAGCAACAAGAATGATTAAAGGTCTAGAAAACATGACCTATAAGGGAAGACTGAAGGAACTGGACTTGTTTAGTTTGGAAAAGAGAAGACTGAGAGGGGACATGATAGTGGTTTTCAGGTATCTAAAAGGGTGTCACAAGGAGGAGGAAGAAAAATTGTTCTCCTTGGCCTCTGAGGATAGAACAAGAAGCAATGGGCTTAAACTGCAGCAAGGGAGGTTTAGCTTAGACATTAGGAAAAAGTTCCTAACTGTCAGGGTGGTTAAACACTGGAATAAGTTGCCTAGGGAGGCTGTGGAATCTCCATCTCTGGAGATATTTAAGAGCAGGTTAGAGACATCTATCAGGAATGGTTTAGATGGTGCTTGGTCCTGCCATGAGGGCAGGGGACTGGACTCAATGACCTCTCAAGGTCCCTTCCAGTTCTAGTGTTCTATGATTCTATATTATTACTAAGAATCAATTTTAGCTATTTAGTTTTTTGTGCTTATACTGCGCATTAAGACAGCTGATCTGTTTCCTGTGAGAATTTTGACCTGTTTCCACTCAAGAATCTACAATATATTTTAGAGAGTTTGTCTGTCTGTGTATTTGTCTGTCTGTTCGAGAACTCCTCCTAAACGGTAAGAGCTAGGACCACCACATTTGGTAGGCAGCTTCCTCTTCTCATAACTTAAAGCAAGGGCAGGGTTTGGTTACGCCAGGAAAACTGGATGTGCCTAGAATGGGATTGCTGCTCATAAAACCAAACAGAAAAGAGACAGAATCACCAGGCAGGCGAAAGGGACTGGTTGGGGGCACCCCCAACCCCATCCAGGACTGCGCCAGCTCCAAGACTCGTACCTCCCCAAGCGCCCTTTAGGGAAGGTGGGGGAGGGGCTGAGCCCCCTTCATTTTTGCAGGGGGATATTGCTGGCTCTTCCCCCTCATCACTGTCAGGGAGCGGTGTGTGTGGGGGGGAAGGGATAGTGCACAGTTTGCTACATTCCTCACTTTGGCAGGGGAGCTCAGGGGGCAGACAGGCTGTGCACTTTGATCTCGCTCCCTGATAGGGACAGGAAGGGGAAGAGCAATAAGCTCTGGTATGAATCTCAGGGGCAGCCCTTTGGCCCCCTCGCCCTCCCTATACACACACACACACTTCCTAGCTCTGAGCCCCTCCTGCACCCCCACACCTCCAGCCCCCTTCCCTGAGCCCCCCACTTCTCCTAGCCCCTGCCCTGACTCCTGCACCTCCCACATCTCCACTTCCTGCACAGAACCCTGCCCCCCCCACCCCGACACTCCCCAACCTCCTGCCTTAAGCCCTCTGCACTCCATCCCATACTTAAATTTCTTACCAGTTGTGACGGCACGTTGGGGTTTTCCCATCCCCTGCACCCCCGTAATGGCACGGACAGACTCCACCAGCCAGTAGAATAGAGAGAGTTTATTGCTTCTCCAGGATATAGCACAGCACAGTGTCATCTGGTTACAGGGCAGGCCTGGGATGCCTCAGCCCCCCCTTGAGATGGGGGAGCCTGGGCCCCTAAATCCCAGCCCGTTGCCTAGGCTGCTTCCTCCACGATCCCAGCCAGAAACCTAACTAACTCACTTCCAGCCCTGCCCCCATCCAGGGCTCCACTCCCCTTCTTCCCATTGTTCTGCTCCCTGGGAGATAACTGGTCAGCCCCCTTTGCATAATGACTCATCCCCTGCCCTGCTGGGCCGTGCTGCAGACAGCAGCCAGTGGAGGTCACTCACAACCCAAGCCTAGCAACCAGCAAGGTACACACACTACGTCACACCAGTACTGTTGTATCACAACCCCTCCTCCCCAAACTCCTACCCTGAGGGCCCTGGCGGGGGGGGGGGGGATTGCAAAACAACAGTACCTTTAAGAAATTTACCCCCTGGACTGAATCAAGATGACCCAGAAAAATAGGATGAACCTGCAACAGGCTTGCTTCTCAGTGCACCTTCCAGAAGAGAGAGCAAAAGGAGCCATTTAGAGTAGTGCTCTGTTTTGACACAGCTGAATTGGCACTTACAGTTTGAAAGCTGGAAGAAACCGTTAGTGTAAACCACAGGGCCTAAAGCCCTTTTTTGTTAAAACATCGCACATGATAACAGTTTACAGGGATGAGGGAAAAAATGCTCTTGATGGAATTCCCATTTTTAAAACTTACTCAAGACAATTCAATGGAAGAATGTTAACAATCCCTTTCTAAGGAAACCCAAAGTAAAAATTAATTTCATAACAATAACACGATATTTAAAAATACAGTCATTTCACTGCAGCCTGGACATTTTCCTTTTCCTTTCCAACAAGAAAAACACCCCCCACTTGTGTGAAGGACCCAAGCCTCCCCCCCCTCCCCGAAATGTGCTTTATGTACCTACTAAGTGAACAGAGCAGCTTCCGATAAGTTTGAATGGCCTTTTGAGCAAGTAACTCCCGAGGTTTCTTGCCCACAGTTTGGCTGGAGACACATGGGGTAGGGGCACTTTGGGGGGAGCGAGATGTGGTTTCGGGGGAGGGGCTCTGGGGCCACATTTATGCACCTTCACCGGCCCTTGTGTGTGGCCAGCCTAGCGGGTTTGCAGGTGCAACACAAGTGGGGGAGCAGTTGCGATGGAGGGGGGGCAGCTCTTTCTTCAGGCTGCCCCCCTCCCCAACCTTTCCGCAGTGAAACCTGTGAGCGCTAGCAGGGATGAGTGCGCCCTTTGCAAAGCACTGGGTGGGAACCCAGACAGCCCGGCCGGTACAGACGGGAGCAGCGCACCCCCGAGCCCTTGCAGGACATGGAAGCGGAGCTGGGGAAGCAGCGAGCCCGGATCACGGGCTGCGCTAGACAAGGGCAGCCTGGTCTCAGTGCCCGTCTCTCCCCACGAGTCGTGCGTGTCCGCCTGGGGTCTGCGTCTCAGCGCTTCTGCCTGGCTGGAGGACCCGTGGGGTTCTCGGTCCCTCCCGGCAGCAGCGGGGGCTGCAGCGCTGGGGGGAGCTGCCCTGGGGCTGGAGCCAGAGGCTGCGGGCGGGAGATGGTGGATCCTTTCCCAGCCCGCAGCGCAGAGAACCTGCTAGAGAGGGAGCCAGGGCTCAACGCCAAAGGCTGCCCCAGCAGTGGCCGGGGGTCCGTGCTGTCGGGGAAGGGGCAGCGGAGCAGGGAGAGGGCCCGGAGCTCCAGCTGGCGGGGAGAGAGGACGGAGCCTCTCCCAGCGCGCAGGGGGGACCCCGCGGGCAGTGACGGATCGCTGCTCCGAGGTGCTGGGGAAGGAGGAGCGCGCAGGGGCCGGTAACTGGGCTCCCCAGCTGGGACGTGGGGGTACGCTAGGAGCCCGGCGGGAGAAGCGCGCAGGGGCGGTAACGGGACTCCCCACCTGGGGCAGGGGGTGCGCCAGGAGGAGCCCGGAGGGAGAGGCGCGCAGAGGCTCGTGGCGGGGCTCCCCAGCTGGGGCGCGGAGGTGCGCCAAGCGGGGCCCGGAGGGAGGAGCGCTCAGAGGCTCGTGGCGGGGCTCCCCAGCTGGGGCAGGGGATGCGCCAAGCGGAGCCCGGAGGATGAAGTGCGCAGGGGCCGTGACGGGGCTCCCCAGCTGGGGTAGGGGGTGCGCCAAGCGGGGCCCGGAGGGAGGAGCGCTCAGAGGCTCGTGGCGGGGCTCCCCAGCTGGGGCGCGGAGGTGCGCCAAGCGGGGCCCGGAGGGAGGAGCGCTCAGAGGCTCGTGGCGGGGCTCCCCAGCTGGGGCAGGGGATGCGCCAAGCGGAGCCCGGAGGATGAAGTGCGCAGGGGCCGTGACGGGGCTCCCCAGCTGGGGCGCGGAGGTGCGCCAAGCGGGGCCCGGAGGGAGAGGCGCGCAGAGGCTCGTGGCGGGGCTCCCCAGCTGGGGCAGGGGGTGCGCCAGGAGGGGCCCAGAGCCCCAGCTGCTGGGGAGGGAGGACGGAGCAGCGGGCCGGAGTGGGAGGGCTCCCGAGCCGCGCCAGGGGGCGGGTCCGGCCCGGGCGCAGCAGGCGAGGGAGGAGTGCGCCGTGGCTGCGCTCAGGGGGAGCCCGGCGAGGCGCGCCCGTCTGCCGGCACAGCGCGGTGCCGGGGCCGCAGGCGAGCGGCACCATGAGCGTGGCGCCCAACTGCGAGAACAAGCAGCCGGAGCACCTGTCGGCCGAGGCGCAGAGCCCGGCCATCAGCGCCGTCATGTTCGCCGCGGGGCTGCTGGGCAACCTGACGGCGCTGGCGCTGCTGGCCCGGCGCCGGCTGGGGCGGCGCGGCCGGCCCCTCTCCCTCTTCCACGTGCTGGTGACCGTGCTGGTGCTCACCGACCTGCTGGGCACCTGCCTGGTCAGCCCCGTGGTGCTGGCCTCCTACAGCCGCAACCGCACGCTGGTGGCGCTAGCCGGGGACAAGCGGCTCTGCCACTACTTCGCCTTCTCCATGAGCTTCTTCGGCCTGGCCACCATGCTGGTGCTGTGCGCCATGGCCCTGGAGCGCTGCCTGGCGCTGGGCCAGCCCTACCTCTACGAGCGCTGCCTGGGCCGCCGCTCGGCCCTGCTGGCCCTGCCCGCCCTCTACGCCTTCGCCGCCGCCTTCTGCGCCCTGCCGCTGCTGGGCTTCGGGTGCTACGTGCAGTACTCCCCGGGCACCTGGTGCTTCAGCCAGATGCGCCAGGGGCAGGACGCCTGCGACGCCACCTACTCGCTGCTCTACGCCACCCTGCTGCTGCTGCTCATCCTGGCCGTGCTGCTCTGCAACCTCAGCGTCTGCGGCACCCTGGTGGCCATGCACCGCCGCGGACACGCCTCGCGTCGCCTGGCCTCGCTGGAGCAGCCCGCCGGGCGCCGCCGGGTCTCCGTGGCCGAGGAGGTGGATCACCTCATCCTGCTGGCCATCATGACCATCACCTTCATGGTCTGCTCCCTGCCCTTCACGGTGAGTGCCGGGGCCCGGCCAGCCGGCTCCCTCCCGGGAGTCTCCAGCACGTGGCCTTGTCCCCCTGCCCCCTTGGTCATCTCGGTCCTGGGGGGCGGGGGGACTCTGGCACGTGGCCTTGTCCCCTGCCCCCTTGGTCATCTCGGTCCTGGGGGGCGGGGGGACTCTGGCACGTGGCCTTGTCCCCTGCCCCCTTGGTCATCTCGGTCCTGGGGGGCCGGGGGACTCTGGCACGTGGCCTTGTCCCCTGCCCCCTTGGTCATCTCGGTCCTGGGGGGCCGGGGGACTCTGGCACGTGGCTTTGTCCCCCTGCCCCCTTGGTCATCTTGGTCCTGGGGGGCGGGGGGACTCTGGCACGTGGCCTTGTCCCATGCCCCCTTGATCATCTCGGTCCTGGGGGGCGGGGGGACTCTGGCACGTGGCCTTGTCCCCTGCCCCCTTGGTCATCTCGGTCCTGGGGGGCCGGGGGACTCTGGCACGTGGCCTTGTCCCCTGCCCCCTTGGTCATCTGGGTCCTTGGGGGGGAGGGGGGGAAGACTCTGGCACGTGGCCTTGTTCCCTGCCCCCATCCCAGGTCTTGGGGGGTCTCCAGCATCTGGTCTTGTTCCCTGCCCCCTTGGCCATCCCAGGCCTTGCGGGGGAGTGGGTCTCCAGCACCAGTCCCTGTCCTCTTGGTCATCCCAGGCCTTGGGGGAGGGGTGGTCTCCAGCACCAGGCCCTGCCCCCTTGGTCATCGCAGGCCTTGGGGCGCGGGGCTGCCTTCTTCTCTAGTCCCCTTATTAATCCTGGTCTTTGGGGACCTCAAGCACCTGGCCTTGTTCCCCAGCCCCCTTGCTAATCCCTTTTCTCGTGGGGATCTCTTGCACCCATTCTTCCTGTTCTCTGCCCCTGGCACATAATTGTCTAGGGCAGCGGTTTTCAAAGTACAGGTTGTGACCCAGCGCTGGGTGGTGGAATATCGGGCACTGGGTCTCGTTGCTGCAGGGGGGTCAGGTGAGCAGTGGGGGCGCTAAGGCGGTGACCTGCCTGTCCTAGCAGTGCAGACTGTGCTGCACCCCAGAAGCAGCCAGCAACAGGCCCGGCTACTAGGTGGGGGTGGGGAGAGAGCTCACAGGGCTCTGTGCACTGCCCCTGCTCCCACCACTAGCTCCTCATGCCCATTGTCTGGGAACCGGCTGCTCCTGGAGCACAGCCTGGTCTGCGGGGCCAGGAGAGGCAGGAAGCTGCCTTAGCCCCCCCACTGCACTGCAGACCGGGAGCTGCTCAAGGGAAGCCCCTCCTGTCCCATCCCTGACCCACCCCCAAAGCCAGAGCCCCCTCCTCCAGCCCAAAGCTCTCACCTTCAGCCCCACCCTGGAGCCCACACTCTAGTCAAATGATGTTGGATCGGCGCATCAGCAATTTTCTTCAACTGGGTCATGAGAAAAAAAGTTTGAAACCCACTGGTGTAGTCTCCTCTGGGCTGTAATTCTTTGGTCTGGCTTGGATTGTTGGTTTTAGTGTACATGTGCCAGGGGGTCTGTGAGACACAAGGGGTCAGACCAGGTCAGTGTCTCAGTGACCAGCCCATGGACTGGCGCTGGTCCCTGGAATCCAAAAGGTTGAGAACGCTGGACTAGATGGTGTGAGATGCGGCGAATCTTTTCAGGGCTTCCATTCGGACGCTACCACCACAGTATGTTTAGTCCCTACATTAAAGAGAAGCCCCTCCCAGATGAAAGAGCCAGGCAGCCTCTTGAGTTAGGGGATTCAGGCACGCGACTCGAGTGAAACACGCCAGATCCTTGCTCTGTTCCCGTCTCTGCCACCGCTTCCCTAGCCAAATCTCTTCGGTTACATCTACACTGCAATAAAAGACCTGCGGCTGGCCCCGCTCGGCTGGCCTGGCTCCAGGGCTATACAATTGCGGTGTAGCCATGTGGGCTGACGCTCCCACACTCTGAGACCCCACAAAGGGGGCTGGGTCTCCGAGCCCCAGCCCAGCTAGTCCCAGCGATCTGACCGGGGCTCTGAGACTCAGTGCCGGGGGCTTTCCATCGCAGGGCAGTTGTCGCCTGAATGGCTCGGTGCCTCTGTTTTCTCCCCTGTGAAATGGGGCTAGCGTTTTCCTAGCTCTCCAGCGACTCCTGAGGACAAACCCGCTTTCTGAGAGCGGAGATGCTACGGGGACAGGGCTTCCCAGGGCATTAGAGCCGCAGGTGCTTGACCGAGGACGCCTGGATCCACGCGCAGGCCCACAGCGCTGAGGCTGCCTGCACGGGGCTGTGGTTTCACCCGCACTGAGCTGTGTTGTTTCAAGGGCAGCGGCCAGGTGGAAGGGTTGGTGCAGGGGAGGCATGGAGGCGACACAGGGCAGGGCGGTTCAGACTTTTTCCCCCATGTCCCAGTTGAAGAAAATGGTCGATGCCGCGACCCAACATCATGTGACTAGAATGGGGTCTCCAGGGTGGGGCTGAGGAGAGCTTTGGGCGGTAGGAGGGGGCTCCGGCTTTGGGGGTGTCAGGGCTGGGGCAGGATGGGTTTACCTGGAGCAGCTCCCGGGCAGCAGGGGCGCTAAGGCAGCCTCCTGCCTCTCCTGGCACCGCAGATCAGGCTGTGCCCCAGAAGCAGCCGGCAGCCGGTTCCCAGCCAATGGGAGTGCGGAGCTAGTGGTCAGAGTGGGGGCAGTGCGTGGAGTCCTGTGCGCTCGTTCCCCCCACCTAGGAGCCAGGCAGGGCCGACTTATCCATTAGGCACAGTGCCTAGGGCCCACGATACTGTTAGGGGCCCACGAAAAAGTTTTAATTTCTTTTAAAATCAGAAGAAAAAAAATGAACTTTTAGGGTCGAAGAAAACGTGTTAATTTTTTTCTCACATCCGAAAAAAATGAAACTTTTAGGGCCCACGAAAATCTATTAAATTTTGCCTAAAACAGAAAAAAAATAAAATGTTGAAGTATTTAAAGTTATATCAAAAATAATTTTTAATATTTTTTTTTATGGTGGGAGGGGCCCACGAAGGCAAAAGTGTCTAGGGCCCACGAAAGTCATAATGCAGCCCTGGAGCCAGGCCTGCTGCTGGCTGCTTCTGGGGTGCAGTGCGGTCTGCAGTGCCAGGACAGGCAGGGAGCTTGGTTTTAGTGCACATGTGCTAGGGGGGTCTGAGAGACCCAAAGGGTCAAACTAGGTCAGTGTGTCTCAGTGACCGGCCCATGGACTGGCCAACCATCCAAGCCGGACCACTGCTCACCTGATCCCCCTGCAGCAACGAGACCCGGCGCCCGACAGTCCCGCACCCAGTGCTGGGTCACGACCCATAGTCTGAAAGCCACTGACATAGTGCGTTTGCATGGGTCATAGCCCAAATCCGTAGGGCTCCACAGCTGCAGCGTACGTGACCCGGGTCCGCTAACGTGCTGAGGTGCTGTGGGTAACTGCAGCTAGATGGCTGTAAGGGGACACAAAATCCCTGGGGTTGGGCAGACGCGGGTTGCTGGGGTGTCGGGGAGCACACATGCCTCCGTGCCTTGAAACTAGTGTAAACGAGGAGAGGGTTTTGCCCACTCAGCCAGGCTCCCGTCGGTGAGGGGAAAGGACGTCCCGCAGCCTCTGCGCGTCCCCACCTGGACACACGTGTTGATTGCTAGGTGAAAATGCTGGCTTGCATGTTCAGCTGTGCGCATTCCTGGGCCCAGACCACAAAATTGTGTCCCTAAACAAAGATAGGGCTCCGAGAATATGTGCGACATGCTTACAGTTCATAAGAACGTTGAACACTAGTTGACTTTTCACCTGAAGGTGTGAAAATGTTTAATAAGGGTGTGTGTTTTGCCTCTTTAACAAGTAAGGAAACTGAGGCACGGCAAGGGTTATTTTTTGTAAAGTGTTTTGTACTGCACACAAAGAAAGATTTTGCATGGCAAGGAATACGAGTAGTGTCTGCAATTAGATCACCTGGATGCATTTAGGACTTTCAATCCGCATGCTTCATGGCAGAAAGAGAGAGGGTCAGGAAGAAATCCCCAGTTGGTACACTACTGTACAATGGGGTGCATTTATAAGGGTTTATATCAGGGGTGGGGAACCTTTTCTGGGTCGGGGCCCCTGGCCCACAGAAAAATCAGTCAGGGCCACACACAAGTGAGAAACAAGTGGGGGGTCTAAAGAACCAGCGCGGGCTTCTCAGGGCTGGGGTGGGGAGTCCTGAGACTCGGGTGGGATCCAGGCAAGCCAGGGGCGGGATCCAGGCAAGCCAGGGGCGGGATCCAGCCTCCAGGTCTTAGGTTCCCCACCCCTGGTTTATATGCTTTCCCCTGAACGCTTCACCACTGGCTGTTGTGACAGATTTGAAAATACAACCCAAGCCTTCTGACTTCCAGTTTCTAACTGCTGGAATGCGGCTTCTCATAAACATAACTCATGTGACACAAGTACAGAACTGTCACCATTAGCCTGACTTTCTCTTGTCATTCAGTGTAGATAGGATCCCTTCGGAGCTGCTGTGTCACTCAACCCTTGATCAGTCTGCAATATTCTGATAGTTTGATTCTTCCCACTTCGGAGGGAGCAGATTGTTTGTGGAATTTTTTTTCTTCTGTTTTCTCAGTTCTTTTTTCCTTGTCCAGGTTAGGAACAGAGCCAAAGCTAATTTTCCATTCCCAGAGTTAGACTGGCATTACCTTTCAGTAGCACTTGGAGAACTGAAAGGTCCAAGGGACAAATTAAGCACTGGTCAGGTGCACCATTATGGTTGGATTTCAAGAGCGTGATAAAGGAAATGTAATTACCTCTAGCAAACTGTTGTTCTTCCTGTGGTCTCAGTCTTGTAATCATCACAGCTGCTCCATTACCAACTGATGAGCCTTACGTTTGTTTAAGGGTCTTTCACTCTACTCCTAATGGTACTTTTATCCATCTGGTTGGTCATGTGTAGACATGAGATGTAACTGCTGGTGTGCTCCTGGCAGGGAGGTGTGCGTTTGCAATGAGTCTCTTTTGGTGAGGAAGGTTCTTGCAGGCCGGCCATCTGCATCCTTTCTTAGTCTCTAAGGTGCTGCAAGACTATTTGTGGTTTTTAAAAGTGTTTCCAGTTACAGACTAACTCAGCTACCCCTTTGAAGTGTAAAATGATCAGTTAGTTGAAAGCCCTTGATGGCAGAAGTGTAGTTTGACAGCCTCGCATTTGTACGCAGGATCATTTCATTCCATCAGCCCTCAAGAAATTGCACTGTGTGCTGCAAAGGAGAAATTGATTTTTTAAAATTTTATCAGGTGAATAAGCATCATGAGTATGGAAAAAGAGGATACCGGAACTTCCACTTTCAGACACCTTGTCCAAGTGTGAGTATATAGTTCCGACTGCTCTGAGAACTGACTCAAATTCAGTTCCTTCCTTTTAGCTTTAGGCGATGGTCTAATCTTTCCATAGAAGACCATAGAAATTGCCATAGAATGACAGACCATCTAGCAGTAGTCCCAGGTTAGCAGAACAGTGACCAGTGGTGAATCCTTCAGAGGAAAGCATATAAACCCTTATAAATGCACTCCGTTGTACAGTAGTGTACCATGTGTGTATTTCTTCCTGACCCTGTCTCTTTCTGCCATGAAGCATGAGGATCAAAAGTCCTATATCCAGGTAATATAATTGTAGACTCTACTCATATGCCTTGCCATGCACAATCTTTTTTTGTAATTAGAAACATGTGTATGATGAATTTTGTGCTCAAGAAGATAGTATTCTAATAGCACCAACTACAAAACCTAATCTGCATAAGTAGCTGTAGGGCAAACTTTCCCCACGGCCATCTCAGTCCTGAGTCATAACTCGACCTTCTCTGCACATGAATTGCACATCTGGTGCTTTCAGTGACTAGTGTGAGATGATTAAACTCACTTTCAGCTGCAGCATGTACAGGATTTGAACCCAAATCGCTGGAAGTGAATGGCTGAGGCATTCATTGTCTCTCTCAGACTCTTCATCTCCCTTTTTTTTAATCCACAGAGTTGGAAGTTAGAGACATCCTGTATTGCTAAACAGCTGTGGGTTCATGGCAACCAGGACCCAAGACAAAGCGACTAGCATCACATGAGTAAAATTAGCTGCATCGTCTTCCTAGGAGGGATTGTCGGCGCTTCCATAAAGTAGCTAACAAACATATTTAGGGAAGTAACTGATTGTGGCTGACAGACATAAATTCATATTCACAGTAGGTCAAAAACATGGCTAGAGCTGTTTTTCTCGCTCATTTTTGGCACCCAAAGACCCTGGTGAAAGGCACTCCGGACAACCTAAAGATAGACTGGCTATGTTATTAAATGGTCCCTGAAGCATCTATTGATTTAATTGCATGTTGGACAAATTAGGTCTCCTGCTACTCTCAGCTCAGGCCTAGCTCCTAAGATCACCGAAGGCTTCATTTTTGTGGTTTCGCATGCATCACATCTGGCAGGGACGGGGACTGGAAGAGTTGTTTTGGAGAGGACGAGTCATACTTGTCACAGCTTCTTTAAATACCAAAGCCAGCTGGTCCATTCCATGTGTGTGTGAGTGTGTATATAAGAAAACTGGCTCCTCGGGTAGTTGCCTAAGCCTAGTATTGAAAAATTTTCTGGGACTTTGAGGGCAGGCCGGGCATCTTCCTCTGTCTTTACTTTGGCATCTTCGCTCATTTCTCTTTTAGCAACTTCACATTTTGAGGGAAGTAAAATGTAGAGAATGTCCTGTTTTGGCATAAATCCCTGCTAATGGATTGTCATGATAAAGTGGTTTAGTCCACTGGCAAATTCAGCGCTGCTGTGAGGGATTAGCTGGCATCTCCGAGAGCATGCAGTACCACATTTACCAGTGCATTGCTCATGTTCTCATGTGTAACACTGCACCCTGTGACCTGTAGCCCAGTAAATATGCATTTAAAAACCCTACCTTAGAACATGACCAAAGTGTTAAAAGAACTCCCCCTTAATCAGAGCTGAAATCTCTGTGAGGGATAGAGAATTAGACAGAAAACATCTTATTGCCCCTCTTTAAATCCATGGTACGCCCACATCTTGAATACTGCATACATCTTGAATACTGCCTCATCTCAAAAAAGATATCTTGGCATTGGGAAAAGTTAGTAAAGGGCAACGAAAATTATTAGGGGTTTGGAACGGCTGCCATATGAAGAGGGATTAAAAAGACTGGGACTTTTCATCTTAGAAAAGAGGGGACTAAGGGGATCTATAAAATTATGACTGGTGTGGAGAAAGTAGATAAGGAAAAATTATTTACTTGCTCCCATAACACAAGAACTAGGGGTCACCAAATGAAATTAAAAGGTAGCAGGTTTAAAACAAACCAAAGGAAGTATTTTTTCACGTAGCACACAGTCAACCTGTGGAACTCCTTGCCAGAGGATGTTGTGAAGACCGGGATTTTAACAGGGTTCAAAAAAGAGCTAGATAGATTCATGGAGGTTAGGTCCATCAATGGCTATTAGCCAGGATGGGTAGGAATAGTGACCCTAGCCTGTGTCAGAGGCTGAGAATGGGTGACAGGAGGGATCACTTGATGATTACCTGTTCTCTTCATTCACTCTGGGGCACCTGGTATTTGCTGCTGTCAGAGGACAGGCTATGGGCTAGATGGACCTTTCATCTGGCCCAGCATGGCCTTTCTTATGTTCTTATCTCCTGTTGATGGACGTAAAGCCAAAAGACATGAATCCCCTCCAAAAGGCAATATGCAAAGATGAAGGACTGAAGTTCTGTCTTTAAATTACCCTTTTATGCCTTGCGTGTCAGAGATCTACCGAAAAAGAAGCCGCAGGCTCTGGCAAATAGGTCTCTGTTACAGGACAGCTGGGACTTTCTGTGGCCAGCTGTGTGGCTGAGTCATTCTGTGACCCTGAGCAAATTTCGTCATCTCTGTGCAGCTGGGGAGCCAAGGTGCAACCCGGGTAACCGCTACCTCACTTTGTAAAATGCTGAGAATGGTTGGGGAGAAAGCAAGACTGAGTTGCAAAGTGCCATTGCTAAAACAAGGCCTGTTGCAGAGGGGACGTTGCCTATGCCACATGTGATGTTCATGGCATCTCAAAACAGAGCGGGATGTTTATTTCCTGTTTCAGGGCGGTTGGTCTGCAGTGGGATTCACTGAAGTACATGCAAATCCTTTCAATGTAAATACACAGACATGGGGAAACGGGCTTCTCTTTAGACTGTTTATTTCCACGTGGGAAGCTGTGGGACGGAACAGGCTGCAGCAGCTGCTCACTACAGCCCTGCGCAGATACCAAAATTGTGTGTCTGTATCCACAAAAATGAGCGGCAGGTAGCCACAGATTTGCAGGCAGGCTCTATGGATCGGGACAGCCTGCCGTTCGGATCCCTGCAGGGCCTCTGCGTGCTAATGATGGTCAGGAAATGCTTTCAGCAAGCATTTTCCAAATGAAGGTTTGGGATTAGTCCTAGCTCCAGTGCTGTTCAATACCTTGATCAGTGCTTTAGATAATGGCATAGAGCAGGGGTGGCCAACCCGTTCCGGACGAAGAGCCAAGATCCAAATGAATCCAGCACGAAGAGCCGAGGCAAAAAGTTGTAGGGAAAAAAAAAAAGACTGGCCCCTTTAAGAAGGCTTTTAGAGGCTTTTTGGCCTCAGCAGGGTCTCGTTGGTGGCCGCCATATTGGATCCACCATTTTGATCCGGACAGCTCCCCTTCCCAGGGGAGCCAGGAGGCGTGGGCCATGTTCAGGGGGCGTGGGGGCGGCTTCTCCTGGCATAGAGAGTAGGGATGTGAATGACTAGTCGACTATCCTATAAGCAAAAACTTATAGAATAGTCGACACGCTAGTTGACTAGTTGCTTCCCCCTTGCTCCCTCTATCAGAAAGAAGCAGCAAGCGGGGAATACAGGAGGGGGTGCTTCAAAGCAGTAGCGCTGTGTGGAGCTCGGGGCCAGACCCTGGGCTCCACCTGGCACTGCCGCTTTGAAACGCCGCGTGCAGCCCGGGTTCAGCTGGGGACTCTCCCGCTGACCCCTAGGCTCCATGCGGCGCTGCCGCTTTGAAACGCCGCGGGGAACACGGGCTGTTGCTACACTTCAGAGGCAGAGGCACCCTTATCGACTAATCGATTAGCCAAGTAATCTAAATTTAACATCCCTAATAGAGAGTACATGGAGAAAGTGTGTAGACCACACCAAACTGGGGTTGCAAGTGCTTTGGAGGGTAAGGTTAAAATTCAAAGCGATCTGGACAAACTGGAGAAAGGGTCTGAGGTAACCAGGCTGAAATTCAATAAGGTCAAATGCAAAGTACTCCACTTAGGAAGGAGCAATCCGTTGCAAACAGGCAAAATGGGAAATGACTGCCTAAGGGGGAGTACTACAGAAAGGAGTCTAGGGGGGTCCTAGTGAATCCCAAGCTAAATGAGTCAACAGAGTCACATGTTTGCCCCCCAGCAAATGCATATCTGTGTGGATGTGGGATGTATTAACAGGAGTGTTGCCAGCAAGATCCGGGAAGTCATTCTTCCGCTTTACTCCACACTTTCTAAGGCCTAGGGCACGAGAGGGTGCAGTTCTGGGTGCCACATTTCAGGAAAAATGTGGCACAAATTAGAGAAAATCCAGAGAAGAGCAACAAAAATGAGTTGACGGTCTAGAAAACATGACCTCTGAGGGAAGATTGAAAACATTGGGTTTTTTTAGTCTGGAAAAGAGAAGATTAAGGAGGAGAGGAGGGCACAATAACAGTTTTCAAATATATAAAAGGGGGAGGGAGAAAAAATTGTTCTCCTTAACCTCTGAGGATAGGGCAAGAAGCAATGGGCTTTAATTGCACCAAGGGCAGTTCAGGTGGGACATTAGGAAAAATTTCCTAACTGTCAGGGTGGTTGAGCACTGGAATAATAAATTGCCTTGAGAGGTAGAGGTTTTTAAGAGCCGGTCAGACAAACTCTTGTGAGGGATGGTCTCGATAATGCTTAGTCCTGCCGTGAGGGCAGAGGACAGGCCTGTCAGGCCTCTCAAGGTGCCTTCTAGTCCTTCAATTCTGTGATTCTATCCTGCTCACTGCCTGAGGGATAGATAACATGTACGACTATGACAAAGCCCTACATCAGATGGCTCTAGGTAACAGGCACGTTGGTTGAGCTGGTCAGGAACAGAATTTTCCGTTTCCCAGAAGATTCTTTGAGTTATTTTTTCTGGAACAAAATTTTAAAAAAACACACCAAAATGAAACTCTGGGGAAAAAATTCTGATCAAAACATTTTGTTCTAATTTGGATAAAGACATTTTGAAATAAAAAGTAGTTTTGAAACAAAACTCAAACATTCTGTTCTGCAAGTGTTGACGTGGAATGCTTCGTTTCTGTCAAAAAGTTTCTCCGCCCTTTGCCCCAATTAAACTGATGTGTTTTTGTGAAAGGGTTTCTCTTTTAATGAATCTGCATTTTGCAATGGAAAAATGTGTCAAAGTTCCTGATCACCTCTCTATATTGGAGAGAAGCTTGCCTTGCCTGAGACTGCTCAGGTTATGCCTGCCCTGTGGATAAAAAGTGAATGTCAGTTTTTAGTAGAGTTAGGAATTTTGTGATTTTTTTTTTAATGAAAAAAAATCAAATGTGTTGAACCCTAAACTGTTCATAAAACAGGGTCAAGTTTGATGGATTTCCTGACTTGAAACAAGTGTTGAGGTAAAAAATAGTTTTGAAATTCAGTGTTATTTTGATACATGCTAAATAAAAAAAAAAAAAAAGGTTTTTTTCAGTTCAAAATGATTTTCCTTTTGACATTAACACTAATTAGATTGGGGGAAAAAAGGGCAACTTTTTTAAATCAACTTTTTGATTTACCTGAAATGGGAAAAAAAGTTCATTTCTTAGTTCATGGATGTTTTCAAGATGTTGCCTTTTCATCCCAAATCAAGACAGGAGAAAAATTTTGAACTCTTGAAAATATTCATGGGACACATAATCACTCTCCCACTCGGCTCTCGTCTTTAGGTCCATCTCTTTGGTATCTCATTAGAATGAAATTCCCTTAAAACAGTGAAAGCCAAACATCTGTTGTGAATATAAAAGTTCCTTTGAACATGCTTAAAAAGTCAAAGGACGGCGTTTTATGTGTATGCGTCAAAATACTCCTATGATCAGTCTAGCATTTTATTTTCCCTTTGTCTTTTACAGATTCGTGCCTACGTGAACAAATTTATGCAGGGTGATATTGACTACAAGAAGGACTTGCTAGCGCTGAGGTTCTTATCCATTAATCCAATTATTGACCCTTGGGTCTTTGTGATCCTTAGACCTTCAGTTCTGAGAGCAATCCGTTCTGTGCTGTGCTGTCGGATGTCCTTAAAGACCCAAGACAACAAAGAGACGACTCCTGCTGCAAAGTCAAAATCCAATAAACAGATTGACCTTGGCGGGCCGTAGTCCTAGTGGCTTTCAGTGAAGACAGCTGGAAGATCATGCTGAAATGGCTCTTCAGGGTAACGAGCAAACTCAGAAGTGTAAGCACAACAGGAAGCTGTGCGTTTAGGTTAATAAACAAATACATTTACCGGACAATGGATGGACCTGCAGTTGGGTTGACAGGACACTGCAGGTTTTCTCAGAAAGCATGAGGGAAGCCTGCCTAAAGGGAGTGTTTTTTTAAAAATTTATGAGCAAATCCAAGAGGATCCTCAATAACTGGATTTCTGTTCCTACTAGATAGGCACTTTCATGCTGAACTAAGAACATGTGCTGCATTTGAAACGCTAAAAAGCTGTAACCCTGGGAGCTGAATGTTTTCTTTAACACTATAGCTAGTGATGCAGTGGAGCAGCAAGAGGCAGGAGTGTCAATAATATAGCTCCGGCTCGTTGGGTGGTGGCCAAACCCACCAGTCCTTGTTAAGTTCCTGGAGGCTTCACTAGCTCTTTATCTGACTACTGAAACGGAAGTCTTTAGAAGACTTTGTGGGTTTGTCTGCGAGGTCTGTGTTGCCATGTGCCTTCATATCACTACAATCTCGCAGGGGCAGGTTGAGGGGAGGCCAAAGCCAGCCCTGCGTCTTGGCGCTCAGTTTTCCAAGTGTCCTACAGCGAGGGGCGCAAAAATCCAGCTGGGTTCCTCTCTTGTGGCCAAAGCGAGTGGGCGAACGATAATAGAGACCTCCTGGGTTGGAGCACTCAGCGCCCCCTGCAGGCCGCCCCCTGCCCTTCCACACACAACCGCTTGGATCAAAGAGCTTGGCTTTGGCCTGCAATCCAGCTGCTGGCCTCTATTCCACTACAGATGCCCATTCCCCACTGAGGCATGCTGGTAGCATAAGGAGCTGAACATGCATCTGAGCATGCAACCCTCTGAGGCCGGATGCACCCATTAGGGTGCAGCCTGCTACCCATCCGTGCTGGGGAGTGGTGGTTGGTTATTCAGAAGGAAGGAGGCTTCGCCTGCCTTCTCCCTAGGGGTTTTCTAGAGCACCCAGCACCTTTGTATTTAAGTGCCTCTTCCTACGCAAGCCTGCGGGCAGCCCTGTGCACGACCAGTCTACACAGCCCCTGCTCATAGGCATTTTCCATATAAGGCCAAGGAAGAAACGCCACGCAAGCCAGTTATGTGATAATTCCCCCTCACCCTCGGCAAAGCTGCGTGAATGACGACAAAGTCTTAAATGTCCTGGAGAGCTATTTCACAAGCTAGAGATGCTATCTGGCCAGAGGAGCTGGCCTCGCTGCAGTTCCAACCAGGAAGCGGCCTTTGTGTTCCATTTGGGGCCTGCTCCCACAGAACTCATTGGGAGCGTTGCAGGGTCACTGTCTCCTGTCCGAGCCCTCCCCACGCCGGAAAGCCTCTTTTCCTAGAGCGACTGGCCCTGATTCAGTGGAGCACTTACGTTGAGCACTCCTGTCTGCTATGCCAAGGAGACGGCAGAAGTTCGGAGAGGAAGTGGCCCCAAAAGAATTCCACCGGGTGGACATTTTGGAGGCTGTAATTAGACCTGCCCTATAACACAGAAGCTCACGTTAGTGGCCTAAGTCTGTAGTTCTCAACCTCTGCCATGTCCAGACCCCTTCCCATTTCTTGAGATGGGAGTGTCAGGATGAGTGTGATCTGCTGACTACCAACTCATGCCCAATTCTTATTCTCTAGTGCCTTTCCTTAGTAGATTTCAAAGCACTTTACGAAGAAGGTCAGTGTCATTTTGCTCAATGGGAAACGGAGGCACCTTTTTATTAAATATAGGAGGTTATTTTTATATTAAAGCATTATTTCCAATGTTCCAGGCTGTTGCTTTCTGTTGAGATTTTTATTTAAATAAAAATTCATTCAGGTTGTCAGGTACGTGCTCTCTGCTACGTATATTCTCGCCCATGGTATGTTATCAGGATTGGCTCCAGTTTCAGACCAAGTTGATTTCACATCCTGCACAATCCTCACTGGAGTCAGTGCAAGAGGATCCGAGTCCATTAAACTTCAGTTGAGAAATGGCCTTATTCCAGGTAACCTTTTCCCCTTCCTTTCGGTACGTCTAAACAGCAGGGCTAAAGTCAAATTAAGCTCCGCAACCTGAGTAACGTCAATTGCGTAGCTTAAGTCGAAATAGCTTAATTTGGCTTTTGGTGCTGTCTGTGCAGCTGGAAGTCAAAGGAAGAACACTCTTCCTTCAACTACCCTTACTCCTCATGAAATGAAGGTTACAGGAGTCAGAGTAAGAAAGTCCTCCAGCTCGCCATTATTTCAAAATAACAGCTTACAGTTTGTTCTTTTTTATTTCCAAATAACTTCAGTTATTCAGAAATAACGCTGCTGTGTAGATGTACCCCAAGGGGACTTCACTGAAGTCAGTGGACTTGCTTATGCTAGAGAGTAATTTTCCCAAATGGGATTACCCCCAATGGACATCATGGGTGCATGTGTTACTCAGCTTTCTCAAAAGGAACAAAACATAAATCGCATTTTATTGCAAGTGGATCTTGTTGTATATTTAAGAGTTTTATTTCTGTCTAAAAATATCCAAAATAAAAAAGATTTGAAGCTTTTTTTTTTATTTCTGCAATTGACGTAACATAAAACTACTGTAATAAAAATAATCCTTCCAAAGAAGCTGTTCTGAATCATATGTGGTTTTATGCAGTAGTCACAAGTCAAAAAATAATCTGCCATATGGATGAAACGTAGCCCACATGCTAGGTTACAAAATCATGGAGGGGGGAGGGAAATTAAAAAGAAAAGAAGATTCAGAGTAACACCAAGGACATCTGTGAGAGTGATGAGTAAGTTGGTTTATTCTAGAACTGGATAGGAAATGGTCTCAGAGGGGTAACCGTGTTAGTCTGTAACTTTAAAACAACGAATAGTCTTGTGGGGAAATGGTTTTTCACTCCCTCAAATATTTGGAAGTCTGAAGTTGTTTTCCCCCTATGTCTCATGGAGACAAAGTCAAAATCTCAGAGATATTAGTGAACCAAAAACAACAACAAAAAACCCATGTTTTCAGTTCAGGTCAGTTGAAATGTTTCATTTCAATAATTACGGAATGTTGTGTTTAGATTTTGATAGTTTTTCTTGTAATCTGTCTTAGCCCGTACTTTACTTACATTTCCAGCACAAAGCTCTTCCTGTTTGGCAAAGCAGAAATTTTCAGCCTGAAACACTAATGGAAAGACTCACTGAATCTAAGCCTCTTTTGAGAAGTTCCAGGGTGGGACGAATTGGCATTTTTCAACAAAACAACATTTTGCTGAAAAATTCCCAACCAGCTTTTGTTGGTTTGGGGTTGAGACACAAAACCTTTGACCAAAAATACTGAAATGAAAGCAAGCATGACAGTGCCCGTTACCAGAGGGGTGTGATTAAACAACTATTTTTCCACAAATGATGTGGCGCCCAAATTACAGAAATAGATTTGTTCTTGAGCTGTTTGCTGGACAAACATTGGAAACATTGCTTCTCAGGATGGAAAACAGCACACCAATTATGAAAGAAATACTGTTTTGACTCCCCTAGAGCCAAGACGCACATTTTCCCTCCAAATGTCTTATTAAAATACAAAACGCTGCATGCTATTTGTAAGATACAAGGAATACTAGACTGGTTGTGAATTTGTGCTCATCAAAAGAATTATTGACTATCAGGCATTTGAAAGCTGTTGATTTTCATACAGTGAATCAGTGTGAAGGAGAGCAGCTAATGACTGGGATAAATAAGTCAGGGATTGTGTGATTTGTCAGTTAGCCACTATCCACAGGAAGTACTCTAGTCTCTGACATATGGGTGGGCAGATGACAGACACGGAATAATATTGCACGAGGGAGGTGAAAATGTCTTCCTGGTTTCAGAGGAAAAGACTGCACCTAGCTGCTCGGCGGGGGAGGGGGCATATTGTTCCCATATCGCCGTGGAGGTGTGAGTGATAAAGGTATCTGTTCAGTGCATAACATTCACTTTATGGAACAGATTTTTAGAAGAGGCTGGAATTGCACCCTTACAAAGATTGGCTTCCACTGGCTATGACCGGAGTTGGAAATTTCAACCTCCATAGTGACTTGCACATGCAAATTCCTAAGTTGTGCATGCAACTCTAAGGCTACTTCTAGACTGCAGCGATTTCCCAGGATACCAGAGATATCCCAGAAAAGCAATGTCATGTCCAAGGAATGCATCTGCTTTTCCGAAAAAAAATTCAGAAAAGCGGACGCGTTCTTTCACCATCCCTGTAAACCTCGTTTTACGAGGAAGTAGGGATGGCTCGAAAGAGCATGTTTTTCCAAAATTTGGCGCTGTGTAGCTGCGAAAGAAAGAAAAGTGGAAAAAGATACGCAAATTGCAGTTCTTTTCTTTGTAGTCTAAATGTAGCCCGAGAAACATAAACATGCATTTTAGCAAATGGCCTTCGGACCGTTGTTTAAAAACATGGCTGGGGGGGGGGGGAGGGAGGGGAGAATGCAGGAATATTAGAGGTATCCCACCCAGTATCCCAATATGATTCAAAGCAACATTTAGAATGACAATGAGTTCTGGTGGTTTATTAAGCATGCATGTCACTTATTCTGTATCTTGGTCCTGGCCATACAGGAATTTCTGGTTTGGTTGTAGAGTACATTTTTTTTTTCAGAAGGGTGGGATGGGGTTTTGTTTGTGAACAGGGTGCATCTGACATGCACAGTGTTTGGACTTCAGAGTAAACTTGTCTGACAAGGTACATAAAACAAACGGGATTATAGAGGGTAACACATTAAATATGAGCCAATGTGATGCAGTTGGGGGAAAAGGCCAGTAGCATTCTCGGCTTTAATAACAGGAGGACTCTATATAAGACACGAGAGGTGATTGTCTCCATTTATTCAGCACTGAGGCAGCCTCAGCTGGACAGGCACCACACTTTAGGAAAGAAGTGAATAAACTGGAGAGACTCCAGCAGAGAGCTACAAAACTAATGGAACACCTGACTTTGGAAGGAGGACGACTGAGCAGGGACCTGATAACAGTCTTGAGATCCGTGAAGGGCTGTTATAAAAGAGGACAGCGGACAAGTGTCCTTCATGTCCACTGAAGGTAGGATAAGAAGCCGTGGGCTTATTCTGCAGCAAGGGAGATTTAGCTTAAATATCATGGAACTCTTTCTAACGGACAGGGTCATTAAGCTCCAGAGCAGGTTTCCAAGAGGTTGTGAGAGGGGGTTTAAAGAACCAGCTGGACAACCTCATATTACGGATGGTCTTGGAATATTTGGTCCTGTCTCACCCTAGAGGGCTGGACTGGATGCCCTCTCAAGGTGCCTTCCAACCCTACATCACTATGAAATCTGTTCAGTAGTACAGATCTCCATCAATAACAGAGATGGGTGGAGGATGTTCCTGGGAACATCTGAGATAAGGGTTTGAGCCAATATCTTCAGAAAGACAAAAGCTTGCATTTAAGTTATGTTTTAAATCATGACGGGTGTGGAAAAAGTGAACAAGGAAAAGTTACTTATTCCCACAATATAAGAGCAAGGGGTCACCAAATTAAATTAATAGGCAGCAGGTTTAAAACAAACAGAAGAAAGTTTTTCTTCACTCAGCGTGCAGTCAACCTGTGGAACTCCTTGCCAGAGGATGTTGTGAAGACCAGGACTTTAACAGGGTTCAAAAAAGAGCTAGATAGATTCATGGAGGTTAGGTCCATCAATGGCTATTAGCCAGGATGGGTAGGAATGGTGTTCCTAGCCTCTGTTGGAAATGGGTGACAGGAGAGGGATGACATAATGATTACCTGTTGTGTTCCCTCCCTCCAGGGCATCTGGTATTGGCCACTGTCGGCAGACAGGACACTGGGCTGGATGGACCTTTGGTCTAACCCAGTATGGCTGTTCTTATGTTCTTAAGAAGAACCCAGTCCTTCAAATCGCAGGCTGAGCCCCTAAAATAGTACTTTTCTATCTCCTTGCTATCTGCACCCATACCTGAAATTCAGGAACACATACAGTTACCCAATGCCCATCCATCTGCAATCTGATCAGATTACATCAGTTTCCCAGCATGGGCACACCACACTAGTTCAGGGGCAGAGGAAGGTAATAGGATGCGTAGGAAAAGCTGCAGAACCCCAGATCCACCTCAACACATCCTGCAAACATGCCTATGTCTCTGCAGGTGGAGTGGTTGATAGTTTCCTGAAAACCAAGGACTTGCCCTTCTTTGCTGCCATTGTAGCAGCTCATTAAGAACATCTACACTATGGGATAAGGTGGAATTAAGATACGCAACTACATAGAATCACAGAACACTAGAACTGGAAGGGACCTTGAGAGGTCATCGAGTCCAGTCCTCTGCCCTCACGGCAGGACCCAGCACCGTCTCTAGACCATCCCCGATAGATGTCTATATAACCTGCTCTTAAGTATCTCCAGAGATGGAGATTCCACGACCTCCCTAGGCAATTTATTCCAGTGTTTAACCACCCTGACAGTACGTTTTTCCTGATGTCCAACCTAAACCTCCCTTGCTCCAGTTTAAGCCCATTGCTTCTTGTCCTATCCTCAGAGGCCAAGGAGAACAATTTTTCTCCCTCCTCCTTTAAATACTAACAAACCGCTATCATGGCCCCTCTCAGTCTTCTCCTTTCTAAACTAAACAAGGCCAATTCTTTCAAGCCTCCTTCATAGGTCATGTTCTCTAGACCTTTAGTCATTCTTGTTGCTCTTCTCAGGACCTTCTCCAATTTCTCCACATCTTTCTTGAAATGTGATGCCCAGAACCGGACACAATACTCCAATTGAGGCATAATCAGCACAGAGTAGAGCGGAAGAATGACTTCTTGTGTCTTGCTCACAACACGCCTGTTAATGCATCCCAGAATCATGTTTGCTTTTTTTACAACAGTGTCACACTGTTGACTCATATTTAGCTTGTGGTCCACTATGACCCCTAGATTCCTTTCTGCCGTACTCCTTCCTAGACAGTCGCTTCCAATTGCATAGCTGAAATTGAAGTAGCTTCACTCGACTTTTGGCGCTGTCCATGCTGCCAGAAGTTGAAGGGAGAACACTCTCCTTTCGACTTCCTTTACTCCGTGTGGAAGCAGGACTACCAGCATTGACTGGAGCACCCCACTCAGTTCGAATTAGCAGGTCTTCACTAGATCTGCTAAGTCAGACCCAGGAAGATCGACAGCAGCAGCTTTGATCTTCTCTGTAGTGTAGACGTGCCCCAAGGGAGTAGCTCACAGCAATTAATAGAATTTTATAGCCCAGAACCGATCATTGGACCATCGCTGGGGCAACTTGGCAGCTTCGGTCAGCTGTGGATGCTCCTGGAGTCCCCGGCAACATGTTGACTCCTCACGACTAGAGGCTCGGCCTTCCCAGAGCGGGGGAAAGAGGCAGCAAAATGTATGAGTAAAGCAAACCTATTTTAAAAAAGAAAGGAGCAGAAAAAGTTGGGGGGGGGGGGAAGAGCTGGGAGCAGCTCTCAGGATGTGGGAGGAGAGTGGAGCCCAAGTAGAAATCCATCCTGAGGAGGGAACTCCAAACAGAGAAGGGGGGGCAGTGGGTAAAATGATTGGGGTTCCTAAGAGCTATTATGAGCCAAAGAATAATCCCACCTATGAAGCTCAACAGTCAAGGTGCAACCTGACCCTGCCAGAGATCATTTTGAAAGAACCTGAAGGGCGGTTCCGAAGAGGATGGAGAGAGGCTGTTCTCAGTGGTGACGGATGGCAGAACAAGGAGCAATGGGCTCAAGTTGCAGTGGGGGAGGTCCAGGTTGGATATTAGGAAAAACTATTTCACTAGGACAGCGTTTTCCAAACTATGGGCTGTGGCCCGGTACCGGGCCACAGGAAAAAACTACTGGGCCTCAGAGTGGTTGCCGGGGTGTTCTGCGCTCCCGGAGTGCCCATGTAGCGCTGGGTCCCCCAAGCCCTTGGCCGGCCTGGGCAGGGTCTGCAGCCAGATGTTCTGGCTCCTGACAGAGTCCTAGCTAGGGGCGGTAGGGGGAGGAGAAGGAGGGGAGAGCCAGCCACCAGAAGCAGCACTGGATGGGGGAATCGGGGCTGGCTGGGGAGATTGGGGGGCCGGTGGAAGCAGGGCTGCCAGGGGGGCGCGAGGTCGGGGCAGGAGCTGGCCGGGAAGATGGGGAGAAGCGGCCGCCGGAAGGAGGGCTGGGCGCGGGCAGCGGGGCTGGCCAAGGGAGAGTGGCAGGAGAAGCGGGGGAGAACTGGCTGCCCGGGACGGGGTTGGGGGAAGTGGGGCTGGCCAGAGGCGCAGCAGGGGAAGCGGGGGGGGGAGAGAATGAATCGGCCTGCGGGGAGCGGGACTGACCTCCTTCCCCCCCCACCACAAAGCACGAGTTAGTCCTGCCCGGGGATTCTATTGTCCGTCCGTCTGTCCGTCTGTCCCACCCCACCACCCCACCTCCACACACACACACCTCGAGTAGTTGCGAACTGGCTGGCTGGTAGACACACTCATGCAGCCTGAGCACATTTAGCCAGGCAGTTCAAAACTACAAACGGATACATCTAGTAATAATAAAACTTTTAATGAGAAAATACCAGCCATGTTATATGTCTGGTATTTTCTCAGTTTGTTTTTTATGTGTTTATATTTTTGGGCTGCAAAAAACAGCACTGAAAAAAAAGGGTTCCAACTAAAGTAAAACGTTTGGGAAACCCTGGTCTAACCAGCTTTCTGTCTGTCTTACAGTCCATTTAGCCAATCCATATTCCTTAACTTGCTGGCAAGAAAATTCTGGGTGACCATATCAAAAGCTTTGCTAAAGCTGGCACTGGGGGTTTTGGGAGGACCAGAAACAACTTATTTGAATATTCATCATTTGATTAATAAATATGCAAATGATCGTTACCAGTCCTCCAAAAGTTCGTGAATGGATTTACTGGTCCCCATGTCAAAAAGTTTGGGAACCCCTGCATTAGGAGGATGGGGAGGCGCTGGAATGGGTTACCTAGGGAGGGGGTGGAATCTCCATCCCTAGAGGTGTTTAAGACTTGGCTTGACAAAGCCCTGGCTGGGTTGATTGAGTTGGGATTGGTCCTGCCTTGGGCAGGGGGCTGGACTTGATGACTCCTGAGGTCTCTTCCAGCTCTAGGATTCTATGAATCTACACAGCAAAGGAAAACCCTACCTGGTCCAGACCGGCCAGCTCGGAGTGCCAGGGTGTTTCATTGCCATATAGACATAACTCGAGGTTCTGGTGCAAAATATTCCAGGATGGGGAGTAATCACGTGAACAGGAGAAAAAAAAATATCATGGCGAGTGGTCACAGGAAGTAAAAACAGGAGATTGCTTTCTGCTGCCATTTTCTCTACCATGGGCCCTTGTGTGACAATCTTAGGCCTATTCCAGGAAATCCACTGACTAGCCTTTCCTTGTTACAGGCATAATATTACAAGCCTCCTAGCACCGTGTCCCTTGCCTGAACGCGTGCTAATACTGAGCCAATGTTGTCTACAAGCATGCACATCCCACTCCTGTTGGTTCCCATGGCTTTCACATACGCATCTGGGGACAGACTTTGGCTCTCCATCCCTCACTGTGTGTTCTTCCATGAAATCCCGCCACATACGGGCATTCCCAAAGTTTTCAATTACAACTTTTATTTCAACCCGCTGGCCTACGGCTTTTTTGTTTGTCTTTTGATGCATTAATAACAAAGTAATCGTTGCAAATTTCCAAATAACAGGAACTATGCCTGGATCTCGTAAACTTTTAAAGATTGTAATTTCAGCCATGTCCTTAGTCATTTGTTGGGAATTAATTCATGACTGATGTTCCCTGGGCCGGGGGTTTTTCCTTACTTTGTCTTTAATCGTTTAGAAATCATTTCATTGTTATCCTTGCTCTACCTTGCGCCTCCTTTCTTGGAGAAAAGATCCTTTTCTTTGGCAGCTTTTTAATGTCTTTGACTACAAACATATATCAAACTAATTCCCTTATATGGCAATTTTGCCATCTGTTTACTATATATATAGTTGAAATCACTCTGATATTGTGGAAGTTCTCTGCCATGATTTCCATTTTGTGCTGGTTTTTTAAATTTCCCAATCATCTTCCCAAACTAGTGTTCTGTATTTATTAAAATACTTTGTGGCTATAACTCCTGCGAGAACCTTTATCCAAGGGAAATTAAAATAGCTATGAGGGCAGTAGAAGCAGGTAATTGTGTACCGAAGTCTCCAGATCCGAGTTCTTAAGGTCTGTAACTAGTTACAGGATTTCATTTTGAACTGAATTTCAGCCAGTTTCCTCAAACCCATTCTGCATTCTTTGCATGTTTACTTCCCCCTCCCCTTTTAAAAACACAAATATTTGGGTTAGCTTTGGGGTTTCTGCATAGCTGGAGTTTCCATTGTACATGTGAGTAGCTTAGGAAAGTCATAGGGTTTTTTTTTTCCAATTTTGAGCTGAGTAGGAATCATGTCAAATGTTCCTTAATATTGTGTTACTATCCTTTGTACAGCCGTATTTCTTATACCTCGCTGGCCTCCTGTTGTTGGCAGCTGACTGTACTGTGTAAGAGGACAAGTTCCACCTCACCTACATCAAAGTCTTTCCTTCCTTAATTTTTTCACTTGTTATTTTATTTCCTGGTGAGCACGAAATTAGCCTTTTTACAGGCTTCTATTTTCCCCGCACACATTTCCTGATCCAACTTCCATCTGGCACAGCCAGTCTAAAACAGATAACAATCAACGCTGGACATTTACCGCCGGTGGTTGTTCAGTTTAATAAGATTTCCTCTTTGTAGATCAGAGCAGACTGTAATTGTTAGGGCAAAGGGAAAGAAACTGCCGGGGATCTTCCTCATTGAAAAGGAATTCTTAGAATAATAGCACTCTAGGGTCATCCTCTTTCAGCCAAGAATGAAACTCTAGTCCCATTGAAGCCAATGGCTACATTCCTATAGCTTGAAATCCCCATTCCACTCAAGCCAGGATGTCATCCTCTCTCTTGATAAGACAACGCAAACACTTTTCTCGTTGTGGTCGTAGGCTGTAGGACATGTATCCCCCCCAACATGGCTAGTTGTCCTTAAGGAGCTGGCCCACGGTGAAGGCAAATGGTGAACATCAGACAGCTAAAGAGGACTTACTTGGTCAAGCACGTTTGGAGTCAACCTGCTGCTTCTTTCCCTCCAGGATTTTATACCCAAGAAGGAAGACTTTGTACGGCTGGAGAACTGGGCTGCCAATTGTGGTGGCATTGTAGGTCAGGAGTAAGGCCACTGACATCTGTGGTCATAAAGATGTACCACTGGAGGAAGCATGATCAGAATCAGACCCTTCCTGTCCAACCTTCCCCAGACATTTTCAGTCACAGCTTTGCTCAACCAAGATGCTCATGGAATTGGTTTTTGTGTGCACAGCATTCACTTACCCAAATGAGCCTATCGTCGCCTCTCGTGTTTCACATGCCCCTCCCGCAAACACTCTCCACTAGCATTTGAGTCTCTGACAGAGTGGGCCATGATCCGTGCTGAGTGGCGGGAAGTGGAGTAACCTGTTCTGTTCATTCCTTCTAATGCACCTGGCATTGGCCACGCTTGGAAGTCAGGGTACTGGGCTAGCTGGTCTGACCCAAGATGGCTGTTCTTATGAAATGTTCCTACCTTGGCAGCCTTCAGGTTGCGAGGCCCGTTTGTTTCCCCTAGAGTCTAGGATGCTAGTAGGAGATCAGACTAGTTATGGTTTTAAGTTCTGGCTTCAACCTGTGGAACTCCTTGCCAGAAGATGTTGTGAAAATCAGGACTTTAACAGGGCTCAAAAAAGAAGTAGATACATTCATGGAGGATAGGTCCATCAATGACTATTAGCCAGGATGGGTAGGAATGGTGTCCCTAGCCTCTGTTTGTCAGAGACTGGAAATGGGTGACAGGGGGGAGGGATCACTGAATGATTCCCTGTTGTGTTTGCTCCCTCTGGGGCATCTGGCATTGGCCGCTATCAGCAGACAGGCTACTGGGCTAGATGGACCTTTGGTCTGACCCACTATGGCTGCTTTTATGCTCAACTTTCTGTTAATTATTGTGCAAAGGTGGCCTCCTAGAAGTACCCCGTGCAGTGGCAGGCCCCTTGTTTTTACTTGGAAAGTTTGGGGGGGGGGGGGGGGGGGGGTTTAGAACGCATTTAAAAGCCCAGACAGTGTTTGAAAGAGCAGAGGTTTGCTTGATTGCTCAGGGTAGCGCCTCTGCAGTAGTGCTGAAAAAACTGTCTGTGTCAGCTACTTATAGCGATTCAGTCACTCTAGTATGAGGGCATTATAAGAAGGGCAGTGTTAGGGCCTCATACCATATCATATTGTACTGAAGTGCCTTACTGGCTTGGTGTTTGATGCCCATTTAGTGAGCCATATTGCTGTGAGATCCTCCAGGATTAGAACTGCATGCATGTGAAGTGTTGCCCTTATTTCCCCGCCAGCCCTGCCTCTTGAGTTAAGCCCTGGTATTCTCCAGTGAAAGACTGCTCATTAAAATCCTGCTTGGCAGACAATCATATTAACGCCAGTAAATCCCTCCTGCTCACTGCTACGGCCTTTGGATAAAGGCTGGTCATTTGCGGAGCCAGCCTGGGCCCACAGGCACACTTAGAAGACGAAGAGCAGGAAGCAAGGTTTCCTTGCTCCTTCTCGCGCTGCATCCGAACGCGTCCCAGAATGCAATGCACCATGTCAACCTATGGTGGCAGTTACCAAGAGCTGCCACTAGTTGGCGCTGTAACTCATGCGTCAGTTCTGAAGTCACCACAAGGCTGAGATTCATTTTCAAATACGGGAGCCCATTTAACGATCCTAATCGTCTCCCATTGTAAGAAATGAGCTTCATCAGACACACGCTCCCTCATCCTTTGTCACCAGCCAGTTGGTGAGGCCAATCATCCCCAGGTGATGTCAAAGCAAGTTTTGACACCCATTTCAAAGAGGAATAGGGCCAGGACAGGGGCTACACACACAGTTCCCACTAAGGTGCAGCCGTGCACAAAAAATTCTTCCCCCGCCCACCTCCTCTGGAGAGCCGCGCCGCCGCACTCGTGTGGCAGGCGGCTGCTTCGGTGGGCGGAGCCAGCTGAGACAGCATACCGAGGGAGCTGCTGGGATGAGAGGCTGGGACCTGTCATGGCCACGTGGTGGGAGCAGGAGGCCTGCTCCAGTGTCTGGGGCTGCCATGTGGCAGGGGGTGGGGCGGGGTTTTCTGCTCCGGTGGCTGGGAACGTGTGTGTTAATAAATTGGGTGCCACGGTGGCCCACATCCAAACCAGCGCACATGCCCTCGGTATTGGTGCACAAGCCGCGCATGGTTGGAAAATCTTAGCGGGAACACTGGTTAGACGCTGTTTCCAGTCTTTGCTTTAATTGCACCCCCAACCCCACCCCATCTAGAGGATCACAGACCTGGGAAATAAAATTTCTACAAAAAAAGCTAATGGTGGTGTTTGTTCTCAGTATCTCCTGGGTCAGGGGGCTGAGGGCAACCTCTCTGATTGGCTGCCTTCCCTACTTTCCTGCCTCCTGGGGTAGAGCAGCCAATCAGGGCGGCCAAGGAAACAGGCAGGGGTCTCTCCCCCGACAATCCAACTCAGCCTTGAGGGGAAGGGGGCAAAGGAGGGGGAGCTGAAAGAGCCCAGCGGCTCAGGTGACTCCCCTTCCTCCTCTCCCATCCCCCCCATGAGCAAAGGGAATAGCTCCTCTCCCTCCCACCTGGCCTGTGAAGGGACAGAGGGTGTGTTGCTGTAGCCCCCGTTCCCCCCCCACCCCACCCCTCCGGCCTAGGAGAGGACGGCTGAAGAGCCCCAGTGACTGCAAGCAATCAGACAGGAAGCGGGCAGAAGAGATGGGCGGCTGAGGACCAGGACCAGGATTGATTTGGGGGGCAGAATTACCGTGTTTTAGTGCATATAACCTGCAGGTTATACAAAATTTTACAAACCCCACAACCCCCCACCCCCCCGGAGGGTATACACGTTTATTTTTACTTGCCTGGGCTTGAGTGCAGCTCCCCTCCTGCAGGCTGGCCAGCTTGCCTGCGTTGCGCTCTCCGTTCCCCCCTCTCGGAGGCTGCGGCTGGTATGTGCAATTACCAGGTACCTTAAAGTAGCGTATATAACCCACGGGCTATACACGTGCACAGGTCATCTTAGACTTTTTTTACACATTTTGAAAAACCACGGGTTATACACAAGTGCGGATTATATACACTAATTTACGGTAGTTGCTGGGCAGGGAAACAGGCTGATGTGGGGAGGCTGACACACTCCCCCACCCCTGTTTTCCAGACCATTACACATTGGCTGCAAACTCAAAAATACTCCAATGAAGCTGATGGTTTCCCCCATCCCACTGCAACCTGCATAGGAACATTCTTTGTAGGAAACCAGCTCCAGACCTGGGAATAATCAGTCGTGTGCTCAACCCAGGTGTGATTTTCGCAGCTGAGTGTAAGCAAGGGAAAAAAAATCAATTCCTTTTCTTTAAGATGTGAAGAGTATTTTAGTATTTTCTTAATGGCTCTCAGAGGAAAAGAGTTAACTGTCTAGCACGCCACCCCACCTGACTGCAAAAGTGCTAGTTAATATATGGAGATATACCTATCTCATAGAACTAGAAGGGACCTTGAGACCAATCCCCTGCCCTCACAGCAGGACCAAGTACCATCCCTGACAGATTTGCCCCAGATCCTTAAATAGTCCCCTCAAGGATTGAACTCATAACCCTGGGTTTAGCAGGCCCATGCGCAAGCCACTGAGCTCCCTTCAGGCTCTAGTAAGAAAGACAATTTTACTCTCTTCAGTTTTGAAGCAATCCAGTGTGTTGAACACAAGGTACTATGAGGTCACTGTTTACTGGCGTCCTTCTGTTCCCACACCAGGAAATTCAGCCAAACTCACTCACGAAACCACCAGCCGTTTCCATGCTTGTGAAAATAAAACCCATGCCAGAGTCACACCAGACAAGGGACAGAGTGGACACATTATGAAGCAATGGTCTTAGCCAAGTCAGCGAATGCTTGTTCTGAATCCGGGGAACCAACCTGGGGGGGCGTGGGCTCCAGAAACAACAATAAAAGGCTCGTTTCAGTTTCCCCATCCCTCCCATAGCTTCAGTTTCGCTGCTATTGAGTATTCAGACCCCAGAGCGTCTCTAGCAACACATAACAGGTGCCAAAGCTGAGGATTTGAGGCAGATCTATTGACCTAGGTACTATGTGCCCCCCCCACCCTCCCCAAGTGGCCATTCACCCAAGAGAACGTTCTGTTGATCTTGCCAGGATGGATTGCCGAGAAATCTCCTTCTAGGGACGTTGAGTGGAGGGTATCTGAAGCTGCAGCCAAGCTCCGAGTCCCACCCCCTAGAGCATTTGGGTTTTCATTTCCAAGCTGACTCAGAGTTTCAGGAAGGGGATGACTAAGCCATCCCCTCGGGATGGGGAGGAGGGGGCTGGCAGAAATTGGTGCATGCTGTTGCTTAGTGTGGATGGGCAGGAGTTGAAGCTGGTTGATCACTTAGTGCAACCCATCTGTGTGTGTCAATGGGAGGGACGAGGCCCTCATGGTCTCTTTCCTGCAGTGCCTCTTGCAAGACACAGACAATGTATACCTATCCAGCAGAGGGCAACCAAAATGATGAGGGGGCTGGAGCACATGATCTATGAGGAGAGGCTGAGGGAGTTGGGTTTGTTTAGTCTGCAGAAGAGAAGAGTGAGGGGGGATTTGAGAGCAGCCTTCAACTTCCTGAAGGGAGGTTCCAAAGCGGATGGAGAGAGGCTGTTCTCAATAGTGACAGATGGCAGAACAAGGAGCAATGGTCTCAAGTTGCGGTGGGAGAGGTCCAGGTTGGATATTAGGAAAAACTATTTCCCTAGGAGGGTGGTGAAGCGCTGGAATGGGTTACCTAGGGAAGTAGTGGAGTCTCCATCACTAGAGGTGTTTAAGTCTTGGCTTGACAAAGCCCTGGCTGGGGTGTTTTAATTGGGATTGGTCCTGCCTTGGGCAGGGGGCTGGACTTGATGGCCTTCTAAGGTCTCTTCCAGCTCTAAGATTCTATGATTCAATGATCCATAAATCTAATGGGGGTGGAGCCATTATTCATCTGGGACCGTTTCGGGTTGTCTGGGGTCACCCTGCTCACTCAGGACACAGTGCATGGAAATGGCCCTTTTGTAGGGCTGACTGCAGGGGCCTGTGGACTATGGACTTCCATGCATAAGTGGAAGTGTCCTTTTCGGGTCTTTTATTCTCCTGGTCCCATAGCATGGGTGACTGGTACTGGCAGGAGTTGGACCAGCTCCTCCAGAGGTCCACAGAGAAACTCTTGAATTAATGGGGGGTGAGTGGGGTGGCCTCCAACTCACCGGAGCGGATAAAAGTCCTGTTGAAGAGCAGCTTTATGGTCATTGCATCAAGTACGTTCAGTATTTTCCGAGCAGCATCTACAAGAGTTTATAACCAGCCTTCTCCACGAGGTCTTCTGGCCCAGCCATTAAGCTAGGCTGGCAATGTGTTCTGAGGATTTTCCAAGTGCATGGCAGACAAATTTATTCTAAGTGCACTTGCTGCTCATGGAGTTCCAAGAAGGTTCCAGGAAGGTTCCAAGAACCCTTTCTGTTTGGAGAGACACTTGGCTGATTAAAAAAAAAATCCACCTCTCAGCCTTACTTTTTTTAATTTATTTTTTTACTCTTATGACGAGTTACCCTTAGGATCACTCTCTAACTGAGGCTACGTCTAGACTGCAGGCTTCTTTCGGAAGACGCTTTTCCAGAAGAGATCTTCTGGAAAAGCTTATTTCGAAAGAGAGCGTCCACACAGCAAAAGCGCATCGAAAAAGCCATCTGCTTTTTCGAAAGAGAGCGTCCACATTGATTGGACGCTCTCTCACATTTCAGTTGTGATTACTGTGGCCACCAGGGCACCTGTGCTTTTTCCTGAAGGCTTCGTCATTTGAAAACACACTCTTTTCCGCATCCAAACGTGCCTTTTTCCGAAAAAGGCTTCTTCCTCATAGAATGAGGTTTACCGCCCTTGGAAAAACCCCTCCATTCTTTCGACTTTCTATCGAAATAACTCAATGGTAATGTGGACGTAAGTATTGTTTTTCCGGAAAAAATAGCCGTTTTTCCAGAAAAACTCTGCAGTGTAGACACACCCTGAAGGACAAGAGCAGGCAGGAAAATGGAAAATGTGCTGTTTTGGGTTTTGCAGTTTGGTCCAGATCGTCTGCTGGCGTCAATCCACGTTTATTATCATCTTCAGTAGAGCCAGAGGCGACGGGCAGAGGGAGCCCACAGGATCACGTGTCCCCAGATTTGCTGCTGGGTTGGTACTGAGCATGCTCACATGGACTGAGCATGCTCAATGACATCGGCTGAAGCCGCTGCCCTCACACTGCCCACAAACTCTTGGTAGGCACGGGTTGTCTCTGAAAGGAGCTGTGTGGCTTTTCCAGTTTCTGTATTTCCATCAGTTTGTGGAAAACAATAACAACCACCTCTGCAAAAGCCCAAACACTTCGCTGCGCACATAGTTCTCCCAGGAGGGGGATGTGAGAAAGGTAGTGACCCACCCATGGCCAGCGTTACGCACGTGATGTAAAATGCTAGGGGAGGGTATGTAGATAGAATCAATCATAGGATCATAGAATACTAGAACTGGAAGGGACCTCGAGAGGTCATCGAGTCTAGTCCCCTGCCCTCATGGCAGGACCCAGTACAGTCTAGACCATCCCTGATAGACATTTATCTAACCTACTCTTAAATATCTCCACAGATGGAGATTCCACAACCTCCCTGGGGGTATGTCTACACTACAAAGTTAATTCGAACTAACAGCCGTTAGTTCGAATTAACTTTCATAGGCGCTACACATGCAAACCGCTAGTTCGAATTTAAATCGAACTAGCAGAGCGCTTAATTCGAACTAGGTAAACCTCATTCTACGAGGACTAACCCCTAGTTCGAATTAAGTAGTTTGAATTAAGGGCTGTGTAGCCACTTAATTCGAACTAGTTGGAGGCTAGCCCTTCCCAGGTTGCCCTGGTGGCCACTCTGGGCCAATCCAGGGGAAACTCTTCTGCCCCCCTCCCGGCCCCGGAGCCCTTAAAGGGCCACGGTCTGGCTACAGTGCCCGTGCCAGGTGCAAGCCTACCAGCACCCAGCCAGCAGACCCTGCACCTGGCACGGCATGAGCCAGCCACCCACTGCCACCCAGCCCTCCCCCTCTTCCCAGGACCAGGCTGGCAGCTCCCAGGAGCCTGCCCGGGGCTGCAAGAGGTGGGCGCCCGCCTGGTCTAGTGCGGAGATCGTGGACCTCATCGAGGTTTGGGGGGAGGCCTCCAACGTCCACGATCTCCGCACTAGGCACAGAAAAAGTGGCCGTCTAGGGCAGGATAGCTGCCAGCCTGGCTACCAAAGGCCACATGCGAACCCAGGAGCAGGTTTGCATGAAAATCAAGATGGTCCAGTGAGACCCCCGACCCTGAGCTTAGAACATAAGAACGGCCGTACTGGGTCAGACCAAAGGTCCATCTAGCCCAGTAGCCTGTCTGCCGACAGCGGCCAACAGCAGGTACCCCGGAGGGGATGGACCGAAAACAATGACCAAGCCATTTGTCTCATGCCATCCATCTCCAGCCTTCCACAAACAGACGCCAGGGACACCATTCCTGCCCCCTGGCTATTAGCACTCCATGGACCCAACCTCCATGACTTTATCTAACTTCTCTTTAAACTCTGTTATAGTTCTAGCCTTCACAGCTTCCTGTGGCAAGGAGTTCCACAGGTTGACTATTTGCTTTGTGAAGAAGAACTTTCTTTTATTAGTTTGAAGCCTGCTACCCATTAATTTCATTTGGTGTCCTCTAGTCCTTATATTATGGGAACTAATGAAGAACTTTTCTTTATGCACCCTCTCCACACCACTCATGATTTTATAGACCTCTATCATATCCCCCCTCAGTCTCCTCTTTTCTAAGCTGAAAAGTCCCAGTCTCTTTAGCCTCTCTTCATATGGAACCTGTTCCAAACCCCTAATCATTTTAGTTGCCCTTTTCTGAACTCTTTCCAAGGCCAAAACATCTTTTTTGAGGTGAGGAGACCACATCTGTAAACAGTACTGAGGCGTACCATAGTTTTATACTTCCCCTCCTCCGTCTTCCCCTGGCTTCCCCTTCCAGCTCCCTCCTCCCAGGTTTCCCCTCCTCCCACCCTCTCTCGTCCCCTCTCCCACCTCCTTTTCCCAGTCTCCCCAGAGGTTCATATCCCCCCACCCCCAGTTTTGTTAAATAAAGAGAGTTTCTATTTTTGACCACACGTGTCCTTTATTTTTTACATCAGGAAGGGGGCTAGGGAGGTAAGTGGAAGGAGGTGAGGGAGAAATGGGGCATGAGCCCCGATGAGGAGGACTGGGGTGGCTCTATGGCTCCTCGGGGTGGAAGCTCTCCTGCAGGGCCTCCTGGATCCTGACAGCCCCCCGACTGACACCCCCGGATGGCAGCCTGCGGCAAGTGCAGCCGGGCTGATGGCCGAGTGCTGTGATGTGCCGAGTGTGGGCACTCAGGGCACTCCAAGACAGGACTGCTTTGCTGTCCCTCATCGAGGTAGACAAGCAAGCAGGGAACCCTGAGAACTGTCTGTCCGGTGGGGTCGGGTCCTTTAAGCACAGCCCTCGGCCAGCCTGAGGCAGCAGCTCCATACTCTAAGTCCTAACCTGATGCCCTGCTGGCACTGGTTCCGGCCAGCCTTAACTCCGGTTCAGGGTCCACTCAATGTGGACATGCTAGTTCGAATTAGCAAAATGCTAATTCGAATTAGTTTTTAGGTCTAGATGCACTAATTCAAATTAGCTTAGTTCGAATTAACTAATTCGAATTAAGTTAGTTCGAATTAGTGCTGTAATGTAGACATATCCTGGGCAATTTATTCCAGTGTTTAACCACCCTGACAGGTAGGAACTTTTTCCTAATGTCCAACCTAAACCTCCCTTGCTGCAGTTTAAGCCCATTGCTTCTTGTTCTATCCTCAGAGGCCAAGGTGAACAAGTTTTCTCTCTCCTCCTTTTAGATACCTGAAAACTGCTGTCATGTCCCCCCTCAATCTTCTCTTTTCCAAACTAAACAAACCCAATTCTTTCAGCCTTCCTTCATAGGTCATGTTCTCTAGACCTTTAATCGTTCTTGTTGCTCTTCTCTGGACCCTCTCCAATTTCTCCACATCTTTCTTGAAATGCGGTGCCCAGAACTGGACACAATACTCCAGCTGAGGCCTAACCAGCGCAGAATAGAGCGGAAGAATGACTTCTCGTGTCTTGCTCACAACACACTTGTTAATGCATCCCAGAATCATGTTTGCTTTTTTTGCAACAGCATCACACTGTTGACTCATATTTAGCTTGTGGTCCACTATAACCCTTAGATCCCTTTCTGCCGTACTCCTTCCTAGACAGTCGCTTCCCATTCTGTATGTGTGAGACTGATTGTTCCTTCCTAAGTGGAGCACTTTGCATTTGTCTTTATTAAACTTCATCCTGTTTACCTCAGACCATTTCTCAGATGATATGGCAATGGTCATGGCATAAGAACCCATCTAGAATAGAATCTGGCACTTGGTTTAGTTGTTCCCACTCTGTCTCCCCTCCTGCTCCCCCCCCCCCGGTTTTAGAAGTCAGTTTCCTAGTTTTTATGGGGCTTTCACCCTGCACCAGCAGAAAGAAAAAGCCTTGGAAAGAGAGAGCCAAGTGCGGCTGCAGGAGCTCAAATTACTTTTGAAATGAATGAGACTTTAGGTTGAAAGTGGCCCTTTCAGTGAGAGAACAAAATTAGTAGATTCCCTAATCCCCACTTTTTTGGGTTGGGGGCCACTGACCCACAGAAAAATCAGTTGGGGGCCGCAAATAAGGGAGAAGCAAAACAAACAAAAAAATCTCCTCACTGACATGGCCCCCAAATAAGGAGAAAGGGCCTCCCCACATTCCCCTCACACCCCAGAGCCTAGGTAGGCCCGGGCTAGTAGATTTTGTGTGCTCCAGCCCCGTGGGGGGATGGCAAAGAGGCTGGAGCACCGGTGTGGGCTCCTCAATGCTGGGGGGAGCCCCGAGCCTGAGGGCCTAATCCAGGCAAGCCGGGGGCTGCATCCAGCCCCTGGGCCTGAGGTTCCCCACCCCTGCCCTTATCCCTTATTCCACCTCACTGTCAGCACACACAGGGCCCATTTCAGACAAAGGGGGAACATTTTTGTGGGAGACCCATGATACAATTACAGGCTGTGAAAAATCTGTCAGCTCCTCCCCACATAGGGTTGCCAGGTGTCCGGTATTGACCCGGACAGTCCTGTATTTTCGCCTCCTGCCCGGTAAAAAAATTCAGAAAATACCGGACACCTAAAATGTCCTAAAATGTCCGGTATTTTCTGGGTTTTTTCCCTGCCAGGAGGCAAAAATACCAGATACCTGGCAACCCTACAACACACTCAGCAACTGGGCCCAGCCCCCGGCCTCCCCCACCCAGGCCCTCGACACCCCCAGCCCCCGGCTCCCCTGCTTACCTGGTTCCGCAGAGAAGCTGCGTTTTGGCTTGATCAAGAAAACAAAATGGCCACCAGCAAAAAGCCTAAGGACCAAGGGGAAGCAATGCCTTCTCTGAGTCTTAGTGCTCAACGGCTCCCCTGTTCTTATGCCTATTCTGATTCTGCACGTATTGAAATGGGCCATGATGGTCTAATGCTGTTTTATTTTAATTTTTTTCTTATTAACTCTCCGAGTCCTTTTTTTCCCCTCTTTTCTCAACAACTTTGGTCTCCCCCTCTTTTTTTCCGCCTCAACAGAATTTTTCCTCCAGTGGGTTTTTTTTGGGGGGGGTCGGTATTTTTGGTTAAACCATCTGGCAACCCTATCCCCACATACAGTTACCCCAATGTCCCAGGCGGCCAAATAGGTCTTCAGGAGGGACCCATGTTGTCCTTAAAAAGAGGGCCAGGCCATGAGACCTCCTGGATGGAAACCAACGCCGTGCCGTTGACGTTAAAAGAACTACGTGGCATCACCCCAGCTGAGGTGGAGGAACGCTCGAAGCTGAGCGCATGTCAGAGCAGCACGGAGCACTCTGTTCATACATTTCACTGTGCGGGAAAACGGGTGACGCACGGAGAACCCTTCACGGGATCCCTGTTCCACAGCATGCGAGCGAACAGTCAGCAGGACCAGAGACCTCCTGGGGCCTCCAACTGCTTTGGACTCTACCCCAGCGGCAGCCTCCAGCAACCTGGGTGTTTTGATTTCTGCCAACACGCCGGCCGAGGGCTCCGCACACTGGCCCCAAGATGGGCACATGCCTACTAGCTACAATCCGCTCCGGAATGAGATAGCACCCAGCAAGGGGATCCAATATTCCCCTCGGCCCTAGCCCACTCTTACCTGGTGTCACCCTCGTGAGGCCATAGCTGTGTGGGTTTAACAGGCGGAGCTTGCAGTGATGTCCGAACCCCTGTTCTAAGTTACAGGCTGCCCCCTGGGTTGTAACAAGCGGCCGGCAGGTGCTCTTTGGCTGGCCATTCTAAGTGACTCCTTGGCCCATGTTCACAGTCGTCCCAGCTTGTTCTGGTTTAGTTTTGAGACTCGGGTGCAGAAAGGAACATGTAAGCTCTCTGCCGAGCAGGGCTGCTTGTCTCGCTAGCTGTGCGGCTTCCCCTTGCTGCAGTGTCTCCAGAACTTACGGATTTACCCTCACGAGGGAGCGCAATGCTATTAGCCCTGTTTCACAAATCGTCCCCACGTGCCTCAGTTTCCCTCAGTGACCTGCCCAAGGTCACACAGGAAGCCCGTGACAGAGCTGCGAATTTGAACCTCGCTCTCCTGAGTCCCAATCCAATAGCATAAGGCCACCGTAACTCCCTCTCCGGAGTGGGTGTGACCCACCCTCCTGGTTTTGCTTTCTACCTGAGGCTTCTCTTCCGAGCACAGGAAGCATGAATGCCGATCAGAGTAGAGATGTGGGGCCTCTCCATTGCCTCAGGTATCCTCTTGCAGTGAGAGCTGAATCATCGCCCTCAATAAACGCTCAATCCATGGTACGCCCACATCTTGAATACAGTAATTCCTCATTTAACACGTGCCCACTTAACATGTTTTCGCAATAGCATGATTTTTTTGGGGGGAATGTTTTTTGAATTACATGACTGTCCCCGGAATAACACGATTTCCCCAGCTGGCCTGTCGCCGGCGGCTGCACGGGGCTTCCACCACCTCTCTGCAAAGCAGCGGAAGATTCGCCACTCGCCGCGCCGTTTCCCCGGTGACTCCACCTCGCCCAACACCTCGCTCCCTCTCCTACACCCCCGCTTGCAGGCCGGTGGCTGGGTTTCCCCAGCCGGCCCGTTGCCAGCAGCTGTGTGGGGCTTCCCTCGCCTCCCTGCAACGTGGCGGAGGGTTCGCCGCTCGCCGTGCCGTTCCCCGGTGACCCCCCCTCGCCGGACGCAGTGCAGGACTCGGCAGACCTGTCACACGGGCATACTGTACTCCCAACCCAATCCCCCTTCCCTCTCCTCCCCTTCCCTTCCCCAGAGCCAAACACCTCCCCTCCCTGCTGTAACCCAGTCCCCTTTCTCCCCCAACCTTATGTCCCGGTCCCAACAGACACCACCGCTTGAAACGCAATTCCCTCCTTTTCCATTATTTTCAATGGGAAAATTGACCCCTCATAACACGTTTTCACTTAACACGATCATTTTCTGAAACATATCTATAGTGTTAAATGAGGAATTACTGTACTGTGTGCAGATGTGGTTGTCTCATCTAAAAAAAAAAGGATATATCGGCATTGGAAAAGGTTCAGAAAAGGGCAACAAAAATGATGAGGGGTTTGGAACAGGGGCAACAAAAATGATGAGGGGTTTGGAACAGAGAGGTTAAAAAGACTGGGACTTTTCAGCTTAGAAAAGAGGAGACTAAGGGGGATATGAGAGAGGTCTATAAAATCATGACTGGTGTGAAGAAAGTGAATAAGGAAAAGTTATTTATTTGTTCCCAAAACACAAGAACTAGGGGGTCACCAAATGAAATTAATAGGAAGCAGGTTTAAAACAAACAAAAGGACGTTTTTCTTCACGCAGTGCACAGTCAACCTGTGGAACTCCATGCCAGAGTGTGTTGTGAAGACCAGGACTTTAACAGGGATCAAAAAAGAATTAGATACATTCTGGAGGTTAGGTCCATCAATATTTATTAGCCAGGATGGGCAGGGATGGTGTCTGTTTGTCAGAGGCTAGGAATGGGTGACAGAGGAGGGATCACTTGATGATTCCCTGTTCTGTTCACTCCTTCTGCGGCACCTGGCATTGGCCACTGTGGGCAGACAGGACACTGGGCTAGAAGGACCTTTGGTCTGGCCTAGTCTGGCTGTTCTTATGTTCGTATAATCCAGATCCTGAAGTCACAAAGATCCCAACTTTGATCCCCTCTTCTCATTTTTAGTCTCAGATGCAGTCAGATGGGAAGGGATCATCTTCCCTTAGGGCAAAGAAAGAAAAAGTGAACTGGCCAGTGTGTTCAAGACTCCATTTTGAATAACGAATGCTCTTTAAAACCCTACCATTCACCTCTCCCCCATCCAATTACAATTATCCTGTCCTGTTCATCAGCCAGGCCTCGTTTGGGCCAATTATCTTTTTTTTTTTAATCACTGGAGAACTGGAGACGTGCCTTAATAAGGATGTTCCATAACTTCAGGAAAACTTACACTAGCCCTTTGTTGCATCGGAAAGCTTCAATCTAGACAAACTGAGCAGTCAGGAGACAACGTGGGGGGGGGGGGGGGGCCGGGAGGGATGTCGCCTGCCAGAGATGCTCTTTGAATTGCGAGCTAGTAAAGCGGAGCAGCGAGCAGTTGATAGAAATGGAACCCAGCTGTGTTTGGAACGAGGAGCGTTTATATAAGCAAACCAATGCATTTCCAGATCTGCAGCCAGGAGCTGGAACATGGGTGGCTCAAGGCACAGCAGAGACCCGGGCATGCGTTAAGGGCTGGATTTTAGTGTCTGACTTGCTCTGGGTTTGAGGAGAAGGTGACCTACTTCCCGTCCCCAAAGACTACAGAGGGTGAAGAGAGGAGACATGTTCTGCTTCTAGAAGAGGACGGGGGCTTGATTCTCGCTCACCTTGTCAAGTCCAATGTCAACCCACAGTGTTGTGTTGATGTCATTGGAGAATGGACTCTGGCTCAGGTGTTAGCCTTGGTTTCTATGAACGAGATCTTGAACGCATTGGAGAGGGTCCAGCGGAGGGCAACCAAAATGATGAGGGGGCTGGAGCACATGACCTACGAGGAGAGGCTGAGGGAGTTGGGTCTGTTTAGTCTGTAGAAGCGAAGAGTGAGGGGGGATTTGATAGCAGCCTTCAACTTCCTGAAGGGAGGTTCCAGAGAGGAGGGAGAGAGGTTGTTCTCAGTAGTGACAGATGGCAGGACAAGGAGCAACGGTCTCAAGTTACAGTGGGGGAGGTCTAGGTTGGATATTAGGAAAAACTATTTCCCTAGGAGGGTGGTGAAGCACTGGAATGGGTTACCTAGGGAAGTAGTGGAGTCTCCATCCCTAGAGGTGTTTAAGTCTTAGCTTGACAAAGCCCTGGCTGGGTTGATTTAGTTGGGAGCAGGGGGCTGGACTTGATGACTTTCTGAGGTCTCTTCCAGCTCTATGGTTCTATGATTCTATGATTCCTTACTTAGCCGGAGCAAAACTTTCCTCCAAGGTCAAGCTAAGTCTGCAAGATTCGGGCTCTCTAAGGCTATGTCTACACTGCAATGCCATTTCAGGATACCGGAGTATCCCGAATTAGCTACCCTGTGTCTTCACAGCAAGCCCCTTATTTTTAAATATAACAGGCTCACTATTCCGATGTCCCTGTAAACCTCATTCCACGAGGAGTAAGGGACGTTTCGGAATAGCGGGTTTCTTCGAAATTTGGCACTGTGTAGGCAGCGCCAAAGTACGAAATAAGCTATTTCTAAATAAGATACACAATTTGCGCAGCTCAAATTGCATCGCTTAGTTTGAGCTACGGTGCAGTAGACCCACCCTGAGGGTGCGGAGGGACATTGGTTCAAACAGGTCACTCAAGTGGAGATACCGGGCATGGCTGAGCTTCTTGGACAGCAAACAAGAAGGGCTTAAAGCTCCCCTCCGCACTCCCTTACCAGCTGATGCTCCATGGAGGGCTGTTTCTCACCCCCATCCCAGCTGTGCTGGGGCAGCCTGAGGACTGCTCTAACATACGCCAAGCACAAAGGGAGACAAATGCCCACAAGGACTGGTGTAGTGCATGGGGTTTCCAGCCATGCTCCTTTTCTCCCCATTAGGCTTCCTCTTGTGTGGGAAGGCTCAGGTCCAAGTGGCAGCTCAATAGTACTGGAGGATCAGCCATACACTGGGCACTAAACCAGCTTTGGGGGCAGCCTACATGCAAAGTGGCCACACCAAAGTGTAGGGGCTGGGTCACAGTTTGCATTTAACACCCATCCCTCAAGTCTCCCCAGAGCAGAACGGAGACTGGGGACCCGCACTAAAGGGGAGGAGGGGAATTACTGCCATGGAGGGGATGACAAAATCCACCTGTGTCCACACCACTATAATATTCTTTGTACAAAGCAGGTCTTGTAAGGTATCAATGGACAACTCAGTTTGCTGCTCGGTATTGTCCGGATAAAATACACGTGGCAACATTGTACGTGACGTTATAAGATGCCCCTTGTATGATGCTGGGAACACATGCTCCAAATTCTGCCACCCTAACTGAGGTTGGCAAACAGGACTGTGTGTGCTCTGCTTAATTTGCATTTAAGCAGTAAATAAAGTAATCAAGCAGGGAGGGAAACAATACGAGCTCAAACAGGAGAGAAAAGCCAGCATGGAACATCCTTCCACGCAAACTCTGTCTCCTCTTGCCCAGCTGGAAGTGTTTCTCAGAGAAGGGCTGAAACTATAAAAAGGAGGGACCAGGAGAGAAAGGAACTTACATTTCTTACCGGGTCTCTGCCACCTCTCTAAATAGTTCCCAGCTGGCTTTTGCCACAGCTCAGCCAGCTTTTGCCGGAGCTGTGCGCCAGAGCACAGCCCCTTACTTTCATCTCTGGGAGGGACAAACGCCCCATAGCGCCCAACTCTCTTTTCCCTATCCACTGTAGTTACTGCACCAGAAGGGACAATGGAAGCAAGTGTTGCACAGCAAGATCGCTACAAGCAGGTGGCGAGAAACTTTGCTTGACTTTGATCTAGATGGTTAGTTAGGTATTCGTAAATATCTTACCTTTCTTTTTTTCTTGTAACCATTTCTGACTTTTATGCCTCCTTACTTGTACTCACTTAAAATCTCTCGTAGTCGTTAATAAAACTGGTTTTACTATTTTATCTAATCCAATGTATGTGAAATGAAATGCCCAAAAAACTATTTTGGATAATAAACTGGCATATTCTTCCCTTAAAAGAATAACAGGCTTAAATTAGTTGTACTCTTCAGGAGAGGGCTGGGCAGTACAGACCACACATTTCTGAGGTGGAAATGGAGGATGAGGGTGTGCAGAGGTCACCCTGCAGTATAACGAAGGCTGGTGAGACCAGAACATAACCCAAACGCAAAGGGTGGGCTACAGTTACACACACACATGCAGGATGTGGCTTGCATGCAAGAAAGCTGTTTGCAAACACTGTAGATGGGAGCTACCACAGCAAGGCATTGTAAAACACTCCCTGTTGAAGGGTAGGGGTGATCCGCTGCTCTGGATTTCACCTGGCTATGTCACACAGGGACCCCAGCAAAAAGAACTCCTGTACTAAGGCACTACCCTGCAACTCTGTACAGTAGCTAGGGTTGTAAACAGCCATTCATCATGAGCCTGATGATTGCTCTTAGCTTCCCCCAAAACAAAACAAAACAAAACAAAACACAGCAAGCAACAAACCAAGGTTCCTTCAGTACTCATGCACCCTCCCTACCGTCTGACTTGTCTTGTGTCATCTCCTGCCAGGGAGAAGTTTGGGGAACGTTTGAAGCTAATCCAACATGGCATTTTGGAACCAGGACAGATTTCCCAATAGTTCAACCACGCCTCTCCGTTTGCCAAGTCTTCTGTTCTTTTGGGCGGTTGTGGCTCAGAAGTGGGTGGTTCTCTTGGACCATCGATGTTGGGTGTAGGCATGTGGCCTTAGTACTAAGTGTTCCGCTGTTGTTTTGGAAGGCTGAGGGACTGGCTTTCAGCCTCTGAGAACCACGCTCGCTCCCAGAGGGGACAGGATTTGGCAGAATTCAGCAGCACTGCTGCTCCGTTAGCTCTGCCAGCACAGCGAGCTGCTGTGATGGATGGAGTGTGTCCATTCCATGAGTCAATGCCTCCAGGTCAAGACGATTGCACAACCCACCGGCACAGCCACTCCACTGCTCCAATTTGAGGAAGTCGCACATTTGGTGGAGTTTGCAAATCCCTGCAACAGAAGGCTCGGGGCTCCAGGAAATTGCGTGGCTGCTGACACAGCTGTTTGGGAGCTGTAGGCTAAGCCAACACTAGGTCAAGGAGCTTACTGACCCCACTGGAAAACCCACCCAATTTGAATACAAGGTCTTCTATTTCAGGGCACAACCTGTATTATCCCCCTCTTAGCATATCAATGATTTCAGCAAAATGCAGCCTCTTTCTAGCAGAAGGTGCTCCAGCAAGCTGCAGCAGGTGTCCGTGTACAGATTTAGGGCATCAAAGTCTAGGACAGCAGCAGGGCCGTATTATGACTTTCTTGGGCCCTAGGCACTTTTGCCTTCGTGGGCCGCTTCCTCCGTTAAAAAAAAAATCTTAAAAATTATTTTTGATATCACTTTAAATGCTTCCGCATTTTATTTTTTTTCTGTTTTAGGCAAAATGTAATAGATTTTCGTGGGCCCTAAAAGTTTCATTTTTTTCTGCTGTGAGAAAAAAATTAACACGTTTTCTTCGACCCTAAAAGTTCTTTTTTTTTCTTCCGATTTTAAAAGACATTAAAACATTTTCGTGGGCCCCTAAAAGTAGCGTGAGTCCTAGGCGCTGTGCCTACTGTGCCTAATGGAGAAGTCGGCCCTGGACAGCAGCTTGTGAGACCTTGTTCCGAACTTAGGAGCGGTTAGAAATGTCCCTCTCCTAGAAGTGCACCTGAAGAGAACATAGGGAAGAGCTTTGGGGTTTGTCTAGAGAAACCACAAGGAGGAGGTGAGATCTTTTACTGGCCCAAGGTCTCTGGGTGGGAGAGACAAGCTGTCGTGGGGGCGATTTAAGAGTAAGACAAGAGTCAACAGCTGGATACGGGCAGACAGGGCTGCCAACAGGGGCAGGGGGTCCCACAATGTGGTTATTTAAAAGGGGCAAGGGCTCCTGGCTACTCCTCCCTACTGCAGAAGTGGCACCAGCTGGAGTCCTGGGCCCTTTAAATGGCCGCTGGAGCCCCATGCAGCTCACTCCGGGCACTCCTGAAGGGCTGGCTGGAGGGGATGTTAGCCCCAGCCCTCCCCTCTTCCACCTGAAGTCCCGCCTCTTCCACCGGAGGCCCCGCCTCTTCCACTGGAGGCCCCGCCCCTTCCAGGGAGACGGAGCTGGGCCCCCTTCCAACTTGTCCAGGGACCCAGCAAATCTCTCTGCAGCCCTGTGGGCAGAGGGGGAGCACGAGGAAACAGTGAGACAATATGGAAATCAAAGCAGTCCTTGTTTTACGGCGATAGAATTGAATACAGCGTCAGTGGCCTACGTGTGGCTCCATGGGGGGGGAGCTGAGGGGAGTTGAATTCTGCTCTCAGCAAGGCTAATGCGCTAGTGCCACAGCAGTGGAGCTGAAGGCGGGATCACGGGCTGGTGTTCTCCACAGAGCCACATTCACGTCTACCCACGATGCCGAGGCTGCTAGGGTGCAGAGAAGACTGTCGTGCCAGCCAGCATCACCTCATTGCTGGCTCTTCAGAACAGAAGAGCTGCCCTGCTGGGCCAGACCGTGGTCCATCTTGCCCGAGCGGGAACCATGGCCAATGGGAGCCACGTGGGCGATGTGGGCCCTAGGGGGCAGAGTGTAGAGTCACTGGGCCCCTCCACCTAGGGGCCACCATGCACCGGTCACTTGCAGTGGCTGTCGGAGATAAGCACCATCTGGACCCTGCAGCCCAATTCCCTCATCTCTGGCCTGGAGCTTTAAGAAATACAGCAAGAAAGGCAAGACCCAGGGGAAAATCATGAGAGTTAACAGCACTGCTTATGAAAAAGCGCAGGCCAGATTGCACATACATTTGCACACGCAGTGTCAGGGGGACCCTCCGTACCCACCACACACACACACACACAGCATCGAAGGGACTCTATGCCCAGTGTCAGGGGGACCCCTCACCACACACACAATGTCAAAGGTTCCCTCCATGCCCACCACACACAGTGTCAGAAGGACCCTCCATGCCCATCACACACACACACACACACACACACACACAGTGTCAGAAGAAGCTGCAAAGACGAGCATCCCAGAAACTGACCCTCCATGCCCATCACACACACACACACACACACACACACACACACACACACACACACACACAGTGTCAGAAGAAGCAGCAAAGGCGAGCCTCCCAGAAACTGACCCTCCTTATCCTACTCCATCCTGTGATGGGAGCCATTGTGCCTTTTGCTTTAAAACTCTAAGAGATGGCGCTGATATGACCTGTTACCAAAAAACCCATCTCAATTTAAGAGTAGGGAGACCTACTAAAGTCAAAGAAGATCTAATAATAATTAAATGCACGGTAGTGACCTCTTATAAATCGGTGTTTCTAACTAAAAATACACCCCGCTTCCATCCCATGGAAACATCCATACAAGGCTACAGAAGCTACCCGGCAGAGTTGGTGTTTTTTAATTGAATCGGATCCAAAATTTGTGCCATACGATCCAATCCGCCTGGATTTGAGACCCTCTGACATTTGTCTGTTTGAGATCAGCCAGATGGAGCTGCAATTTGTCAGGGGTATCTTACAATAAGTTCCTTTCCACCACTTAATGGAATTTTTTTTAAGTTAAGACAAACAATCTCTTCAGGAATGAAAAAACCCAACCACAACAGCAGCAAGAGATCGGCGCCAAGAGCCGGATCCTGCAGCTGTAGCAAGTGTGAGGCCCACTCGTGAGTGTGTGCAGGATCAGGCCTCAAAATATGAACACAACAATTGGGTGGTGCAGATCTCTAACCCACACCAGGGTGTGTTGTATGTTCCCCTCTGGTGCTTGGTCCAGATAGCAGGAGAGGAACATGCTGCTGTTACCAAGTAACACACTTACTTCCAGGGCTCCGGGGCCAGGGTTCAACATGATGATGGATGTAGGGAGCAGTTAAATGACACAGACACGGTCACGGCAATTTGCAGCTGAATGGGTTGGTGTCACCAGCCAAAGCTCCACTGACTTCGGAGAAGAGTCTATGAACCCAGGAAGTCCCGGGGTAAGAAGTCATTTGGGGGGGGGGGGGGATTAATAGGAGCGGAATCTCATTCACAAACAGTTGCTGGAACAAGCGACAGACTGACCCCCATTGTGCAAGGCGCTGTACAAACACAGGCTGCACGAAAAAGCTTACAGTCTAACTTAATGGTTTTCAAGGTGTGGGTCGGGACCTACGTTTCCCCCTAAGCTGCACCTATGCAGGCGCTCGGGGCAGCTCTGGACCTGCTGTGGCCAGGGAGAGGTGCCTCGCCTGCAGCCCTCACCCCCTACCCCCCAATCCTCTGCCCCAGCCCACCCTCCTCACCCCCACGGCTCCCCCACATGGATTTTGTTATGTGCACCAATATGGAGGCAATACGTCACACACCCTCACCATGTAGGTGTGCCTAGCAAAATTCATTCTGCACCGGTGTGGGAAAAGTTAGAGGGAACATTGTGTGGCTCCCCAAAGTGGGTCACCGCCTCATTTTAGGGGGGTCGCCAGGGCCAGCATTAGACTCAGTGGGGTCTGGGGATGAAGGCAAAGCCTGAGGGCTTGTGCCCGGGGTAGCAGGACTCAGGCTCTGTCCCCGCATCTAGTGATGAGCTCCAGCTATAGGCGCTGATTCTATAGGTGCTCTGGGGCTCGAGCACTCACAGGAGAAAAATGGTGGGTGCTGAGCCCCCATTGGGAGCCCCTATGCCTCTCACCCGCCACCGGACCCCACGGACCAATGCCTCCCTCAGCCTCCCCCACCATGACCAGCTGTTTCGCAGCATTTGGGAAGCTGGGGGGAGGGGGAAGAGTGAGGATGCAGAATGTGGGGGGAGGGGACAGACCTGGGATGGAAGAGACAGGGCAAGGGTAGAGTGGGGGCAGAAGAGGCAGGGCAGGGGTGGAAAGGGGAGGAGTGGGGGTGGAGCCAGGGGCGGGGCCAGGGGTCGAACATCCACCTGCATTTTTTAAAGTCAGTGCCTCTGACTCCACCCCCTCCCCAAGGAGAACATAGTCATGTTTGACATCAGAAGGGGGGCACGGTGCAGTGACCAGCCAGACCCAGGGGCAGGCGGAGGGACCGCCCATACACCCCAGCTGCTGGCTACAGCATGTTGGCTTTGTCTCGTTATTTACTTCACATGGCCACAGAGATGGCTCACATCCCAGGCCAGGAGGTCGCCGTGCGCCTTCCGGACAAGAAGGTTCCGAAAGATCCTTAATATAAACCACCAGCGTTCCAAGCACGTTTAAAAACCTCCCGCCTGGCCACCCACGGGCAGGGCGAAGTCTCTGGCTTCCCGCTTCCTGTGCCTGCTCACAAGTGGCTTGGAAAAATCCAAAAGACAAGCCATTGTCGAGATCGCGCTACGCAGCTGGCTTTTAAAAAGGCTGAAGAAGCAAATCCTGGAAGATGGCGCGGCGCCCAGCACTGCACACTATGCTGCCGTCATCCGAGCTCTCTTATCAGGTGGCAGCACAATTCTGGGAACAGCTTCCCGACCTGAGCTGCCAGCAGACATTTCAAAGCCGGCTACGTGCATGGATCAGGGCTCAGGCCTGGGGAGCATTTTGCTCAGACCATCAGCTGGCGTCATTTACAGCCGTGGAGAACCTGGCCCGGGGGTGACAACAGAAAGCCTTTTTAAAGTGGGGTTGTTCGTTTTAAAGAGACAACGCCCGGGCAGACTCCTTTTCCGGTCAACAACCCTCCCACGATTGTTCGTCGGGGTTCAAACCTCATAGCCTTCTCCGCGCTGTGCAGTGAAACTAGTCTCCCTGGAGTCCTCGGGCGGGAGGCATCAGAAACGTTTCCCTGGCTAGGGACGTGGGCCAGATCTAAGTTGACCTGATAGAACGGCACTGAAAGAAAGAAAAAAAACCCACCTCGTGGTAGTTTGCACATGCTCTTTGTCATTTCACCACTGTGTGTACCCAGGTTGACGTGGTTGTGTAAACTGAGTCACGGCTCACGTGCACCCGTAACCTCAGAGGCCTCACTGATTTTGGGTGCTTCTAGTGTGGGGAGGAGCAGCCACAGCTCTGAAGCTTCCCAAGCCGCGCGGTGAGCTGGGAAAACGACCGATTGCAAATGTTTTAAATCCAACACGAGGGTATTTCAAAGGCCGGATTAAGGCAACAGGCACCACAGGACTGTGCTTATGGCCCCACCTCCCGGAGTCCTGTGATTTTAGGAGACTCAGCTCTGTAACTTTCTAGCCCTCCTGTCGCAATGGAAGCGTGAAAATGGGAACTATACATGACCCTTGCAGCGCCTGCGGCAATAGACTGGGAGGAGTGAGTTGCTCCAGGCATCACAAGAGGGTGTTAACCCCTAGAGCAGTATAGCAGAGGGTCTGGATGTGGAGGAAGGGGGAAAGTGCAGCTATGCGCTCATTACTCAGATCAGCACCCAGAGGCCCCCTCTCCAGGAGGGAGAAGGGCCCTGGTCACTCCCCCTTCCCCCCCAGACACACCCACTTTAACAAGGGGATGGGGTGAAGAGCCAGGGCCCCCGAGGCCTCCAGGCTGTGGTGTCCCTAGGGCCCTAGGTTGCCTTAATCCTGTCCTAGGAGCACCCACAAAAGGAGGCGCCCAAAACCAGAGACAACAGTCCTTTGCCCACAACATTATCAGCACTAGCCACCCAGCTGCTCTACAGCCGCCAGCTCTGGCAGACACAGATTCCAGCTGCACCAGGAAAGCTTTGCCCCAGCCCACTCGTGCCAGGCAGCCATAAACCCCACACATCTGGGCAGTGGAGGACTCTCCCTGCCTGCCGGGGACACGCCAGCGGCAGAAGGGCTCCTTAACACCCGTCTCAGAATAGCTCTGTCCAGCTCTGAGGGCTGGCGGGGAGGGCGTGCCGCCGTCTGGGCAGCACTGAGGGCTGGCAGCCTGAGGCCCCGCCCCTTCTGCCTGAGGCCCCACCCCTTCTTGGGGTGTGGAGCCGCCCCCCCTCCCACCTCTTGCCCCGGGGCCCGCGGAGGCTGTCCGCCCTGCTGAGGACTCTTCAGCACATCCACAAACCTCCCTGCCTGCAGCCTTTTCCCTAAAGGCTCCCACGCACAGCAGCCTGCCCTAACTGCCGCTGGCGTCTCTCAGCTCCCACCTGGTACCTCACGGCTCCTAGCCGGATCCCTTGGCAGACTCCTGCTGAAGCCGCTCACGCCAGCTTCGCTCACGTGCCTTCCTTCCCCACGTGTGCCTCCTTCTGTGCCTTCCTGCTGCTCTTGCAGGGGTATCGGGGGGCCCCAGTTAAGGTCTGCCGGCTCAGGCATGGGGGTCAGCCTCCTCGTTACGCACCACTTCTTCCTTCCTTGTTATCCCTAGGCCAGGGGCGGGCAATCATTTTTTGCCAGGGGCCACTTCAAAAATTTTGAAGGGGCGGGGCCTCAAACAGAAGGGGCGGGGCCAGGGTGCTTCCGGGCTTCCCCACCCACAGACCATGATTGGTTTGGGGGTAGGGGAGCCCCTTTGCCACCCCCCCAGGTTCTCCCTAGGCACCCATGCCCCTGGCAGTGGGAGGAAACTTCCCGTGCTCCCCCACCCCCAGACCAATCAGGACTTGGGGGCAGGGGAGCGCACAAAGTCTCCTCCCACCCTGCCAGGAGCATGTGGCACTTCAAAGCGCTGCGTGCTCCTGGCAGGGCAGAGGAAATTTTATGTGCTTCCCCTAACCCCTAGGCCCTAATCAGCCTGAGGGCAGGGGAGCGGCAGGGCCTCCGCGGAACAGATCAATCCACTTGGCGGGCCGGCTTCGATCTGCGGAGGCTCTTTTGCCCACCCCTGGACTACACTGAGGGGTACTTGAGTCATGTCCATATTAATTTATTTATTTTTATGTAATGATCAAACTAAGAACTTCATCAGCTCTCCTGCTGCCTGGGACTTCAGTGGAGCTACCAACCCATTTTCATGCACGCTGGCAAGACGTTGCTTTACAAGGCACTTTTGAGGGTCCTGCCATGTGGACTGAACCCCTCCCTCCAGTGGATCCTTTCCATATGATATGGATTCGTGACTTGAAAGAGCATCAGTCTTGTCTACTTCTGAGATAGGGCTGGAGTTGTCCCCAAAGTGAACCGTCCGTGGCTTCGCATTGCATTTCTCAGCATGTTTATGTTGGCAGCTGTCACCCGCCGCAGTCAGAGTGCTCCGCTTCGGCTAAACTTTCCTCACGGGCAGATCCGTGCTCTCCTGCTCTCCCCATATGTTAGTAATGCCCTGTATAAACAAGGAAGTGGGACTCTGTCCGAAGAGTGGTGCTTGCGGTGCTGACAAGGCATGTATGAGAGGCTATGGAAGCCAGCGGCATTCCCACACTGCTCTGAGAAAAGAGAGGCACCCGAAATATAGTCCACAATTAGCCCCTTTATTGATGCCTCCAACCATGACACTAACTTCCCCAAGCCTGCCCTTTCCCAGCAGGATCACCCTTCTCCTGGCCTTGAGAGCGTTCTTCATCCACTAGATCCACCACCCGCTTGTACCTCCTGCTCGAAACTAATCAGGCTCCCCTGTGAACCAGCCCCCAGGCATCTTTCTGCAAGGCTCTAGCCAGTGATCCTAGAATGAGCCGCAAGAGAGCCCAGCATTCTTCACCAGAGTCCTAGGACCCTGCTGCTGTAGGCCACCCCGGTATTGTCTAATTATTTTCATCATCAAGGGATCCACCCCCTATTGTCCATTCCCATTTTCTGACAAACAGGCTAGGGACACCATTCCTATCCATCCTGGCTAATAGCCATTGATGGACCTCTCCTCTGTGAATACATCTAGTTCTTTTTTGAATCCTGTTCAACTCCTGGTCTTCATCACATCCTCTGGCAAGGAGTTCCACAGGTTGACCATGCGTTGCATGAAGAAATACTTCCTTTTGTTTGTTTTAAACCTGCTAGCTCTTAATTTCATTTGGTGACCCGCCCCCTCCCCCCCCCCCCCCAGTTCTTGTGTTATGGAAACAAGTAAATAACTGTTCCTTATTTACTTTCTCCCACGCCAGTTATGATTTTATGGACCTCTATCCTATCCCTCCCTTAATCTCCTCTTTTCTAAGCTGAAAAGCCCCAGTTTTATTAATCCCTTCTCATGTGGCAGCCAGCCCAAACTTCTAATCATTTTTGTTGCCCTATTTTACTTGCGGTAACAGTGCTTATGAAAGGCAACTGCAGTTAAACTTCTTATCCTACCCTGGAGAACGCCGATAAAAAGAACAAATGCATTTGGCATATTATAGTCCCTGACTATTACAGGCACAATGGTTTGGTGGGGTACCCTGCTTTATGTTCCTGATGCGTAGTGGGGCCACCAGAACACAAACCAACGAACGTCCTTCAGCTTCCCAGTACATACCATCTCATGCTTCGCTTCACCAGGAACACCCCCCATGGTGAGGCTTGGATCTGCCCTTCATTAGACACTCACCTAGGTGCATCAGACTGTTCCACGGCAGGGCAGAGGGGTTTTACCCCCGGCAAGTCAGCTGTTTTCATATCTCCTCCTTGTGTCTTAGAGGGGGTTGAGCTGAAAGCGGATCACTGATTGCTTGGACCATGTTCGTGTCCTTTTTTATGCACAAACTATTCCTCAAACACTGTATGGGCCAGATCCTCCACAGCGGTCAGCTGATGCGGATCAGTGAGGATTGAGCCCATTCAACACATTGGGAGACCCCAAGTTCAGTTCACGAACAGAAATAAGAGCTACGTTCACCAGGGAAATGATTCACGGCCAGTTAGTCCACCAGTCCAGGGGAAAGCACCGTGATTCTATCGCCTCGCATCACTCATCAGTTTCAAAGGTGCTCGCATTTGGAGCTCGCACAATATCAGCATTTTGGGGACAGCTGCAGGTTTTCCATTGCTCAGGATCAAGGCCCAGCTCCTCAGCTGTCCTTTGACACCATCTGGGGATCTGACACCTGGATCCCTGCTGTGGTCCCATTTACACCGGAGGAAATCAAGAGCGACACCATTAATGGAGTTTCACAGGTGTATAGCAACGGGGTTGCACTACATTGGGCTGGGAGTCAGTGCGGAGACATAAAGATGGCTTAACACCCTGGCTCTTCTTCTGCCTGGAGCTGTGCCAAGTATGAGCTCAATCCAGCTGAGAATTGAGCCGTGTCTGGAATTTAGAAACGTGGGTAGAGGCCCGGTTTGCTATCCGTCTTCCCAAAAAAATTGCACTGTGAGTGTTTCCACTTTTTCATGTCTGCAGGCAGCGTAACCACGCCAGGGGCTGTCATGCTACACTGGAGCTGTTCCAGGAGATGACTCCTCCATCCACAACGGTGCAAATTACAGAGCTGCAGGGCACGAAGCTCCTGTCTCGGCATGAGTCGTAACTGGAGCCTGCCTACGGGAAGTGCACGGGTAGCATGCCAGAGCCATATGTGCCAGCCACAGGCTGGTTCCTGTCGAGTTCACTAGGCAACGTCTCGCTCGTCCATAACACCAGACTCACTGGGGCAAGCAACGTGGGCTAGCGGCAGGAGGACTGCTGTATGGGCATGATGCTGCGGCACCCTTAGCTGTGTAAGCACGCTGCGTGTAGGCCTGCAGAGCAGGCATTCCTGTCTCCCCACAGCCCGGGTCAGAGGTGTGTCCCTAATGCTGAGGGTGCTCGCACTCCCGTTCGCTCCAGCACCGTGCTCTGTAAATCATCTCTGCACGGAGCCCTTTGCTCTTTAGCGTATCTCAGGGGTGTTCAACCTTCTTCTCTCATGACCCAGTTGAAGAAGACTGTTGATGCCTGCTACCCAACATCGTTTGACTGGAGTGTGGGCTCTGGGGTGGGGCTGAAGAGCTTTGGGGTACAGGAGGAGGCTCCAGTTTTGGGGTGTCGAGCGGCTCCCGGTCAGCGGTGCAGTGTGAGAGGGGGGGCTCTAAGGCAGCTTCCTGCCTCTCCTGGCACCGCAGATCAGGCTGCACCCCAGAAGCAGCCGGCAGCAGGTTCCCAGCCAAGGGGCGTGCAGAGCTAGTGCTCAGGGCAGGGGAGCCTTGTGCGTTTTTCCCACCTACAAGCCGGCTGCTTCAGGGACACGGCCTAGTCTGCGGGGCCAGGACAGGCAGGGAGCTGCCTTAGCACCCCCACGGCTCGCCCTGCAGCAAGGAGACCCAGCGCCCGACATTCCACCACCCAGGCCTGGGCCGCCACCCTGGTTTGAACCCCCGCGGTGAGGCTCACACACACGGCCCCACTTCAGGAAAGCCGTTCCCCACAGATGTGAAGCCTGGCCCGTGCTGAAGTGCTGGCCTGAGATGCTTCCCTGACGCGGAGCCTAAAATGTATCCACGCGGCAGGTAAAACAAGGGCGGTGGCCACGCAAACCTGCCTTTTAAGGCGAGGGAATCTTGCTCTACAGCAAATGCTTCAAGTGATAAACTCCTGGTCTGGAGCCAACACCCCCCCAGCCCTCTCGTGCCTGAGGCACAGAGCCCACGCCCCAAACTCCCCAGCAGGCCCCACCTACCTCTGCTCCACTGCGCCCCTTGGCCTGCCCCCTTGCCGAAGCCCCCGCTCCCGAGCAATGCGAGTTGCGGGATTCCTGGAGCACCTGGCGAGGAGTTGCCCCCTCCCCCCCGGCACTCACTACGGCCACAGGAGATGGAGCAGCCCCGCAGCCTGCTCTGCCCTGCTGTCCTCTCCCAACCCACTGCGCGCCACATCTCCGTGGCGGCAGGCAGCCGAGTGAGCTGGGGCCGGCACGCTCTGGTTCCTCCTGCCGCCGAGCAGCGGGTGGGGAGAGAACAGCGGCGGGCAGAGCCGGCTGCTGGGTCTCTCCAGCTCCCGTTGCCACAATGATGGGGGGAGAGACCCTGCTGCCACCCCATCCCAGACCCTCAGGTAATCCCCCAGGCCGCCCTGGGACTTGTCCATAGGATGGTCGAAGGGTGCGGGGTTCCCCAAAGCACGGGGTCTGGCGCAGCTGCCCTGAACCTCTGGTGGATGAGGCAATTAAGAAGGCTTTTGCATTACAACGGCTGCTTCATTTGGATAGTCCGCTTGCATGGACGGGGGTGGAGGATTCCCATGCCTGGGTTAGACCAGGACTGAATCCTGCCTGGATTCAGACAGGTTCTACGCCTGCACTGTATCTGTATCACCGTGCATTAATTAAGTCAAACAAAAATAGCTCAAGCAATAACTGGCTTATTTAACAAACTACTACACTTAGAAAGCAAGCATAAAATCTGGTTGTCACAAATGAAGCCTGGCATGAGGTCAGAACCCAAAATAGGAATGGTTTAAAACAGTCCTGCCACTGTCTCGATGACCGGAGAAAAGAGGCAGGTGACAGGAACAAGCTGAGGCAATGTGGAGTTGCAGGAACCCAGGAAAATGGACAGTCTTCTTGTTTCCTGTCTTCTCTCTTCCATTCTTCTATGCTTGACACGCCGTTCCGTGTGCGGTGTGCGGACTGGAGGAGGAGGTGGTGCGTACGGGTGTGTGCCTGACTAGCCCTGCTGCAGACTCCTAACTAAAACAACCCCCCCCTGTGCTAGCAGTTGTTACTGCTGTGCAACTAGATTGCTGCACCACAAAGGCAACCAGGCTGGCTTCTGCCCCAGACGGCCTACAAGGCCAAACAGCCTGCTAGCTGTCGCCCTAGCACCACTGGGTTGTGTTGATGACATGCCCACAGAGAGCCTTGAGGAGAGGGTGAACTCCCCTTATGAACCGTCTGGTTACCGGGCCGATTAGGGCCATGTATCTATGAACCCTCTGGTTACCTGGCTGAATAGGGTCATGTAACCCATATCTTGAAGGGGAAAACAAAATGGAGGACATAAAAGAAAACTGGCACCCTTCCCCCAACACCTGGGTTCGCGAGTCCAAAACAAGCATTGTCCAAGTTACAAAGCAACACTGACAACGTCTCGTACAGCCTGGGCAACGAACATCCCAAGCCACATGAATGCAGGCGGCAGCTGAGAAGCATCCCAGAGAGCCGAACCAGACATGCCTCCTTCTACGCCGGACGCCAGTTCTGAAGAAAACTAACATACAGGTGAGCAGGCCTGGCTTCTGGTCGTGCGTCTGCCAGTTCTTAGCTAGCGCCCAAGGCCAGAGCTGGTGCTCGATTTACCGGCTTCGCAGTACGTACAAGCCTAGAGCTTCCTGCAGCCAGTTACATTTAGAAAGCTGAGTCCATATTGGGTGACCTTTATATAAGAACATAAGAACATAAGAACGGCTGTACCGGGTCAGACCAAAGGTCCATCTAGCCCAGTATCCTGTCTGCCGACAGTGGCCAGCACCAGGTGCCCCAGAGGAGGTGGACCGAAGACAATGATCAAGCGATTTGTCTCCTGCCATCCCTCTCCAGCCTCTGTCAAACAGAGGCCAAGGACACCATTTTATCCCCTGGCTAATAGCCTTTTATGGACCTAACCTCCATGAAATTATCTAGCTTCTCTTTAAACTCTGTTATATTCCTAGCCTTCACAGCCTCCTCTGGCAAGGAGTTCCACAGGCTGACTACACGCTGTGTGAAGAAGAACTTTCTTTTATTAGTTTTAAACCTGCTACCCATTAATTTCATTTGGTGTCCTCTAGTTCTTCTATTTAGGAACTAATAAATAACTTTTCTTTATCGGCCTCTCCACACCACTCATGATTTTATACACCTCTATCATATCCCCCCTCAGTCTCCTCTTTTCTAAACTGAAAAGTCCCAGTTGCTTTAACCTCTCCTCATATGGGACCCGTTCCAAACCCCTAATCATTTTAGTTGCCCTTTTCTGAACCCTTTCCAAGGCCAAAATATCTTTTTTGAGGTGAGGAGACCACATCTGTACACAGTATTCAAGATGTGGGCGTACCATAGTTTTATACAGGGCAGTAAGATATTCTGGGTCTTATTTTCTATCCCTTTCTTAATAATACCTAGCATCCTATTTGCCTTTTTGACCGCTGCATGTGTGGAAGTTTTCAGAGAACTGTCACGATAACTCCAAGATCTCTTTCCTGATTTGTCGTAGCCAAATTAGCCCCCATCATACTGTCGTATAGTTGGGGTTATTTTTCCTGTGCATTACTTTACACTTATCCACATTAAATTTCATTTGCCATTTTGTTGCCCAATCACTCAGTTTGGTGAGATCTTCTTGGAGTCCCTTACAGTCTGCTTCTGTCTTGACTATCCTAAACAGTTTGGTATCATCCATAAACTTTACCACCTCACTGCTTACCCCTTTCTCCAGATCATTTATGAATAAGTTGAACAGGATTGGTCCTAGGACTGACCCTTGGGGACACCACTAGTTACCCCTCTCCATTCTGAAAATTTACCATTTATTCCTACCCTTTGTTTCCTGTCTTTTAACCAGTTCTCAATCCAAGAAAGGACCTTCCCTCTTATCCCATGGCCATGTAATTTACACAAGAGCCTTTGGTGAGGACCTTGTCAAAGGCTTTCTGGAAATCTAAGTATACTATATCTACTGGATCCCCCTTGTCCGCATGTTTGTTAACCCCTTCAAAGAACTCTAATAGATTAGTAAGACAGGATTTCCCTTTACAGAAACCATGTTGACTTTTGTCCAACAAATTATGTTCTTCTACATGCTTCACAATTTTATTCTTTACTATTGTTTGACTAATTTGCCCGGTACGAAGTTAGACTTACCGGTCTGTAATTGCCGGATCGCCTCTAGAGCCCTTTTTAAATATTGGTGTCCACGTTGGCTACCTTCCAGTCATTAGGTACGGAAGCCGATTTAAGGGATAGGTTACAAACCACAGATAATAGTTCAGCAATTTCCCATTTGAGTTCTTTTAGAACCCTTGGATGAATGCCATCCGGTCCGGAGATTTGTTAACATTAAGTTTTCTATTTGTTCCAAAACCTCCTGTAATGACACTTCAATCCGGGACAGTTCCTCAGATTCATTACCCACAAAGGACGGTGCAGATTTGGGAATCTCCCCAACGTCCTCAGCCGTGAAGACTGAAGCAAAGAAATCATTTAGTTTCTCCCAATGGCTTTATCGTCCTTGATTCGCCTTTTATAGTTCGATCGTCTAGGGGACCCACAGGTTTTTAGCAGGCTTCCTGCTTCTAATGTACTTAAAAACATTTTTGTTATTTCTTTTTGAGTTTTTGGCTAGCTGTTCCTCAAAATCTTTTTGCTTTTCTTATTACATTTTACACTTGATTTGACAGTGTTTATGTTCCTTTCTATTTATCTCACTAGGATTGGACTTCCACTTCTTAAAAGATGCCTTTTTGTCCCTCACTGCTTCTTTTACATGGTGGTTAAGCCACGGTGACTCTTTTAGGTCTCTTGCTATGTTTTTAATTTGGGGTATACATTTTAAGTTGGGCCTCTATTATGGTGTCTTTAAAAGTTTCCATGCAGCTTGCAGGGATTTGGCTCTAGTCACTGTGCCTTTTAATTTCTGTTTAACTAACCTCCTCATTTTTGTGTAATTCTCTTTGAAATTAAATGCCAGGGTGCTGGACTGCTGAGGTGTTCTTCCCACCACAGGAATGTTGAATGTTATTATATTATGGTCACTATTCCCAAGCGGTCCTGTAACGGTTATTTCCTGACCTGATCCTGCGCGCTCCACTCAGGACTAAATCGAGAATTGCCTCTCCCTTGTGGGTTCCTGCACCAGCTGCTCCAAGAAGCAGTCATTTAAGCCATTGAGAAATTTTATCTCCGCTTCTCTTCCTGAGGTGACATGTATCCAGTCAATATGGGGTAATTAAAATCCCCATTATTATAGAGTTCTTTGTTTTGGTAGCCTCTCTAATCTCCTCAGCATTTCAATGTCAGTATCGCTGTCCTGGTCAGGTGGTCGGTAATATATCCCTACTGCTAATTTCTTATTTTTGGAGCATGGAATTACTATCCATAGCGATTCTATTGAACATGTTGATTCATTTAATATTTTTATTTCATTTGATTCTACATTATCTTTCACATACAGTGCCACTCCGCCACCCACCCGGCCTGCTCTATCCTTTCGATATATTTTATATCCCGGTATGATTGTGTCCCACAGATTTTCCTCCTTCCACCAGGTTTCAGTGATGCCTATTATGTCAATCTCCTCATTTAATACTAGGTACTCTAGTTCACCCATCTTATTAGTCAGACTCTAGCATTTGTGTAGAAGCACTTTAAAAATTTGCCACTGCTTATTTGTCTGCCCTTCCCTGATGCATTGGATTCCTTTGTATGCGGTTTTTTGTCTGCTCTGGCCCATGGTTTGCCCTCTCTCCCTCCTCTCTTCTGACTACAGCTTAGAGAATCTCTATCAATGGATTCTCCTCTAAGAGAAGTCTCCTCCGATTTACGTGCATCTCCGCACCAATCGGCTTTCCCCATCTCTCAGTTTAAAAACTGCTCTACGGCCTTTTAATGTTTAGTGCCAGCAGTCTGGTTCCACTGGTTTAGGTGGAGCCCATCCTTCCTGTATAGGCTCTCTCCCAAAAGTGTCCCCAGTTCCTAATAAATCCAAACCCCTCTTCCCTACACCATCGTCTCATCCATGCATTGAGATTCTGAATCTCTGCCTGCCTACCTGGCCCTGCACGTGGAACTGGAAGCACTTCCGAGAATGCCACCATAGAGGTCCTGGATTTCAGTCTCTTTCCTAGCAGCCTAAATTTGGCCTCCAGGACATCTCTCCTACCCTTCCCTACGTCATTGGTACCTACATGTACCACGACCACCGGCTCCTCCCCAGCACTACACATAAGTCTATCTAGATGCCTCGAGAGATCCGCAACCTTCGCACCAGGCAGGCAAGTGACCATACGGTTCTCCCGGTCATCACAAACCCAACTATCTATGTTTCTAACGATCGAATCACCCACTACTAACACCTGCCTCTTCCTAACTGGCATTCCTCCCTCAGAGGTATCCTCAGTGCGAGAGGATACCGCAACATCCTCTGGGAGGAGGGTCCCAACCACGGGATGGTTTCCTCTGCTCCCATTGAATGCTCTGTTCCCTTGAGACTTTCATCCTCCTTAAGAGCACTGGGGCTCTCAGACTGGAGGTGGGACAGTACTACAGTGTCCCAGAAAGTCTCATCCACATATCTCTACCTCCCTTAGCTCCTCCAGTTCAGCCACCCTGGCCTCCAAAGCCCGAACTCGGTCTCTGAGGGTCAGGAGCTCCTTGCAACGGGTGCACACATACGCCACCCGCCCACAGGGCAGGTAATCATACATGTTACACTGACGCAATAAACAGGATAGCCCCCACTCTGCTGCTGGGCTTCTGTCTCCATTTTTCTAATGAATAAGTTTAAGTATAAACTGGGATTCTTTTTAAACCTCTGGAATATAGATTATTATAAGAGTTATGTTTTAAAGAAGGCCAGAAGTCACTAGTGCCCTCTAACCTCCCCCTCTAAACTCCCTCTCCAAACTCCCTGTTAGCAGTTCCTGTTCGCAAGCTTTTGGAGAAAGGGAAATAAGCATTCAGGGGTGCGCCCGGGATCCTCCCTGGGCTTAACGCAGCTGGGTTAGTGACTTGATTCCCTGTGTACTGAGACCTAGAGCTGCCTCCACCCTGGCACCCCGCTGGTCTGTGAGTGATAACGGGGAAGCAGCGGGAGAGGCAGATTTAGGAGGTGAAAATGCACAAGTGGCAGAAAGCCAGCACGTTTCCCAGCCCCGGCTTGGCACAGCAGTGGTTGCAAAACATGCTGAGCGCCGGCTCCTTCTGCATCAGTGGCAAAATGCTCCCGACTTTGTTCACCATCTTAGAATCATAGAATCGTAAAATCCTAGAATCCTAGAACTGGAAAAGACCTAAAGAGGTCATCGAGTCCAGTCCCCTGCCCTCACGGCAGGACCAAGCACTGTCTAGATCATCTCTGATAGATGCCTGTCCAACCTGCTCTTAAGTATCTCTAGTGATGGAGATTCCACAACCTCCCTAGGCAATTTATTCCAGTGCTTAACCACCCTGACAGGTAGGAAGCTTTTCCTAATGTCCAACCTAAACCTCCCTTGCTGCAGTTTAAGCCCATTGCTTCTTGTCCTATCCTCAGAGGACAATTTTCCCCCCTCCTCCCTGTGACACCCTGTTAGATACCTGAAAATCGCTATCATGTCCCCTCTCAGTCTTCTCTTTTCCAAATTCAACGAGCCCAATTCCTTCAGCCTTGCCTCATAGCTCATGTTTTCTAGACCCTTCATCATTTTCATTGCTCTTCTCTAGACCTTCTCCAATTTCTCCACATCTTTCTTGAAATGTGGTGCTCAGAACTGGACACAATACTCCAACTGAGGCCTAATCAGCACAGAGTAGAGCGGACCCAGCTTATTAACCCAACTTGATCCCACCCACTCTCCATGACTTCAATGGGAGGAGGACAGGGCCTGAGGTGGGTTTATTAGTGTTCCATCAACATCACAGGCCAGATCTACAATACAGACTTCTATCTGCATAACTCCAGCGCCCAGGGGTGTGAAAAATACACACACACACCCCTGAGCGATGCAGTTATACTGACCTAACCCCTGGTGCAGATGGCGCTCAGTTGGCCGGAGAGCTTTTCCCATTGGTGTAGCTGCTGCCTCGTGTGGAGGTGGATTAACTACACGGATTGCAGAAACTCTCCTGTCAGCATAGACTTGTCTCCACTTACCTCCAACATGACGCCGCTGTGCCAATGAAACCTTTTAAGTGTTGACCTGCCCTTCAATTCTGGCCTCATTTTGATACTTACCTGACTTGTTCCCTCTAATCTTTTCCATCCATGTGCAGATTTTTTCCCTCCGCGTGCAGAATAATTTTATGTCCACTGAGGTGTGAGTGAATGTGCACCATGAGGAGAAACAAAAAAACCTAGCTGAGGCCACTCTGCTAATCAGCTGGGTGGCATTTGAATCTCTCCTGACCAGCCGCATCAGCACACAGCTAACAGCGAATACTGATTATGGTCTTGGTTCTTTTCTCAGACTTTCACCGATTTATTGAGGACATAAATGGATCCCTGTTCATTCCTGGCTCCCTGAGGGCTCAGCTCCACGACACCTGCACCTACCAGGTTTTACCTGCGCTTAGGCACAAGACTCAACTTTCCCCTGCATGTTTTCTTCCTTAGATGTAACTAAAATCCCGGACCGTACGGACTTGCGTAAGCCTGGGCAGTGACAGTGGCAATAACTTCCCCCAGGGCATGTCTTCTTCCTACGTGCATTTCCTGTAATCAAGAGCTCTGTTAAACACATCAGGCTCCACACAAACATGCCCTAGAATGCATGACCTCAATTTTTTTTTTTTTTTTGAAGCTTCCTCGGTGGATTGGGGAAGTAAGCAATAAACGCACAAGGTGATTGCAGCAATACCAGGCACTGTTGTGTCTTCGGCCCATTGGCCCAGATTCTCAGAGATATTTCAGCACCTAACTCCTATAGAAAACATCGGGCCTGCTCCAGCAGACAGACAACCTGCTGATTTGGAGCTTTTTATTATGCTAATATTAGTGATCTGTGCTGCCACAGAGCCTAGAGATGTCACCCACCATCTGCCTACCACTCTGCTCGGGTTCTGAGACAAGCTGGGAGAAAAGGGTGAAATCATTGGTGCTGACTCCATGGGGGCTTCTGGCACCCACCAGCAACCCCGGGGATCAGCACTTCCTGCCTGCCAGGGGCCCCACCAATCAGCTCCTCCCCCTTTCTTCCAGTGTCTCCCACCCGCCAGCAGCCCAGCCAATCAGCTCCTCCCCCTTTCATAGAATCATAGAATACTAGGAAGGGACCTCGAGAGGTCATCGAGTCCAGTCCCCTGCCCTTGTGGCAGGACCAAATACTGTCTAGACCATCCCTGATAGACATTTATCTAACCTGCTCTTAAATATCTCCAGAGATGGGGATTCCACAACCTCCCTGGGCAATTTATCCCAGTATTTAACCACCCTGACAGTTAGGAACTTTTTCCTAATGTCCAACCTAAACCTCCCTTGCTGCAGTTTAAGCCTATTGCTTCTTGTCCTATCCTCAGAGGCCAAGATGAACACGTTTTCTCCCTCCTCCTTATGACACCCTTTTAGATACCTGAAAACCGCTCTCATGTCCCCCCTCAATCTTCTCTTTTCTAAACTAAACAAACCCAGTTCTTTCAGCCTTCCCTCATAGGTCATGTTCTCTAGACCTTTCATCGTTCTTGTTGCTCTTCTCTGGACCCTCTCCAATTTCTTCACATCTTTCTCCACGTCTTCCAATGTCTCCCACCCACCAGCACCCCAGCCAATCAGCTCCTCCCCCTCTCTTCCAGTGTCTCCCTCCCACCAGCAGCCCAGCCAATCAGCTCCTCCCCCTTTCTTCCAGTGTCTCCCTCCCACCAGCAGCCCAACCAATCAGCTCCTCCCCCTCTCCCAGCGCTTCCTGCCTGCCGCAGATCAGCTGTTCAGCAGTGTTTAGGAAGCACAGGTGGGAGGAGCAGGGACAGGAAGAGGCAATGTGGGGTGGATGCTTAGGGGGAGGGGAAGGAGAGGGATCAAGGCCTGGGGTGTAGCTGGGGCAGGAAGAGGCAGGGGAGGGGGTAGAGAGGGGGGTGCAGCCTGCGGTAGAACAGGGGTCAAGACTCCCCTGCAGTCTGTGTAGGTCAGCCCCTATGGAAGGAACAGCTCTTGGGGGAGGAACCAGCTTTGTGCTCTCTCATGTCCAGCATCTTCACAACGGGGTGTGGACCATGACTGGGGTGCCTGGGTGCGGCAGCAATACAAACAATAAATGACAATAACAATGGACAAGCAGAGTGATGGTATGCAAACAGCAAGGCCCCGGTGCCCAAAGGCACACAAGCACCTAACCTCCATTGCTGCCAATGGGATTTAGGCACCTGAGTTCATCTGGGCCCAAGTGCACATCTCATACACATAGTTTTAATTGTTTTAAATGAAGGGCCAAGCCACCTAAGCCAGTTCTTTTAATGTAAACTAGCAGGACTTACCCGGCGTTGCTCGGGAAAGTTGATATAACTGAGGTGAGGAGCCTGAGGGGAGGGAGGGGGGAGGGAGCTGCGCACCTGCCACCAGCGCCCGAGCCCACCCTCCGCTTCCTTGTCCCTCTGTCGGCCTTAGTGAGTGACTGTCCCCACGCCTCCCCTGGGAAGCCACTTCTCCCCGCACTGCCAAGCTCCATGCAGCCCCGGGGAGAGTCGTCCGGTCTCTCATCTCTTCCCTCCCACAGTATCTTAAATCATTCTCCTGGATGAAAGGTTATCCCATGCAAAGTTTGGTTGTGGTAGCTCTTATAGTGTCCAAGTTATTAGCGCACAAACATGCAATCATTCTCCTTTATATATTATAGATATTTATGTTTAATTAATAACCCCGCTTTTCCTCTGCAAAGGTGAATTATTAGACTATTGAAGGGGTCATCATCAAAGCTCAGTGGATTTTTCATAGCAAATAATCAAGCCAACAAATTGAGACCCCCATTTCTGTCTATGAATTATTCACAAAGCGAATTAGTTTATATGAATGGCTTTCTATTATTCCAAAGTGCATGAACATATTTCAGCCTACAGGTGGATTGCACACTATTTTTTTCTTTTCCTCTTTGTGAACTAGTCAGAAACAGAATTAGTTTATACATAGGCTTGGAAGGATTAGAGTTTTATCGGTAAATATCAGTAAACCTCAATTTCACTATACACACAAAAACTAACAAACATATTTCCATTGATAATCACCTACATTTACCGATCAATGAATCAGGAAAAACATTGCAGGAGCACTTCTAAGAGGTTGATTTAAAGATCTTTACTTGTATATTTTTGACATGTGGTACTGACGCTTTGTGTTTTAACAATTATAAAGCTTTATTTTTTTATCTCAACATTAGTAAATAATTCTTGTCTGACTCACCCCATACTTTTCCACAACTGTTAAAATTTAAATTGATAAAAATAAAAAAGCCGCCAAACCCATTGATTTTATCAAATGAAATGATTAAAAAAAAATAAAAATCTAAATCTGCCACATCTCTTTATACAGATGCCATTCCATATTTCAACCTACTGGTGGGTTGCAAATTATTTGGTTCAGCAGCACCCTTGACTACACATTATTTGTTGTTGTGTTTGATTGGTCCCCTCAGTCTCATGGTAGAGTTTCAGCTCCTTGATTACAGACCTTTAGGATGAAATCATTCACGAGATGGGGTAAATGGAAAACTGGATAAAATGCAGCATGGTTTTATCACAGGTGGATGGTTCCAGAAGAATTTGGCACCTTTCTGTGACAAGATAATTAGTTATTTTAGACAAGGGAAGTGTAGCAGATGTAATCAGCCAAGCAGTTGATATGTTATTGCCAGGAAAACTGGAAGTTAAAGTGGGGAAGGCTGGGATTCAAACAAGAAATTTGGAACTGGTTAAAGGGCTAATGAGAACAGGTTGGGCCGGAAGGAGAACTATTGATTTGGGGGAACTTACGAGTAGAGTTCCTCAAGAATCAGACTGGGACATTAATGACCTTGGGACAAAAAGGAGGAATGAGATGTGCTAATAACACAAAGTTGGCAGGAATTCAGTATCGACCAGTCAACTCCCAACCCACTTTGATAAATTTTCAAACATCTTTCTTAAGAAAGATTAATTCAAACTGGACTGGGTGCAGATAACATAAAAACATAAGAACGGCTGTACTGGGTCAGACCAACAGTCCATCCATCCCAGTGTCCTGTCTGCCGACAGTGGCCAATACCAGATGCCCCAGAGGGAGGTGACACACAGTTAATCCTCACATGATTCCTCCCCTGTCACCTACCTCCAGAGAAACAGGCTACAGACAGATTCCTACCCATCCTGGCTAATAGCCATTGATGGACCTAACCTCCAGGAATCTATCTAGCTCTTTTTGAAATCCTATTAAAGTCCTAGCCTTCACCACATCCTCTGGCAAGGAGTTCCACAGGTTGACTGTGTGCTGAGTGAAGAAAAACTTCCTTCTGTTTGTTTTAAATCTGCTGCCTATTCATTTCAGTTGGTGACCCCTAGTTCTTATATTGTGGGAATACGTAAATAATGTCCTTATTCACTTTTTCCACATCATGTTTTTATAGACCTCTATCCTATCCCCCCTTAATCTCAGAAGTGTTACTAGGCCAACCAGGACAATGGAAGACCTAGGTTACCAGAAGGATCGAAGGATATGTCTCCTCTGCTCCCTGGAGCAAACTCTCCCATCCCGAGTCCCCAGATTTGTGCTAGTAGGGCTCGCCTCATGCTCGCATGCTAAAAATAGCTGTGTAGTTCTGGTGCTTTGACAGTGAAGCTGGGGCTGGAGCTTGGTCTCTCAAGTGACCGGTTGTGGGTAGGGACGTTAACGTATAGTCATTTAAGCGATTAACTGATACACCTGGTTTTATCGGTTAATCCAAACAACTACAAGCACAAACACCTCCCTTGCTGCCTCTTACACGATTATTAAATTAAACGACCTCTAACATCCCTCGTTGAGGGGCACTTGTGATATTCAAAAGTCTACTGGGTCTTGGAAACCCAGCTCAGTAGAGAGTTTATCTACCGTCAGAAGCCAGAAACATTGATTGGTAAGGCCCTCCTTATCCAGCAGTCCAGGATGGCTCTGCAGGACCTCAGCTGGGGCGTGTTAGAAGCAACTTTAATAACAGCATTGAAATAGTTTCCTTTAAAAAGCTCAGCTCGGGTTAGCTCTCCCAAGATGTCACACTGAAGTAATTCAATGGGTCTCAAGGGAGTCACTCCTGGTTTGCGCCATGTGAACGTGAGCAGAACCCAGCCCCAAGCACGATGCCAATTCTCATCATGTGGCTTTTTTTTAGAGATCCTACTAAGATACTAGAGAGCAAACTGCCACGAAAAGGTCATACACAGAAAGGTAGCCAGCTCCCTAAACTGCTTAGCATGTTCCCTTCATTCTTTTGTGGGTCAGGGAAGTTGCTGCCCCGGGGGTCATAGTCTCTCCGCTTACGTCTAAGCAAGCCCCCTATGAGCTAGACTGTGCCCTCCGTGTTGGTTCTATGATGGGGTCCTGTCAGTGAGAAATAGAGCTAGTAAACTGCCATTGAGTTTCTTCACCACCGTATGAATTTACTTAAGAACAGCCACACTCAGTCAGACCGAAGGTCCATCGAGCCCAGTCTCCTGCCTTCTGACAGTAGCCAGTGCCAGGTGCCCCAGAGAGAATGACCAGAACAATAATCATTAAGTGATCCATCCTCTGTCGTCTACTCCCAGCTTCTAGCAAACACAAGCTCAGGACACCCTTCCTACTTACCCTGGCTAATAGCCATTGATGGACCTAACCTCCATGAGCTGATCCAGTTCTTTTTTTGATCTTGTTATAGTTTTGGCCTTCACAACATCCTCTGGCAAGGAGCTCCACAGGTTGACCGTGTGTTGTTTGAAGAAATACTTCCATTTGTTTGTTTTAAACTTGCTGCCTATTAATTTCATTGAGTGACCCCTAGTTCTTCTGTTATGAGAGGGAGTAAATAATATTTCCTTACCTACTTTCTCCAAACCAGTCATGATTGTATAGACCTCTATCATATCCCCCTGTAGTTGTCTCTTTTCCAAGATTAAAAGTCCCATTGTTTCTAATGTCTCCTCACACAGAAACTGTTTCATACCCCTAATCATTTTTGTTGTCCTTTTCTCTGTACCTTTCCAAATTCCAATATCTACTGAGATGGGGAGCCCAGATCTGCATGCAGTATTCAAAATGTGGGTGACCATGGATTTTTATAAAGGCATTATGCTATTTTCTGTTTTATTATCTATCCCTTTCCTAATGGTTCATCATATTTCTAGGATTCATGGTGTGTCATGAAATAGGAAAAAAAAGTATAACTATCTATCAGTTCTGAAAAGTACCTCACTTCTGATTTACTAACAAACAACCACAGTTCTGTTACTTGGTTTGATACCCTTGTAGTCATACCAAGAAGGTGACACAGCTTCAAGATGAGGGATTCTAAAAATATGAGGAAGTTAATTAGAATCTATCAGAAGAGGAAAGAAGATTCTGAGATGGGTCCACACGAACATAAGAACGGTCAGACTGGGTCAGACCGACGGTCCATCTAGCCCAGGATCCTTGTCTGCCGACAGTGGCCAATACCAGATGCCCCAGAGGGCGGGAACACAACAGGTAATCCTTGCATGATCCCTTCCCTGTCACCCATTTCCAGACAAACAGAGGCTAGGGACACCATTCCTACCCATCCTGGCTAATAGCCATTGACCTCAGCCACATTGTTTTTGTAATGGCTCAAACCAATCCTCCCCCCCCGCCCAGCGCTGCCCTTCCCTGGACCACCCATCCAAGTGTTGCCATTTGAGTCTCTCTATATCGTGGGTTCCCAAACTGGGGGGTGTGCCCCCTGAGGGGGGGTGTGAAGAAATTCCAAGGGGAGTGCGAGGCGACCCAGCCTCCCCACCCATCAAGTTTTGCTGCCCTGTTCAGTTCCTTTTTTCCTTTTTTTTTGCTCAACAAGTTTTGCTGCTATTTGGGGTGATCAAAAACGGAGGCGTGATGCCAAAAAGTTTGGGAACAACTATTCTATATGGAATGAGGGCTGGCTATAAAACACAAATTCCATTGCGTGGAAAATTTTAAAAGGTGACATTTGGTTTTGTACTTCCGCACAATGAACACAAAACTTTTAGGAAATTTCACAAAAAAAAGGTTTTCCTTCTGCCAATAGCTCAGTGGTTAAGACCATCATCTAGGATGTATGTAAGACCCATGTTCAAGTCCTTCACTACCTAATTTAGAGCAGGGAATTAAACATGAGTTACTTGTACGCCACACAACAATGCTGCAACCGCCAGTCTATCATCTAGTTTAGGTTCACACTGTCTCGGCAGGAATTCCAGCCTGGGCCTTCCCAGCAAAAGTTTTGCCGAAACGGATATGTTTCCGGGACCAGTTTCAATTGTGTCAAATTGGCATTTTCCCATGAAAAAAAAATTAAGCAAACACTTCCTGATTAGCTCTATTGCAAATTAAATGTCATGGAAATCAGGAGGGATGTTGCTTAATAAAAACATACTCAAGGCAGAGAAGACTTGCCCACACCCAGAACAAACCCAAAAGGGAAATAGCAAAGGAAACAGAAGAGCGCGGTTAAGTGGCTATTTTCAATATTTTAGGTTCAATAGCCAGGCCACGTGCTGCTGTCCTAGTGGCATGAAAAATGAGCTTGGGGGATGAAGATTAACAAGACACAGAGAATTTAACTTCCCATTTTCACATCAAAAGCTAAGCCTGCGACACTTTCAGCCCGCTTAATTAGCCTCATTAGCCCCAGTCTTACAACTGACAGGTACCTTCCCCCCCTTCTTTTTCCTGTTATAAAATTCTGGGTCTCTGTTATTCCCCTCCAGCTCATCTGATGAAGTGGGTTTTTCCCACGAAAGCTCATGATGCTATATATATTTTTAGAAGCTTCAGGGGGTAGCTGAGTTAGTCTGTACAGCATAAACTTAAAAAACAACAAATGGTCTGGACATCATCTTCCTTTTCAAATGCAAACAGATGGACATCATACCTAAGGGCCTCAGGGTGAAAAACCCACTACAATCTACATATCCCACGTATTACAGCCAGAGATTATGCCACACTCTCTCAAAAAAAACTAAGGTTAAAGTGTTTGTTGTTTTTTAAGTTTATTCTGTACAGACTAACTTGGCTACTCCCTGAAGCTTCTGAACATGCAAGGCACTGCATTCAGCCATATGGAGTGGAAATCCATCAACTCCACAAAGAAACTCATACAGATCCAAACTGACATCATCTTCCTTTCCAAATGCAAACAGATGGACATCATACCTAAGGGCCCAAGGGTGAAAAACCCACTACAATCTACATATCCCACGGATTACAGCCAGAGATTATGCCTTACTCTCGCAAAAAAACTAAGAATGTTTTTTTAGTCTATAAAGTACTACCAGACCATTTGTTGGTTTTTAAGTTTATATATATTTGTTAGTCTCTAAGGTGCTGCAGGATGATTCGTTGTTTTTAAAGACACAGAGGGAATATGAAGAGCTAATAGTTGCATCTAAGGATGCAAAAATACAAAGAAATACTATGCACCTTCTTTAAATACGTCAAATGTAGGAAGCCTGTAAAAGTATCAATGCGCTCACAAGGCATACAAGAGGGAAAAAAGATAGGCAAACAGTGTATTGAGTGGCCATTGTTGACAAAATGTTAAAGCAAGAGCTATTGAGCGTTTCCCGTTGTGATTGTTAAACCAGCAACAAAGCAGGGAGGAGACTGGTTCCTTGTCTGTGATTTGGGCCAATCTCTGCCCACTGTTTAGGTCAGAAATGTGTCACTGCTCAGGCAGCCTGCAGGCTTGGAGGAAAGTAAGATTTCTCCTTGGAGGGCTTGTCTACCCTGGGAAGTTACTGGGCTAAAACTTTCTGGCTCAGGGGAGTGAAAAATCACCCCCCACGCGCAACAAGTTTCAGCACAGTAAAGCACCAGTGTAGATGTCTACGGCTGAGTAAGTCCACCTAGCTCCATTGAAGTCCATGGAACTATGATGGTGTAAACCAGCATTGCGTCACTGACTTCAACGGAGCCACACCAATTTACACCAGCTCGGGTGCTTGGCCTGGAGCACTCTCTTACGTCAAAAAAGACAATCAGTCTGCCGTGATGACTTCTCAGTGTGGCCACTCCAATCACAACAGAGACAGAGCGTGAGGGGCAATGTAGGCCATCATAGACCCGAAGGAGGTTAATTGACCCTTTCCCTCGTGATGCCAGCTGCATGTTGGAAGCAATACCTTTCTAACATTCCCATGGTTTTGCCTACAGAACAGCTGGCCACAGCCTATGTGCAGAAAACCACACAGAGAGTTGAATCTGTTGCCAAGACATTCCAGGCGCTCAGAAGAAGGGGCCTCGTTACGGGAGGGAATATGAATAATGGAACGTGTGCTGAGGGGTGACTTTTTTCTTTCTGAAGGCATCCTTCACACACCATTCGTTCCTCATTAGCACTTCATAGCTCGTCCAAAGACAGCCAGGAAAAAGCCAGCAAGTGGAAACATCTGCCCATGCTCCTTTGCTATGGGAGGAAATGGTGTGCATTTAATTCAGGGGAGAATGCTTGAAGTCCGGCCATCAGAAGTTGGCGTAGCAATGCTGCAGTGAGCTATGTCATCCCGGGCTCCAGACCCAGCATCTGTCCTCGCTGATCGTCTGGGAAAGAGGAGGAACCCCACTCTAAAGGGCTGAGATGCTCTTGCAAACTGACATGAATTGCTTCCTGCAGAATCAATAATTCTGCGCTGAACATGACAAAATCAAGAAAAGATAAAGAGTTCTCTACTAGCGGGAGAGGAAGGAAATGCTGCTAAATATAGAACTCACCAAAGACCAGCTGACTCCAGGGAGCAGATCCTCGGATGGCAGCATTATAGCTCCACTGAAGACAATAGAAGAAGTCTACGGGGCTGTGACGGTTTACCCCAACTGAGATTCCAGCCCAGTCATCTTGCTAGACACACAGGCATTCTAGATTCACGGGGCCTGATTCTGCTCTCCTTTACACCTGAATGAATTAGGAATAACTCCACTGAAGTCAACAGATTCAGGCCCGTAAGTGCCACCGCATTTTTAAAGGTGAAGCCAGAGCGGTTGCAGCTATAGTTTATGGCATATACGCCCAACGCCCCTCAAACCAATCACTGAGAGGCTCTGACATCCAGACGGATTTGGAAGTTCACAAGGAATGCCAGATTGAGGCCTAGGCTAGCAACTGAGGGATTCAAGATGGCTGTCACCACCCCAAGATTTTAGGGCAGGCTGGTTAGGCAGACTTTTCTTTCTATGGAAAGCCCCACCGTGTCAGAGGGAAGAAATCAGGCTTCTGGGGGCAAACCTTGCTTAGAGGGAGTCTTGACAAGTCAGATCAATAGGTATCTGCAAAGAAAACCCACATCCTATATGTTGCCTCCCGCCAGGTTCCTATGGCAACAAAGGCTCCTTCCTGCTGCTTTAGCAAAATTTTATTAATCAATCCCAGTTGAGAAAAATCTGATATAAATCAGTTGCTCATTATTGCTGCAGCTGTTCCTGTAAAGAGCAATAACTGAAAGGACTATTGGTTCACTGAGCAAATAAACAATAAAAATCTGCTGGAGTCGATGTTAACCTTTTTATTATTCATTATTATTTTTCCTATTCGGCAAGAGCAGGAATAACTGTGCAAGGCTGCAATTAAAGGCCTGTTTCTTACTGCCCTCGTTCCCAAGCAGTGAAGGGGGGGGCAGCTACCCCCAGGCGCCACGCTACGGGGGCGCCAATTTAGTCCCCCTCCGCTCCCTCTGTGATCCCTCGGCTCGCCTGCTGCAGCTGGCTGGAGCCTCCTCCCTGCATCAGCCCTCCTCCATCTCCGCCGGCGGGTTAGTGCGTGCAGGGGCCCGGCCCCAAACTGGAGGGGGCAGGAGAAGATGCAGTACAAGCTTCCCCCATCCTCCCAGGGTTGGGCTCAGCCATGTGCCAGGTTTGGGGACCTGGCGGGGGGGGAGGGGAGGCAAATTTTGCCTTTTCCCCCGGGCACATAATACCTCTGTTCTCCCCACTGAGAAGTTGGTGGGGAAATGTGGATAGTTTCTGAGTGCGCAAGCGCCTCTTCCTTGTTTCCAGCCACAAAATGGAACATAAGTACATAACGGCCACACTGGGTCAGACCAAAGGTCCATCTAGCCCAGTGTCCTGTCTGCCGACAGTGGCCAATGCCAAGTGCCCCAGAGGGAGTGAACAGAACAGGGAATCTTAAAGCGATCCCTTTCCGGTCACCCATTCCCAGCCTCTGACAAACAGAGGCTAGGGCCCCCATCCCTACCCATCCTGTTTAATAAGCACGGATGGACCTAACCTCTATGAATGTATCTAGTTCTTTCTTGAACCCTGCTAAGTCCTGGTCTTCACAACCTTCTTAGGTAAAGAGTTCCACAGGCTGACTGTGCACTGTGTGTGAAGAAAAATTTCTGTTGGTTTTAATTTCATTTGGTGACCCCTAGTTCTTATTTTATGGGGACAAGTAAATAATGTTTCCTTATTCACTTTTTCCACACTTGTCATGATTTTATAGACCTCTCTCATTTCCCCTCTTAGTCTCCTCTTTTCTAAGATGAAAAGTCCCAGCCTTTTTAATCTCTCTTCATATGGGACCCCTTCCAAACCCGTCATCATTTTTGTTGCCCTTTTCTGAAGCTTTTCCAATGCCAAGATATCTTTTTTGAAATGAAGCGATCCCATCTGCACGCAGTGTTCAAGATGTGGGCATACCATGGTTTTATGTAGAGGCAATAAGATATTCTCTGTCTTATTCTCGATCCCTTTTTTAATGATTCCTAACACTCTGTTTGCTTTTTTGACTGTTGCTGCTCACTGAGTGGATGTTTTCAGAGAACTAACCACAATGACTCCAAGATCTCTCTCCTGAGTAGTTGTAGCTAACTTAGTCCCCATCATATTGTGCGTATAGTTGGGATTATTTTTTCCAGTGTGCATTACTTTACATTTATCAACATGAAATTTCATTTGCCATTTTGTTGCCCAGTCACTTACTTTGCTGAGATCTTTTTGAAGCCCTTCACAGTCTGCTTTGGTCTTAACTATCTTGAGCAGTTTAGTATCATCTGCAAATTTTGCCACCTCACTGTTTACCCTTTTCTCCAGATCATTTATAAATAGGTTGAATAGGATGGGTCCCAGGACAGACCCTTGGGGGACACCACTAGTTACCTCTCTCCATTCTGAAAATTTACCATTTATTCCTACTCTTTGTTTCCTTTTTTTTAACCAGTTACCAATCCTTGAGAGGACCTTCCCTCCTACCCCATGACAACTTACTTTACCTAAGAGTCTTTGATGAGGGACCTTGTCAATGGCTTTCTGGAAATCTAAGTACATTATATCCACTGGATCCCCCTTGTCCACATGTTTGTTGACTCCTCTCAAAGAACTCTAGTAGATTAGTAAGGCATGATTTCCCTTTACAGAAACCATCCAATATTGGTACATCCAATACTTTCCTAATAGTATTGTTCCACGCAAACAGCTACTGCAACTGTCACTATCCCAGATGGGAAAGAAGACGGGGGGCTCTGTGTGAGCAGTCTATCGGACACTTTTTATCAAGATGCTCTCTGGGTATGGATAGATTGAAGAACCTCAATCTCTCACACTCATGGCCGGATTTTCAAAATAGCTCCACTCCCAGTAACTCCCATTGTTCCTGATGCTGGATGTTGAGCATTTGAGAATGTCTGGCTGAATGCTGGAAAAATCCTGCTCTGTTTGCAGGTTCTCAGTTCTTCTGGAAATTCTGGTCTATGGACCTTTGACCTGATTTTTGTAAATTACAGGGACCTACAATCAAGCCATACATCAGAGAGAGAGTCTTCCAGGACTTGCTATTAGCAACTTTCAGATATGGACAGTGCCCAATTAGCATCTTCTTTAGAAAGGAACTCTCCAGTGTCCTAGACACCAGGGGTTCGTTTGCTTTGCTCTGAAGGCGTGATGGATGATTGTGTTCTTCAAAGTCATTGTGATGAATCCCTTTTTTAGTCAAGGACTTTGATTAGAAGAAAAGTCAATGCATCTCAACCTGTCTTGATTTCTACAAAGATTGCTGAGATACATTGATTGGTATTGTGTAAGGCCCTTGCAGATAATACGGTTATAAGGAACAGCCAGCTTGGATTTGTCAAGAACAAATCATTCCAAACCAATGTCATTTCCTTTGACAGAGTTACAGGGTTCGTGGACTGGAGTCTGGGTGCGGGGAGCAGTACACGTGATGTATCTTGAGTTTAGTAAAGCTTTTGACACAGTCCCTGTGAGTCCATGCAATGGTGCCCCCTCTGGCCAAGTGGGGGCATAGCACCTGAGCTCACACAGCTGGCAGGGCTTTTAGTCTATTCTTGGTGCCCCGGAATCTGAAAACTCCTTCTGCTCTTAATTCCCTCAGAAGATCAGTAGCAGAATCCACACCCAGGCACTGCACTGGCTTCCGGCTCAGGGTCCTCAAGCCTGATAAGCTGGATCAGGGTCTGACAACTCTAGGAATTAAAGGTCACCCAATGAAATGAATAGGCAGCAGGTATAAAACAAAAAAAAGGAAGTTTTTCTTCACTCAGCGCACAGTCAACCTGTGGAACTCCTTGCCAGAGGATGTGGTGAAGACTAGGACTTTAACAGAATTCAAAAAAGAGCTAGATAAATTCATGGAGGTTAGTTCCATCAATGGCTATTAGCCAGGACAGGTCAGAATGGTGTGCCTTACCTCTGTTTGTCTAGAAATGGGTAACAGGAGAGAGATCACATGATGATTACCTATTGAGTTCCCTCCCTCTGGGGCATCTGGCATTGGCCACTGTTGGAAGACAGGATACTGGGCTAGATGGACTTTTGGTCTGACCCTGTATGGCCCTTCTTATGTTAAGACTCCAGCTGTGTTCAGAGCTCCTTCCTACCTTCCCCTGGGCCTCTGCAGGCTCTTTAGCCTGTCGGCCTGGTTACCTTTTTCCATGGTGCAGTCCCTGGATGGCTCCTTCAGCAGTGTGTTGGCAGAAAGTCCCTTCTCCAGACTTCTGGCCTACCCCTCTGCTTCTCAGCCAGTTTATCCTCTCAGTGGTCATGAGGCTGCCAGTCAGCCAGAGCCGTCCTTAACCATAGGCCAAATATGAAGTTGTGTAGGGCTCTTAAAAACCTGGGGCACCCCTGGGTCTTAATGTCCACCCACCTGCCTCTTCCTATCCCTGCCCTGTGTTGGCTCTGCTTCCGCCGGAGAGTTAACTTAAACGTGAAAAAACCCACCAGATTTATTAGCAGGACATCAGCCCTGTGAAAGAGCCCTTCAAATGGGCATGAAGCCATTTCAATAAGCTTTTGCCAACCCCAGGTGCATCCTGTCACTTTCAGTATGCACTGTGCTAGTGTACTTTGGGGCGGCCATTTAAAATTTATTTTAAAAATATTTCATGAGTGTGTTGCTGAAGATTATAAAATCGCATCTCTACAAAATCGTCCCTCCTTCCCCAGCTACCATTGGGCTATGGGGCACCAGTTTAATAGTACTGCATAGGGTTCCATAAACCCTAAAGACAGCCTTGCAATCATCAGTGGCCAATAGTGCCTGTGTTAACCCTTTGGGTGCTGGATCAGTGTGGGGTCCATACCCCCCATGACAGTCCCACTCTGACAGCGACATTCTCCTAAGCAAACCAGAGAAATGTGGTCTGCATGAAGTCACTTGCTATAAGGTGGGTGGAATGACCATCCTCACAGAGTAGTAATCTGTAGTTCACTATCATACCAGCAGGGTACATCGAGTGGGGTCCTGCAACTGACCAGATCCACTACTAGTCAATATTTCCATGGATGCCTTGGATAATGGAGTGGAGAGTATCTTTGTGCATTTTTTTTTGAATGACACCAAGCTGGGAGGGGTTGCGAGCCCTTTGGAGGGCAGGATTCGAATTCAAAATGACCTTGACCCATGAGAGAATTGATCAGACATCGGTAAGATGCAATGCAATAAGAACCAGGGCAAAGTACTTTACTTTGGAAGGAAAAAATAAAAAAGCACAAGTACAAAAGGCCTCATCATTAAATAGCTGGTCCCCATGTAGGTGCTCACTCCCTTTCCGGTTCTCACACCAGCTCCACGAACGATTGGGGAGAAACAGCAGAAAAGATTTTCGAAACCTTCCTCCACATTCACTCCAGAAGGTACCCAGCATCCTCCTGGGCTCTCACGCAGCCATTGGACCTGAAAACCCTGGGAAAGGTGCTGTCTCGGTGAAGTTCCCAGCTAGGGTCATGGTACCCACAATGTCCCTGCTGGTAGAGGACAGGGTGGACCTGGCTGGCCATGAGGAGGATTCTTTCCTGAAGAGTTTGGTCCCAGACAGATGTGGCCATCCTTCTGGACTCCCTCGCTATGGAAACTGCCCCTCAGTCCTGTCCATGAGACTGCCCCTCATCTAAGCATTTGGCTTCAGGTTCACGGTTCACCAGACTGGCTGACTAACGACATTGTAAGCCCAAGTGGAGCTCTGTCTCCCTCTATGGATGACTGTGCCATGCAGCGGAGGATTGGCCTGTTCTCCTGCTTTCCGGTTCTGGGTTCAGGTCCTGCTGCCTACAACCCCCCAGCTGTGTCGCACTGCAGCTGCAGTAATCACACTTGCTCCTTGCCAACGGTCCTATTCCAAAAAACAAGCCAATGCTCTCCCCTTGGGAAGTGTGTCTCAAAGCGGCTTCCCGCTCCCGTGATACATCAATGCATCGGTTCAGAAATGCCCCACTTCTGAAGGGCTTCCATTCAGCACTCTAGGTCCCAGCGGCCGGGTTACCCGGAGTTTAGCTTTTTTCAGAAAACCACAACAAGCTAGTGTGCAGGAGACAGCCACTGACAGTTCCAGTCAGCTTGGATAAAAATAGATGAGCCCGTACTCACTGAGACTGCGACAGAGAGGGGTGGTGGAAACACAGAGCTGCCTTGCATAATTGTCTGGCCTCGGGAGCAGCTCATCTCCCCGCAGTGACACCCCCCCGACCTTTCTCTGAACGCATTCGTGCTGTTTCCCACACTAGTCACTCCAGGTGGTTCTCTCCTTAAGCCGTCTGCACAGACCAGCGCGGCCTCCACTCAGCCTACTAATAACAGCATCGGAGGTTGGCTAAGAGCAGCGTTTTGCTCCAGCGTGCTCTCCCCCAGCTGGCAGGACACAAGAAACTAAAGGCTGGGTTCACCCGCATGGGTCGGTCCGTGGAAAGCTAGGGGCTCCCTGTAGTGAAACTCAGGCTGGAGCAGAGAGTGCAGCCGTGTGAGCCACCAGCAATACCCACCCCACTGGGGGAGCCCGTGGAACGGGTGGGGCTGGACAGTGAGGGGGCAGGAGGGACAGCCCCTCCCCCCCTCCGGAAAAGAGCTTGTGACGGGGTGTGGTCATATGGCTGCTTCTGGAAGTGCTGACAAAGCCACCAACCCTGGCCTCCTTGCTCTCTGGGGTTCTCCCCACCCTGTCCTGCTGGGCCAGATCTCCTGGTCTCCCCCAGCCACGGCACAGAGCTGAAATCACTCACTCACTCAGACTATGTCTAGACTAGAGGCGTCTTTCAGAAGAAGCTTTTCCAGAAGAGCTCTATCTGTGTAAAGATTTTGCGTCCACACAGCAAAAGCACATCGAAAAAGCGATCTGCTTTTTCGACAGATAGTGTCCAGACTGAATGGACGCTCTCTCGCCTGTAAGCCGTGATTACTATGGGTGGAGTGGCCACCAGGGCACCTGTGTTTTTTCCTCTTTCCTCTTCTTGCAAAAGAACTCCCTCTTCTCCGTCCACACACGCCTTTTTCCGAAAGAGCTCTTCCTTGCAGAAAAAGGTTTGCCAATGTCGGAAAAACCCCTCAGTTTTTTCAATTTACTTTCGCAAGACCGTGATTGCAGTGTGGACGTAAGTGAAATTTTTTCCGAACAGCAGCCATTTTTCAAAAAAAAATCTGCAGTGTAGATATATCCTCCCCCCCCACCACACACACACACACTGAAGAGCAATGCAGGCTCTGAAACTCTTCAGGTCCAAGGAGAATGCAGTTTTGAGCCTGGCTTCCCGGAAACCACCCTTCAGATGGGCTCAGAACCCCAAATGAATTATTCCGGCAAGCTCTCTTTAACAATGAGACGTTTGTAAAGCAGCTCGTGGTAATAGTGGTAATAGTACCAGCTAGGAAGGGTGGCCTAGTGGTTAGTGGGGTTGTAGGTGATCTGGGTTCAATTTCCTGTTATGCTGCCTGCATGATGTTGGGCTAGTCGCTTTCTGCCTCAGTTTCCTCATCTGGATAATAGCTCTGCCCTATCTCACAGAGTGCTGGGGAGGACAAATATTCAAGGCTGTGAGGTGCTCCAACACTATGGGGCCCTAGAAAGGCCTAATCCAGGGAGGTATGGCACCACTGCTCCCATGCCGTCGAACAAGCCACCTTTTTCGGCATGACGAGGATGACGCAAGAGGCGTCCAAACAATCCGAAGCCAGCGCGTTTGGTGGAGCTAGAAATCACATTGCCACACAGCACCTTCCTTCCCACGCTGCCTTTTAAAATATCTGACCCCAGGACCCATGGGGAATTGTGTTTACGCAGACCCCACCGGCCGTTTTTGGATCACTTGCCCAGCAAAGCAGACACGGCGTCGCTGCATCAGGGAAACAGCTGGCTTTCGGTGCCACTTGGCAGGCAGAGGGAGGAAACCCATGTCCGCTCCAACATCTCTTGCCAAGGACAGAGCCAGACCAAGAGAGCTCAGACACCTGCCCTGCCAAAAAGGCCCCAAACACCGTCTCAGCCTTCTCCTCAGCTCCTGTTTGGAAGTAGCATCATGTGGGGACAGGAGAGAAGACCCCAGTGGATGAATCTTTCTGGCTTCTTTGTGCCAGCGGAGCAGGTGGCTCTGCTCCCCATCCGTAGGCACTGCACCCACACCTCCTATTGGCCAGGATTCCCTGTCCCCGGCCAATGGGAGCTACAGGGGTGGTACCTGCAGGCAAGGGCAGTATGAAACAGGGACATGCCAGCCACTTCCAGGAGCAGTGCAGGGCCAGGCCAGGTGGGCATCTGTCTTAGCGCTGATGGACTGTTAGCTCCTGACCTGCTGATCTGGCTCCAGGAGCCTCCCGGAGATGGAACCCGATTCCAGGAGACTCCCGACCAGCACGCCACCCATGGAAACGACTCGAGGGAATTTTGTTACGTGCACCAGTATCAAGCTGAGGTGCAAACGTGCACCTCCAGCAGAAACCAAACCTCTGGGTGGTGTATAGCTATTTACCATAGGGATAATTACCCCATTCACGACGGGTTAGGCATTGCAGAACTCAAAGGATTAAACGGAAGCGTCAGGGAGAAATAACAGGCACAGACCAGTCAAAACCCTAAAATTGCACCTATTGAAAGAAGTGACACCACCACAAGTGTGCGGTGGGGCAGGAGGTGAGTGTGACAGACAGAGGGTGTGTGTGTGTGAATGACAGACCCACACAGTGTGTGAGAGTGACAAAGGTGGGAGACAACGGTGCAGAGAGGGGGACACCCTGACATCAGTGCCCCTCTCCCGGGCCTCCCCCACTCCACACAGCAAGCAGGTGGCTGGGGGCAGTGCCAAGGCAGAGGGCAGGAGCAGCAAGGCAGTGAGGGGAAGGGCAGCTGAAGAGCTGGCACTTGATAGCTTCCCACCCAAACCAGTCAGGATCCCCTTTCAGAGGCTCCAGGATCTACTGGTTGGTGACCACTGGCCTAGTGTGACCTCCCGTATCCCACGGGCCAGAGAATTACTCTCCCTGTTAAAAACGCATGCCTTAAGTCCAGCCCAGTTTGCCTAGCTTCCCCTGCCACACATTGGATGTGGTTATACCTTTGCAAGCTTGACATATTTCTTCCACACGTAGATCCCTACAGACCCCTTCGTCTTCTCCTTGTTAAACAAAAGCAACGGGGGCTCTCTCTGAACCAAGGGTGGTGGGTGAATATAGGACTGGGGGAGGCAAGCCCTCAGCCCCGCTCCTTCTGCCCAGGCCCCACCCCCACAGGAGCCAAGCCACTCCCCAGCACCACAAGGCAGTGGGGCAGCATGCAGCGTCAGCCTCCCCAGCCTTGGAGCACCGGGAGGGTGGGTGTTTGCAGGCAGCAACACTCCGCTCCCAGTACGCCTACAGTAGGCATTCTGGGGGCGGAGTCCGGGCGGGGCCAGGCTGGCAGTTTGGGAAGGCAACGCCTTCCCCTGCCTATGATACCCTCCTCCCCAGCTCTGAACCCTCTCCAAAACATCAGCCTCCTTCCAAAAGGCCTGATGCTTTGCAATCTCAGAACAAGCCCTTGGGAGTTCCTACTCCAGGGGTGTCAGAAGCCCAGATGAATCGGCTCAACGGCCCAAGTGGTGCTACCAGATTTGCCCAATACTCTGGGGTATGCTCATTTATCAGGGTTACTCTTATGGGACTGGGGGAAGGTTAACAATTCTATCAGTGTGCTGTTTGTGCTTACTTGTGCTCTCATACGGAGCTGACTTCTCCCTGCTGCCAATTCCCCCTCCCACTGGAGCTCTCCTGCAGGAACTAGGTTCCTCAGGATGGGGTTACCACCTTAGCAACACACACAGACACTCACACCCACTAACAGAGCATGTCTGAGAGGACTGGGTAATCAGCACTCACAAGCTGACCCCCTCATATGTCCCTGGACTCAGCTGGCTGGGTTTAACAGCAATGCCACACTGCACCCTCATGTGCCTTTGGACTCAGTGGGCTGGATTAAACAGCACTTTAAGCTGCCATCCTCATAAGCCCCAGGTTCAGCACCCCCTATCCCCACTTTCACACCACAGTCATTCACTGGTAAACCACACGATGAGCAAACCCCACAGGATTTTGGGCACTACAGCGATCTTTAGCTTGGGTACAAGAAGCGTTGTTGCAGAGCGAATGGGGAAGCCAAAACAACACCCCTTAAGGAAGAGTGAGTGAAAGAGAAAGAAAGAGAGAGAAGCAACCAGCTTAACAATGAAAGTTATTTATTTCTGAGTAGTGAATAGATATCAAAAGTTACAATATTAAATCTAAATTGAAACGGATTACAAATGTTAGGTAACCATATAACAGTTTACATAGGGCAAGGTCAGGAGGCTATGCTTAGAGAGGTAGTTGATGGGAGAGAGAGAGAGAGGGACCTCACCACTCCACGGAGCTTTCACCGATCGGGGGTCCCAGATGATGATGGTAGCCGGGGGTCCAGAGGGCAGGAGACAAGCAGAACAGAGCCCCCAGCACGATCAGACAGGAGATGAAGAAGTCTCAGTGGAACTGATGCAGTTTAAATCCAGGTATCAGAACAGTTTTTCTTGGGGCAAGGATAGGCGTTTTTATAGGGATAGTTCAAAGAGAAAGAGGAGAGACAATAGAGACTGATCACCCCTGGTTATGGCGATGTTCCTTGAACGAGCTCACAATGCAACTAGGCAGTTTCAACATTTTGGATGTCAATAGGATCGTTACTAGAATTGGTCTGATAACGACTAATTTGGGTGTGAGCAGGCCTGGGTTCATTAACATCTGGAGCAGGGTTTTCCTATCAGGCAGTGCTTCTCTGCTTTCGGTGTCCCATAGTTCACTGCTGTTCCTGCCTTGGAAGAGCTGCTCTCCATTCTGTATGCTAATGAGATGTCCCTCTGTTCCATCTTTAATGCAAATGAGGCTGGGGTGTTTCCTTAATTGTATCACCCTTGTTGGAAGCAGTTTAGGTGCGTCTTCCCCGGCCTTTTCATTGCTTTGTCTTTGATTCTAGCAGAGGCCTGAGGGAGGGGATGGTTTTCCATGAATGTCACTCCCTGGCTCCCCAAGAGCACAAGGCTGACAGGTGACCATGTTCTGGTTCCCCAAGAATCACAGAGCTGGTGGGTAACAGTGGTTTTTAACTGATGCGCTACGAAAGCGAACCAGAGCAGCTGGCTAAGTGCTGGAGACACAGTGCAACAAGCTGTGTCTTTCACTTTCGCACTCACGAAAGGTTTGCTCTTATCTGTTGCTGCAGCGTGGCCGGGGTGAACATGTCACTCCAGAGAAGGTAGTTACAAAGCAAAGGAAACTGCCAGAGAGCAGTTACTGAATACAAGCAACAGGACTATGTAGCACTTTAAAGACTAACAAGATGGTTTATTAGGTGATGAGCTTTCGTGGGCCAGACCCACTTCCTCAGATCAAATTGTGGAAGAAAATAGGCATGACCATATATACCAAAGGGATACAATCAAAAAAAAGTGAACACATATAGAAAGGACAAATCAAATTTCAGAACAGAGAGGGGATAAGGGGGGGGAGGTAAATGTCTGTGAGCTAATGATATTAGAGGTGATAATTGGGGAAGCTATCTTTGTAATGGGTAAGGTAATTAGGGTCTTTGTTAAGACCCCGGCATAAACATAGTCCTGTTTTTTGTTTCAGCTAAACTAGACTAACACGGCTACATCTCTATTATTATGAATACAAGCAAGCATACTACACGACTTGTCAGCTGCAAATTTCCCTTCTATCTCGCCCTGGTGTTATCAGCTCCATCGGGCTTATACCGGGCTTATACAGTGACTGCCACTGAGAAACTAGACAACAATCTACAAAGATCTTGTGCATTTCCTTGAAGGGAAAGTTATGCTGAAAGAAAGTGCCCGGTCGTATCCCATCAATGCTCCTGTTAGCTCAGTTTCCTGCCTGCAACAGCAGCCAGTACCAGCTGCTTCTGAGGAAAGTGCAAGGAACCCTGTAAAGACCCCTTATTGAATATCCTGCCTGTAGGAAGAAACTTCCTTCTAAATCAGGACATTTCAGCCATGGCTACGCTGCATCGTAAGCCCGGAGGGCAGACAGGCTGGGGACGCACACCTGCAGACTTAGCGTTCCTAAGCCCATCGACTGAGCCTGCCAACACATCTGAGCCATTTCTGAATCACCTGTTGCATTAACAATGCAAAAGTTTGTGTATTGTTGTAGGGAACATCCCCAGGAGGCAGCTATGGCTAACATACGCCCTGGAAAGCAGGACCCATGGACGGGTATTAAAAGGGGCAGCTGCCCCAGGGCCCAGCAATCTAAAAGAGCTCCCGGCTGCCTAAATCCCTGGAACCTTTACATTGCTGACGGAGCCCCGGGCGGTACTGAAGAACTGGCTGGGGTAGGCTAGCCCGCAGCCCCGCCCCTTCTGCCTACAGCCTGCCCCTTCTTCCTGCAGCCCGCCCCTTCTTCCTGCAGCCCCGCCCATCTACCTGCAGCCCCATCCCTTCCTGGGGCCCAGGGCTGGGGCCCCCCACCTTGCCCAGGGGCCCGGCGATTCTGTCCACAGCTCCTGCTTTGATGTGATATGAACTTCAAAGGACTCCGTAGAACAACGTGCCCGATAAGAGTGAACTTTTAGTTGAACTGGTTTCCTCCAACAGATTTCGGGGGAGCAAGACAACTGCTCACCTCTGGACCCAACCTTTTGAAGCTAGGCCCCGAGGAGAAGCGCATTGTCTGCTGATCACCTCTTCCCAGGGGTCCAAGATCAGTGGGCTGAACTGTATAAAGAAGTGACAGATCCATGGCGGGGAGGAGGGGAGGGGGGAGCTTGTTCTGAGCTGTTAGGAACTTGTCAGCCCAGAATAAACTCTATGTAGGGTTAACAAAACTGATTCCTGCCAGACCCCTTGCTGGGGTTAAGGGATCTCTGGTAAGATCCTTAGCATGTGGGTAGGTTCTTTTACTGAGTTAACGCTTTTTCTGTAATGCTTTCACCTTAGGCAGAAATGTGCCTGCTTAGAAAGCACTGTGGGATCACACCGCTGTGGTTAATTCTGCTGTTTCTAGCCGCTGAGGAGACAACATAGCAGGTCTGCTTCGGCAGTGTGAGACCACCACTGAGAAACTAGACAGGTGTTTAAAAAAAACAAAAGGAAATTTTTCTTCACGCAGCGCACAGTCAACCTGTGGAACTCCTTGCCAGAGGAGGTTATAAAGACCAGGACTTTAACAGGGTTCAAGAAAGAACTAGATACATTGTGCAGGCCACAGATGCAAATTCATGGACACTAATGTGGGATGCTTCCAGTCCCTGGGAATCGAGATGTTTTTGGATGGACAAGCTGGAAAACAGGGTCTAGGATTGTGGAGCAGCCTTGGCCAACTTTCCAGTCCTGAGGCTGGCTACCCGGCCTTGAGCTGCATCCGCACTGGAACCACATTCTAGCAGTACTCTGGCTTGGACCCATCTCCCTGGCCAGCTCTGCAGGCCACATTTTGAGGGCTCACTGGTCCGATTCAGAGTGATCTGTGGGTAGACGGTGGGGCGGGGTGAGGCTTAAACCTGAGACACAGCCCAGGTTTACTACGTCCTGCCTGGCCCAAAAGTTGCAGCGTGAAATTAACAAGACTCCAGTCAGAAGTTTCCTTTCTCGGGAAAACCATGGCCCAGACCCAAAACCATGGCCCAGACAATGGAGCTGTTCCCAGGCAGTGTGGCCAAGGCTTGTGACATTGCCGCGACTCTGCTGCTAATAACTGCTTTCCATAAAGCCCCCGCTCCTGGAGTCAAGTGGAGGTGGAATGATCTCAGCCTTCATTCGCCTGGAAAGGTGCGTGGCCAGCCCTTGTGGCCGTGGGAAAAGCTTCAGAACAGGCCCCCAGGGCCCCTTCAAGCCTCAGAAAGCAGAAGCCAAATAAACAGAATCTCTTCTGCTTCCCCACGCTTGTGGTTTGAAAGCCGACCTGGTGCTTTGGGGGGAGCCTGGGTTATGATTTTTGAATATCGGGGCTTGGCAACACTGCATCTCCTCTCCGCGTTCAGCAGGCAGGAAGTGCTGCATTTCGGGGGTGGGCGGGAAAGCTCTTCCTTCTCTCCCGTCACCCCACGAGCAGCTCGTCCCATAACTCCAGACCCGCACTAGCCAGCGGCTGCTCAGAACAAATGGAGCCTCTAACAATGTCCAGGGACAGCGTCGGGGGATGAATGCCAGCAACACCCTCCTCTGCAGTCAGGAGAGGTAGAGGGGTTCTCTCCAAGGCCCCGCGGGGGATCCACCTTCAGGTCAGCCCTCCGAGTGCGAGCCATGAGATCCTCGTCCCCGCTGAAGTCAGTGGGCATTTTGCCAATGCTACCAGCGGAACTGGCATTTCACCCCAGGCGTCTGGCAAAGCAGAAGTGCCTGGGAGTGAAAGCCAGACGGATTAGGTAATGAAACAGCTGCGGATCCCAGCAGCTGTAATCCTCAGAAGGTACGAGAGAGGGCCATACATGTGGGTATATGACCCATACGCAGGACACAGACCCACCCTCACGCACTGCATTCCACTCCGGTGGGGGGGGGGGGGTCATATATGACACACACCAGCTCAGAATAAATGTTTTGTTTGTGGCCGGGTGCCTCATACCTATGTCATTTGGAAGGATGGGTGAGTCATCCTCCGCCCCCATCCAAGCAGGCGCTGTAAGACAGGATGCAGGAGGGGAAGCCAGAGCCAGGTGGCAGCGGGAAGGCGGGGGCTAAGGAGGTAAACAGCACACGCAGCAGGAGGGGCCTGGTCAGGATATTAACCTTTACTAATCAGGAAGTGTATAAAGTCAAGAGAGGCATTTTTGGCTTCCGTGCCAGCAGATCAAACACAAGCAGCTGCAGAAGGTGTGAAATTAAAGAGTGCAGGGACGGTAGAAGTGCATTTGGGGATATGCTCCTTGCCAACAGCAAAGCTGGAAGCAAAACTACCACCTCCAGCCGTTGTGAGGACCATGGTGTATAATTATAGACAATTATTATATTATAGCAGCCTTGCAGGGATGTTCTGTCCCCTTCACCACTGTGGTTCCACCTCTCTGTGGCTCCGGCTTATTCTGCTGTATGGACTGAAGTTCCCTGTTTGCCAACTACAGGTTGAGCCTCCCTAGTCCAGCACCCTCAGGACCTGACTGGTCCTGAACCAGAGAGTTTTCTGGACCACAGGAGGTCAATATTGTCTAGCAGCATTACCGACACGCCCACTGCTTACTGGGCTCTTAGAAGACATTTCAGGTAAATTAGAGCGAAAGAACAGGACAGAACACTGACAGCCAGGACTGGTGGCTGTAAACAAACTTTATGGGACTGTGGGAAAACTTGGCCACACCCGTGATAAGTGGACACGGCTCACTAAAATCATGCCAGACCACGGACGTTTCCGGACCAGAGAGTGCCGGACTAGACAGGTTCAACTTGTATTAGCACCACGTTCCCCTCCCTGTGCCGTGAAAATCTAGCTGTGGCAACAAGCCCGTGTTTCTCAACAGCCATAGTGGTTTCTCTCCATCTTTTCCCCCAAACTTGTGTGGGTTTGTTGGTTTGGTTTTTTGGCCAGCTCAGCCCTGTTGCATTAAGCGTGTAGTATTTTTGGCCTGCTGACTCCTGGGACCTTCTCTTGGCTGATTAGGAAAGAGAGGAATTTCACAGCTTGTTAAATTCCTGAGCCGTCATCTCGCTCTTTTCCTATCAGATTGCATAGCTGGGGAAGAGAGATCTCAAGCCCCTAGCCCAGAAAAATGAGCAGTCAGACACCGATTTCAGCCCGATAGCCATCCCACCAAATTGCTACTGGGGAACGTGTGTCCACTGGCTTTCTGTGAGCGCACTGATGTTACACAGCTATTGTGGTACCATGTTTATCATGGTATTGCCCACAGACAGGGTTTCCCAAGAGAAGACACCGTGGGTGGAAGAGGGAGCGTGGAGGGAGCACCTGCAGCAGGGTGTTCTCTGGAGGTGGGAGGCAGTGGCACCCCCTCTCGCGGTGGCAAGGCAGCTGGCACAGGCCCAGGTCTCTGTAACAGCCTTCGGTCAGCGCCTCCCTACAAGAGCCCTACCACCCCAGTGCTGGGAGCCAGGGCTGGCCTGGGCAGGCTCTGGCAGCAGTGTCTGCAGGGGAATGGACCAATCAGCTGCCGGTGCAGGGGAGGGACCACTCAGGAAGCGGACCAATTGGGGCTCTTTCTGAACTGCAGTGCCTGCTCTGAAAAAAATCCAGCTATTTCCTCTTCTTTGAAAAATCCGCCTGAACAGAGGATGGAGGCTCAAAAAAGAGGCAGTGTCCAGGAAAACCCAACCCTCTGGTAACCCAACCGACAGGCCACCTGAGAACAATACCCCATTGTCAGGGCACTGGACAAATCTAGAATAAGAGACAGTCCCTGCCCCAAAGAGCTTACAATCTAGCTCTGGTTTCTGAGAAGACAGGATCAGTGTGTGTGTGTATTTGGTCCCTTTGACTGGGGGCAGCTGCTATTACAGCAGCAAGGTTCACGATGTAGGGGCTTGTGCTTTTCGTGCAGCATTAACCAGGTTCATGCCCAGCTGACTGCCCATGTGAAGGGGTCCATACATACGCTCAAATGGAAGCATGGGTGAACTTTGAAAGCCCTTTTGGGAGCTCCTCTGGGTGCATAAAAAGCCTCGTTTCCTGCCACATCTCTGTTGTTCACTTAGGCCTTTCCCCCTGAAAAATGTAGCTGTTGATCCACACACGAGCATTCTCAGCACAATTTCTGCACCACTGGAGCATGCAGACCGGTGTTCAGACTGCAAAGAGCCAACTGGTGGCCCCCAGTGCGGACAAAATCGTAGGCACACGAAATGTCGGTCAACAGGGACATTTGCAAAGAAACTGGAAGAAGCCAAACCTTAAGAACGACCGTAGAGGGGCAGACCAATGGTCCATCTAGCCCAGGACCTGTCTCCAATAATGCCCAGCACCAGAGCTGCAGGGAGAATGTATAGACAGAGTTTCCAGGCTTCTGGGCAAGGTGGCGGTGGGGGAAGTGGGGGCCGGCTCTGCACTCCTGGAAGGGGCGGGGCCTGAGGCAGGAAGGGGCGGGGCCCGGATCGTGCCACCTCCCCTTCCCGCAGTCAGCGCACCAGTGGTGATTTAAAGGGCTTGAGGGTCCAGCCACCTCTACTGCTGAGGTAGCGGTGGCAGCAGCTGGGAGCCAAGGGGTCCTTTTGACTCATCGGGCCCCAGGGCAACTGCCCTCGTGAACTTCCTGCTTCCCCCCCAACCCCGCTGGCAGGCCTGAGCAGGGCAATTTGAAGAGCTCCACCCTATCTTATCCTCCTGGCGTCTGTGGGAGTCGATTAGATTTCCTCCCTTGATCATGGTTTGAGCGTTGTGTAATGCTCAGCATTGCTATTTGTTCACATGCCTCCAGTTAGATACGATCAGACCGTTTGCAGCAAAGAATTGCATCCTGTTGCTTTGTGGTGGCCTATTCCCCGAGTTTTGCCTTGATATCTGTTTGCAAATGATCCGGGAGCAGCTTGTGATCTCCCTCCCCCCCACCAAAATAAAAACCAAACCACTCAGATCATTTGGGCAACTGGTTCTTGGCTTGTGGCTTTGCCACAAACATTTTAGTGTGAGGATTCAATACCCAAAATGCCAGGGCTGGTTAGCTTCCACTGGACACCAGAGGAGATGTTCCCTCATTGGATGAACATCTCAGCCTGCTATTTCCAAGACAACTATTGATTCACAACAACGCTCCCCCAAGTTAACAAAGAAAGGAGCAAGATTCACCCTCTGGAGCACAAGGTGGTGGGTTCTACCCTCAGGAAGCAGCGGGGCAGCCAACACTGGCTTCCCCAGGGATGGAGCTGGCTCCCGCATTCAGAAAGCAAGATAAGGGACCCTCTGAAGGTAGGGAGGTGGGGTGGGGTCTGGAGTGGCTATGGGGATTTGCCTGGGGAGGGCAGGGTTGTGGGCTCGAGTCCCACTCCCCCACCAGCTGGGCTTCCCAGACCCAGGCCTTCTGGTGACGCTCGTATCAGCAGGAGCCTATGTCCCCCTAGGCTGCCCTGCACTCGCTACCTGTAGGGAAATTTTCCGCAGTCGGTGTTGGGATACGTAAAAATGAATGGGAGTCAGCCACAGTAGGCATTGCCCTTGAAACACGTTTTCCCCCTTTGTCCTGGCAGCCTGGAAAGATGGTTGCACTGAACAGTGTCTTGTTTGGTCTTCGCCCTTGTTCTGTAAAAACACTGTCAGGGTCAGAGTTCTTTCCCCCTCCCTATAAGCTGCTGATTAAGACAGCATGCAATGCTGATTTAATTAAAAACCAGTAAACGACGAACGGGGGCGGGTATAATTGTATGCATCACCTGCTTATTAATATTCATCGTATGGGCATTAACATGACTAAATAAAGTCTTAGGGAAAGCAGCAACAGACGTGTAAATTCACTTACTAAAATAGGTACCAGGGTGTAATTGGTGCCAAATTGCTGCCACTTGGAACGTTGTGTTGGGGGTCCGAGGTTAACAGGCGTGGGCACTAAGGCAGTTGCATTTACCCTATCCGCTCCTGGGGCACCTGTCTCTTCTCTAACAGTAACCTCCCAGCTCTGTTTCTAGTAAGCATTTTCTGAAAGTCAGTGAATGCCTCAGCAGAGTTCCTCTTGGCAAACAGTCCCAATAGCTATTTCTAGCTGCGCGTGTAATTGAGCAACAGAGATTGCCTCTTAATTGCACGCTGAGTGGAGGCTCTCATGGGATTATAGCTCAGTGAAATGTCTGTCTGTCTGCCCCCACGAAAGCTGCGGTGCCTTCACTCTTCCGGGTGCTCTCTCTCTTAGGGCTTGTCTTCACTTACCCGGAAAGCCGCGCTCTGGAGATCAATCTCCCGGGGATTGATTTAGCGGGTCTAGGAAGGACCTGCTCAATCGACTGCTGATGGTGCCCTCATCGACCCCAGCACTCCACCAGGAGTAAGGGAAGTCGAGGGGAGAGTTTCTCCCATCAACCTCCCACAGTGGGGATACTGCAGAAATTCGACCTAAGGTGCATTAACTCTAGCTCCACTGTTCTTGTAGCTGAAGTTGCATAGCTTAGGTCCACTTTCTCCCGTAATGTAGACCTGGCCTTACTCTGTCCCCACCTTTTAGATTTCTGCTGTCGCTGGAAATTAACAGGCATCAATGTCTTTGTCCCCATCTCTGCCAACTTTTGCTTGGCTTCCAACCACACTGCGATGAGATCTTCTGGAAGGCCTAGGACATTGCAGCAGAAGGGGAAGGCCTCTCCACACTGCAATGGGGGTGTTCGCACCCCCTCCCCTTGCCCTGAAAGGGCTGAGGCAGAGGGAGAAGGGGCCTAATTAACCCAACAGGCCACAGCTGAGGGGAATCCGGTGGCTAAGCAATCCCCTGATGACATGATGAAGCCCAGGTGAGGAGAAACAAGCTGGTTTGGGACTATAAAGGCAGGAAAACAGCAGGTGAAAGGGGCAGCTTGGAAAGTCTGGAGTGTTTGGAGCCTGCAGGAACAGTTATTCCCTGGCAGGAGGGAGGCTGGCAAACCCAGAGAGAGGGGAGAGCCAGATGGTCAGAGAGGGGTCAGGGAGCAGCAGGCAGGTCCAGGAGGATCCAGGTCCAGAAGGTCTCTGAGCTGGAGGCAGAGCAAAGGGCAGGCCTGGTGGGACCTCCCTTGCCAACCCCAGCAGGCATGGCAGTATGCGGCAGGGAATGGGAAGGCTGCCCCGGATTGCTGATGGAGGCTTCGGTGCTCTGGAAGGGGAGTACAGCTCGCTGGCCGGAGGGCTGAGTCGCACTGTGCTGTGAGAGAGGGGCTGCAATCGTGGGAAGGGGCTGCCCTGGTGAGCGGTTCCCCAGAGCGGCCTGAGGCGCCGCCATCCTAGCAGTGCACTGTCATGCACACGTAGGGTTGCCAGGTGTCTGGTTTTCTACCGGACAGTCCGGTATTTGCGCCCTCTGTCCGGTAGAAAAATTCAGAAAATACTGGATACGTGCAATGTGCAATGTTCGGTATTTTCTGAATTTCCGGCTGGGCGCCGGACGGAAGCCTGGCGGGGGCGGGGGCGGGGGAGCGACTGGAAGGCAGGGCCGCGATTGGCGCTGGGAGTCCTGTGGTCACATGCAAAAGCTGGGCGGGGCAGGGCGGGGCAGGGGCAGTGGCTCTGCTTCCCCTCCCCCCCCCCCCCGCTAGCTCTGCTTCCTGCCCCCCTTCCTCTGGCACCCCCATCTCCCGTCCAGCCCCCAACCCCCGATCCTCCCCGAGCTCTGCTTCCCCCCACCCCTTCCTCCCGGCCAGACCCACCCCCCTCCCGGCCGGTCCCTCCCCTCCCCCGCCCACAATCAAGTGTGTCCGGTATTTTGGGGGGGGGGGGGTCTACCTGGTAACCCTATGCACACACCTACCCATGTGTTGGTCTTCTGCCCAGCCCACGTGAGGGGCGAACACGGGGGGGGGGGGCGGTCTGTAAACGGGTGAGTGACTGGAAGCTGGTGGGGCAGGGCTGGAGTCAGGGCCTGGGAACGGCAGGCTCTTGCCTCTTTCAGGAATCAGTTCTGCCCTCCGGCTGAGGAAGGCCCCAGGCCCCATCATGGCAGCAGCAGGAGCGAGGGGAGGGTGAAGGCCTAGAGGAAACATCCTCTCACACCATAGATCAGCAGGGGGTTCAAGGACCACGTGATCCCCCCACCCCAAGGAAGGGGGACTTGTGTGGGGGAACTAGCATCCCTGCTACAGGACGAAAGGCTGGATTCACTGCAAAGGGCAACATCCGCCACATGTTCAGATGAGTCCCCCACGCAGGGTCCCCAGGGGACACACTTGGTAGCAGCCCCCAGGGTGTCCTGCTGGCAGCCCCCCAGGTGCACCCTAAGCTCCTGGCAGGACCCGGGAAGTCCTGTTCAAATGTAAGCAGCAGCCGGCCTCATGAGCCCCACATGCTCACAGAGCACAAGTTGCCCCCTGCCACATCGTGAGAGTTGAAAATAAATCCATCCAGCCATGGGGAGGCCTCTCGCTTTGCCTCCTGGGCTTATAAAAGCTGAGACGCCCGTGTGCCTCACAGGACTGCAGGCGCTGGCGCCGGAGCGGAAAGCACCCAATGGCCTGGGAGCTGACCGCTCCGACCTGCCCGCAGTGCTCGCCCTTGCTTCGCGGCTCAGCCCCATTGCTATCCCTGCCCGGGGCTGCCCCCAGGACTTTGCAAGTGTAGGTGGAAGCTCATGGCCAGGAAAGGAGACAGGCGGGGGACGGGGGGTGCTGACTTTCATACTCCCTGGCCCCCAGAGCCAGCGCAGAGGGGAGGGTGGAATGGAAAGGGCTCGTGCGGAAGCAAAGGCGCGACCAGAGGTCGCTGCTCCAGATTCTGCAGTTGATAAGGATACGCTCCCCTCCATGAGGAGAGAGAGAGCTACCATGCGCTCGGGCCCGGCCTGTCAGAGACAGGGGACAGGCTGAAAAGCATCATGGGAGGCAACGAAGACAGCCAGTCTTTTCTGCAAGTCAGCCGGCTTTCCCTCTTTCCCCCAGGCAGCTGCTCCTGGGAGTCAAGACAGAGGAAAATTTATTTAAGCCAGACAGAGGCTTGGGGCCTCCAGTGATCCATGCTGCAAAGCACTATCCCCCTCTACTGGGCATCGCTGCAGGGAGCCGACGAGAGAAATACTAGAGCCAGCGGTGGTAGGTTCTATTCTGCAGGCGTCTGTTCTACGTTCTGCTCCGAATTTCAAACACTCCATGCAGACTACAAAGGACAGGACAGCTCAGCCCCTTGAGACAGCCCTAGAAGCATGGGGCTGGAGGGGATCTCCAGAGATCTTCTCAGTGAGAACAGGACCGATATTATCTAGTACAGCTCCCTCCCAAACCTGCACCCCTCCTCCACGTCAGAATCCTCTCCTGCACCCAGACCCATACCACCTCCTGAACCCCACACCCCCTCCTGCATCCCCATCCCCTGTCCCAGGCTCCCCTCCTTACCACTCCTCCATCCCAGACCCTGCACCTCCTCCATTAAAATCATGGAAGGGTGTGGCCCTCCATCGCTTACCAAATTCTTGGAGTGGCCCCCTGTCATATACCAGGTGGTATGGGGCACCGCGGAGAGGGTCAAATCAGCGCTAACTGCTTAGAACCAGGGTTACTTACAGCCCAAGATTGGGGTTCTCCTTTATAAGACTCCAAACCAGTCACACACACAGCACTTCAGCTGCCATTCTGGCAAAAGCGTGTCCACACCTCAAAAGCGCATCGCAAAAGTGATGCGCTTTTGTACAAGAGGGCGTCCACACTGCATGGACACACTTGCACAAGAAAGCTCTGATTGCCATTAACAGAATGGCCATCAGAGCACCTGTGCATTTTCTTTTTGCACAAGAAACCCCTACGGAGCGTCCACACGCTTTTTTGTGCAAGAGCTGTAGTGCAAAAAGGAGTTATTCCTCATGGGGAGAGGAATAACTCTACCGGCAAAAGCCCTCTGATCTCTCCATTTACTGTATTTTTTTTTTTTTTTTTGCGCAAAAATGTGCTTGAAGTGTGGATGCGCCGACGGTTTTTGCGCAACAACCTTGCCGTGTAGACATAGCCTAAAGGTTTATTAATAAAATAAAAAAATGGTTGAGAGTTGGATTGTTAAAGCAATCACATTCCATAAATCAATCAGCAGGGTCTTGAGGCAGGCTCTTAGCTGAGATGTAACAAAGTGCTAGCTTACAAGTCTCGGGAGTACATCCTATGTCAGGACAGGTGGACAAACCCTTCCCGGCTCTCTGTCCATAGCAAGGGTGCTTCTGGAGTGGAGAACAAGAGTGAAGACGTTGATCGACGCACCCTCAGGATCCTTTTATAATCTTGCCCATGCGGAGGGAAATCTATTGTTCTCCTGAGGGACAGTACCTCCCAAAATGGAGCTGATCACATGATCAAGTGACCTGTCCATGTCCCTTTAGGCAAGCGGCCATGGCGTGTGCCTCCTGCTCTGCAGGTTCCCAGCCGCCTTCCTCAGGTGTTGATCGGCAACCTTGGGAGCCACGGTCCATGCAGCATCGCTATTTAGCATAGCTAGCCCCTGAACCACCACTCCTCACAATAGGAGGTCAGCACCTACTATTGTCTCCCAGCCAGAGAACATTTAAAATACAAGTGCAGAGCTCACAGTCATAACTTCACATGTCGGAATCATACCAGTACATGAGTAGCACCCACAGAACCAGCATAGCATTGGCTTTCATTAGCCACCCCACGTGGCACAGACTTTGGGGCCAACACACCCCAGTGACTTTTCAGCTTGGAAAAGAGGAAACTAAGGGGGGATAGGATAGAGGTCTATAAAATCATGAGTGGTGTGGAGAAAGTGACTAAGGAAAAGTTATTTACTTGTTCCCATAATATAAGAACTAGGGGCCCACCAAATGAAACTAATGGGCAGCAGATTTAAAACAAACAAAAGGAAGTTCTTCTTCACACAGAGCATAGTCAATCTGTGGAACTCCTTGCCTGAGGAGGTTGTGAAGGCTAGGACTATAACAGAGTTTAAAAGAGAACTAGATAAATTCATGGAGGTTAAGTCCATCAATGGCTATTAGCCAGGATGTGTAAGGAATGGTGTCCCTAGCCTCTGTTTGTCAGAGGGTGGAGATGGAGGGCAGGAGAGAGATGGCTTGATCATTACCTGTTCGATTCACTCCCTCTGGGGCACCTGGCATTGGTCACTGTCGGCAGACAGGGTACTGGGCTGGATGGATCTTTGGTCTGACTCACTATGGCCATCCTTATCAAAATCCAATAAAGTGACACCCCACTCCCAGGACGGCACCCAGCTGGTCGTAGTAGTGGCCGGTACCACCCCAGAGCATCTGCTCTGCTCCCTGGTGTTGTGGTAGGCCAGGCGCAGCTGTTTCATTTTGAGCCTGCACTGCTCCGGTCTCCTGCCATGCCCTCTTGGCCGGGCTGGCGGTGATCCTGCCCTAGATGTCGGCATTCTGCTTCTTGGTGCACAGTTCCCGGACGTTGGACTCCTTCCCCCAGACCTTGATGAGGTCCAGGATCTCCGCACCAGTCCAGGCCGGAGCTCTTCCACGTCCCTGGGCAGTGGAGGCCGTGGGAGCAGCAGAAGTGCTGGCAGACATCAGAGGATCCAAGGGGATGTCGGGGGTGCTCAGGTCTCGCTGTGGTGCTTGATTGCACAGGGCTCGCAAAGCTGGCCACGTGGGACAGGCCCTTCTGTCCCCGGGACTTTTACAGCTCTTCAGGAGAGCAGTGGAGATGCCTGGTATGGCCAGAGTGGTCAGAGCTGACAGCTGCGGGAGGCCTCCGGAGGCCAATTAGTTCAAATTAGAGGCACCAGAGAGTCCACACTAACATTATTTTGAAATTACAAGTTCAGAATGAGTGTTATTCCTGAGGAAAAGCAGGAGTACAGAGTTCGAATTCTGAGGCCCCTTATTCCGAAATAACAGGCTTGGTGGTGTGGACGCATCGCTTACGGATTCGAACTTGGGGGGGGGGGGGGGGGAGCGGTATATTTCACACTAAGGTCCTAGTGTAGACCAGGGCTAACCAAACAAGCTTTCTTTAATATTGCAGCTGTGTCCTGCTTGTTCACTAACTTCCTTTGAAGCTGATCGGTCCTGCTCCCTGCAGGTTAATGAGGGCGTCCGTTTCTTTCACACTTAAGCTCTCCCTCTGATTTCAAAAACCTGGTTGCACAAAGCGTGGACACACTCGCTATCGGTCTCAAGGCCCAGCTCAAGGGCCCAGTCTCAAAGCCAAAGGTCTGTATGACATCAGCTCTGGCCACTTACCTAGTGCAGCTTCCAGCCGGAGGCTGGCCTCAGAAATCAGTCCTTCTCTGCATGTATCCATAGGCTGTCGAGGAGGTAGAAGAGTAGAGGGTGCCGCTGGAACGGCGCTTTCTAGTTGCATTACCTAGGCAGCATAAGCATTCTGGTCGAGGCAGAGAATCTAGCATCATCTGACACGTTCAGATCTCACTTAGACTGGGGGGAACTCCACTGGCTGCTGTACTATTCTGGAGGGACACCGGTGTATGCAAGATCAGAATTAGGTGCACTGTCCCCACTTTGCTCTATGAGCAGGAACAGAATCCCTGCTCCACGCCGCTGAAGAGTGGGGAAGTTCAAGTCCAAATATTGCAGCTGTTGCTTGTTTCTGTCGCAGGATGGATCCCAACAGCCCTGGACCTCGGGGAATTCAATTCTGGATATAAATGCAGCAGTTCGGAGAAGTCTCTGCCTTTCAGCTGACCAGCCAAAGCATCTACAGAAGAGCTGCGGAGACCCTAGGAATGAAAATTCCCAGCCCTCCGTCACAGTCAGCTGCGATTCCATCCTTGAAGCCCTCAAAGCTTATCAGGGAGTCAGGGGATATTTCAGAGGCAATATTTTGCATCTGAAAATGTGGCATTAAACTGGCTAGATTGTTGGGCCCAACGGGTAGTGATCAACGGCACGATGTCAGGTTGGCGGTCGGTTTCTAGTGGGGTGCCCCATGGATCGGTTCTAAGGCTGGTTTTGTTCACCATCTTTATTAATGACCTGGATGAGGGGATGGATTGCACTCAGCAAGTTTGCGGATCACACTAAGATGGGGGAGAGGTAGATATGTTGGAGGGCAGGGATAGGGTCCAGAGTGACCTAGACGGATTAGAGGATTGGGCCACAAGAAATCTGATGAGGTTCAACAAGAACAAGTGCAGAGTCCTACACTTGGGGCGGAAGAATCCCAAGCACTGTTACAGGCTTAGTAATTGGCTAAGTAGCATTGTTACTGGTGAAGTAGCAGTTCTGCAGAAAAGGAGCTGGGGATTACAGTGGATCAGAAGCTGGATATGAGTCAGTGTGCCCTTGTAGCCAAGAAGGCTAATGGCATATTGGGGTGCATTAGGAGGAACATTTCCAGTGGATCTAGAAAAGTTATTATTGTCCTTTATTCGGCATTGGTGAGGCCACATCTGGAGTATTGCGTCCAGTTTTGCCCCACTATTGAAAGGACGTGGACGCATTGGAGAGGGTCCAGCAGAGGGCAAACAAAATGATTAGGGGGCTAGAGTACATAACCTATGAGTAGAGGCTAAGAGGTTTGGGCTTATTTAGTCTGCAGAAGAGAAGAGTGAGGGGGGATTTGGTAGCAGCCTTCAACTTCCTGAAGGGGGGTTCCAAAGAGGATGGAGAGAGGCTGTTCTCAGTGGTGACGGATGGCAGAACAAGGAGCAATGGTCTCAAGTTGCAGTGGGGGAGGTCTAGGTTGGATATTAGGAAAAACTATTTCCCTAGGAGGGTGGGGAAGCACTGGGATGGGTTCCCTAGGGAGGGGGTGGAATCTCCATCCCTAGAGGTTTTTAAGTCCTAGCTTGACAAAGCCCTGGCTGGGTTGATTGAGTTGGGGTTGGTCCTGCTTTGGGCAGGGGGCTGGACTTGATGACTCCTGAGGTCTCTTCCAACCCCAGGATTCTATGATTCTGTTTTTCCCAGTGCAATGGGGCCTGTTCTCAAACTCAGAATTTTTAATAAAAAAAGTTTCTTAAATGTCTCATTTTTTGCAGACAAATTTGGAAAATGAAAACGTTAGGATTTTTTTTTTCTTCCTCACATCCTTCAGTGGCAACATGGACGCCAATAATAATACCTGGCTCTTACCTATGCACTTTACAGGAGCAGATCTCTAAGCACTTCACTCACTAGACACAAAGGGTGGGGGAGGTAACCTTTTTTTTGACCCGCTTCTGTAGGTGAGAAAGAGACAAGCGTTAGGGCTTACACCAAGCTTAGCCTCACAACCCCTCCTGTGCTGTAGGACAGTGTTATCACCCCATTATACAGATGGGGAAAACTGAGGCACAGAGCCACAGTGACTTGCCCAAGATTATCCAAGTGTGTGGCAAATCAGGGGACTGAATCCAGGTCTCCCAAGTCCTAGGGCAGGGCCCTGACAAGGAAAGGGAAAACCACAGACATGACTGGTAATTTTCACAAATTGGAATGAACGAAAGTTGGTTCCTTTCTAAAAGCTGTGGAATGCAAATAACTGGGATTTTATGTGGGCTTTCCCCTCTTTTAAAGCCACAGGCTCCTTCTGGTGAACCAGACATATTCTTACCACCACCAAATGCCAGACACGTTAGTAGGTCAAAGTGAATCTTTTCCTGTGCCTCATTTTCTACAGGTGGGGGTGGCGAACTGCTGTGATGAACATTGACTAAAATGCCCCTCTTGCCTCCTGTTTGCTTCTGAAGAGCACTGCTGAGGTGACCTCATTACCTGCTGTCATGGTAGATTCTTCAGAGTGTGCACTGAGGAGAAAAGGGTGGGGTTTAACACTTGTGAAACCACAGCTCCGTCACCTCTGCCTGCCAGGAAATTGTAAGGGTTCCTCAAACCCAGTGTGAAAAATTCAGAGCTGGCTGCCTGCCCCAAAGGACAAAAGTGCAGATCTCAGCAGTCCAGAAAGCTATGCCAGAATTGCAAGGGTGGCTCTGACTCGCAGCTAGACGGAGCGATAAATCTCTCCGGCGCAGTAGCGACTGCTCTGCACTCTGTCCATGAACAGGGCCAGAATCCGCTTTCTCGCCCACACAGCCGTAAAACGCATCGTGCCCTAGGTTTCAAAATAGTCTTTCCTTTTTTTGACATTTGGGTTTTTCCACCAGTTTCCCTTGGAGAAACATTCATGTGGCGGGGGCGGTTGGCGGGGGAGGGAAGTTTGATTTGTATCGGTAAGCAAAAGGGAAGAAGAGCAAAGCCAAAAAAGTTCTGTCAGATGATCAAAGGGTAGATTCTCGGCTGGTTTACACCAGTCTTGCCAGCTTATGCCAGTTGAGGAGCTGGCCCCATATTTCAAGAGGTGTTTACTGGGCTCTAGGGCAAGGTGGAAGGGGGTGACTTAACACTCCTGAAAGGGGTGGGGCCTCGGAAGGAAGGGCGGGGTGGGAGCAGCCAATGGGCAGCGCCTCTGCGACCACGCCACACCCCCTGCCAGCCCTCAGAGATGCCTGGAGCACACCACGCTGGGTTCCGGCGGTGATTTAAAGGGCCTGGAGCACCAGGCCCTTGTGTCGCTGGGCCCTGGAGCAGTTGCCCTTTTGGCCCCATTGCAGGCCTGCTTACCAGGCTGAAATAATTCACAGTCCTGGTTTCACCCTCCCCAGCCCCTCTCGGTTACCCAAGCCCACTGCAGATGTCATGATTCAAATGTTAGTTTCCAACCATCCCCCACAGGGCACCACCCTCCCTCCTGGGTTAACGCATCCCTGGACTCCAGTTACTAAGCCTAGAGCTGTGTCCAGGTAGCACTGGGCCCATGGCGTGAGCAGGCAATGGGCCGCTTCCTCTAAGGCGGAAAACAGACATCATCAGCCTGGCTCCTGACTGGTTCAGATTCGCAGGGGGCTTGCTGCTAGGAGAGGGGGCACAGAAAAGTGGGCAGGGACGGCGGGATGTTTTGGGTGCACCCCTCTGATGCGCTGGCTGGCAGGGAATGCACACTTGCTAATGCATTAGAAGGGAATGCCCCTTTGGGATGGCATGAGCCACGCTCAGCCTCTGTCTCGTGAGTTTGGTCTCAGGACGAGCCCAGCTGATTGAGCTCGACGGCTGTTCTTCATGGCTACTCCGTACAACGAGGTAAACCCACGCGCCTTGGTGCAGGACCCTCACACAGCAAGAGTTTGTGACGTCCCTGGTCCCAGCGTTACCACGGGGACACCGAGCAGGGAGGCAGTAGTGGTCCTCGGTTACCTCAGGCACATTCTGGGCAGAGAGCATTGCCGGGGTGCGCTGGGTGTGGATGCAGGGGGGCCGAGGTGCCTCGGTTGAACTGGGGTCCCAGAGCAGTAATGGGGGCCTAGCTGGGGAGATGCAGGTGAACGAACAGGGAGTGGGGTATTGGAAGGATTATTGGCAGTGGGGGAGGGGGATTCCTGGGGCTGGGGAGCCCTCAGCATGGTGGGGGAGGGAGAGCTGGAGTGTGAGGGGTGAGAGGCAGGGGAAGGGAAGAGCAAGGAGGCAGAGGAAAGCTGAAGCAGAGGCAGGGCTGAGCGAGGGGCGTGGGTGGGAGGACGCAGGAGGGAGCCCTGCCAGCCGGCCACCAAGTGCACACTGCAGTGGGTGAGAGGAGAGGAGAGGAGGCAGGCCCCAAATGGGGCATTACCAAACTCGGAGGGACCCTTCCAATTGACGCCGTCAGGCAGATCTCCAGCTTGTGGCGACTGGCCTGGCTCCACCCGGTCCATGCGGTGCTCGGCCATCCCGCCACGCCACACCTGGTACGCACAAGCTCGCCGGCCAGGGACCATGGGTCACTGTCACACGGGTCTGTGAACAAGGGTGTATCACTCGGAAAATAACTCCCAGCGACAGTCACTTCCTCAGGTCAGCCTGAGCCAGAGGACTCGCCAAGCCAGTAGGCCGTGAACACTGAGTCTTAGAAAGCCCCTGGGTAGTTGACTCACCCCAGCTCTGAGTGGTTTCTGTTTCTCAGGGAGACTGCAGGCAGGGGAGGTGACCGAGCTGGCTGCCTTTCCAAGCTCTCCCTCAAAATCCAGCCAGGGAGTCATGTAAGCCGTTCCCCTGCCAAAAATTGGACGTACTGTCAAGGAACCATGAGTCATCAGCACTTCACTTCAGACCAAGGTTCACAGACATCCGCTGGAAGAGCTGGATCCCAGCATCTCCAGACTTCGGATCTGTTCTGGAGCAGATCATAGAGTGTTCGGCCCATCACTAGTCTCCAGAGTGACACCACTAACCTCTGGCTGCCCCAGCCAGAAAGCCACCAACTAGCCTCACAGCCACCCTGAGCAGTGACGTTGCACCCGAAACATGCAGCCACGTGTAACTCATGCCAGGCCATCTTGCAGCACCTCTCCCCCCGCCCCCCCGGGGGGGGTGAGGAGAGAAAGGGAGGAGGCCTGGTCACAGCTCGCTGCATGGGGCTATCCCCAGCGGGCAGCCACCTGGGGACTGTTACCAGGTGGCACAGCAAACACCGCCAAGGACAGGGCAGGGCAGGGAATCAGGGTTACGTAAGAAGCTCCCCAACTGCCTGTCTTAGATCCCTAACGTGTCCTGCTTCTTGGCTTCATCCAGAACCCCATAGGGGTCAGGAAGGGATTTCCCCACCCCTGCTGTATGTGAGGGAGGAGGAGGAGGATGGGGTCTCCCTCTCTGATTTTCGTAAGGCGTTGCCACTGCCCCATGTGGCGCCCCCATAAGCAAAGGAGGGAACGGCGTCTGGATGAAATTGGTGAGTGCACCGCGGGCTGAAACTCTGTACTCAGAGAGTGACCCTCAATGGTTCGCTGTCCCGCTGGGTTTTCTTCCTACCTTGCCTGCGCTCCCCCTGAAAGCAGCTGCAGCTTCCGGCTCTGCAGCCCCTTTCTGCTCTCAGTCCTGGGGCTTTACATCAGCCCTGCCCGTCCAGTGAGCATCATCACTAATTTACCCTCTGGCTCCTCCTCCAGGTGCAGCCTAGGTGGTTAATTGGTGCCCCTCACCACCGTAATCCCTTGTGCAGGGTAGACACCCCATCACACTTACCAAAGCACGGAGGAAGCCCCGGTTATGCACCAGGCTCCCTCGTGGTAGGCACAGTGCCAGCAAGGAGGCCATCCCGTCCCCCTAGGTGTGCTTGGTATCACTAATCATGCTGAGGCACAAACCAACCTAATGAGGACAATGCAGTATAGAGTTGCAGCCAGCTCTGAATACTCAGCTCCAGCGACTGTGTTTCTAACCATGGGACCAATGGCGCTGAGTGATCAAGGCACAGTACTGTGAGCAGAAACCATCTTTCAACACATTGAAGTTCTTGGTCAACCATCCCAGTATAAATAAACCGACTTCCCCCCCTCTTGCAAGCAGGTGTAACAGTGGTTCGGCTAGCACGGTAGATCTGGCAGGAAAGCATTCTGTATATTATATGCAAGTCACTGTGAGTTTACCAAAGGAGGTGCTGAGCAAAAGGATTGACACTCCAGTGATGGATCTTCCAGAGTTTGATTTAGCGGGTCTAGAAAAGACCCGCTAAATCAAATGCTGAGGCACCCCCATCAACCGCAGTACTCCTCGCAGTCGTGAGGACTAAGGGAAGTCGATGGGAGAGTTTTGTTGACTTTCCCCTGTGCGGCTGCTCCGGGGGGAGGGAGGGAGGGGGAAAAAAAAAAAAATCGATGGAAGGTACTGTCACAGGGCTGAACTCACCACCATGGTGCCTCCAGCTGGTTGCTCTGGGAATTAGCTTGTCGTCTCGCTGGATGCCTCCCTCTAGCTGGTGTCTCCCCGTGTTCCTCTTTGACCACGGCATCCTCTTCAGGATACTTCCCTCCAGCAGTGGACACTCCAGTCTCTCTGAGCCCCCCCTTCTGGGAGGTGTTTACCCCATTGCATGCTCCAGAGTCCTCCCCTCCCAAGGGGCACCCAGTTCCCCTTTACCCACCTTGCCTCAGTGACCCACTGTCAGTCTTCATCTAGCCCCTGCCTCCAGGGCAAACTACAGTCTGGAATGGCCACTCAGCACTGGCCAAGGGGTGCAGACCTGCTGCCTTTGCCTAACCTGGCAGCTTCAGGCCCTGCAGCCTGGGAGCTTACTTGGCCAAAGCTTCCCCAGCCCTGCCTGCCTTCCCCAGCACTGCTCAGCCTCCTGCTTCCCTGGCAGTCAGGTCCCTACTGCTCTCTGTCCAGAGCAGCCCTCAGATCTCTCCCACCCCCAGGGGTCCTTTATATTGCCCCAAGCTGGGCCCTCATTAGCAGAACTGCCTCAGCTGGGGCTTCACTCTCAGCCCTCACTCAGGGCTAGGGTTTTGCTTTTAAAGGGCCAGTGCACAGCAACCACCCTGTCATACACCCTCCCCTTAAGTATCTCCCACAGAGGGTAGGGGGGTACCCTAACGCCCCAATATTTGCCTTAGAGATACCCTATGGGCCCAGCTCCTTCTGCTGGTAGGGTTGCCAGATGGTTTAACCAAAAATACCGAACACTGCCCCCGCCAAAAAAAAAAAAAAACCCACCACCACTGGGGAAAAAATTCTGTTGAGGGGGAAAAAAAAAGGGGGGGGGAGACCAAAGTTGAGGGGGGAAAAAAAAAGCTCTGCACCAAATAGCCCCACACTCCTCACTCCCCCGCCCTAGACATGGCAGGGGAAAATTGTCCCCGCCGGGCTTCCATCCAAGGGAAACAGAAAATACCGGACATTTTACATGTCCGGTATTTTCTGGGTTTTTTTTTTAACCGGATGGGGGATGCGAATACCGGACTGTCCCGGTGAATACCGGACACCTGGCAGCCCAATCTGCAGGCTCTCCACTCTCTGGAGCAGCCTACTCCCCTCTTCAAGGGTCTGGGTCTCCACCTAGCAAGGGTCTGGGTCCCCCTGAGGCACAGCCTGCTCCCAGGCGGGTCCCCAGAATCATCTTGGGCCTCTTGGCCTCAGGTCCCTTTCTGGAGGCTTTTTGCCCTCACCACTCCCTCCTTTGGAGTAGCCTTGCATTGAACCTCCTACTCAGCCCCCCGCCCCACTCCTTGGGGGCAGTGCCTTTTGACATGGCCCTCAGCACGGCACTGGAAGCCCCGCTTGTGCCTTCCCTTGGCCCCAGCCCTCCTCCACGCCATTTGTGGCTTAGCCCTTCCCTCAGGGCTAGCCGGGGCCCTGCAGGTCCCCTTGGCGCACTCCCTCTTCAGGTGCCCATGTTCCCCACAGGACCAACATGTTCATGACTCCCCCTGTTGCCTTCACAGGGGGTGCTCTCCCCTTGTCCATACTATCTGGGTGGGGGCTCTCTGCTCCAACCCAGTAGGGGCACTCCTTCCTCAGGTGTCCCCTGCACCCACGGGCAAAACAAACTCTAGGGCCAGGCATTGACTCCCAGCTCTTGGTGCCTGGTTTCCCATGGAGTCTGGGTGCCCACCCCTGAAGTGGCCAGACCAGTCCCTTCTGCTGCTCAGCAAGCTGGGCCACCCACACCCGCCAATAAACATCCCTTTTTTTCCACCCACAGTTTCGCAGATCTCCTCGTGTGGCCTGATGACCCCAGTAGATAAGATAGCCCCCTTGGTCGCTGGGTGGCACAGCCCAATGGCCAGAGGTCACAAAATAGCCCCCTCGCATTGTGGGGACCACACGTGCCCATACTCTCCCCCATGTGTCATGGGGCTGACTCATCACAGCACCTCCAGCTGGTTGCTCTGGGAATTAGCTTGACACACTGGACACCTCCCTCTAGCTGGTGTCTCCCCATGCTCCTCTTTGACCACGGCATCCTCTTCAGGACACGGCCCTCCAGCAGTGCCCACTCCAGTCTCTCTGAGCCCCCCCTTCTGGGGGGTGTTTACCCCACTGCATGCTCCAGAGTCCTCCCTTCCCAAGGGGCACCCAGTTCCCCTGTACCCACCTTGCCTCAGTGACCCACTGTCAGTCTTCATCTAGCCCCTGCCTCCAGGGCAAACTACAGTCTGGAATGGCCATTCAGCACTGGCCAAGGGGTGCAGACCTGCTGCCTTTGCCTAACCTGGCTGCTTCAGGCCCTGCAGCCTGGGAGCTTGCTTGGCCAAAGCTTCCCCAGCCCTGCCTGCCTGCCTGCCTGCCTGCCTGCCTGCCTGCCTGCCCCAGCCCTGCTCAGCCTCCTGCTTCCCTGGCAGTCAGGTCCCTACTGCTCTCTGTCCAGAGCAGCCCTCAGATCTCCCCCACCCTCCAGGGGTCCTTTATATTGCCCCGAGCTGGGCCCTCATTAGCAGAACTGCCTCAGCTGGGGAGTCGCTCTCAGGGCTGGGGTTTTGCCCTTAAAGGGCCAGTGCAGGGCAAACGCCCTGGCACAGGTGTGTTGACTCTAGCTACACAATTGTTGTAGCTGGAATTGTGTCTTTCACATCAATTTTCTCTGCCAGTGTAGACCTAGAAAAACAGGAGTATGGGGAAGGTTTTGACTTGTCCCTAGTTATCTGATTAGATCTCTAGTACTCAGATGTGCTAAGATAGGGTGACCAGATTAGGAATGTCATGGTGTAGTCGATTAACCGATTAATGCAATAGATGACACACATTCCCTTGCCCCCCTCTGCCAGTAAATTTTTTAGCTCAGTCCTGGCTCGTGCCAGGTCCAGGACCTACCCCCGCTGTGGCTCTACATTTAAAGTGTATTAGGAGCCAGGTGAGCAGGCAGCCCAGCTCAGTTTTGGCTCACGCCCGGTCCAGGAGCTCAGACCCACCCCCCGTACATGGGCTGCTGCTACCCTGCACTGCTGCCTCTGCATCAGAGGCAGCAGTGCAGGGCAACAGGCACCTAGTCCATGAGGGGAGCTGGTTTTTAAACTGGCTCCCCTCACGGACCAGCTCCCACCTGGCACCCCAAGCAGGGCGCTCCGTGGGAGGGAGGCTGGAGCGCACTGGCTGCCAGCCCCACCCCCAGGACTACAGAATAGTCAAGTAACTGATAAGAATTCATGAGGCTAATCGACTATTCAATGAACCGATATTTAACATCCCTAGACCAGATATCCCACTGTTACTGGGACCATCCTGATGTTGGACTTTGTCTTAAATAGGCAACTATACTCTCCCCCACCCCCCCAAAAGAAGAGCCCCAGTTTTTCACACTTGCTCTCTGGTCACCTTATGCTCATGCAAATAAATCAGGCTCTTTCCTCGGCGGTGCGACGGAGCGGGGAGGTCTGGGCTGAATTGTATCTGTGTGGTGACCTCTGTGCTGCTTTGGGTTGGCTGGTGGGTCTTGCTCCTTGCCAGTCTGTGTTCTCAAAGCACAGGCCCGACCACTCCTGCTCAGAAAGGGTGGGGAGAACCATCCAGGGCCACCCGCTCGGATTGTCTCTTCCCTACTGGCCCATCCACAAGCACGAACAAACATTCCCGGCTAGGAGGGGTTCTCAGCCTGGGCGCAAGGCCGACGAGATCAGAGACGCCATTTAAAGGGGGATGTGCTCTCAGGGAAGGCTAGAAGACTGGGCCAGGGAAAGAGAAAACAGGTGGGGTCGGCCTAAGCCTGAAATACTCACCGGCTGCGTCTAGACGGGCATGATTTTCCGCAAATGCTTTTAACGGAAAAGTTTTTCCGTTAAAAGCATTTGCGGAAAAGAGCGTCTAGATAGGCACGGGTGCCTTTGCGCAAAAGCACTTTTTGCGGAAAAGCGTCCGTGACAATCTGAAGCGCGGTTTTATAGAAAGCCCGATCGCCATTTTAGCCATCGGGGCTTTTTGCAAAAACAATTCTGGGTTGTCTACACTGGCCTCTTGCGCAAAAGCATTTGCGCAAGAGGGCTTTTGCCCAGCGGAGCGTCAAAGTATTTGCAAGAAGCACTGATTTTGTACATTACAAAGTCAGTGCTCTTGCGCAAATTCAAGTGGCCAGTGTAGACAGCTGGCAAGTTTTTGCGCAAAAGCGGCTGCTTTTGTGCAAAATCTTGCCAGTCTAGACGCAGCCACCAGGTCTCTCAGGCTCCCAGAAGGGTGAGATCCGACTCAGGAAGGTGGCACCGCAGGTCTGTGTGTTGTTTTTCCAAAGATCTGTAACTCCGGTGGGGAGCAATCCTTTGGGAAACCGGCATTTCTTGCTCACCGGCCGCACTGTCCCGGAAGGGGTTAATTGAGAAGCAAAATTTTACCCACATAAGCACCCTATTCCAACACCCCGGTACAGCCACACCCCACCCCCTCTCCCTACTTGCTCCTCTGTTTTCGTTTTTTTACCTTCTCCTTCCTGTTTCTTCTTCCTCCCCAGGGACGCCAGCTCTGCACGCCAGGCCCTCAGCTAGCACAGGAGAGACGTGTCCCATAGACCCCTAGAAATGCAGAGCTGGACGAGAGCTCAAAAGGCCCCCGCGACCAGGAAGTGCCCCACGTTCCATGGGGCGGAGTGAAATGGCAGGTGAAAATCACTGCTGATCGATGCACGTTGGAAAACATGGTCCCAGCTATCCATGCAACACAGGGGGGTCCAAATGAGCTGCTGCCACCCCACAAAGAGCCCTTACAGACCGTAGGGAGCCTTCTCTGGAAACAGCCGCTCGATGTGCAGCAGCAGCCAAGCAAGCTAACAGAACCATTAGGAAAGGATTAGTGAGTAGGACCAGGCGTGAAAGGAACTGAAATGTTTTACAGGCACTGTCCTATCACCACCTGTCCCCTTGTGGGGGCGAGGGGCCGGGGGCAAGGGGATTGTGATACGACAGCACCTATAAGAGTGTAAGTGTGAGATGGAGTGTGGGTGGGGCAGGGCTCAGGCTGCATGTGGGTGGGGCTCAGGGCAGAGGGCTTGGTGTGGGGAGGCTCAGGAAGGAGGGCTGGGTGTTCCAAGCAGAGGACTAGGTGTAGGGGCTCAGGGCAGAGGGCTGGGTGTGGGGTGCTCCAGAGAGGCTAGGTGTGGGGGCATCGGGGCAGAGGGCTGGGTGTGTGGGGGCATCGGGGCAGAGGGCTGGGTGTGTGGGGTTCCGAGCAGAGGGCTGGGTGTGGGGGGCACTCAGGGCAGAAGGCTGGGTGCTCCAAGCAGAGGGCTGGGTGGGGGCCTCGGGGCAGAGGGCTGGGTGGGGGGCCTCGGGGCAGAGGGCTGGGTGTGGGGGGGTAAGGGAGGAGGGCTGGGGGGTGTAGTGTAGTGTGGGAGGGAGGCTCAGGGCTGGGGCAGTCCCTTGGTGAGCTTGCCCTGTGCTGCTGTTTACAGCCAATTGGGGGCTGCGGGGACAGTGTTATTATGCCTGGGTAGGGAGCTCTCCAGCCGCCGGCCCTGCCCCCCCTCCGGGGCTCTCCAGCCGCCGGCCCTGCGCTGTGTTGGGGTCCTGGCTACCGCCAGCCCTGCACGCCTGGGGCTTTCCTGCTGCTGCTGGCCCCATGTGCCAGGGTTCCAGATTCCACCAGCTCCGCATGCCCAGCGTTTTGGCTGCCGCCCGACCTGCACCCCCGGGGCTCTCCTGGCTGCTGGCGCCACACACCAAGGTCCTGGCTGCCGGCCTCAACTTGATAGGGGGGAGAGGAGACAAGGGCAGGATTAAGGCCCTGCCCCTAGCCCGGCCACTTTCTTACCGGTGCGACAAAAAGGCCTAATGGTTTGGAACAGCTTCCCCGGAGGAGCAATTAGTAGGGCGGAGCTTTCTCGGCTTGGAAAGGAGACAGCTCAGGGAGGGTCGGATAGAGCTCTATAAACCCACCCCCAGCGTGGCAAAAAGCCCACGGAAGTGTTAGTATTTGCTCCTTGTAACACAAGCACCAGGGATGTCCCAATGATGCGAACAGTCAGCAGGTTGGAACAAAGAGAAGGAAGCATTTCTCTGCACAACGCACAGTGATCCTGGAGCACTCGTTGCCATGGATTGTTGGGAAGGTCCAAACTATAGAGGGATTCAAGAAAAGAATGAGATACCTTCAGGAGGCAGGTCCATTAATGTCGATGAGCAAAGGTGGCCAAGGGATATGACCCCATGCTCTGGGTGTCCCTAGCCTGTTGGTCAGAGGCTGGGAATGGGTGATAGGGGAGGGATCACTGGATGATCCCTGTTCTGTTCGCTCCCTCTGGGGCATCTGGCATTGGCCGTTATTGGTAGACAGGATCCTGGCCTAGAAGGACCTTTGGTCTGACTGTCCTTGCCCATTTGGGATATGCGCAACTGATTGCTTCTTCCCAAGCAGAGCACTTTGCATTTGTCCTTGTTGAATTTCTTCCTATTGACTTCAGACCATTTCTCCTCTCTGTCTAGATTGGGGTGGGCAAAAGGGACCCCGCAGGCCGGATCCGGCCAAGTGGGTGGATCCGGCCTGCGGAGGCCCTGCTGCTCCCCCGCCCTCAGGCCAATGAGGACCTGGGGGTGGGGGGAAGCGCACAAAGTTTCCTCCACCCTGCCAGGAGCATGCGGTGCTTAGAAGCGCCACATGCTCCTGGCAGGGTGGGAGGAGGCTTCGTGCGCTCCCCTGACCCCAGGCCCTGATTGGCCTGGGGGCAGAGGAGCACAGGAAATCTCCTCCCACGCCAGGGGCATGGGCACCTAGGGGGAATGAGGGTGGGGCAAAGGGGCTCCCCCACCCCCAGATCAATCATGGTCTGGGGACAAGGAACCTGGAAGTATCCTGGCCCCGCCCCTTCCGCTTGAGGCCCTGCCCCTTGCGGGGCGTCCCAGGGCCACTTCAGAATTTCTGAAGTGGCTCTAGGCAAAAAATGATTGCCCACCCCTGGTCTAGATAATGCTGGATTGTAACCCTATGCTCCAAAGCACTTGTAACCCCTCCCTGCTTGGGGGATCTGCAAACTTTATCCACGTACTCTCTAGCTGAATCACCGAGGAAGATTTTGAACAGAACCACACCCACCACAGAGCCCCACAGGGCCCCTACTCGAAAAGCCTTTGCGGCATGACTGTGAACCACTGAGAACGCCTCTCTACGGATGGTTTTCCAACCAGTTCTGCACCCGCCTTAGAGGAGTTCCATGTGGTTTGCATTTCCCCACTTTGTTTATGAGGCCATGCGAGATAGAATCAAAAGCCTTACTAAAGTCTAGAGACAGCACATCTACCGCTTCTCTTCCACCCACCCGGCTCTGGAAACAAAATCCCCACAAAACTGTACAAGCAGGCAGAGCCCTTTTCAAATGTCTAATGCGGGGGGACCTCAGGCTCGGGGGCCGGATGTGGCCCTCGGCTTGCCTGGATCTGGCCCCCAAGACTCAGGGGGCCCCCACCAGCATTAGGGAGCCTGTGCTGGTGCTCCAGGCCCCCTGCTGTCTCACAAAATCTACTAGGCTGGGCCCCTCTTGACTCTGGTGTATGAGGGGAATGTGGGGAGTGTCTCAGTTGGGGACACAGCGAGGGTTTTTTCCTTCCATTTCTCACTTGTGTGTGGCCCCTGACTGATTTTTCTATGGGTCAGCGGCCCCCGACCCAAAAAAGGTTCCCCACCCAGGTCTAATGGATTGGCTCAAAATGACGTTTGTTCCCAGAGAATCAAACGGACCAATCACCTGCTGTAGGGACTTTGTCAGCTAGTTTTGCCTCGTGAGTTGATTTTTATTTTAAGAGGATCACCGCCTTCCTTTTGCATATTCTGGATTTTACCTTCCAACCCGCCTCTTCATCTCAACTGAAATACGCACAGGAATGCTCCCGACTGGATGACAGTTACAAGCTTTATTATGTCCCAGTAAAGTGGACACGGTCAAAAGAGAAAAAAGTGTGTTGTGAGGACCTGGAGGGCCAATACCATGTGTATCAGGAGCATCTAACATTGCCTCACAATGCCTTAATCATGCAATCCTCAAGCACAACATCCGGGAAAATACAGATCCACGGCTTAAGTGGATGAAATTACACTTTAATCCTGAATCTCTGAGAAGGAAATGGATATAAATGGTGCGTGTAGTTTTGCTTCATTTAACTTAAAGGCGTGTTGAAACATTTTTTAAAGAAATAATACGTCAATACACAACAGCCACACACGGGTCGCTGGCTTCGTTCCATTCCCCTGACCTGTACAGTGCACTGAACAGGACTTGCATTTCAAAGCATGATCACGTGGATCCAATCTCCGTCATAATGCTATTCCATTACAATGTGAGCCCGGGGGCCTGGGGTGGTACTTGAGTCAGCAGACCCTGGGTTTGTTAAGCTATGGTTTGAGCAACTCCAATCGTTTGTAACCCCCGTTAGGAACTACTGAACCTTGGGTGCCCCCACGGGGCTCTAGCATCTACCTTGCATTATGTGCCCCCACGTCCAACCACCAGTGATGAGTGTGGTACGTGTGGAAGAAAACATTGTCCTCACTCTGCGTTTGTAAGCAACAAGTAGCCAGAGGCAGTTTTATTACGAGCTGCAGCAAGGGAAAAACTGGTTCGGATGGGGGGGGGAAGCCCCCCGAGGCAGATCTTCGAATACAAACAATTATGAAGCAGTTTATATACTGTCCATTAGATATAATAACAATAACAATTAGTCTCCTTCCCATTACAAACACCAATGGCTAACAGTTATTTTAGTTCCACCCAGATGCTCCTTATCTCAAGGTCCCAGCCAGAGTCAGCATTCTATCCTTATCTCCGTATGGAGGCGAGAGGCAAAGGCAGCGTCTAATTACAGATCTCGCATTGTCAGGCCACAGACTTAGCCTGACTCTTGCTCTCTTGTTAACAAGACCAAGATGGCTGCACACAAATTCCCTTATTCCCTTTTCCTGCCTCCACATACGAGAACCTATATAGACAAGCACAAATTGACTCCAACTGAGGGTCCAGCTCGCGTTGTTCCCTTATATTTCCCTCCCGAACAGCACACAGCTCTGCAGACACCTGCTCTTTTTACGGCAGATGTACAACAGAACCCTGAAAAATGACTTTGGCTTTGGAACTAGGTCAAGAAATGGTCTGTTTTGGGTAGGGCCCTTGAGAAAACCAAACGGGCTCCGGATCCTATCTACCCAGGCATTTCAAATAACCCCCATCGCAGGGGTCCCTAGGCGGCATTCAGGTCTAGGAAAAAGCAGCGTTTACGATGCTCTGACCATTGATTAGCATTGTTGTTTTACACTATAAAGGAGATCGACCCAGGAGTGTCCAAGGCTCGCTCCAAGGGCAGTTTGTTGACATAAGCTGATGCCAGCTGGTCCAGCGTACAAACGTTCCCACCACCTTCAATGGGCCTTGATCCAAACCTACCAGGATATAATTGATACTCACGCTAGTTTTGCTTCCTTTAACTTAAAGGCGTGTTGATCCCGCAGCCCAGACTCACATGAGTCGCCCTGTGGATGAGGCCCCATAAATGAATACATTACCACCACCGGTGACTGAAAAAGAGGAAACAAAGGACTTCGTTATGCTGCCTTTTTCCTGGGCAGTAAGTCAGGCAGTCTAGAAGAAAAAACAGGGTTCCCAGCATCTGGAGCAGCCTGGGTGACTCCAGACTCTCCTTTAAAGCCTGATGCCTTTCGCACTGCTCTGAATGGCTGTCCTTGGGCACTTCCCTTCCTCATCTACTCAGGTCCCAGAACCTGGACTAGTCATCACGGGAGGAAAAAAAAAAGGGGGGGGGGGGCAGAGTGATTGGTGACGGCTACCTGCAGTCCGTCAGCAGGGAGCAAGCCAATTTCCCTAGCCCAGGGTTCCCCTAGTTAGCCAGTCCCGCACGCTCAGCGGTTTTGTGGACTGATTTCTTTGCTTTGCAAGCTGGTTACGTGGGTTACTTCGCTCAAACGACTGCTGTTGCCTGCCTGGGCCCTCGGCTTTTGTGGCTAATCACAACCCAACTCCTCGGGGTTCTCCATCCCTGCTCAGAAACAGCACATCCGAGCTAGACCTTCCCAAGCGGCCACACACAAACCTGGCAGGAGAGAAACAACCGGGGAGGCCAGTGTGTTTGACTTCCCCACTCAGCTCCACACGCAGCCTTTGTACCAATTTTGCTCTTTCTGTGAGGGGTGCGTGTGTGATATTTTTTAGTTCTACCCGTGCAGCTCCTAGTGTGGACACGGTTGGACTGATATAAAGGCGCCTTCTGTGGGTGTACTCAAGACACACGCTGGCTTTAACTAGCGTGGGTTGGTTCGATGTGTGGGCGAAGCCCTCAGATTGCTCACCCATCCTGATCGGCCTGCCAAAAGCAAAACGCAAAAGCAAAAAGCAAAGGCCCGGCTATGTCCCTTCCTGATTGGCTACGGGAGGAGACACAATGGGGGAGATTTAAGTGGTGACCTGACCAGTGTCACAGCTGGCTGTTGGGTGCTCCCTCAGGAGCCATGCACATTCCCAGGGCACGGCTGTGGCAGCAGGTCACCGTGCTAGACAGAACGCCCTCCGCTTGATCGGCTTGGGAATCGGGCTTTAAAGAGAAATCCCCTTGCGGCTTTCACTCCACGGCCAGTTTATCACACGACCACGTCCCTTTTGGCTTTGAAGCATCACAATGGCCATTTGAAGCATCAGATTGTCCTAGGCGATGAGAAGAATGTCCCAGCTGCCCTCTTAGCACCCTTTCTTTGCACCCGTAGGCTGATTGTTGGCTGTCACAGCTCTGTGTGCCGCGTGGGTGGCTTCTCTCTTCCTACCAGCCTGGGAGCCGTGCCACGCAAGTCTCTCCCTGACGCGTGGCCTTTCTCTGCGCCCAGGCCCGGTTCCTCTGCCTGCTCCTCTCGGACAGCCAGCGTCTCCTCAGATACCTCCTCTGGCTGCTGCAGCCCATCGCTGCCGCGGCGACTATAGACGGTGAATTCGGGCAGGGTGGCCTCCATCATGCGTAAGAAGTTGTAAGCAGGCAGAGGAGGCTTCCAGTCTTCTTCCGACAAAGTAGCTGAGAACATGAGAACGTAAGAACGTAAGAACGGCCAGACTGGGTCAGACCAAAAGTCCATCCAGCCCAGTGTCCTGTCTGACGACAGTGGCCAATGCCAGATGCCCCAGAGGGAGGGAACACAACAGGTAACCCTCACGTGATCCCTCTCCTGTCACCCATTTCCAGACAAAAAGAGGCTAGGGACACCATTCCCACCCATCCTGGCTAACAGCCATTGATGGACCTAACCTCCATGAAAGTATCTAGTTCTTTCTTGAACCCTGTTAAAGTCCTGGTCTTCACAGCATCCTCCGGCAAGGAGGATGTTGAGGAGAAGAGGAGACAATCAGAATTGAATGACCGAGGGTTGGGACACAACCGGTGGCAGGTAGGCCCAGATCTTCCACTGGGAACTGCATGATCCCAGAGATCCCCCACTATGCAATTCTCAGTGCACATCAGGGCCTTAGCAGAATTTTCTGTAGCATAACAAGAAGCATAGGACAAGAAGCAATGGGCTGAAATTGCTGCAAGGGAGGTTTAGGTTGGACATTGAGAAAAAACTTCCTGTCAGGGTGGTTTAACACTGGAATAAATTGCCTAGGGAGGTTATAGAATCTCCATCACTGGAGATATTTAAGAGCAGGTTGGACAGACATCTATCAGGGATGATCTAGAGGGTGCTTGGTCCTGCCATGAGGGCAGGGGACTGAACTTGATGACCTCTTGAGGTCCCTTCCAGTTCTAGTGTTCTATGATTCTATGATAACAGTTTAGTCAAATCAGTTTCAATCAGCTACGGAAATCACAATTTCACTACCGTTTTCCATTAGCTACTTGGAACACTTGTTTTTCTACTGTCTGGAAAGAATTTCTATTTTTGAAACTGGATTTCTTCTTTAATCAGGGCCCTCAAATTGTGTATAACAACGCAGTAATTTAATAAATACAATATGCAGCTCTAGCCCCGCTCTTTTAAATTCCTCCTGGACCATAAGAGATCTCTTGCCCTTCAAGGTGAAGTCTAGTGCATAAGTTTGAGCACCTGTAAAAAGTTCCCAAAGGGCTAGAGGAGTTTTAAAGGAATGGGGCTCTAAATACCATGTTCTTGTTTTGCACATGAGAAACTGGTGTTTTTACAAAACATCTCAACCTCCCCCCAAAGTTGTGGTTTAAAACAATGGGTTTTTATCAAGCTTTGAGCCACATTTAACCCCTTTCTTCACACCATTTTGGCCCCAAAAAGACGTGATGCAAAGCATGCATGGAATGCAAAGATGTACTTTGTTATCTTGTGCAAATAGCACTCTTGGCTTGAAAGTTGTTCTAAAGTCTTCTAGAACGGCTGCACAATGGAACCTCACTGATCTTATTTGTCTTGAACCAAATCGGACCCACTCAGCACAAAAGTCGTTTTGCAAATCTACAGCTCACAACTGTGAAGTCCTATGTTAGGCATGGTGAGTTTTGCCAGAACTATTATCTTAAAGAGCCGGTTTCTTAATTCATGCTCCAGTTTGGCAGAGCATATAAGCACATGCTTAAGTCCCCTTTGGAATCTAGCGAAAGCCTAGACTCACCAGCTTACGTCAGTGGTTTTCAAACGATGGGTCGCAACCCAGTATTGGGTGGTGGGAAGTCGGGCGCTGGGTCTCGTTGCTGCAGGGCGGGCAGGTAACCAGGGGGCGCTAAGGCAGTTCCCTGCCTGTCCTGGCAACCGCAGACTGTGCTGCACCCCAGAAACAGCCAGCAAAAGGCCTGGTTCCTAGATGGGGGAAGGCGGAGCGCACCAGGCTCCGCACACTGCCCATGCCCCAAACACTAGCTCCGCACTCCCATTGGCTGGGAACTTACTATTGGCTGCTTCTGTGGCGCAGAATGGTCTGCGGCGACAGGAGAGGCAGGAAGCTGCCTTAGCACCCCCATTGCACTCAAAGTAAGCCTCTCCTGTCCCAGTTCTGACCCCCCACAAAGCCAGAGCCCCCTCCTACAGCCCAAAGATCTCCTCCTCAGCCCCACCCCGGAGCCCACGCTCCAGTCAAATGATGTTGTATCACAGGGATCAACAATTTTCTTCAACTGGGTCATGAGAAAACAAGTTTGAAACCCCCTGCCTTAAGTGTTTTGCTCAGTAGGAATGTACTGCTGAACTAGATTTGTACCAAAGGAAAACGTCCTGACAGTAACACTGGACGTGAGGCATAAACATACGCACAAAATGAAACTGGGACTGCAAGGGTGAAAAGGGCTTTTATGTGGGACATGACGGGGGGTAGGCATCCTCTTTAGCCTACCCATGGGTGAATTCTACAATGAACGGGCCATGGCCACACATGGAAAGCTGACGTGATAAAGAAAATGACTCCTTCAATCAGAAGGTGGGCAGATTCCGATTGTATAGATGCTGCAGAAACCTCGGTGATTGAACGATAGTGGTATCATTTAGGGCCTAACGAGATTGGGAGATTGGACAGAAAGTGGAGGAACTGAAGAGTGCTTTGCTGACAAGCGGTAGGAGATCGTTATCTTGTCCAAGCAAATTACCGAAAGGAAGGGAGGTGGCTTTGTTTCCATTAGATAAGGAACGTTCTTACATATTTTAAACAGTAATTCTGCACTTTGTGGGAGATAAACCTGAGATAAATGAGTGCGATGAAACTGCAGATGTAGCCCATATTAACACAGCGTGGGGCTAGTTGCCAGATCCTGCCACAGGCTTATGAGGGTGCGCTGGCCTCATGGTGCCCACAACTATTCCTAGCTGAGGAAGTTGAAGCCCCTGTGTCCCGTTTCCCAAGGTCCCAAGTTCAATCTCCACCCACAACCCATCTATCCCAAGGAAGCCATAGCAGACTCATAAACCCGACATGTGGCCCCGCCATTACAGGGAGACAAATCGCCAAACCATCCATCTCAGTTTAGAACGTCTCGAAACATCTCAAATGCTGACATTTTCCGGTGGAGAAAAGGGACGTGTAAAATCCATGGTACGCCCACATCTTGAATACTGCGTACAGATGTAGTCTCCTCATCTCAAAAAGGATATACTGGCATTAGAAAAGGTTCAGAGAAGGGCAACTAAAATGATGAGGGGTTTGGAACGGGTCCCATATGAGGAGAGATTAAAGAGACTAGGACTTTTCAGCTTGGAAACGAGGAGACTAAGGGGGGATATGATAGAGGTCTATAAAATCATGAGTGGTGTGGAGAAAGTGAATAAGGAAAAGTTATTTACTTGTTCCCATAATATAAGAACTAGGGGCCACCAAATGAAATTAATGGGCAGCAGGTTTAAAACAAATAAAAGGAAATTCTTCTTCACACAGCGCATAGTCAATCTGTGGAACTCCTTGTCAGAGGAGGTGGTGAAGACTAGGACTATAACAGGGTTTAAAAGAGAACTAGATAAATTCATGAAGGTTAAGTCCATTAATGGCTATTAGCCAGTATGGGTAAGGAATGGTGTCCCTAGCCTCTGTTTGTTAGAGCGTGGAGATGGATGGCAGGAGACAGATCGCTTGATCATTACCTGTTCTGTTCACTCCCTCTGGGACACCTGGCCTTGGCGACTGTCAGCAGACAGGGTACTGGGCTGGATGGACCTTTGGTCTGACCCAGTATGGCCGTTCTTATGTGTATTTCAACAACACATTAGCTAAAAAAGTGCCCTCTTTTCCAAACTGTGGTATGCGAGTTGCATGGACATGGCCAACAACTGCTGTGTTTGGATAAGTCGGCTTTAAACAAGTACTCGAGGGCATGTCTACACTACGGAAAAGATCGACCCTCTGGAGGTTGATCTTCTAGCATTTGATTTAGTAGGTCTAGTGCATACTAGGGATGTGAGCGACTAGTCGACTATCCGATAAACAAATGCTTATCGGACAGTCGACACTAGTCGACTAGTCACGTCCCCTGCCCTTGCTGCCTCTATCAGAAAGAGGCAGCAAGTGGGGGAGGGGTGCTTCAAAGCAGCAGCGCTGCGTGGGGCCCAGGGTCTTCCACTTTGAAACGCCGTGTGCAGCCCGGGGCCAGCTGATTGGGCTGCACACAGCATTTCAAAGCTGCAGCGCTGCGTGGAGCCCGGGGGAGCAGGGGACCCTGGCCGCCATGCGGCGCTGCTGCTTTGAAACGCCATGGGGAGCATGGGGCCAGAGGGGGCTGCTTGAGTCCCCCACTGGCCCCGTGTGCCCCACTGTAACAATATTGCTTTTCTGTAGCCATGTGGGAAGGCCTGTGCTAGGCCTGAACCAAAGCCGCCTTCGGCAGCCAGACTGAAGAGTAGCAGCCATTCCTGTAAGGACTGGAATCACATCCTCACAGTTTCATCTAAATTGTATTACAAAGTGTCACACCAGGCTGTGAGGAGGGACCTTTGCCCTGATAGCTCCCTCACTGTCATCAGATAAAGAAACAGATCTGAAGATGGGTAAAGAAAACTTAAGTCATACCATTCTGTCTGGCAAGAAACTGCTTATCAATAGAGAATGTTGTGGCATCCTCATTCTATGAGCATTGTCACTACATTTTCCTATTGTTTGACTGTGTGATCTCTGTCTGGTTTGTAACTGTTTCTGTCTGCTGGATAATTAATTTTGCTAGGTGTAAATCAGTTAAGGTGGTGGGGTATGATTGGTTAGGTAATTTGGATGATTGGTGAGTAAAATTATACTAAAATAATTGGTTACGGTCTAGCTAAGCAAGACTCAGGTTTCATTATATAAACTGGGGTTCAGGAAGGAGAAGAAGAAGAAGATCAGAAGTAACAGAAGGAAGAAAAGGCTGGAAGAGGACCAGGAGGAGGGAGGGGGGAAGACCTGGAAAAGAAGAACTCACCTCCGAGACCCAGCCTAAGACCAGAGAGACTGATATTGCCTGGCCAACAGGGGAAGTCTGCCTGCCTTTAACAGGATTGGTGAGCATGACCCTGTGTGCTTAGCATGTGCATTCTGCTTGTTTGGGAATTGTCAATAAATAGAGGATAAGGACATTACTGTGTGAGGCTCTTTCAGTGGTTAAAGATCCTGCCAACCCGCGGATTGTTACACCCTGAGCCCTAGGAATTGGGTACGGGTGGGTGTGTAAATTCACAGGGTTGCACCTTGAGCCCTAGGAACTGGGTAAAGGTGTGTGTCCCTACAGTGCGGGAGGGATAGAGAAATTTGTGCGGGTAACACCACAGCGCTTTTGCCTTTGAAGTGCAGCAAGAGCCCTGGGGCGATTCCTACACGTCAAAGGTGGAGGTGCCCTTATCGCCTAATAGATTAGTCAATTCATCTAAATGTAACATCCCTAGTATGAACTCAACACCGCTATTAAGAATATAGCAGTTGGTTCTGCTGGTGTGGACGGGAACAGGTTTGGAAATGAGGCTCTCAAAAGGCATTGTTCCACTGGAAAAAAAGACACAGAACTGACCTACGTAGAGATGTCTTTAGCTGTGGAGGGGGAAGCAATCTGGGGACAACAGAGGGTGGATATTAGGTTAAAACGGGATGTCCACAATCTTGTTACTGGCCACTAGGAAGCTGACTCCAAACCCACTGAAATCCACTGGGGGCTTTCCATTGGTGTCAATGGAGTTTGGTTCAGACACGAGGTGATCTCCTCAGAGAACAGCCTCGTCTTGTCCCAGTGTCATTAGCAAAACACCCAGTTTGCATTTGCACCAAAGGCCGAGCTGAGTGCTAGCGGTTGTGAGCCTTCCGTTGTTGTGGGGATGCGTCAAGCAACATTTTGGCTTTTCCCACCTCAGTTCCTCAACCACAGAAGCCACAGCACAGTTACCACTAACGACAACACGCCGCCCTCAAAGAGTGACAGTGCGAAGCACCACGGTGCCTTCCACTGATACCGCACTGTCACGAGAACACAAGAATGGCCAGACTGGGTCAGACCAAAGGTCCATCCAGCCCAGTGTCCTGTCTGTTGACAGCGGCCAATGCCAGATGCCCCCAGAGAGAATGAACAGAACAGGGAATCATCAGGTGATCCTTCCTGTCACCCATTCCCAGCTTCTGGCAAACAGAGGCTAGGGACACCATCCCTGCCCATCCTGGCTAATAGCCCTTGATGGACTGACTCTCCGTGAACGCATCTAGCTCTGTTTTGAACCCCGTGAAAGGGTAAATGCCAGTAAATTCATGGGAAGGCTGCATGCCTAGCACTGAAAGTTTCCAGTCTGAGAGGTATTTTGGCATTAGAAAAGGTTCAGAAAAGAGCAACTAAAATGGTTAGGGGTTTGGAACGGGTCCCATATGAGGAGAGGTTAAAGCGACTGGGACTTTTCAGTTTAGAAAAGAGGAGACTGAGGGGGGATAGGAGGTCTATAAAATCATGAGTGGTGTGGAGAGGGCGAATAAAGAAAAGTTATTTACTTGTTCCCATAATATAAGAACTAAAGGACACCAAATGAAATTAATGGGCAGCAGGTTTAAAACTAATAAAAGAAAGTTCTTCTTCACACAGCGCACAGTCAACCTGTGGAACTCCTTGCCAGAGGAGGCTGTGAAGGCTAGGACTATAATAGAGTTTTAAAAAGAGCTAGATAAATTCATGGAGGTTAGGTCCATCAAAGGCTATTAGCCAGGGGGTAAGGAATGGTGCCCTTGGCCTCTGTTTGTGAAAGACTGGAGATGGATGGCACAAGACAAATCACTTGATCATTGTCTTCGGTCCACCCCCTCTGGTGCACCTGGCATTGGCCGCTGTCGGATGACAGTATACGGGGCTGGATGGACCTTTGGTCTGACCCAGTACAGCCGTTCTTATGAGAGCTGGGGCAGACCCAGGAGGCTTTTCATTAGCAGCCAGTGTTGAGAGAGCCCAGTTCTCAGCCCCGGGTGTCAAACTCAGCGTTGTGGCTTCCAGCAGAAAAGCGACGGCCGCTCAGAACAGGTCCCACTGGGCGCCGGACAGTCAGCGGAGCGCAGCACCTCCGATAGCAGAAGCCAAACGGTCTTTTCTAGCGGGACTATTCGTGCTTGGGCGCCAGCGCAGAATCACCGCATTAAACAGCCACAGCTGACAGCGGAGCGCCGCAGCGAGAAACACCAGACAGACTCGCATACTTACCGCTGGGGAGCTCCGACCCGGCGTTGACAGTCTCCAGCCAAGACAAGATGTTGGTTTCGGCGAGAGGTTGGTCAGAGGGAAAGGCAAAGACTTGGCCGCCGGAGTGGAGGTTCAGCCAGGCAAGCAGAGGCAGAGGGGGCGGAGCGCTGAAATATGCCTTCAGAACCCCTCTGCCCACCGGAGTGTTTCTCCTGCAGGAAAGATCAGATCAGACTTGTTCATCCACCCTGGAGCCACCAGGCTAGAACGAGCAGCCAGGGCTAGATCCTGCCAAGCGCCGAGCGCCCTGCCCTGATCCAGCTGGGTTCAACTTTACGCACGTGCCCAGTAGCGCAGAGGTCAATGAGCTTACTCCTGAACCCCATGGCAAACGGGCTTAGGCCGAATCCGCCCTAATGCATCTGTGTGAAAGTGACCATTTAATATGGGGGAAGAGTGGCCCGCTGGGTAGGGGAGTTGGGGGGGGCTTCCCCCCCCGCAAAGATGAACAGCTGGAGTCTTAAGTCCTGCTCTGAGCCCTGCCAAGGAATAATTCTGGCTTTCTTCAAAGGAGTAAATTTCGCCCTAGAACGGGGGTGGGCAATGATTTTTTGCTGGGAGCCACTTCAAAAAAATTTTAAGTGGCCCCAGGCCACGCTGGAAGCGGCGGGGCCTCAAATGGAAGCGGCGGGACCATGATGCTTCGGGCTTTCCCGCCCGCAGACCATGATTGGTCTGGGGGTGGGGGAGCCCCTTTGCCTCCCCCCCTTCCCACTAAGTATCCATGTCCCTGGCGGTGGGAAGAGACTTCCTGTGCTCCACCACGCCCAGGCCAATCAGGGCCTGGGGAGCACGCGAAGCCTCCTCCCGCCCTGCCAGGAGCACACGGCACTTCAAAGCACCGCACGCTCCTCACAGGGCGGGGGAAACGTCGTGCGCTTCCCCCTGCCCCCAGGCCCTAATTGGCCTGAGGGTGGAGGAGCGGCAGGGCCTCTGCGGGCCAGATCAACCTGCTTGGTGGGCCGGATCCAGCCCACAGAGGCCCTTTAGCTCACCTCTGCCCTAGAAGAAGAGGACGCATTTTACCAGCTACAAAGCAAGCCGGCATCTCCTTCTCTCTCCCTCCATTTAAGCAACACGGCCTTTTCCTCATTGAAACAATCCTTCTTCCTCCCAGAAAGGGGATTTTTCTTTTTCAAGAAAGGACAGCGATGGGCAGGGGGCAGGGAGACTTAGAGAAACCCCAACGTTCCAGGGGTGCCCTATATAACTGTTCATTGCCGGCAACCAAGTTGTTTATAAAAAAGTGCATTCCCCATTAGCTAAATGACTCCCCACTCACAATACAGTTCTCGATATACAAAGCATGATTAATTTATTGAGCCGCCTCAGGGAAGGGAAAAAAATTAAGAGCTGGAACAATTATTAATACATGGTGGGGGAGGGATAGAAAGCTTCCTTCCCAGAACTTTGCATTTCTTGGCCGTTATCTTTGCTTTGTTTCACAACTTGGTTGGTCGGTTGGAGGCAGGGAGAGGGCCTGGTCTCCTCTTTTGCTTTCATTTTTTTCTCCCCTTCTTTTGAAAACATCCCTTTCTCTCCCATCCCCAGCCATTCATTGCATTGTTCAGGCGTATTTTCACATTCGTTACTCAGAAAGTAAAAATCAATCCAATGAACTCCTTCAGCCAGAATGAATACGCCCTGTTCCCTTAGGAGTAGGGGTGTCAACATGTAGTCGACTACACGATTAACCGATAAGCTTGGGCTTATCAGTCAAGTCCCATTGACTACACACGCTCCCACACCCTCTGAGGGGAGGTGGGAGCCAGCAGGCGCAGGGAGCCTTTTAAGCCGGCTCTCCATGCATGCCGGCTTCTGTGGAGCTGTCTTCCCCCCCCCCCACCTCCCACAGGGGCAGCTGCGAGGGTGGGGGGCAGGAGGGAGCCATTACACGCGGGAAACGACTTTCAAGCCGGCTCCTCATGAGCACTGGCTCCCACAGAGCCACGTGCTCCCTCCCCGTGCTGCTGCCTTTGATAGAGAGACAGCTGCATGGGGGTGGGGGCACAGGCAGGCGCCATTACACACGGAAAACGACTTTCAAGCCAGCTCCCTGCGCATATCGGTCCCCTGCGCTGCTGCCTCTATCAGAGGCAGTAGTGGGGGAGGCAGGCTGGAGCCAGTGCTCGCGGGGAGCTGGCTTAACAGCTGGCTCCCTGCAAGCACTGGCTCCCGCCTGCCCCCCCCCCCACGCGTAAACATGCAACTGCTAAAATCGCTAGCGGTACATATACCCCAATGCTCCAACAGTTAATATCCCTACGTATGAGCGAAAAATAAACTCCAGCACAGCACCAGGGACAAGGGCAAAGCTATGACTGAATGGAGAGTGATTTTCCTTGGTAAAAATGAAGGCTGGGGGTCACCATTCAGCTCTGGCTGCACTGTCTGTTCCGCTGTCGTACGCATCTCCACTATTAAAGACTTTATCACCACTAAATAACTCAGCATCACCATAGGAATATGGTCATTGGACCTGTGTCTGCAGGCAACCCTGCCCTGATTCACAGTGTGTTCACGCTAACGGGTTAAAAACCTGGCTAGCTGGTAGTCTCCGTAACTGCAGGACTAGCTGGAACTTCCCCCAGCATGCTGAGAGCTAGGTCCCAAAAGGCAGCCAGGGGTTTTCATGCTCACAAGTTGATCCAGCAAGTGATAAACGCCTTGCGGCCTTTTCCCCTCGCCAAACGCAGCATTTCCGCTCTCAGTCTTGGAGGTAGGGCCCCGTCGCTGAACAAAGCGAGGAAGGGTTTCTCCAGCCTCCAGTAGCTGGGGAGGTTTTCCACTGTGACTTCTGGCTGCAAGAGAACAAAGGGAGGCGGGTTTTAAGGAGAAAGGATCAGACGACCAGAAGAACACAGGGGCCAGTTTTACAGAGAAGGGCCATTTACACATGGGGTGGAAGTATTAGGATTGAAAGTTTTATTCTTTTTTATATTTGTATTTTAAGTTTAGTAATGTAGTAATGTAAGGTAAAATATAATCATATTGTAGTAAGTCAAATCCTTTAGTTAAGTATATATCTCCTATATTTCCTTGTTCTAAAGTGTAGTGGGTAAAGAGATAGAGTTTTGGTATTATGTCTGTGTTAAAGAGACTAGAGGAATGTTGAAGGCTAAGGCCTTAACTGTTTGATTTACAATGCCTTTTTGCTTGGCCCAGTGCAGATACTGATGTTATGTTCTTCCTTGAGAGTCCTTGTAAGACATTGTTTATGTGTGAAAGTGGCATGTATGTGTTGAGATAAAGGTGCAAAAGTTATTGCTCAGAACCAGATGGCCAAAGAAGGAGGGGTGAGCGTGGGTGAAAACTAGACTACCCGGAGTCAAAGAAAAACCATCTATAACCATCAATGTGTGCCCCTACTCACAGGATAATTGGATTATTGGCAGATTGACGGTCTTAAAGCGGAGCCAGCACCCCTGAAAGACGACTGATTACAGGATGAGCCTTGGAAATGTTTTGGGAACACTGACATCAAAAAGATAACACTCCAGTCACAGGCTGACACAGCGGAATCCATAGACTTCAACAAAGAAAAGGGTTCTAAAAGCAGGGGGCTTTGCTATGGAACTTTGGGTTCGTCTTGCCACCAACTCCAGAGGAGCATCGGATCGATCGACCGATAAAGGCCCAGCTCTACCTCTGTGTTCAATCTAACCAGCCACTAGATTGATCCAGACTCTGGACTGGTAACTATAACATCGTCTGGTGGGATTGTGTGTATGGTGTTTGTGTGTGTGAGTGACTGAAAAGCATATGCTACTGTTGTATTCTCAATAAATGCAGTGTACTGCCTTTTCCCCTATAAAAGATCTCGTGTGCTTCATTTAAGCATAACAGAAGCTGCTCAGATTAAGGGCATGTTTCACATGCCTGGAATGCAGACACATGAATCCAGCGGACTTAAAAATGCATGTGGGCATGAAATTCACCCCTCTCCGGTGGAATGGTGCAAGCCCTAGACACCACTCAGAGCCCTCTAGGGGACACAGAAATGATCCTCAAAGGTCGTTAGGCAACTAACTCATTGGCTTGAATGGGAGTTAGGTGTCTAAAGCCTTTTGAGAATCTGGGCCTTGCCCAAACTCACTCGGCAGAATAGAATCCAGATCTCCTAGGCCAGTGCCCTACCCACTAGGCCATGCTGCCATTCAGGCAATGAATGACTTCCGTGTAGCTACACTGATCCTTACCAGATGAGGACCTGGCTGTACCCCCTTATTGTTTCAAGGAGTTCGTTGATAAAAACATGGAGCCAGTCAGTTCAAAAAACCCAGCATCCCAGCACTTGTCTAAACATGTCTATGAACACATCATAGTACCATAGACCACTAAAATTGGAAGGGACCTCGAGGGGTCATCAAGTCCAGTCCCCTGCCCTCATGGCAGGACCACACACCATCTAATCATCCCTGACAGCGGATATCGCAGATGGTCAGGCTCAATATTATGAACTCCCAATATAATCAAGAAAGCATGTTTATTTTTACCGTAAGCAGTAATTATACTTACAAACGTTCCCAGTAATTCGGATCTGATGGTCTGAACAATATCTGGTGCACTCTCTTCCGAGAGCGGGATGCTATGTATTCTGTGATCTTCATGCCTGGCTAGGAGCAGCGCTGGAAGAGGCACGGCATATTTACGGGCCCTACAGGAAAATGGCTTTATTACAACAAACAAATGCAACATCTTACGCACACCAGGCCTGCTGCAACACGTCATCGAGGTCCTTAGGGACTGAGCGGAAATGTGAGATTGACTAAGTACCCCGTGGGGGAAGGCTGGGGAGGGAGAGAGAGTTGAAGTCATCAGGGTCTCAGTCTTGGAAGGTCTTGAGCACTTCAGGATACAGCAAAGCATTTGCAGGCTAAGCTTAACTCCCACACTGTAAGGTCAGAAGGGACCATTGGGGTCATCCTCATCCTGTGACTGGAGAACTAGCAAGACTGTGACATGACAAGGAAGAGAAAGCTCAGCAATGGAGAGGGGAAAAAACTCCTTCAAATTGAGACATAAAGTGACTTGACCAAGATCACCCAGGAGATCAGTGGCAGAGCAAGCAGAGAATCCAGTTCTCAGCTCCAGGCCTGTGCTTCTCGCATAAGAACCACCATGCTGGGTCAGACCAAAGGTCCATCTAGCCCAGTATTCCATCTGCCAACAGGGGACAATGCCAGGTGCCCCAGAGGGAATTAACCCAACAGGGAATCATCAAGTGATCCATCCATCCTGGCAAACAGAGGCTAGGGACACTGTTCCTGCCCATCCTGGCTAATAGCTTATATCTTCCCTGAATTTAGCTAGTTATTATTTTGAACTCTCTTATAGCTTTGGTCTTCACAACATCCTCTAGCAATGAGCAGGTTGACTGTGCATTGCGGGAAGAAATATTTCTCTTTGTTTGTTTGAAACCTGCTGCCCATTCATTTCAGTTAACAATCCCTAGGTCTCATATTGTGGGAAGGAGTAAATACCACTCCCTTATCTACTTTCTCTACACCAGTCATGATTATCCTATCCCCCCTTAGTTGTCTCTTTTCCAAGCTGAAAAGTCCCAGTCTCGCTAATCTCTCCTCAGATGGAAGATGCTGCCCATCTGTCTACAGAGCCAGGCTGGTATTATGGCCCTGTCTACACTAGGTCTGGCAGCCGTACCTGAGCGGTTACAGTGATGCCCCGGGGTGGGGGGGGAAGGTTGGAACATTGTCCTTAAAATACAACAGAATTTGCTGGAGTGCAGATCAGTTCATATTCTTACCCGAAATTTAAAAAAAAAAACACCCAACAACCCCACACCAAGACACTTACAGCACCAACGCGTCATCTTCAGCATACAGTCCTGTCGTCACATATCCCCGGAGCATCTTTCCCGCTTCGACAAACTCTTCCCGTGCTGTAAAAGCACATAAATAAGTAAACAAACCTCCCAGAGAAAAGTGTATTGTTCCCTTTGTGCATCAGAGAGGGCAGGCGAGAATAGGTTTCAAGGTGGGTGGCGTCCCAGTCTTTGAAGAATGAAGTTGTTAAGAACAGGTCGGACAAACACCTGCCCAGGACACACTTGGTCCAGTTCCTGTCCAGCTCAGCATTCCTACAGTCACACGCTGTTGGCAGCAACAGCAAAGTCTGGGACAGGGGCTGTTGTTTTGGACCGCTTGTTCTATGATGGTGACTCCTAGACACTATGACAATACAAACAATTACCAATGACATGGAGCACCAACACCCTGATGGAAGGCCAACACAAAGCACATCGCCTTACTGATTTTAAATGTACATTCCTTTAAATCCAGTGAGCCAATTTTCTTCAGACTTGGCTTGACTCTTAAATCTTGGCGAGACCCTCCCGATGTATTATTTATCATGTGGACATCTAGGAGCCCCAGGCATAGACTAAAACCGCACTGTGCCAGGTGCTGTACAAACACTGATCAAAAAGATGGCCTCTGCCCCAAAGCATTCACCATCTCAGTCGCAGGCAACAATTTCATCAAAAAAGGACGGTGCTGCAATTTCTTTCTTGGCATCGCCCTAAATTATAGCTGCCACAAAGATGTTCTAGGCCATGTAAGCAGAACTTGGGAGGCCTCCATCCAGGGTAGCTTGGGTTCAGAAAACGGCTTATTTAATTAGAACTTGCAAATTACAGTTGGGGGGGCGAATCTCATGAGCTACAGGTCTAGCAATGACAGATCAAAGTCCTTACAGCTCTATTGCTAAACCCAGCACAGTCCGGAATCTCTGCGGAGTGAGTAGCTCCCATTTTTCTATCTCCCTCCTCACACACTTAATCCCTCCTAAATGCAAAAATCCTGCACACTTTCTTGATTAAAGGAGAGATTTCCTACACTCAGGAGAAGCCAGGGATTTCCAAAAGTTAAGGCTGCAATTTTAACACAGCCAAGTCACACATAAGTAGCTTTTTATAATCCTCATTCAATGCTAAGCCTCGAACTATTCATTTTTGGTTTTAATGTAAGCACAAAAACAGCATAACCCAACCTGAGCATTCAAAAACCATGAGTCAGGCCCTGATAAAGCATGAAATTGGATGAAAAATAATACATTTGGGGCTCTCTTTCTTTGTCTTCTATTTATGAGTTTTTAGAGAACGCTACGGCCACATTTTCATGCTCTTCTCTTCCATCCCAAGGGCTAGAAACACTCTTTTCCTTTTTAAAGGAAAGCTGAGATTCTCCCATAAATCACATGACTCCAGGAGCTGGGGTTTAAAGTAAAACCACCAGATACCACAAGACTCAGGATAAAATTGTGAGAGCTGGCCATGCTGTAATATAGATAGCATATAAACCATGGATGATAAGCTGATAAGTGCTACTTTAGTTTTTTGGACATTTCCTCATCTTTGGGTGCTTGATCAAACAACCTTAACTTTTCCATTGCTGTGCTGAAGGTAGCAGGGCAAAACCAAAATACGCTGCAAAGGAAGAACTACTTTAAAAAGGGAGGGCAAAAAAGATCAGCAGTGAATCGAGATGAATTGCTACGTCCTCTTACTTCTTTGTCAATACAGGGAGAAGGGGGGTGAGGTAATACCTTTTATCTCACTAATGTCCTGTGCTGGGACCAGCATGGCTCCCACAAGACCGTATACACCAATACAAAACCGTTACGGGGATGGCGGCAATGTTCTCTCTAATTTTTTCCATCCGTGCGGCTATTTTACGTCATGCGCGGAATAAATGTTAGGTGGATTGAGGCATTTGCCAATGTGCACCACCCATAGAAACAACAAACCTAGCTGTGGGTGTTCTGCTAATCAGAGCATCTGAATCTCTCTGGACACTGGACAGACGGGTAAGGAAGGTTTTCTACGCAGTGTCCAGGTGAATACAAGACACACAGACTCCAATTATGGAATGTGCTTCGTTCAGGTGCTCAAACCTAACCTTATTCAGAGAGCATTTAAACAGGAGCCTGGGCCCTCAGCGTGTGCTTAGGTGCCGTCCTACATCCAACAAAGGTGTTTCCTTGAACTGGGCCTGCACTCAGCTGAATCAGATGTCAATGAATTCATCGGGATGCTTGTGGCCTGGCTCTTCCCTTTCTCTCACGTGCCTCTGTTGATCCCCAGCCTTTCCGGGGCTGTCTGAGGCAAAGCAGAGCTCCTTGCCTAGCCCACTTTTGGAGGGATCCTTCCGGCTGGCAGCTGTTGTGTTTTCTGCAGAAACCGTGAAATTAACAAGGGATCGTCCACAAGATAACGAACCTTCCCAAAAACATTATTGGCGCGATTCGCCATCAAACATTAAAGGGGGTTCTGCTTGCATTCCCCCCGATCAGCTCTGCGCACCGTGGGCCCCCAATAAAGCTTTGATGCTAAAAGCATGTGGCAGTCTAAGCTGGTTTTGGCGATGAGCGATAGCCCAGGACCAACAGGCAGCGTAACTGACAAGCAAGAGAGCTCTGTCCCCCTACATAAGAGTTTCACTGGAGAAAGGAACCTTGGGCAGGATCCAGCAATGAACGTTCCCCAATCTTAGCCCGGTCTTGTGAAATCACACTCTACTCAGCAGTAACGCTGAGCAGAAGTAGCATGTCTAGCCTCAGGATGAAGGCTGCCGTTACCTCTGGACATGAGTCAGCTGTTTGTAAATGAAAACCACGGTTGTGACTCTTCAGCACAGCAATGGAAAAGTTCCAGGGCAATTGCAAGTTGGCCAACTTTCAGGAGACTTAACAAGGGCCAACTTTTAAGTCGCCTGAAAGATCATAATCGTTAGGTGAACATATTGCAAGAGAGACACAGCATAATACTGGACAGTGGCACAAATTATGCCCATTGCAGACAGGTGTTTGTTACTGGCTCAACAGCAGACATAGTTTAAAACATTGTCCAGAGAAACAAAGAATAGTTGTAGCTGTAACAAGTGTTTCGTCCTGTACCCACCATCATGGCTCTGTGCCAATCAGGACGCGTGCCATGCAGTGTTCCCTCTAATTTTTTCTATTAATGTGCAGAATAAATGTTATGTGCACCATGGCATGTGCAGATGTGCACCACCAGTAGAAACACATGCTAGGAGCTGTGGGTGCTCTGCTAATCTGCTGGGTGGCACCTGAATCGCTCCTGGGTGACCACTCAAGCACTCAGCTTACAGGGAACACTGGTGCCAGGCCCCCCTTTACAAGCCTGTACAACTGTCAGGTTTTGCTTGCAACTCTTCTTGCTGGTTTCACTATTCACAAGGTTCCTGCGTAAACAAACATTTTAAGAACATAAGAACGGCCAGACTGGATCAGACCAATGGTCTATCTAGCCCAGAATCCTGTCTGCCCACAGTGGCCAATGCCAGATGCCCCAGAGGAAGGGAACACAACAGGTAATCCTCATGTGATCCTTCCCGTCACCCATTTCCAGACAAACAGAGGCTAGGGACACCATTCCTACCCATCCTGACTAATAGCCATTGATGGACCTAACCTCCATGAATCTATCTAGTTCTTTTTTCAACCTTGTTAAAGTCTTAGCCTTCACCACATTCTCTGGCAAGGAGTTCCACAGGTTGACTGTGCGCTGAGTGAAGAAAAACTTCCTTTTGTTTGTTTTAAACCTGCTGCCTATTAATTTCATTTGGTGACCCCTAGTTCTTATATTGTGGGAATAAGCAAATAACTTTTCCTTATTCACTTTTTCCACACCAGTCATGATTTTATAGACCTTTATCCTATCCCCCCTTAGTCTCCTCTTTTCTAAGCTGACAAGTCCAAGTCTTTTTAATCTCTCTTCCTATGGGACCCGTTCCCAACCCCTTAGCCCTTTTCTGAACCTTTTCTCACTGCCCAGCCCAAGCCTACTCCGTGATCCTGCCGTGCAGCTAAAATGCTGCATCAGAGGCATCGCTCACTTCCCAGGCGACAGGTGAGGTACAAAAGGACCAAGAGAGAACACCGTCTTATTTGTGTTACGGTAACACCCAGTGGTTTCAGGGCTCCATGGCAGCACCTCCAGTTCATGAGACCTCCCCCAGGAAATCTATGGCAGAATCCATCACTCCGTTTGCCTATCGCAGTGGGGTCCTGGCCTATGTCTGGGGTCCTGTGTGCGTGCCCAGGAGCCAATAAATAACGCTAATAGGGGGAGCAGAATTACCCGAGCACCTGGCCATCTGAGTGGAGATCAGGGCCTCAGGGCTGTGCAAACACATGGCAAAAGAGCTCCTGCCCCGAGGAGCCTACAATCTAAATGGACAAGACAGACCACGGCTGCAACAAGGGAAGCATCGTGCAATTCAGCAAATCAATGAAACACTTGCTCAAGTTCCACTGATTTCAACAGCCTCCGCCCCTGTGCACGTGGGAGAGCCGCGTAAGGAAGGCAGTGTGACCTAGTGGTTAATGCGCTGGACTGGAGTGCTGGAGACCAGGATTCTCTTCCTGGCTTTGCTGCTGGGTGACTCTGGATGAGTCACGGTCTCACCTGTGTCTTAGGTTCCCCATCTGTAAACGGAGATAATCTTTTGACCTCCTCTGTAAAGTGCATGGAGATCTACTGATGCAAGTGCTCTATAAAAAGCGAGGTCTTGCTGTTATAATTAAGTTGTGGGCGTGAATGTTGGGGGACTCCGAACTCCTAGCAGATATGCAGTATCAACCTCTTCCCCGTCCGTCACCAAGAGCGTGCAGCAAAGCACTCACCGTTTTACTGCGAGTCTTCCCGCACTAGGAGTGTTTCTTAAAGCCCCGCCTCCTGGAATCATGTGGTTAGGGGAGACTATCAGCTTCTGGTTTAATAAAAGCTGCAGCCCTCCTGCAGAAAACAGCTGATAAATGTGACCTTCCCCCCTTGAGGCTCAAACACCAGACTGGAAATCAACAGAACTCAATATTCAGCACTGCGTGCCAGTTCCCATGCGACCTCTGAAAACCCTCCAGTCAGGCAATGTTTTAAGGAGCAGCCGGTAAACCAGAAGTTGTGTTAGTCTCAGTTAGGAGTCTTGCAGGTGCTTCCTAATTACACGGCTAAGCCAGTATTTAAGAAAGCATTCTGCTTCTGGCATCTTTAAAGAATCAACCAATTATTGGTATCCAATCAAGTTTCTCTTCTATGTGATCTCCAATTTTTTCAGGAAATCCCTCTGTGATTGTTCTTTAGAGACAATGTCCCAAGGGGCTAGCTGCCTGGGGAAATTTGCCAAGATAGCAACATGAGAATAATTCTCTGGAATAAGACCGTTCAGATAGGGCTTACAGCAAAAGCACTATAACTATTTTGGTACATTTCCCCCTGCAGACACGCCTTTAGGAAAACACATATTATAGCTGACTAGTTGTCCATTACAATTTAATCAAAAGTGCATTGATTGTTTTTTTCAGCTGGACATCCTGTTAGCTTAACTTCGGTTCCTGGAAAAGCCAAGACATGACATCATACCCTGCTCTGGAGTAAAGTGCAAAACTTTTGTCATGGGAAAACTGATCCAATCCTTATTCTAGGAAGCAGAGACCGGCTTTTCCCAGCATCAGGAGACCTGAGATCTGTCCCTGCTCTGTGTCTGACTTGCTATGGAATGTCAAGCATGTCCCTTATGGTCCCACGTTTTTTAGACGCATCCCTTCATTTTGGATGCTTCGATTTGTCTGTCCCACCCTCGATCGGCTCCAAACTGGCAGATGGTTTTGAAAAGCTGGGCCTTGTGCTCGGTCTCCCCAGTTCCAAAGTGGAGATGAGCACATCCATCATTAGAGAAAGGCTTTGGGTTCTACTGATGAAATTGATCCAAAATCCACGGGGCTGCGTCTACACTGGCGCGTTCTCACTCAAAAACTCTTTTGTGGAAGAGTTCTTCTGCAAAAACTCTTCCAGAAAAGAGCATCTACACTGGCATGTGCTTTTGTGCAAGAGCATCCATGCCAGTGTAGATGCTCTCTTGCGCAAGAAAGCTCTGATGGCCATTTTAACCATAGAGCTTTCTTGCGCAAGAAATTCATGTTGCCTGTCTACACTGGCCTCTTCTGGAAGAGCTCTTGCGCAAGAGGGCTTATTCCTGAGTGGGAGCGTCAGAGTTCTCACGCAAGAAGCCCTGACTTTATACATTAGAACGTCAGTTTACTTGCGCAAGAACACGCGGCCAGTGTAGACGGGCAGCAAGCTTTTGCGCAAGAGCGGCTGCTTTTGCGCGAGATCACACCAGTGTAGACACATCCTGGGAGTCCGTATGTGCCTTTTCATTAACTTTAATGGGCTTTGGATCTGGCTCCATAGCAGGGCTATATACTATTCTTACCTATCCTACAATGTACCTTAACTATGATGATAGCGGTTTTCAAGTATCTAAAAAGGTGTTAACAAGGAGAAGCGAGGAAAATTATTCTCCTTAACTCCTGATGATCGGAGAAGCAACAATGGGCTTAAATTTCAGCAAGGGCGGGTTAGGTTGAACATTAGGAAAAAACGACTTATCAGGGTGGTTAAGCACAGGAATAAATTGCCTAGGGAGGCTGTGGAATCTCCATCACTGGAAATATTTAAGAGCAGGTTGGATAGACATCTATCAGGGATGGACTAGACTAGATGGTGCTTGCTTATCTATCAGGGATGATCTAGACGGTGCTTGGTCCTGCCGGGAGGGCAGGGGACTGGACTCGATGACCTCTCGAGATCCCTTCCAGTTCTAGTGTTCTGTGATTCTATCGCTGATCAATCCCGTACCATGACAGTGGCCGTGTGCACTATACACATTTTTTACCCCCTTCCATAGGAGTGTGGCTTGTGCGTGTGTGTCGCAGAAGCCAGGTATAGCACAGATAAGAATGCTATGGAGCCAGATGTAACCAAGCTGGCTCTCGCAGGCAGAATCCCTTCCCAGCCGGGCTCCCTCTAAATTTTCCCACCCCTGAGGAGAATGAATTTTGTGATGGTGCACCACTGGGGAGGTGATGTGCCACACACTGGTGAATGACTGTCAATCAAGCCAGTCTCCATGAAACAAGCGTGGTGTCACCCCATTCATTACATACAGCCTTTATTCTCATAGACTCATAGACTTTAAGGTCAGAAGGGACCATTATGATCATCTAGTCTGACCCCCTGCACAATGCAGGCCACAGAATCTCACCCACCCTCTCCTAGAATAATTCTCCCACCTATATCTCAGATATTGAAGCCTTCAGATAGTTCGAAGACCCCAAGATACAGAGAATCCTCCAGCTGTGATCTGTACCCCATGCTACAGAGGAAGGCGAAACCTCCAGGGCCTCTGCCAATCTACCCTGGAGGAAAATTCCTTCCCGACCCCAAATATGGCGATCAGCTAAACCCTGAGCATGTGGGCAAGACTCACCAGCCAGACACCCAGAAAGTTCTCTATAGTAACTCCTATCATCCCTCCATTGACCTATTTACCACTGATAATGAATGGTCAATTAGTTACCAAGATCATGTTATCTCATCAAACCATCCCCTTCATAAACCCATCTAGTTTAATCTTGAAGCCAGATAGATCTTTTGCCCCCACTACTTCCCTTGGAAGGCCGTCCAGAACCTCACTCCTCTAATGGTTAGAAACCTTCGTCTAATCTCAAGTCTAAACTTCCTACTAGCCAGCTTATATCCATTTGTTCTTGTATCCACATTGGTATTAAGCTTAAATAATTCCTCTCCTCCCTGGTATTTATCCTCTAATATATTTAAAGAGTGCAATCATGTCCCCTCAGCCTTCTTTTGGTTAAGGTAAACAAGCCAAGCTCCTTGAGTCTCCTTTCATAAGACAGGTTTTCCATTCCTCGGATCATCCTAGTGGCCCTTCTTTGTACCTGTTCTAGTTTGAATTCATCCTTCTTAAACATGGGAGACCAGAACTGCACACAGTATTCCAAATGGGGTCTCACTAATGCCTTGTATAACGGCACTAACACCTCCTTATCCCTACTGGAAATACCTCGCCTAATACATCCCAAGACCGTATTAGCCTTTTTCACAGCCATGTCACAATGGCGGCTCAAAGTCATCCTATAATCAACCAGGACTCCAAGGTCCTTCTCCTCCTCCGTTACTTCCAACTGATGTGTCCCCAGCTTATAACTAAAATTATTGTTATTAATCCCTAAATGCATAACCTTACACTTCTCTCTATTAAATTTCATCCTATTGCTATCACTCCAATTTACAAGGTCATCCAGATCTTCCTGTATAATATCCCGATCCTTTTCTGAATTGGCAATACCTCCCAACTTTGTGTCATCCGCAAATTTTATCAGGACACTTCCACTTTTGGTGCCAAGGTCAGCAACAAAAGATTAAATAAAATTGGCCCCAAAACTGATCCCTGAGGAACTCCGCTAGTAACCTTCCTCCAACCTGACAGTTCACCTTTCAATATGACCTGCTGTAGTCTCCCTTTAACCAGTTGCTTATCCACCTCTCAACTTTCATATTAATCCCTATTTTTCCAATTTAACCAATAATTCCCATGTGGTACTGTATCAAATGCCTTACTAAAGTCGAGGTAGATTAAATCGACTGCATTTCCTTTATCTAAAAAATCTGTTACCTTCTCAAAAAAGGAGATCAGGTTGGTTTGGCACGATCTACCTTTTGTAAAACCATGTTGTAATTTATCCCAATTGCCATTAGCCTCAATGTCTCTAACTACTTTCTCCTTCAAAATTTTTTCCAAGATCTTGCATACTACAGATGTCAAACTAACAGGCCTGTAGTTACCCTGGTCGCCTTTCTTAAAAATAGGAACTATATTAGCAATTCTCCAGTCAAATGGTACAACCCCTGAGTTTAGAGTTTTATTAAAAATTTTTGCTAATGGACTTGCAATTTCATGTGCCAGTTCCTTTAATATTCTTGGATGAAGATTATCTGGGCCCCCCGATTTACTCCCATTAAGCTGTTCAAGTTTGGCTTTTACCTCGGATATGGTAATATCTACCTCCATATCCTTCGTCCCATTTGTTATGTTACCATTATCCCTAAGCTCTTCATTAGCCTCATTAAAGACTGAAGCAAAGTATTTGTTTAGATATTGGGCCATTCCTAGATTATCCTTAACCTCCACTCCATCCTTAGTAATTAGCGGTCCTACTTCTTCTTTTGTTTTTTTCCTATTTATATGGCTATAAAACCTTTTACTATTGGTTTTAATTCCCTTTGCAAGGTCCAACTCTACCTGACTTTTAGCCTCTCTCACTTTGTCCCTACATGCTCTAACCTCAATAAGGTAGCTTTCTACTGATCCCTCCCATCTTCCACTCCTTATATGCTTTCTGCTTTTTCTTAATCACCTCTCTGAGATGCTTGCTCATCCAGCTTGGTCTAACACACCTGCCTATAATTTTTTCCCTTTTCTTGGGATACAGGCTTCTGACAGCTTCTGCAACTTTAACTTAAAATAATCCCAGGCCTCCTCCACCTCAAGATCCATAATTTCTTTAGTCCAATCAACTTCCCTAACTAATTTCCTTAATTTATTAAAGTTAGCCCTTTTGAAATCAAAACCCTAGTCTCAGATTTATTTTTGTTTATCTTTCCATTTAATTTGAACTGTATTAGCTCATGATCACTCGAGCCAAGATTGTCCCCTACAACCATTTCATCTATGAGGTCCTCGCTACTCACCAAAACCAAATCTAAAATAGCATCCCCTTGTTGGTTCAGCAACTACTTGATGAAGGAATTCATCAGCTATCACGTCTAGGAAAATCTGAGCCCTATTATTATTACTAGCACTTGTTCTCCAGTCTATATCTGGAAAGTTGAAATCTCCCATGATTACGCAGTTTCCATGAGTATTTACTTCATTAAAAACATTAAAGAGGTCTCTATCCATATCCAAATTGGATCCTGGTGGTCTATAACACACCCCAAGCACTATCCCAGGAGGATCTGATAGTTTTCTTCCCCAATGTGATTTTTGCCCAAACAGACTCTGTCTTCTCCATTCCATCACTTTTTATTTCTTTACAATCTACCTCATCTTTGATATACAATGCAACTCCACCACCTTTACCCTTATTTCTGTCTTTCCTAAACAGCACATACCCTTCAATACCTGTACTCCAATCATGCCTAGTATTCCACCATGTTTCTGTTATTCCTATAATATCTGGTTTCACTTCCTGGACCAATAGCTCAAGTTCCTCCATTTTGTTACCTAAGCTCCTCGCATTGGTGTACAAACATCTTAGTTTTTGCTGTTTGGCCTCACTCACATTCTTTACCCAATTTGGCACGGACGTTGTACCTCCAATATGACCTATTAGACTAGTATCCACCCTACCCTTCCTCCTTATGTCCATTCTCCTACCCCAGCTATATCCTTTCTTACTTCGTTTTCCTCCCTCTCAGTGTTAAAATCTGGCGTAGAGATTACCTGAACATCTCCCAACCGTCTCCCCAAATTCCTAGTTTAAAGCTCTCTTAATCAGTTGAGCCAGCCTCCAACCTAGAAGTCTATTTCCCTCCCTACTTAGGTGAAGTCCATCCCGAGAGAACAGTCCTCTGTCCATAAATGCCTCCCAGTGACCATACATCCCAAAGCCCTCCTTATAGCACCACTGCCTAAGCCATCTATTGATCATCATAATCCTGTCACATCTTAGTTGCCCTTCTCTAGGAACAGGCAGAATGCCACTAAAGATCACCTGAGCCTCAATTTGCTTGAGCGTCCTCCCCAACCTAGCATAGTCTCCCTTAATTCGTTCCAGCGAGAATCTAGCCGTATCATTTGTTCCTACATGAAGGATGATCAATGGATTCCTTCCTGCTCCCTTAATAATCCTCTTCAACCTCAGTTCCACATCCCGTATCTTAGCACCTGGCAGACAGCACACCCTTCTATTCTCTGGATCCGCTCTAGTTACAGGCCTATCTATTCTTCTCAATAAGGAGTCCCCAATCACGTAGACCTGCCTTTTCCTAGTGACAGTGCAATTCTCTGGTCTATCTCTTGCTTCCTCTAGCTGCAAGTCCTTGCCATTCCTGTTTTCCCTTGTAATCCTCTTTAACCCATCCTGTATCCTCCTGATGCTCATTATTGGTATTGTCTCCATTAACTCTTCCTCTTTATCTATGGGACTAGCCACTCTTCTCTTCTTCCTTACCCTTCCATCTTCATTATCTACCTGCTGTACCCCTTCTTCATTCTCCAACTCCACATACTGTTCTTGAGCTCTATTTTTCCTTCACTGACCCATCTTTTCCTCTGCCTGGTTCTCTTAGTCACATGCTTCCACTGTCCATTTTCTTCGCAGTCCCCCTGAGGCCCTTGATCCTACTTCCATCTGCATATCTAAGCTTTCCCTTCAGCCACATCATGCCTTTGCTCCATCATCTGCTCAAACCCCTTCTAAACTCGACCAGAGTTTCCACCTGCATCTCCAGACCTCGGATCTTTTCTTCCATCAGCTCTATCAGGCGGCACTTCATGCAAACAAAACTCCTTTCAGATAACCCCTCCAGAATCATGTACATACCGCAGCTACCACATCCAATCATCCTCCTTGTGTTCTCTACTACTTGGGCCATGGCCACTACTGCCTCTATGTTTTATCTACTTTCTCACCAAAATCCTATTAGTCCGGTGAACACCAAAAACAAACCAAAACACCCCCTCCACAGCAAAAACAAACCCCAAACAAGTCCCAATATCCAATATCCAAACTCCCCTTTACAAACTCCCACTCAAACTCCCCTGTTTGCAGCTCTGTTTGCTGGCTCCTGTGCCGCTGCAGCTATCTATTCTGGAGCGGGCTGGGAAAAAAAAAAGGCTGTGCAGGAGAATATTCAATCCCTGGAGGTGTGTGCATGGGGATATTAAGAGCTGTGGGACTGAGGGCTGACAACCAAAGCACAATCTCCACTTCACCTACAATGCCCCACGGCATTGCTACTTTGGCTGCCCCTTTTGGCTGGACACCATTTCTCGCAGAGCACTGCTAGGTGAGGCACACGCATGCACATCTCTCCCCCCTCCACAGCCAAGCTCTCTCTGCGGAGGGCTGTGATTTAGTTCAACATCTTTGCTCTGAGAGAGGAAAGGGGCCACCGCCTGCGTGGGGCGATCAGTTCCTTTGGAGGACAATCAACAGACCAGCAATAACAGGTCACTCCACAAACTACAGGAAAAGGATCACCAGAAAACTTCTAAAGGGGAGGATTTACCTTGCCAGGACCCAGACCCTGTAGGGGGAGCCATGTGGGTGGACTGGTCCCAGGTAGAGCGCCCTGAAGTCAATACCAGGGCACGAGGGTCAGCCCACAAGTCCCTGATTGCAGAACTGGGGTGTACAACATCAATGTCCAGAGCAGCATTTGGCGGGACTGAGGACCAACCGAAGGAGCACCCCAACAGTGAGGCTGGTCCAGTGGCCGCAGCACTAAACTAGGACTCAGGACATTTGGATGGGTCACTTCACCCCTATTTGTTCTCTCACCCTTTGGGTGTCTTGCCTATTGAGCCTGTAAGCTCTCTGGGGTGGGGACTGCCTCCCACGACTTGAACAGCCCATAGTTCGACGAGGCTGTGCTCTCAGTTAGGGCTTCTGGACACGGCCAGACTCAATGTGACCTCATGCGCCCAGTCACATCCTACAGCAAACAAAGAACCAACAGGAGAAACCCTCCCCATCAGGTATCAGACAGGGCCTGCTCATCCTGCCAGCCCTGCATTCTCTCCCAAAGCGCCCCCCTTTACCTTCTTTCATGCCAGGGCGGAAAAGTCCCAGAACTGATGTTCCGCGGCATGACGACGTGTCGGCCCGGACTTCCCCACTTAAATATTCTTCCACTTCTTCTATTGTGCTCAGCGTCAAGGGGCAGGAAATGCTGCTTCTAGAGAAAGGAATGAAAGCAGGCGGGGGGGGTGGGGGAATGGATGCTTTATTCAATATGATTAAAAAATGCCCCCCCCGCCCCTCCAAAATAGGCAGCTCAGTTCAAGAAGCAAAAACCACACCAGGATGAGTGCAAGAGAAGACAGCGACCTCAGGGGAAATCCCAGCCAGCTTCTGGGAAGGGAGAGCAGAGCTCTGTCATGGCGACTCATCTGCCAGGGGTTTGCTCCCTCATCTTCTCCCCAGAGGGGAGGTGCATGTGGTGAGGAGAGCGGACATGACACTCCAAACAGCAAACAAACGTAAGTGTGCCAGGCAGTCAAACCAATGGATGGGCAGAGCTATAAGGATAGGGGTGGGCAGTTGTTAAGCTCATTCCAGGCCTCCACCAATTAAACTTCAAACCTGGCCTCAAAATAAAGATTTTCAAGCTATTACTACGCAAAGGCCTACGGCTCTGGGGCAGTAACGATCCAGCAGGGCCCTGCCACGCTGGGATATTCGCGGCACTGGCGTCAAGAGGACACTCACAGCCTGAGGAACCTGAGCAGCGCTGCAGTTCCCAGCATGCCTGTGTACGTCACGGCTCTCGCGCCCCTCTCATACAGCTTGGTAACGGGAAAGTGGGTGACATTGTGCTTCAGGCAGACGTCAGGCCAGTCCCAGCAGTTTAGTTTAGCCAGCGAAATTCCTTGGGTTCCTGGAAAACAACACAGAACAACACCGAAAAAGATTCACAATAAAGTTGGAGAAGCAAAGAGCCTACGACGAATTGTTCAAGCCGAGAGCTGTCCAAACGGGCGCTCGGATATTGGTCTCGAACAGTGGTGTGCTTTGGATCCACCATCACTGCAGTGGTGAGGGCTAGATTTACTATTTTTACTTACACAGAGTACTACCATCGTCCTGGAGCACGGCTATTTAATCAATGAGACTGGTTGCACAGTAAGACACTAAGGGTGCGTCTACACTACATCATAATTCGAAATAAGATACGCAATTTGAGCTATGCAAATTGCGTATCTTATTTCAGTGTTATTCCGAAACATCCCTTGCTCCTCGTAGAATGAGGTTTACAGGGATGTTGGAATAGTGAGCCCGAAATAACGGGCTTGCTGTGAAGATGCTGGATCGCGATTTTGGGATAATCTGGTGTCCCAAAATAGCGTTGCAATGCAGACGTGCCCTAAAGGTATCTGGATCTGGCCCTAAATGAACCTCACCCATCACCCCAATAACAATTTTATTGCTATGGAACTTACTAAAATTGAACTTAACTATAGTTTTGTTCCCACCTCAGACAATGGGTTAATTATTGCAGCAGGTGGTTCGTTTTTGGTTTGGTCATGATACCCTCAATGGACTCCACTTCTGGTAGAAGTTTCACGTTCAGTGGAGGGTTCACTGGAGCTTTTCTGCACCGGGTACTTTGTATGTGCTGAAGAAATGACAGTCAGCTCTGAACTACGGGGTTATAATGCCATGAGGACTGTCAGATGATGTCAAAACATTGCAGTAAAGGACACACGGCTTGTGTAGCTATTGGAGCCACAAGAAGCAAGGGCATCCTCTTAGATCAGAACCGCAAAGTTGTCTGATTCAATAGACCTACTTTTGGATATTGTCAAATCACAGAACCCTAGAACTGGAAGGGACATCGAGAAGTCATTGAGTCCAGTCCCCTGCCCTCAAGCAGGACCAAGCACCATGTAGATCATCGCTGCCATATGTTTATCTAACCTGCTCTTAAATATCTCCAGTGTTGGAGAGTCAACAACCTCCCTCAGCAATTTATTCCTGTGTTGAACCACCCTGGCAGGTAGGAAGTTTTTCCAAATGTACAACCTAAACCTCGCTTGCTGCAGTTAAAGCCCATTGCTTCTTGTCCTATACTCAAGAGGTCAAGAACAATTTTTCTCCCTCCTCCTTGTACCACCCTTTTAACACACTTGAAAACTGCTGTCATGTCCCCTCTCAGGCTTTTCTCTTCCAAACTAAACAAGCCCAATTCCTTCAGTCTTCCCTCATAGCTCATGTCTTCTACATCTTTAATAATTGTTGTTGCTCTTATCTGGACCTTCTCCAATTTCTCCACATCTTTCTTGAAATGTGGTGCCCAGAACTGGACACAATACTCCAACTGAGGCCTAACCAGCGCAGAGTAGAGCAGAAGAATGACTTCTCATGTCTTGCTCACAACACTCCTGTTAATGCAGCCCAGAATCATGTTTGCTTTTTTAGCAACAGTGTCACATTGTTGACTCATATTTAGCTTGTCGTCCACTATGACCCCTAGATCCCTTTCTGCCGTGCTCCTTCCTAGACAGTCTCTTTCCATTCTGTATGCGTGAAACGGATTGTTCCTTCCTAAGTGGAGTACTTTGCATTTGTCCTTACTGAACTTCATCCTATTTACCTCCGACCAGTTCTCCAGTTTGTCCAGATCACTTTGAAATTTGGCCCTACCCTCCAAAGGACCTGCAACCCCTTACAACTTGATATCACCTGCAAACTTAATAAGTGTACTCTCTATGCCAATATCTAAATTGTTGATGAAGATATTGAGCAGAACCGGTCCCAAAACAGACCCCTGCGGAACCCCACTTGTTGTGCCCTTCAAGCATGACTGTGAACCATTAATAACTACTCTCAGAGAACGGTTATCCAGCCAGTTACGCACCCACCTTATAAGTAGCCCCATGTAAGTCGTATTTCCTTAGTTTATTGATAAGAAAGTCATGCGAGACCGTGTCAAATGCCTTACTAAAGTCTAGGTATACCACGTCCACGCTTCCCCCTTATCCACAAGGCTTGTTAGCCTATCAAAGAAAGCTCTCAGATTGGTTTGACATGATTTGTTCTAGTTAAAGGCAAGAGGCTACCTCGAGGGCCATAGCAAGCCTCCAAGGCAAACACTAATTGCCCAGAAATGCAGGATCCCGCGAGGTAAAGCTGGAGCTGTGCCATAGTGTATTTACTAGCAACCAGCATGTTAGGCCGTGGTTCCCCTGAGAGTACACAGAGGTCTTCCAGGGGGTACATTAACTCCTCTAAAGATCTGCCTGCTTTACAACCGGCTACATAAAAAGCACTAGCAAAGTCAGTACAAAGTACAATTTCATACAACAACTTGTTACACTGCTTTATATACTATCACTGAAATGTAAGTACACTACTTATATTCCAGTTGATTTTAGAATTACATGGCAAAACCGAGAAAGTCGGCAGCTTTTCAGTCCTAGTGGGCTGTGGCACTTTTGCATTTTGACGTCTGGTTTTGCAAGCACGTTGCTTTGAAGTGAAGGGAAACTTGGGGGATACGCAAGACAAATCAGACTCCTAAAAGGGGTACAGTCGTTTGGCGAGATGGAGAGCCGCTGCTGAGAGGCAACCTTTCATAATACAGTCATCAGATTCAGCACTTCTCAGCTGGCTCCCAGGCCCCTCCAGGATTGGGCCCACAGTGCGAACAAGTAATAAGCATTCGATTCCTCTGACTTACCGTCACTTCCAGCAGGCAGAGCTTCTGGCTGAACTCTTATGAAAAAAAATAAACAAAGCTTCCGAGTCCAGCAATATTACCCAGGGCTTCAGCTACGCATGTGCAATGTCACAGAGCCAGTACAGGGACACCAGGTTAATCAAGATGCCGGGAATTTTAGATTCCTCATCTGCAACGCACAGCAAGCACGCATGCAATACACCTGTTCTGAGCTACTAGGGACCCTTCCCCTGGTGTCCCACTGCCAACCCTCGGAGATCCCCATCTCCCTCAAAGCTCCGGAGCCCAAGAATTCATTTCCCAGTCTCCTTCAGCCCTTCCAAAGAGTCGGTGCCCCACAGCCAAAGTGCGCAAGAACAGAGGCCTCGTGCTTGGATGCTCAGTCTACAGAAAGGCACAACGGCGCCGATCCTTCCCGGCATTTTGGCTCCCAACTCTCATTGGATTTCAGTAGGAGTCGGGCATCTCAATACCTTCCAGGATCTGAGCCGAAGGACATGTGCTCCTAAGCCACTTAGGCGCTTCTGAAAATCTCATACTTCTGTGCCACATTTGACTCTGATTATTGAAGACTGGGGCCCGCCCCTGCGACCAGCCTCCCTGCCCGGGAGGAAGCAGCATGAGCTGGGTTTCTTTTAGCCATCCCAATTGTTCTCCTTCTTTGCAACAGGGCAGGCGCTGCAACATCTGAATTCCTGCACGGCTCCTGGGTCCCTGGGTGGGTGCATGAACATTCATCTGGCTGTCCCCCCGATCAGGCGGGGTACCGCCTTCAGCAATCTCACTCAGCCACAGCATGCCAGCGACTGGCCCCACAGCAGGGTTCGTGCATCAGCACGCTCTTCCTTCTAGGGATGTAAAAATCGGTTAAAATTGTAACAGTCTAACCGTTACACATTCTAGCAGTCACACGCCGCTTTATATTGCAGTGCCTGCAGCATGGGGTGACAGCTGGCTCCCCAGGAGCGGGGCCGGGAGCCGATCTGCGCCAGGAGCTGGCTTATAAGCCGGCTCCCGGCACGTATCAGCTCCCAGGGAGCAGACTTTGCTGCAGGTTCTGCAGTATAAGCTGGAAGCAGGAGCCGGCATGTAACAAGGGAAAAACTGATGCTTATCGGTTAACCATTTACACGGTTACACTCTGACATCCCTACTTCCTCCAGGGAGGCTCTGGCAAGCTGCAGGCTCCAGCCAGTTCCTGGCCCCAGCCTGGCCTCTCCAAGCTGGAAGTCTGCTCTCCTTTCCAGTCAGCCCCCAGCTGAGCTCAGCCCTTCCCTCCACACCTGACACCCACTCCAGGGATAGCAGAGAGGGGCTGGCTGAGCACAGTGCTACCCATTAACCTTTTCCTGGCCAGTGTAGGGTGTGACTAACCCATCGCATTCTGCTTCTCTCCATCCTGTTTCACAAAGGATTGACATCATGCCAATCAAAACTCAGCCGGATTAGGGGAACTGAGGCCAATGCCTCTGTCATTCCTAACACCGCTACTATTCTCGCAGGAAAAGACATTGCCCCATCACCAGACTCCATTCTTTTTGGGGCGCTCAAGAACTCAAACTCTTGCTTACGTTGGCTATTGAGATCATTCACTTAATCCGAAATGTCATTTTTCTTCACTCCTCTGTGCAAGCCACGTGTGGCCTTTGGACTATGTCTTCTGAAACGGACAGGCAAAAGCCTCTCACCAAGCCAGCTGTGATCCTACCTGTTTCTGTCATTCTCGGGCAGTTTTCACCCAGACAGAACTGAAGGCTGTGTCTACACGGGGAAGGGTTGGCAACAAAAGTGCTGTCGACATGCAAAAGTCGCCAAAAGTGAAAACCGGCCAAACTGATTTTTCTGCCTCACATTGTCGACATTTCCTGGCCACATCGCTAGCTCCCTGTCGACAGAACGAGCAAAGCAGTATTGGCGAGCATCCCACAGGGCAGTGCTGTGGGAAAGCAACTGATCCCTGTGCTTCTTGGGATTCCCTCGTAGCTCTGTGAGCTCTCCGTGCTAAGGAAAGTCAAAGAGGCGCCGCAGTTTCTCCAGCCTTCCTCCTGCAGCAGCAGACAGACTGCCGCTGTGTTCCTAGCAGGGCAGAACAGGAGCATTCCAATGATTTGCTCTTTGTTTGTACCCCAAACGGAGCAGCTCACTCAGCTGTCAGATACTCCCCAGAGCTTTGAAAGAGGAAAGGCTGCATGCCTGCAGGGCAGCAGAGATCACAAAGCACTGAGCAGAGCCATCAGGGCAGGCATTGTGGGATACTGGCAGAAGCCAGTTCTCTGGACAAAACAAACAGCAGAGTCCACACTAGCTCTTTGTCGACAATAAAAGGAGGGGAAAAGACAAAAGTCCCTCGCAGGGCTGGAAGTTTTTTATCGCTAAAACTGGGTGTTTTTCCCAACACAAGTCGCATTGCAGGGTAAACGTTCTCATTCTTTCATTGCCAAAAGACAGGTTTTGGTGACAAAACGTGCTAGTGTAGACAAGGCCTTAGCAATGGGATGGATTGCTGCTCTTCCTGGATGCAGAATAAGGGGAGCATTAGAATGCAGTGATCTGGATTTTGGCATCCAGAGATGAAGCCCCATGATGATAATGCAGCAATGGGCTTGAATCCCCATCGTCCTCAAGCTTATTTTGTCGTGCTCCAAAACAGAGGCGAAAAAGCCAGCCCGCTGAGTGGACAGGCAGCTAATTATCCGAACAGCCACAAAACACCTGCACCAAAGAGACAAAGGGTGAAAGAGACCAGACCAGTGAGAACATAGGGCCAGAGGTGGGGAAGGATTAGAACATGGGCTCCCCCATTCAGGGGAGATCTGAGCAAGTTCAGTTTGCTAAGGGGAGAACTCGCCCCATAAAACCAGAATGGCCAAGGTCTCCAGATAGGAAGAGAGAATTTCCCAGCATGAAAATCCCACAGAGAACACCGGGCATGGTGCGCGGGGAAGGATGGAACAGAGAGAGTGAGGGCAGTCAGCTTCAGTCCATGTGCGCATGCTTACTACAAACCAAGCAGCAAATCTGGGGGAGGCACATGACCCCACACGCCCCCGCATCACCTCACCCTCAAAACTCGGGATCAGACCCAAAGGGACAACTTCCAGAGCCAGGCCCGGCCACAGAGGAGCAGCCTGACTCACAAACCTGTAGCCAATGTCTCAGGGGGCATCTCCCTCCAAGCCCTAGACCACGCTGGAGAAAGCACAGTCACCCCCGAGCTAAACCATGCAGCAGGATTATCCTGCTTCCATAACAGGCCGCGGTGGGGCTGGAACTGGAGCAGAGAGCATGGCCGGTTTCCGAGGGCAAGATCCTAATCTCCGCTTTCCCTGGTTCTCTTGCCCGGGCTGTGGTCGGCATATGGACCCGCCCACACAGAGCCAGCCCTGCCTTTGGGATTGCTGGACAGCTCCATTGTAAGGCCCCCTGCTGGGAGCACACACACATCATTTCAGTGCCCTGCCTGCTTTTCCTGGACAACCTGCAATCCCAGCAAATCCCAGCCTGAAGATGCTGTGCCCCTGCTCCCTCCCCCTCCCCCTTCCCCAGCCCAAGATCCTTCACGGAAGAGAAAGGACTTCACAGCACATCTCCCACAACCTGCCCCTGTGGCTGCTTTGCCCACTAGGACTCAGTTCTCTTTCGGCCGACCAGAGCACCCTGCTCCCTTTTGTCCCACTAACTCCCTGCCCTGGGGCACTGCCTAGGCTAGACCCAGCAGCTCGAGAGGGCACATTGAAGCCAGTGCCCTGTATGCCACACTTCACCCTCCCAGGATGGTGCATCCAGGTAACCTACCAGGCAAACCCCCACCTAGGGTAACCAAGTATTAAGTATGAGAAATCAGGAGGGGGTTAGGCGCCTACGTAAGAAAAGCCCCGAATATTGGGACCGTCCCTATAAAATTGGGACATCTGGTCACCAGTGTTCCCTGTAGGCTGTGCACATGGGCGGTCACCCAGGAGAGAGTCAAATGCCATCTAGCTGATTAGAAGAGCTGGCAGCATCTGCTTCTCCAGGTGGTGCACATTCACGCATGTCTCTGTGTGTACAACAAAATTTATTCCACACACAAATGGAAAACAAATCGAGGGAATACTGCTGGTCACCCTATTCCCACACCAGGAAGGGAAATCCACCCGTGGCAGCCAGTTCCCTCCTTTCCCACTGGTTTAAGGGCATGCCACGCTGTTATTGATTTTCAATTCTTTGGCGCCACCTAGTGGCTATGAGACCACCCACAGACATTTCATGTTGCTAATTATGAGACCTTGACCGGAACTGGTTTTTGTGTTTCATGGGGAAATTCCATGATCTCGAAATGTGTTTTGTTCCGAAACGGGGCATAACCAGAAAGTATCACAATTTCCCAGGAAAGGAAATTTCAGGAGAAAAAGTGGTTTGGGGGTGGACTGAAACATTGGGATTTCATTCCAATTAGGATATAAATACCCAGTGAAAAAGGTAACCGGTTAAACTATATAATTTTAATTGTTTAACCATTTCACTGTGGAGGGCTGGTGGGCTGCACTGCAGAGAGGGGGCTGATCTGGCCCCACCGGTCCTGACTCACCACTTCTTGCTGGCCGGGCTGCTATGGGCAGCAGGTTCCTCCCATTGGCCAGGCCCTCCAGTAAACCGGTTTACCAGATAAGCATGCCAGTAAGGCTAATGCTTGCTGGGTAACCTTTTATATCCCTAATTCCAACTCTGAACTTTTATAACTTTTTACATGTACAGAAAAAACAAGTCCTGTGGCACCTTATAGACTAAGGGTATGTCTACACTACAGCGTTATTTCGAAATATTTAATTTCGAAACAGTTATTTCGAAATACCTTATTTCGAAATAACGCGTCTACACACAAAATGCATTTCGAAATAGCTTTTTGCTATTTCGAAATAGAGCGTCCACACTGATTGGACGCTGAATCGCATTTAAGGCCAGCTGGAACTGGTTCTGGCAGGGCATCAGGTCAGAAGTTACCTTGTGGCCAGGGTGGCCAGCAGGGCACCCTGGGAAGGGCTGGAGGCCCCTTATTTTGAAATAAGCGCTATTCCTCATGGAATGAGGTTTACCAATTTCGAAATAAGCTCTCCGCTATTTTGAATTAATTTCGAAATAGCAGTTGGCTTGTGTAGACGCTAGGAAAGTTATTTCGAAATAACGTCTGTTATTTCGAAATAACTTTGCTGTATAGACATACCCTAACAGATTTATTGGAGCATAAGGTTTCGTGGGCAAAGACCCACTTTCTGTGGCACCATATAGACTATTAGTCTATAAGGTGCCACAGAACTTCTTGTTGTTTATTCAGATTCAGACTAACATCGCTACCCCTCTGATACCTGACACCATGCAAGGCACTGCATTTAGCCGTACGGAGTGGAAATCCATCAACCTCATGAAGAAACTTGCACAAGTCCTCATCCTCCCTGACTGAATAGACCTCGTTATCTCCAGCCTTACTCTTGATTGGCACTCTTTTCTTATGCCTGTATATTTATACCTGCCTCTGGAATTTCCACTACATGCATCTGACGAAGTGGGTCTTTGCCCACGAAAACTTATGCTCCAATAAATCTGTTAGTCTATAAGGTGCCATAGGACTTCTCATTGTTTATACAGATTCAGACTAACATGGCTACCCCTCTGATACTAGAAAAAACAAGGAATCTCATTTCAAAAGGGGGAGGGGAGGAGAGAATCGAAATATTCTGTTCCAAAAGTTTCAAAACGGGATGTTTCGGCACAATCAAAAGGCTTTATTTCAAGGGTGGAAGAAGATTGGTCCTGCCTAGAGCAGGGCGCTGGACTTGATGACCTTCTGAGGTCTCTTCCAGCTCTATGGTTCTATGATTCTCTGATAAAAACATAAGAAGGGGTTAAGTGTTTTCAAAACAGTTCGATGTCCATAAAAAGGACATTTTTCATCGAAAAACCATTTCAATAGACAACGTCCAAGCTGTTCTACTCCTTGTCTTCCTTTCTCAGCTAGGTTCCAACAGAACAGATGTGTATTTGACAGCCCTGTGGCACTGGGGACGGGAGCAAAGGAAAAGCCTGATTTGACTCATGACATACACACTAGCCCGGCTCTCGTTTTCATTTTAATTAGGTTGCCACAGGGGATTCTACTACCTCCCATTAACAGGGTCAGGTAGATGCTTGGTTGGAATCTCGTTTCATAACAGTCACAAACGCCTGCTGCTTACCCCTTCTTAAACAAATTTCTGCCTAAAGATTTTGCAGGCAGGATGGGGCTCGGACATGCCAACAGCGAGCTGCGGGATAAAGGAGTTGCCCTCTCAGATCATGCTAAGGGACGGAGGCTCTGGAGAGTTTCCTTCCTAGCTCAATACAGTGTCAGTGGTGAGCAGGCAAAGCATGTAGCGACTCCCAGTGGAGTCACGCTACAAGACCCATGGTGAAATCTCAGCCCTGCTGAAGTCAATGGGAGTTTTGCTGTTGACTTCAGAGGAGCCAGGACTTCCTCCCAGAGCAAGGACTGCGGTTGCCACATGCAGCAGTAAGCGAGACAGCCCCAGGTCTGAACAGCTGGAGGGGAAGTTCACTGCTTAGGCCAAAATATTGTTATAATAATAATAATAACAATAATAATAAAAAGAGCCCTCTCTGAGGTTTCTTGCTTATTTTCAGGGTGTTTGTTCAACCCAAGGGCAGCAGCTAACTAACCGTCTGGCGAGTCCCTTCCTAGGGATGGAAAGGCTGGACACTATCAAACCAAAGCAGCCAAACCAGCATCACAAATTCCACCTCCGGAGTTCTGGCTCGCAAGCTCCTCTCTCCGCTCCTCCACAAGGCTCTGCACGGAAGTGCTGTGGTTTGGGCTTGCTAGGGCATCTGCTAACTGGATGCTGGACGCTCTGGGCAGGAGACCAAAGCAAGAAATGCCGGTTATGGCAGAACGCTGCCGCCCGCAGCAGGAGTGAGGCAGGAGAATCGCCAACAGCAGCAGGGGCAGGTTGTTTTCCAAACGGGCATGCAGGGCCCTGCACCCATGTGACTCAGTAAGTAGGGTAGGCCTTCCCCTAAGGATCAATTCCAGCTGCTCACAGAACACCCGATACGCGGACATTGCAGGATAACCCTCATCACTCCTATTGCTGTGTATTACTTATGCCAGTGTTTCTTAAACTTTTTAAGACCAAGGAACACCAAAAAATCTTTTTTTTTTTTTTTTTGAGGAACACCAGGGATTTTTTGTTGAGAAGAAAAAAAAAAAAAAAGGTCAGGAGAAAAAAGGATCAGGGGGGAAGTTATTGAGGAAAAAAAGGTCGGGGAAAGTTATTGAGCCCCCAAAAAAAGGTTGCCTGCCCCTTTAAGGGTGGCCATTTTTAATTCTGTTCTCCGCGGCACACTTCCGACTGCCTCACGGAACATAATTTAAGAAACATTGACTTATGCAGTGCTGTGGATGTCCATAAGTTACACCCTCCAAGAGACATAAATAGCACTAAAAAGAGGTTCTTTAAATACTTTAGGAGCAAAAAAAAGCCAAAGAAAAGTGTAGGTCCTCTAGGTACGTCTACACGGCATGATTATTTCAGAATAAGCTATTCTGGAAGAAATACTTTGGAATAGCTTATTTTGAAATAGCATGTCTACGCTACAGGGAAGCCTGGAAATTAGTCCGAGGCAGGCTCCCCTAATGTGGACGCGCTACCTCGATTTATAGCCCCCGGAAGCACTGTGGAGTAATTACTTTGAATGGCCTAAGGAGGAGCTATTTCGAAATAGCAGCAGTGGAGCGTCCACACTACCGATATTCCGAAATAGCTATTTTGGAAGAGGCGATATTCCTCGTGAAATGTGGTTTACAAACGCCAAAATAAGCCACCCATTATTTCAAAATTATTTCGAAATAACAGGCTTGCTGTGTAGACGCTCGCATAATAATGGACGTTATTCTGAAATAATGCTGCTGTGTAGACGTACCCCGACTTAGCAGGGAAGGAGAGATAATAACTGACAACATCAAGGAAGCTGAGGTGTCTATGTTGCTTCAGGCTCTTTGGCCCAAGGACTGCCATTTGGCTGTACGTCTGTACTGCACCAAGCACATGGGGCCCTGATGCCTGAGTGGCGCTTGGGAAGGATCTATCATGCAAGAAACAAATAAGAGTAGACCTTGATGTTAGCACTTTCATGCTCATAGGGAGAGTCCAGGCTCTGAGAGCCTTCCCCCTCGTGGAGTCGCAGAGCACAGGTGCCAGGCTGGATCCAAATGTCTATGCAAGAATTTTATAGCCCTACAGCAGGGGTGGGGGAGCCTCAGGCCCGGAGGCCAGATTGGACCTCCACCTTGCCTGAATCCGGTCCCCGAGGCTCAAGGGCTCCCCCCCTCATTGGGGAGCCAGAGCTGGTGCTCCAACCCCCTCCTGCTACCCCATCGCAAGACTGGGGCACACAAAATCTACTAGGCGGGCCCCCCCCCCCAGACTCTGAGGTGTGAGGGGAGTGTGGGGAGGGTCTTTCTCCTTCTCGGTCAGGGGCCACGTCAATGAGGGTTTGTTTGGTCTTTTTTGCTTCTCACTTTTGTGCAGGCCCCCGCCTGCCCTACAGCCTGAGCCCCCGCAAGCCTGGATCAGCAGACCTAGGCGAGGCCTTTCATTGCAGCGCAGACATGACAAGCCTGCGCAAGAGCAGCCCCCAGGCGTAGGTAGGCATGTGTACATGTACTGGATGAAATCCGCGCTTCGCAGCACTCAGTGCGAGCTTGGCCAGGATTTCACAGCCATTAAAGGAGAACAGGATCCAGGGCATGCTCTGGCACGTTGGCATGGTACCTTTTAATTCAACGGCCACCTCCCCGTACGACTGCAGCGCCGCCAGAGACACCGCTTCCCCTGCAACAGACAAGAGACACTGTCACTGGCTGCGCATCACACATGGTCTGTCCGGGGAGTTGATCGCTGGCAGCTGGATGGGCCACTCTCCCTCCGTCAGGCTTCTCCGGCGTCTCAGGCTTCGGCGAAAACAGGAGGCCGCTACTTCTCTAGGGCTGCGGCACAGGAAGAAGACTACAGACAGCAATGGCACTAGGATCAATGGAGCAATGGTTCGGGCGCTAGGATCGCAGGGCGCGGGGTAGAATTTACACTGAAGTTATACGCAAAAGAAATAGCCACGTATTTTATATGCAGGCCTTCAAAAATAACAAGCTGATTGCTGTTCAGTACAATCTAGGGCAGAAATCTCTCTCTCTCTCTCTCTCTATATATATACATACAGGGCTCAATAAATCAGTGTATCTACTCGCTGTGGCGAGTAGATTTCAGCCGGTCGCCCTGTTCACCGGCAGTGCGCACATGCACAATACGGGTCTGGTGCATGCACGGTGAGGGGCTGGTGAGTGGATTTTGCCACAGTTTGTCAAGTGCTGTATGTATATGTGTGTGCGTATATATATATATACACACACACACACACACACACACCTCTCTCATAGAGCTGGAAGGGACCTTGAGAGGTCATTGAGTCCAGTCCCCTGCCCTCATGGCAGGACCAAGTACCATCCCTGACAGATTTGCCCCAGATCCCTAAATGGCCCCCTCAAGGATTGAACTCATAACTCTGGGTTTAGCAGACCAATACTCAAGCCACTGAGCTATCCCTCCCCCTAGACCTGAATTATGTTTATGGTGAGTAAAGATGCCTGGCAGAGGCATCTTCTCAGCTACTGTTTCAATGGAATAAATATAGGCACTAAATAAATAAATGGGCATGCACGGAGCGACAGACGAGAGGACTGTACTCACAACTGGCATAGAACAGCACTGCCGTGTGGGCAGATGCCGTCAGAGCAGCGTCAAACGTTTCTTCCGTCAGGGTTTGGATGAGGTCCAAAGGGAGTTCCCGCTTCCTGTCTCTGTAAACAGCTTCCATCACCTGGTCATCTTGAATGTCTGCAGCATATCCACAAACACATCAATGTGAACACACAGACACGGCAGGAACGCAGCGTTTGCCAGGGTTTGAAAAGCCCAACGCAAGATATGATGCATTTGGTGTATTCCACTAGCACTAGGAGGCACCTGTCAAGGTGTGGGCCCTATTGTGCAAGGTGCTGTACATATATACAGCAAAGGCAGCCTCTGTCCCAAAGAGTTAACAGTCTCACTATGAGATGAGACAAGAGGTGGATGAGACAGACAGATGGGGAAGAAGAATGAGACTGTTCTGATCAGCCAGGTCTCGCTACTGATATTTAACACTATTTGACTAGGACCTCTGAGCTTCACCAAGAAAGTCCAGCGGAGGGCAACAAAAATGATTAGGGGGGCTGGAGCACATGACTTGAGGAGAAGCTGAGGGATTTGGGCTTATTTAGTCTCCAGAAGAGTGAAGGGGGATTTGATAGCAGCCTTCAACTGCCTGAAGGGAGGTTCCAAAGAGGATGGAGAGAGGCTGTTCTCAGTGGTGACGGATGGCAGAACAAGGAGCAATGGGCTCAAGTTGCAGTGGGGGAGGCCTAGGTTGGATATTAGGAAAAACTATTTCCCTAGGAGGGTGGGGAAGCACTGGAATGGGTTACCTAGGGAGGGGGGTGGAATCTCTATCCAGAGAGGTTTTTAAGTCCTGGCTTGACAAAGCCCTGGCTGGGTTGATTGAGTTGGGGTTGGTCCTGCTTTGGGCAGGGGGTTGGACTTGATGACTCTTGAGGTCTCTTCCCACCCTAGGATTCTATGACTGGAACCATGCAGCTTTACGCCAGCTGAGGATGTGAGTGTTGATCTAGGAATCCCGTCCACGCTTTTGTTTTCCTCAGACTCAGACCCGGCTGTTTCTTCCTTCCTTTTGGCAGTTTCCATTAGGTCCCATGTGAAATAACTGGGAAACATGAGTCACTTTCTAGGATTGTATTTTAAAGGCAGGTTTACACGGCACATGCTCTGTAGACCCATTGAATGAGCCAGGCACACTTGGTGACTCAAAAGGTAGCAGCTTCTACTCTCAAAAGGGGCTCCAGATTTTAGGGGCCTGACCTGAAATACCTCAAAGGGCCTGGTTTTCTGACAGAGACAAGCACCGCCCTCAGAAAACCTGGTGTCTCAATTTGGACACTTAAAAATTTAGGCACTGGAACGCCAAAGTAATTTTGGATTATGTCTGCCAGTGCAAACACGGTACTTCTATAGGCTTCTGAAGGTCTCTAGCAAGGAGACCCTAGTTGTATGATTAACACTCCTTAGTAATTAACTAGCCCATGACTCAGTGGAAAAAGGAGAATTCCAAACACCACTTACCCCGGTCGTTATTGTCTCTTTCATCTTCATCTTCCTCGTCTTCACCTTCCTGGACTAGTTCACCCTTTATGTTGTCTTCCACCAGGGCTATTATTTCCTCAGTGTCGTCCAAAACCAGGTATTTGATCGGCACACCCTGGGGAAAACCAAATACCAGCTGGAACACAAGGGTGGTCATTTGCACCTGTGCTCTAAAATGGCCGGGGCCGCTGCAATATACAATGGAGTCAATGCGGCACTTGCCATGCAATGCAACGGCACCATATGGCCACTTTTTGGTGGGCTGGCTGGCTTTGGGCCCATCGATCTAGGGCTGCGGGATACGGCTTCACAGTCACATATTTGGCAGCCCTGCCACGCAGCTGGAGCGTCCAGCAACCAAGTCGAGATGACTCTGCAGTTCCGCCTCCTATTCCCAGGGTCGCTGTGGCATCTGCTAGGCGACTCTCCTCTTCCCCTCTCCTATTTGCTTGGCCAGCTTACCGTCAGGTAGAGCAGCGACAAACAGAGGCAACCATGCTGCCACAGGAACTATCCTGCCTATACCCCGTCCCGTATGGGAGTTACCCCCTATGTGGGGTACAGTATGGCGACCAGGCAGTTTCCACTGGCTCTGGACATTAACTTTAAAAGCCCACAGCCCCTTAGGGCCGTTATTCCGAAATAACAATGCGAGCGTCCACACCGCAATTGCGTTATTTCGAAATAAATTTGAAATAACGGGCGGCGTATTCCGACTTCTGTAAACTTCATTCCACGAGGAATAACGCCTCTTCCGAAATAGCTTTTTCGGAATACAGTCGTGTGGATGCTCCACTGCTGTTATTTCGAAATAGCTACTCCCCAGGGCCAGTCAAAGTAATTACTCCCCAGTGCTTCCGGGGGCTCTAAATCGAGGAAGCGCGTTCACATTAGGGGAGCCTGCCTTGGACTAATTTTGAGAGTTCCCTGTTGTGTAGATGTGCTATTTCAAAATAAGCTATTTCCGAGTATTTCTTCTGGAATAGCTTATTTCGAAATAAGCGTTCAGTGTAGACGTACCCTTAGGGTACGTCTAGATTACATGACTCTGCCGACAGAGGCATGTAAAATAGGCTACCCGACATAGTCAGTGAAGCGGGGATTTAAATATCCCTGGCTTCATTAAAACAAAAATGGCCGCCACGCTGTGCCGGCTCAGCTGATCGTCGGCACAGCGCGTGAGTCAAGACGCGGATCGGTCGACAAGGGAAGCCTTTGTTGACTGCTCCGGTAAACCTCGTTTCATGAGGCATACGGGAGGCTTCCCTTGTCGACCGATCCGCGTCTTGACTCGCACTCTGTGCCGACGATCAGCTGAGCCGGCACAGCGTGGCAGACATTTTTGTTTTAATGAAGCCAGGGATATTTAAATCCCCGCTTCACTGACTATGTCGGGTAGCCTATTTTACATGCCTCTGTCGGCAGAGGCATGTAATCTAGACGTACCCTTCGAGACTAATAAATATACATATATATTCATGGGCACAACCCACTTCTGCCCATGAAAGCTCATGATACTATATAAATATATTTGTTAGTCTCTAAAGTGCGACAGGACTGCTTATTGTTTTTAAAGTTACAGACTAACACGGCTCCCGCTCTGAGCCTTTAAAAGCCCATGTTTCTACCAATATAGAGGATTCTCATCCCTGTGTTTTGCCACTGCAATGTGGTCCAGCCACCAGCACTGCTGAATAAGAGCAGGCCTATTTTTCAAAATGCTCCTGATTGTTGCCTTATCCCTCAGGAACCAGAGCCTCTTTTCCCTCCAGCGACCGAACTGCGTGCGCTTGGCTGCCAGCCTCGGTCAGGAGGCTACGTTCGTGTCCCATGAACTGCCAAAGGCCGCCTCCCGTCTAACACCTGCTTCTGCAGACGTCGCCCAATTACGCAACGTGTTAACTGGCAACTCCGCTGCGCAGGTGGATAACATCGCCCGCCCGTGTCAGATAGACGGCTGGGGCCAAGAGCAGGTCCCCCAAGAAACTGAAGAGCTGTAAAGAAACCCGGATGCATTATTGGTCTTCCCAGAAAATAAAAATGTGAACGTTTGCAGCAGAGTAGCCACAGCCCTGACACGGAGAAGTCTAGCACAGAAAGGTTGCCCGTTCCAAGAACCTTTCCTTCCCCAAATGTAGACTGACACCTGCTTCCGCTACTACAAACCATGTGACGCAAAGCAGGCCCTTTGCTTTATGAACCTTCCTAAGGGGTATTTTTGTGCAGCAGCACGAAATGCCTTTATTAATGTTTATGTACAGGGCCCTACCAAACACGTCATACACCCATGAAATACGCCCTTCCCTGAGGAATCTGATGCCTCCTTGTTCCTAGGAGTGCTCCATTAAAGGGGGCTTCCTACCACCGGCTGGGCAGGCGAAGGACAGGACCTGTTCTTCCTCTGCAATCTGCTCTGGCGGTGGGAGGGGGGACCAGACCAGACCCACATCCAGATGCCTCCCCCTTGCTATCAAAGGCCTCTGTACAGTCCAAATCCTTGGAGGCTTCAGGTCTCTAACGCAGTCTATAGTCCTCAGGCTGGCTTCGTGCACAGGGTGAATTTCACCCTCTATGTTTTGCCCCCCAAACACAAATGAACACGGGACCGGGAGGGACCTCCTGAGTTGCCGACTCAGTCCCCGCTGTCACGGGCAACCTCTGCAGACCATCCTCCTCACCAATTTATCACGCTCCATCTTAAAACCAGTTGGGTTTCTTGGCCCCATGCCCCCGATGGGGAGGCCGTTCCAGACCTCACCCCTCTGCCGGGTAGATGCCCTCTTCTCATTTCCAGCCTGCGGTTCCTCCGGGGCCAGTTGCTCCTCATGTGACTTTGTCTCAGCGCTGTCCTTCAGCTTGACCGGCTCGTCTCCCTCCCGGAGGTTTCCTCCCCGAGGATTTCCACAGACCCAGCTCTTTCAGTCTCCTCTCGTACAACCAGCTCTCCATTCCCCTGACCTCTCTAACAGCCCTGCCCTGCACCCGGCCCCGTCTCAATTTCTCTCGCCGGAACACAGGAGAGATGGGGTATTCCGGGGATCTGCCCAGGGACTCCTGGGGAAGGGGGCTATTAACTAACTGAGCACCCCTCTCGGCCAGGGATTGCGCTGCAGTCACCCTAATGAGGCAGGCTTGCGAGTAACAGCGCCCCCTGCTGGGGGCTGCCATCATCGCATTGCTCAGGGTGCCGGAAGAAATTCCATCGCCTCTCAGCAGGTCACAGTCAGTTGTGGGGCTTCTTCTCCCAGCCAGAGCTCTTCTTCTGACCCAGGCTCCTCTTCCTGCCTCCTCAGCCGTCCCTTGCTGGAGCTCAGCCTTCTTGCCCCAGACTTCTCGGCCCCAGTTCTGGCTGGGCCTTCCCATATGACCCTCCTGCTCCCGGGGCTCCCCTGTCTCAGCTCCCTCGGCCTCGGCAGCTTCACTGCAGGAGCCCTTCACGCTCCCTCAATGCTTCCCTGAAATCCCCCTGCTCCCCGCGCCCGCCTCATGGCTGCTCTTTGCAAGGCCACGCCCAGCCAGGTCCCTCCCAGGCGTGACAGGGTCCGTAGCCGAGGCTGGGCCAGCCCCAGCCGCTAAGGGGTGAGCTGTCCTGTTACCGCTTTGTATGGACACTTGCTTTTCCCTAACGCACAGAGGTACAGGGGGAGTGCTCAACCCCCGGCTCTGCCCTAGGCTCTGCCCCCTCCACTCCTTTCCCCAAGGCCCCATCTCCACCCCATCTCTTCCTGCCCCCGCTCCTCCTCTTCCCGCCCAGTTCCACCCCCTCCCCGAGCAGGCTGGGACCTCGCTCCTCCCCCGTTTAGACCCCCAGAGCAGGGGCGGCCCATGAGCCTAGGCAAACTAGGCAGTTGCCTAGGGCACCGCTGGCCCGGGCGCCCGATGATAACGTCACGGGGCGCCAGGGTGCCCCGTGATGACGTCACGGCCATTGATGGCCGTGCAGGCGGGGGGCACTGATAGCGCCTCTGCCTAGGGCGCCAGCTGCCGCAGCTGGCCTCGGGCCGCTCCTGCCCCAGAGCCTCCCAAACACAGCAGGCATGGGGAGGGAAGGGGAGACACTGATCCACAGGGCCCACTGGTGGAAGAGAGGTGCTGGGGGGGACTCATCAGGGGGCTGGTTTTCCCTGTGGGTGTTCCAGCCCCAGAGCACCCATGGAGCCGGAGACGGCGCCTGCGCACAAATGCTTCAGTGAAGATGCTCCTACCCTGACAGGACAGCTTCCCCTGTCGGTGAAATTAACCTGCCTCCACGAGAGTGACTAGCTACATCGGCAGGAGACGCTCTCCCATCGACAGTGCCTGGGGCGTTGTGGTCAGCAATGACTGTGTCGCTCAGGAGGGTGGATTTTTCACACCCCCGAGTGATGCACGGTTGTATTGTAACCTGGCCAGTTGCTCAATGTCAGCAGCTGCCCTGCACTAACGATCCCAGGCTGTTCGGCACGGACAAGGCAGGAAATGTCAGTTTCATGCTCCCCAGGGAGCTGTTACATACTCGCGAGGAAAACAACTGTGACCAATAATACCTTGTACGTCTACCAGGAAGTTCAGGCAATCGGATTAAAGGTCAACCGATAGTGCCTTGAATAAACACGGCAACTAACCTCTTCTGCTGTCTTGAAGGCTACGTTCGACCGGAGAAGAACATTCAGATCTATGGAGTCCCTTTCAAAATATAAAGCAGATGTTAAACAGTGTCACGAATAAAGTAATAGTCTCCCCTAGTCCTGCCTGCTTTGTGGGTATTGCTGTTTCTCTAGCAGCTGGCAGGGTGTAAACCCCTCTCAAGGAAAGGTACCAACCTACCTTTGCCCACCCCCTCCTCAGCGGCACTGAGGGCTGCTCGGCTGTAACCCTGGATCTAGGCCAGTATGTTTTGTTCTGGGTCTACACTAAAGGAGAAGGTCAAATTAAGATATGCAACTCCAGCAACATTACTTATGTAGCTGGCGTCGATGTACCTTGATTCAAGTTTCCCTGCTGCCCCTACAGCAAGAGGCCGATGGGAGCGAATGTTCCTGTCAGCTTCCCTTACTCCTTGCAGGAGCAGTAATACCAGCCATTGACAGGGCCACCCTCTGAGTTTGATTTAGCAGGCCTTTACTAGACCCACTAAATCAAACTCCGGAAGCTCGACTGTGGCAGCGTCGATTTTCCCCAGAGTGAGCACATGGCCTTGAATATTTCTTTCAAAGTAAAGCCGAGAAGTGTGTGAATTCTAGCAGTGCCGCTCTGAAGGACGTGGGTTTCAAAAGTGGCATTGGCCTGTCTCTACTCCCACTGAAGTCAGAGGGATTTTTACCACAGGCTGCAAGGGGAGCAGAGTTAGGCTAGTGGCTATTGAGGCTACAGAGGATGCCAGGAGCCCCGGAAGTTATTCCAACGGGCATCAGAGAAGGATGTAGCGGATGACCAAAGCCAAATCCAGAAGGAAAGGCTCTGCACAAGCTGCCACAGTGGAACTTCCCAGCGGTCAGCACTTTGGGGCTTTTGTGCAGTCACATCCTATTGCCCCTCCACACAGAGCGTAAGCACACAGCCACGACATGCCTCAGCTCAGAGCTATCAGGCTGCTAAAGTGGCCCGGTCACACCCAGCTCAATGATCACTGTATCACAATCATGCTTGGAGTGGAGTCACCCAGAGAGCCTAGCCTGGTCCAGCACACCCTCTGAGTTAGCCTCCATAACCCAGTTCCTTCCTGGGTTTTCCTTGGCTCATAATTTAAGAACAAAACATAACCCTTTGTCTGAGCTTCCCCCTGATTTGGCCGTTTCTCCTTCCTAAGAACATAAGAACAGCCATACTAGGTCAGACCAACGGTCCATCTAGCCCAGTATGCTGTCTGCCAACAGTGGCCAATATCAGATGCCCCAGAGGGAGAGAACACAATATAATCATCCTGTGATTCCTCCCCCGTCATCCATTTCCAGACAGAGGTTAGGGACGCCATTCCTACCCATCCTGGCTAATAGCCATTGATGGACCTAACCTCCATGAATCCATCTAGCTCTTTTTTGAACCCTGTTAAAGTCCTGGTCTTCACAACATCCTCTGGCAAGGAGTTCCACAGGTTGACTGTGTGCTGAGTGAAGAAAAACTTCCTTTTGTTTGTTTTAAACCTGATGCCTATTAATTTCATTTGGTGACCCCCTAGTTCTTATATTGTGGGAATAAGTAAATAACTTCTCCTTATTCACTTTTTCCTTGCCAGTCATGATTTTTGTTGCCCTTTTCTGGACCTTTTCCAATGCCAATATATCTTTTTTGAGATGAGGTGAACATATCTATACGCAGTATTCAAGATGTGGGTGTACCATGATTTTATATAGAAGCAGTAAAATATTCTTCTTATGTTTACACTAGTTTCTAGTTCGAACTAGAGGCTAATGAGGGCGACCGAATTAAAATGAAGCGGATTTAAATATCCCACGCCGTTAGCATGTTTCGAGAGCGTTGTTATTTGGAAATTGATCAGCCCGAGTAACTGCCCGCGTTCACACGCGGCAGTGAACGGAGTTCGTAAACCCCTTAACTCGAATTAGCTGTTAAACCTCATTCCATGAGGAGTAACAGCTAATTTGAGTTAGGGGTTTACTTCGAACTCCCATTACACTCCCGTTTCACTGTGTAGACGTGGGTAGTTACTCCGGGCTAGTCAGTTTCCAAAATGGCGACAGCCCAGGAACATGCTAATGAAGCGCAGGATATTTAAATCCCGCGCTTCATTTGCAATTTTGGTCGCCCTCATTAGCCTCCCTAGTTCGAACTAGGGGGCTAGTGTAGACATACCCTTATTCTCTATCCCTTTTTTAATGATTCCTAGCATTCTGTTTGATTTTTTGACTGCCGCTGCACACTGAGTGGATGTTTTCAGAGAACTATCCACAATGACTCCAAGATTTCTCTCAAGTAGTTGTAGCCAGATTAGTCCCCATCCTATTGTATGTATAGTTGGGATTATTTTTTCCAATGTGCATTAGTTCCTGAGTTATCATGCAGCCCCTCAGACTCAGAGAGAGATGTCAACCGTTTTATATTCCGGGGATGAAGCTAATGAGGCCAGCCTAATCTGACTGCCAGGATGAGTCTGCAAACCAGCTCGGCATGCAGGGACCGATAACTTGACAACCTCTCACAGGGCCCTGTTCTGTTCTCATTGACTCTTGTCCATGTCCAGTGTCATTCTACTGGTTTCACTGGAGTCATTCCGGATCGATACTGGTGTATCGAACATGACCCACAGTCACATGTTGCCATCATACGAAGGACTGCTTAGAGCAGTGTTTCTTAAACTGTGTTCCGTGATACACTGATGTGCCGTGAGGCAGTTAGAGGTGTGCCGCAGAGAACAACAGAGTTCAAAATGGCCACCCTTAAAGGGGCAGGCAACCTTTTTTTTTTTTTGCTCAATAACTTCCCCCCTCCACTTTTTTTTTTTTTTTGGCTCAATAACTTTTCCTCTACCCCCGCCCCCCTCTACTTTTTTTTCCTCAACAAAAAAATCCTTGGTGTTCCTCGGTCTTAAAAAGTTTAAGAAACACTGGCTTAGAGGAACCCATAATGAGCTTAAATACCTCAACAAGAGGGCTACACCGGCTTTCCCCAGCAGCTGCCACGCAACGAACTCAGCAGTTCGCTTATCAGCTTCATAGGTCTCCTTCTGACTGAGAATGAATACCAGCGGCAGACCGAGCTGTAAGTGGGCAGTTGAAACCTTTTCTGGATCTTCAGCAACTTCAGTCTAGAGACGAGACACCGGTAAATGGTTCAGTAGCTTCACAGTGCATGTTGGAGATCACACCTAGGTGATCAAGCTTGGAATTTCGATTAGTTATGCAAAGTAGACAATGAAATACTCTCTTAGTTTATTCTCAGTAAGATCCAATCGCCCCCAGCCCAGCATCTGAATAAGTCAACAAGGGTCAATGTTTAAATGGAGGCGCATCATGTACGTGGACATGTTGACAATTTAGGCTCAGATTTTTGAGGCCAAAAGCAACCACTGTGCGATCTCGACTGACCTCCTGCATAACCCAGGGCACGGGTCTTCCCTCAGTCGATTCCTGCTTCACGTCCAAACGGTGTGGTTACACTAGAGCAGAACTCTTGGGAGGGAACATCCAATCCGGATTATTAAAAATCTCCACCTTGTTGTCCATGGCTATTGGTTGTAATAAATCCCCAGCATACCAACCTCGACTGTGGCTTTGACAATCCCAGCAGGATTGAGCCGTACAACCTGGATTCATTTTCACTCCCCTTTTTCATCACGCCCCTGCAGCTAGCACATGGCCGTGACCATGACAACGAGCAATGACGGACCCAGGCCCGGCCTGTGAGGCAAAGGCACAGAACCTCCCAGTGACGGGTGTCCCGTGTCCCCGAAGGGGGGAAGTTTGTGTCTATTCTGGTTCCCCACTTCTAGCTCAGCGGAGGGGATCTAACGCACCGCCTCAAACACCTGGCAGCCACAGAGGTTGGGGGCAGAGCCTCTGCTGCTGTGAACCCCTGGGCGCCAATTTACACGAGGGACAGAAAATCCCGTTTCATCACTTAACCAATGAAACATTAAGTTTAACCAGTTCACTGACTGAATGGTGCCGGGTGGGGGGGAGCCGTTGCAGCTCGCTGGGGCTGGAGCTGCCCCCCTCCGCCCACCACAGCCGGGCTGGTGCGGCCCCCATGCCACAGGCAGGGGATGCTCCAGCCTGGCTGCTTCTGACTCCACACGGGGCTGCCGGCTCCCCGCCTGCCCTGGTTGGGAGTCGACAGGCTCGCACAGGGCCGGAAGCGGCAGCAGGGGGGAGGAGAGGCTGCCGGCTCCCAGCTGAGTCTCGCACAGGGCGAAAGGGAGCCAGCACACACCCCCTTCCCCACAAGGCTGCTGATTCCCAGCCTGCGCACGCGGGAGCCAGCAGACACAGGTGAGGAGCTGCTCCCGGGTAACAGTTGACCCGGTTACCCATTCCCATCCCTCATTTACACATGCAGAGCACCTGGGCTTGAATATCTGCAGTGACACGAACACGCTCCACAGAGCTCTGAGGCCAGGCCCTGAGTTCCCTCCCTCCCTCCCTCCCTCTCTCTCCCTCGCCCCTCTGCCAATACGCTAAAGCCCAGGGCCCCGTACCAGGCTCCATAAGAACGGCCACACAAAGGTCCATCCAGCCCAGTGTCCTGTCTGCCAACAGTGGCCAATGCCAGATGCCCCAGAGGGAGTGAACAAAACAGGGAATCATAAAGTGATCCCTCTGCTGTCACCCATTCCCAGACAAACAGAGGCAAGGGCACCATTGCTACCCATCCTGGCTAATAGTCATTGATGGACCCAACCTCCATGAATCTATCTAGCTCTTTTTTTAATCCTGTTAAAGTCCTGGCCTTCACCACATCCACAAGTCAACCATGCACTGTGTGAAGAAAAACTGCCTTTTGTTTGTTTTAAACCTGCTACCTCTTAACTTCCCCTGGTTCTTGTGTTATGGGAACAAGTAAATAACTTTTCCTTATTCACTTTTTCCACACCAGTCATGATTTTAGCGACCTCTATCCTATCCCCCCTTAGGCTCCTCTTTTCTAAGATGAAAAGTCCCGGTCTTTTTAATCTCTCTTCATATGGGACCCGTTCCAAACCCCTCATCTTTTTTGTTGCCCTTTTCTGAACCTTTTCCAATGCCAAGATATCTTTTTTGTGATGAGGCGACCACATATGTACACAGTATTCCAGATGTGGGCGTACCATGGATTTATACTGACGCATAAGATATTCTCTGTCTTATTCTCTATCCCTTTTTTTAATGATTCCTAACATCCTGTTTGCTTTTTTGACTGCCGCTGCATACTGAGTGGATGTTTTCAGAGAACTAACCACAATGACTCCAAGATCTCTCTCTTGAGTAGTGGTAGCTAAATTAGTCCCCATCCTATTGTATGTCTAGCTGGGATTACTTTTTTCCAATGTGCATTACTTTACATTTATCAACATGAAATTTCATTTGCCATTTTGTTGCCCAATCACTTAGTTTGATGAGATCGTTTTGAAGCTCTTCACAGTCTGCTTTGGTCCACTGAAACCAATGGGAGTTTTGCCATCGACTGTAGTGGGGGCATGTTTTCAGCCCAGGTCTTGGGCATAGGGTTGCCCTGGGCAACCTGCCCCAGCCGCAGGCTAGGCCTCAAGGGCTCGCAGGCAGTGCCGCTAATGGTGGGTACCATACCACGAGGGGGGCCGCCATCAGTTTGAGATGCGTGTGGATGTTCAGCGTGGTCAGTGACTGCGCCATGGGAATCCTCCTGCATGGCTGGCTCAGATCCAGGACCCGCTGGCAGTGGCAGAAGAAGAGTCGGGCAGACGATGCGTCAGAGTCGTCATGGCTGGAGGAGAAAGACAACAAACTGAGACCGCGTTGGTCGCAGGTCCAAGCCTGGGTGGGAGGGGGAGGGCAAAGGGGGCCTGGCAATTCCGAGGGGCCTGGGACTCCCAACCGCCACCACTGCAGCAGTCGAATTCCCGCCGGAGCACCGCACCTCACACTCTGCACAGCTCTGAGGGCTGGCGTGGGGGGGAGAGCTGAGCTCCAGGCAGCGCTGAGGGCTGGCTGCCCTGGCCCCGCCCACCTGAGACCCCACCCCTTCCGGGGGGGGCCACGGAGCTTCCCCCACCCATTGCCTGGGGCCCACGGAAGCTGTCAGCACCCCTGCATGTGCCCCTCTGCTTCGCCTCAGTTGTCCAGCAAGGGCAGCCACTCTGGGCTTCTGGTTCTCCAGCCCCCCGGGAGAGACACGTGTTTCTCTCCATTCTGAGCAGGGTATGCCCAGGGTGCACGGTCCCCTGCCGTCCCACGGTGTTCCTCAGCAGAGACAGGCTGCCCATGCGCACCTGCTGGCTTTCCCCTCACGGACGGGTAAGTGGTGTCGTTGCTACAGTGACAGCCCTGCCACTGCGGGCCTGCTGCACTGGCAAGGCGCCACACACTCCTGAGAAACCCCATTACAATCCATCAAAGAATCTACACACCTGCTAATAAACTTCTCAGAGCTCAGGATCCACACCCCCCCACCAAACATGGGCTCCGGCAGAAGTGGTCCTTCAGCTCCTCCCCCTCCCACACACACACACACACATTCCACCCAACGGCAATTCCTTGGGGTTTCAAGTTCATCAGCTCAGAACAAGCATCCATGCCCTCCTGCCCCTTTGCTGTATCAGGGAAAAGCCCTGAGCCAGTTTAAAGCCAAGCTACGTATCCCACAATCCTCTTAGTCGGTGGGCCCCTCAAAACCCTAAGGACATGCAGATCCCTTCGGGGGATGGCTTCACAGGGCCGGTAATGGGAGGAATTAATATTAGTCTCCACCTTGGACTCAGGAAGATACGTGCAGATCCACAAGAGCATCCACGGTGGTGTTCAAAGGTATTAACCCCAAGTCAGGTTTGCCTGAATTCATTCGCTGGGCACTCCATGGTCAAGCAGGGAATTGAACCTGGGTTTCTTAGGGGCTAAGTCAGGGCTCTAATTACTGGACCAAGCTTCTACTTATTACAGGATGAAAACGGGAATATAAAGCGAACTATTTCCTTTGGGCCGTGCCTGGCTCTGCTGAAGTCAAGGGCCAGGCGTGTAATGCGCTGTGGAAATGGTCACACATGAGTACGAGGCTGAGGCAGGGCACAGAAATAAGACAGGGCTTGCCAGGTCCCCCTTACAGAGCAAGGTTGTGTGTGGCTCTGGCCCATTCAATGCATGCTCCAGCTGAACCACAGTTTATTGGGCTGGAGAGGTTCCCCCGGACCCGGGATCCTGCTTAATCAGTTAACCAGTTAAACCTCAGAGATAACCAGTTAACGGATTAACCAGGATTTTACATCCCTAGTGCGGGACTGACTGAGCCACCAGGTCTCCCCGGTATGGCTGTCCGTGGAGGTTTAAAACACCCAGGATGCGAGATGGGCACCACAGCCAGGGGAGAAGGAAAAGAGAAGCTGGAGGATAGCTACCGGACTGGCAGGCAGAAAAACCAGCTCTTCTCTGGTAAGCGGACCTCATTGGCTAGGGAAATCAGTGAGGAGCTCAAATGTGCCTTCCCGGGTGACTTCTACAGTCACTCCTCAGAGCGCGGCTGCACTTTCAATGCACCGGAAGGGCAAAGACGTGCATGAATTCTACTGAAACTGACACGGTTCACCCACATCTGCTGCTCCCAGCGCAGATTCTGCTGCGTGTCCAGCAGCGTTCTCTCCTCCGCAGGTGGCCTTTGCTCCCACCCGACCCTCAACACGGCCCAATCTGTACCGCGCAGGGCTCCAGTGGTGATTGAAAGGGCCCAAGGGTCTGGTCGCAGCTGCTGCCACAGTAGCAGTAACCCGGAGCCAACAGCCCTTTTAAATCCCTGGGCCCCAAGGATATTGCCCCTTTGCCTCCCCACATCAGCGGCCCTGGTTGTACCCACCCAACGCTCTTCAACAGCTCCACCTCTGTGGTTAAAACAAACTGGTGGGCAGTTCCATATACAAAAGCAGCTTCCATTACCGCTCTGTGCTCTAAAAAAAGAAAACATTGTGATCCAGTTAATGTGTTCTTAGGCTACTCCCTCACCCACACTAAAGATTACGGCCCAGATTTTCAGAATTGGCGTCAAGAAAAATATACCTTCTTACTATATATTTCAGAAATGTGCGTCTGTCTATCTGACCGTCTGTGAGTCTGAGTGTTCCAGAACTCCTCCTAAACGGTAAGAGCTAGGGCCACCAAATTTGGTAAGCAGCTTCCTCTTACTCTAACTTAAAGCAAGGTCAGGGTTCGGTTGTGTCAAGACAATGGGATGTGCCTGGAATGCGAATGTTTCTCATAAAATGGAAAGAGAGGAGTTTGGTAGGAAGGACAGTTATACTTCAGAATGACCACAGGGGGGCAGCAAGGGGCCAAAGATGGGGATCAGGACAGTTATAACCTCATTGGGCCAGCAGAGGGCAGGGGTGGAGAAAAGGACAGCTCTCTACTATATATTTCAAAGAATTTGGTTGCGCGTCTGTTTGTGTGTCTGTTTGTGCGTCTGTTTGTGTGCTGGGGAACATGCACCCCTCCCCCCGCTGTGCCAGCTGCAGAAGATATTGAGAGGCACTCCTCCCCTGGCCTCAAGCTGCTGCGGTGAGAGAGGGCCGGGGTTATCCTCTCTCCCCAGGGCAGCCTGCATCCTGAAACCTCATCCCCTGCTCCACCCCACAACAATGATTTAAATGAAGAAAAACAAAACTTATTTGAGTTAAGAACCCAAGCCTGACTAATTTGCATGCATTTCTGTAAACCAGGGGTAGGGAACCAAAGGCCCAGGGACCGGATGAGGCCCCCGGCATGCCTGAATCCGGCCCCCAGGGCTCCCCCCAGCACCGGAGAGCCTGTGCTGGCATTCCAGTTTCCACTACCTCCCTGTGGGGCTGGAGCGCACAAAATCTATGAGGCCGGGACCCCTAGGCCCTGGTGTGCAAGGGGAATGTGGGGAGTGTCTTTCTCCTTCTCAGTGGGGTTTTTTTTTGTTTTGTTTTACTTCTCCCCTGTGTGCGGCCTCCTACTGATTTTTCTGTGGGTCAGCGGCCCCCAACCCAAAAAAGGTTCCCCACCCCGCTGCATACTCTACAAGGTGAGGTGGATCGTTTTTAAAAAGAAATCGAGGTGTATGGAGACCTGGGTCAGAAACTCAGGTCTGCGCTATCTTATTAAAAAAAAAACAGAAAAAGCTTTCGAAGGGGTATTAAGAGAGAAGGTTGAGTTTCATACCTGGTGTTCCAACTGCGGGCACATAGGCAAAGACAGCGTTCGATCTTCCCTTCAGAGAATTTTCTAGATTCTGAAGCTCTAGCAGCGTTGTAATATATTTAACTTCGTTAAAGAGAAGGGCACTGAGAAGACATAAAAATCTCATTTTCAGCATCCTCCTTCAAAAGGAAGTGGCGAATCGGTACCTACAACTGCAGGCAAACACCAGAGCAGATGTACCTCTGGCTACCTGCCTGCAGAAGCCGCAGATACAAACTACTCCAATTTGCCCCTGTCGTTTGTTTTGCAGGGCTCATTGCCCCAATAGAGAGGCTCCCTTGGCTTTGCTGAAAACCTCCCCCAGAATGAACCGAGTTCAAGTTTCCGCAAAGCTTCAGGCCCCAAGTGAAAAGACAAAGCAAATGATTTCACGCAGAAGAACGTTCATGCTACTTACAACAGGGCATTGGCGACAATGGCGTTGACGTCGAACAAGGCATCTGTGGGGAATTCTCTGAGCACTACGTTACCTCTGGGAAAGAGAACACACAACCAAATCAATCAACGTGGGGGTTATTCACCCTTGTAGCTGTGCTTCCCTCTGTCTGATTTCTCTCTGGGGACTCTACACTCAGAAGGGACCATTCTGATAAGCTAATCTGACCTCCAGCCAAACCGGCCGTACAATTCCTGACGGAGCTCAATGCCTTGGGTTGAACTAGTGCATTTATCTTTTAGACAGACATTCCCCAAAATGCTCGTCTGAGAGGAGACAAGAGAATCCTCTTAAAAGGGGCAGCCCAGTAAAAAGGAAAGCATTTGTGCAAGGGATGTGAACATCTATGGGAGCTGGGTTCCTAACTCACTTAGGTACTTTTGGTGGGGTCTTCAATCTAGCCAGCCAGCAAGAGATCCAGAACTAATCCTGTATTAGCCAGCCTTGCGTTAACTTCAGTGAGCTTTGGATCAGATGCTTTCTCAGGTACGGAGCCTGATCAGCAGCGAGCAAATGTAACCTCTGCCTACTCTGAGTGGTGCTCTGTTCCCGTCTAGTGGCTGGGCCACACAGGTTAGAGCTGATTGGGAATTTTTCATCAACTTGTCAGTGAAATTAAAGTTTCCACAAAATATGTTTGCCAAATAGTTTCAGTTTGCCACTGGAAAATGGACATGAGCTATTTAATTTTGTATTGGTTCAATAGCTCCCAAGTCATGCAATGCCTCGTGAGAGTTGTAATTTGGGTGATTCATGCCCCTATTCTCCTCCGTGGGCCAGGCTCCCTGGCTGGACTACATTTCCCATGATGCACCACAGTCTGCTCTCTTGCTCAATTACAGCACATCAAGGAAGTCATGTAACATGGTGCATCATGGGAAATGCAGTCCAGGAAATCCTGCAGTCTATTGTCTTTTCCTTGTAACTTCAGCCTCCCTATGTGTGATCAAAAGAAACAAAAAAGCATCTGCTTATGCTCAAGTTTTTGGTGTAAAATGACTGCAGGTGGCTTGTATAAATATTTGCTTCCTCCAGAACAATACCAAGCAATGTATCTCCAACAAACAAAGGAAGAATAAGAAAATCACAGGTGCCTTTTGTAAGGTCTAATCCAGCGTTTCCTAAACTATGTTCTGCAGCACACCGGTGTGCCGCGAGGCAGTCGGAGGTGTGCCACGGAGAACAACAGAATTCAAAATGGCCACTCTTAAAGGGGCAGGCAACCTTTTTTTTTTGTTTTGCTCAATAAGTTTCCCCTGACCGTTTTTTCCCCTCAATAACTTTCCCCTCAATCTTTTTTCCCCCCGACCTTTTTTTTTTTTTTTTTCTGCGCTTAACAAAAAATCCTTGGTGTTCCCCATAAAAAAAAATTGTTTGGTGTTCCTCGGTCTTAAAAAGTTTAAGAAACACTGGTCTAAACAGTACTTCCCATCCAATACTGTTGCAAGGCAAACACCTCTCAGGGACGATCTAGAGGGGGTTGAACCGGATTACCTCATGAGGTCCCTTCCAGCCCTCCATTTCTAGGTTTCTATAAGAACTATTTCCCTGACATAACTTCAGAGATACTGGGCCAGTTCCTTAGCTAGTACATATCGATACAGCTCCACTAAAACAATGGAACGACACCAGTTTACACCAGTTGGGATTCTGGCCTATAGTATTTTGCCAGTGATCCCACAATCCCCAACATCAAGGAGGAAAAACGACTGGCATCCATTCCAGCGATATGCCTACATCACGATTTTAAATGGACTCTTCCATGCTGATTCATCTGCAAGATAACGGTTCCCCCTGTACTTCCAAGATGATCCTAGGAGCTTTGAGAACTGGTGGACAGCTTGTGGGACTGATCTAAAGAATTTCAAAGAATCCTGGTGGAAATCGTCCCCTTCGCTGCTACAGCCGACCAGCGCCTGACATGCCAGCTGACTCTTATGGTTTCTTGAAACCCTTGCCACAGAAAAGCTCTCAAAACCAATCTATGGTATTCTCGTCACCAGCATGCAACCAACGTCATTCACCTGAACAGATATGCCTTCCTTAAGGTATTTTCTTTCCCACAGTATCTTGATATATCTTCTTGGAGACAATTAACCTAGGCATTTAAAACAAGTTGTTATAATTCCCGATGCACGGACAGCCACAAATACATACAGGCGAAAGCGTTTAATGCCTTGACTGTACCAAAGCGAACTTTTCACACCTGCTGTCTAGGCAAAAATGCAATGACGCGATTGAGGGAATAGGAGACAACGGTTAAGATTTTACAAGCACAAAAGTCAGGAGAGTCCAAGTCGTGGTTCTCCAACACACATCATTTAGCTGCCTTGATTCGGTTTCACCCAGTTACGCCCACAGTCAGACCAAACTAGGCTTGATAGCAATGTCCTAATCTGTGTAAGATAACATTTATGCAGAGCGCTCTGATCCATAGGACAGTTCAGGACGGCCACCTCAGGCCCTGCTCTTTGGGGGTCCCCGAGCCAGCCGCCCCAACTGTGCTATGGACAGGACGGTCCCCCATATGGAAGTTAGCCTGTGGGGCCCACAGCAGCTGAGGGTATTATCAAGGGGGCCTGGCGTGAGGCGGCAGCAGGGGTCGGGCCCTCCCTGCACTCCCCGTGGTGGCGGGAGCAGCAGGAAGCGGCGTGACGCACGCAGCAGCCTGCTCTGCCGCCATCTCCCAGCCGGGTCCTTCCACTTTACTGGGGTGGCAGGAAGCAGAGTGCCCTGGCTCCAGCCTGCTCTGCTCCCCCGAAAGATGCAGGGCTCAGGGGAGCAGAGAGGAGTGGGCTGGGACTCAGGAGCTCCACTTCCCACTGCCTCAGTCAGTGGAGGGGGGGACGGGCAAGCCCTGCTGCCGCCCGTGCCAGGTCCCCTGGGAACCTTAATCCTCCAGGTAGCGTCTCTCAGTGGAGGGAGCTTTGAGGAAGGGGGGCAATTGGGGCAGGAGAGGGCACAGCAGAGGCAGGAAGAGGTGGGGTGGGGGTGGAGTGGGGGTGAAGCTTGGGGGAAGGGGTGCAGCAGGAGCAGGGCTTGAGGAAGGGGCAGAGCAGGGAGAGGGCTTCAGGAAGAGTTGGAGTGGAGGCGGGGAAGAGACGGGGAAGGGGTGGAGTGGGAGTAGAGCAGGGGCAGGAAGAGGCAGGGTTGGGGGGGGTAGCCCCAGGCCCTACGCCTGGAGTGGAGGTGGGTTGCCCTGGCCCCGCCGACAGGTACGGCCCTGCATTTACGTCTTAATACAAAAGGCCGAGGAAACTTTGCACTTCTCTTCAAAACATCTGGACGGAGGCAAGCAGGTGAACTCAAGGATCAAAGCTTCAGCTGGTTGAAACACGCAGCCTTTTTTTTCTGCCACAATCTGAATACCGAAAATACTGTCATTTAGAAATGCTGCCGCAAAGCCGCCCATTGTCCTCTCTGGGCAGGGCTCGGACTACATCGCCCATGATGCACTATGGCCTCTGCTACTGAAGATGCATGATAGGAGCCCCCGGCCATGATCCATTCAGGGAGACCCCTGCCCTCACATGGACCCACAGTGAGTTTAATGAAGCTGCCTCCAATTCCAGGGGTTTGCCAGGCGAAAGCCAATTGCAGGGTCGGACAGACAACGATGGCACCTTCCCAGTGAGCAGCCAAGCATTGCTAGTGCTGCAGCTTACAGATAATTGTCGGCTGTGAACACATTAATATGTCTGTAGCCGGGGCCGGGGCGGTGTGGGAGGGCACGAAGGGGCAGGAGAGGCTGGCCAGCAGCCACAAGGAGACTTGTGGGGGAGACCTGGCGCCTACCAGAGGGTTCTGTTCCCCCCCCCCCCATACACCCACACACCAGCAGTGGTGGGGGAAGCAGAGCAAGGCGGTCCCAACTCGCTCTGTTCTCCTGGCAAGCCGCTTTTGGGCAGGGGTGGCACCGCCCCCACACTTCCCGGCGGGAAGCAGAGGGATGTGGGCAGGGGAGTAAAGCCAGCTGGGGCCACCTGCTCTGCTTCCCCCACCGCTGTGGGTGAGTGCGAGGAGCAGCCGGACCCCTGCTAGTCCCCCTGGCTGCCTGGGTTGGGGACAGAGGTGGGGCAGGGCCGGAGCAAGGGCGCGGGGGGGGGGGGGGGGAGACCTGCGCTGAAGGAGGGTTGTCCTGGTCCTTCCCTGGGCTGGGGGGAGGTGTCATGTGGCCCTCTGGTCAGCTGTCTGTTACAGATAGAGACAGAACAGCCCCCTCTACGGAGAACAGTCCCACGTGCCCACATGACCAACCTTACAGCCCCACCAGACAACGCCCCCCCATCAGGGAGGAGTCTGTGGCTACGTCTGGACTGCATCCTTCTGTCGACAGAGGGATGCAAATCCAGCACATCGAAATTGCGCATGAAACAGGGATTTAAATATCCTGCACCTCATTAGCATAAACATGGCCGCCGCTTTTTTTGAAACGGAGTTTTTTCAAAAAAAAAACGGCAGTCTAGACGCGGATCTGTCAAAATTAAAGCCTTTTTCGACAGATCCAGTATTCCTCAAAAAATGAGGTTTACAGGATCTGTCGAAAAAGGCTTTATTTTCGACAGATCCAAGTCTAGACTGCCGGGGGTTTTTTCGAAAAAACTCCATTTTGAAAAAAGGCAGTGGCCATGTTTATGCTAATGAGGCACGGGATATTTAAATCCCTGCTTCATTAGCAATTTCGATGTGCCTAATCTACATCTCTCTGTCGACAGAGAGGTGTAGTCTAGACACCCTGTGTGTCAGCTGGGGAAATAAATGCCACGTTCGTTTTACCTTCACCACTGAAACCCCATAGTCCTGGAGCGCGCCGGCCGAGTTCTCCAGCTGTTCCAGAAACAGGTGGACACCTGGGGAAACTGAAACACCAAGAAGAGCCGGTTTCTTTCTCTCTCCGGGCGTCAGGCAGAGAAGCGTGAACAAAACCTCACGTCACCTCATCTCCCTGATCCAGACCACGTCACCCTTCCCCCCGACTGAGTAGCCGCTTGCTCCACCAGTCTCCACACTGGTTTTAACAGGGCTACTGCAGGCATAGGCTACTCGTCCACACAGATATGTGTATGACAAGGGTCCCGGGTCCTGCCCCCCCCATCCGCAGACAGATGTGACTCTCAGCCGGCAACTAGCACAGAAGGTTTATTCCCTGACAGGGACACAGCGTAGCACAGATTTGTTGTTAACACAGGAACCAGGAGCAGTTAGTACAGTGTTTCTTAAACTGTGTTCCGTGGTATACCGGTGTGCCACAGAGAACAACAGAATTCAAAATGGCCGCATTTGAACAAACTTTTTGTTTTTTTTGCTCAATAACTTCCCCCAACCCTTTTTTTCCTCAACAACTTGCCCCCCCCCTTTTTTCCCTGCTGACTTTTTTTTTTTTTTGGTTCAAAAAAAAAATCCTTGGTGTTCCTCATTAAAAAAATTATTGTTTGGTGTTCCTCAGTCTTAAAAAGTTTAAGAAACGCTGAGTTAGTACAATCCAACTAAGGGAGAGGAGCACCCACAGCCAGCACCCTGGGCCCTCTCCCTGCATCTTCCCCCACCCCAAAGTAACTCACCCACCCAGCAACTGGTCCCAGCCCTGCAGGCAGCCCCATCCGCTCCTTTGTTCAATTTAAGGTGTCACCTGGTTGCTCCCCCCACCCAGGCTCAGGTTATAGGACAGCCTGAGCTATTGTTATGTAGGTGCTAAGATGGGGCAGCCTCCCTCGGGGAGAACCACACCCAGCATTCCCATCCCCAGCCGGGCACTAGTGCAGTGCCCAGGGAAACTGAGGCACGCACCCAGGGTTACAACAGAACAGCACAGGACAGTAGGAATCACCCACTACATCACAAAGCCAACAGAGCGCGGACAATCCCCATGATGTCACAACAAGCTAGCCTTATTTGCCTCCGTTTCCCATTAGGTATGTTAACCGGCTCTTGCCGATGAGCTGCAGCGGTGGCTAGCCGCACCGGCCAGAGCAGCCCCAGCTGCAGAAAGGCCAGCGGGACTCCCATGCTACAGAGAGGAGCAGCGTTATTTCCTCTTCCCCCCTGCAGAGGCACTTTGGAAAGAGACACAACCCCCCTTTGGCAAGCTAATCCACACAGGCATTCCCAGAGCTCTGACCCCAGGGCAAGAAGGGTGTGATAAAGACACAGGGATCTGCCCATGCAGGAAAACCTGCAGGACTGGTGCCTCTAACCAGAACAGCAAGAGGAAAGCGTTCGTCTCCTGACATTTCTACAGTCATTGGGAATATGCAAGGGGGTTGGGAAACTCCTGCTCTGAGAGATGAAAGCTGATCTGCTCCTTCAAACTATGTGGGGTTTCAAGTTTGCAAAGATCTGTGGCCATCTGATTTCACCATTGCCCAAGAGGTCTTTTCAGCAGCTCCCACGTTATTCACGCTCACGGCCACAAAGCCAGGATAATGAAAACGCACACATGTAAAACACATACCCTCTCGGCTGAAATAAACCAGGGATGCTCTTCCCGGCTGCAAGCGACTGAAATACTCCTGGGGGCTCAGTTCCAGCAGTGTCTTTGCATTTCTTGCCACAGACGTGTCATAAGTGCATAACAGCAGGAGAGCGACGCAAGAAACCCAGCCATTCATTGGGCAGGACATGATTTCATCCGTTGAAGTCACTGCAGAAGCCACATCTGGAAAAAAAAAACAACAAAAAACAAAAAAAGTGCTGCTGTTTACATAGATTTGCAGATCAGTGCCTGTAATTTACAAATGTGATGAGACCAACAAACACCCATGATTAAAATGGGAGTTTATCTATCTATACAAAGAGCAGACGAATGCAGTCTCAGCAAAGCTAATGTTAATTACAAAGCAGGCCATTTCTTATTCATTCTTATTCACAGCATTTTTTCGAAATATCTTATTTTGAAATAGTTAATTAGAAATAGCTTAAGAACATAACATAAGAACATAAGAATGGCCGTACTGGGTCAGACCAAAGGTCCATCTAGCCCAGTAGCCTGTCTGCCAACAGTGGCCAGCGCCAGGTGCCCCAGAGGGGGTGGACCGAAGACAATGATCAAGCGATTTGTCTCGTGTCATCCATCTCCAGCCTCTGGCAAACAGAGGCCAGGGACACAATTTCTATCCCTTGGCTAATAGCCTTTTATGGACCTAACCTCCATGAAATTATCTAGCTTCTCTTTAAACTCTGTTAAACTCTGCTTATTTCAAAATAACGTGTCTACACACAAAATGCATTTAGAAACAGAATTTTGCTATTTCGCAATACCGCGTCCACACTGATTTGGATTTAAGGCTGGCTGGAACCAGGTCAGGGTTAGGGCATCAGATAAGAAGTGTCTTTGTGTGGCTGTTGCCTGAGGCTATCTGAGGCCTGTGCTTAAAGGGACACTGCACCCCCCCTCCCCCCCAGAAGCAGGTTCTCAGGTGTCCCTGCTTGCTTGCCTCGCTGCAGGACAGCAAAGCATTTTAGTCTCCGAGTGCTCTGGTTACCCTCACTTGGGACACCACAGCACTCTGCAACATGGAGCCAGAGCTGCCCCTGGGCACTCCAGTGCGTCTCATGAACGTGTTGCTATCAGCCTGGCTGCACTTGCTGCAGGCTGCCATCCAGGAGGTCCATCGCGGGGGCTGTCAGTATCCAGGAGGCCCTGTGGGAGAGTGTCCACCCTGAGGAGCACTCAGAGCCTCCCTGGTCTGCCCCACTGGGGGCTTGTGCCTCATTCCTCCCTCATGTCCTTCCACTTACCCCTCCCTAGCCTCCCTTCCTGATGGCAAATAAAATACACGTATTTTCAAAAATATAAACTCTCTTTATTTAACAAAACTGGGGGGGGTATGAAATTGGGGAGACTGGGGAAAGGAGGCGGGAGAGGGGAGGTGAGAGGGTGGGAGAGGGGAGAGGGAAAACTGGGAGGAGGGAGCTGGAAGGGGGAAGCAAGGGGAAGAAGGGGGAGGAGAAGCTCAGGGCTCAGGGTCTCGCCGGGCCAACTGTCTCCCAGCACGGTGGGTGCGGGGGCCACGGCGTCCCCGGGGGGATGGGGAGGAGGGTGTGGAGGTTGAGGAGGGAGAGGTGGGAGTGGGAGGAGGAGCGGGAGCTGGGGAGGCAGCAGGCACTGGAGCGGCACGAGGCAGCACCAGGGTCTGCAGATGGGCACAGATGGCACGACCCTGGGCAAGCAGCTCCCACCAGAACTCTCATTCATCCTGCACCCACTGCTCCATGGTGCAGTGCAGGGGTCGCAAGGTCCCCAGCTGCTGGTCTCGGTACCCCTGCAGTGTTGCGGTGGACCTGCGGAGCCCTCAGGTGCGGGAGGATGTCCTGGGCGGGGTGGTGCACCCTGAACGCACAGCTGGTATGGCTGTGGAGAAAGAAGACAAGTGATCAGTTCTCCCTGGGGACACAGTGGGTGAAGCCCAGCCCCCCTCTGCGAGGTGAGGATGACCATGCCCTGCACCGTCAGAGCCGCTGTGCTTGCACAGAGGCCATGGTCGGAATGACTAGCTATCCCTGGGAGTCGGAGCTGCCCCAAGACCGCACCCATGCCCCTGTGCTGTGTATAGTACGGCCGAGGTGGGGGGGAGATGTCCTCTGCCTCTGTGTAGAGGGGGCTTGTGAAGGGAGGGCATCCTGCTGTGTCCCGCCCCGGGGTCAGGAGCATGTCAGGTCTCTTCACACACACGTGTGGCTATCAGGCCACGGCCCCTGTATGGCACGCAGCTGGAGCCACCTGCCCAGGGGTGGCATGGCACATGCTCGCACATGCACAGGTTGCTGCATGATCCGTGGTAAGCAAGGCCCATGAGCGCGGTCCCTGGTCTCCCTCTCCACACACACCCCTCCCCCCACGGAAGGGGACAGTGATGGCACTTACATGGTGTGGCGTCCCCGGACGACCCTGGTGATTCCGCTGCTGGGACAGCTCGGGGGTCCGGCCAGCGTGGCACCCTCTGTGGCAGCTCCTCCTCTGCGCCCTGGTCAGGGCCCTCCGGTCCCGGATCACTGCCCCCCGGGGTGGCACGGACCGTCCCACCCCCCCCCATGATGTGGTCCAGGGCATCAAAATAGGGACAGGTGTCTGCCCCTGTTGGGGAGCTGCCCCGTGTGGCCCTGGCGTATGCCTGCCGCAGCTCTTTAATTTTCATGTGCACCTGTTCCTGGGTGCGCATGTGGCCTTTGGTGGCCATGGTGGCAGCTATGCGGCCGTACACGGTGGCGTTCCTCCGTCTAGTGCGGAGATCATGGACGGGGGAGGCCTCCCCCCAAACCTCAATGAGGTCCATGATCTCCGCACTAGTCCAGGAGGGCGCCTGCCGTCTCCAGCCCCTGGCTGGCTCCTGGGAGCTGGAGGACTGGGCGGTGGACAGCTGGCTGGCACTGGCTGCCCGGCTCATTCTCTGGCCACTGGGTCAGGGGTAGCGACTGCTGGCAGCCCTGGCTCTGGCACGTGCACTGTGGCCAGAGTCTACCTCTTTAAGGGCTCCGGGGGCTGGGGAAGAGGAGAGGAGTTTTCCTGGTTTGGCCCAGAGTGGCCACCAGGGGAAACTGGGAAGGGCTGGAGGCCCCCTATTTCGAAATAAGCATCTACACAGCGCTTATTTCGAATTAGCCATTTTGAATTTGGCATTATTCCTCGTAGAATGAGATTTACCAAATTCAAAATAAGCGCGCCGCTATTTCGAATTTATTTCGAAACAGCGGTTTGCCTGTGTAGACACTATTAAAATTTATTCGAAATAACGGCTGTTGCCAGCCAACAGGAACTGAGAGATTTTGCTGAGGGGTGGGGGCAGTGTGCTGAAGCCTCTCCCTTCCTCCCTCCCTCCCCCCTCCCATGAAGAGCAGCCAGATGCTTTGACTGGTGCTGCTCTCTGATGCAAGGGCGGCCGGGCTGGATCAAAAGGCTTGGTGGGCTGGATGCGGCCCAAGGTCCGTATCTTGCCCGCCCATGCATTAGAGAGAAATCAAGGCCAACCTGATGGCCAGCCAAGTCTCTTTACTGTGCCCACACTGGTCAGCAGGAGAGCAGCCCCATGAGGTGTTTATGGCCCGTCATCCATGCACAGAAGGTGAAAGTCACACCCCCGTCTCCTTGAGGCGAAGCTGGCAAATCACCAGTGGAGTCCCGAGGCTTCCAGCTTCCGCCACTCCAGCCCTGCGACTCCCAGAAGAACTGTCTGGGGGGTGGTCAGCCCACAGCCTCACCCCTTCCGCCCAAGACCCTGCCTCCTCTGGGGATCCACAGCAGCCCCCCTCTTGTCACCTGGAAAGTCCCAGCGCCTACATTCATCCCTGCCTTTGGGTGAGCTTCACCCAGCAAAAATCATGCACCCAGTTCAACAAACCTCACAAGGCAAAGGAGAGATCTTTTTCTGTCCAGAACCAACAAAAACAATAAGGCAGCTTTGCAAGAGTATTACCAGATTAGTAACTTTCACCCATAGTTGATTCTCCTCTGTAATTTGTTTGCTTGTAGTATCTGATTCAGCCACCAGATGTCACTGCTTGCTGTATAGCATTCCAAACAAGGTGTGGCCCCTGGCAAACAAGGGAGACAAAGCGGGGATTCAAGCTGCATAGAAGCCCCTTTGTTGGGCACTACAGTTGCAGATGATTTCTTTACTCAACACTTCCTGTTTAAGACATACCTTGAAATCATATATTATAACATCTCATACTGCCAGCTAAAAGGGCTGCCAATTTTGGTTGGATGTATTCCTGGAGGTTTCATCATAACCTTTAATTAATCCAGGACAATTCTGGCTGGCTGGCAACCCTACCAGCTAACTGAGGCTGTCATAGCAATAGTGCTCAAAAATAAGCCCAAAATCCAGCCGCCCTCCAAGAGCGGAGACAGTTAGCGAAGAGCCAGAGCCAGCTAATCTTCACATTCTCACTTTGTGTGTTCCAAGTACTCTGCCTTTCCTGCTCTCAAAAGAACACTTTAAAATACAGATACACACAAATTCCCTTTCATAGCAAGGAGACTTGGAAGGGTTCGATTTTTTTATTGGTAAACATCAGTAAACATTGATTGCACTGTTCACACGCTAACCAGTGAGGATATATTTCCTTCTAAATTTAGACATAGGTAAAACAAGACGAATGCTGAGTGAGAACTCAGAGTCAAAGCTGTGTGACTGAGGCTTTCGAATTGGGCTTGTTACAAAGAGACTAGCAAATGAATAGGAAGATTTGTTGAATTAAGGACATTTCCTTTGTGAAGTCTGACGTGTGATATTGACAATGTCCACGGCGTATAAAGCCTGTAACTGTTTGAATCTCAATGTCTAAATAATTGCCTGGCCCCTCCACAGCGTTTCATGCCATTGTGAAAAGGGAAACTGATACCAAGGAAAATAAAATGCTTAAAATCAGAGGTGTCCCAAGAGGGGGTGCAGGGCCTAGGACAAATCAGTCCCTGCTGGCTTAGAGCCCCCGATCTGCATTGGTGGCTGCGCCAGCGGGATGGATCCTGCCTCAGAGACGCAGAGGCAGGGCCAGGAGCCAAGACCCCCAGGTGTGGGGGTCTTGAGCGATCCCCTATAGCCCTGGGGGTCCCTGCACTGCCCCTATAGACGTGGGGGTCTTGAGCGATCCCCTATAGCCCTGGGGGTCCCTGCGCTGCCCCTATAGACGTGGGGTCTTGGCGATCCCCTATAGCCCTGGGGTCCCTGCGCTGCCCCTATAGACGTGGGGTCTTGGCGATCCCCTAGCCCTAGGGGTCCCTGCGCTGCCCCTATAGGCGTGGGGGTCTTGAGCGATCCCCTATAGCCCTGGGGGTCCCTGCGCTGCCCCTATAGACGTGGGGGTCTTGAGCGATCCCCTATAGCCCTGGGGGTCCCTGCGCTGCCCCTATAGACGTGGGGGTCTTGAGCGATCCCCTATAGCCCTGGGGGTCCCTGCACTGCCCCTATAGACGTGGGGGTCTTGAGCGATCCCCTATCACCCTGGGGGTCCCTGCACTGCCCCTATAGACGTGGGGGTCTTGAGCGATCCCCTATAGCCCTGGGGGTCCCTGCGCTGCCCCTATAGACGTGGGGGTCTTGAGCGATCCCCTATAGCCCTAGGGGTCCCTGCGCTGCCCCTATAGACGTGGGGTCTTGAGCGATCCCCTATCGCCCTGGGGGCCCCTGCGCTGCTGGCCCAGCGAGGGGGAAGCAAGCCCCGCAGCAGCCCCCAGCGCTCCGCGCCGCCCCCGCCAGAGGCGCCCGCCCGCCCAGGCCGCTCCGCTCGCCTGAGCCCAGTCCCAGGCAGCGCGCGGCGGCTCGGGGCGCTCGCTGCGCCGGGAGCACACCACCAGCGGCGGGAGGCTGCAGGAGCCAACGTCGCCCCGTCTGGGGCCGTCCGGTTACAGTCCAACCCAAAGTCCCTGTTGCGTGTTGGACGGGAACATTTCTGCTCCAGGTCGGGGACTCCAGCTGCAGGTTAATGCCTGGCCTGGCCTTTGGGACCTTCCCGCTGGAGTCTGTGGAACGCCTCGCGCTGCAAACAGATCAAACGGGGAGCATCCCCGGCTTTGGGGGCTCACTCACCTGGCAGGTGCTAGCATGTTTTGGTCACCGGTCTCTGCCCCAAGGACAGTGGGTTGACGCTCTCCATCAGGCACCAGAGTGGGTCACATCAGCACACGCACACGCACACCCTTACCTCCTCTCCTGTGTGTCTCTTGGCTCGGGATGCCTCTGGTAGCAGGTAGCAGGGCTCACCCGTATCAGATACGTAGAGCAGGATGACAGGATGCTGCTCTATAGTTAGGGCTAGACCCAGGACAAGCTAAATCTTACCATGCTGGAGATCTAGGTATCACCTATAACAGTCAGGCTCTGAGCCACCCTAGAGCACTGGTGATCTCTGAGCTATCCCCTATAGCACTGGGGGCGGGGGGGAAATCTGAGCTATCCCCTATAGCACTGGGGAGAGTCTGAGCTATCCCCTCCACTGGGGGGTCTCTGAGCTATCCCCTATAGCACTGGGAATCTCTGAGCCACCCCTATAGCACTGGGGGGTCTTGAGTTATCCCCTATAGCCCTGGGGGTCCCTGCGCTGCCCCTATAGACGTGGGGGTCTTGAGCGATCCCCTATCACCCTGGGGGTCCCTGCGCTGCCCCTATAGACGTGGGGTCTTGAGCGATCCCCTATAGCCCTGGGGGTCCCTGCGCTGCCCCTATAGACGTGGGGTCTTGAGCGATCCCCTATAGCCCTGGGGGTCCCTGCGCTGCCGGCCCAGCGAGGGGGAAGCAAGCCCCGCAGCAGCCCCCAGCGCTCCGCGCCGCCCCCGCCAGAGGCGCCCGCCCGCCCAGGCCGCTCCGCTCGGCTGAGCCCAGTCCCAGGCAGCGCGCGGCGGCTCGGGGGGGGGGGGGGGCGCTCGCTGCGCCGGGAGCACACCACCAGCGGCGGGAGGCGAACAAAGTGTCGGGGGGGAGGGGGGGGAGCCGAGTCGGGCGGCGCCGGCAACCCAAGCCCAAAGCCGAGCCCGGCGAGCTCTCGGAGGGCGGGCCGGCTGTGACCGACAGTCGCGGCAGCCACTGGGCAGGGCGGCGCGGGCGGGGCCGGCGGGAGCCAATGGGAACAGCCCGCTGGCCGGAGCGAGCGCCTCAAATAATCTGGCTCAGCTGATCGTCTCCAGCCGCGAGTTGTTGCCGGAGCCCCGGGCGCGCTGCAGCCAGGCGGGCGGGCGCAGGGGGGCGGGCGCGCTTGCTTTTGTTGCATGGGGGTGTAGCCGCGCTGCTTCCCGGGCAGGGGAGTCCCCCCCGGCCCTGGTTTTTATTGCACCCCCCCCCCATGCGCGGGACCGTGCCTGCCCCCCCCGGGGCGATGCCCGCCATCCCCTACCCGGTGGAGCTGGGGCTGACGGTGCTGCACACCGCCCTGTACGCCGCCCTCTTCCTCTTCGCCTACCTGCAGCTCTGGCTGCTGCTCTACTACGGCGAGAAGCGGCTGGGCTACCGCCCGCTCTGCCTCTTCCTCTGCCTGCTGTGGGCCGCGCTCCGGACCGTGCTCTTCTCCTGCTACCTGCAGAACTCCCTGCGGGCCGCCCCGCTGCAGCACCAGCCGCTGCCCCACTGGCTGCTCTTCTGCCTGCCGGGCTGCCTGCTCTTCGCCAGCCTCTGCCTGCTCAACCTCTATTTCGCGGAGGTAAGCGGGGCGGGGGGGGGTTGTTTACCAAATTCTGCAAACTTGGGAAGGGAGGAGGGGGGAGGCTGCGAGGGACTCGCTTTGTTTTATGCGCCCCCCCGTGTCACTTGGGAAGCCAGACCCCCCCCCCCACCAGGCTGCTGAACTGGGCTGCGTTGGGCTTTGAAAGGGGACCAGAGAAAGTGGTGGGAGCAGGGGCTGGACTGTTGCCAACCATTACGTCACCAGCTAGAGTCTCTCCTGCTATTGTGGCTGCGTTTTTCTTCTCTTCTCTTTCTCCCCCACTCCCCCCCCCATTATTGGCAGGTTGTTTCTTCTGCATCTGGGGCTCCAGGACTCTCTCGCTGACCTAGGCTCAGCCCCGAACCCAGAGGGCCAGGACTGATTGGGATGCTGGCTTGCGTCTGGTTGTCACTTGGCTTTGGCTCCTCTCCCTTTTATTGGAGGCTTTTTTTGGGGGGGGGAGGGGGTCACCCACCCTCCCTAATGCCCCAGGCCTGGATCCCGGCTCCAGCCTCGGAACCGCTCTCCCTGCGCTTCGATGCTAGTGGGTGACTTGCTTGGTCCATCCGGCGGTACTTTCCTCCTGGCTGGGTTTTATTGTCCCCCTCGCTGTGCCTGACTCTGCAGCTCTCAGCTGTTCCAAGCCTCACAAAGGAATCTCCAGCCCAGTGAAATTGCTCGGTCACAGGGGAATTATGATTTCATTTTCCCCAGGACATTGGCGTTCACATGATAATGCACAAGATGAGCAGCTGAGCCGCACCGTTTCTTCAACATTTCTTCCCCCTCCCCCCACCAAAAAAACCCACCCCACCTGAACACTGGTGAAACTCTCAATTTTTAAAAAAATGGTCAAAGTCATAAACACCCACGGTAACAAAACAGGTTAATATGCAATATTGGTGGTTTTACCGCTGCCATCTCTGCCAATTTCAAATTGATCTACCCATAAGTGTTCAACATGCCCCCCAAAAGTCAAAGCGAAGGCAGGACATTAGGCGCCTATTGATAACAGTCTTGCACCCTGGATTTTTTGTGTGTGTGTGTGTTACTCTTGTAAATGACTTGCGTGCTGCAGTGTGTTATGTGCATCCGGCTTTCTTCAAAGCTTAAAAAGATCCTTACGTGCAGAGTTAGCGCTGCTTCTGAAATTGCAAAATATCTCCAATGACTGCGAGAAACGGAAGGGCCAGCTTTTTTTTTTTTTTCTCCTTGCATGGAGAATTGACTTGGAGGTGAGGGGGCGGGGGGAAGGCTTCCTGCTTCCTTCTAGCTTCAAGACTGATCTGAATCTGAACTCCAGCAGCTATGGAATTCCAGCTGAGGCGGGGGGAATCTAGGATAGCTTTTAGCAAAGAGGCAAACTGTAAGCACACTTACAGGGCCTGATCTTGAACTGGTCTGTGCAGTCACATGTACTAGTGCAGGGGCAAGGCTGTCCCAAGGGGGGGTACAGGTCCTGGGACAACCCCCTCCCAGCGCCAAGGCGCAGGTCCCAGGGCAGGTCCCAGGGCAACCCCCGTGTAGCAGGCCCTGTCCCTCCTCTGCGTTGCCCACTCTCCCGAGCAACGCAACCCAGAGGATTATGGGCCTGGTGTGGCAGCAGCAGGGGAGCTGAAGTAGCCCAGTATCCTGCTCCACTCCACTACCCTCCTGGCCTGCTGCGCCTTGCTTCTCCGTGGGCTGCAGGAACCAGAGTGTCCCGCAATGGGGGCACTTAGCGGTAGCAGGAAGCTGAGAAGCGGCATGTAGTGGGCTGGGAGACAACAGCACAGCAGGGCGGAGCTGGCTGCTGCACTGCTCTGGCTCCCGTCACCCATGTGGGGGTGGGGGAGAGGTGGCCCCTGTAATTCCCCAGTCCCTTGGGGCAGCTGCTGTTGGGACCCCAAAATGCAGGGCTTGTGGCAGCTCCCCTCTCCCCGATTCATCCTATGGACGGGACTGTTCTATGCAGCGGTCGTCTTCATTCGCAGACCTCTTCGGAAATCATGCGCGTGGTCTGCAGACCTCCACCCCGTTGCCCTTGGACCCCAGATTGAAAACCACTGCTCTGGTGCAGAGTGAGTGTAAAATCCTTGAGTCAGAATGACGGCATTCGCTCGTAAAAAATGCAAGCAACCACACGTGGTGCAAGGTGGTGGAGGATTGGGTCCGTGGAGTTTGAGATGGCAGGGGTAGGAAGTGCCTGGTATGTCTAAAGCCCTTCGTTCACCAACACCCTTATTCTCCTCTTCTCCTCCGCCCCCCTCCCCCAAAAAAAAAAGCTGAGCATTTTTGAGCCTGAGAGCTCTCTAGCTAAAACTAGCTAGCCTAGACTGGAGCAACCCCTTTGTGGTGACACATAAGTGTCCTGTATTGTTAGCTAATTGCTAGGGAATGGCCTTAATTTACCTGATGACCTAACTAAAGTGACACAGGGCACTTTTAAACTGAAACAAGGGGGCCCACTCCAATCTTAAACTCTCCATGGTGCAGCACTTGCGTTGACAACATCTCGTGTAAGAATTGCAACTTGCTCAAGGGTGACACTTCAATTAGCAAACACCGTCCTTCAGTTCTTGATGCTCTGCCAGTATGTGGTACTGAATGTTGTGCACCCGTAGGCACATCTTTGCAGCATGGTGTACTACAGCTACAATCCTAAATACCAGACTGACTTGCAAGGTGGGGGTAAGTACCTCTTTCAAAGCAGGGCCACCCGTTGGCTGTCTTGCACAGTGTTCGTGGAGAGGATTGTATAATCAAGGCCTCTAGGAACATCCAGAAAGTAGCTTTTTTTTTTTATGCTTTTGTCTCCAATCACTATAGTTCACACCTGGCCTGGTGTATCAAACACATCCTTTACCTCATAAACAACTCAAGCGTGAAATTGGTGCTGGGGTGTGAAGATAAGCTGTGCTGGGCCTCTAATTCACACACCTACTGACAAACTGCATTATTTCTGTACGTAGCTACCTGTTTGAAACACAACCACCGCCTCCCACAGTCCAGCGACGTGCGGAGCATAAACTGGCTGGGATTTTCTCTGGGCTTCCAGCCCCGCTATAACTTGTCAATGCTCATTTTCAGAGTCTTGGGAGTCAGACATGCTGATTTAGCTGTAGCAGTTGTGGTTTTCCTTCTGTTGCTAACTATCTACAAGTTTTGATGCTGTGTGTGAGCAGTTGGATACATCACCTGCATCTCTCTTTACCCAGCCTCAGCTCATTAAAGTAGGTTATGCTTTCATCTTAACTTGATCAAGCTTATTCTGAGGTCTAGCTTCTCCGGTTATGACCAATACAGCAGTTTGTCTCCAATTGACCTTTCTCTCTCCCTTCCTTCCCCCATCAGATCTCCTAAGAGGTGCATCTCCAAATTATAAGTCCATGCATTAGCTTGGACACTGAAGGGTGAGATCTAAAATAGCTTGATTACAGCCCATCGATATCTTGGCATCTTCCGAGTAGCTTAGCTCTGAAAAGTCTTCTGGCAGTCACAGCCCTTCCTTGAAGGGCCTCTTATGGGTAACTTCAGCCTCTTGCTTCCCCTCCCACAAGCCTGCTGGAATATATTGCTTCCTCATCACTCCCACCACGTATATCAGTATGACTCTGGTCTCCTGGAAGGCAGAGTCCTAGCGCTCCTATGGCAGGCTGCCTCCCTAAAGTAGACACCTCCATGGCCTCCCACCTGTCTGGGTTTCCCTTTAAGGCTGCAACTGACTAGACAGCTTCCCTGACTTAATTACACTGGAGCAGACATGAATGGAAGCCATGCTCGGCCTGAAGTCCTTCTGCCCCCCAAATGTCTAAGCTAGCTAGTGAAACTGAACAGTTCGGTCACTAATCGGTGAGTTCCCAAGATGCACCACACTCTTCCTTCTTCCTCATCTGGCTCTCCTTTTTCACGAGCAGCTCTGTTTCCTCCACAGCATGGCTCGCAGGACAGCTTCATTTTAAACCAACAAATCCTGTACCACATGAGAACTGCCCCATTCACTAGCTAAGGAGTCTGTAGAGATGGGACATGCCAACCACCATGGGACGTAGCAAACATGCTGCCACTCTTCTGTGCTGGAAATGGAGGGTGCATGCTGGCGAACCCTGGTGACTTTTCAGTGGCCATGTGTGATGATCAGGGCTCTGTTCTGGGAGGGAAGGAACTAACCTGCCACCGTTTCTGTTCTTGATTTGTGCAATCCTTCGGGCGCTTCTGGGCATAGTCCCGGAGGAGCCTATGGCATGAAGCGTATGGGATTTAAAAAAAATTTTTTTTTTTTTTTTTAAGCACGGGCATACCCAACACAAACTATAGCAGCACAGCTAGGCTTGCATAATTCTGTGGCATAGAGGCAGCCTGTGCCTAGGGAAGGGGTCTTCCCGTTGTGGTGGGAACCTCCTCAAACAACGGTAGCGAGATTGTTCTTCCATCAACCTAGCTACATCTCTGCTGTAGCTGCCTTGTGGTTTTCATACCCTAACCAATGTAGCTGTGTGAACCTAAACCTTGAGTGGGGACAGGCCTTAATGATGCAAGAGCATATCAAAATGTTTTAGAGGGGTGGCCGAGTTAGTCCATAACAGGAAAAACGTAAAACAACAAATAGTCTTTAAAGTGCTACCAGACTAACAAAACATGTAGATGGTATCATGAGCTTTCATGGGCACAACCCACTTCTTCAGATGACTGGAGTGTTGGAAGTTCAGATCCAAGAATAAATAAGCGGGGGGGCGGGGAAGGAAGGGGAGGAAGAAAAACAGACAGTGAGTAGATAAGCTTCAGAGGGATAGCAGAGTGAGTCTGTAACAGGGAAAAACCTCAATGATTAGTCTAGTAGCATTTCAAAGACTAGTTACAAGAGGCTGATAAGAACCATTAGTCTGCACTTGGAAAGGAAGATGTAGAATCTGGTGCTGATAAGGCAGGAAGGAAGAGGAAGCGACTAGTCATCACTAGTTGACTATCTGATAAGCTTATGCTTATCGGATAGTCGACTAGTCGCTTACATCCCTAACTGGAATATCATACAAGATCTGGCTGACCTTATAAATGGGAGTGATAGTGCAAGGTCATACATCTAGGTGCTAACAACAAAACTTTTGCTCAGTTGGTGGTAGAGAAGAAAGATCTCGCTGTAGTGGCTGACCACAGGCTGACTATGACCCATCAATATGGGGCAGATATGAAAAAAGCCAATGCAGTCCTAGGATGCCTCAGACTGGGTATTTCCAGTAGAGACTGGGAAGTTTTGTAGAACTATTAAACTAGGTGCTGGTGTTCTGGTCATCTTTCTTAAAGATGAATTCAAACGAGAAGGGGTACAGAGAATAGCTACTAGGATGATCGAGGAATGGATTAGGAGGACTCAGTTTGGCTTCTTGAGCCAAAAAGTCTTGGAGGAGATACAATTGTTCTCCTTAAATACAATGGGGAGCGGAGTTATTGAAGTTAAGCACCTCTATGAACACAAGGACAAAGGGTATAAACAGACCGTCAGCAAACTTAGTCTCAACTAGGTGAAGGTTTCTAATCATCGGAGCAGTGAAGTTCTGGAAGAGCCTTCCAAGGAGAGAAGTGTTGGCCAAAAGCCTAATTTGCTTCAAGACTGAGCTTTGGTATGTTTACAGTGGCACTGCCTACGATAGCACACGGCCCATTGGCTGTTGCCAGTAGCAATAATCCTCAACTGCTGGAGACAAGACACTAGATGGGGAAGGCTGTGTTACTTGGGAAAAATCTCTGTAGCATCCACCCGGTGAGTCTTGCTCCAATGCTCAAGGTCGAACTGGCTGCCGTACTGGGGGTTGGGAAGGAGTTTTCCCAGATTGGCAGGGACCCTGGATTTTTGTTTTTCCTTTTGCTTTTTTTTCTGCAGCATGCTGCACAGGGCCACTTGCAGGTTTAAACAAGTGTAAATGGGGGATTCTTTCTAACTTGCCGTCTCCCATGACTTGCGGGCAGCAGTAGCTCTGCCGGAGTTTAACCTCTAACCCCTATTACAAGAGTGGGTGGTTGAGGGTCTGTGGCCCGTAATGTCTGACCTCTTGCACAAGACTGTCGCAATCCTTTAATATCTATGAGAATCCATCTTCCAAAGAGTTGACAAATCCCCTTGCCAAGGGTAATATTCTGTGACAAACTGGAAGTGGCCAAAAACCGGCAGGTCAACGTCCGTGTTATAACTGAAGGCTTCAGCAACTCTAAGATCCTTTCAAATGTGTCGTTTCCTTCCTGAGTTTGCAGTCTTGCTGGTAACCAATCAAGGGTCTGCAAATACTATAAAGCCTCTAGGAGCAGTAAGCTATTGCCCACCTGAATTGTTAGAATTGGCATCAAGGAGGTAAAACGTAACACATGAGGCTGTTTGTCAAAGTTTCTCCTGTCAGCGCTTCTCCCCCACTACAAAGGTTTCAGGAAGGGCTATCCATTTAAAGTGCCAGTCCTGTGTGATCATCCTGGACTTCTCATGGCAACAGCTGTGCTAGGATCCCAGATCTTTGGGGTGTTCTGGCTACTCTTTCCAAGAAGGCTTTAATCGTGCATCCATGCCCAACAGTCATGGAGAGGGACGTAGTTGTCAACTAAAGAAGTGGGTTGTGCCAAGGAAAGCTCATGAGTATATGTCTCTCTAAATATAAATTTAAAAAAAACCAACAACAACAAATGGTCTTGTAGCACTTTATAGACTAACAAAACATGTTGATGGGACCATGAACTTTCGTGGGCACAGCCCACTTCAGATGAATGGAGTTTTTTAGTTTAGTCTCCAAGGCACTACAGGACCATTCGTTGTTTAAGGTTTTTTGTCATGAAGAGGGAGCCTGCTGCCTAGTACAGCCAGTTAAGTCCTAAGATAGCTCAAGATGAACAAGACTCTTACCTCTCACCAATGTCTCCCTGGGATGCAGAGGATTTTAGTGTAGCAGAGAGTGCTAGCGGAAGAACATATAGGCCGGGGACTCTGATCCTCCTTAATCTCGTAAAAGATGGGTCTGAGCGCCTGTGCCTTGCAGAATAGTCACTTGGGATGATATAAATGTATTGGTTGGCACACAGGTGTCCAAGATACACACACAAACACCACAAGGTGTCCAAGATATGCAAACACCACAAGCCAAGGACTTCTCCAGTTGACTCCTTTTGGTGTTCTCAAAGCCTTAAACCCCAGACAATCTCCAGCATTGTAGCTTTGAGAGGGACACTTCTGTCCTTCTAATCTGCTGGCAATAGTCATGGCTTGGAGGAATATGGAAGCAGCCCTTGCACTGTTGATGCCATGGTAGAATATCTCCATGCGGATTGGGAGGAAGAATTTCTAGTCTGTCAAATAACTTGAGCTTTGTGTGGGTGATCTAAGCTAGTCTCTAGCTGGGTGCACAGTGGAGTCCCTAGTCCTGCTAGAAGGGCATAATGAGTGGGGTGCTGCAAAGATCAGTTCTGGGCCGAATTCTGTTCAAGATCTTCATCAGTGATTTAGATAATGGCAGAGAGTAAACCAAGTTTGTAGAGCATACCAAATTGGGAGGGGATTGCATGTACTTTGGAGGACAGGATTAAAATTCAGCATTGTCTGAGGTAAATAGGACAAATGCAGAGTATGCCACTCTAGGAAGGAACAGCCCATTTCTCGCATACAAAATGGAAAATGACTTTTTCAGAGCCCTGCAGAAGGGGCTCTTGGGGTCATAGTGGACCACAAACTAAATAGTCAACACGGTTGCCAAAAAAAGCATCATTCTGTGATGCATGAGCAGTAGTGCTGTGAGCAAGACATGAAGTCCTTCTGCTCTGCTTGGCACTGATTAGGCTTCAATTGGAGTATTGTGTCCAGTTCTCACCCACCACGCTTCAGGAAAGATGTGGATAATTTGGAGACAGTCCAAAAAGGAAGGGTTAGAACAGTGGTCCTTGAAGTGGGTCATGACCTCATTTTAATAGGGTCTCTGGGGCTGACTTGGGGGACCCACGGCTGAAGTTCAAGGGCTTCTGCCTTGGGTAGTGGGGTTCAGGTTACAAGCCCCCTTCCTGGGGCTGAAACCTTTGGGCTTTTGCCCACTACCCTGGGTGAAGGGGATCAGGCTTTGGTACCCCATCTTGGGGTCATATAGTAACTTTCATTTGTAGAAGGGGATCATGGAGCAATGATGCTTGAGAACCCCAATTCTTTAGGTCTAGATTAAGGGTTAAGTCTGGAAAAGATGATTGAGAAGGGACATAACTTTCAAGTATCTAAAAGGCTCCTACAAGGAGGAGGGAGAAGAACTTTTCATCCAAACCTCTGAAAATAGGAAAAGAAGCAATGGACTTAAATTACAAGAAGGGAAATTTAGGGTGCACGTTACAAAAAACATCCTACCTCTCAGGGTGGTTAAGCACTGGAATAAATTGCCTAGGGAGGTTGTGGAAGCCCCATTTTTGGAGACTTAAGAGCAGGTGAGGCCAACACCTGGCAGGGATGGTCTAGAGGTAATAGTCTTGCCATGAGGGCAGGGGACTGGACTTGATGACCTCCTGAGGTTCCTTCCAGTTCTGTGATTTGCAGTCCATAGCTACTGGAGCCCAGTGTTCCCACGCCTCTCCTAAAATGAATTGGCTGCTGCAGGGCTGAGACATGGGGTGATGTCTGGTCAGAAAGTTGCACTATTAGTCAGCAGTTCACTGCTGACTCAACCTCCACAGAACACCCGTGATGTGGGAGCTTAGCCGTTCAGTGGCACTTCCTGCAGCTGTGGGTGAAATTGAGCATCTGCACTTGGTCAATGACCTTACTGTTAGAATGGGATAGTTCTTTTATTCCTAGTCATTTAGCAGAAACTTGCCACGCTTTCTGTAGCGCTGCACTAACCCATCGAACTTGCCACTTTGGCTTCAGAAATCTTAAGACCGTCTGACTGTGACTGTGTGTTTCAGAACCCTTCCCTGCTAGACTAACGCAATCGGTGCTCACAAGGGTATGTATGTGTAACAGCCAGTGCTCTCCAAAAACTACAGTCGGGTGTTCTCCTCACATTGCTTCAGTGTATGAATAATGAAAGTGACTCTCTGTACAAACCCATACAGCCTGCATGCAAATACCAGCCAGTGTACTTGCTAGCTGTGTGTCTGAAGGTGTCGCCCATTAACTTCCATTTTAAACCAGGGCTCTTGACTGAATTGAGAGATGGGACTTGTTGTGATATTCTTGTCTTGCGCATCTCCGTGTGCAGAGACTTGTCTGGTCCCCCGTACCCCTAGAATCTTCCAAAGGAGTCTATGGAGTGTAGGTGCCGGCTTCATTGATGTTCAAACACCCTCCTACCCCCAACCCCCTCCCAGTCCTTGGTGAAGACTCTGAAAATATTAGTCAGCGCTGTGTGGTGACTGCTCACTGCAGTTGTAAGCACAACAGACATCCGCGCTAGGTGGAATGGCTCCCTGCGGGCTTGCTACCCTCTTACTCAGCCAAGCGGTTAGGCATCTGCCTTCTCCGTGGTGCGCTCACATGGTCTACTGGACGAAGTCTTGTACTCTGACACGAAGCAGAAGCTCGTTAGCCTATTCTAGAACGTTCTCCAATCCAACCCTCCCAGAACTGCCGAGTTGGTCAAATATCAGCTGTGAAATCTCCTCTCCCTGAGGAAGCCCATGGCTGTACAGTGACAGAATATACCCCTGTGTTGGGGGGGGGGGGACCTGCTTTTCAAAAAGCAACACTGGGTCTCACAGAGGAGCCCTGCCACCTCCTGTGGCCCCACTGGAGTCAAGCAGTAGAAAAAAAACCACCTTGAGATTCCAAGCTGCTCTGGGGAGCCCCAGACCTTCCACCTGACCTGGGTGGCATGCCCTGGAAGATTTGGGGGGGGGGGCATTGGCCAAGGGCTACGTTGGGGTGGGGTGGAAGGTCCAGGACTTTCCACAGCAGCCTGGATTCCTGTAGGAGGCTCTTACTACAGTCCTGCTCTGGCACCTGACCAGGGTGGGGCCCTGGAGAAGTGGGGAGGCAGCATAAGGCCCCCTCTCAGATCTTCCTACTTGGAAGAGACTGGTACCACCCTTGAATCTCAGGCAGGTATAGAATCATAGAATACTAGGACTGGAAGGGACCTTGAGAGGTCATGGAGTCCAGTCCCCTGCCCTCATGGCAGGACCCAGCACTGTCTAGATCATCCCTGATAGACATTTATCTAACCTACTCTTAAATATCTCCAGAGATGGAGATTCCACAACCTCCCTGGGCAATTTATTCCAGTGTTTGACCAACCTGACAGTTAGGAAACTTTTCCTGATGTTGAAACCTAAACCTCCCTTGCTGCAATTTAAGCCCATTGCTGCTTGTTCTAGCCTCAGAGGCCAAGGAGAACAATTTTTCTCCCTCTTCCTTAGGACACCCTTTTAGATACTTGAAAACCGCTATCATGTACCCTCCCCACCCTAAACAAGCCCAGTTCTTTCAGTCTTCCTTCATAGGTCATGTTCTCTAGACCTTTAATCATTCTTGTTGCTCTTCTCTGGACCCTCTCCAGTTTCTCCACATCTTTCTTGAAATGCAGTGCCCAGAACTGGACACAATACTCCAACTGAGGCCTAACCAGCACAGAGTAGAGCAGAATGACTTCTCATGTCTTGCTCACAACACATCCGATAATGCATCCCGGAATCCCTTTGTTGCTGGAAGAAGGAAGAAAAAAAAGTCTGCAAACTTAATAAGCGTACTCTCTATACCGATATCTAAATTGTTGATGAAGATATTGAACGGAACCGGTCCTAAAACATAACCCTGCGGAGGCCCACTTATACCTTTCCAGCAGGATTGTGAACTGTTAATAACTACTCCTTGAGAACAGTTATCCAGCCAGTTATGCACCCACCTTATAGTAGCCCCAACTAAGTTGTATTTGCCTAGTTTATTGATAAGGGCATGTGAGACTGTATGAAATGCCTCACTAAAATCTAGATGTATACCATATTCACCACTTCTCCCTTATCCACAAGACTCATTGTCCTATCAAAGAAAGCTATCAGATTGGTTTGACATGATTTGTTCTTTACAAATCCATGCTGGCTGTTCCCTATCACCTTATCTTCCAGGTGTTTGCAGATTAATTCCTTAATTACTTGCTCCATTATCTTTCCTGGCACAGAAGTTAAACTGCCTGGTCCTTAGTTTCCTGTGTTGTTCTTATTTCCCTTTTTATAGATCAGTGATTCCCAACCTTTTTCCCATGGAGGAACCCCTAAAATAATTTTCATATCCCAAGGAACCCCTACCTATGAAAACGTTTGCTTGGCCTGAAAAAGTTGACAGCAGGGAGCGCAATTCAATTACTGCTAAATTGTCAAGATGTATTTGTAAAGAGCTGTTATGTCAGCTTACATTGTAAGGAAAAAAAAAACTATTTATTTATTCCACTATTTCTCATGGAACCCCTGATGGTCTGCGGAACCCTGGTTGGGGAACACTGTTATAGATGGACACTAGATTTGCCCTTTTCCATTCTTCTGGAATCTCTCCTGTCTTCCATGATTTTTCCGAAGATGATACCTCCTGTATCAGCTCCTTGCGTATTCTAGGATGCATTTCATCAGGCCCTGGTGACTTGCAGACATCTAACTTTTTAGTGATTTTTTTTTTTTTTTTTTTTTTTAAACTTGTTCATTTTTGGGTGTGGTGTGTGTGGGTTTTTTTTTTTTTGTTTTGTTTTAATCCTCTAAACCTCCCCCTTCCCACTAACATTCACTGTTAGGCATTCCTACAGACTTCTCTGAAGACTGAAACAAAGAAGTCATTTAGCATCTCTGCCATTTCCGAGTTTCCTGTTGCTGTTTCTCCTTCCTCACTGAGCAGTGGGCCTACCCTACATGGGCCACCGCTGCGGGGAATCCAGGACCAATGCTGTCCCAGACTTTGACTCTGCATTTCAGGAGTGTTCTGCCTAACCTGGGACAGGTGATCATCCTGCCCTGGGTTCCCATGCTGCACACTGCAGTAGTAGCCTCTTGTATAAGGCGTGCCTGGTAAGGGGTCACTCGAAAGCTCTGAGTTTGCCGATTGGTGTCTTCCCAATAAAATGTGGCCACGTTGCCTGTGAAGTTATAAGATGCACCTGTATGATGTTAACACGTGGCCAGTCTCTGGGCAGGGCTGTGGGGCTTGGAAACGGGTCTACTGTAACCAGAGCAACGTGTACTCTGCATAACTTGTGTTACAGGGTAACCGGATCCTAGACCTGGAAGGGACCTCGAGAGGTCCTGTCCAGTCCCCTGCCCTCACAGCAGGGGAAGAAGGGGATCAAAGGTCAAACAAGACAAAGGCAGCAGGGAACATCTTCCACATACTCTCTCCTCCTTCCTCGCTGGAAATCTTTCTAGACAAGGACTGAAACTATAAAGGAGGGACAGATGCCAAGACACCCTCATCCCTCTACCTGCCCGTCATATTTGCTCAAAGGAATAATGAACTTAACACTTTTAGGTGGCCAAAAAAAAAAAAAAGAGGGCTGGGCGGCACAGAACGTACATGACCCCAAGGGATGCTAGGGTCACCCTTCAGTGTAACACACTCCAGTCTCACTAGCCATTAGCCCGTGCATGGCTGGCAGGCTGTAACGAAGCAGGCGCTCAGGGTATATCTACACTACAAGGCTGTGTCTACACTGGCACGTTCCTGCGTGAAAACTGCCGCACTTGCACGAAAACATGCCGCCTGTCTACACTTGCGCAAGAACGTGCGGCCAGTAAACTGACGTTGTACTGTAGAAAATCAGGGCTTCTTGCACGAGAACTCTGACACTCCCTCTCAGGAAGAAGCCCTCTTGCGCAAGAGCTCTTCCAGAAGAGGCCAGTGTAGACAGGCAACATGAATTTCTTGCGCAAGAAGCCCCTATGGTTAAAATGGCCATCAGGGCTTTCTTGCGGAAGAGAGCGTCTACACTGCCATGGGTGCTTTTGCGCAAAAGCATGGCAGTGTAGATGCTCTCTTGTGGAAGAGTTTTTGCAGAAGAAGCTGCCAGTGTAGATGTAGCCCAAGGGTATTTTGATATGTTATTTCAGAATAATAACTCCTGAAGTAACTCTTTGAAAATAGCATGCCCATACTACAGGGAAGCCTCAAAATTAGTCCGAGGCAGGCTCCCCTAATGTGGTCCTGCTGCCTCCATTTAGGGCCCCAGGAAGCACTGAGGAGTAATTACTTGGTCCCTAGGGAGGAGCTATTTCAAAATAGCAGCAGTGCAGCATCCCACTAGTGCGATTTCAAAATAAGCTCTCATTTCACGAGGAGCAATGCTTATTTTGAAATAATGGCCTTGCTGTGTGGACACTTGCCTTGTTGTTTTGAACTAACGCTGTAGTGGAGACATGCCCTCAGAGTGTGGCTTGCAATGCCTCTACTTCAACTGACACCTGTGTACGACCCAGACAACTCCCCTCTTTGAGAGAGCAGGGCTTTTTACCCTCACCTTGCCTTGATTACTCTCTTGCACCCTCTTTCAAGAGAGGGATGCAAATGAAGACATTTGAAACTGCAAATGAAGCCGGGATTTAAATATCCCAGGCTTCATTTGCATTATGGCGCTATTTTGAAATAGCAGACACTGTTAAGACACGGTTATTTCGAGAGAGAACCCTTCTCTCGAAATACAATGAGGTTTACCAGTTATTTTGAGAGAAGGGATTTCTTTTGAAATAACTGTCTTAACAGCATCTTATTTCGAAATAGCGCTACTTCGAAATAGTGCCATAATGCAAATATGCAAATGAAGCGCAGGATATTTAAATCCCGGCTTCATTTGCAATTTTGAATGTTGTCTTTTGCATCCCTCTCTCGAAAGAGGGTGCAAGTGTAGACGTACCCTTCCTCACCCAAGAGCAGAACCTCGAATTGCTGACGTCTGTCACCTTTCCAGTCCTCTGGAATTGTAAATCTGCAGAATTCAGCCCTTCTGGGACTTCAGCCCTTATAAGAATTTCTTCAGATATCTGGTGAATCATTGTTAAAGGGAGAGAGCCATCTGTACTGCTTCCAGGGTGAAGCAGTGTGCATGTACTCTACGTTAGACCTTGTGGGGAACTACGCTGCAGTAATCAAATATAAAAGGCTAACCCAAAATAGCCCTCTCATATGTCTAATTCTAAGAATAGCAGCTAAAGCTTTTCCTTTAAGGAACTGAAACATGACTGAGGTCCTAAAATACTAATACAAAGAGTGTCACAAACTTTATTCTGCTGAACAATGTAGTTCATATCCAGCTACCGAGTAATACCCTCCTCTCTGCTCCCAAGGACTTCACAAGGAAAAGTGTTTTGAATGCCCCATTTGGTAAAATGGGACTTGCAGTTGTTGCCCAAAGAAGAATTGGCTTCATAAATTACTTGACAACGAAGAGGGCTGTACGTGGATTAAACACTCGGGCTATGTCTTCACTGCGAGTTCTTCTGGCAGAAAATATGCTAATGAGGGACTCGGCAGAAGTCACAACATTATTAGCATATTTTCTGCCATTTTTTTGCACAAGGGTTTTTTTGCACAAAAAGAAGCAGTGGGGACTTTTTTGTGCTCAAAACAAAACAAAAAAATCCACACTGCTTTTTGTACAAAAACCCCTTGTGCAAAAATGGCAGAAAATATGCAAATAATGTTGTGACTTCTGCTGAGTCCCTCATTACGGCAAGTTCTTCTGGCAGAAAATATGCTAAAGACACAGCCTCAGACACATTAGATCCAGCTAGCAGAGCTGGTCCCCTTGCTGTGTGGCAAATGGTTGCAGACTACAATGTGTATTGAGTGTGGAGAGCTGGATTGTCACTCGCCACCCCACCCTCTTCTGCCCTGTGGCTGAGCGACAGTCCAAATGTAGCTTCAGCGTGAAGTGTAACACATACTGGAGACCTGTTGAGTAATTTTCTGAACTCTCTTCCTTTGTAGGTTATATTCAAAGTCAAATGTGCAGCAGAATTCAATAAGTACAAGTAAGTCCTTCCGCTTCTTGCCTACACCAAATACGCTCTCATGGGGTGTTACTAGTTTTTTGTTTTGTTTTCCAGACTGACACCGTACTGTTGTCCAACCCCTATTTTGGAATGTCCTAGAAATAGCTGTTCTCTCTTCCCCAGACTTTGTGCCGTAAAGATTAATTCAGTCCCTTGGAGCTCAGTGGGGAAAGCAAAGCCCTGATATTGTATGTGCAGCACTGGGCAGCCTGATCCATCAATTTGGATGGTTTGAGGGGGTGAAGGACTCTGTTGTACCCAAAAGGGAGGAGGTGCTATTGCTTCTGCTTTGCCCCTCTTTGCTAATACAGCATCCCTGTGGCCACCAGTGGTGCGGTCTAAGGCTGCATCTACACTTCAGTGTGAACGCTGTGGCCGGTCAGTGCCGGCTGCGGGGCTGCTCCATTGCTGGTTGGACTTCGGGGCTTAAGCTGCCGCCCGAGCTCTGGGAACCTTGTAGGAGCCTAGAACCGGGGCTTCAGCCCAAGCCCTGGTGTCTGCACAGCAGTGAATCCTCCTCACCAGCCCAACTCGGCTGGCACGGGCCAGCCGCGGGTGTCTAGCGGCTGTGTAGACACATGTAGCCTGCCGGTGGCCAGCCCCCATAGCAACGCTGCTGTTTCTGTAATGCCTGGGAGGCTGCTGATGCTCTAGCACAGGGGTCTCAAACTCATGGCCCAGAGGCCACTTGTACCCTGAGCAGTGCCACAGTCCAGCCCGCACACGGCTGCTGGCACATGAGGTCCTGCTCCACAGGGGGTTCATACCCTTACCCCGTGTGCGCGCACACACCTGCTCTGCCCTCTCCCCTCCATTGCACCCCTTCCCTCAAGCCCCCTACCCCAAGGAATGTGGCTTTAGGGATTATCAGGGGGTCTGGTGCAGGGTCACAGCAGGGGTCAGGTCCCCCCTGTATTCACTGCGGTGGTGGGAAGCAGAGCACCCCAGCCCCAGTGCGGCCTGACCTGGGAGATGGTGGAGGAGGCTGCTGTGGGGAATCCACTTTCCCCATGGCTCCTGCTGCTACAGAGTACAGGGGAGGCCTGCCCAGGGCCCTGCAGGTTCACCTGAGTATGGGCGGGCCGCCCCATGGATGGGGCGGTTGGGGCAGCCGCCATGGGGGGGGCCCCCCAAAGTGTGCAGCATGAGGCAGCTGGGCCGAGCCCTCCTATGGGTGGAATGACCTGGGCCTCAGGGACGTGCCAGCAGTCGTGCAGAGCTGGAAGCTGCTCTAGCCCCACTGTGCTACCAGTGGTGGTGTCGCTGGGGAGGTTAAATGGCCTGGGGGCAGCAGGCAGGGCTGGAGGACGTGGAGCAGTGTGTGGGGAACCCCAAACCTTGCCAGAGAAGGGTGCCCACTGGCCCACAAGGAGGACTTGAGGACTGACCCTAAGGTACACTGGGTTTGAGAGCCGTGCTCTAGCCCAGGAGGGTCACATATGAAGAGGCTGAGAACCACGTTACAATGCTCTTGACTTGCCTGAGAGAGCCATAAGCCAGCGATCATGTCTGTCTTCTCTGGGCCTTTGTGATCCCTAGACTATGAGCCCAGGCTGTGGCCTAACATGCAGGCTAGGGAGGCTGGCAAGCAGTCGACTACCTGACAAGCTTATGCTTATTGGGTAGTCGAGGGGAGTCCTTGCTCCCCGCCTCCTAGCATTGTCTCCGCAGTGCTGCCTTGCCCGCCCCTGCCTCTGCCATGGGCAGCGGCTGCTCCAGCAGCAGCAGCAGCCCCAGGCCGCAGACAACCCTGGCCACCACAAACAGGGGCAGATGGACTCGGCATGAGCCAGGACCGAGCAGTCCCGACTAGGGATGTAATAGTGTAGTCGATTAACCAATAAGCAAAAGCATTATAGGTTAATGCTACAGACTCCACGCATTTTCCCCCTTCCCCACCCCTCTGCCAGTAAACTTTTTAGCAGGCTGGCCAGCAGCCTGGCTTGCGATGGGTCCGGGACCTACCCCTGCTGTGGCTCTGCATTTAAAGTGTATTAGGAACTAGGTGGGCAGGCAACCCAGCTCCGTTCCCGCTCGCACTGGGTCTGGGAGCTCAGACCTCCCCAGACAGGCACTGCTGCCACCTCTCTGCGCTGCTGCCTCTTTATCAGAGGCAGCAGCACAGGGCAACAGGCAGTTTGCGAGGGGAGCTATTTTTTTTTTAAATTGGCTTCCCTCATGGACCAGCTCCCACCTTCCACCCCGCACTGCTGCCTCTGATACAGAAGCAGCAGCATGGGATGGCAGGGGGCTCCTCAGGAGCGGGGCTGGAGTGCACTAGCTGCCAGCCCCACCCCTGGGACTATAGAATAGTTGAGTAACCGATTAAAAATTCATGAGCTTACTCGACTAGTCAATGAACTGCTATTTAACATCCTAGTTCCGGCTCACGCTGGTCTGGGGCGCTGCACCTCTCTGTTTTAAATGTAGTAAGAACCCGACGGAGCTGCCACGAGCTCAGTCCCGGCTCCAGAAACTACTCCTGCTGCAGCTCTGCAGAGCGGGCCCCTTATTGACTCATCGCACAGTCGCTACCATTCGCATCAACTACACAATTAGCCAGATAAGGATGTTAAACTGCAGTTAACACAGGCTTGAGCAAGAGGCGTGGCTGGCATGCTTGTCAGCTCCTTCCACTAGTGCACCCTTCTGTATGGAAGGAGGGCTTTAAGCCAGGGTCGCTTACTTTCTCACCTGTGCGGGGAGACACATTCTCAATGGAAAATGTAGACCCTGCTGTATTTGCAGCAACTTCTTCTCACCCAGGCTGGTGGCTGTGGGGCTGACTCTCTTTTTTTCCCCTTGAGCGTCTGTTCAGATTAACCGTTGCTGATTTTTGCCACTTAACGTTTACGAAGGCAAATAGGAGTCTTGTAACTCAGGATTCCTCACAAGCCTCTACTGACTAACGTAAATAGCTGCATAGCACGCCAAGTGTTGGTAAACAACTTAAACTGATTCTAAATGGCTTCCCTAAGTCCTAGTCTACCGAACTAACCTCTCACGTTTGGGAGCCTGATGAGTTGTAGCAAATGAAGAGTAATGCTCCATGTGACATGAGTATGGCTAATGGCATATTGAGGAATATTGCCAGCAGAGCTAGGGAAGTGATCGTTCCCCTTTATTCAGCCCTGGTGAGGCCACATCTGGAGTATTGCATCCAGTTCTGGGCCCCCCATTACAGAAAGGGATGTGGACACATTGGAAACAGTCTAGCTGAGGGCAACAAATGATTAAGGGGCTGAGCACATGACTGAGGAGAGGCTGAGGGATTTGGGCTTATGTAGTCTACAGAAGCGAAGAGTGAGGGTGGATTCGATAGCAGCCTTCAACTACCTGAAGGGAGGTTCCAAAGAGGATGGAGAGAAGCTGTTCTCAATGGTGGCAGACGACAAAATGAGGAGCAAAGGTCTCAAGTTACAGTGGGGGAGGTCTAGGTTGGATATTAGGAAAAACTATTTCACTAGGAGGGTGATGAAGCACTGGAATGGGTTCCCTAGGGAGGTGGCGGAATCTCCATCCCTAGAGGTTTTTAAGTCTCAGCTTGACAAAGCCCTGGCTGAGATGACTTAGTTGGGGTTGATCCTGCTTTGAGCAGGGGATTGGACTTGATCTCCTGAGGTCTCTTCCAACCCTCCGATTCTCTGAATTGATTAAAGAGCAAGAGAGTTGGTGGGGCGGCAGAGACTTCTTGAGACGGTTTTGCTCAGTCAACGTGTTTCTTTCCTTTCCAGGGTTCTGTTGTATCTGGGCTCCATATTTACCAGCCTCCTCTTTCTCGTGGTGAATTTAACTTGTGCAATGCTCATCCATGGAGATGTCCCAGAGAGCCGGCTGAGATGGACTGTGTTTGTCCGGGCGCTAGTCAACGAGAGTCTCTTCATTCTTTGTGCCATTTCATTAGCTTGCTGTATGTGCAAACTTGCAAAGATGTCAACGGCAAATGTCTACCTCGAGTCCAAGGTAGGTAAAGGCCCTCTCGACATCACTGATTTTTATTTACTTCTGCACGTGGGGCGTTGATCCGAGACCGTGACCCCATTGTTTTAGATGCTGCGCAAACAGAACAAAAAGACTAGTCAAACTCTTCAGTTTGGGTCCTTCAGTGTATTTGTGCCAAATGGCATGGCTTTTTCCTTCCGGCACAACCACCTATTGTAATGGGGAAGGAGCAGAGGCCTTCAAGGAAACCTCTTCCCATTGAGCACTGAAGCTCTCTTACCTTGATGGTGAAAGCTCTTGCAACCCTCTTATTGGGTTAATTCAGGGCTTTCACCCACAGATCTGGGATCTTGTACTTTTTCCTGCTTCTGGGGTACAACAGAAGATCCTTACACATCACCTACTGGACCTTTTGGGTTTTTTGTTTTTGCACACACAGCTGCTTGTAGCCGTGTGGATGGTATATTGTGATCAGACATCAGAGTGACTTATCATTGAGGCATTTCATAGTCCCTGCAGTCGTCTGCTAACAGGACACCTGTAAACCAAATTCACTAGCAATCCACTGCACTAATAACGCTCCAGCTGTCTGAAGGGTAAGATGCCTTTCCCTATGTTATCTGGGGACGCGGAAGAGAGAATTTTCTCCTTTCTACAGACAGACTAGAACTGAAGAGAAACTTAAATGACCTGCCTCTTCTCTCTTTTTCTCATCTCCCCCCGTCCCCTGGGCCCTTCTTTAATTCCTTCTCTCCTCAAAAATGGAACTGAATGTGCCCGATTCTCTTGGGTTCACCTTCTCCAGTAGGTAAAGAACCCTTCTGGCTCAGCTGCTCGCTCCCGTTTTGGCAGGATTTCTGGTTGTAGCTTAAACGTTCCCTGAGGTCTCTCGATTTCCTCCTCCAAAGCTGTGCGTAGACACATATGCCACTCGGTCACAGGTGGCATCTCTTTATGAGCTAACTGCCTGGTTTGGGGTTCTGCTCTCCCCACGCCCTGTTCCCTCTAATTTTTCCTGTCCATGCATGGAATAAACTTTGTGTGCACCAAGGCATGTGCAGATGTATACCACCAGTCGAAATGCATGCGGTGGGCGCTCTAACTCGGCTGGGTGGCATTTGAATCGCTCCTGGGCGGCTGCCCAAGTGCTCAGCTTCCAGAGATGCTCTTCCTCTCCCCTCCCTGCACCCTCAGTCTCCAGGGTTTTCCACGCCCTACTGAAGGATGTACAGATGTGTCCACGTTCTGTCTACTGGGAGCCCGGAGCATGGCCCACCTTGGCTTTGCTAGCCCTTCAGGATCAGGGATATGCTCTCCTTCCCCCACCCAGCCACGACTTCCACCCTTTCCAGTTCTTGACGTGGTTCCTCAAGTGGTGGAACACACCGAAGCACCTACCCCAAGTACTGTAGATCGTTCTGGGCCAGGCAAACTTGGTAACCAAGACTTTGTGTTAGATGTCCAACCTGAGACCGCTACTAGGTGGGCACTCAAAATCTGAGGTCCCTGCAAGTCTCTAGCCAGCTCTGATAACGTGGGCCAGTGGCTTTAGTGTTTGGCTACTGGATCCTACCACAAGCTTCATGTCTATCAGATGGCACTGCTTCATGGGCACTTCCTGCTGCCTTCACCTTGTACCTCATCGTTCAGCTGCATAGACAGCGCTGCCGCTGGAATGCTGTGCCTAGGAGAAGTGAAACATGTTTTGCTTTCCGTTGACACACTTGAAAGCACGGCCGTGATGCTGTTGCTCTGAGTTGCCAAGGTGAGTGAACTTTTCACAGGGGGGAGAGTTTGTTTCTTTGCAGCCAGTTCAACTGCCGGCAGTTGCTCCAGTTCTTGAGCCGGGTCTTGCTGGAAAACGTGGAACTAACCTCTAACTTCTGGCTGAACGTTCTGAGGCTCAACCATATATTTTTGGCAGGTCACTTCTTTTTTTTTTTTTTTTTTTTTTTTTTTTTTTTTTTTTTTTTTTTGAGGAAACCGCTACAGAGATGTCTGGGCAAGCTGCAATATGGGACAGCGAGGGCTCTGGGTGGCTGGCTTGGCTCTGTAGCGTGGTCAGGCAGGAACTTCAATAGCCTTTGGAGACCTCCTGACTTCCTCCACTCAGAGTTGGTTTCCTCTGCCTAAGACGGGGAACCATGTGCATGGTCTGAAATCTGAGTGGCTGCTCCATCTCTTCTCCCTTCCTCTCCCCAGCAGCATTCTTGCCGGAGGGATTGCTCATCATTGGGAGGACACCAAGAAGTCTCGTATTCAAAGAGCTTTCCAGAAGGTCACTGCTTCGTCAGAACTCTAGAGCTCTCTGCAGTGTGTGGCTGGGTTCAAACTGTGGCACTTACAAGAATGGGAAATTGGGGTTTTCACACTGATCGTGGCTGTCTCCGTTCATTGGCCATCACCCCTCAAATCAGTGGCAATATCGTATCCTAAATGAAGACCAAACCCCACCAGTGTGTTGGTGTAACCAAGCAACAGCTGTCCAGATTACCTAGCTGTATAACTGTTTGCTAAAACTAAACCCTAGCCCCCACCTGCAGAACACTAGAATAAGCTTTTGACTTTAGCAAAGCTTTTGACACAGTCTCCCATAATATTCTTGCCAGCAAGTTAAGGAAGTCTGGATTGGGTAACTGGACTGTAAGGTGGATAGAAAGCTGGCTAGATTGTCAGGCCCAACGGGTAGTGATCCACAGCTCTGTCAGGTTGGCGGTCAGTTTCTGGCAGAGTGCCCCAAGGATAAGTCTCGGCTTGACAAAGCCCTGGCTGGGTTGATTTAGTTGGGATTGGTCCTGCCTAGAACAGGCGGCTAGACTTGATGACCTCCTGAGGTCTCTTCCAGCTCTATGGTTCTAGGGCCGGTTTTGTTCAACATCTTTATTAATGACCTGGATGAGGGGATGGATTGCACCCTCAGCAAGTTTGCAGATAACACTAAGCTAGGGGGAGAGGTAGATACGTTGGAGGGCAGGGATAGGTCCAGAGTGACCTAGACAGATTAGAGGATTGGGCCGAAAGAAATCTGATGAGGTTCATCAAGGACAAGTGCAGAGTCCTGCCCTTGGGATGGAAGAATCCCAAGCATTGTTACAGGCTGGGGACCGACTGGCTAAGTAGCAGTTCTGCAGAAAAGGGCCTGGGGATTACAGTGGATGAAAAGCTGGATATGAGTCAACAGTGTGCCCTTGTAGCCAAGAAGGTGAAGGGCATATTAAGGTGCATTAGGAGGAGCATTTCCAGCAGACCCAGAGAAGTGATTATTCCCCTTGAATCAGCACTGGTGAGGCCACATCTGGAGCATTGCGTCCAATTCTGGGCTCCCCGCTACAGAAAGGAAGTGGACACATTAGCGAGGGCCCAGCAGAGGGCAACTAAAATGATCAGGGGGCTGGAGCACATGACCTATGAGGAGAGGCTGAGGGATTTGGGCTTAGTTAGTCTGCAGAAGAGAAGAGTGAGGGGGGATTTGATAGCAGCCTTCAACTTCCTGAAGGGAGGTTCCAAAGAGGATGGAGAAAGGCTGTTCAGTGGTGATGGGTGGCAGAACAAGGAGCAATGGTCTCAAGTTGCAGTGCGGGAGGTCTAGGTTGGATGTTAGGAAAAACTATTTCCCTAGGAGGGTGGTGAAGCACTGGGATGGATTCCCTAGGGAGGTGGTGGAATCTCAATTGCTAGAGGGTGGGGTTTTTTTTTTTTTTTTTTTTTTTTTTTTTGGGTCTTGGCTTGACCAAGCCCTGGCTGGGATGACTTAGCTGGGATTGGTCCTGCTTTGGGCAGGGGGGCTGGACTCGATGACTCCTGAGGTCTCTTCCAGCCCTGGGATTCTATAACCCTCCCAGTGATTCGACTGTCTTTTTGTCAAGATTCCACTTCACTTCTCTTCCGAAAGTTCAGTAGGAACCAGCCATGTGGAATTAGACTATTGCAGCCAACTTGCCAGCAGCTCAGTATGAGGGTCTTAGCCAGGCTCTACCTAAAATATTTAAAGCTAGTGTAAGGTGTGGCGCATGCGTGACTTACCATGCATAACATCCTATTTATTTTTATGGGAAGGTTTGTTCCAACAGTCTGTTACATACACATATATGTATGTATTTTTTTTTTTTTTTTAACGTCTCTTGCTTCCTCCTATTCTTAGGGCACGTCGGTCTGCCAGGCTATCCTCGTTGGGTCTGTGGTGGTTCTTCTGTACTCTTCAAGGGCTTGCTATAATCTGGTGGCAGTGGCCATATCACCAGAGAATGTTCCTAGTCCATTTAATTATGGCTGGGACAACTTTTCAGATAAGGTAACTAGTCCTATTAATGTTGGGGGGAGGGGGGGGGCGGGGTGCTAGCGAAACATGGCTAACAAGAAAAATCCAATGCTCTAGATATGTAGGATCTTGCTAACACTGATGTAGTGGTGTCCTAAACTCCCATGCTCCTGAGACGATTGTAGCCGACCAGCTCTGATAGGAATATAATGCCTAATACGACACTTTTGCTGTCTACAACAATCTCTGTTGATAGAAGGGTTTAACCCTAAGGACTCAGATGCCCAGGGAACTCTCACCTGAGAATACGTTTGAAAGACTTGCCTTCCAAGGGTTCACCCCATGGCTACTTTCTTAGGCTGCTTGGAGGGCTGCTTCTAAACGTTAGATGTCTGTGGCAACAGCTTCCATACCCGTGTGTTCCAGGGAACAGCTAGTAACGTGGGACTAGCCGTAATAGTAAGATGCAGTGAATGGGATTTGCTTGCCCCATATCTAAACACTCACCAGGTACACAAGATTAAACCTCAATGAGATCTCTGCCTAACGCCAAACAGTGGGCTTTTAATGGCGAGTGCACGCAGGTAGAGCTGGTATAATGGCCCTAACCTAGCTGTCGGTCTGTTGCAGCATAGTAAGGTCAGTCTAGGTCCTGAGTAATGGTCCCTGTAATCTTTTCCATCCATGTGCAGAATAATTGTACGTGCATGTGCACCACCAGTAGAAACAACACTTAGTGGTGGGCGCTCTGCTAATCAGCTGGGGGGCATTGGACTCTCTCCTGAGTGACCACACAAGCGCACAGCTTACAGTGAACACTGGTCACGAGCCTCTGGCCAGCCAAGAATGAATCCACCCAGAGGCAATGGTGGTATTCTAGCTGCCACATGCCTGTATGCTGGGGTGTAGGAGCCTCCCAGGTACCGCCCTATAATCTGGCAACATTCTGTAAGAGGTCTGAGTTGAGTCGATTGCTGCGGGGTCCACTTTCTATACTAAGGAACTAGCCCAAGCCCTCTCGTCCACCAAAACTGCATGGACACGCTCAGCTGAAATGTGTAGCCGCTGGTATTGGCTCTTTAGTGCCCCCACTGGCCCACTCTTGTGAGTCAGTCTGGCAGTGGTGGGGTGTGATGCTAATCAGAACTCTCTACAGCAAGGGTGGGGGCCAGATGTGGTCCCTGAATTGCCTGGATGTGGCCCCCAAGGCTGGGGCTCCCTCCCAGTGTTGGGGCCTGTGCTGATGCTCCAGCCCCCCTGCCATCCCCCAAGGGACTGGAGCACAAAATCTACTAGTCTGGGCCCCCTAGGCTCAAGTGTGTGAGGGGACTGTGGGGAGGCCCTTTCTCCTTCTCAGTCAGTGGCCACAAGTGAGGAGAGGAGTTTTTGTTCTCACTTTTGTGAGCCCCCATGGGTCAGCAGCCTCCAACCCAAAAAAGGTTCCTGACCCCCTGCTCTCCAGACTTGAAATCCAGAACAGATTCTATGCACTGCATCCTAGTCTGTTTCTTGGAATCCCGTCTCTCTGGGGCAAATCTCACAGGCCGGGGGTGTCTTATATTATTATTATTTTTTTTTTTTTTTTTAAATTTAAAGGTGCTGTTTTAAAAACGTAACTTTCTGGGCTTAACCATAACCGCTGTGTCCACAGGTGCGTGCGGAAGAAGTCAGTGGTGAGGAATATGTGGTGTTTGGAGTGGTCCTCTTCCTCTGGGAGCTTGTGCCGACTAGCTTTGTGGTGCTCTTCTTCCGGGCTCAGAGGCGAACGCAGAACTTGGTAGGATATGAACGCATTGCTCTAGGGCTCAGAAGTTTTTCACGTTGCTCTTTGCACGTGGAACTTGTCCAGTTTTACTCTAGTTGAATCACTTTTTCCACTTCCAAAACTCTAGAAAGAGGCTAGGTGCTTTGAGGAGGGGGGAAAAAAGGGTGTGTGTTTGTTTGTTTGTTTGTTTTAATCAACAGACACCGGCTGGCATGATAAACAGTCATAGTTACAACTCCAGAGCGTACTTCTTTGACAATCCAAGGCGATATGACAGCGATGATGACTTGCCAAGACTCAGTGCCAGAGAGGGAGGAAGGTAGGTTCTCTGAGCTGTCCGAATAGCAGGAGAATCTGTCTGCGAAGGAGCCAGCACCTGCTTTTGTTTTAAGCTAAAGAATCTCCCCTAGCCAAGGGGACCCTAGATAACCTAAGCTTTGGTGTATGTGACTGACCTGAGAACTTACCTCTGTGAAAATCATGGATTTTGGCAACCGGTGTTAAGCACCAAAGTCAGTCTGGGCCCTTTTTGCATGCTTAAAACCAGAGACATTTGTTTAAATTGCATAGAGCAGTGTTTCTTAAACTTAAGACCGAGGAACACAAAACAATTTTTTTTTTTGAGGAACACCAAGGATTTTTTTGTTGAACCCCCAAAAAAAGGGGGGGAACAGGGAAAAGTTATTGAGCAAAGTCACCTGCCCCATTAAGGGTGGCCATCTTGAACACTGTTCACACTTCCAACTGCCTCATGGCACACCAGCGTGCCGCGGAACACAGTCCAAGAAACACTGGCATAGAGGCTTACAGGCATGTGTACCTGTAAACTAAAACCTGCTAAATGCCGGAGGGGAAGGCGGCAAGTCTTGCAAGGTGCCGGAAGTCCTAGGGGACGCTTTTGCAGGAGTACCCGTTACTGCTGTGCAACAACCTTGACAAAAGATGTATCCAATCCTAGCAGGGCCTGTAGTGTTCTCCTCTTCAGGCTGAAATCAGGGCACTTTCCCTGAGCTCCTCTTGGCATGATGGGTGGTGTAGAAATACCAACAGCCCTAGAAATTCTGAGGGAACGTGTGTCCTTTTTAATGCTCAGCTGGTGACACCCCATCAGAAAAGGTCTGATCTTTTTTTAGGTGCCAGATACCAACCCTGTGAAAATTAAGGGCCCTCTAAGATGCCAAGTTGGGCACCCAAAATCACTGAAAAATTAAAGCCCTGGACAGAGGCCTAGCTGAAGCCACTCTTTAAACTCCTGTTTGTATTCACACTCCAGCACAACCCTGGATGGACTCAACGCCTGTCCCTAACCTGTCTTTCCCATTTCTTCTCTCCAAAGTGCGGCTCCCGCTCAGTGCTCCGGCTGGTATGGCACGCTGACCGGGAGCGATAGCTGTACGGTAATTCCTTACCTGAGCGGACCCAAGCCTGACACCGCCCCGCTGCTCTTCACGTGTAGTGACCTGGAAGCAAATCACCACCACAGCTTGTACTCCACCCCGCAGAACTGACGAGCCCGCCAAAGTTGGCTTCTCCTTGGAGGGGGCTTTCGTGGGTGGCCGAGCATTTTCCGAACATCGAACTCCATCCACACAAATATTCCATTCTCTCTTGCAGCTGGAAACCAGACCCTGGATGCTTTTTAAGCTGCGTGCAGTAGGTAGAATGGTTACTCATGGTACGGTGTAGCAGAAGGAAGGTGACAAATCTCTGGGAGCTTTTTTGGGGTGGGGGAGGAAGGGGATCAAGTCTTCTCAAGATGCTCATTGGCAGCTAGCAGCACCAGAGCTGACTCGCTAGACCAACATCAAATGCATATTTGCACTTTTTATCTGCACATTCTGAAGGAACCGACCGCACTCCAACGTCCCTGCGGGACGGCCTGCCTCTGTTCCGTGCTCCTCCTTTGAATTGCACGTCCGGCTCTGGGAGGGGGCAGTCGTCCTGCAAAGACTGGAATGTTGATACACACACTGTAATTTGCGTCCAGGACAGTCGCCCTCTTCAGACACACTGGGTGTGAGCCACACTAACGAAGAAAGCTACCTAATGTGTAATGTGCCATATTCACACGATACAAATTGGGTCTCTCTGCTGGGGATGCAGACTCACTCCAACTCGGCCTTCGTGCCAGTGGACTACGAAAATATGCTTAGCAGACCTGTGGGTGTTGTGCTGTTAAAGGCCTTCACGAAAGTCCCTGAACTGTAACGGTTGCGGCTCTTCAATGGAAAAACGCCACTCAGGGTGAGCAGAAGGACTAGTTACTCTCCAAGTTTGTGGAGCGAGCATTTAGCAACGGAGCTGTGTTTCTTGCCTGGGTGGCTCCTACAAGCAAACCCAGCCGTGAGTCCAGAGAAGAGTTGGGATGAGAATCTTGTTTTGGCCCAAACCAATCCCTAACATGGCTTCTTTCATACTAGGCTCTGTTCACTGCCTTCCTCGCTGGAGTCGGTGCTTCATCGGCCTTGGGTGGAGTAGCAATTTTATCTTCAACCTGACTGACTAGAAACTAGAGGTCATTCTTTGAACAGGAAAACGTCTTTGTTGGTGGCAGCATTTGTCGGCTGGAAATCGTGACACCTGCAGCATGGTACCTGCAGGGCAGTAGGTAGGACTGCCTCCAAACGTCCAGTTCTCCTGTCCTTTTGCACGGGGCCTGAGGAATGCGTCCCAGGACATTCCACTGAAGGGGGTGGGGAAGTAACGCAACGTGAACTGAACTTGGGGACTCCTGTTGAAGGGATGGGGAGATCTTGGTATCGCGTTGCAACATGCGCACTGGAGTGTGGCTCTAATGGGCGAATAGCATTTCATGGAATGGGTCGTTTTAATGTCCAGGATTGTATTCTGGCAGGATGATGTTCTCTTAACTCTCTCTTTTTTTAACTGTGTCCAGAAGCACCCTCCTCAAAACAGGAAAGTGAGACCTGGCAGTACAGATGCACAGGGATGGTTTTAATTAGGCTGTAAAGTGAACTCTTAAATGCACAGTTGGTCTCAGCAGATCACTAGGAAAGCATGCCTCTACGGTGAAGCTGCTATTTCTAGCCTGTAGAAGACTTTTTTCCCCCGGTACCTTTGCATTCCTGTAGACACTTAAGCTGGATAGGGTTGGCATATGTTCCTGGTGGAGGGGCTGGTCTTGCGGCTCCACTGCAGGCGCTGTCCAAACTAAGGGTACTTAGTTTTAAACTTGAATTAACAATTGATGTTTAGAGTAACATTTCACTAACGGGGATTGAAGAGGACCCTCCTGTTTGTCGGACAGTGGGAAAGTGGCTCCACTAGACAAGCGGAGTTGCTGCTGGTGCGTGAAACGTGACGGAAGCAACATCCCTGTCTTCAAAAGCCCGATTCCCACATCTTGTAAGAATGATCTCTTGGCTCTCAAAGAAGAGAGTGGAGACATGGGGCAGGCCTGGGATCTGTGTAGGAAGGCACTCTGGGAGGGGCCCAGCAAACACATCTACATCTGTATGGAGCTAGCTCTGGACCAGTTGGCTGGCAGACCAGGGACTTCCAGTCCCTCTTCCCCCCGCCCCTTTACAACTCCCATCCAGAAACTGACCAGCTGGCTTGAGGTGTAGGGATACTCCGCCTCTTATTCTTTCACTCACTGGTCCAAAACAAAGGTAGCCCATGCTCCTTCCTGGAAAGGCTCTGAGGCTATTTTGGCAGAACCTTGCAACCTTCTCGCGCTAGTATTTCAGCCGAAAGGATTTAGGGAAAGGACCCTTCCAGCGAGTTAACTCCTGTTGTAATACCCATCTCATTGCTTTCGGTTGGGACTCAGAAACTGGCTGCTCTGTCTTGATCATGGCTTGACTTACGGTGACCCGAGCGAGGGACTAGAAGCCTTTCTCTTCCCCCTCCCACAAGTCACCAAAGATGCTCAGTTCCGCTGCTGGCCCCTGTTCTTGCTAATGAAAGAGTCCAAAGCACTAGGAGCACTTTAAGTTTCCGTTGGCGGGAAGGGAGTGTTGAGCAAAAAAGAGCTACAAGGCTCATTGTTCATATTGCACTGACGCACACAAGGACAATACGATCTTCCTCATTCGGATTGCAGTGAATCTCGTTGCTTAGGTGTATACTAGTGAGTGAGTAGCCAATGGCTGGTTTTTGTTTTTTTATTGATTTGTATGGATGGCCATTCATTTCAGAACTCTGCCAGCTCGCCCTGGGGCTGGCCTTGTTTTACTGAAGTAATTTATAGCTGACAAGTACAATGACTTTTATATGCATAGTTGCCTTTCATTCCGTTTTCCTTTTGTAAGGGTTGAACAATGTCGCTCGGCTTTGCAGCCCGTTGAGAGGGGGTTGCAGGCGTAAGATGTGGCCAATGAATGTACCTATTTGTTGTTCTTCACTAAACTGTAACCAGGCACTACTCGGTTGAATTAAAAAAATGCTTCTGTGTGATTTATGGGCGGTTGGGCTGAGTTCCGCCCTTGGGGCGACTTCCATTTGGGCAACTGGGGCCTCTGCATGACTTGTCCACTGAGCAGCGGACTCTCCCCAAGTTCAAAATACTTAAAGCCGGGTAATTGTGTGCCCCCCCCCCCCGCACTACCTCGGCTGCGTTCCTGTGCGGAGATCTGGCTTCCACTCCCTTGCTAAAGGCACGGAGTACTAATCTTCTGGCTCGGACAGACTAGGAACAGCAATACTGGTAGAACCTCTCTAGGCCAGCGCTCTCCCTGCCTGTGCCCATGGGGAAGAACTACAGGGAGAAACCAGCCAGGGAGGGATTCCAACCAGTAGTAGTAGCTGCCAGAGCAGGGACCTCTAGACCAGTGGTTCCCAACCTGGGGTCCATGGACCCTGCGAGGGCATGGCCGAAAGTGTGGGGGTTATTTTGTGTGTGTTTTTTTTTTTTTTTTTTGTTTGTTTTTTGTTTTTTGTTTTTTTTTTTTTTTTTAAAGTAAGGATGGGGCCCTCTGCAGTGGGTTCAATCCTTGCTTTACTTTTCCTTTCCTTCTCTGCCCCCCCCCTTCCCAGAGCACGGTGGAAGGGAGGGAGGAATAGTAGCCGTGTGTGCCAGGATGCAGCTTGCTTTTGATCCTGTTCTCCAGAAGCTAAGGGAGCATGGAGAAAGTGCTTGCATGCCTCTGACACCTGGCTGCCGTGTGAGAGGCATGCACGGGCTGCAAGCACTTCCCCCCTGGTTCCCAAAGCGCCCAGGGGAATGGGCTCAAAAGCAAGGCACAACCCAGAGCGTATGGCTGCTGCCCGACCCTCCCGAAGTTCTGCCCTTGAGATGCTGGCAGCTCCAGAGCTCCCTTTGGCTACGTGAGGATCCTTGCTCCATGGATGGGCGGGGGCCAGAGGGGGCAGGAGCTTAGGAAGCAGCGCTGGTGAAGAGTAGCCAATGGGACCTGAGAAGCTCCATGCCCTGCAGTCTGCACGTCCCTCAGCCCGTGCTGAAGCTGCCAAGCTGCGACTGTCCTGTGGAGTCAGCTTATCAATGGGTCAGTCACTTGTTACTGTTTTTTCTCTTTTGAATATGGTTAGAGCGGGGTGATGATCAAAAGTGAGTAGAGGAGTGGGAAGGGTTTAGTTGGGCTGGCAGAAATGGATCTTTGGGGGGGAGGGGGGAACCATGGCGTCCATGACATTTTAATAGATTGAAAAGGGGTCCCTATGCTCAATAAGGTTGGGGACCACTGCTCTAGACAGAATTTTTGTACAATCTTAACTGGATTTTCCCTGCCATGTACCACTTGGCTGTGTTGCTCCAACCCCCTTCCCTCCTTTTACCTCAGCTTCGCTGCCCTCTTAGCCTCTGCACAGACCCTAGGCTAGGCTCCCTTCACCTCTTTTGCTGATCCCCTAACTAAACCCTCCAATAAACAAACCATAGAACTACCTTGCCAATACCCACCCTCCTGCTGCTCACATCTTCTCCCCTTTTCCCACCCCAGCTGTTGTGTTCTGATTGAAATAAGTACTAGAACTGGAAGGGACCTTGAGGTCATCAAATCCAGGCCCCTGCCCTCACGGCAGGACCAAGCACCATCTATGTCAGCGCTACTCAACTTTGGAAGCCCCGGGGTCATAATGTTACACTCAGCGCGTGCTAAGGGGCCGTAACTTAAGTGTGGTTACATATACGTGCAAATATATAAGCGAATAGCTTCTTTCACACTGACGGGCATGAATACAAAGATTAAGGCAAGACTACACAATACACAGGCCCTATTTAAGTCAGTTCTGCTGATATTAATAAAATGCAATATTTACCTAATTTCCATCCAATGACAGCACTTTTAATGAGCAATGACAGTCCAGGAATTTAACTACTAAAATACATATCAATAGAAGACCATTGTATTGACTATTTTTGTTTGTTTTTTGGCTTCATAAATTTAACAAATCAAACAATCTGCCAATACAGTACTGGCATTTACATTGAATGTACTTATATTCCAGTAAAGATTGTCTGCAAACTTTTCACCAGCTGTTTCACATCAGGCTTGTATTCCATTGTAGCAGCACAGAGCCAGTCAGTCAGATGTCTGTCAGTAAGAGGTGCACAGTTTTGACTTGATTCCCATGGAGGAGAGTGAACTTTCACAGACATATGTAGACCCAAAGCAAGTTAGCACTTTTTTTGGCACATTTTAGTAATGCAGGGTACATGTCTTCCTGTACATAGGTCATCCAAAATGTTTGTGTCCCCTTCCTTATACCTAGCTTTTAGAATACTGTGTTGCAGTTTTATCCTCTCTTCTTCAAATATGTCCCCCTCAACACCAAATCTCACTGCTGAAGGTGAGACTGCCTTTACATCAACTGAAAATGGATTTTAGTAAATTCAAGAACTGTCTTCAGGGATTTGACATCTAGAAAATGAGAAGAAAATTCAGTTTTCAGCTCTGAGATGTACTCGGTTTAAAAAAAAAAAAAAAATCTAGCAAAACAGATCCATGTTCATTTAGCTGTGTCACTTGTGAGTTGAGGATGGGAAAGTGAGTTAAGGCTTTCTCCCGAAGCTGATCTGCAAAAAGAGCCAGTTTTGTTTCAAATGCAGAAACATCGCACATCAAAGAAGGCAGGTTTTTTTTTTTTTCCTTTGCCTTGAAGTTTAAGATTAAGTGGTGTGTCATATCAATGAGAAGCCACATTTAGTAGGTATGTCTCTTCATCTAAACACGACAGTAACTCCTGGTGATCCTTTGCCTCCAAAAACACTCGTACAACAGCAAGAGGCTCCGCAAACGACTCTAACACTTTGCCTCGACTCAGCCATCTACCTTTTGCAAGCATTGCCAAGTCACCATACTGTATTTCGTACTCCTCAACTAAAGCTCGAAATTGTCTGTTTCAGGGTATTTGCAACAATGAAGTTGATTTTTGTGACACTATCCATTGTTTGCTCCTGCACCTGTTCTTGGTGCAGAATGCAATGTTAGGAAAAGAAATCTGGAAACTGGATTTTTCTTCAGCAAAGAAATTAGCCCCTTCTCTTTTCCAACAATGGAGGCAGTGCCATCAGTTGTTACTAAAGTTAAGTGTCTTCAAATCAATGCATTTTCCTGGCCCTTCAAAAAAAATGCCACTAGTGCAGGATAAACGTCCTCTCCCCTAGCTCACTCTGTCAGAGGTAGCAGAGTAAGCATTTCTTTGACATACTTTTTGCCATTGAATAAACGCACCCAGATTATGAGCCAAGATGTCTGAACAATCAGTAGATTCCTCTATTGCCAGACTGAAATACTCAGTGCTTTCAATGTCTTTTAACGAGTTAGAAAACAGATTGCCTGAAATGCTTTCAATTCATCTTGCTACAGTTGAATCCAACACATGCAGTTTTGATATTTAACTATATCCTTTGTTTTTAAATTCTGCAACAAGTGATTGGCTGCAGTTCAAGAAGCACTGCTTATCAATTCACCTTCGGTAAAAGGTCTTTTTGATTTTGCTATGCGCTAAGCCATTTTGAAGGAGGCTTCTGTAACAGCATCGCTGTCTTTAACTTGCGAATGGAACATACCTTGTTGAGTACGGAAACCTTCCAGTAAAGAACGTATCTTAGGGCTTTTTTTAATTGCTGTCAGGTGGATGAGTCTTTGAACTCGGGGTGACCAGATTCATGGTGTCGTTGCAGCTTTGTTAACACAGCCGTTAGTCTTTTGACAAAGATGACACATTGGTGTTCCCTTTCTCTCTGCAAAAGCGAATTCCATCTCCCCAACGGTTGAAAACCTTGCATTCATCCAACAAGTGTCTTTTCTTTGTTGCCATTTTTAATGCTTATTAAAAAGAAAATTGTATACCAGTGTTCAGCTTGAAGCTAAACGTCTAGCTTGACTTTTTTTGGCAATGCTTGTGAAAGTTAGAGGGCTGCTCCTCTGCCTGTTGTACGAGTGTCTTTGGAGGCAAACGATCACCAGGATTTACTCTTGTGCATTTCTTGCAGTGATTTTACTATAAAAAGAAGTTTCCCAGTCAGAACACTCCAGCCTGCAGCAGGCAGGGAGCTGGCCGCGTCAGGCTGGACATGAGGTGCAAAAAGACAGGGGCCCAGGAGCCCTGTTGTGGATTCCCAGAAGGGCTGACATCCCCACCTGCCGGCTGCCTGGCCACGGCGCTGGACCCAAACATGGCCAGCGTGAGCCAGTCAGCCTTGTAGGCAGAGCCTGAGAGATGCTAAGTATTTCCCACAATGCCCTGGTGCTCCCAGCACCACCTCCCTTGGGGCTAGAAACACCAACACCCTCTCCCCATCTGTTCCAGCCAGCCTGGCCGCTGGCATCTTTCAGTGCTCACCCCACCTTGGAGATGCCTCACTGTTGTGGAGGTTGTACCCAGTGCAGGCCGTGTTCAAAGGATCCCACCCACAGGCCCTGTGTTGAGCCCCGTGTAAACCCAAACTGCCCCACGGGCTGCAAGTAACTGGGCTGTGGGCCTCGTGCGAGCTGTGTGAGTAGCCCTGGTCTAGATCATCCCTCACAGGTATTTGCCTAGCCCAGTGGTACGAGTACCCTCAGAGCTACTTGTGAAGTCTGTGGGGGGGTATGTCAACACAACTGAAACATGGAGAAAACTGCACTTTATTTTTTTTGGTACTTTGTATACCCAAAAACTTCACCACCTGCCCACAATTAAGTTGTTTAAACAATGTGTTGTAATGGTAGGGAAAAAAAATTGTCTGAAAACTGTAGGTAGTGGGGGATATATATATATATTTTTTTTAAAGGGGTACTTTGTAAGAAAAGGTTGAGTAACACTGATCTAGCCTGCTCTTAAAGATCTCCAATTATGAAGATTCTGCAACCTTTCTAGGCGACTTTTTTTCAAGGGCTTAGTCACCCTGACAGGAAGTTTTTCCTCATGTCCAGCTTAAACCTCCCCTGTTGCAATTTAGGCTCATTGCTTCTTGTCCTATCCTCAGAGGTTAAGGAGAACAATCTTTCTCCCTCCTCCTTTACCCTCTGTGCCCTTTTCCAAACTCAACAAACCCAATTCTTTCAGTCTTCCCTCAGCGGTCATGTTTCCTAGACCTTTAATCATTTCTGTTGCTCTCTTCTGGACCACCTCCAATTTTATCCACATCTTTCCTAAAGTGTGACCAGAACTGGACATGACACTCCAGAAGAGGCCGAATCAGCAGAGAGTAGAACAGAATTAGGTCTTGGATCTAGCTTACACTCTTTGTAACAGGGCCTCTCTGCTACTGTGTCTGTGCGTCACCTTGGGCACAACTCCACTAAATGCCAGCAGGACCCAGGTGTTGGCTGAAAGAGCATGCATGCATCTGTCTGTCCTTTCTGGCATTGCCCCCTGGTGGAAATTCAAAGGATTTCAGCCTGTAGCACAGGAGCCGCCTGCCCCGGATACATTCCCACGCTCTGTGATAGAATGGAACTTGGTGGTGGTGCTGCACACTCACTAGCCTGACAGCAGAAAACTTGATGGTAATTTAAAAATCTACCCATTTTCCTCTTTCCCTGAAGGGAGAGGAGTTTGGCTGCTACCATCTGTTATTAATAGCAAGTGCTTGAGGTAATTTCCTTGCAAGAACTGTTTTTAGTTATTGGTCATTCGCCTAGGTTACAGACTGTGGTGGATGGTGACAGAGGTTAGTTAAAAGCCAAGGCGTGGGGGAAGGGGAGAATACAGGTGGCACCATGAGCAGGACCCCTGGCAGCAGAGGAGAGGAGAAAAAAAACGCAGAGTGAACAGAGCGGCTCCACACTTGAACCGTTTCCCCGCACTCCTGCTTGGGGGAAGGAGTTGCTCTTTCCAACTACTACCCGTGCAGGACTGAGACCTGACTTGGATGACTCAGTTCTCCAGCGTGACACACAGGGCCTGGTTGCTTAGAGCTGGGATATTTATTGGAGCTAGGAACAAGTCATGAATGGCACGATGCTGTTGGTCAGACTATAAGGAAGAGAGGAGACAGGCGCAGGTCTCTTGGCATGGTAGAACCTGACAGAGTGCGGGGGGGGGGGGAAGCCAAACATCAGGAACATACTAACCTGGGTAAGGCACATTCAGAATGAAGCCCAGATCCAGGGCCTAGTGGGGAACACTGCAGTCCCTTCTCCCAGCAATATGCATGAGACATTACCCCCTGTTGATTAAGATATACCAGTCTCATTTTAGCCTCTAGGGAAGAAATGCCTGGGAACCTTTAAGACCTGCCGTGCTTGCTGGTGCACCAAGATTCATTTGTATGGCAGCATTGTTGATTGGCTTAGCGGTTCCAGAACCAGCCCTCTGTACTCTGACTTCCCTTAAAGCAAAAAACGCTATTCTAGGCTTTGCCTACCCAAAGTTTCACCAGTTGAATTGGGTTTTTAAAATCAAAACCCCTGTGTGAATACTTATTTCAGTTTAGCTCCAACTGACTTAAACTGCAATAACCTGGATTTAAAACTGAAAAGGTGCATCTGGCACAGTAATTTAAACAGGTTTAGAATTCCCCTTTTAGTTCATTTGAGCTTTCGTCTTTAGACAAACTCAGAGGGACAAAGCAGCTGTCCTTTATCTTCTCAACCATGAAGTTTTAGGTGGATTCTCTAAACTACACTGACCTATCCCAAGACTGTACAACTTATGAAAAAATTAAATTTCACATGCATGCAGACTATTGTCTTAAACTATATAAACAGGGGCGTCTGGAATAAACTATTGAAAACAGGCATGAAGAAACAGCTGGTGAAACAAAGACAACCCCTAAAGAGTTACCATTACTTGTATTTTGTATTCCTGCATTTGTTCTGTGTCACTTTTACCAGCACCATCAGGATCAGAAGGCAGACAAACAGGAAGGAGTGCAGTATGTGTTTAATCAGTCAATCGTTATTCAAACTTATCTTTAAAAAATAAAAATTGATCATTTTACTTTACAGTCAAATCTGTTTTCCCCGCCCCTTTACAAAAAGCAGCTTCTTTGTACAAAAGATTTGGACTCAGCAGGTTACTGACACAATCAATCATTCTGTAAAGTGAAGAGTTCTTCCAGTGTCTTTTCCTTTCTAGTTGCCTGAAGTTTGAAGGAAACCCAATTTTCCTCTGTTTTGTAGAAAACAGAATAAAAAAAAGGTACCCAAGTCTTTTTCTCAGAGACAAGGTCACTACACGTTTCGTAACAAGTTCTTGAAGTTTTCCAGCTCTTTAACACTAGTTGAAATTCTGTATGCAAGAGAAGGGGAGGAAAAAAGTTAGAGGAATCTAAAACACATGAGGTCTAATTTTAAATGTTTTTATATAAACACAAAGACAATAGAAAACAGTCCTTGGAGCTAAGGCTTTTTGCATGTTAAAAATGATTATGGATCTGAAACAAGTTTTGCTGACTCATTTTAAAACCAGATGCATTATACATTCTTAATGGCAACAGAATTGCACCCTTCATAAATACAAAGAAAATGAAGGTGTGATCAAATACACTTGCTCAAAAGTAGTCAGGAAGCCAACTATCTAATTCATAGGAACTGTCAACTTACCGATAAACTGGTGTTTATTTTTAAAGTTTTTGACTTGCAAACACCAACTCATTTTATTGCAAAATGCATTTTGCTCTTGGAGGTTTGGCAGCAGCGGGGGGGGGGGGGGGGGGGAAAAGCTACTAGTGCAAGGAGCTGGCTTAGCTTCCCATGTTTTTACAGCAATCTGCTCCTTCACTGAATTTTCTTTTCAAATATCGGACACTGAATGGTTGATTTGAAAGTTATCTGCAAGTAGATGGGGAAGCAAAGAATATCATGTTTGTCTTGGTGTAGCACTTCTAGCCCATGTAGATGGAAAGATAAGGTGGAATGAAAGGCCCCGATTGAAGCTGTATCCAGCACAGTGGGGGTGTGACCACTGAACAGTTCTTTAGCACATAAAAGGATTGGGGGGTGGGACCTTCGGAGGGTCAGGATGGGGGGAAAAGCCTCAGTGTCATTAATCAGTGTTTTTTGGAAATAGTCACCAGCAGAGTGTTCCCAGTTTCATATAAGCTGTTTTCTAAGGTACAATTCAAGCACCATATTAAAAAGCAAAGAGCAGTTGCTGGAAATCAGAACTACTAAACTTTAAAAGCCAGCGACTTATGCAAAGAATCTCTCAGAAAACCTGTTAGCCAGCTAAGAATTCCAGACCTGTTAACACCAGAAAGTGGCAGCAGGCAACCAAAACGTCTTTCAATAACGTCTTTCTTTTGAAAGGCTTCTTTTTTCCATGGCTACTGCCAAACAAACCTCCCCAGCTCCCAAAGAGCCTAATTGATGGATGCCTATTAAATAGAATCTGTGCAAATAGATGTTTTAAAAGAAAATTGGGTACAATGTAGAAGCTTTAAGGTCAGCCTCCAAGCTAAACATAGGCCTGATAACGGGAAACTTGGATGAAGGGCAACATGTTCTCAAAACAGATACATGGAATTTCTGGCAGACTTCTGAATTCTTCATATCAGGGCCTGGAGTGTTAAGTTTAATCCCTCATAGACAATGAAACAGAAACCAATATTGCTTATTCCTACTGTCAAACAATCAACTGAAGCCTAGAAATGCGACTAGACAGAGATCTGGTCAGATTTAAAAGAGTTACCACCAGTTACAAATCTGAGTGTGCTTTTTTTTATAGGCGCGCACCACTACTGCCTTCTATTTTAGTTAGAATAGAAAAAAAGCAAACACAATTTCAAACTAACCTTCCAAAAGCATTAAAGAAAGAGATGATTTCTTGTCTTGTTAGCTGGAATCCATAAGACGGGCCGGTTTCTGGCATGTTTTCGATCAGTTTTTGTGAAAACAGGATTTTCAAAGCTGTACCCAAGCCCTGAGTCTGTGCAGTATAAATAAGACAATAGCAAGTGAGACATCAGATTAGCAAGTTTACTTCACTTCCCATCACTTCATTTGAACAGATGAAAACAAAGTCGTCATCTTAATTGAGTGGGTTCGTTTATTATGATGTACTAGAAGATTTGCCTGGCGTTGCTAGAGTCCGTAACTCAAATCATTTTTCGTTTTCTTCACTTAATTCAGTGCTCTGGGGTGGGGCTCGGGACGAGGTTTCAGTCTGCAGGCTGCCCAGGGAAGAGAGGACAACCCCATCCCTCTCTCACTACAGCAGCTTGGGGTCAGGTGAGACACACCTCTCCATGGCTGCTGCAGTGGGCACAGCTGGGTGACAGAGACACACAAACAAACTCTCTCAAATACATAGTAGAGAGCTGTCCCTTTCTTCACCTGTTCCCCCTGTTGCCCCAATGGGGTTATCGTTCTCCCAGTCCCCATCTCTGGCCCTTTACTGCCCCCCTGTGGTCATTCTGCAGTATAACGCCCTCCTACCAGACCCCTCCCTTTCCATTTTATGAGAAACAATCGAATTCCACGCACGTCCCATTGTCCTGGCACAACCAAACCCTGACCTTGCTTTAAGTTAGGGTAAGAGGAAGCTGCCTCTCAAATTTGGTGGCCTGAGCTCTTACTGTTTAGGAGTTCTTGAACAGACAGAGGCACGCTCACTCACAAACTCTCTCAAATATACAGTAGATATTGCAGTAATACCTGGGAGCCCCAGTCAAGGATCAGGATTCCTTGTGCTAGGCACCGTATAAATAGAGCAAATTGCTTATTGGACTTACCTGCAATTTTCCCCACAGACGACATTTTAAACATCCAACACAGTCCATGATTCTTGAAATATTCCTAAAATGGAGCCTAAATTCCTCCTTTTAAAAAAACAAAAGTAGGACTTTTAAATGCAAAACATCATTACACAGTTATTAATATATTTTAAAATCACATGTCAATTAGTTAGTACTGTACTAAGGAAATTGTTTTAGGCACAGGGGGCCAATAGCCCAACCCAGAAGGGAGAGAGTCCAGCAGGCTGGAAGAAGCTGGGGCAAACCTGACCAATCAGGGCAAGGAGCATTCAGCCAATCAGGGACAAGCTGTGCCCTATAAAAGGCTGCAGAGCTGAGGGGAGCTCATTCTTGCTCTGACCAACAAGGGAAAAGGAGCTGGGTTCCAGGAGGGGAGGGAACCAGCAGCACTTTGGAGAGAGCAGGGCTGGGCAGGCTCCGGAGGGCTAGAGAGGAGCCCCAGCCGGATACTGGCCAGGCTGTGTAGACCTTGATACAAGGGCTGAGAAGGTGCAGGGGTCGCAGGGAAGTGGTCCAGGGAGTATGAGCAATTAAGGAAGTGAAAGGGGGTAGGACATTGCTTCTGCCAGAGGGTCCCTGGAGCAGGACCCAGAGTACTGGGCATGCCTGGGCTCCTCCCTTCTCCCTTGCACTGGACCTTGCCACCCTGGGCGTGGCCTTTACAGACTGCACCTTGCCCCCGAGGCACAGGGCTAGACTTTGGGGCTGCAGCTGGCCGCTCAGGCAGGTGTCTGGACCGAGGACTGCTGCTGCCCCTGGAAGGGAGAACGGAATGGTGGGCACTGCTGGGGGGAAGGCGAGAGCACGGTGGACTAAGGGAGCAATGTGGGTGCAGAGTCAGACGGAGGAGATGACGGGCATGTCACCGACCAGAAGGCGAATGCCCAGTGTGACCAGCAGGGGGCGCTGTGGCAACGAGTCCAACCTGCTACAGGGCTCTATCAGGCACCATGGACCCTTACATCTACCTATTTCCCAGACCGGTTTTGTGGTGCTCAGAACACGAGTGAATATGTTGACTCCAGCTGGATATTTCTAGTCTGCGGCTTGAACCTCTGTAAACTGGGACTCCATGGTCCAGCAACATCCATGGTCCGGATGTTCCAGGATCAGCAAGTCCCGGTGGAAGGCTGGCCACTGGGCTCCCTGCAGCTGGGCTGCTACGTACAACCCAATGGGGCTGCCCAGCACGTTCAGGAGCCCGGTGCAGCCGCAGCAGGGCTCCCTGCCTTAGCAGGGAAGGGACGGGGGCACTGGCAGGGCAGGGGGGCAGCCAGGAGACCGGTGGCCACTCCAGGGCTGGGGAGGCTGTTAGCAGGGGTCCAGATATGATCTCCTCTGGTCCGGCAAAATCCCTTATCCGAGGGTGCTGGACCAGGGAGTTCCGACCTGTAGTAACTTAAGTATATCCATGTCTAATGGTACCCTATTCAGTCTGATAACCCAATGTGAGAAATACTGTACTTTGTTAGTATATAGTTTCAAGAAGTGGGGCACAAGGTTAACAAATACCTTTAATTTAGCAGCTTCCTTTTTATTTCCAGCAAACAGAGAGTTTTCATTGAAGTGCAAAGGGAAAGACCTGAAGTGAGAAGAGAAACAAAAACAGAGGATAAAATTTCCAAAAATCACCTAAGTGATAGGAGTCTACCATCCCATTTTCAAGAGATTTAGGCACTTTGGCTCCTAAGTCTCATTGGGTATGTCTACACTACAATGCTATTTCGGGATACCTCTTTTGAATGTGTTCACTGTTTCGAAATATCCTTGTAAACCTCATTCTACGAGGAGTAAGGGATGGCTCAAAATAGTGTTTTATTTTGAAATTTGGCGGCGTAGACAGCGCCAAATTTTGAAATATGCAATTTGCGCTATGCAAATTGTATATCTTATTTTGAGTTTCGGGTGCTGTGTAGACGCACCCATTGAAAGTGAAAGGCAGTTCGACACCTAAGTCACTTGTGAAAATGGGATTTAGACTCCAAAATCATTTGGGTTCTCACATTCCATCCTGAATCTCTCCTATAGTGTCATTTAAATTTATTGCATGTACTTCAAATTCTCACAGCAAAACGTCATTTCATTACGACTGCTAAAAGATCTCCGATCTGCGGCGCCCGGACAAGCCTGACACCAAAAGTGGAGCACCCACGGGGACACTACTCGAAGAAAAATAAATTATCAATGTCTCAGTCACGAACAATAGGAGATGGGACACGGGAAACGGACAAACTAGAACCTCTACATGACTGAGGGCCAGATTCTAAACGTAGCTAACATGCCTCATACATCCAGTATTGGAGAATTAAGACCTTCTCTTTTTAGATGTTTTTAATATTATTTTGGACTGAAATGTAAATTTAGTATTAGAGTTCTGAAGTTCACTAAGATAAAATAAGTTAAACTCCATTCTGCTCTAGCTTAAACACAACCTAAACTATTCAACAGTGGAGTTAGTACTTGATTTGGGTATCTGAATTTAGATACTTGGGCATGTCACTGAGGCCAAGTCTACACTAGAGGGGAAGGTAGAATCAAGATATGCGGCTCTAGCTGCATTAATTATGTAGCTGGAGTGGACATACCTTGATTCGAGTTTCACTGCCATCCCCACAGTGGGAGGACGGGAGCAAATGCTCCTGTTGGCTTCCCTTACTCCTTGCAGGAGCAGCCACCGCCAACGGGCGCACCCTCTGAGTTTGATTTAGCGAGTCTTTACTCGACCCACTAAATCAAACTCTGAAAGATTAATCACAGTGGCATCAATCTTCCCCAGAGTGAAGACATGACCTTAGCCTTGCTGTTCCTCAGTCCTTCATCTGCACAAAGGGTATAACAGCACTGCCCAGCCCCACTGAAGTGTTGTGAAGTTAAATGGCTTACAACAATGTCAAGTGCTTTGAGATCTACTGAAAAGCTCTATGTGATGATTATTATTACTGGAGTTACAATATCATTAGCTGTCCCATATCATCCAATGACAGAAAAAAAATATTTTCTAAAACACACGAAGTAGGAGAGAATAAGACATATTCATAGCTGCTCACTATCAAATGTATTTACTTGGTTAGTTGAAGGATTTCCAGGAGCTGGTTTTTGGTTTCTCTATCTTTGTTTTCATTCCCCGTGAACAGCTGGAATCCTGGGCGCTCAAAGAATGGCAGAACTTTTGACATTGCCCGAAATTCAATTAGGTAGAGGAAATACAGATTCTTGAGCCTCTTGGGACCTTCTCCTCGAGTAAGGACTTCATCAAATCTGTTTTGAAACTCGGTAAGGTTGTGTCCCCACTTCGTCCCTGACCACGTATCTGAGAGAGGAGAAGAAAGGGAAAAGGGCAGCTTTGAAAACTGGGCCATAAATGTCTTTCCCACTATGCCATGCATGTGGTTACGGATAATTTTTAGCATTCAATGTTTACAACACTCAGACCTGACCCCACACAAAGTTGTACTGGTTTTTTATAGTGGATTTAAAACCCAACCTGCTATCAAACCCTGTGTGGACATTCTGAAATCATCTTAAACTTAGCTTATATTGGTACATGTACAGATAAAACTCCTTCATTAGATTTAGTTTGTAAACTGAGCTACACAGGTCTAAACTGACACTACCCCCTTGATAAAGTTGTTTTTTTTAAACCTGATTTAATCTAGCTGGTGTCATTACATGACCACGAGGCCTCAGCAGTGTCCAATCCACTGTTCTTTGTTCAGCAAACATTGACTGATGCTCCATTTCCTTTGTCTCTTCATTCCTACCCTCCGTGACCATTAATTCATTGCAAAATTGAAAAAGGCATCTTTGTTTTGGGATGGTCTCCCGCGAAGGAAGACCGAGTTGCTGTCCCTGTTTCCCTGCAACAAGAACGAATGCTGAGCCGAGAGCCGTGGGAACTCCCAGATGCAATGAGCTATGTGTTGCACTTCTAGGGTGTGTCTAAACGACACCCCTCTGTCGGCAGAGGGATGTAAATTAGACACATCAAAAGTGCAAATGAAGCCAGGATTTAAATATCCCGTGCTTCATTTGCATAATGGTGGCCGCCGCTTTTTTTCGAAACAAAAACGGCAGTTTAGATGGGGCATTTTCGTCAGAAATGCCCCGTTTCGAAAGATCCTCAAAAAACCAGGAGTACAGGATCTGTCGAAAATGCTCCGTCTAAACTGCCATTTTTTTTGAAAAGCCCCATTTCGAAAAAAAAGCGGCGGCCGCCATTATGCAAATGAAGCATGGGATATTTAAATCCTGGCTTCATTTGCACTTTCGATGCGTCTAATTTACATCCCTCTGCCAACAGAGGGGTGTAGTTTAGACGTACCCCTAGTTAAAAAGAGATTTGTCCAATCGAGAACGAGTGAAAATATTTTCAGTGTTCAAGCACCTAAACCTAAAGTCTGTAAACGAGAGAGAGAAATGACATACAAAGGTAACCATGATCTGGTGGCTAACTGACACAGACTGTGGAATAAAGGTACTTAACCAGAGAGCCTGTGAAACAAAAACTGTTGTACTAAGGAGTCTGAAGGAATCCTGTAATCTGCGCCGTTGTCTGTACAAGCAGCGTATTACAATTCTTGGCCAATTTTGAGGCATGAGAGGTCATTTCAATCATCCTACTGAGACATATGGGCCACATTTTTCAAAACCATGTGTCTACATTCAGGCATCTAAGTCCATACTTAGGTACCCACAGAAAAGTGGTGCACATCTGGGAAAAGTTAAAGAATCCTAGAAAATCTTAACTGAACAGATCAGAATCTCTGTGACAAAATGATGCTGAACTTACTGAAAGCGAGCAAAGCACGAAGGGTTAATCAGACTGACAAGTAAGGCTGGGTCAGAGGTGGAAAGTTACTCCCAAGTGAGCAGTGAGGAGCCTTAGAAGGGGCAACGGCCGGGCATTTTCAGACCTGACTGCCCAAAGCGAGGCTCCGAAAGCCACTTTCAGGCAGGTCAGTCCAAGGTGCGGACTGCCGGCAGCTCTATTCGGCAGTGATGAGACACGTGTGCACTCAGCACTTCTGAGCATGTGCTGATTCAGACGCCAAAATGTGGAGCCAGTAAGCCTAACACAGAGTTTGAATTTGTTGGCTTTGGTTTCCAATTCAACTGGAAAAAATGAAGACGTCTCAAGTCGTTTGAGTAAATGGTATATCTGACCTCCCGCATCTCACTTCCAACGCCCAGCCGCCGTCTTCACGAAAAAGGAAGAAAGAGAGGAACAAAGGCAGAAGAGCGGCTGCTTTCCATGTCTGCCTCCCCCAGAGCGGACAAGGGGAGTTCAGCGGTGCCACCGGCAATCCGGCGTCTGCTGAAGCAATGGCCTGCAGCATTGGCGAGTGGTAGCTTAATTGCTGGGCTGTAAGGAAGTAGGGCCTAGTTGTCAAACTTGGGACGAAGGTCTAGGCCCACCTCTGCTCCAGAGCACCACAAGTAGCATTGTGTCGCATTACAGAAAGGATGTGGATGCATTGAAGAGGGTCCAGCGGAGGGCAACCAAAATGATGAGGGGACTGGAGCGCATGACCTATGAGGAGAGGCTGAGGGATTTGGGTTTGTTTAGTCTGCAGAAGAGAAGAGTGAGGGGGGATTTGAGAGCAGCCTTCAACTTCCTGAAGGGAGGTTCCAAAGATGATGGAGAGAGGCTGTTCTCAGGGTGGCAGATGGCAAAACAAGGAGCAATGGTCTCAGGTTGCAGCGAGGCAGGTCTAGGTTGGATATTAAGAAAAATATTTCCCTAGGAGGGTGGGGAAGCACTGGGATGGGTTCCCTAGGGAGGTGGTGGAATCTCCATCCCTAGAGGTTTTTAAGTCCTGGCTGACAAAGCCCTGGCTGAGATGACTTAGTTAGGGGTAGGCCTGCTTTGGTAGTTAGGGGTAGGGGGCTGGACTCGACAACCTCCCGAGGTCTCTTCCAACCGTAGGATTCTATGAGAGCAAAGCCAGGCCCCAAATCCTGCTGGAATGGGCTACCAGCTCGTATTTTACTAAGCAGTGGAAGTCAACTCCCATTCTCCGCTGACGGCAGAAGCAGCCTGGCTCTCAGCAAACGAAGGCAGAAAGTCACACTCACCTTGCAAGAGGTACCTGGCGCTCAAATGGATGTTGATGCTTGCATGTAGGCCAGAAATGAGTCTGTAGAAAGCTCGCTTCTCTACGCAGAGGCCTGAAAGGGAAAAAAAAAAAAAAAAAAAAAGTCAAAAGGTAAAATAACGAAGCCGGTTTGAATTTCCTTCCTTTGCAGTTTGCTTTGGCAATCAACACCCTGCCCTCCCCACCAGAGATTGCTATGCGTGATGCACAATAGGCTAACGAAACAAGCCATTACCTTTCAGCCAACTGTAAAAGGCATGTCCTGAAAACAAACAAAAAAAACACAGAATTACAAGAGCTTCAACAGTGCTGGGAACATCTGACCAAAGAAATTACCCAATACATGGCACAACTGTGTGTGCGCTAGGGTTGCCAGATGGTTTCAACAAAAACACCAGACATACTTGACATTACATCACAATCGACATGACATCTGATTTAGAAAATACTGGACATTTCTATTTTCTCATTTATATTTTCTCAATTTGTTTCCCGAACAGAAAGCTCAAATACTGGACTGTCTGGTTCAAAACCGGACCCCTGGCAACCCTAGTGTGCACTGAGAACAGCAGTAAGCAAAGCAAGTAGGAAAACATTAGAAGCTAAGAGGGAATCCACGCATCTGGGAGGTAATTCTTGTCATAACATCACAGGAGGACTGGGGTACAGGCTCAGGCCATGATCAGGCAATCCGACCGCCATGGCACCAGGCCCCTGAACCAGAGACTGCGCGCGCGCGCGCGCGCACACACACGCACACACACACACAAATTGGGTTGCAGGATTGGGGCCTAGCTGCATGCTGTGGATTTTTCCAAAAGAGGGCGCGCACAAGACCCCACCAACTGACTGGCATGCATGCGAGGCTCTCCGTTGGCTAGCACAAAGAGCGCCACAAAGCCCACCACGGCCACACAAAGACAAGCCAGCCCTGTCATGCTCTAAGGGGGCCAGGTTTTGAAAAGCACGGGGGGCTTGTCGATGCAGCGAGACCCAAGGCAGCACCTCTCTGAGCCTGGGTCAACTCCCTCAGGCTGGCACTGTGGAGCTAAGAATAGCCACGCAGATATTCAGGCTCTGAAATCAGGCAGGGATCCAGAGTCTACAAGCCCATGGGACTGAGTCAGTCGATCCACGAACCTGGGCACCTAAAATCCTTTAGATCTTTTGGAAACCCCACCCAAAGGCGATTCTGTTCTCCTCAGGAGTCACACAGATTCCTGGATTGCGAGGCCAGTAGGAACCACTGTCAGTATCTAGTCTGATCTCATGCAGAACACAAGCCAGAGGACTCCCTCCTCCCCCAATAATTCCTACATGAGAATGGCTAGAAAAATATCCAGTCTTGATTTTAAAATGGTCAGTGGTGTAGAATCCACCCTGACTCTAGTTGTTCCCCTGGTTAACGGTTCTCACAGTTAAAGGTTTACACCTTATTTCCAATCTGCATTTGTCTAGCTCCAACTGGATTGTGTTAGACCTTCCTCTGCCAGGTTGAAGAGCCCATAACTAAAGATCTGTCCCTTACGTAGCTACTTACTGAGTGGTCTGGCCAGCCCTTAAGCTCCTCTTTGTTAAGCTTAAGCAGATTTGTAGCGATAAAGCTAAACAGACCCATGCAAGAGACACTGAACGTAGGCAGGTTTCTAGAGGAGTCCCATTTTTGCTTGAGTAATGACTCTGCTAGCCTTGCTAATGCTTCAGACTGTGGAAGTGGAAGAGGCAGAAGTTCCATATCCATGGGGGAAAAAAACCCCGTAAGTCACTCACCATCATTAGCTCCTGGGAGCAGGAAAAAACAAAACAAAAAATTAATTCCAAAGTACAAAGACTATTCAGATATTGTTAAATCAGCTCAGACAAGAGAATAAATAGTGCTGGGGTGTTTAAAAGCATTCTACACGTGTGTGATAGATTAGCTTACGCCAGCACTGTAAAGGTAACTGCTATAAAGTATTAAGATCACTCCCCAGGGCTTTAGGGGGAAGGAAAATCAACATGGGATTAGTAAGCACAGGGCTGGAAGGCTGGCAACCTGCTTTCCTTTTTTCACCTCTGCCAAAGACTTCCCACATGACTTAGGTCCCTAAATAATTTACCCGTCCAAAGCCCATTCACAGCTAAGGCCAGGTCTATGCTAGACCCAGAAGGTTGGGTGAAGGACACAACTCCAGCTACATAAAATACATAGCTGGAGTCGGCATACTGTAAGCCGAGCTTGGCACCGTCTTCACAAAGGGAGGCCGATGGGAACAAACACTTCCGTCAGCTTCCCTTACTCCTCGCTACTGCTCGGAGTACTGGCACCGGCCAGAGCCGCCTTCCGCATTCGATTTAGTGTGTCTTAACTAGATCCGCTAAATCGAATGCCAGAAGATCGATCTCTGGCCCGGCAAGTGAAGACATGGCCTAAGGGAAGTCTCATATTGACTTCAAGGGGTCAAACTTTGTGTACTTTATCTTACACATATAACACTATAAGGTCCTCAGAAGGTGCCACTCTGATTTTATTTTCCTTTGTCTATTTTGTCCAGCTACATTGCTCTTTGCATACACTCATTTTATTCATGCGTTAAAGAATGAATCCCAGCAGCTTTTGCTGACAGAATTCAGTTTCTCTTGGCTCAAGTGAAAATCCAGTCCCCAGATTTCTCTTTTGCTAACCCCTAATATGGTGGAAATTAGCTGTCAATACAAATGCCGGGACAAATGTGGGGCAAACATTTTTTCAGGCTTTAATACACAAGAGGAAGCATGAACAACAGGGTTAGATTTCAGCTGAACAGGAGAGAGGTGGTGTGGTCTAGTGGCTAGGGTAGCAGACTGAGTGTCAGAAGGCCTGCGATCTATTCCCCGCTCTGCAACTGACCTGTTGTGTATCCTTGATCACCTCACTTCTCTCTGCGTCTATTCTCCTTGCCACCCTTTGTCTATCTTAACTATTTAGATCAAGACTCCTAGGGCAGGGTCCAGTTTTTACTAGATGCTTGTAAAGAGGCTAATACAAGGGACATTATTTCATAGGGACATTCTCAAATGCTCTTGAGTATCTTCAAGCATAAAACATGAAGCAATTCTGTTCCCAGGCAATGCCAAAGCTTGCGCTGATTTCAATGTGGATTTCAAGCAGCTGACTCAGACAGTTTTTTTTCTGAGCAGCTAGTTACCCACCAAAACATCATCCCTCCGCAGCACCCTTTTATAGTACCCACACACAGTCCTAGGTTTATAAGCCATTTTTCTTTTTAAGTCAGAGCCAGCATAGATAGCTGTCATCGTTAATGTCACCAAAACTCATGGGCTGCCTGTCAGCCTAGTGGGATGAATAAATGACTCACCTCTACCAGAAGCCAAGGGAGTTAAAGGTCTTCTTATGTTGTGAGGCCTAAGAGACAAAATAATTGAAATGTGTAATAGCAATATGTATGTAACAGTCACTATGCCCTGCAAAAACTATTTACGAGTTCATAAAAAGTCCAACAACCCAGAATGGAACCAAACTGTTTCCTCTACCTATACAGATATAAAGATGGCTGACAATACAGGAACAAAGAGGAATTGGGCCACATTTGGATTGTCTTTAAGTTAACACAAAACAAAAGCTTTTCTTACAATCAGATGCACTGCAGACCAGCAATCCCAGAACACGAGGAAATCGAAGTAACATACACAGGTCAGTCAGAACATGTAATAACCATGAACCGGGTAGGTCATCTGCTGTCTGAACATAACTGTCTAAAAAGCCGGTACGTAGCAGCAGGCCTTGAAGAACGGCACCCCCCCGATGCTACACACACTCAGGAGCAGGAATTAGAACAGGAAGTTGGAATGAAGCAGGAAGCAAGAAGCAGGAAAGCATTCCCCCCCCCCCCACAAGAAATTCATTGGCACCAGGTAATCCTGTAGGTCAGTGTTTCTCAACCAGTGGTATGAGTACCCTTAGGGGTACTCGAGAGAAGTCTGGGGGGGTATGTAACACAACTGAAATTTGGAGAAAACTGAATTTTTGTTTTAAGTTTTACAGCGCTTTATTATTTTTGTACTTTTTACACCCAAAAATTTCATCGCCTGCCCGGCTCCGATTAAGTTGTTCTAACAAATGTGTTGCAATGGAAGAAAAAAAAATTGTTTGTCTGAAAACTAAGTACTCGGAGTACATAAAAAAAATTTTTTTTAAAGGGGTACTTTATAAAGAAAAGGTTGAGAAACACTGCTGTAGGTTACATCTCTGAGTCAGCTAAAATTGATGTTCTTCTTGTAGTGCAACTTCTCCAACTGGCCACATGATGTCATCACACACAGAAAGAACATCTTCTTCCCTCTCCGGTCAGTAGCAGTATCTCGCACTCTTGCCCCGCTCTGCACCTTGCAACCCGTAAGATCATGCCACGAATACCAAAAACGCTTCCAGTCCGTCGCTTAACATGTGCCATTGCCCAGGATACAACACATGGAGTCTTGCATGGATTCGCTCTCTGAAACATGCCTATTTCCTAGTCACATCAGTCAGCCACAAGGACAGCAAAGGGTGGAATGAACTTTTTTTTGACAGCACAGACAAGTGGGTCCTCGTGTCAGCTGAGGAGATGATGGCCAATTACATTCATGAGTGTACGCCAAATATCCTATAAACCATAACGACGCAATAGGGAAGGGTGTAGCAACGTTCCTCCCAGATGCAACCTACGCAGCCTCACGATTATCTCATTTCCTTGGGGATGGTACACACCAAACGTAGGATGTGCCAATCCTCATCAGAAAGCCTTCGATACAGAGTGTCCTCTGATAGGGAAGTTAAATATCGGTTAATTGAATAGTTGATTAACCTCATGAATTCTTATCAGTTACTCGACTATTCTATAGTCCCCAGGGGTGGGGCCGGCAGCCAGTGCACTCCGGCCTCACTCCTGAGGAGCCCCCTGCCACTCTGCGCTGCTGCCTCTGATTCAGAGACAGCAGCACGGGATGCCAGGCAGGTGCTGGTGTATGAGAGGACCAAGTTTAAAAACCAGCTCCCCTCACAGACTGGCTGCCTGACACCCCGTGCTGCTGCCTCTGATACAGAGGCAGCAGCGTGGGGTGGCGGCAGGCCCTGTCCAGGGGGGGCTGAGCTCCCAGAGCCGGCACGAGCTGGAATGGAGCTGGGTTGCCTGCCTGCCTGGCTCCTAATACACTTTAAATCAGTGTTTCTTAAACTTTTTAAGACTGAGAAACACCAAACAATAATTTTTGTTTACAAGGAACACCAATGATTTTTTGTTGAGAGAAAAAAAAAAAAAAGGGGGGGGGGGGAAGGGTGGAGGAGAAAGTTATTGAGGGGGAAAAAGTGTCAGGGGGAACGTTATTGAGGGAAAAAAAGTCGCCTGCCCCTTTAAGGGTGGCCATTTTGAATTCTGTTGTTCTCTGTGGCACACCTCCAACTGTCTCATGGCACGCTGGTGTGCCATGGAACACAGTTTAAGAAACACTGCTTTAAATGCAGAGCCACAGTTGGGGTAGGCCCAGGACTGAGCCAGGCTGCTGGCCAGCCTGCTAAAACATAGCCTGTGGGGGTGGGGGGAATGCATGTCGTCTATCACATTAACCTGTAAGCGAATCGGTTAATCGACTACACTATTACATCCCTATCCCCGGATTTGAAACAAAGCTCTCTGGTAGGCTGAACATCACAAATTTAGAGCTGCAGCTAGAAGTGAACTCCTTTGAGAGGCCTGACGAATTTAGGAACGCAAAGGGCTAATTGGGTAACGCTCTATAACCATCAGCAGCGGGCAGCCATGCAGTGCAGCTGAGAGGCCAGTAACATCCTCTGCAATTCTCTGCCATGGTCTGTCTATGGCTACTGGCTTCAGAGGGGCTGGAGGAGCGGTAGTTCTGTGCACCATGTGCACCAAGCGCGCCTTCACATGAGGCTTAATGTCGGAGCGCAGCGCTGGCCACCAAGCATAAATATGCAGCTGTTCCTTCCCTTGTAACTCCCAAACGACCTCCACGGGCCACATTCGGGTCCATGCATTGCAACCCTTCTGGGACGAAGACCCCGGCTTCTCTGCATAAGGTATGTTGAGTGGCCCGTGCCTTACCAGGAGCGTGGAACAAACATCATAGAATGCACACACAGTTCTCGTAAAGGCCAGGTCCATCCAATTCTCTCATACAGCATGTCCCACCTGGCCCAGCTTAGCCTCTTGCCCAATGGGCACATCTTTCAGTACAAGGCCTCCAGCGTGCTTGGCTGCTTCTGCACACTAGGGGCACATCTAGATTACATGCCTCTGCCAACAGAGGCATGTAAAAATAGGCTACCCAACATAGTCAATGAAGCGGGTTGGGTAGTTTCATGAGGCATAAGGGAGCGGTCGACAAAGGCTTCCCTGGTCGACCGATCCGCGCCTTGACTCGCGCGCGCTGTGCCGACGATCAGCTGAGCCATTTTTATTTTAATGAAGCCGGGGATATTTAAATCCCCGCTTCATTGACTATGTTGGGTAGCCTATTTTACATGCCTCTGTCGGCAGAGGCACGTAATCTAGACGTACCCCTAGGACACCAACCCAGCAGAATTTCTCCAAAGAGCATCAGCAAGCCAATGACAATACCCTTGGCTATGTAATAAATTCAAGCCATCCTGCCGCAACTAAAGAAGCCACCCCCCAGTATGAGGCTGCACTGCAGGTCAAGGACTTTATGACAGAGGCTCAAAGAGGCAAATGACCGGTGCCTAATCATAGAAGACTAGGACTGGAAGGGACCTCGAGAGGTCATCGAGTCCAGTCCCCTGCCCTCATGGCAGGACCATACTGTCTAGACCATCCCTGATAGACATTTATCTAACCTACTCTTAAATATCTCCACAGATGGAGATTCCACAACCGCCCTGGGCAATTTATTCCAGTGTCTGACTACCCTGACAGTTAGGAACTTTTTCCTAATGTCCAACCTGAACCTCCCTTGCTGCAGTTTAAGCCCATTGCTTCTTGTTCTATCCTCAGAGGCCAAGATGAACAAGTTTTCTCCCTCCTCCTTATGACACCCTTTTAGATATCTAAAAACTGCTATCATGTCCCCCCTCGATCTTCTCTTTTCTAAACTAAATAAAACCAATTCCTTCAGTCTTCCCTCATAGGTCATGTTCTCTAGACCTTTAATCATTCTCGTTGCTCTTCTCTGGACCCTCTCCAATTTCTCCACATCTTTCTTGAAATGCGGTGCCCAGAACTGGACACAATACTCCAACTGAGGCCTAACCAGCGCAGAGTAGAGCGGAAGAATGACTTCTCGTGTCTTGCTCACAACACACCTGTTAATGCATCCCAGAATCATGTTTGCTTTCTTTGCAACAGCATCACACTGCTGACTCATATTCAACTTGTGGTCCACTATAACCCCTAGATCCCTTTCTGCCGTACTCCTTCCTAGACAGTCGCTTCCCATTCTGTATGTGTGAAACTGATTGTTCCTTCCTAAGTGGAGCACTTTGCATTTGTCTTTATTAAACTTCATCCTATTTACCTCAGACCATTTCTCCAATTTGTCCAGGTCATTTTGAATTATTACCCTATCCTCCAGATTAGTCGCAACCCCTCCCAGCTTGGTATCATCTGCAAACTTAATAAGCGCATTTTCTATACCAATATCTAAATCGTTGATGAAGATATTGAACAGAGCCGTCCCAAAACAGACTCATGGAACCCCACTTGTTATGCCTTTCCAGCAGGATTGTGAACCATTAATAACTACTCTCTGAGTACGGTTATCCAGCCAGTTATGCACCCACCTTATAGTAGCCCCATCTAAGTTGTATTTACCTAGTTTATTGATAAGAATATCATGCGAGACCGTATCAAACGCCTTACTAAAGTCTAGGTATACCACATCCACCGCTTCTCCTTATCCACAAGACTCATTATCCTATTAAAGAAAGCTATCAGATTGGTTTGACATGATTTGTTCTTTACAAATCCATGCTGGCTGTTCCCTATCACCTTGCCACCTTCCAAGTGTTTACAGATGATTTCCTTAATTACTTGCTCCATTATCTTCCCTGGCACAGAAGTTAAACTAACTGGTCTGTAGTTTCCTGGGTTGTTCTTATTTCCTTTTATAAATGGGCACTATATTTGCCCTTTTCCAGTCTTCTGGAATCTCTCCTGTCTCCCATGATTTTCCAAAGATGATAGCTAGAGGCTCAGACACCTCCTCTATCAGCTCCTTGAGTATTCTAGGATGCATTTCATCAGGCCCTGGTGACTTGCAGGCATCTAACTTTTCTAGGTGATTTTTGACTTGTTCTTTTTATTTTACCTTCTAAAACTACCCCCTTCCCACTAGCATTCACTATGTTAGGCATTCCTACAGACTTCTCGGTGAAGACCGAAACAAAGAAGTCATTGAGCATCTCTGCCATTTCCAAGTTTCCTGTTACTGTTTCTCCCTCCTCACTGACCAGTGGGCCTACCCTCTCCTTGGTCTTCCTCTTGCTTCTCATGTACAAGGGCTTCCCGCTAAGTGGAGTACACTAGCAAAAACCACTGCCAAGAATTCTTGCGCAGTCTGGGAATGCTTTGCTTCTGTCGGGATGAGAATACGGGATGCAAATATAACCAGCCATTCCTCCTGGAGCAGAACTAGGTCTGGCTCCCATAGGGATGTAGAAGTATAACCGTTTAAATGGTTACCCGCAGCTCCAGCCCCACTCCTGGGGAGCTGGCTGACATCCCGCGCAGCTGCCTCTGTATCAGAGGCAGCAGCACGGGGACGGCAGCCAGCTCCCCGGGAGCGGGGCTGCAGGCGGGAGCTGGTACGCACCAGAAGCTGGTGCACTGCAGCCTTTGATACAGCGGCAGGGCTGCCAGGGAGCTGGCTGCCACCCCACGCTGCAGGTGTGTGTAACCGCTGAGATTTTCAGTGGTTACATGGTTACCCAATTACATGCTTTTTATCATCCCTAATCCTCAATAGCATGCATCAGCCTGACTCACTCCTTGGATCAAAATAAGCATGAGATTGGATAGGACAGGGTTTCAAATGCATATTTTTCCTCTTCAGTCCAAACCAGCTGGCCCCAGCCCTGTGTTAAATACCACAGCAGCTTGGCAAGGGAACTAAAATGGGGCACAGCATGACCACCTATGTTTAAAGCTAGGCTTTACATATAAATAAATATAAACCGCTACCATCCGTGGGTAATGGCAGCAAAGCAGCAGCTTTCATACCATCAGCCGACAGAAAACGCCTTAGAGAATCTACGCCGTCTTTTGCTAGACTGCACTTGGCCACGTTTAATTTTTTGCCAGCTTGTCTGAGTTGGGCTAGTCTTGGTCCCGAACAGCATTATGCTCAGGCAGGCTCTTAGCAAAGATGAAAATGTCATCATGCAATCTAGATATTATCAAGGAGCTGAGAGACCAGTGTCTGAAATACCTCGGGAGCAGAGACACACCCAGAAGGGAGTTGTTGATAGCAGTACCTTCTAAATGGCACGCTGAAAGTCAATAACCATGAACTTTCAGCCACAGGTATTAACCAATCTGGTTATTGACCATCAAACACAGAGAAAATCCGGGGTCCATTTACTCAGCATATCACCTCTTTGACAGTATTGAAACGGCTCAGGTTTCACATATTTATTAATTGTCCTAAATTCGGCACACTGTCAAAAGCTGCCATTCATTTTGTACATGATCACCATGGGTGAGCGCCGTTTCTGTAGGCCCTTCCGCTTCCCAAAAGATGCCATTATCTTTCATGCGCTGCAATTCTGCTTGGATCTTAAGCAACCCAGGAGGAAGAATGTTAGCTTCAGCCCCCATCTCCACCATGCACCTGAGTGGCGTGCTATTCATTTCTACAATACTGGATACCCACTCCAGCACCTTGCGATGTGAGAAGACCCAAAGGAAACATCAAGGTGTCCGGTAAAGGTGGTCTGCTACAGTTCCACATTGACAATACGTTATTGAGATCGCCTACCATTGTGAACCAGCGTACCATGGCACTAAAAACCATAATGTCCCCAGATTCACAGTCCTGGGCCACCGGCTGCAAACAACATGCAAACTCATGTTTGGTTTCTTTGGACTGCTGGCAAGCTTGAAAAAACGTTTTCCTCTTTAGCAGAACACAGTCCTCCATCCCAAAATGCTGGCTGAGGTGTCACACAGCTACATCACAGCACTAGGGCTCCTGGTGTCCATCATAAATACCAGTGCCATCCTGGTCTAAGCCAGGGCTACTCAACTTTGGAAGCCCCGGGGGCCACAATGATACTCACAGCCAGGGGCGGCCCGTGAGCCTAGGCAGACTCGGCGGTTGCCTAGGGCACCACCGGCCTGGGCGCCCGATGATGACATCACGGCCATTGACGGCCGTGCAGGCGGGGGTGCCGATCGCGCATTCCGCCTGGGCGCCAGCTGCCGCAGCCGGCCTCAGGCCGCACCTGTTCATAGCACATGCCGAGGGCTGCAACTTATGTGTGGTTGCATGTACATGCAAATATATATGCAAATACCTTCTTTCCCACAGTGCCCTGGCGCTCCCAGCACCTCCTCCCTGGGGGCTAGAAACGCCGACACACTGTACCCGTCTGGTCCAGACAGCCTGTCCGCTTGCGTCTTTCAATGCTCACCCCGCCTGGGAGACGCCTCGCCGTTGTAGAGGCCATGTTCAAAGGATCCCACCCGCAGGCCGCCTGCTGAGCCCTGCATAAAACCCAAACCGCCCCGCAGGCCGCAAACAAACGGGCTGCATGTTGTGTAGCTCTGGTCTAAGCAGCTCTGCAGGCAGGGTAATTTGGCCACATCAGATTGTTGCAGGGCAGCTCCAAAAACTCCACATAAAGTATCGCCAGTCAACAGCTGAAGAATGTCCCAGGAGCATGGGTTTCAGAATAAAAGCACTTATTGCCGTAATGTTACACTTCTATACATCCTGCAACAGCGCTCCCAAATCACGGGGTAACTGAAGCAAGACACACAGGTAGGTGGTCAATCGGGACACATAAGAATCATGGATCAATTAAATCAGCAACATTCTCAACAAAAAATGGAAGGTATGTAGCATCAAGCCCTGAGTAACCTCACATACCCAATGCTATGTGTGTGTGCGCACACCCACAGGAACACTGAGTTCAGCAAGCAGGAAAAACTGGGGAAGCATGCAGTAACTAGGAAGGCAACACAACACACGCACACACACACCCCTTTGCCAAGACAGGAATGTCACATCTGGTCTCGAGGTGTTGGCTGGAGGACTCAGACATGCCCTACCGGGGTTCTCGCAGACTTTCACTAGCAGGGAGGGGTGCCAAATCTTCAACAAAGCCATCACCTCCCTACTAGACAAGTCCAACAATGGCTGATTTAATGACTGGGGATGAGTCACCGCTGTAGTTAATGATGATGTAACGCCAACTGAACAGACTGCCCCAGATCCTCCGAGTTTCGCTGATCCCTAGATATTCCCCACTCTGTAGCAATCCACCTTCCAGTAGACGCTACTTGGGCATGGCTCCTTCAAGACCTAGCAGTACCACCCAGTGAGTCAACAAGAAGGATTAGTGGAGAGCGATGGGAAGGAACCCCTCTTCTGCAAATGAAGACACTGACTAAGCAAGGTTCTAAGCCAGCCTGGGACCAAGGGACAATGCTCAGATCCTATCGATGCCTTAAAAAATAAAGAAACTCAGCAGCAATACTGATGGGTATGAGCAAGAAAAAGACAGCTAAAAATATTACACACAAATCCCGAAGTCAAGAATGCCAGTAATAGACCACCATCTACTGACCTTTTCATTTTCCAGCACCCGTCACAGAACACCCCCGATTCAAACAACTGTCTTAGAATTTGTGAGGGGCGTTTACATCTGCTCACATCTATTTGTGCCCCATGAGCCACGGCCAAAGCTCACAGAGAGTCTCTCTCAACCCACATACTTGAAACAATTCTCCTCGTAAATGCTGTTCCAGATCTTCCAAGCCTCTGGACCTTTGTAACCCGTGTAGCGTTCCGGGTTAAGGAGTAAATCCACATACTCCGCATCAGGCGACTGCTCATCTGTGGAGGGAAAATCTTAGGTGAGGACAGAAGGAAGCGAAGAAAAGTTGCATTTTCTGCCACCTTGAGTAATACCCTCCTCCTGGAATAGCCCCCCCAGGGTGACCAGAAAGCAAGTGTGAAAAATCAGCCAATACATAGGTTCTCGCTACATAGCAAGTGAAACTGCAACTGTGACAAGGGTAATACACCCATGGTAGCTTTAATCTAGCCTGCCCAGGTAAGAATTGTCGCATAGCTGAAGCTATCTTCTAATCTCAAGAAGATATTTGTGTCCAAAGATAGTTATTTTCCACTGTAATGAAACTGCAAAGATCAGCTGACATTTTTATAGAAAGGTGCTGTCATTATACTGCACCCACACATGACACACCCTCTTACAGTGGGACAATTTTCCTGCACTCAGGATTGCCAGCTGGAACGTTTCCAGCGGTAAACAAGGCTATAAAGTGCAGCGTATTTCACTTTGGCTCGGGCCACGCTTCAGTTAGACTGACACAGCCATAGGATTCAGGGGACTGAAAAAAAAAAAAAAAAAATCACATCTTTGTGCACTGTAGCTAACTCCACATCTCCACTTACCGGAGCATAAACACTCTGGTGATTGATCTTCCGGCGTTTGATTTTGAGGGTCTAGTAAAGACCCACTAAATCAAACACTGAGGGTGCCCCCATTGGTGCCAGTACTCCTTGTTTTTGCAAGGAATAAGGGAAATCAACAGGTGCGTTTCTCCCATTGACCTTCCACTGTGGAGATGGTGCCAAACTCAACTTAAGGTATGTCGACTCTAGCTATGTTATTTATGTAGCTGGAGTTGCGTACCTGTAATGCGGCTAGGCTCTGAGACCAAGAGGGCCATAGAGAAGTCCTCCAGGAGGCTAGAGAGACCCTGGAGTATCTGGCCAATCAGGGGCCGAGGGGGACTATATAAGAGAAGCTGCAGGAATAGAGGCAGCTCACTTGCAGCCCGGACCTGAAAGGGAGAAGGTCAAAGGAGCTGTCTCCAAGAGGAGAAGCCCTGAAGGCACCTCTTGCCTACTGAGTGGGGAAACAGACTGAGACTGGACAGGACGCCGAGACACCCTGCAGAGGGTACCGGGGCGGGCCCCTGTTGGAGGTGTACCCCGGAAGGGGTTTGTGAATTCACACAAGGCTGTGTGACTCAGCCGAATGGCTGAGTAGCCGCAAGGCTTTTAAAAGGACAGAGCCAGTGCAGGAACTGCACTCAGCCAAACGGGGGCACTCGCAGGAGGTGAGTGCCGACCTTGTTACAGTACCTCAAGCCGACCTTCTGGGTATAGCGTAGACCTAGCCTAAGAAGATCTATCCCCCACTGTAACAGTGTAAATGCTTCCATCAATCTAGTTACTGTCACGTGTAGAAGTTGAGTTCCTACAGCCACAAAAAAAACCCTTCCATAGCTATGGGAAACATCTACACAACAATATCTGTGCTGCTGACGTACCCATAGTGAAAACATGGCCTTTGTCTTAACCATTAATTAGTTAAGAAATATGGAAAGTCACATTTACCACTGCATCAAATTTTATAAGGGATAGTTTTTCTTGTGTCTCTTCAAAAGCATACAAATAAAGACTGACGTGTTTGTGTGTAAACTTGCCAGTATACTATACCACAGCTTGCACTTTTACAAAAAGATATCAGCTTTTGTTTCAATATTATCTCAAAATCATTCACACTAGACAAAGCCTCGTACCGTCAGCTTCACAAAAGTTGTCTGAAGAATCTTCATGCCGGGTCCACTGAACCATGGCTCGTTGGGTTTCATCACTACAAAGAATAGAGACAGTTTCAATGTTGATCTTTCTTTATGACACACACACTTAATGGTTTAGTGAATGAAATGATACCTCAAAGATTCATTAACGGCACCAAGTCGCTTAGCCTCCTCACATTCTCCAACATGGTCGCTGGCTTCTTCTGAATACTAGAAGGCAAAGAGGAAACAGCTGATTTCCTGCATTTAAAATCCTTCTCCAAACCCATATAATTAATTGTCTCTCAATAGTTCACCTTAACCTGTATTTCTGCAAAGGAGCAGGGTATTTGAAGATGTTTAGAAGCTCATACAATTGTGGTGACCACTTTGGATTCCACCTCAAAGTCCCCACTGGCACCTTCTGAAACGTCAAAGGCTTAAACAAGGAGCTTCTTTAGACTATTTGTTTTTCCTGTTACATTCCAGCTCGGCTTTCCCCTTGATATTTTTATACCCACTGCCTCTTCTTGTTTTCCCCCCTCCCATTTTTTTCCTTCTCCCCCCTCCCCCCCTTCTCCCCTATTTATTTTAGTTCTGGACATCCAACACTCTGGTCATCTGAAGAAGTGGGCTGTGCCCACGAAAGCTCATGATACCATCGACATGTTTTGTTAGTCTTTAAAGTGCTACCACACTATTTGTTGTTTTTTAAGTTTATCCTGTTACAGACTAACTCGGCTACTCCCCTGAACCAAATAAATCTGTTAGTTTCTAAGGCTACATCTACACTGCACAGTTATTTCAGAATAAGCTATTCTGGAATAGCAATTCCAAAATAGCTTATTTTGAAATAGCACGTCTATACTGCGGGAAGCCTCAAAATTAGTCCGAGGCAGGCTTCCTTAATGTAGACATGCTATCTCGATTTAGAGCCCCAGAAGGAATAACTTAAAATGGCCCGGGTGCGAGTTAGGGTCTACACACGCCTTATTTCGAAATAGCTATTTCAGAAGAGGCGTTATTCCTCGCAGAGTGAGGTTTACAAAAGTCGGAATAAGCCACCCGTTTCAAAATAACAGAATTGCTGTGTAGCCGCTCGCATAGTTATTTTGGAATAACTTTGCTGTGTAGATACACCCCAAGGTGCCACAGAACTCCTTGTTGTTTTTGAAGATACAGACTGACACGGCTTAGTTGCTTTGAATGGAAAGTAGTTGTATGAGCACTATGACATCTCAAGAGAGAGACACTATTCTAAGCAACCGTCAGGAGAAACGGGGGCTCATTGTGGCCCACTTGGAGGCCCTCTGATCGAAGAGGCGTGTATTCACTGGAGTGTAATATCACCGTCACAAGTCATACTCGCATTATTTGATACCTGCAGACAGACATACCTTGTAGCTTGGAGATTCAGTTCCATCAGAGACTCCATTCTGAAATGCAAGATAGAAAATGGAAACACTTTTTATCCATCTTGTAGATGTGCCCTTCTAGTCTCATTTTAGGAAACTGACCAAAAAGATGCTAATAAAATTAATGAGAGGTGCAATGTGGCCTTGGGATTAAGACTCTGGACGGGGATTCAATAGATCTGAGTTCAATTCCCAACTGCTCCACAGACTCCCCGTGTGATTCATAGATCCCTTGGCCAGACAGGACCATTGGTATCATCTAGTCCAGTCATCTTCAAGGTACAGGTCGCGACCCAGTACAGGGTCATGGAAAGTCAGGCACTGGGCCATCTTGCTGAAGGGTTACCAGGTGACCAGAGGGCATGCTAGAGATTGCACAGTGCCCTGGAAGCTGTCAGCAGCAGGTCTGCAGGTCGAGGCAAGTAGCCAACTCTCACAAGACAAAAAAAGCTCTTCCAAAGGCCAGTTACTCCCACAGTGAAAAGGTACGTCTGATTTCCAGCCTAAATGTATCTAACTTAACAGGATCCAGAGGCTGGAAGTGAATGATTCTCTGCTACACTGAAGTGCCCATTATTAAATATTCCCCATGTAGGTAGATATTGACTGTAATCAAGTTAGGGATGTTAGATGTAATTGAATAGTTGTATAACTGCATGAAAACTTAGCGATTATGCAACTATTCAATAGTCCCCAGGGTGGGCGGGCACCAGTGCGCTCCAGCCCAACTCCTGGGGAGCCCCCTGCCACTCCACACTGCTGCCTCTGTATCAGAGGCAGCAGTGCAGGGTGGCAAGTGGGAGCAGGTCCAGAGGCGAGCCAGTTTAAAATTCAGCTCCCCTCATGGACTGGCCAGAGGCTGCTCCATGGGGGAGCTTGGACCCCTCCCCCCAACGGACAGGGGCTGCTGCTGCGAAGCACCCTCTGTCCACGGCAGGCCCAAGCTCGCCATGGACAGAGGCTGCTTCGTGGCAACCACCCCCGCGTTGCTCCCTCTCAGAGGCAGCAGCGCGGGGGAGGGCAGGCAGCACCGCAGAGCTGGTGCTGAGGGGAACCAGCTTTTCAGCTGGCTCCCCCAGCACCAGCTCCTGCCTGCCCCGCCCCCCGCCTCTGTAGGAGGTAGCAAGGCAGGGGGCAGGTGGGTCCATGGAAGCCGATACGCATGGCGAGCTGGCTTGAAAGCCAGCTCCCCGCATGTATCTACTCCAGCCTGCCCCCCTCACCCTCCGTGCTGCTGCCTCTCTATCCGAGGCAGTAGCATGGGAGTGTGGGGGCAGGCAGATCCGGTGCTTGTGGGCACTGGCTCCCGCTCCTCCCCGCTTGCTGCCTCAGATACAGAGGCAGCAAGGGGGGAGGGGAATGTGCACAGTCAACAAGATTAACCGATAAGCCTAGGATTATCGGTTAATCGTGTAGTTGCCTACACGATGACATCCCTAAATCAAATCAGCTCTTAACCGTCTCTTTGTTAAGCTAAATAGACTCAATGAGCTCAGTGTATCACTACCGGGCAGGTTTTCTTATCCTTTAATCATTCCTGTGGCTCTTCTCTGGACCCGCTCCAATTTATCAACATCCTTTTTAATCTTAGTCATTTCCTTTAGGGCCTTGTTCTTGTTTACAGTTAGGGTCCTCTCTACTGCCATAGTGGTGTAAAGAAAGCTTAGGGTACCTCAGAATCAGGCCCTAAGCTTCTTTGTGCCGCTGCTTCCCTATTCCCCAAAGGGGGACTAATAATACTTTCCTATTCCATAGGGCTTTTGGAAGGCTAATTATTAACATTTGTGAGGCACTCAGACATTATGGTGGGGAATGCCACAGAAAAGCCAATAAGTAAAGAATATTCATGCTGTCTTTTGGGAAGAGAGGGAAGAAGGAAAATGAAATTAGCAAATGCAGCAGACTACACCGTATGTGTGAGTGAGCGGTGCTTCTTCCTGAACTAGACTGTGCTAAAGTGATATGTCAGCTGGTATATTTCCTGTTAATCAGGCCTCCCCACCTTTAAATTTGAGAAGTTACAACATGGCTATCCAGGGAAGAAAAGCCAACTCTCTTCCTAGGCAGATAACCGAAATGCACACTGTGATTATTAAGGATGCATGAAAATTAACTACAGTGACATGGAAAATATAACCTAAATAGGATACCAGACAGCCTTGTATCCCTAGAGTATTCTATTCTTTTGACTACTTTCATCAGCACAACACACAGAAATGAACCACTGAAATTTAAAAAAAAAATGCTGCCGTAGTTAAAGAATCAGGTTTAAAGCTGGAAGTTGCAGTGGGAAAGGTCTAAGTTGGATACTAGGAAAAACTATTTCCCTAGGAGGGTGAGGATGCACTGGAATGGGTTCCCTAGGGAGGTGGTGGAATCTCCATCCCGAGAATTTTTAAGTTCCAGCTTGACAAAGCCCTGGCTGGGATGATATAGCTGGGGTTGGTCCTGCTTTGGGCAGGGGGCTGGACTTGATGACCTCCTGAGGCCACTTCCAGCCCTAGGGTTCGATGGAAACATTCTAGGATTCTTCTACTGTGACCACGTGGTTTATGATCATGTTTGTCAAACCAATAACCAAATCGACACCTTCGCTTTCTTTCTATCTATTCTCTTCTGACAGATTCCTCTAAGTTGCTTGCAGCCTCAAAATGAGATTACATTTTTCCTTAGCTCCTATGTTTGTAAAGTTTCCAGTACTCAATTCAAGTGACAAATCCAAGGACAAGAGCTTTTGACTTGGGAAGCAGAGAAGTCACAGAAAAAAAATGTTTCATATACAATAAAGCTGCAAAAGTCAGTTTAAATGAATCAGTCAATGAGTCAGTCCATTCTTCGTGGGGAGATCTGAGGGTACACTCCAAGCATTCAATCTTGGTAATTTAAAAGTGTGTGTGTGTGTGTGTGTGTGTGTGTGTTTCTTGGAACACAAGTAAAAGAGCATTTTTCAGACACCGCACTCCTTACAAAAATGGAAACAATTCAGACTCACGGAAAATATAGGATTGTATGACTACAAAGCTTTTTTGTACTGTCAGCAAATGGTTCTCTAATAAAATCTGGTGTCATTCAAACTATTTTTTCAAGCAATACCTTAAATCTTAAATATTTCAGCCCTTTTAGTAGCTTCCAGTCTCATTTCTTATCTATAAGTCTAACCGGAGAACTACAGATATGTTAGCTACACTAAGCAAAAGCACGGATTACTGTACTTGATTCAGATATTCATCTTCTGCTTGGCCTCTGTAAAGATTGGCTCAAGAAGAAACAAGTAACTGTGGGCCAAATTTTGTAAAGGTATTTGAATATTGCTGGGCACACCATCGCAACACCTACCCAATTTAGGAGCCTAAGGCCAAGTCTACACTAGCCCCAGCAACTTGGCTTAAGGTACACAATTTCAGATACGTAGAATACATAGCTGAGGTTGGCTTACCTTAAGCCAAGCTTGGCGGTGTTCCCACAGCGGGAGGTCAACAGAAACAAACGCTCCCATCAGCTTCCCTTATTCCTGGCAAGAGCAGGACTACTGGACTCTGGCAGGGGTGCCCTCTGAGTTTGATTTAGAAAGTCTTAACTAGACTCGCTAAATTGAATTCCGGAAGATCGATTGCAGCAGCACTGATCTTCCGCAGAGCAAAGACAAGACCTAAGTCTTCTTTTCATTGACTGCCAAGGGAATTTTGACTGCTGAATGCCTTTTGAAAATGAAAGTCGGGGCTTGTCTACACTGCAACTTTCTCACTCAGGGGGTGTGAAAAAACACACTCCCCGCAAGCACAGAGAGTTACAGCACTGTAAAACATGCTCCCAGCACTGTTAGCTACTCCCCTCACGGTAGTGCCACAGGGGCACTTTAAAACTGAGACGCAAAGACAAAGCCTCTGGCTCCTCAAATGGTAAAGAGTTACAATGCTGTGGTCAGCCACAATGCCTAAATATGTTTACAAATCTGAGCCTGGACAGATTTTTGTACTTACGGGTGGGCAAGGCTTTACGGTGCAGTATCTTATCCCACAGTGACTGCTGTCATTCCAAAAAGGGCAAGGTTTCTTTAGGTTTACCTGTAAAGAAATGTATATAAAAATAATTACATATTACACAAATCCACATAATCGAGTCAATTATGTGAGCCACAGCCTAATTTAATAATCCTTGCTCCTTTAGAAATAGATCTAAGCCATGACTTTTGTAAGCTCAGTTAGGGTGTAACTCAGCATACGTCATTCTACCCTTTTATGAAGGCTTAAGTGACACATGGCCCATGTTCCGGCTTTCTTCACAGGCGCGAACTTCACTACTGGTGAAAAGGCTCAAGATGAACTTTTGTACTTCTCTCACCCAAAAAATTCTTTCAGTTGCGATGACCTTTTTTTTAAGCACAAATGACCAAATTCCACAGTCACTTCATATCCAGGGCTTAATTTGTAATGACAGAGGTGCCAGGGTTCAAGCAATATTTTTACATACATAACTGACGCAGCAAGCCCAGAAGTGCTGAGGCTATGAACGGCCAAGCCTCAAAGTGGCAGGGCTCAGCTCTTGCACAAATTAAGCACTGCTTACATTCATGCAACACTAGCAACTGCAGGAGAGTCTATTATGGATGTAGCTGCGGGCAGAATTTGTCCTGTAAAGGATCAGATTAATAAAAACGGGATGGAAGTTATAATGACCAATTTACTTGGCCTTGTTAAATGCCTCGTTGTGCATACAGAACACAGTCAACAAAATATCGTTCTCATTGCACAACTTTCTGCCCGGAAACATTTCCCAAACTTTACCTAACATCAAAACCACTTCCTTGCTCTACCACTGAAACCCTTAAGGGAAAAAAATGCTTCAGAAGCACTTTTTAAAACTTTATATAAATTGTTTGAAGAATATGTGGCTTCAAATTAAGATTCTCTAGATAGTATGAAAGCTGGAATCGTTATGATCATGCTCCTAAAACAAGAATACATGAATTAAAAGTGATAACTTTAAAAAAAAAAAAAAAAAAAAAACGAAAAGACACTGCTTATCTAATCCCAAAATATTTTTGTCAATGAATATAATTTGAATATGAAAGAAAATACCTTGTAATGTCTGAAGTAGTCACTTTCCAGAAGTTTATTTAATCTAGGAAAAAGCTTGTTGTTGTTAAATGTATCTATGGTTTCCACATCACAGGTACAATCATCTAAGTAACCAGTGACCTGTTGAATAAAAAACAGAACATGACAGATAACATGAACCAAGTAAAGAATCTATTTTTAAATTCTGTGCACAGTATTTAATACAAAATGTCTTCCCACAGTTCTTCGAAGAGGCTATCAGATAAGGACAATTAGAATGAAGCATTCATCTCTGCTGTATTGGTGTGATATCTCTTGGCATCTGTACACCTCTGTTGAGGAATGCCTTTTTTCCCCAAAACCTAGTCATACTTGGCATATTGCTGAAGAGTTGATATTTCATGAATACTAGGGATATAAACTCCCAGTTAACTGATGAAGCAGGATGCAGGTGGGGGACCGCTCCAGCCGAGCCGCCAGCTCCCGGCTCCCAATCCCCGCTGGAGCATAATGACTGATTCACTTGGCCTTGTTAAATGCCTCATTGTGCGTACAGAACACAGTCAACAAAATATTGTTCTAATTGCACAACTTTCCGCATTGAAAGACAAGAGCAGCCCCTGTCTTCAGCGGCCCACGCGCGGCTGGAGCAGCCTCCCTGTCCGTGGCAGGTGTAGAGCTGCTCCAGCCCCCACCAGTTACTGGTTAACTGGAACCCATCACCCATTAAGGGTTATGCTAACCTGTTAACCGGCAAACCTTTCCCATTCCTAATGAATGTGTTGCTCTTTTTTTTTTTTTTTTTTTTTTTAAATCATAGATTCTGATTGAAACCTTTGACTAAGTTAGCTCACTAAACACATACCCTCATCCTGTCTATACACCATACATAAATATACTCCTTTGGCTACACACATTGTGTATGTGCAATTATAAGGCCTGAGTGCCCTGAACTTTTACCAATGGCAATTGCTTATCTAGTTTCTTATACAACAACAATCCCTGTCACATCTCAGGGTTGTAAGAAGTACCAGTCCCTGCATCCACACCAAGTAAGCCAAAACAACACCGCCATCAGGACGCGCAACGGCCAAAATAAAGTTCTGTCTTTCGAGGCAACTGTGGTGCTGCCATTTAGCTGATTTAACCAGAACTCAAAAAAAAAAAAAAAAAAAGTGTGACGGAATCTCTTCAGCCATCGAATTACAGAGCTCCAAGAAAGGATTTATGTTAAATCTATTTTAAAAAGCCAACGTTTCTTACAGCTTTGGAGTGATGCGTTGTGGTTGGATGTTTATTTATGACCGTGTGAGAAGACAGATTCATTTGTGGCCTTACGGCACGTAGATGGCTGGCTCAAAGAGGAAATTGCACAACGTCAAATGAGTAGATAGAGTAGGACGAAAACAACACTGTGTTCAAACAGCTCCGCATTCCACCTTTACATTATATTGTTGACTTATACTGGATTTTGACACATCAGTACTAAGGTGGCATTTTCGAGGGTCAGTTAATATTATAGTTGTGTTAACAAAAAAGACTTAAGACAGAGAAGGACTTTGTTGAAATATATATTAGTTTAGGAAGTGAATATCCATAGGAAGTTTTATCCTTGGATCTGGACTCATTATACTTTGGTCATCTGAAGAAGTGGATTTTGCCCACAAAAAGTCATGATACCATCTACATGTTTTGTTAGTCTTTAGAGTGCTACTAGACTATTTGTTGTTTTTAAAGTTTTTCCTGTTACAGACTAACTTGGCTACCCCTCTGAAGCATAGGAAGTTTGTTAGAGTTTATTAAAATAAGTTCCCCTGACCCCGTTCTTCACCACCGGTCAGAAATAGTAGAACTCTATCGCACGTAACCATTTACATGCACACACAAAACATTAGTTCGGTCTCCAAAATTTCTGCTCATGTCAAATCTCAGCTACCCGTTCAATGCCCTGGAAGCAGTAGACCAGGCAGAGGCAAAAGGAGAGGATAACGAGAAACAGAGGGTCCCTACCAGCGTCATGGCGACTGCCTGCTAAGTGCAAACTTGTAGTGCTGCTGCTCTAGTGACTGTCAGCGCCTGACAGGAACAACAGTCAGAGAGAAGCAAGGAATAAAGAAAACACCGAGAGAAAGAGAGACAGCAGAGTTGTTGTTGTTGTTGTTTTCAAGGACTTCTTGATAATTCTCTTCTTTCATGTGAAAGTAATTCACACGGCCTTGGTCCTTATTTTTAAGGCACTCACCTGCTTGGGCCCAGGATACCTAAATGATCACCTAAAACAGGAGTCTCAAACTCAAGGCTCCACCCCTGTCCTGCCCTCTCTTCTCCCCGCCATCACAACTCTTCCCTCAAGCATTCGTCCCTGAGGGACACAGTTTTGGGGATTATCAGGGGATCTGGCATGGGGTGGCAGCAGGGGTCGGGTCCCCCTGTACTCACTGAGGTGGTGGGAGCTGCACTGCAGGCCCTCCCAAAATGCAGGCCCAGGTTGGGCACTCCAAAGTGTCCTATGGACAGAATGGCTCCATACACATCTCCCCCGGGGCATAGAGACATGCCGGCAATGGCGCAGAAGCAGCTAGAATCCGCTCTAGTCCTGCTGTGCTACCAGCGGTGGTGCCTGGATCCCCAGGGGGGCATTAAATAGCCTGGGAACAGCAGGTGAGGCCGGGGCAGGGAAATGTGTGGAGATCCTCTCATGGCCCTGCCAGACTGGCACTGGCCCTAAGATAAATTAAGTTGAGACCCCGGCACTGAAGATCTGCACCACAGAAATAGGTCTACTCCTCAGGCCCAGAAGAACTGTGCAAAGTAGGGTAAATCTCATCGGTCTGGCAGGCGGAGCTTTCCCAGGGGCTGGTCCCAGACCATGGAACGAAATCCCACAGCCACAAAGTACCACCACAAACCTTCCCACATTTCACTCCCAGGGAAGGCACAATTCTTTGGCCTGCATTCTCTGGGACCCACATAGAGCAGCCTGGACCCAGATCCAATTTTTTTTTAATAGACATTTAAAAATCATTCCTGGGAAAGGGAAGAGTGAAAGAATGAACCAGGAAGAGATGCGTGTCACTTCGCTTGAAGACTCTGATAACTATGGTGATGAAGGCCATACACAAACCGGGACAGAATAGTCCTGATCACCACTGGGCAATTAAACACCTTCTTGTTGCCTTCCCCTCGCCCTCCATGGGGGCGGAAGGCAATGGCAACAGAACACCTTCCTCCACAATAAGGGATAACCCAAGGAAAGAAAGAATGGATGGAACAACCCACGTAGGGTTGCCAGATACTTTCACAAAAAATCCCGAACATGGCAAGAAAAAAAAAAAAAAAAGATTGGTTGAGCAAAGGAAAAAAAAAATGGGGAGCCAAAGTTGTTGGGGGGGGGAGGGGGAAGGGAAAGAGGTCACTGCCCCTTTAAATATTCCCGCACTCCTCGCTCCCCCTGCCCTCGCCAGACGCGGCAGGGGAAGAATGTCCCCGCCGGCCTTCCGTCCAAAAGAAACAGAAGATACCAGACATTTTACCGGTATTTTCTGGGGGTGTTTTTAGCGGACAGGGGCCAGAAATAACGGACTGTCCAGGCGAAAACCAGACACCAGGCAACCCTAAACCCATGCACGCCCTTCACAAAAAAACCCCAAATGATTGACTTTGCAATGGCTTAGTCTGCTGACTCAGGAATAAGGAGCCCACTCTCCAAAACCGAATCTCTTGCATTGTGCATCAGTACAGTGGAGCAGACTTCTTTGAAGAAATCGTTGGGACATCCTGGGTCACAATGGAAGTTTGAAGAACTCAATGGAGAGGGAAGTCTACATGACCATGCGAGCACACCTGCTTCCCCATAAACAAAATATAGTTCTAGGCCTGGTTTTGAAGCCTCAATGCAAGCAGTTAGTATTTTCTATGCCTGGACTCATGTTTTCAGGACAGTAGAAATGTGGACATTTCCAGCCCTACATTTCTACAGTTCTGTAATTGGGGAACTGAAGGTGTTTTGTATTGCAATGACTGTAAAATTAAGAGCTCAATAATTAAGTTTATAACCAGGCTGAGCCTCCCAATTAAAAGAATTAACTGACTAATCTCAAGTCTACACTCATTTCAGTTTCAAAATCCTCAGTGCTACTTTCTGGAAAGATTGCATTCTTCAGGTTAGCCAGGGAACATGCATCATTGGGATCCAGCTGGCTGTTCAGTGCTTCGGTGGTGCAAATCTGGGCAGCTAACGATTCGTCAGCACCAGAAAAACGTTCCATTCTAAGAGCACATTGAGCTTGCTAGCGCCCATGTTCCCTCTAACTTTTTCCCCATCTAGGTGCGGAATAAATTTTATGTGCTCAGAGGCATGTGCAGATGTGCACCAGCAGGAAAAACGCCAGCTGTGGGAGCTCTGCTAATCATCTGGGCAGCACCTGAATCTCTCCTGGGTGGCCAGCTGTGAGCTCCCAAGTGTACAGCTTACAAGGAACGCTGGTTGGCAACCTTGAAAAAAACAACAGAATACTGACATGCTTCAAGTGTGCCCCCATGCCAAACACTTCTGGGATTAGATTTGCTTTCACTGATTCAGCCGGAGTGGTTTTGGCCGGCAGCACAGATGGCCACAATGGTTGGCACGACCACTGGTTAGATGGCTGCCCAGGACAGAGATGATCTTTTGAAACTGACCCGATTCCACGACTTCTGGGAGCTGCAGCATGGGAGCCAGTGAGCATGGCAACTGGGTTTGGAGTAGCAGAGGGGTGAAGGCAAGCCATGCAGAGGGTTCAGAACAAGTCAGCATGGCTAGCGCATGGAAAATCCTCTCTCCACTGACAATTCCGGCCTGACTGAATACACTCGGGAATTCACCCTCTGTGCGCCAGCCTGTTCCAGCCTACCAGCCGGGAACAGTTCCGTTCTCGAGCATACACACGGTCTAACGGACACTGCTCGCCCGCTTGCTTACCACTGCTGCCGTTCCTCAGGAGCCAAAGCCTGGAGGCAACGTAAAGGAAGACAAAACAGGACCCAGTGAAACCAAGAACCCAGCAGGGCTGACAGCCACCGTGGGCCCAGGTGCAAGGCATGGGAGGGCCGGCTCTGTGCCCCCGGAAGGGGGGGGACCTCAGCCGGAAGGGGTTAGTCAGCAGAGGGCAGTCAGCCCTTAGCACCAGCTGGAGCGCAACGCTCAGCTCTCCCCATTACCCCTCAGAGCTAAGCCAAGCGGCGCTCCCACGGCAGTTCAAAGGGGTCTGGGGCAGCAGTCGGGAGCTCCAGGCCCCTGTGCAATTGCCCTTCCTTCTCTCGTCAGGCCTGCAGGAAGCCTCCAGGATGCTGAAGCCTGAGACAGCAGAAGCCCCAAAGAAAAGAGCTACCAAGCACTGGAAGTTAGTGTGTATGATCCAAGGGTTTGTTTTCACTCCGGAAGGTCCATCATAGCAGTGTCCATCTTCTGCAATCAATCTTCCGGAGTTCGATTTAGCGAGACTTAACTAGACTCGCTAAATCAAACTCAGAGGGCACCCCCATTGATGTCTGGTACTCCTGCTTTTGCAAAGAGTAAGGGAAGCCGACGGGAGCATTTGGCGCTGCGAGGACGCCATCAAGCTCTGCTTAAGCTAAGCCGATGCCAACTATGTATTCTACGTAGCTGGAGTTGCATACCTTAAGCTGAGCTGCCAGGTCTAGTGTAGACCTGGCCATAGTCTCCTACAGGACTGAAGCAATGCTACTGGTGCCAGGTGAAAGGGCCCAATAAGACTAAGTAGGGCTCCATTTCACTGCTGCCCTGGCTGGTCTAGAAACCTAGGAATAGCCAGGATCAAAATGCAGACTCCAGCCAGGAAACGCACACAGGACCCGGGACGTATTCTTAATTCCAACATGACAATATTCCTTATAGGTTCTGAAATGGACACCCATCACCGTATCGGTGTCTCTCCCTGCTGCGTTAGGCCCTGTTGCAGAAGCTGTCATGCTATTTATCTAGATAGCTACAGCGCCTCCTGTCATGGCAGCTATGTTTTAATCACAAATATGTTGACAACAGATGCCACACGCACTAGGTGACAGCTTTAAAAAATAAATATTTAGCTGGAACAGTTGTGTAAGATGAAACACACCAGCTGATCTACTCCCAAGCGTGCGCCGTATGCTTCGTCGATTATAGGAATCGTGGAGCGGAACAGCTGGGTTTCTCTGAGGACAAAGGCTGGGGTGCTTTGCCCAAGCAACAGGGAGCAACACTCAAGCTATGGTGAAGCCCAGGAGGGAAGGGGCGTGGAAGCCTGACATGAGGCAAGAGGGCAGGGCTGGTTATGCCCAAACTAGAACTACGATGTAGTCGCACCTGGAAGACACAAACAAGCCAGGCAACAGGAGTGGCCCAGACTCATGAGGAACTTTGGGGTCAGCTTGTAAAGGACTCCAATTGGCACTCAGTATGCACGTCTAATGAACTCTCTAGCGCCAATAGAACAGCATGGCATGTGCACTGAGCCTGGCCATTACGTCATTACTGTATTTTGGTCCTAATACCTTACTAGACTGCCCTTGCTTTGGCTCTTCCTCCGTCACTTCATCTCCCTCCTTCCTCCCTGCAGCACGCCTCCCTGCCCTCATCTAGACCTCCACTCTCTTCCCCAGTTGTCCTTTCCCCTCGTGGCCCTCTGCTTTACTCCCCTGTGTCTGGTTTGCCCCCTCCCCACTTTGCTTTTGCTCAGTCACCTCCTTCCTTATTAGTGCCCAGCCCAGCTGCCATTAAGTCCATGCACAGACTCCACCAAGCAAAATCAGGGTAGGTGCGTCTTCCTCCCTGCAGCGTGCGCTCTCCCCCTCCCCACTGCCACCTGTCCCCAGCCTGCCATCCCTACCCGCAGCCCATCCAGGAAGTGGGGTCATCTCTGTGCATGGAACAAGGAGCATCTGTGAGCCAGAGGAGGCTGTGAAGGCTAGGAATATAACAGAGTTTAAAGAGAAGCTAGATCATTTCATGGAGGTTAGGTCCATAAAAGGCTATTAGCCAGGGGATAAAATGGTGTCCTTGGCCTCTGTTTGACAGAGGCTGGAGAGGGATGGCAGGAGACAAATCGCTTGATCATTGTCTTCGGTCCACCCCCTCTGGGGCACCTGGTGCTGGCCACTGTCGGCAGACAGGATACTGGGCTAGATGGACCTTTGGTCTGACCCGGTACGGCCGTTCTTATGTTCTTATGTTCTTATGTTTATCTTTTAGCCTGTGTCAGCAGCAGTGTCCCCTCTAAAATTTTTCCCATCCATGGACAGAATAAATTGTGTCATGTGCACCAAGGCATGTGCAGATGTGATAGGGATGTTAAATTGCATCTAATCAGCTAATCGACTACTCGATTCGTTGAGAAGGGGGGGGAAATTGCAGAGCCGCAGCGGGGTTAGCTCCCCTGCCCCACCCAGCTATTACTCCATTCTAAAAGCAGAGGCGTAGCATCTGGGACTAGGCGTGAGCCAGAACAGCTGATTCCTGGCTCACCCTGGTGCCCCACTGCGCCTCTTCCGACCCTGCCTCTCCGCGGAGACGGTACTGGTGGGGACCGGATTTTAAGACGGCTCCCCCCAGCACTGGCTCCTGCTCCCCGCCTTGCTGCCTCTGATAGAGTCTGACAGAGGCAGCAAGGGAAGTGGGAGGAACTATTCAAGTAGTGACTCAACTAGTTGCTAACATCCCTAAGATGTGCACCACCATTAGAAACACATGCTGCTGGGTGTGGCTGGTTATGGGCACTCTGCGAATCAGCTGAGCGGCACCTGAATCTCTCAGCTTAGAGGGAACAGTGGTCAGCAGCTACCCTGGTTCCCACCTCTTCCTGCTTGTGGGACGCCACTCACATTCGGGATTTCCTCTTTCTTTTTTGTGAGCTGGCAGCCCATGGCCGGAGGAGGCTCCTCCATTCAGGAGGCCCCTTAAACCCAGTTTCTGCTGCAACAGCAGTACTCTGGTGTCCAGTTAGTCCTCCCCCCGTCTCGTCCAGGTGACGTGCGGGCCAAGACTGGGCTGGCAGGGCTCTCGCGTTAACCGCTCTGGAAGTTCCGGGAGCCAAGTGCAGCAGCTTACACGGTGCAGGCAGAAGTGGCATCCGGTGACATTTCAGAGCGTGTGTTTCCAGCAGGGAGCGGCAGCTGCCACGGGAGTTAAAAGATGCATCCCAGTTTTGCCCACCAGATGGCGATACAGAGTCATTTTGAATCCTGCCTCAGTGGCCAGGGCAAGACTTGAAAACACAAACTTATCAAGACCGTGCTCCTCGTGTCGCCCCTTCTTTGTGTCCTTCCATTGTCCCCCCTTCTCTGACTCATCAAACACAAGCTGCTTGTCTTTACTCCCAAGGCCCGGCACAGCCCATCCCGTAGAGGCGTAGCGTCTGGGACTAGGCGTGAGCCAGGACAGCTGATTCCTGGCTCGCCCTGGTCCCCCACTGCGCCTCTTCCGACCCTGCCTCTCCTACTCACTACCAAAATGTCGATTCACTGGGCCATGATGTCAGCCTACACCACCTACGCATGAATTTTTAAAACAAGAACTTTGCTGCCCCTACTGCTTGGGAGGAACTCCCCAAAGACAGCCACAAAGCCCTCACATCCTCTTCCTTCAAATCCTTCCAAAGCCCTCTCCTTTGCCGTGTGGCCTACCAAAAACTTGACAGCCATTAGGCCAGTAGCGTGCTGATGCGACACACAACCACACTGATCAATATTGCCTCACTTGTTCCGTGTTTTCCCCTGTCTGTCTGTATCCATCTACTGTCTCTTGTCTTATACGTAGACTGTAAACTCTTTGGGGGGGTCATCTTTTTGTTCTGTCTCTGCACCTAGCACATACCGAGTCCCTGGTCCAGGACAAGAGCTAGTCCTAAGCACCACGGTAATCCAAATAAGCAACGCAAAGAAAAGGAACAGGAGCTAAAAATCTGCTCAAGGGGCAAAAGATCTGGTTCTTTCACAGCCAGAAAACAGTTTCTGGACAACGGGAGCTGCAAGGACTGTGCTGGGGGAAAGGGCTGGACAAAGAGCCCCTCTCCCATGGGGCATGCAACACGGATACGCGTGTGGCCCCAACAGCTGCTTGCTTTGAGCAGTGTATCGGAGCACGGCAGGCAGGGAGCCTGCTTCCGGGTCCCTCTGGGCCCCGGGACATTAGCAGCCCAGAATATTGGGATGGGCCAGATCTGAATGTTTGGCAGTCTAGACCTGGCCCAAGGGCCTTATTTTGCCCTCCCCGGGCCTAACTCCACAACATTTGACCAAAATCCAGGTTGCCCATCACCAAACAGCAGCACTGTTTCCACAAAGCAGCTACACAGATCTGTAAACAACATATGTTCAGCAAGTTGCCGGGAGTTCACAGAGAGAATTGATAAATGGCGGATTAAAGCATTTAATGCATCATAAACAAGAATATCTGAGAAGAAGACGAGCTGTTTGCAGAGTTATGGAACAGGGAAGCTGAAATGATATTTAGTGTGAAGGAGACAGATGGCGAAGCAGCAACATTACGTGAAATTGTCAAGTTGTTTTGAGTTACACACGGTTGTTTTCAGAACGGTGTGGTGGCAGCAGTGGCCTTAATGTAAAAGGAACTGTAACGTAGATGCCTCCATCTACCATAGTGGTGCGCAACCCTTGGGTCACGAATGTCTTCCTGGGGGGGGAGGGGGGGGGTGTCACCATAGCGGTGGGCATAAGCTCCAGCCGGCTGGATCTAAGCACCGCGCTGCTCAAATGACCTGGGGCGTCGCGACACGAGTACAATAAAATATGGGGGTCGTGGTTGAAAAAAGTTGCGCACCACTGATCTACCCTATGGGGAGCCTCCCTCCAACCAGGCCATGTGGAAAAAGGCAACCTATTTGGTCCAGCATGTGAAATATTTTGAGTGCTAGTTTTAACAAGTCTTTAGCAACATCCCCAAAGTTATCTAATGCAATGGCTATGCTAATGAAGTAATAAAAGCTATCCCCTCTCCTTACATAGTGCATTATCAGCACATAAGCAAACCCCTGTTTTGTGGGGATGATAAAGTCTGTAATACCTTGATGATTAAAAATGCCTTTAAAAACAAAACAAATTATATTCTGAAAGAAAAGACAGCAGAAAAAGAGTCTGGCTTTAGAGAGCTCAGACGCACAAGATACAGCGTCAACCATTCCCACCCAAAGGAAAAAGGAAAAACAACAAACACTTCAATGCACATATGGAAAGCACTATTCCACTTATCTGTTTAAAATGTGTGTCCCATACTGCTTTGCACAACTATGCTTACTTTTCATTAGATTTGCACTTGTGTTTTAATGCCGCTTTTCCCCCAAATTGCTACTCAGTCTCCATGGTTATATATAGGCAAAATACCTTTAAAGGACTGAATAACATTTTTTTAATTCTTTATCCGCAGTTTATGTCGGACATTTGAATATCAAGTCTCCGGGCTTTGAGATCCACAAACGAAAGGGGGGAGGTAAATGAAAATGATTATTAACCAGAGACAGTTGTGCAACTCCACAGTTCCCATTTTCCACTTCCTTTTTTATAGATGAAAGGCAGGAAGATAATGCAAAACCTTCTCTTGTAATATTGCGGTTACAAGATTTAAACATGGGTCAGAAAATGAAAGTGTTAAGTTCTTCATTGCAATTTTAACTCATCTGGCCTCAAATCCTGCAAATACAGAAGTCACGGGTATTCTGCGTTGGGTCCATTCATCTAAATCCAATTGCAAGATTTGGTCCTTATGCTGCATTTACACAGTATGGATTGCTGTTAAATGTACAACATATACACAGCAAGATAGCTCCGCAGCTGGCATAAGTTAGCACAGCTTCACTGATGTCAATGGAGCTATACTGCTTTACAGCAGCTGAGGATACCACCCGGCACATGCAATGTGGAAGAGTTAACAGTGCCACAAAAGCTTTAATACACATTTACAGCCTTAACTTTGGATTTTATATTTTCATCTCTCTTCTCCAAGAGAGGTTCTACACAGCATGCATCTCAATACCTATCAAAATTACTCCCTTGCTCTCCTCTCTGGCCTGAACGGCAGACGCATAAGGAATAGCTTCTGACTCCAGGTAACGTGACAAGGGAGAAATAGGACAGACAGGACGATTTTACCCTCAGTTACTATAGTCATGCACATCCTTCAAACACCTTAGACTAGGGGCAATCAATTATTGTTTGTTGAGGTCCAAATTTCATGGTCAAGGTATAATCAAAATCATAGAAAATAGTGTAAAAACCCCAATGATAAGTAAATAAAAAGATTTCAGGGCACGTTCCAAAGCAACTGGTGGACTAGGTTTCGCTTGCTGTCTGCCTATGTACTATTCCTGGTCTAAGGGACATAAATAAGCTTGCAAAGTGTACTCTCTCACCCCCTGGTGATGGGTCCCTCTGGCTCAGGGAGGACACTGGCACTGGCAGCAGGGCTGTACGGAGCAGCAGATACTGCTGCTCTATGTTGTGCTTATGGTTTCATAGGTTCGGAGGCCAGAAGGCACCACTGGACTCACCTAGTCTAACCCGCTGTCTAACACAGGCCAAAGAACACCCCAGAACACATCCTAGAGCAAGGCCTGTAGAAAAACACCCCACCCCTTGATTGACAAATTGTGCATGATGGAGAATCCCCCACAACCCTTGGTGCACTGAAACAGAGACCTTCAAAGTCCAGCACTGCCAGGCCACCTCCAACTGCACCGAGTTCTTGAGACCCACACTTGCAACATAGGGTCAGGAGAGATTAGTGAGTGTCCAGGTAGGGCAGTAGGGAGAGAGAGAGGAGACAGGTAGGGGACAGGTGATAGATGGGTAGGGGTCCCACTGGACAGAGAAACACTTAGACAACATGGATGGGTGGATGGGGAGTGGGTCAGAGACATTGAGACAGACACCTGGGGAGGTGTATGGGAAGAGAGGACAGACGGACCGATCGCGCGGGGGAAGCACACAGAGACAGAGGATAGACGGACAGCGGGGGGGAGGAGGTGCAAGGGAAGGACAGACGGACAGCGCAGGGGAGGCGCTCGGAGAGGAAGTACAGACGGACCCCGCCGGGAAGCGCAAGGGAAGGACAGACGGACAGCGCAGGGGAGGCGCACGGAGAGGAAGGACAGACGGACCGGCGGGGAGGCGCACGGAGAGGAAGGATAGACGGACAGCGCGGGGGAGGCGCACGGAGAGGAAGGACAGACGGACAGCGCGGGGGAGGCGCACGGAGAGGAAGGACAGACGGACAGCGCGGGGGAGGCGCACGGAGAGGAAGGACAGACAGACCCGCGGGGAGGCGCAAGGGAAGGACAGACGGACCGGCGGGGAGGCGCACGGAGAGGACGGACAGCGCGGGGGAGGCGCAAGGGAAGGACAGACGGACCGGCGGGGAGGCGCACGGAGAGGAAGGACAGACGGACCCGCGGGGGAGGCGCAAGGGAAGGACAGACGGACCCGCGGGCGGGGCGCACGGAGAGGAAGGACAGACGGACCCGCGGGGGAGGCGCAAGGGAAGGACAGACGGACCGGCGGGGAGGCGCACGGAGAGGAAGGACAGACGGACCCGCGGGGGAGGCGCAAGGGAAGGACAGACGGACCCGCGGGCGGGGCGCACGGAGAGGAAGGACAGACGGACCCGCGGGGGAGGCGCAAGGGAAGGACAGACGGACCCGCGGGGGAGGCGCACGGGGCTTGGCGGGAGGCTCTCACCTGGCAGAAGCAGCGCTGCTCCGCGGAGCCCGGCAGCAGCTGCCCGGCGGCCGCCCCGGGGCCCAGCGCCGCCGCCCCGAGCAGCGCCAGCAGCAGGCAGCGCAGGTGGCAGCGGTCCATGGCGCGGGTCTGTGCGGGGCGGCGGCGCGCGGGGACTAGACCCGGCTGCGGCCCGGCCCCGCCCCGCTGGGCGCGCCTCGCACTTCCCGGCGGGGCGGCTGCGGACGTGCGGCGCGGCGCAGCCCAAACCCGGCCTGACCTGGCCCGGCCCCATTGGCAGAGCCGGCGCCCGCCCATCCCTGCGGGGCGGCCCCGCCCCGAGCCACCAGCGCGCCGGGCTACGCTCTGTCGTGCACCGGCTACTGCACCAGAGTGTGCCTTGCACCAGGCACTGCATCACCCAGCCGTGCCACTGCACCAGAGTGTGCCTTGCACCAGGCACTACACCACCTACCCGTGCCACTGCACCAGTGTGCCTTGCACCAGGCACTGCATCACCCAGCCGTGCCACTGCACGGAGAGGAAGGACAGACGGACCGGCGGGGAGGCGCACGGAGAGGAAGGACAGACGGACAGCGCGGGGGAGGCGCACGGAGAGGAAGGACAGACAGACCCGCGGGGAGGCGCAAGGGAAGGACAGACGGACCGGCGGGGAGGCGCACGGAGAGGACGGAGTGTGCCTTGCACCAGGCACTACACCACCTACCCGTGCCACTGCACCAGTGTGCCTTGCACCAGGCACTGCATCACCCAGCCGTGCCACTGCACCAGAGTGTGCCTTGCACCAGGCACTGCATCACCCAGCCATGCCACTGCACCAGAGTGTGCCTTGCACCAGCCACTACACCACCTACCCGTGCCACTGCACCAGTGTGCCTTGCACCAGGCACTGCATCACCCAGCCGTGCCACTGCACCAGTGTGCCTTGCACCAGCCACTGCACCGCGCAGCTGTGCCACTGCACCAGAGTGTGCCTTGCACCACGCACTGCATCACCCAGCCATGCCACTGCACCAGTGTGCCTTACACCAGCCACTACACCACCTACCCGTGCCACTGCACCAGAGTGTGCCTTGCACCAGGCACTGCATCACCCAGCCGTGCCACTGCACCAGTGTGCCTTGCACCAGCCACTGCACCACACAGATGTGCCACTGCACCAGTGTGTCTTGCGCCATCCACTGCACCACCCAGCTGTGCCACTGCACCAGAGTGTGCCCTCCACCAGCCACTGCACCACCCAGCCATGCGCTTCACCAGTGTGCCTTGCACCAACCACTGCACCAGTGTGCCTTCTACCAGCCACAACAACAGCCAGCCATACTACTGCATTGGAGTGTGCCTTGTACCAGCCACTGCACCACCCAGCCATGCCACTGCACCTGAATGAGTCCTGCACCAAATTGTGGCAACACCAAAAGTTGTCATGCATAAGAGGAAAGGTCTTCTCATGGATCAGTAACTGGTTAAAACAGTGGTGGGCATCTTGTGGGCCACGTGTGGCCCATCAGAGTAATCTGCTGTTGGTCCGTGAGACATTTTGCTGATGTTGACCATCTGCAGGCATGGCCCCTGCAGCTCCCAGTGGCCTTGGTTCACTGTTCCTGGCCTATGAGAGCTATGGGAAGTGCAGGGCCATCATTAGGGGGGCCTGGGGCAACTCTCCCATGACCCAGGCGTGGGGCCCAGGGCAACCCCTCACCGCAGGCCCTGCCCACACTCCTGCTCTACCCCCAACCCCTTCCGCCAAGCAACGCAAACCAGGGGAATATGGGGTTTGGCACAGGGGTGGCAGCAGGGGTCACTCCCCCCCACAGTCACCGCAAAGGTGGGAGCTGGAGTGGTCCCCAGCCTGCTCTGCCCCACCCTACCCTCCTCTCCCTGTCCATTGCTCCCCGCTTCGCAGCAGCAGCAGGAAGTGGATTGCCCTAGGGCCAGGGCACTCTGCCTCCCACTGCCGCAGTGAAGTGTAGCACAGCCGGCCAGGAGAGGACAGTGCTGCCACCCTGCGCCAGGCCCCCAAATCGTCCTACGGGTGGGACAGCTCTGGGGAAGTGGCAGGCCTCAGCGACGTGCTGGCCACCACTTGCCGTAGCTACCATTGGCCAGGAATGGCAAACCACAGCCACTGGCTCACGGCCTGCCAGCATATCACCCTGCTGGCCCACCGCTGGGATAAAAGACAGGAAACAAAGGGTTAGAATAAATGGTCAGTTTTCAAAATGGGAGAGGTATCTAGTGATAACCCACAGGGGCCTGCATTTGGATCTATTCTGTTCAACCTATTCATAAATGATCTGGAAAAAGAGATAAACAGTGAAGCGGCAAATTTGCAGAGGATACAAAACTACTCAAGATAATTAAGTCCGAAGCAAAGTGCAGAGAGTTATGAAGGAATCTCTCAAAACTGGGTGAGAAATGCAAAATAATGAACATGGGAAAACATAATCTCAACTATACATATAAAATGATGGGGTCTAAATTGACGGTTACCCTTCAAGAAAGAGATCTTGGAGTCATTGTCAATAGTTCAATGAAAACATCCACTCAATGTGCAGCGGCAATCAAAAAGGGATCGATAATAAGACAGAAATTATATTGCCTCTGTATAAATTCATGATACGCCCACATCTTGAATACTACGTGCAGATCTGGTCATCCCATCTCAAAAAAGACATTGCAATTGAAAAAGGAACAGAAAAGGGCAACAAAAATGATTAGGGGTATGGAACATCTTCTAATATAAGGAGGGATTAGTAAGACTGGGACTTCTCAGCTTAGAAAAGAGATGAGTAAAGGAAGATATGACAGAGGTCTATAAAATCATGACTGGTGTGGAGAAAATCAACAAGGAAGTGTTATTTACTCCTCATGACACAAGAACTAGGGTCACCAAAATAAATTAATAGGTGGCAGGTTTAAAACATATAAAAGGAAGTGTTTCGACACACAACACACAATCAGCCTGTGGAACTTTTTTCCAGAGGACACTGTGAAGGTCAAGAGTATAACAAGGTTGAAAAAAGAACTAGATAGGTCCATCGATTGCTACCGAACAGCCACACCACACACCAAACTGTGCCAGACTACACTACCACCCAGACACAAAGTATACCACACAATTGTACAACTGGACTACACAAGAACCACGTAACTGACTTCAGCTGATGGCACCCAGCACCACGGAGAATTGGGCCCTGTGTAAGTTACAAGACTGAGGCTAGGTCTAGACCACAAGGTTTTGTCGGAAAAAGCTACGCAAAATGCGCTCCGCATTTTGCGTAGCTTTTTCCAATTCTTTTGTCGGAAGAGGCTTTTCCTACATTTGGCCCATCCGGACTGGGCCAAATGTCAGAAAAAAACCCTCTTTTGGAAGCCCCCTTCTTCCTTGTGGAAGGAAAAATACAGGGGCTTCTGAAAGAGCACATTTTCACTTCCGCAAAAAAAAGTGGAAGTGCAAACGCATTCCCTGGACACGGCGGGGGGTTTTCGGGATACCTATGGTATCCCGAAAAAAACCCATAGTATGTAGCCTGAAAAACCCCATAGTATGTAGCCATGCTGTGGAAAACCATCAAACTTCCCAAAACATGCTCAAGACAACTTCCACTCAGCAAGGTCATATTATGACTTCTAATCATGGCTTAACCTAGGCTCTGATCCTGCAAATACTTATATATACGTAATTTACTGATATCCTCTTGAACTCACGGATAAAGAATTTGCAGGATCAGACCAATGGTTTATAATAGAGATGTAATAGGATAACTGTTTACACAGTTAACCAATAAGCCTGGGCTTATCGGTTACCATGAACGGTTACACTCAGGTTCCCACCCCGCTCCCAGGGAGCTAGCTGCTACCTCGCACAGCGGCAGCTGGCTCCCTGGGAGCAAAGTGGAAGGCGGGAGCCAGTACGCACTGGGAGCCATCTTTTAAACCAGCTCCTGATGCACAATGGCTCCCAGGGAGCCGGCTGCCACCTTGCACCTCTGATACAGAGAAAGCAGCGTGGGACCGCTGCTGTCTCCCCAGGAGCAGGGCTGGCAGGCAGGAGCTGGTATGTACCAGGAGCCGGCTTAAAAGCGGTTTCGCGGTATGCACCATCTCCCATGAAGCTGGCTGCTGCCCCGCACTGCAGGTGCATGTAACCATGTAACCACTGAAATTTTCAGCAGTTACACGATTACCCACTTTTTAACATCCCTAGTCTGTAAACATGTTGAGGATGGATACAAACCAAGTGTGGGCACCTCACTGTTTGAAACTAGTTTCAAAAATTGTTACATCTTCCTGTGACAGATCCAATAGGAAGTCAAAAATGTTTTTAGTGCATCTATACACTACTAGGTAAAGCAGTGCATTCTTTCTTTATAATGACCTAGATTTCTGCATATCGTCACCTGGCAGAACCTGACACAAGCATGGTCTGGAGAGCAGCAGGTGTAGCCTGAGAGTGTACAAAATGAGTAATTCTGCAAAAGTCACTCCGCTGTTGCAACTGAAAATTAGTGCAACCCTGGTGCTTCCTGACTGCACTATTGTTAAAGAATGTCTTTAATGGTTTTACTTGCAACTGACTCTTCACTATGCAAATTACAATATCTAAGTCATTTGATTATTCATTTAATTATTATATTATAAAACTGATACTACGTGTTTTCTACCACACCCACCATCTGAAGACGCAGAGCACCTCACAACTTCCCAGTAGGAAAGAGAAATAAAAATTGCCCTTGCTTTACAGGAAGGGAAATTAAGGCACTGAAGATTGAGGCCAGCATTGTCAATCTTGGGTGCCTCGAGTTAGTTATGTCGCTCCATGCTTAGACACCTGGATAAAAGGGGTCTAATTTTCAAAAGCACTGATCCCTCAGAGATCCCATTGACTTTGAACGTAAGGTTGAACATTCGAAAAAATTTTTGTCAGGGTGGATAAGGGTAACCCACACATTTGCTGGGTGTGTTGTTCTGTCCCATCTCATGGCACTGAGACCACTTACAGAGAGTTTGTAAAATTTTGTAAGCCACCTCAAATATTTCAAATAGAGAGAAATAAAAATAAAATAAAAATATTTTAAATAAATAAATAATAGTTACAGACTAACACGGCTACCCCTCTGAGACCCCTTTCTGATGTTAATGGTGGTGGAGTCGTGTTTCTTCTACCCTGCTTGCTAAGAGTGAAATCACTGGGAGCTGAAATCACTTGAGACTGATGGGCAGAGATCACAGCCAAGAGGTGGATGGCAGCCTATGGTGTCTGACAGCCATCAGGATGGTGGTGGAGAGATGCATTGAGAGACCAGCAGGACAGTGGTGGAGAGATACAACGAGCAGCCAGCAGGGCGGCGACAGAGAGGCGTGGCAAGCAGCCAGCAGGGCGGCGACAGAGAGAGATGCGGCAAGCAGCCAGCAGGGCGGCGACAGAGAGATGCAGCAAGCAGCCAGCAGGGCGGCGATAGAGGGATGCGGCAAGCAACCAGCAGGACAGTGACAGAGAGGTGCGGCAAGCAACCAGCAGGGCGGCGACAGAGAAGTGCGGCAAGCAGCCAGCAGGGCGGCGATAGAGGGGTGCGGCAAGCAACCAGCAGGACGGTGACAGAAGTGCGGCAGGTAGCCAGCAGGACGGCGATAGAGGGGTGCGGCAAGCAGCCAGCAGGGCGGCGATAGAGGGGTGCGGCAAGCAGCTGGATGGCGAATGGCCAGCAGAGTAAAATGCCTCTTTACCTCCCCCACCCCCATCAGGATGAGAGAGAAACTCTGTGGATGCACCTTTGAACTCTAGTCTGCCCTGGCCTGGCCAAGGGCAGCAACTGGGAGTGGGGTGCAGAGAAGGGTTGCACATGTGACGGGGACATTGAGGTTGCTGGACTTAAGAACCTGAGAGGAAAAGGACACTGTCCAACCTGCTTGGGGTGGGACTGTTACTCGTGGTTGTTGTTTATGAGCCCTGTTTGTGGTGTGTTCCCAAATTAATGCCAAATTACTTCCCTCTCTCTTATTAAAAGTCTCTTTTCTACACTCACTCAGATGCTGTGCTTGTGAGTGGGGGAGCATTGCCTCTCAGAGATGCCCAGAAGTGTGTGAATTTCCCAGGTTACTGGGTGGGGGCTGGAGCCAGGTCAGTGTTGAGTGGATAGAGAAGAACCCCTAGCTATTGAACCTGGCCCTGGCTGCAGCTGGCTTCACCTGGCAGAAGGGTTGCATCTGTGTTGTATGTCAGAGGGTGTTCAGCTCAGACCACACCCACTCAAACAAACTGTCAGGAAGGAGGTTTTAGCCTGTAAAGAAACGATGAACAGGAAGAATGACAATCCAGTAGCCTCCTGTCTCCTTGTTTGCCTGGCGCTCCCAGCTTCAGTCAGTGCTGACACTTCCTGCTAGGAGGGCAAAGGCCAGGTACATCTTGGCAGGAACCACCACATTTGTAGTTCCCAGTACTTCTGAAGTATACAACCCTGGGCTACCTAAGCAAGCCTATTTTATTCTTAAAGTAAAAGCACTGCAGAGAAAACATATTAAAAATATACAAGAAGCTACATACAATCTAAGGAGAAATCTCCTCCTCTTGGTCTGTGTTAGTCCTTCCAACCCTTCCCTAGGGAGCAGGACCCTCTGTTGAGCAGAGCTCCCATCAGTTTGCTGGATCAAAAGAAAAAACCCAGACCCGGATTAAAAGCAGGCTGTTTCTCTAATAATGCCGTCTGTGTCTGGTCCCATGAGAATCCCATCTGAACTAGTATTTGCAAACTTCTGTGGGCGGTGGATTCCAAAAACTGATAACCATGGGAATTACAACATCCGCATATCCCCTCCTCTTAGAGAAGCTACGCGCAATCTCACAATAACACGTACACAATTGCATTTTAACACCATGGACCCCAAAGAGCTAAACTTTAGTTCAGTAAAGCTGGTCCAGGTTACTTATCTCTATCACAGAGGGGAGACAGGAGCCGGACTTCTCTAGGAAGTAGGGAAGGATTAGCCCTGAGAAGGGCTCTTTGCAGAGTTTTCCTCCTCTTGTTAGGTGACCTGTGTAAACCTTTTCAGGACTGGGGTCTTCCGCACAGAGCTTAACTTTGTGCCTGCAAGCACTTCCTGGCTATGTCTACACTACAAGGTGGACACCGCAAGCGCACTTTTGCACAAGAAAATTGACAGAACAGAGGGCTTTTGCCAGTGCAGTTATTCCTCTCCCCCCGAGGAATAACTCCTTTTTGCGCTACTGCGCATAAGGCAGGTGTGGACTCTCCGCCGCAGGAAGAAGAAACCCCTATGGGAAAAAGCACAGGTGCTCTGATGGCCATTCTGTGAACGGCCATTCTGTGATGGCCATGCCGCGTGGACGCTGGCTTGTGCGAACGCACATGGCTTTTGTGATGCGCTTGGAGGTCTGGACGCGCTTGTGCGCCAGAAGGTTTTGCGCAAAAGCTCTGGCGCAAAAGGCGTCTTCTGCAAAAACCCTGCCGTGTAGACGAAACCCCCGGGGTCGGGGGGGAGCTAAGCGGGGGGCACCGGCGTGTGAGATCCAGGCTGCTGGAGCCATCACCGCCCATGCAGTCCGTTTTACAATTTTTCAAGGTAATGCATTTTTGGCAGCCTCCTCCCCCCCCCCGCAGTGCCTCGCGTCCCCGGCGGCATCCCTCCCTCCCGGGGCTGTCTGTGCCCTGCGCTCCTGGCACGGTGCTCACGGGCACTAGGACCCGGGGGGGCCGCGCGGGTGGCGGCGGGCAGCGCGGCGCGGGAGGCCGCCGTTCCCCGCCGTGGCGGCAGGGGGCGCTGTGGGCGGGGCGAGCGGCGGGCGCGGGGCGGGGCAGGCGGCGGCGCGCGGCCCTGCCCCCGGCGGCCATGGCCCTTCCCGGCATTCCCTATGAGCGGCGCCTGCTCATCATGGCGGACCCGCGAGACAAGGCGCTGCAGGATTACCGCAAGAAGCTGCTGGAGCACAAGGAGATCGACGGGCGCCTCAAGGAGTGTGAGCGCCACGCGCGGCCGGGCGGGGGCCGGGCGGGCCTCCTAGGGCGGAATGGGGGGGCCAAGGAAACGGGGGCGGGCCTCCTAGGGCGGAATGGGGGCAAGGAAACGGGGGCCGGGCCTCCTAGGGCGGAATGGGGGCAAGAAGAGGGGGCCGGACCTCCTAGGGTGGAATGGGGGCAAGAGAGAGGGGCCGGGCCTCCTAGGGTGGAATGGGGGCAAGGAGGAGGGGGACGGGCCTCCTAGGGCGGAATAGGGGGGGCAAGGAGAGAGGGAGTGGCCCGGGCCTCCTAGAGCAGCATTGGGGGAGGGCAAGGAGGAAGGGGGCAGCCCCGGCCTCCTAGGGCGGCATTGGGGAGAGGGAAGCGGGGGCAGACCCCTGGAGGAGGGGGTCTGGCCATTGCCCTGATTCGAGGTGTGTGTGTGTGGGGGCGGGGTTAATACCCTGTTTAAGGAATCCCCTCTCCTAAAGAGATGTGCCCAGTCCCAGCCCCTACCTCGGCTGGTTATTAGGGTTTCAGAGGAGGAGCCGAGTTAGTCTGTAACAGGAAAAACTTAAAAAAAAAAAAAAAAAAAACAACAACAAATAGTCTGGTAGCACCTTAAAGACTAACAAAACATGGAGATGGTGTCCTGAGCTTTCGTGGGCAACTGGGTTTTACATGTGGAAGCTCATGATACGATTTACATGATAATTAGGGTAGGCCCTACGGAGCTAACACTAGGTCAGGGATAAATGTGTATGGAGAAGTGATTAAAGTCTCTTGTTTTCCCATTAGCATTCTCCTAGTCTAATGCAAGCCAAAGTTATTTCAGAGGGGTAACCCAATGGGATTGGCGGGGTGTCATTGTTCTGGGCTAGAATGAGTGCTTCTAGCAAGAATAGCCAATTGCTGATTCTCCTGTATCAACTGGAACTAATTTCAGGGTTATATCTTCTCTGCAAACTGGCAAGCCCTGGCGCTTGGTTTCTAATAGATTAAAGGGGTAGCAAATCCTTTTCTTTTTTTGTGTTTTAGTAAGGGAACAACTGAAAGAGCTTACCAAGCAGTATGAAAAATCTGAAAATGACCTCAAGGCTTTGCAGAGTGTTGGACAGGTACGCATTATACATAATGACACAACTGTGGATGGCACTGGGTGGTAGGTGAGCTGTGCTTAACAAATTATTACCACAGTTGAAGGATATAAACAGGATATGGTACCCTCCGAGCAAATGTACCACAGTGTGGTCTTTTACAAGTGGTATGTACACAGAGTTAGGTGTATTTTTAACAGCTGTTCCTGGTGTATGGGCAATAAGAAAGAAATAGAATAGTAGGCTGCTCCTATGGAGCAGGAATAGGGTGTAGAAGGTGACAGGCAGACATCAAATTAGGAATGTATGTTAAATATTCTATATACTAATACTTTCATAGATGCAGATAATACTTTTTTCCATTTTTTCATAGATTGTTGGTGAGGTTCTTAAACAGTTAACAGAAGAGAAATGTAAGTTTCTTAGCTGATACATTTTACTTTTTTAAACTTCTGGTCTTCAAGATAAGCAAAATAAATGACACATTTAAAGAATGAAATGGAGCATTACTAATTAGTCATCACTATGAAAATATTGTATAATTGCTACTTATTTTTTACCAGCAATCAGGGAGATTAAAAAGCTTTATCTTGTTTTCTCTGTCATTTTCTCTCTTTAGTCATTGTGAAAGCTACAAATGGGCCAAGATATGTGGTTGGCTGTCGTCGTCAGGTAACTCTGCTTTGCTTGGATGTTTTTAAATAGCTTGCTCTGATATTAAGTATTCATTTTTTGTTACATATTTAAAGTCAGCAAGTTTGTACACTATTCTTTAAGTTGCGCTTGGCTACTAACATATAGATGTAGTGCTCTCTGCAGTGTAGAGATTGGTATGGCATGCCAGGAATGCTGGAATGAATTCATGGGAATAATAAAGCAAAGTGTAAACAGCCTGAGATGATATGGGATTCTTTTAGTTTTTTTGTTTGGTTCTTATAAAGTTAAGTATAAGCTGTTAAGGCTATTCCAGAACCTCATTCCTCTAATGTTTAGAAACCTTCTAATTTCTAGCCTACATCTACTCGTGGCTAGTTTATCCCTATTTGTTCTTCTGCCAGTGTTGTCCTGTAGCTGAGAGAGCTCTTCTCTCTCCCTGATGTTTACCCATTTGATGTATGTAGAAATAGCAGTCCTTTTCCCTCCTAGCCTTTGTTTTGCTAGGCTAAACTAAGCTTTTTTAAGCCAGGTCTACCCTAGACCTGGCAGCTCGGCATAAAGTGCTCAACTTCAGCAACGTAGAATACGTAGCTGGAGTCACCTTACTTTAAGCTGAACTTGATGGTGTCCCCAAGGTGTACAGGGTGAAAACAGGGTGTAGGAATACATAATCAACAAAACTGCCTGCCCGAATTTGCAGGGGTGTTGTAATCCACTACATTCCTCTTGATCGGCTATCTTCACTTGTATCTGAGGGAGAGGGGAAAGTCACTAACTGAATCCATGCTGACACTAAACCCTTTTTCTGTCATACCAAACAAGAACAATTACTGCAGAAATACAGAATTCCATCACTTTGCTGTTTGAGTCAATTTCTAATAGAAAAATCTCTTGTAACACTAGCTTGACAAAAGTAAGCTGAAGCCAGGGACAAGAGTTGCTCTGGATATGACCACACTAACTATTATGAGGTAAGTTTTTGCCAACAAGTTATTTTTTTCTATGAAGGATAGAGTTGGTCTAAATATGTTGCAGATAGTAGGTGTGAACAAAGTGCTTCAAAAATCTTTCAAATACATTATATGGGCAGATAATTCCGGTGTGATCTTACTGATTTACCACAGCTAGTCAATTTTTGTTTGTTCGTTTGAAATGACTCTTTAGTCAAAACAGAAACTTCTGTAGGAAATATCTGGTATTGTCAACATTTTTGAGTATTTTGTTGAAACCCTCCCCAAATGTTTAACTTCTGAAAAGTTTCTGACTTCCAGTCTTCAAGTTTTATTGCAAAAATGTTTATAGATTGAGAGAAAATGTCAATTTTTTTTTCCACAGGGGAAACAAGAATTTGCCAAGATTTATTTAAATGACTGATGAATATACAGTCTGTGCAGAATGAAAAGATAACATCTGTTTTATTAATACTCAAATGTTACAGATACTTGCCAAGGGAAGTGGATCCATTGGTTTACAATATGTCTCATGAAGATCCTGGGAATGTTTCTTATTCTGAGATTGGAGGGTTATCAGAACAAATCAGGGAGCTGAGAGAGGTACTGAATGTTACATTACAGAAATACCTACTAAATGGAGGTACCTACTCTGAGGAAAAATTTGTACTTCATGTCGTGCCTGTTAGGTGGGTTAAAAGGTCTAAAAAGTCTAATGTGCTATTTAAATATGTTCAGAAAAGGTTTATATACAGATAGTTTTCTGATAGGGGAGGGTTTGCCTTTCTGTGCTATAAGTGTGTAGATGATGATATATCATGTTTTTGTCTTAAATAATTAGACTGAATATTAAGAATCTCAGCAGAGTAGAATTACTTGCACTTTATTAACTTAATGTAGGGAGGAGAAATTTTAGGACACTATTTAAAAATACTTTTTGATCTTAAGTGTACATAGTGCTTAACATAACCTGTATGTGGCCACTGTAATTTCAGAGGCTATCTGCCTCTGAGGAATATCATGGGCACATCAACAGTTCAGGTACAAGAAGGTGCAGAGATGTAATGTGATTAACATTGGGTAGCTATATTACAATAGGTGGGTTTGAAGGGTGCTTCCGAGTTGGGGAGCTATCATAAAGTAAAAGTTCAAAGCAAAGTGGAGAGAATGACAGAGGCCAAATTCTGGTCTTTGCACTAGAATAACTATATTGAAATAATTGGAGTTACTCTGGATATTCATATGTATGACTAGGGGCAGAATCTTGTCCAAAGGAGCAAGTTACAAGAAAGTTTAGACAAGATGTGGGAGGGATTGGAATAAGAGCAGAGGTGGAGTTGTAGAGCTCCTCAGAGTTAATCCGTAAAGCAGTGAAGAAAATCTCCCTCACAGCATTTCTATAGCTAATTCTTTCTGATTCTGTATAGATTGTGCTTGTTGGGATTCTATAGTAGTGCCTTGTAAAAGAAAAGAATAAAGAAGTTATTGGGCAATCCATACATATATATTTATGGTACAATCTGAGCATAGAGTAATAGTCAATGATCTGTTAAAAATTAAACACTACTAAACTACCTTTTTTCTCAGGTAATAGAGTTACCGCTTACAAATCCAGAATTATTCCAACGTGTGGGAATTATACCTCCAAAAGGTTGCTTGCTATATGGCCCACCTGGTGAGTACACATCTGTAAATGCCTTTCATTTCCGGTTTGGAGTTCTGGCCATAATTAAGGCAGAATGAGACTGTGTCCTTAAATCTATCATCTAGGCATCAGAATTTCAGTTCTCTTACAGCAGTGGTCTCCAGACATTTTACTTTGCACCCATCCCCACTTCCCCCCTCCTCCTTCCTCAGCTGCCTCCTGGGCCGCGATCGAGGCTGAGGCTTTGAGAATGGAAGATGGGGATAGGAATAACAACTGGGAGAGGGGCCGGGACCTCTGGGCATAGGCCATCAGTGAGGGGGGAGCTGGAAGGCATTCCTCTCTCCTCCTCCTCCTCCTCCCCTCCCCTGCCAAGGCTCTAGCTGCACATCCCCGAACATTGCTCTGTGACTCCTTGCGGGTGTGCCCCACAGTTTGGGGATCTCTGCCTTACAATGTAACTAGTGCTGAACCGCCCCCTTGGGAACCTGTGGTTATATTGTTATACTTCTGCACTCTTGAAATATATTTCAGTCTGTGACTTAGCAATTAGTCTACAAGTTGAACAGCTTCAGTCTCTGTCCATTCAGGTACTGGGAAAACACTCTTAGCCAGAGCTGTTGCTAGCCAACTGGACTGCAATTTCTTAAAGGTAAAATGACAGCACTCTTCAAATAGTGACAGTCTCTCTGGCTGTACTTCAGTCTGTTTGCTCATGTTACCTGTTTGGTTTTTTTTGTTTTTTTTTCCAACAGGTTGTGTCTAGTTCTATTGTAGACAAGTACATTGGTGAAAGCGCTCGGTTGATCAGAGAAATGTTCAACTATGCCAGAGATCATCAGCCATGTATCATTTTCATGGATGAAATAGATGCTATTGGTAAGGCTAATGGACTGTAAGATAGCTAAAATCCCATGTGAATATTTAAGCCAGATCTGAGGTAATAGTCTCCCTTTTCTTAAAAAGGGTAATATGAAGTTGATTGTCAGAGAGCCTTGCTGTGCGGAATGAACAGAGTTGAGGAGACCTCTCCTTTCAGCTTGCTTTTGGAGCCATCACAGCTAACTTAAAAGGAGACCTGTTTGCTTGGACCTTCGACCAAGACATAGCACTCTTAAACTTGCATTTAACTTCATTACGTGACACTTAATGTTTTAGTTCTTTAAAACGTATTTAGCTCAGAAACCATTTAGGCCCTTTAAAAACCTTGTAATTAACCTAATAATTTAATATACACTATAGGTGGCCGTCGTTTCTCTGAGGGAACTTCAGCTGATAGAGAAATTCAGAGAACCTTAATGGAGGTAAATGTCTAAAATCTTTCATAGTAAAGCAAATAATAGATGTACAAATCATATATTATTGGGATTGTTAGAACTGTTATGTTAGTGTCATGTTAAAATTAACTGAGATACTTCACTACAAAAAAAGTTAAAACTGTTTGAAATCCGAAATGTATAGGCCATGTATTTGTATGTAATTAACTTCAAAAGTGACCTTAAAGTCTTTATTGACAAAATTTGAACTCGGGCTTCTGTGCTTCATCCCCAAGAACTGACTACATCAACATTTAATGCATCTTGCTTACATGTTGAGGGTCAAGGAAAGAACCTCTCTGCAGGTTAGAGGCTTTCTGTTCAAAAGATAGCTAACATTTAGAGTTCAAAATGCATATTGTATTTAATATCCCAAATTGATGACAACTGTAAACTAAAGTAATTTGAAGCAAAATACACAATCATGTTAATAGAATTTTTTTAAACTCCAAAATTAGTAATCCAAGTCTTTGTAAGGATTCTACGTCTGGTTGGTGTATGCGTGTTCCCTCCTAGTCTTGTAAATCAGTTTTCTCAGGCCCAAAAGAATGCATATTAAGTGAATATATCTGCTACACTTGCAGTATAAAAGAATCACAAAGAATAATTTGTGTTTGAGTTTTCCATCACAGAACTGGATATAGTTAATGAAACGTTTTCAGGGAAGGTTAAATATACTAGGGGCTGTTGTCCAAACATAGTTTATGTAAAGTATCAGAGGGGTAGCCGTGTTAGTCTGAATCTGCAAAAGCGGCGAGGAGTCGTGTGGCACCTTATAGACTAACCGAAGTGTTGGAGCATAAGCTTTCGTGGGCAAAGACCCACTTCGTTTCCATCAATCATTTTATCTGTAATGATCACGAGTGAAAATGAAGTGCATGAGCAATTTATGAACATGTTAATTTAAAAAAAAATTCCTTGTTTAAAAAAGTCCATTTCCTTCAGTTGTTGAATCAAATGGATGGATTTGACACTCTGCACAGAGTTAAAATGATCATGGCTACAAATAGACCAGACACTTTGGATCCAGCATTGCTGCGTCCTGGAAGGCTGGATAGAAAAATCCGTGAGTTGAGATCTTCATTCTTAAGCACGTGTAATTCTGTACATTTACTTTTATTCACCCATTTTAATTTAAAAGCCCTCTCTTTTTAGATATCGATTTGCCAAATGAACAAGCCAGATTAGATATATTGAAGATTCATGCAGGTCCTATCACTAAACACGGTGAAATAGGTAAGTATGCGGAACTGCTTAAATACTACTCTGAGGGTAGAGTGAATTGGTTATTGGTTACCCTGACACCAACCTTCTCAAAAACATTCCTTCATGGTTTTTTTAAATAGATCCATATTGAACTACTCTTTAATCTCACTTTGTAAAAAAAAAATATGATTAGTTATAATAACGCTTCTAAATTTGGCCATGAATCAGAGAAATTGTCTGATTCAATCAGGTTAGACTCTTTCCATTGTATAATGGAACATCTTGCTGTAAGCAAACATTTCCATTTGTCAAAAAAACCTGAAAACCTTACAACCGTATATTGGTCTGAGAACAAACAAGGATATTTCTGCCCAAAAGGTTAAACTCTGAAAGTTATGAGCAAGTAAAGTGTGGGTCTTGCATGGAAATTGTCTCTTTAATTACTGTACTATTGCTGTTAGGTTGTGCTGTAAGTTGTAGCCTGAAAAAGAATGCACTTGCCTAAAGAGTAGGGTGCTTTATCTGGGACATGGGTGGGAGATACAGCTGTAGAGTGAAACTGACAAGATTCTAGTCAGTTACTGCAGTCTGACCTGAGGCTAGGTCTACACTATAGGCTTTTTTTTTGGAAAAAGCTACGCAAATTCCACTCCAATTTGCATAGATTTTTCTGATCGCTTTTCCGGAAGAGGCTTTTCCATCATTTGGCCCCGTCCTAGATGGGGCCAAATGGCGGAAAAGCCTCCTCATTCGGCGGAGCCCTTATCCCTCGTAGAGGATACAGGGTTCCCCCAAAAGAGCATGTTTGCTCTTCTGCAAAAAAAGTGGGAGAGCAAGCGCGTTCGTTGGACGCAGCGGTATCCCGGAAAAACCCCGCAGTGTAGATGTACCCTGAGAGAGCAAAGATGCTGAAGTTGCTTCTCACAAGCAATCAGGAACTTGGATGGGGACAAGGGGAAAGGACATGAAAAAAGGAAGGTAGAGACTAAGAATAGCACACCTCTTCACTGCTGATGGAGGGCTTTTTCCTTGCCTGTAGTTTCTGAGATAAGAAGAGAAAGTATAGCTCCCCCTCTGAGAGGAATTCCATTTCTGACACCTGCTACCTAAAACAGATACAAAAGAGTGGTGAAGTTGAATCCAAATAGCACCTTAGCAGGGTGCTGTCTTGTTCAAGGGTTGCCAGTAATTTTCGCAGGGTGACTACTTTGATACATGATCATGGGATGGCTCCCGGGCTCCTTCCGGAAGGGGTGGGACAGAAAGGATGGGGTTGGAGGCTATAGCAAAAGACATTGTGTGTGAGTATGAACAAGAGACACTTTGTGTGTGACAGACTTTGTGACACAGATTGTGGGCAGAAGTGTGTATGTGACATTGTGGGAGAGGGGGGAGCACAGACTGTGTGGGGGGGGGGGGCGGGGGGGCGCGGCTGCTGCTGGATAATTTTCTGAAGACATGCCAAGTTATAGCTATGGTGGGAATAATGTATGTATGTTGAAATTGTTTTTATTCAGATGCATCTAAATCAACTATAATCTTGATTTAACATGCATCTTTTTCTGTTCTGTTTTATGTGCAAGTTAGTAATTTTTAAATTGTATTCTGAGTTTATTTTATCTTAGCCAACCTAGGTTTGTATGTTAATAGATGGCAAATTCAGTCATCAATGTAGTTACTATTTTCACTTGCACTCAGAATCAAAGTAGAATGTTCAATTGTTTTTATAGCTGATGCTGCACTGCATCAGCTATAGGCTGCTTTGTACTTCCTGATAACTGGCATTCTTTCGTTAATAGATTATGAAGCAATTGTGAAGCTTTCAGATGGATTTAATGGAGCAGATTTGAGAAATGTCTGTACTGAAGCAGGTAAGAGACTCCTCACTCACTTGTGTATCTATTTGCCCAGTTCTTTTTTGATGTGCCGAGTCTTGCTGCAAATGCTAAATTATCATGTCTAGTTTCTCTGATCTGTTTTTAGTATAATAGATGAGTATGAAGTTCAAAAACATTCAATTGTTTTAAATGCATTCATTCTTGAGGGTCAGCTAGCATTTGCATTTTTTACATTAGTGTCTGGAAACTTTGGTTAACATAATAGTTCTTAGTGTGCTTTTTTATTAGTAAGTGTCTTAAGTGCTATAAAAATTCATCTCTTGGAACACTGGAATTATGATCAAGTGTGCACTGGAAAGGATATGTATGTATGCCCCCTACATCTTAAAAATGTGGGGGAGAGGCAGTAAAATGAAGTTCCTTGAAACTGTATGAAACATGTCTACCCATCTTGGACAAAAATCTTTTTTCCAAATATTTCTTTATGACTTATACAGTTATATAAGTTGTACAGAAATTATACTTTGGGATAGCTCTTATGTGTTTCTGCTTACTCTACGTCAGAAAAAAATCACTGTCCACTCAGGGCTTGTCTTCACTGGGAAGATGACTAGCATAGCTGTAATGAAATAATTATAGCTCTAGAGCTAAGTTGGTATAACTGCCCTTCGTGGATGCTCTTGCCTGAATAAAAATGACTTTATTCCAGAATAATTACTCTGCTCCCAAACATGTCTGAGGTGCATGAAAAGAACTGATTAAAGTTACTCACCAAATCTCCATATGGAATTTGTAACTTAACTTTGATCCTTTCAGTGTGTTAATTACAAAGTGATACACTTTATACAATGTCTCAGTTCTGTGTTGCTCTATAAATGTCTAGCAGTTTCTGAAATTGTTCTTCACAGGTATGTTTGCAATTCGTGCTGATCATGACTTCGTAGTCCAGGAAGACTTCATGAAAGCTGTTAGAAAAGTAGCTGATTCTAAGAAGCTGGAGTCAAAGCTGGACTACAAACCTGTTTAAATTAACTATATAGTTAATGATCGACTGCACAGGAGATATTGGATTAATGTATAGAAAGAGAAATAATGTACCTCTTGGCTATGATCTTATTACAAATGTATGTGTAACACCATAAGCAAGTAATTGATGCTAGTTACAAGTCGGCTATGGAAGTGTGTTCTGTACAGTTCTGAAAGTGGCATTCGTTGCCGCCCAAGTTAAGGAGTGTAAGATGTGTTCTCATAACAATTATTGTGTGACTATAAACATACTCAAATGGTTGAACTTAACAGATTTTAAGAGTCAATGCATTTCCTGGCATTTTATATCGTTTTCCTTCCTCTAAACAGTTGAATAAAACTCGTTTAAGTCTTTCATATGTACCTCCTCTCTACCTCTTCAGTTGAAAGTTCTTAGGTACTTCAAGTGTTACTTATCTCTGATATTAATGATCATGTTCCATTTAGGCGCATATTTTGATAAAAAAAAATCTATACAAAATTGTCTGGTAAAACTAATCAGATACATTGTACCTAAAATACACATTAGGAAATGTAATCTAATGAGCTCTTAACATGTTGTCTGTCCATGTGGAAGAAGGTGGGTACTATTTTTTTTTTTTAAAGGATGCCATTGTTGAAACTTGGGGAAGGGATTCAATTGGAACTAAAATTTAAATGAACGTTGCTCAAAATGCATTAACTAAAAAATGTTTGTCATAGCCTGATTTCGGTTAGCACAATTCTTTTTAAAAAAGATTCATGTATACATCTCTGAAAGTGCCATACTACTAAATGTTAGTAGGTAACCTGTATAGCCAAATAGCATTTACATTTTATATAAAAAACCCACTTACTGTTAGTCTTTAAAGACTAACAGTATCAGGGCCTCAGTCTAGAACTACTGAAACTGTCAAACATGTGAGACTTAATTTATTTTGGTTTAGATACCTTTGTAAAAACAGGTCATCTCCCACTGGGTCACTCCACTTTCCCAGCTCTCATTTCTGTCCTACAGCAACTGAGACTTCCTCCATAAACTAGTGAAATTGTAGCATCTAAACTACATGGTTTTGGGCGTAGCAGGAAGGTGTATGAAATACAGAGGGCAAAGTATTGTGCTGCTGTGGACTGTACAGGTGTGACAGACCAGAACTGGGACTGCTTAACCCCACATGTACTGGGAACTGATTACTGTAGGTGCTAATTTTAGTAATTATTCAAGCATAAAATGGCTGTAATTCAAAAGCCAAATGTTTTTTCTTCATGAAGTCCAACCCATTGATATTTTTTTTATTCCACTTTTGATGCATGTAGGGAAATGTTTCCATAATGCTTGTATTTTACTTCAATTTTTAGGTAAATTTTACTAACATCCCAAGAGTGATGATTGTGTATTAAGACTTCATTTTTTTTGCCACTTCTGACTACCCCCAACTGGATTATTCCTGTACCTGTCCATCTCACAAACAACTGTTAAATTAGTTCTACATGCTTTCGGAAGCCAGGTCATTTCAGTTTGCCTTATATGCTAGTACAGAATGAACTAAGAAAGAGCTTCTAATAATTTAAGTTCTGTATTTTAAACTTAGTTTATTACAATGCACAGGCAACAATATTTTGATAAGTGGATACAATCAGTTGATTATCATTACATATGAAAGAGCATGCATGTTTGTCTCAATCAATGTAATAGTAAAACAGGCTTGTACACCATTAACTTGTCTATAGAGTGTCAGTGATATAAAATGTCAGTATCAGTTTATTTCCATTATGAAACCTTTCTGAGTAGGCATAGAAGTCATGGTTAAATACTGCTGTTACAGAAAGTCTGAATGTATTGGAAAAACAATTAGATGAACATTTAATAAAATTGAATAGATCTACAGTTATAATATATGCAAATCTGTGACATGAATTTGAAGAGGATAAATAGGATAGGTAGAGAAATCAATGCCTATATTGTTACTATGTAACTAAAATCGTCTCATTAAGCTCAAGCCAAAACATAGCATGTTACAAAGGTCCATACATCTGTTGTGTATACCATGGAACATCTTAAGTTCCAAATAGTTTTGGTCACTGCATTGTTAGCAAGCCCTGTCTTTGGAATTGAGGTCAGTAGATATGTTTGTTGAATGATTCCTTGTTGTGAAGAAGAGAAAGTAGGCAAGATTTGTTCAAGTGAGGAGGCAAGAACGTAATACAGTAGAACCTCATTTATCTGACCCTCCATACTGTGGCTCTCTCCCATTAACCAAACAACCAGGACTCTCATGTCTGGGCTTGGGTGATCTTGCTTATGGCTGCTAGATGGTGCTGCAGCATTTACTTTCCTAGGTGCTGGTTTCTCTGGATTTTTGATTATCCAATGTGGGCCTGGTCCCAATTTGATCAGAGAAATGGGGTGGTGCTGTCGTTATTTCCTTTTGAGGAGGGGTCGTGCCTAAGAGTATTTCTACACTGCAACTAAACAACCACAGCTGGCCTGTGTCACCTGACTATATTCTGCCTCAGTGGCTCAGACTGCAGGGCTGTAAAATTGCCATGGGCTTGGACTGGAGCCCAAAACTGGCAGTCTTACAGCCCTCCCCCTCCTGGGATCCCAGAGCTTGGATTCCAGCCTGAGTCCAAATGCCTACGTGGCAACTTTACAGCTCAGTCGCTTAAACCCTGCAAGCCTGGGTCAAGCTAGTTGCAACATAGACATATACCAGGAGGCCCAGTCATGGACCAGGACCCTACTGGCTCAAGTCTCTACATGCAGGGAACAAAAAACTCATGCCCAAAAGCGCTCACAGTCTAAGTAAAAGATGAGAAAATAGATGGACACAGACAATTGAGCCCATGTAGGTCAGCATGATAGGGAATCACAGTCCACCATTGCCTATTTATTTGTAGGGATATTAGTAAGTTTGAAGGACAATGAGAGAGCTTTGTGGATGTTTATAGGAAGCGCCTTCCACAGATGAGACAGCGCTATGGAATGCACAAAGGGGAAAATTTAACACACAGGTTATTTGGGCTGGTATCAGTGACTGATCAGAGCAGGAGTTGAATCTTTATAGTATATGAAATGACAGGTAGGTAGTGATAGGCTGCAAAAGTGAAGACAAGTAGGTGTATGCAGGCTACAGTAGAGAAGGGAGAGCCAGTGATAGTATGCAGAGAAAGGTAATGGTAAAAAGCAATCGGCTAGCAGTGCAGAGCAGCAGGGGGCTCCTTGGGAGTGGGACTGGAGCACGCTGGCTGCTGGCCCCACCACTGGGGCCTATAGAATAGTCAACTAACTGATAAGAATTCATGAGGTTAATCAACAATTCAATTAACTGATATTTAACATCCCTAGTTAGCAGCCCTGACCCCTGTTGTGTAGGGCCGGGTGGCAGCCCCAATTACAAGACCCTAACTTCCTGCTGTACCGTGGCTTGAGAACCCCTGGTCAAAAGCGCTGAAGGCAGCTAGCAGGTCAAAGAGGCTAAGGATGGTGGCCCTGCATGTGGCATCCCAGCTGCTGCTGGACCTGCACTTATGGCTCTGTTCTCACCCTACATGGGGAGTCCCAGCTGCAGGACCCATGTGTGGGGCTCTGTCCTGGCCATGCACACAGGGTCCCAGCCTTGGCCACCTTACCCCTGTCTGAGTACCTCCCCTAAGCTACTGTGCAGCTCCTGGCCCCAGCTCTGGGGAGAGGAGGCAGATAGTAAGAGGGTGGGGTGAGGTAAAAGGTTTGTTGTAGGGACCACTGGCTTTCAGCACCCCTATTGTAAAAATGTTCCAGTGCAACTGGAAGGGACTAACTTTCTGTTCTCTGGCTCCCTGGTCTTGTCCATGTCTAGGACTCCGAGGTGCTACTGCAACACAAATGATAGAGGGCTGGCTCTAAGCTTTAGCTAGGGAGAGATAAATTATTAATCAATGGATTGCCAAGGGGTGGGGGAAGCCAGATATTCTAGACAGTTTCTTCAATGAAGTTAGAGAGGAAAGGGGGGGAAGGAAAGGAAGTGGAGAGGCAACTGGTGCTTTAAGCTGTAAGAGCCTAAAGCACATTTGTCTTGTGAGAGCCTGGGAACGGTGGGGGATAAGGGAGCCAGAAAGTCACTGCAGCAAAGGGTGGGTTAGAGCAGCAGCTGAGCCGCTCCTGCAGCCTGGAGAAGGAGACAGGAGGGAGCTGCAGAAGGGGAGGCAACAGCTAACCTGGAGGGGCAGGGCACAGTGTAGGTTACTGGGGACTGGTGTGGTGGCAGAACGAGAATAAACTGCATCTGTGCAGCACTCACGGCCTTCAGTGAGGACAACAGTGCTGGATTTATGCACAAGCTAAATAAACTACAGTCTAGGGCCCCAGACAAGTTTTTTGTTGCATCCACACCTAGGTACTGATATAGATGCAAACATAAAACGTTTTATTTCTATGTTCATTGTCCTTTCTGTTAGAATAACACACGTTTTGGTAATGCTATGGGGCCTTTTAAACTTGACATACATTAGGGCCTCAGGCGTGTCTTAATAATCCACCTCTGCTGGAGCTGGACTTTGCAGGGCTGCGGGGTGGAGGGAGGGAGCCTGTCCCCCTGCACCAGCAAGGTGCTGGTCCCCCCTGGGGCTGGCACACGTGCCTTTCACCCACCTGCACAGGGACTGCCCAGCCCAGCCCCTGCAGGGCACAGGTCTGTGTCCCGGACCGGGTGCGGGGGGGGGGGGAGCTCACACCACAGAACCGGGCCACCTGGCCCCACCCCCAACCGCTTCTTACCTAGAGAGGCCCCGCCCCCAATTGCTTTTTCCGTAGAGCCCCTGAGCTCCGACCACCGGAGGCTCCACCCTCTCCAGCCAAGGCCCCGCCCCCTAGCGTTTACCGGAGAGGCCCTGCCCCTGGGCTCTAAACAAGACCCCGCCCCCAATTGCTAGCGAGGCCCCGCCTCCAGGCTCTGACCAAGGGAGGCCCCGCCCCGTCCGGCCAAGGCTCCGCCCCCGAGTTTTTATCGAGAGAGGCTCCGAGCCGCTTGCCCCTCCCTTCCCAGGCCCGGCCAAGGCCCCGCCCCCGGCTCTGACGAGGCGCGGCCCCGGCCCCGGCTGGCGGCGGGCGGGGGCGCTGCTGGAGCAGCGCCCGGCGGGCGGGGAGCGGCGGCCGCGGGCGGGAGGGACGGACGGAGGGAAGGAGCAGCAGCAGCATGGCGGCCGGGTGCGAGCCGCGGAGCGCGCCGCCGCCTTCCCCTTCCGTGGCGGGGCCCGCGGGCCCGCTGCCCGAGTAGCCGCGCCGCCCGGCGAGCGCCCGGCCATGGAGCTGGCCCGCCCGGCCTTCCCCGCGCTGCCGCAGGCCAAGGAGGACTCCGAGGTGAGCGGCCCGGCCGCGCGCTCCGGCCTGGGCACGGGGCGGCCCCCCCCTTCCCCGCCCCGCCGGGTCAGCCTCCCCTCAGCGCGCCCCTGCCTCCCTGCCCCGGGGCCCCCGCCCCATGGGCCACCCTACCCCCGCTCCTCAGGGGCGCCTCAGGGCACCCGCCCGCCCCCGCTCCTCAGGGGCGCCTCAGGGGCACCCGCCCCCTGCCCCCTGCTCCTCAGGGGCGCCTCGGGGCACCCGCCCCCTGCCCCCGCTCCTCAGGGGCGCCTCGGGGCACCCGCCCCTGCCCCCGCTCCCTCAGGGGCGCCTCGGGGGCACCCGCCCCCTGCCCCCGCTCCCTCAGGGGCGCCTCGGGGCACCCGCCCCCTGCCCCCCCGCTCCCTCAGGGGCGCCTCGGGCACCCGCCACCCCGCCCCCGCCCTCCCTCAGGGCGCCTGCCCCCGCTCCTCAGGGGCGCCTCGGGGCGCCTGCCCCCGGCTCCTCAGGGGCGCCTCGGGGCACCCGCCACCCCGCCCTCTGCCCCTCCTCAGGGGCGCCTCGGGAACCCGCCCCTGCCCCCGGCTCCTCGGGGAACCCGCCCCCTGCCCCCGGCTCCCTCGGGGCGCCCGCCCCGGCTCCTCGGGGCGCCGCCCCCCCGGCTCCTCAGGGCGCCCGCCCCGGCTCCTCGGGGCGCCCGCCCCGGCTCCTCGGGGCGCCTGCCCCGGCTCCTCGGGGCGCCCGCCCCGGCTCCTCGGGGGCGCCCGCCCCGGCTCCTCGGGGCGCCCGCCCCCGGCTCCCTCGGGGGCGCCCGCCCCGGCTCCTCGGGGCGCCTGCCCCGCTCCTCAGGGGCGCCTCGGGCACCCGCCACCCCGCCTCTGCCCCTCCCTCAGGGGCGCCTCGGGAACCCGCCCCTGCCCCCGCTCCTCAGGGCGCCCGCCCCCGGCTCCCTCGGGGCGCCTCGGGCGCCCGCCCCCGGCTCCTCGGGGCGCCTCGGGCGCCTGCCCCCGGCTCCTCGGGGCGCCTCGGGCACCTGCCACCCTGCCCCTCTGCCCCTCCCTCGGGGGCGCCCGCTCCCTCGGGGGCGCCCCCCCGCTCCCTCAGGGGTTCCCCTTCCCCAGGGGAACCCTGTGATCCCCCTTCCCTGCCTGCCTCTCACCCCCCCCCCGGGCTCTCGGCCAGGCACCCCTTCTCCATACAGGGGCGCTGGGGCAGAGTGTAAGAGGCGGGGCGGATAGACATTGAACCCAACTGTAAACTGCGTGTGTAACAGGAACCACTTCAAGCCAGAGGTGCGGCAGCGATAGGGAGCCTAGTGACACTCCTCCCTCCCCCCCAATGCCTTGCAATGAGTAGGCTTCTGTAAGGGTCACTTCTGGCCCCTAGGCGCCTTGCTACTGATTACACCTGCCCAAAAGGTCCCATCCAGCTGCAGCTGAATATGGCACCTCATCCCCACTGGGCACCTGCCTCATTTCCCAGTCTGCCACTGAATATAGCACCCTGCTGTCGGCTCTCTGTGATCACTAGTTATTTCCTAGCTACTGTGGTGTGCAAGGTTGTCCCTACTTCGGTAGTGTGTTGCAAGGCAATCGGCTCCTACCTCAGTGCTTAGCAATTATGGGGAGTTGGACATCCCCTTTCCAAATATGTGGTTATTTACTAACTGAAGTCTTGTCTGTAATGTTGTGGGCCGTCATCTAAATAGTGCAACTTCAGCTACATGAATAGTGCAGCAGAAGTTGACATACTTAGGTCTACTTACTGTGGTATCTTCAGGGAGGTGAGTTGACAACTGGCATTCTCCCAGTGACTCCCTTTACTTTTCTCATTCTGGTGAAGTACTAGGGTCAAGGAGAGAGCTCTTGGCAGTCGATTTATCGTGTCTTTACTAGATGTGATGAAGCAGCTCCTGCTGGATCAATCACTGCGCATTGATCCAGCATGTAGTGAAGACATGCCCTGAGATCCAGTGGAAAGAATTTTGAGCACTGAATGATCCTTTAAGGAAATATTTTTAGTGTTCAAGAGTCACAACTGCCCTGCAGCTTGTCCGGTGGAAATATCTGCTTAGACAAAGCTAAACCCAGTATGGTGTCAAAAGAGTGGGGTGAGTTTGGTGTCTGATTTCTGAACTTGGGTTAAATCTGCTGTGCCACTCTCAGATAGTGATGTGAATGGTTAACCTGTTAACCCATAGAGGCTGAAGCAGCTCCCTGCCCACTGTAGGCAGGAGGCTGCTCAAGCCCTGCGGGGCCCACTGCAGGTAGGGGCAGCTGGCACGTGCAGCCCTTGTCCTTAGTGGTGGGGGAGGCTACTCCAGCTGAGCCATGGCAAGTGAGAGGGGGAGGCCTGGTGTTGACTGGCCAATTAAACAGGATTTTACATCCTTAGTCTCAGATACAAATAATGTGCCTGTTTGCAATATATGAAAACTCAAGTGTGCTGCTTTTGATAATGTCATATGGGTAAGGCCCTGCCAAATTCACAGTCCATTTTGGTGAATTCTAAAGTCATAGTATTTTAAAAATTGTAAATGTCATGGTTTCTGATATTTAATCTGAAATTTCATGGTGATATTACTGTAGGTGTCCTGACCAAAAGAAGGTTGTTGGGGCGGGGTGTACATGGTTATTGTCCGGAGATTATTGCATTGATAATGTTATAACTATTGCCACTATTACTTCTGCGCTGCTACTGGTGACGACGCTGCCTTCAGAGCTGGATTACAGGAGAGTGGTGCCTGCTGGCCAGGAGCCCAGTTCTGAAGGCAAAGACAGCAGCAGTGCAGAAGTCAGGATAGCATAGTATCATATTGCCACCTTGACTTCTGTGCTGCTACCTTCAAACCTGGGATCTCTCTCCACAGAGCTCTGAAGGCAGTAGCTCAAAAGTAAAGGTGAAATGTATGGTATTGCTACCCTGACTTCGGCACTGGTGCTGGCAGTGATACTACCTTCAGAGCTAGTTGCTTAGTTTGCAGCTACAGCTCTCTGGCCACCCAGCTGTGAAGGTAGCACAGAAGTATAAGGGTGGAAGTAGTATGACTCCCCTACAGTAACTTTCAATAACAGTTCCCCTCACAAACTCTTTTAAGTCAGGACACCCAGTTTGAGAAACACTGGTTTACTCTGTACTATACAGATTTCACAGGGAACAAGTACACAATATACCAGATTTCACAGAAGAGCCCAGATGTCAGGGTACTACATAGGGTCCTATGTAGAGAGAACACATAATGCCGCTGCATTTATGATTGGATGTTGATAGTATCTGAAATGTTGACAGTTTTATGAATTGCAGCATAATTCGCTGATGCTAGCAGTTACATCCGTATTACTGGGAATTATTGTTGCTTGCTTGTTTTGTATTTTAATAAATTAGGTATTGCATATCTATTTTCTTATTTTGGTAGTATTTCTTTAATGCCCTTTCCCTACTAGGTCAGGTATCTGTGTCTACAATTTTAGACATTCTCAAGCACAGTTGTGGTATGGTTTTCATCTGAGTTCAAATTATAAGTTGTGTTCATATCCCCTGCAGGCTAGTTATGGTATAGCTGATTAAACAAAATATCTGCCCACTTTGGAGCACCCATGCATGCTACCTACAGCTGAGTCTGGAAATGGTAACCAGAATTGTTTAACTTTTAAACTCCAGTTTAAACAGATTTTGAAAATAAATATTGCTAATATTATAACAATTTCAGTGCATTAAAATTAAATTATAAATCTAATTTATTTCTCACAATTTGGATTTTTTGTGTAGATGGTCAAAACACATTAATCCATCATAGTTCTCATATATTAACATAATGCTGTAAGATACGGGTGTAAATGCAACAGTGAAAAATTTTAGAAATCTTTTTTAAATTGTGAAAACACTTTGATAACAAGTCTTGTAAATATCTTTACATAATTTAAGTCATGTAACTTGCATCCCTTCGATTGACATTTGTGGGGAGGTATAAAGACTATAATACCTCTGATGTTAGAAAATATTGTTATAAAACTAAACCAAATAGACGAGGAGAACTAAAATCACTTATAATGCTATAAAGTCCATTGCTTAAAATATGCTTTTGAAAAAAAATGAAGTAAATTAAAATTGGCCAGTCCACAAAAATAAAATAAAATTCAGTGAAAACTGAAATTTCGTCTTGTACGTGGCCATTAGAATATAGATTAGAGCTAATAGTATAAATACACAACTGCTGAGATTCCTATAATACTGAAGACTAGTGTGATAAAGTGAGTGAGTTGATTTCTCTCTACATAATATCCCAGAGAAAAAGTTAACAGGACAGTTTTCTGGTAAGCCATGTATTTGGGATGACATTGCTGCCACTAGTCTTGGAGAAAGATGCCTTTCAGTGTCTCTTTAAAGAGCCACCCTTTAATCATTTAGAAGACTTGCATTAGGCATCATTTACCCCTATTCAGTGGGGGTAAGGTTAAGTTCAGCATGCTTCAACAGCATTTGTAGTCTGCTTCCTTCTCAGGGACTGGAACTTATAATTGGCTCTCCCATATGAGCGCACAGAGCCATGGCTCATGTTTTCTGATTTTTCTTTGTATTTAGTTGAATAGAATGAATTTAGTGCTCGTGCAAATGAGGATCTCAATTACGGTCTCCAGGTAGGCATAATGTAGACAGGTGCTGACATCAAGCTTCTGCCAACATACATCAGTCCTGGCTTGCATTATCTCCACTGTTCCACTCTACTGCACAGACTGCAATAATGCTAAATTGTACAATTTTATGACATGAGCTAATAAGGTCTAGAATGAGACCACTTCTTTATTGTTTTCCACTGGTAATTTGGGTGTAATAACTGATTTTGGTGAATGAAGGAAGAAATAAAGAAAGAGCAATCTTAATTTCAAGAGGCAAAGATAATTGGTGTTTGCCAGAAATGTAGAAGAAAGCAGGATCTATGTAATTGGAACAGTGCGGACCCTTAAACATATTGGCAGTGGTAATCACTGCTAAAGTATTTTAGTTTGAAGAAAAATTTGAGATGAATTTAATGCAAAAGTGTTAGTATTTAAAATTTCCATTTGTGGTAGCTCAATATTTGGATGCATGTGGCTAAAGTAAAAATTTGTAATGTTCAGTCTCTTGGTGTAGTAGCTCTCAACCTTTCCAGACTTCTGTATCCCTTTTAGAGTCTGATTTGTCTTTGTATCCCCAAGTTTCACTGGGCTTAAAAACTATTTGTTTAGAAAATAAGACCTAAAAATACAAGTGTGTCAGTGCATTATTATGGGGAAATTTCTTACTTTCTCATTTTCACCATATAATTAAATTATAACATAAATTAATTGGTATATAATAGGGGTGTTAAAATGTGCTTTTTTTGTAAATGTGTAACTGCTTGTAGTGGGGCAGAGTGGCTGCCCACTGACCCAGAGGGGGAGGAGCCCCTCCCAGAGCCCTGGTGGGCAGAGACCAGCCCATCACCTGACTAGAAGTCAGGAGGCGGGCCTAGAGCTACAAAAAGCCAGCCTGGGAAGTCAGATGCCTACCCCGCACTCCCAAGCTGGGGTGGTGGACATGGACCTAAAAGAGGTTGAGGACTGACCTGGACCACTCCATCCACAGATAGACTACAGTGGATGGGGAGAGGGAGAGAGAGAGAGGGATAACTCAGTGGTTTGAGCATTGGCCTGCTAAACCCAGGCTTGTGAGTTCAGTCCTTGAGGGGGCCATTTAGGGATCTGGGGCAAATCTGTCAGGGATGCTATTTGGTCCTGCCAGGAGGTCAGGGGACTGGACTCAATGACCTCTCAAGGTCCTTTCCAGTTCTATGAGAGGGGTTTATCTCCCTTTTAAAAAAAAAAATCACAACACAAAAACTGCCACCCCCACCAGCCCTGCAAGGATCAGAGGACCTGCATTGGAGCCAGGTATGATCAGAGTGGGTGTAAGGAAGTAGCCTGGGGACAGCTGACCTTAGTGTGGCTGAACCAGAGCCTGTAAGTCAGCATGTTGTGGTCAGGATCCCTGCTGACCCAGTGGCAGAGTAAGCTGCTGCTATTAGGGCCCTGGGCTGGAATGCAGAGAGGAGCAGGCCTGCGTCCCCCCAATCCGTGGGTGGCAGTTTCTCTCTTCCTCCCTCCGTGATTGTAAGCCTGTATTTGATGGCTCTCAGCCAGTGCTGGGAGACACAACTGTCTGTTTACTGCCCCGCCCTGAACCAGGTCCTGGCCCTGAGCTGCTGGACTATTGTGGCCAGCCCGCAGTGAGGGCTTGGCATAATTAACTGTTGGCTCTGCCCGGTCATAGGCTCAAGCCCCTGGACTTAGTGATTGCGGGCATGGACTGACCAGAGGCCAGAGCCCCAGACTTATGGTACAGCTAATTCCCCAAGAGAAACTGAGCAAGGGTGCAGTGAAGTGGAGTGGCTGCTCGCTGATTCAGAGGGGGAGGAGCCCCTTCCCAGAGCTCTGGTGGGCTTTTAAAACACTGCTGCAATTTTAAAAGCCAACTCCCTGCAAGCATCGGCTCCCACCTGCTCCCTTCCCCCCCAAGGGGCAGCAGCGCAGAGGAGGTGGGGCCTTGTATGTAACCGTGAAGGTTAACTGATGAGCCCAGGCTCATTGGTTAACCGTTTGAAAATCACTATGATAGTGTATGCGTTTGAAGTACAGGTCACGACCCAGTACTGGGTCGTGGAAAGTCAGGCACTGGGTCATCTTGCTGTAGGGTTACTAGGTGACCAGTGTGCGTGCTAGGGCAGCTCCCTGCCTGACTGGGCACTGTGGACTGCACAGTGCCCTGGAAGCTGTCAGCAGCAGGTCTGCAGGTCGAGGCGAGTAGCCAACTCTCACAAGATTAAAAAAAAGCAAAACAAGCCAAAAAACGAAGCCCATCCTGTTTCAAACCAAGCCCAAAATGAGTCCTGTCCATTTTTGCTCAGCAAGACCTGGTGACAAACTAGGAACCAGCCAGTGGATGTGTGGAGCAGAGCTTGGGGCGGGGGCAGCCTGTGGAGCTGGACCTGCTGCTGGCCACCTCCAGGGTGCAGTACGGTCCACTGTGCCAGGACAGGCAGAAGCCTGCTGTACCATCCCACTGCATCACTGACCGGGAGTTGCAGGAGGTAAGCCTGTGCCCCAACAATCCCGTCTCAGCCCTGAGCTCCTCCAAACCCAGAAACTCCTCCTGCACCCCAAATACCTCATCCTCAGCCCTATTCCACATCCTGTACCCCATGCCCCAGCCCAGAGTCCCCATCTATATACCGAACCTCCTGCCCCTCTTGCTCCAGCCTGCACCCCAGGGCCCTCATCCCTGGCCCCATCCCGGAGCCTACACCCCCTTCCCCCGCACGCTCAACCCCTCAACCGTGCGGCCCCATTCTGTAGCCTGCACTCTAGTCAAAAGATATAATTATGCTGAGTCACGAGCATCAACAATTTTCTTCAACTGGGTCTCCAGACTGCACTATCACATCCCTAGTTTATAAATATTGTACTTACACTTCCGTATAGGGCAGTATAACAAGTCATTGTGAAATTTTAGTTTATACTAAGGATGTTAAAGACTAGTTGACTATCCGATAAGCATTTGCTTATCGGATAGTTTTTTGACTAGTTGATAGGCACTTCTGCATTCCTCCTTTGAAATGTACAAGAGCCCCCACTGGGAAATAATGCTGTAGTGTAGACGTACCACTGGGGACTGAGCCTTGAATGGCAATAAACAGCCTGCAACTCCTGTTTGAGGGTTTCAGGGGCTGCCCACTGGGGCTCTTGTACATTTCAAAGGAGGAATACGGAAGTGCCTATCGACTAGTCAATGGAAATTCCATTGACTAGTCAATTAACCGCATTTTAACATCCTTAGTTTATACTGACTTAGTCCTTTTTATGTAGCCTGTTAAAAAATTAGACAAATATCTAGATAGGTTGATGTATCCCCTGGAAGATCTGTGTACACCCATGTACCCTGTGTGAGAAACTACTGTCTTGGAGTATTCACACACCAGTTATTGCTTTAATCTGTTTATTATAGTAGATATAGGACTATTTGTTTGGCAAACAAGTGTTTGATAGTGGTAAATATTCATAGCAACATTGATTTTGTGTGTTTGTGGTTTTAAAATTTTGTAATCTGGCTGTTTTGCCCAGATGGATAGCAACTGTTTTGTGTAAACATTAGGGATGTTGGATATCAGGTAATAGAATAGTCCAGTAACTGCATGAATTCTTATCGGTTGCTCAACTATTCTATAGTCCCTGCTGGCAGGGCCGGTAGCCAGTGCAATCGGGCCCCACTCCTGGGGAGCTCGGACCCCCCTTCCCCTCCTGTGGACAGGGGTTGCTTCTGTGAAGCAGCCTCTGCCCACAGCAGGCTCAGGCTGCTTTGTGGCAGCCTCCCTTGCCCCCCCTCCCCCACGCTGCTGCCTCAGATACAGCGGTGGGGGGAGGGAAGGAGCGAGTAGTCGCAAATATTAACCAATAAGAACATAAGAATGGCCATACTGGGTCAGACCAAAGGTCCATCCAACCCAGTACCCTGTCTGCCAACAGTGGCCAATGTCAGGTGTCCCAGAGGGAGTGAACTGAACAGGTACTGATCAAGCGATCTGTCTCCTGCTATCCATCTCCACCCTCTGAGAAACAGAGGCTAGGGACACCATTCCTTACCCATACTGGCTAATAGCCATTAATGGACTTAACCTCCATGAATTTATCTAGTTCTCTTTTAAACCCTGTTAGTCCTAGCCTTCACAACCTCCTCAGGCAAGGAGTTCCACAGATTGACTGTGTGCTGTGTGAAGAAGAACTTCCTTTTATTTGTTTTAAACCTGCTGCCCATTAAATAGGCCCAGGCTTATCAGTTAATCATATACTCGATTTGTTTACATCCCTAGTAAACATTTAAAAATATCAGAAAAACTGGGACAATTTTCTTAAGCTTTCACTTTTATATGAGCTTTAGATTACTGTAAAGTGAAACCCAACACCAACTTCTTAATAAAAACCTGGCAAAGGGTTAAAAGAATTGCTACAAGAGGCTAGCAGATTAAAAAGAAAATAATGCCACCAAAATACACATATCAAAGGGTGGAGCATTTCACAGCTGCAGTCCTCTCCTCTGTGGTGATTAGGCCCTGCATGTGTGTGGAACTTACTGAAGTCAGTAGGAATCTCTACAGACGTAGGTTTACTTTCATGCAGTAGCTTCCAGAAGCATGGCCTAATATGAAAACGGTTGTAAAAATGATAGTGAGGCTCCATGTTTCTTGTCTCATTACTGTCCAAATCAGTGTGCCCAGTTTACAAGAGGTGTATTTTCTTTCTTGCACTCCAACAAACTGTCTTTTTCTTAAATGTTTGTAAAAATCCCTTTCCCCAGTCCCCGTTGCCTATAATGTTCACTCCCTTAGTATTTATGCTATCCCACTAGAATGATCTTCATGGGTTCTCACCATCCAGGCAATAGTCAGCAAAACTTCTATTTTCATCCTGTTAAAATAACCAGGGTAGGTTTTTTATGAGCCTAACACTAAGAGGCAGCATTCCGCCTTCACCCCGTCATCTGTTAATAGAATATTGCATTGACATAATTTAGTGATTCCAAGTTCAGGTTTGTAAATTGTTACAGATTTCTTCAAAACTAATATAACAAGGTGGAGGAAATAGCACACAAAACAAAGGTTTTGTTGTTGTTGTCATCTCTCTTTCCCTTATGTATGTTTATCCATTTTCTTTCTAGTTTCCTTTGTCTGAATTTTCTTTGTTTACTTTTTCCAGTTTCTTGAAAGAATATACTGGCATACTTTCTCTTTCCTATTTGTGTTACCTCTTTCTCTTTGGTTATCTTCACCTTTTTCTGTTCTGTCTGCGGCCCCATGTTTTTCCTTATGATGTTGTTCTGTCTTGTTTTCCTAATCAGTCTCCATTGCCTTGCTAGTTAATTAAATTGCTTCCCTCCTCCCTGTTTTGGCATTCACTCTGTATTTTCAAAGGTTAAAATATTTGTATGGCAGTTTCTGTGCCCCACTGGGGAAATATTCTGCAAAAATAGTTGAAAGCAAAACAAACTGTTAGAAGCGTATAGTCAAATGCAGCTTCCCAACCCCATCTTTGTGGTTGTGTACAACACAGCTGTGCAGGTATGCACTAGTGTTAAATCCTGTTTAACTACTGCTTAGAAAGATCTGTGTAGGAGTTATCTGACACCTTCTCCTGCCCAGCTCCATTCCTGTTAGGCATCCTATTTGTACCTGCCTGGTACTATCCTAGGGCATCTGCTTTTTGTGACCTCTAAGGATTTCAATCCATGGTAGGAAATGGATATGAAAGTAGCACATTTTACAGTGATAAAAAGGTAATTGTCCTTTCTTTTGAATATATTTTCAGCAGCCTGTATATATCTGATTAATGGCAAAACTAAGAATCAGACTAGATGAAATTCATATAATTGGATGTTGTCATTTTTTTATTAATGCATTTTATGGTATTTTGGCAGTTGTATTTTTCATTCCTATTCAGAAGGGCAATCAGTACAACCAATTTAAGTTTTATATATAGTGTTTTATGGAGAAAGTGATTAGCTAATGAGCAAAGGAAGGTTTCAGTATAAGTAGAGGGGGGAAATAATTAGAAGGAGGATGTGAGTGAAAGAATAATCTCAGAATCATGGGGAGTTGTGGTGTAAGGACAACATGCTAAAATTGTCAGAACGGACTACTAGTAGAAAATGAAATGAGGGAAGTAGGGCAAAGTAAATCAATGAATTTGAATGCCAGGAGGGAGAGCTTGATTTCAGAAAATGGAGATATAGAAAGACTTTGAAAGGAAAATTTGGGAATTAAGGGGAATCATGAGGCTGGAAATTAAGATCTCTGGAGAAACAGGGTCAAAGTAGAGATGGATTCTTGCTACCTTAGGAAGGTAGTTCTAAACACTTATAGGGAAGTGAGGTGTGGGAGGAAAAAAGATTTGGGTCCAGATCCACAAAGGGACTTAGGTGACTGAATTCCAGTTTTTAGGAAGTAGTACAATCCTCAGCTGCCACCTAACCCTGTAAGTGCTTCAACTCGCACCAAATTTTTTTGCTTTAAAATTCCAATAAATTTTTTTGCTTTAAAATTCCATCGAGTAGGCGTGCTCAGAGCACGCTTAATCCACAAAAAACAGCCAAAAGATAGGAGGAGGCCTCCCTTATAACCTTCAATCCATTGGTTAGGGGACTCACCTGGGATGTGGGTGACCCCCAACTGAGTTTTCCCCTCTTCCTGATAAGGTGAAGAGATTTGACTAGGGGTTCCCTCACCTCTTAGGTTAGTGGCCTAATCATTGGATTGTGGGGTATTCTGGTGTGTGTGTGTGAGAGAGAATATGAATCTCTCTTCTTAAAGCTGTCTATTTTGTACTGAATAATTATTCTTAGGGTCAGAGAGTGAGAAAGATACCGCCTTTCAGTAGGTAGGGCACTCACCTGAAAGGTGAGAAACCCCTATGCAGACTCTTCTTGTCATGCAGGGAAGGGAAGTAACCACACATCCTGGGCCAACACTCCGGTCATCTGAAGAAGTGTGCTGTGCCCACAAAAGCTCATGATACCATCAACATGTTTTGTTAGTCTTTAAAGTGCTACTAGACTATTTGGTTTTTTTTAAAGTTTTTCCTGTTAGACTAACTCGGCTACCCCTCTGAAGCTTTCAAGCTGTCTGGTTTTAGGCATGTGGCACTGCTACTCTGGAAAAAATGGTGTAGGCACCTGATTGCAGGAGTGGTTTCCTGGCTGTGAATTGCAAGGAGAGGTACCTCTCTGCAGCCTGGACTTAGGCACCCAAGTCTGAGAGAAAAGTGAGGTTAGGGGGGACACATCCCTCTCACTTGCATCTCTCATTGGCTAGCTTAGGTGGGCAGCTGCCTAGCATCCAGCGTTGTGTGGATCCCTTTCTTAAGCACCTTTCTTAAGCATCTCTCTCTCTCTCTCGTGTTGTATAGGGAGCATTGCAGTGTCTTATGTTCCTTTGAGGATCCCTAGGCCCCTATATGAAGGATAGATTGAGATAGCAATGGTGGAGTCAAACTTGTTGAGCAGGGAGACTTTATGCTGATGGCTCATGTCCAGTCAAAATAAGAAGACTTAGTTACAAGATTATGGATGGGACAAGATTGTAATTGAACTAAAGTCTTGGACATGCCCAAGACACTCCTTCCATGTTACAGACCCATCCACACTGCAGACTGTAATCTAGTCAGGGCGATAACTGTAATAGAACCAGATTTTCTGACTTGGTTGTGGTTATAGTGCTTGCTGAATCTCAAGACACTTATGTTGTCTGGGACCCAGTAGTAGGAGGTTGCTGTATAGTCAGGGGATAGAAGTCTCAAAGTAAGGTGAGCAGAATGTATGATTGAGTACTTTACGCACAAAAAGCAGACAGACGTAAGCTAGAAATGACACAGCTGGAGAAAGATGAACTAGGGTAGCGCAAAGCCTTAGAGTACTTCTGAATTTCTTACAAGAAATGAAAAAGCAGTGCTTTAGGTAAGAGGATGCTGCTGATATATTCTTGTTTGAGGTGCTTGAGGCTCAATCAATATTAGGGAAGCCATGCTAAGATCAAGTAGGAAAAGTAGTGGGATCTGTGAGAATGAGAGGTGTCTTTTATCACCTAGAGAAGAGGTGTCAGCATGGTGAAAGAGTCAGAATCTAGAAGGGGTCAAGGAGACTTTCCTTGGAGTTGTCAGATAACCATTGTCCACAGCAGTTTGGGCTTTTTGAAAGGGGATGGATGAGGGGTTTTTAAGTGACAGGGACAGAGCTGTTGCAGATGGGAGTGACTGATGGAAAGATGGGGAGTGAGGCAACAAGTGAAGTTCAAAGGGGGATCTAATAAGTGGTTTTCTTCATAAAAGAGAGATGCAAGATGGTACTTTATGCTAACACTACATAATTTCATAAATTTACACAGATCCACAAGGTCATAAACTGTATTCAGCTGGTATTTGTAATTTCACAGCTTGGCCAGACTTGTTTCTCATACAAGCAAAGAGAGCTTGTCCAACAGTTCTCTAGCGATTAATATTAAATATAGAAATCAGTATCCCAGCTTGTGTGTTAATAGCCATCCCTTGCTTCAGAACACAGATTCTAGTTAATGCTTAAATATAAAGCTGGCTTATTACATTATACACCAGGTTTTGCACTGCTTTTTGAAGCTTGTGCCACTAATCCAGACTATAAAGTGTTTCATAGGTCATCACTGCTACTGACCATAATCGTGAACAGGCACAGTTTTTTACTGTAACCGGCCTAGAGAGGGTTGAACTTTGTGGATTGCTTGCTCCTCAGCCAGAACTGAGCTTCCGTAAAGGTGGCGATGTGTGCTCATAGGCCTTAGCTGTCAAAGCAAGTGTGCCATTTCAGTGACATATAGTCATGTGCACATGAATGAGTATTTGCACTTTGTCATATATAATGTTTTTTAATGGAGCATATGCTGCTTTGTATAAGGTAAATCCAGGCAAACACCAGGCACTGTTTAAAACTCTCCCAGATTCTGCACTCTACTTGGAGCTATTGGCTCGGGTTCTTAATGACACACCCTTACAGAGCTTATGCTGTGTATTCATTTTAGCTTTTTCACAACTCCTGCAGTCCCCCAGATTCCTGCAACAACTGCCTGTGAACCACAATCCAATTTGGGATAGCTAGTTATAGATGAACAATATCTCTTTGGAACAAATCACCTTTTACATGGCACTTTTCAGCTTGGGGATTTACAAACCATAGATAGGAACCATTTAATCTGCTGTTGTTACATTCACTGCTTGGGTATAATCTGCTGAATAGGGATGTCAGCGGGTAGTTGACTAGATGATTAATCAATAAGTGTAGGCTTATTGGTTAATCTTGTCTACTAGCATTTCTGGTCCCCCCCCCCCTTGCTGCCTCTATCAGAAGCAGGAGCCGGTGCTGGGGGGGGGGGTCAGCCTAAGAGCTGGTTCCTGCCCTCCTCTCCCACTGTGCTGCTGCGTGAGGGGCGGGCAGGGGAGCTTGATGCAAAGCAGCCACTATCCACGGGGATCTGAGCTCTCTGTCCACGGCAAGCCTGGGCCTCCTGCGGGTAGCAACCCCTGTCCACTGGGTTCGCGGTAGCAACCCCTGTCCACTGGGGGTCCGAACTCCTTGCAGGCAGAGACTGCTTGTCAGTAGCAGCCCCTGTCTGTGGCAGGCCCAGGCTCACCACAGATAGTCTGCTCTGGGAGAATACGGAGCAGCCTCTGTCCACAGGGAGCTCGGACCCCCACGGATAGGGGCTGGTTTGCGGCAGCCTCCCCCTGCCCTGCACCCAAGCGGGGACAGGAACTAGCTTTTAAGATGGCTTCTCCCAGCACCAGCTCCTGCTTCTGATACAGAGGCAGCGGGTTTTTTTTTAAACTGGCTCCCTTTGTGAACCGGCTCCCCCTGCCATCCCGCACTGCTGTCTCTGATACAGAGGCAGCGGTGTGGGTTGATAGGGGGCTCCCCAGGAATGGGACTAGGAGCACACTGGCTGCCCGCGCCCCAGCCTTGGGAACTATCAAATAAGCGTATAACCGCTAAGATTTCATGCGGTTACACAACTGTTCAGTTACCTGATAGCTAACATCCCTACTGCCAAATGGCTAACAAAGCTTAGCAGTATTACTGTATCCATGTCTTAGACTTTTATTTTCATAACAAAATTCCCACGTTTTGTCTGATCTAAGAAGAGATGCTTACCCAGCAGACAGACAATAGTATCGCAGACAGTATGCATAGAGCATTTTCATTCAATAAAATATATTGTTGATGGGATGAATTCCTTGGTGTGAGACCTCTGCCAGAGCTTAAGCTGCAGGCAAGGATTTTTTCGTATACTTTCTATACGGTAACTGAATAATCTTCTATTGGTGAGTGCAAAACCCACGGGAGAGCTATCATAAAATCACTAGAATGATTCTTGCATTTTATTTCAGAATCTTTTAGTAACTAACAAGGATGTTAAATTGCGATTATCTGGCTAATCATGTAGATGATAAAATTTGTGGGCCACTCAGGAGAGCTGCAGCAGGGGTAGCTCCAAGAGCCGGCTCCAGGAGCCGCCTGCTCTGTATTTTAGATGTAGTACATCATTTCAAATGCAGAGGCACAGTGTCCCAGACCAGTGTGAGCCAGACTGCTTGGTTGCAACTCATGCTGAGTCCAGCAACCCCTGTTCGCGGCAACCAGCCCTGTCCAGTGCAAACAAGGGCTGATGCTGGAGCAGCCTCTGTTCATGACAAACAGGGCTGGCCGCGGACAGGGGCTGGTGCCGGAGCAGCCCCTGTGCATGGCCAGCCCGGGCCACCACGAACAGGAGCTGCTTGGTGGCAGCAGCCCCTGTCCATATGGGGGCTAGCTTCCCACTGGGACCCCTGCGGACAGGGGCTGGTGCTGGAGCTGGAGCAGCCTCCGCCCATGGTGAGCCTCAGCCCGCTGTGGGCAAAGGCTGCTTCGCAGCACCTTTCCTATTCTCCCCACCCCGCTGCCTCTGAGAGGCAGCAAGGGCCAAGGAAGTGAGTAGTCGATACTCCTCTCCACTTACGCTTATCAGGTAGTCAAGTACTCGCTAACATCCCTAGTAACTAATTGTGTGTACTGTCCAAAAGAATTCCCAGTGGAGAATGGCTTTTGTTACCCTTAAGACTTCCCAAAGACATTAGAAACTGATGTCTGGAAAGCACATGCTGACATCTTTCTCCATTCAGATTATCTTCAGGGCATCCCTAATTTTCTTTTCCTTAACTGTGTTTTGCTAATTGCTGCCAGCTTCTCTTGCACTACTACATTTTCTGCTGCATGATTTGGCCCCTATTATGATTTGTGTCTGCTTTCTTGTTTGTGTGCTCTTTAAATATTTACGCAAAAAGGTGTGTGGGGGGGGTTTGTTCCTAGAAAATGAAAATTAGAAAGTAGTAGGACTCAGTCTTGCCTGAATATAATGTATTGTATATTTAAATTATCTTGAAAGGAATGTTGTAATCCGTCAAGACTAAACTTCTAACAAGTTTATGCACTCTCAGTATGCATTTTCATCATTCTAAATTAAGACTATATCTGATAAATTTAATAATACAAGGCAACCAAACAATGCTTATCCAAACACACAGATTGGTACAACAGGTCCCTAGGACAAAAGGGGCATAAATCAATCGTAGGCCTTGTCTATGTGGATAGTTAGACCAAAGGGAAAGCCCGTGTGGAGGCTCTCATTTTGGTTTCAATGAGGCTTACTTCAGTTGAGCTTAAATTGATTACAGATTTAAGTTAAACCGAGATGAGTCCACACAGGGCTTCCATTGTTTTAATTAAACTAGTGCAAATTTGCGTGTAGACAAATCTTTTTTGAAAAGGGAGAGTTCTTTTCAGTCTGCCTAGATAGCACATGTAAGATACTGGTTATCAGTATCTCAACACCTTGTCCTATGCTTTTAACTATCAACAGTACTGTAAACTATCTTCAGATTTCATTTCGGAACAAGTATAAGTCTAATGCAATCAATTATATTCAGGCAAGACTTAGAAAGCAGTAGGGCTAATTTTCTTTTCCTAGGAATAAAAACCACCTTTTTGTGTAAACAAGAAATCCTTAAGGTAATCACCAATCATGCAAACCGAAGGACACAATCAACTAAAAACCATATTTCATAGGAATTTACCTTCTGTTACAAGTAGCACATGATTAGTGTAACTGGAAGATAACTTTTAAAAATTAACTAATGTATTTACTTTGTGCATTTGGCAGTGTTTTCTGTGTAATCAGTTTCACTGCAATCCATTTTCCTTGTTTGTGTAGTCTTTTCACACAGTAATAGGGAGAACTTTTCTTAATGTGTTTCATATTTTAATTTGCATTGAACTTTTCTCAAATGCGGTCCCAGATTTAATTTTGCAATCCAGGGGTTTAGAGGAAAAATTTGCTCTGATACCAACATCCTGTATAATTCCACTAAATATCATTTAGTCAGTAAAGCCTTGCTGAATACCTATTTTAGTTTTAAGACGTTATCTAAATGAGGAAAGGTTGATACTACAATGTTAACAGTATTTATGGCTTCATCGGATTCCTAGAATTGGCCATACTGTGATTTTGGGACCTGAAGATACTGCTCCCCACTTTTGAAATATAGGGGTTGCATTCTGTAATTATTTCCTTGCAATATAAACTGCTACTGTAACCTTGACACTTCAAAGATGTGGTCAGCAGTTGTCCAATAAGTGTGTGTTTATATAAGCTCTTCATTTTCTAAGGGGGTGGTGAGAAGGGATATTAGCAGGTCCCTGAAAGGGCAAATGGGAAGAGTTCATATACATTTAACAAAGGCCGTATTAATGCCTCTGGTGAAGGTGGATTAAAGAAAGCTTATGTAAATACACACACATTGGAAAACTAAGCAGGTGTGTTTATCAACCTAATCTCTTTGTGCGTGTGTTTTAGTCCTTTGGCCTCCTGCCCTCCCCTCATTACCTTTTTAGATTGTAATTTCTTTTTGTTGATAGGTTTTAAACCTCACCTCTGACTATAGGAAAAAACAGAGGGGCAGGTGGAAATGCTGGTCCCAGCATCTAGAATGTGCAGGTGGATTGAGAGAATGGTACAAAATGAGCCAAGGCAGACTGCTCTGTGGTGGACTTTGCACTGACAAAGGTGTATCCCCACAAAAAAAACTTGGAAGGAGTTGTGATAGTGCAGGAATCTGACACACTAACTAACAGGTCCTGGCTGGATGCAGGGAGGTGTGCGTACAAACATGTACAATTGTCTAGGACAAATTAAAATGGAAATGATATTTTTGTGGCTTACCCTGCAGTGGAACTGGCAAAGTGTGTGCGTATAAAATAAGTTCTTCTTTGAGTGGTTGCTCATGTCCATTCGAAGTAGGTGTGTGCACTGCGTGCACCGTGTCTTCCGGAGCGTTTTTCCCTAGCGGTACCCATAGCGCCGGCAGGGCGCCCCCTGGAGTGGCGCCGCCATGGCTGGGCATAAGTACCCCTGCCGGCGCTGCCCCACCTCAGTTCCTTCTTACTGCCCGTGATGGTCATTGGAGCGTCTCTATCTCTCTTAGTCAGTCAGTTAGTTAATGGTTCCCGTTCTTCTATCTTAATTGTAAATAGTTCTCTTAGTTAGATAGTTAGGTTCTTTGTTTTCCTCCCCTCTCGGGGTGAGGAATGCCAGGGCCGCAGGGCTTTAAGGCGTGCGCGGACTGTGGGAAGTTTATGCCCAAAGGCGACCCACACGACAGTTGCCTGAAGTGCCTGGGTGAAGCCCATCTCGCAGTTGTCTGCAAGATCTGTAAGTCCTTTAAGCCCCGCACCAGGAAGGAAAGAGTTTCCTGCTTAAAACTTCTCCTCATGGAGACAGCGCTACAGCCGGTGCCGCCGGAACATTCTGCCCTCGTTTGGCAGCACCGGTACTGCATTCTCACAGCCATGTGGAGTCTACTGCGGCACCGCTCTTCTCCACGGCACCAGGCTTCCTGGAACCGGCGCCCGTCTGCGTGCCTTCGCAGGCACCGGCACCGACCCTGTGGACTGTTCCGGTGCCCCAGCCTCCACTCCTTTCAGGGCACGCGGCAACGAGCCTGAGTGGTTCAGCTGCTCCCACAACGCCGTGTCCAGTACCGGGCCTGGGTACCCCGGTACGGTATACGCAATCACAAACTATTCCGGCACCGGGCCTGAGCACCCCGGTGCCGCGGCTATCGACACAGTTCCTGCCGGCGCCGGGCCTGGGCACCCCGGTGCCGCAACCTGCAGAGTCAACTCTCCCGACACCGGGCCTAGGCACCCCGGTGCCGCAACTGCTGGCGGCCGTTCCTCCGGCACCGGGCCTAGGCACCCCGGTGCCGCATCCGACGGTGTCAAGCTTTTCCGCACAAGGCCTCGGTGCCCCGGTGCCGCACCCGACGGAGTCAGGCCTCCCGACACTGGGCCTCAGCACCTTGGTACCGCACCCGACGGAGTCAAGTCTTCCAGCACCGGGCATGGGTCCCCCTGGTGCCGCAGCTTGTCCGTCCCCACCGTTCCCATGCGGGCAAGCCGGAGTCCATGGCTAGGTTCGCTCCGCACTCTTCCTCGGCCCCGCCCTGGCCGGAGTCCGACTACTCATCAGACTCGGATGCAACTTCCATCCGTTCAGGGTCCTCGGGGGCGTCCTCGACCCACAGGTCCCGGTCCCGACACCGGCGGGACCGCCCGCAGCAAACCTGGCCCCCGCATCCGCAGTGGCCCTTTTGGACTCCTTGGGCCTACCATCAATGGCAGGGGCCGGTGCCCCCCTCTCTGCTGTCAGAGGCTTCGGGCCGCCGATCACAGGCCTCGGCGTCGCTGGCTCTACCCCCCCCCCTCCCCACACGGGGCACCGCAGCCCGTCCCAGCGGCAGAGATCCTGGTACCGGAGTTGGGCCCGCAGGTGGCACAAGACGTCCAGCCGGCACCGCAGCCAGCGCCTACTGATCCGGCACCCATACAGGAATCATCCTCCTCGTCCCCTGATGAGGCCCTGGCAGACCCGGCACCGAGCCTGCCTTCTATGGATGCCCGTACGCAGCAAGAATTACTCCGGCGCATGGCTTCAAACCTCAGCGTCCCAGTGGAACCCGTGGTAGAGGACACGGATCCAATGGTGGATATCCTCACCGAGGACGCACCCACACGTTTGGCCTTACCGCTAAACAAAACGGTGGCCAAAATTACTAATGCCTTGTGACAGTCGCCGGCGACCTTGACCCCTACTTTAAAAGGGGTCGAGAGGCGCTATTATGTCCCGCACTCAGGGCATGAACATCTGTATTCGCAGCCCGTCCCAGGGTCCTTGGTCGTGCAAGCTGCAGCCCAAAAGGAAAGGCTTCCCCAGCCGGGCCCGTCCCCAAAGGCGAGAGGGCCCAAACAGCTGGATTTGATGGGCCGTAAGGTTTATGCCACAGGGGCGGTGCAACTTCGCATCGCAAACCAACAAGCGATGTTGAGCCGATATGCCTTCAATACTTGGCAAGCTGTGGAAAAATTCAGGGACAGGCTCCCGGTGGAGGACCGTCAGGAGTTTGTAGCCATCGCCTCAGAGGGGAGGGTTATTGCCCGAACCGCTCTCCAGGCGTCCCTGGACTCAGTCGATTCGGCAGCCCGCACTATGGCATCGGGCGTTATGCGTCGGGGTGCCTGGCTGCAAGTTTCGGGGATTCCCCCTGACGTCCAAAATACGATCCAGGACTTGCCTTTCCGGGCAAAACTTTGTTCTCGGAGCACACCGACTCTAGGCTCCATACGCTAAAGGACACAAGGTCTACCCTGAAGTCCTTGGGCATCCACACACCCGCCCTGCAGCGTCGCCAGCTGCCCTATAGGCAACAGGGGAGAGCGCAGCCCCAGGTTCCCCGGGGGGATTACTGGAGGCACCGCTCCCGGGCCTCTGGTGGAGGTTCCGGGGCGGCCGCGCACCCCCAAGGAGGTAGGGGTCGCCGTCGTCGCCCCAGGGCTGACAACCAGAAAGGAGGCCCCCACGGTCCTTCCCATCAGGGCAAGCCGCAATTTTGACGCCCTCTTCGAGGGTTGCTCACCAGTCTCCCACCCGGCCCCTGCTTGGGGCCAGGCTATCCTTTTTGCCTGCAAGGCGTGGGCGCTAATTACGCCAGACGCCTGGGTACTAAATATAGTAAATCGAGGCTATACCATCCCCTCTTGGGCCCGCCGCCATCCTCCCCGTCTCCCTTCAGAGACACCCCTCACGAGCACATCCTGTGTCAGGAGGTGTCCGTACTCCTCACAAAGGGAGCAATAGAGGAGGTTCCCCCACATCTGCGGGGAAGGGGATTCTACTCCCGATATTTTGTGGTCCCCAAACCAAAGGGAGGAGTCCGTCCCATCTTGGACCTGAGAAATCTGAACAGGGCGGTCATAAAACACAAATTCAGAATGGTGACCTTAGCCTCGGTCATCCCAGTGCTACAGTTAGGAGACTGGTACGCAACTCTCGATCTCCAGGATGCGTACTTCCACGTGGCGATCAGAACCAGCCACAGGAGGTTCCTCAGATTTATGGTTGGCCAGTGCCATTTTCAGTTTACGGTGCTCCCTTTTGGCCTGTTAACGGCACCGAGGGTATTCACCAAATGCATGGCGGTGGTTGCGCGCTCCGCAGACAAGGGGTACACGTGTTCCCGCACTCGACGATTGGCTAATCCGAGGTCGCCAGACGGGCAGGTGAGGTCCCACGTGTCACTCGTGAAGGCCCTCTTTACAGCTCGGGCTCATGCTGAACGAGGAGAAGTCATCCCTAATCCCCTCTCAGCATCTCGAGTTCGTGGGGGCCCTCCTCGACGCAAGGGTAGCAAGAGCGTTCCTCCCCAGGAACAGGTTCCTCTCCATAGTGGAGCTGATTTCAGGGCTAACCCGGTCCCCCATTATGACCCCTTGGGTTTGCTTGAGGCTCCTGGGCCATATGGCCGTGTGCACATACACGGTGCGCCACGCCAGGATGAGGATGAGACCCCTGCAGGCTTGGTTGGCAAAGGCCTTCAGCCAGTCCCGGGGCCTTTGGGATATAGTCATAACAGTGCCCCCAGAGATCCTGGCTTCCCTACAATGGTGGACCCAGGAGGCCGTGGTGCGCAGTGGGGTACCTTTCAATGCTCCTCCCCCCTCCCTCACGCTGGTCACCGATGCCTCCGACCTGAGCTGGGGAGCATACCTGGGGCGACACAGGACCCAGGGTCTATGGTCCCCCTTGGAACGGACCCTCCATATAAACGTCCGGGAATTGCGAGCGGTGAGAAGAGCCTGCGAAGCCTTCCTGCCAAGACTCTCTCACCGCTCCATCCTGGTGCGTTTGCACAATACAGCAGCGGTCTTTTACCTCAACAAGCAGGGGGGGAGCCCGGTCACCCCCCCTCTGCAGAGAGGCTCTGCTACTCTGGCACCTGTGTGCGAAATACGACATCACGCCACAGGCGGAGTACCTCCCGGGGTGCAAGAATCTGTTAGCAGACACGCTGAGCAGATCCTTCGGAGCCCACAAGTGGTCACTCAAGGACTCTGTCCTGCGTCAGGTTTTCTGCAGGTGGGGTTATCCCCTCCTAGACCTGTTTGCCTCGGCACACAATACAAAGTGCCGGAACTACTGTTCCCTGCTGGGGCTGGGGGAATATTCCCTGGGGAATGCCCTAATGACCACGTGGCCAGAGGGCATCCTCTACGCCTTTCCCCCGTTTCCCCTAATCTCCAGGGTGTTGACCAGAGCACGGACCTTTCGGTCCACGATCATTCTTATAGCCCCCAGGTGGCCGAGACAGTTCTGGTTCCCCATCATGGTGGACATGCTCACCGAGGACCCCATAGCACTCCCTGCAGTCCGGGACCTTCTAACTCAACCCTGGGACGGGGGGACCATGGTTCACCCAAATCTCAGGTCTCTCCACCTAACGGCTTGGTTTATCCATGGCTGAACCAATCGGAAAGGGAATGTTCCCAGGAGGTCCAAATGGTACTGCTCAGTAGCAGAAAACCCTCTACCAGACGGTCGTACGCTGCCAAGTGGCGGCGCTTCTCGTCTTGGGCGTCCCGAAGAGGAGTACACCTGTCCCCGGCCCCTGTCCCGACTATTTTAGACTATCTTTTCCAGCTTCGGTCCAGTGGCCTCTTTTTCTTCTATTAAAGTCCATGTGGCGTGTCTCTCCGCCTTCCATGTGGGTACGGCAGGAGTTTCCCCCTCTTCGCTAACCCGGTGGTTAAAAGGTTTCTCACCGGTTTGGAGAAACTGTACCCCTCAGCGAGGGCACCGCTTCCCGCCTGGGACCTTAACTTGGTCTTACACAGGCTTATGTTGCCCCCTTTTCGAGCCGTTGGCTACGTGTTCCCTGAAGCACCTCTCGTGGAAGGTTGCTTTCATCGTGGCCATTACGTCTGCTCGTAGGGTTTCTGAGCTAAGGGCGCTGACTACAGATCTGCCCTACCTTGTCTTTTCACACAGCAATGTGAGGCTCCGTCCTCATCCAGCCTTCCTCCCAAAGGTGGTATCACCTTTCCACTTGTCCCAGGAAATTTACCTCCCGGTTTTCTTCCCGAAGCCCCACGCCTCCCCTAAGGAGCGGGTGCTCCATTCCCTGGATGCTAAGTGAGCGCTGGCGTTCTACATTGATAGGACCAAGCCTTTTCGCAAATCCCAACAGTTGTTTATTGCTTTTGGGGACAGGGTGAAAGGGTCCCCTATTTCGACGCAGAGGTTGTCAAACTGGGTCACGCAGTGCATTAGGGAGTGTTATCAACTGGCTGGTAAGACCCCACCCAGGGTAAAAGCACGCTCTACCAGGGCACAGGCGTCCTCGGTAGCATTCGGAGCTCAGATACCAATTACAGAAATTTGCAGGGCGGCCACATGGTCCTCCCTCCATACCTTTACTGCACACTATGCACTGGCTCAGCAGGCCAGGAGGACGAGGTGGGCTCTGCAGTACTCAATTCTGTGGTGTAAATATATTAAGTTATCGATGTTGTTAGCTTGTGCATTCTGTGTGTTTACCTATTTGAATAAATTCGTTCTGTTTGTTCACCTTTCCCATGACTCTTGTGGTCTGGCTGCTCCGACCCTCCTCCAAGTGGGGTTGGCTTGAAGTCACCTATTGAATGGACATGAGCAACCACTCGAAGAAGAAAAGAACGTTACTTACCTGTAACTGTTGTTCTTCGAGATGTGTTGCTCATGTCCATTCGACTCCCACCCTACCTCCCTTCGCCGGAGTTTCCGCAAGAAGGAACTGAGGTGGGGCAGCGCCGGCAGGGGTACTTATGCCCGCCATGGCGGCGCCACTCCAGGGGCACCCTGCCGCGCCACGGTACCGCTAGGAAAACGCCCGAAGACGCGGTGCACGCAGTGCGCACACCTACTTCGAATGGACATGAGCAACACATCTCGAAGAACAACAGTTACAGGTAAGTAACCGTTCTTTTTCTGAAATTGTCAAAGCTAATATCAAGTGGTTGTTTATATGGTGTCACCTGCAGGATTTCTGTTGATGTGCACCCTTGCAAGTGTTATAATTATAGAAACATCACCTTTACCAGAATTTTGTATCTCCCCATTGCCAATGCAGAATACCATTCAGACACAGATTAGGCCTGATCCATTCATCATGAAAAGTTTTAATTTCACTGTTACCTTTGGTTGGCATTCTGCCGATTAGTCCAACAACTTGCTTTGCTTTGGCAGTTCATTTTGACCCAAGATGCATTTAGTAGCAGATTATGAAATGGCAGGCAGCTAGCTTAATTTAGGAAATCCATTTTCCAGCAATCTATTTCACAAAGTTTGTTTTGGTTGTTAGCTTCTTTTTTTTTTTTTTTTTGCACATTCCCTATTGTGTGTGTGTGTGTATATATATTTTTATTTTATTTTTTAAAGGATTGGACCTATCCCATGAGAAGAGAGATGCAGGTATGACACTTTAATTTGTTCATTTGAGCCAAAAACCCAGTGGCTCTTTCAGCAAGTACATCGAGTTGCCAACTGAAAGACTTGGGTTTAAAAGTAACCTCAGGCTTTTAGAGAGCAGGCTGCCAGTATTGCAGTAGATATGCCTCCTGGGGGGTGGGTGGGTGCATGCTACGTTGTTCTTGAATTCCCCACCTCTATGGGGTAGTATAGAATAGTAGAAGGAACAGTCTCTTTTGTTTCATGTGTGCTGTGTGGTTTAATTATGGAAAGGGATTTTTTTAATGGGGGGAAGAGGAATGAGGAAAGAAGAGTGGATGGTCTAGAATAAAGGGCACCTGGAATCTCTTGCAAACATACAGTTAAAAACCACAATTAATTGGGGATTTTGACTTCTGCCCCAGCACCTAAAGCATTCAGTATTCTGCCTCTCTAGATGTTTTAGAACATGGGCATGACAAATAGACTAGAGCTTTGCTTCTGACTTAAATTTGTTCAGAAGCAGTTCTCAAATAACATCCTTTGGGGAATGTAAGTTTTAGTACCATGACTTCAGTCAGATCCTTGCATAAAATAAAGATCTTCAAACATGTCTTGATTGGAGGGAGACTAACTGATACAAATTGCTCATTTGTTACTTACTGTCCTGTAAAATGAAATGGCTTCATTACATATAAAGTGGACATAAGTGAGCTTTTGGAAATGCAGAAGATGACTTGACTTTACCTCCAGCTCATAATTCCACTGAAATCCACTATTTAAACAGGACTGGAGAAGGTGTGGCAGTCTAACTTGAGCTTTGTCCATCTAAAGGATTTAATTTTTCTTTTAAAAACAAGACTCTTCCTGGGGATCACATTTTTTACTTTGCAAAACTTTTTTTCCTTCCCCTGTTATAAATAACTCTTGATAACATGTCCCTCACATGACTATTGTTTCCATGGTTGGAGTTGAGTGCAATGCATCTTTAAATAAGTTTTTTGAGCTGATATTTAATGTGTTTCCCTCCCTAGGAAATTTTACCTGGGTTATTTTTAGGCCCATATTCTTCAGCTATGAAAAGCAAGGTATGGTTTTCAAAATATTCTCTTCTAAAGTTCTGGCAAAATTGCTCTTGACATATTGTAATGTCATTATTGTGAACAAGTAGATGCACACAGTTAACATTTGTAGGCAAGTCTGACATCTTTCACGTATGAGCTCAGTATGAATGAGACAAGGTGAATGAGGTAATATTTTTTTTATTGGACCATCTTCTCCTTTCAAGGTACACAGAGCTCTTCCTCATGTCTGGGAAAGGAATTCTGAGGGGATGGCTAACCAGTGAAGAGAAACCCGTGGCAGATCCATGCCAGCTGACTCAGGTTTATGGTGCTCTGGCTGCTTGATTGCTGTGTAGTTTTTTTGGGCTCAGCTTAGAGCTTGAGCTCTGGATCTCTCCCACCGCACAGTCGTAGAGCCCAGGTTCCAGCCTGAACCCAGAAGGCTACACAGCAATGAAACAGCCCGACGAGCACGAGTCACTCGGCATGGACCAGCCACAGGTGTTCCTTTGTTGTGTAGCTATACTCACGCTCATGGCTGAATACCAGATCGAACAGATCATTTAGCCACAACAGTTCTCAAACTCTGGTTTGGGATCCCAAAGTGGGTTGCAGCCCCATTGTAATGGGGTCAGCAGGGCTGGCATTAGACTTGCTGGGGACTCAGGGCCAAAGTCAAAGCTTGGGCCTCGCTGCCTGGGGCCAAAGCTCAAGGGCTTCAGCCCTGGATGATGGGACGCAAGTTTTAGCTCCTTCTCCCCTCTCCCCCTGCTTGGGATGGGGGAGCAGGGTTCCCTCTAACTTTTCCCACACATGTACAGAATGAATGTTATGTGCACCATTATGAAGGTGATGTGTGCATCACCTGCTTATTTGCACATAACAGAATTCATGTGGTGAGTACGAGGGGTTTGGAATGTGGGATGGGGTGCAGGAGTGTGAGGGCTCTGGCTGGGGGTGTTCCGGGGTGGGGATGAGGGGCTTGAAGTGCATGCTGCCTGGGGCTGTGATGGGGAGAGAGAACTCCCCCCAGCTCTCTCCCCACAGCAGCACCTGGGCTGGGGGGGAGAGAGTCACTACTCCCTGCCATGGCAGCTCTGGGACTGGGTTCAAGCCAGGGAGGGTTTTGGCTGGGTCAGGGCTGGGTTTGGCCGAGGGGAGGGGTTCCTGTCCCCTGACAATGGCAGGCCCGGGGTTGGTTTCAGAATGAAAGAGGGGGGGCCCTGTCCCCTGGCTGCAGCAGGTCTGGGGCTGGATTCCCTAGTGTGAATTAAGCTAAATGGCAGGGTTTCAGTTTTAACATGTCCTAGAGGCAGAGAAACAGTTTGCAAAATTATATCATATAGCTTAGAAATACCACTTCTCACCTGCTATGGACTGGTTCCATCAAGATTCAGTGTTAGCAGTCATATTACCACAAGAGCTTGAGAGAAGAAGTTATCACAAGATCTCATAGAAGCTGAAAGGTGAGTTGTGGGCAGGGAAACCAGTTTTTAAACCCCTTTGCTGAATTTTTAAAAATCCCTGTTGGTTGAGGCATTCTTCATGTAATCCTATTTGACTGATCAATTTAAAAAAAATTCTGCTCTTTATATGAATGTTTGAGGTCTCATCTTAATGTATTTACTTTTCATATATTTGCCTGATGATCTCAATTTAGTGTTTCATATATATATATATATATATATATATATATATATATATATATATATAAATAAAGAATAGCTTGTCATTTTTATATCTCTGCTATAATATCTATGCTGTTCTTTAAAATGTTTACGTGAATTCTTATATTTTGCAGCTACCTATACTTCAGAAACATGGAATAACCCATGTAATATGCATACGGCAAAATATTGAAGCAAATTTTATTAAACCAAACTTTCAACAGTTATTTAGGTAAGAAATGAACATAACATTCTAAAAAATAAAACAATATTGAAGATTTTATTTTGAAAAGTTATGCTTTAATTATATTCATGGGATTTTTAAAGGTGTTTTCCTTGTTGCTAGCATGGTCCTCTCAAGTAATTGTGTTGTGTTTATAGTAATTATTTGAAAAAATGTCACACTAAGATAAACAGGGTTGTCAGATAATTTCTGAGATTTGAATTTGTCCCGTCCAGTCACAAAATACTGTGTATTGTGCCAAGCACACACACACAAATGAAGGTCTCTCAACTGTCTTCCAATTACAGATCTATCCGTTCTTCAAGTGCTTGTTCATGTGCATTCCAATCAGGTGCATGCACGTGCATAGTAGCTGCAGAACTTTTTCCCTGGCCATAGCATCTGCCCATGCGCCCCTTGGAGTGGGGCCAATATAGCATCCAATATAGGGTGCTGCCGACCCTCCCCCTCAGTTCCTTCTTCCCGCCAGTGACAGTAGCTGCAGAACTGTTCTTGGCTGTGCCTTATTCCCCAGGATTCCAGGTGTGCCAGTCTGGCGTTATGCACAAGACTTGATGCACTTTACGGTGCATTTCTTGCTGCCTAGGCAGGACCCTACGCTGAAGACAGAGGCACCAGTGAGACCTCCAGTGGAATTGAAGGGGAAGCCGGTGACGTTGGCACCAAGATCCCCCCTCTCATCAGACCAGGGGCTACAGTCAATCTCCAGCATCGACCAGGTCATCGTCGAGAAGTGCAGCCCCTGGTCAGACTATACAGGGAGCAGGAGGTTGTTGTCTCTGCACTGGAGGAGGCTTCATCCATCCTAATGGTCACCCCAGTGGCAGAACCCACCACCACAAAGCCCCTTTTGGATTCCCTGGGCCTTCCACTAAGGCCAGGCGCCAGCACTCGCGCTCCGGGAAGCATCCATGGTGTCAGCGACCTTCATCGCACCCTGGGCAGCTGAACAGTGGGTGCAATTTGTAGCCCCGGCACCAACCACAGCACCATCTTATGCCGCGTTGGCACCAGATCTGATTGCAGCCGCAGCAATCAGTGTGGTCCAGAAACGCATTCGACATAGGTGCTGCCCCCGATGATGGCACCGATATTGGTCCCACAAGTCAGATCGGCAGCAGTCCATCCAATGTACTGCCTTCGGCACCAACCCAGATGTCAGTCCCTCTGCCTTTGGGTGTTAAGAGACTCCGAGGGTGGATGATGGCAGAGAACACCACCCTCCATTGGTGGCTTCCTCCTCTTCCTCACCCGACAAGGCAGTGGCTGGTTCAGCCATGGCCCTGGCCCATGAGGACCCTCTGGTCTTACAGACGTTGCTGTGCAGGATGGCCCAAGGTTTGAGTATCCAAGGGGAGGAGATAGTGGATGAGGCCAATCCAGTGGCTGATATATTAGCCCTTGCATGGCCATCCAGAATTGCTTTGCCATTGATTAAGGCGGTGTCAGATATGACACAGACCCTGTGGCAGACCCCTCCTTGTTGCAGCCCACGGCCAAGGAAAATGAGACGGAACTTTGTCCCCTCCAAAGACCTCGAGTACTTTTACTCTCACCCACCACCAAACTCCTGAGGCAGTTTCCAAGGACCCTCCCCTCAAAACAGGGAGGTGAAATTATTAGACCTGTTTGTCTGCAAGGTCTATTCAACAAGGGGGCTGCAATTCTGTATTGTCAATCAGCAGGTCCTGGTTAATAAGTACACTTAGAGCACTGGTTCGACCCTAACCGAGTTTACTGAGCTTCTCCCACCAGAGCCAGCTTAGCGGTTACACGCTTAGAGCCCTTTCCTGCCCCGCTTCCGGGGAGGAGGAGGCTTCTCTGCCCTGCTACAGCCAGCTGAGTGTAACCGACACCATTGATGGATAAGCATCAGCTTATCGGTTAAATGATTCTAACATCCCTACTTTCCAGCCTAGCTTGCCAGGCTTTTCAGTCGAACTCGTCAGGTCGATGTGTCTCAGCAATGATGGACAACACAATGGCGATGTCCTATCTCAGCAGATGGGTGCACGCTCCTCTCCCCTGTGCAGAGAAGCCTTCGGGCGATGGGATTTCTGTATAGAACATTCAGTCCTCCTGCAAACTTCATACCTTCCGGGAGTGCAGAACGAGCTGGCAGATCACCTTCAGCAGGTCATTTCGGTGTCACGAGTGGTTGCTTCGCTCAGATGTTGCCAGCTTGATTTTCCAATGCTGGGGTGTTCCCCAAGTGGACCTTTTCTCCCCAAGGAACAACAGGAAGTGCCAATAATTCTGCTCTTTTCAGAGCCACAGTCCCAGGTCAGTTGCGGATGTGTTTGTGCTGTTGTGGGCAGGCCATCTACTGTATGACTTCCCACCCATTCTGCTGGTCCTCAAAATTAGGAGGGATCAAGCTCATTGTTGTTCCGATCGCTCCTGCTGCGACCCACCACCATTGGTTTATCTCCCTCCTGGACATGTCTGTGAAGGCTCTGATAATCCTACCTCTCTATCCAGACCCTCTAACACAAGACGGGTATCTGTGTCACCCAGACCTGGAATAGCTTTACCTTATGGCATGGATGCACTGTGGCTAATCTTGGCAGAACTCTCTTGCTCAGACTACGTTAGGCAAGTTCTCCTTGGTAGTGGAAAGCCATCAACAAGGGCCAAGTACCTCGCCAAATGGAAGAGATCCTCCCTTTGGTCAGCTCATCAAAGGGCTTCCCTAGCACAGGGGTCTATGCCTGTTAGGGGGCCTCCCTTTGAACTATTGGCTACATGCTTCTTACTCTACCTTTCCTAAAAGGTGGTTTTTCTAGTCTCAATAACCTCCGCAGAGGGTTTCTGAGCTCAGGGCCCTAAGGGCCGAGCCCCCGGTTAGTCTTTTATAAAGATACGGTGCAGCTCTGTGCACATTTGGCATTTCTACCAAAGGCAATCGCGTTTCCATATGGGTCAGGCCATTTTTCTGAATGTTTTCTACCCAAATCCGCTTTCTAATGCTAGGGAACAGAGTCTCCATTCTCTCGATGTGTGTAGAGCGCTGGCCTTTTAACACAATCAGACCATTTAGAGAGTTACCTCAACTATTTGTGGCAATTGCAGATGGTACCCTTTCAACGCATTTCTTCATGGGATAAGTATCAGAGGGGTAGCCGTGTTAGTCTGAATCTGCAAAAGCGACGAGAAGTCCTGTGGCACCTTACAGACTAACAGATTTGTTGGAGCATAAGCTTTCGTGGGCAAAGACCCACTTAGTCAGATGCTTCTGCGCACTATGCAGTCACATAGTTGTCTTGGGATGACACAGCCTTTGAGGAGGGCAGTGCTTCAATCAGTGAAGAACTCCGACCCCACCACCCAGACTTGGGCTTGGGGAATGCACATGAACAAGCATTCAAAGAAGAAAAAATGGTTACTCTTCCTTCATAACTGTTTGCGATGTGTTCATGTCCATTCCAATACCCACCCTCCTTCCCCTCTGTTGGAGCAGCTGGCAAGAAGGAACTGAGGAGGAGGAGGGTCGATAGTGCCCTCTATTGGGTGCCATTTCTGCACCCCTCTAGCGGGTGACTGGACTGACCCTGTGGCTAGCTGCTAGGGCAGGGGTGGGGAACCTTTTTTGGGTTGGGGGCTGCTGACCCACAGAAAAATCAATCTGGGGTCGCACACAAGTGAGAAGCAAAGAAAAAACAAAACAGAAAAGCCCCTCACTGATTGAGGAGGAGAGACACACTCCCCACATTCCCCTCACACACCAGCGCTTAGGGGGGCCGAGGCTAATAGATTTTGTGTGCTCCAGCCCTGTAGTGGGATGGCAAGGAAGCTAGAGCACTAGCGCAAGCTCCCCAATGCTGGGGGGAGTCCTGAGGGAGCCGGATCCAGACAAACCGAGGGCCACATCTGGCCCCTGAGCCTGAGGTTCTCCGCCCCTGTGCTAGGGTAAAAATTTTCCAGCTGCTATGCACATGCGCGCACATACACCTGATGGAACGGACATGAACAGCACCTCTGGAAGAACAATAGTTGCGAAAGCTGAGTAACTGTTTTTTCTGGGTATATTTTGTTTTAAATTGAAAGATTGTTGCAATAACTGATTCAAAGACAATATTTAGAGTCTTTTTATGGCTCACCGGGCCCCCAGAAGAGTTTTCAGGTACAATTTTATATCTTGAAGATACTGGGAATATATGAGAGCAGTTTAGTTATATTCTGTATAAATTCATACCCAGAATGGTCCTCTGCATCTTTGATTCCTAAGGGGTTTTGCACTGCATTGTGGATCTCATCCTTCCAGCTGAGAACTGGATAGGCTCTTTCAGATTCAATCAGAACATTTTAACAGCCTACAGGGGGTTCTACATTCACCGTAGTCCTGGAATTGAGACTGGAAAGTGAGGTTGTCTTTTATATGGCAGTGTACAATTCTGCAGTTTTCTGAATATTGTAGCAAAGCTATCTTCTGGATTTACTGCACCCATTAAAGACAAGTCAATATGTAATACTGTTGTATGCTCACAATAACTGTTTTAATTGCAGGTATTTAGTCTTGGATATTGCAGATAATCCAGTTGAAAATATAATACGATTTTTCCCTATGGTAAGTATCTTGGTGTGTCTGATCGTATTGTGGACGGAGCAGTTCTATCAGATTTTCCAAGGTGACTAGTAATTTAGAGCATTACAATTTTTCCATGCCTAAGTCACCTGATTTTTCATTTTCTAATTAATTCTATTCCTGACTCTGCAACTGTCTGCGTGGTGACCTGGATCAGGTCAGTTCACCGCTCTGCCTCGGTTTCCCCATCTGCAGAACTGGAACAGTGATACTGACCTCCTCTAAAGCGCTTCAAGATCTGCTGATGATTAGTGCAGTATAAGAGAGGTGGTGGTAGTAATATCATCACTGTTAGTGCCTGGTTTTCAGTGGCTGCTCATCACTTTCCAAAAAGCTGGCCCATTTAAGGTGTCCCAAGATGTGTACCCAGAATTACTAGTTATTTTGGAAAACCTTGGTCTCTAAGAATCAGCCCTATAATTTTTTCCTTGGAGCAAGTATTAGTACAGGTCAGTTAAAAATTAAAGGAAGCTGGATGGTTCAAAATTTAAATTCATTTTCTGAAAGCATATCAAAACCTACTTTCTTAAAAAGTAACTTTCATAATAAAAAAAAATCACTAAATACTCTGGAACTTTACACAGAAAAAGTTGGTTAAAGAAATGCTGAAGCTCAATTTGTACATCTCAGATTATTTTTGACAGAATTTTATGGGGATTCCCCTCACTCCCTCCCAAATTAAGGGATTTGGGAGAGAGAGGAGGGAAATCCTCCTTGCAGTTTGCAGTAGTCTCAGTGTTTTCATAGTGTGGACCACATAATGCATTGATTCCCATGTGACCTCCTTCCTAATCATGAAGCGTTTTTTGATCACACAACATCCCTATAGCAATTCTTGCAATTTGCTGGCAGGGAGGGTAACACTCTATAAGTGTGCACATTCATCAGTCAAGTGCAATGAGGCCTTGTGTTCTCTGAGGGGAAAATACATTCTTTTTCTTCATTTCATCTCCTCTTCTCACTCTACTCCTTGAATGTGCTTCTTTGCAGCCAGTTGCCTTCTGGTTCCCCTGCTCATGCTGCTTGGTCCTCTTCTCTCCCCCATTCCTTGTAACTGTTTTACCTTGGATATGCCTTTCCCACCAATGGTTTTGGACATTCAGGGTGGCTCTTGTTTGGGTCTTATATAGCAGTGACCCCCCAAGAAGAGATCTCATTTCTAGCTGCTTTTAAGGTTACCAGGCTCTTCTAGGAAGTGAAGAGACTGGGGGCTTGAGCAGCTAGAAACAAGGAAGAGCTAGTGCTAGTTGACCATCTCATATTGGTGTTGGTCCAGAGAACTCTTTAAACCACAAATCTTATGTTACAGGTTGATTACTATAAACCTACACAATATTCCAGTAAATAAGGTCCTTGGAAAATATAAGGGGTCTTTGTAAAGTAGATATACTGACATCCGTGTAATTCTTCATTAGTACTTAATTGTGACCCAGATGATATTTGTGTTGGTTATTTTGATTTTCATCTTTTTACGTCCAGATAACATAGACTGTTTGCATTGAATTGTCCTGAATAACTTGGGAGCATTTTGAGATTATAAATAACAAAGTTTATGGTAATGCTTAACTAAAATGTGTTTAATTTATAATTAAATCTTCTTTATTAAATATCTTCAGGTAACTCCTAAATAACTCCACCAAAACTTTTCTTTGTATCTCAAAATTCTCACACAACTCCCTAAATTTGTATGTAGAACAGTTAAGTCACACATTAGTATGTACAAATCTTGAATTTTTACATATTGACTGAGGACTGGTGCGAAAACTTCAGATTTTAAATGTAAAAATTGTGTTAGTATTTACAGCTCTAGTTGGAATTGCACGTCTTCATATAACCAACATAGTCTTTTTTCCTATAGACTAAAGAATTTATTGATGGAAGTTTACAAACTGGAGGTAAACTTGCATTCACTTTTTTCTTTGATTACCTCATTTCCTTATGGCTTGTTACAAAGCTTTAAAGATCCACTAGCATAGTTGTATGTATCTGGACATAAATACTTGTAACTTAAGTGGGGATTTCCCAAATTGTTGGGTTTCTTGGCTGACTGGTGCTTGTCATTTTGCATGCTTGTGTATCTGGTCATGAAACTTGTCTTAACATTGCACATCTTTAATCGGGCGATCCTGGGGAAATAGGGTTTGCTGAATTAAAGATTTTGCCAGGCCAGGGAATGAGTGAGGGGGATGTTAGTGGGACGCTTATCTGGCGCTCTGCGTCCCCTGTCTGCTCCCATGCACTGCTTCCTACTGCTATGGGAGTGGTGGGGAAAAGCCTCCGACGGAGCTTATCGCTCGTCTGCTGCTCCCCCAGCAGCAGCGTGCAGAGCGGCTTCTGCCTGCCAGGTTCCATACCATGGGTATTCTCAATTTACACCCAGAGTATGGAGGTTATAGTATATAGGCCCAATACAAACTGTTCTCCTTCTCTGCCACTCAAAACTTGGATAACCAGTCAAACTATTTCTATTCCAATCTTTACACTGCAGATTTGATTGTGTTCTGGAAACAAATACAGATTCATACACTTGGGTTTTTGTTTTTAAATGCAGGGTCTCGCTCTTAATACTGGGATCCTGTTAGCGAGGATCCTGATTAGTGATGTAGAGTGAAGTAAAACAAAATTTGTAAGACACTTAACCTGTTATTCTTTAGAAAATATCTTGCTGTTGCATAGATGTATTTAAAGTGAAAATTTGGTAAACTTGGGAAGGAATCATTTTTATCCATCTGTACAAGTAATTCTCTCTTTTTTCAGGGAAAGTTCTTGTCCATGGAAATGCAGGGATTTCTAGAAGGTAGGAACCTTTTCCTTTTCCTTTTGTTTTTTAATCATATGCAGGTATGTTTTTTCTAAATAGTTTGTTTCTTTTCAGTGCTGCCTTAGTTATTGCATACATTATGGAAACATTTGGGGTGAAGTACAGGTAAGAAAAGTACATTTAAACTGATGTGTAACTTAGTTGACTTATCTGCAGAAACTGAAATAAAAGATGGTTATGGGACATTGGTCCATTTGTAGTTTAAGTACTATCTTTCCAAACAAGTACTTAATTATAAATGTAAAATAATGATTTAATTTAGTAATATTGTAAAGAATTTTCAAAGGGGATGTACAGCCAGCTGATGCAAGGCATAAATCAACCTTTAACTCTTGGGGGTTGGGAAGAGACTTTTGCCTTTGGGCAGATTATCCCATGAGGGAGGATTGCTTTTAGTTTCCTCTGAAGCATTTAGAGACAGGATACTGGACTAGATGGACCACTAGTCCATGTTCTTACATGCTGTAATAGTCCCTGGGGGCCTCTGCCACCCAATGCAGTTTAGAGAGATCCTAACACTGTGGCTATAGCAAAGGGGAGCCTAAAGATATCTAAAACCACCTTCTCCCACAGCGCTAAGCTACCCTGGTACAGAAGGGTTCGTTCTAACGGTGTTTTAAAGAAAAGTGTTTTTCTCCAAGAATTCAGGGCCAGCAGGAATAGACTGTTGTAGCTGTATTTATTTTGTTAGTCAATAGAGATGAATGCATTGGAGATTTTATTTTTCTCGTTAAGGGATGCATTTACTTATGTTCAAGAAAGAAGATTCTGTATTAATCCTAATGCTGGATTTGTCCATCAACTTCAGGTAATGTTTTTCTTGGCTATTACATACATCATATGGCTGTCCTTTCCAGCCAGTTATGTATCTACTTACGCAACTAAATATCAGTATTTCTTGAGTGGTTTAAAATTAACCTAACTAGAATGTTTGTTAGTGTTCTCTGATACTCATTTATCTGGAATTATTTGCGGGAAGAAGAGAGTAGTTACTATAATCAGCAGAATCAAGCTTTGGAAAAAAAGCAACTTCAGACATGAGTAAGAAATGAAAATCTGTTACTTCATACATCGTATTAGCGCTTTTTTAACTACTGGTTAGTCTGCGGCCAACAGAGAACGTCAAAGCAGATATTGTAGTTTGGTTTATTGTGGTTTAAATGTATAGCCATTACATTTATTGGCCTAGTGTCACAGAACGAAGTATGAAAATCGAATAAAGCAAGCTCAGTAGTAAGGTTTGAAGTCACTATGCCACCAGATTTAAATAGATCTTTTGTGTAAATGGTTGGGAAACCTCCGGGGTGATATACTGAAATGGGCTTGTAGTGCTTGGCAGTCATCCACTTTGCTAGCTGGTGGTGAGACAATTAATTTAGATTTATTTGTATAATATCTTATTTGTAGGATGCCTCTCCTTTGCGGTCATTTTATTTTTAAATGTGTGGCATTTGCCAGTAAATACCCTGTCTTCATCTTCATGGCCCTATTTAATTGTCTAAAATCACTGCAGTTGTTCTATATTGACAGTTCAGTTGCTTTATAGTGCAGGTCCCCTTCCTAGAGCCAACACTGCCTTCTTTTCCCTCAACATCCTGCCTTGGGAACCTGAGTTCATGTGACTTTGAGTGCCCCTGCTGTCAGATGGATGCCCTCTCTTTCCTCCACTCTGCCCCGACTGTCTTAGTTGAATACTAATTGCAACAAGAAAGAGAAATGGAGCTAGCAAGATGGATCTGTTCCAATAAGCATAACTCATTGTTTACTAAACCTTTTTATTCCCATAAGCCCTCCTCTGACCTTTGTCCTAAGCAGCTTTCTCTCTAGCTTGCAGTCCTGTGTCTCCTGACTTTGCAAAGGGCCATACATGCCTAGTAACAACATATCCTTATTTGTTTAGGAATATGAAGCCATCTATCTAGCAAAATTAACTATCCAGATGATGTCACCACTGCAGCTGGAGAGATCACTCTCTGTTCCACCTGGATCTACAGGTGAGAATTGTCTTCCGTTCTGTGTAACTGAAACATTCCCTCCAAAAGGCAGGGATGTGCTTGGTTTTGTGAAGTGATCTCCATTGGCACCAGTGGTCAGGCTTATGCATGCAGTGCGTGTGTTTCCCTCTGGGTTAAAAAATGACTTCAACTGGTATGCAAGGATGGCTGCAAACGTGTTTAGGATGGAGTATTGATAGGCTGACTTTGTGGCATGCTGAAAGCCTGGATCCAGACTCAGGGGCAGCCAATAATCAGAGCATATTCCATGTCTGCAGCCAAAACAGCTCTGCTTCGGAGGGAGTATTTTGCTGTTTCAGTTGAGTGAACAGGGCACTTTTGAAATGTTACCTTTAGTCTTCCTCTCTCACATTGTCCTGACAGCAGCCTCCACGCAGGCTAGGCAGGGCGCACGTGCAGTGATGATAAAAGAGTAAGGACTTAAAAGCACACACCCACTGTGCATGCTCAGATACGGTTTCTCAGTTGCTTACTCTTTAACTTACCCTTTGTTAGACTGAATATGAGCTGCAGCCGTGTCTGGTAACAAGTGCACTTGAAATGTTTTACAGTGGGGAAAAATGCTGCCTTTGTTAACTCTCCTGTAAGCCAAATGGCTGAACATACTTGGCTCAAATTTGGGTTGTGGGGAGAGGAAGCATAGTCAGAGACCTGGCCTGGAAAATTTCACCCCCACAAGGTGCAAGTTTTGGAAGGTTGAGTGTGTGCAGATTTGAGTTTTTAATGCAAACTGTCTTATGAGCTCAATTATAGTCGGTGCTTATAATTGACTTCTTAAAGCATATTCTCTGATCTCTTTTTTTAGGAAGTTTGAAGCGAACACATGAGGATGAAGAAGAATTTGGAAATATGCAAGTGGCAGCAGCACAGAATGGGTGACGTAGGGCACCGCTATTCAGAGGTTGTGAATTCCTGCACATGGAAGTGAAGAAAACTAGAAAAGACGAATTAACGCAGAACAATGAACACATCCATAGCTTCTTTTCAAATACATGTTGCTTCCAGATGTAAATCTGCCTCTGCAACACACTAAGCAACATTTTAATATGTTGGACTTCTTGAACGAATAGATGGCACTGATTGTTTTACTCCTTTTTTACACTTTGCAGTTTTATTCTATACCAAGATTTTTGGACTTGCAAAGAGGTATTATTGCAATAATGCACTTTTCATACTTGAAATTTCTTTATTTGTATGATATAAAGTTATTACTTTAAACAAAATGCAAGCTGGGGGGATTTGTTTATAAAGTTATTTGTGTAATTTATAACAAGAGACTTTAGTAAAGAAAAGTTTGCTAAAATTCACTGTGTTCTAAGTATATATTGCAGCTTAAAGTTACTCCACTTTTAGAAACCTACAAAAAAGTGAAAATATATGCGGTTTTACAAACTTCTATATCCCTTCTGCCCTCTGCTGTTAGCAGGGAAACCCCCTGTGAATGATCTGAACAGCATTAACTTATCTTCACAATAAAACCCCGTTATGTAGCAATTTATTTTGAAATACACTGAGTACCTCTAGTTAGTCTTTGAGAAGAGGAAATACTGAACTCAAAACCTCCGTTACTATAATGCAGGCTAATCTAGTAACTGCATCTGATTTAAATTATTAAAATGGTCATGTGTTAAACTAACCAAGGAGGAAGCCACCATCTCAATTTGATGTGTATTAGGACTGAAGTCTTTCTATTAGCAAGCAGGGATGGATACGTTTTGTCAAATTTAGTTAAGTCAGCCAATAGTTGATGTAACAAAATCAAAAATAGATCCACTGCCTACCAATTAATTCTTGATGCCTTTCCAGTATATTGTATCAAACAAGAGCCTTCAGACAAGTAGCTTTGAAAACATACGGCAAGACTGGGGACTGGTAAAGTGAACGGAGGAACACTGACGTTTCTGAAAATGCTTTCACACAAACACCAGAGAGTGTCTTTGCCACTGAAGATAAGATCTATACCCCTCCAAACGATTAAAATTAATACATTGTTTAAAAAACACTGGGCTATGTAGCCTTGACTCTGGCTTTTGAGCCACACTGCCCTGCATGAAGGGGGTGGGGTTGTTGATTGTGTGACTGTGGCCCTTGGGCCCCACTTCCCTGAGAGAAGGGATTGTTACTGTTGACCCTGGCCGCTAGGCATGACTGCCTCGCTGAGAAGGGGCTGAGTTATTGACTTTGTGACTGTGGCCGCTAGGCCTCACTGCCCTTGGGAAGAGGGGTGGTTATTGACACTAGCTGGTAGACCATATTGCCCCGAGAGAAGGGAGTGTTGATACAGACTTTGGCCATTAGGCATGACTGCCTTGCAGAGAAGGGGCATATTTATTGACTCTGGGCCATTGAAACTGGTAAACATGTGGGTTGAGCGCCCTTTGAGGGGCCTGATACCCAACCCCTTCAGGGGATGGGGTTGCACCATGACACTTTCCTTTTTTATTTTTTCTGTCTTTCCTCCTTTGTCTATTCTTCCTTCCTCCCTTCCTTCTTTCCTTCCTTTCTGATTTTTTGTTGTTTCTACATTGTTTCATTTTTTTCCTTTTTCTCTCTGTCTTCTGATTCTTTTGTTCTTTGTTTTAGGGTTCTGTTTTTTCTTTTTTGTTTGTTTTTATTCCTTCCTTTTTTATTTGTTTCTGCATTTTTCTTTTCTTCCTCTTTTTCTTCTTCCTTCCTTTATTTCTCTTTTGTTCTTTGTTTCTGCATTTCTTTCTCTTTACTTTTTTTCTTTCAGCGGGTCCGTGTTCCCCCCCGTTTCTTTTCTTTCCTTTCTGTGATGGGGCATACCAACCCTGCACAGGGGCTGGTTTCCTGGGTGAGAAGGCCCTGCCTCCACAGCCCTACTGGATACGCTCCACGTGGAGTCCAGCGGTAAGGGACCGTGGAGCAGCTCCATCGGGAGTGACTGCCGCCGGGGAAGGAGGTGCTGTCAGAGCTCCTGTGGAAGAGCTGCAGATGGACCGAGTGGAGCTGTTCAGTCAGTGGGGGATGGCCAAAGAAGCCCTCAGTCCAGAGGAAAAAGCCAAGGAAGATTGCAACAGAGAGCCTAGTAGGAAGTAGCTCGAGCTAGTGGTGGACCACTCCACCACTCACAAGGCCTTGGGCTGGGACCTGCTGGAGAGAGTGGGCCTGGGTCCCCCATCCCATCCCCATTAACCCCACGTGGGGCTCTACAGTCGTTGCTACTGACTCTAGCTATTGGGCCACACTTCCCTGCATGAATAGGGCGGGGTTATTGACTCTGTGACTGTAGCCATTAGGCCTCACTGCCTTTGGGAAGAGGGGGTTGTTATTGACTATAGCTGATAAACCAGGGGTGGGCAATAATTTTTGATGGGGGGGGGAGGGGCACTCCAAGATTTTGGAAAGTGGTCAAGGGCTGCACTCTTCCATGATATTAATGGAGGAGGTGCAGGGTCTGAGATGGAGGTTGGGTGCAGAAGGGAGCTTGGGGTAAGGGACTGGGGTGCAGGAGGGAGAATGGGGTCTGGGAGGGAGTTTGGGTGAAGGAGGCAGTTGTGACCTAGGGCAGGAAGGGATTGTGATCTGGGGCAGGGGATTGGGGTGCCAGATCTGGGAGGGGGTATGGGTACAGGAGGGGCAGAGGGTCTGGGTATGTGGAGGGGGGGGCAGAGGGTTGGGGAAGGGAGGGGCTGGGGTGCCAGGCAGGCTCTGGTTGGGAGGTGCTTACCAGCAGAAACCTGAGGAAGACTGTCTGCTGCAGGTTGCTTGTTGCTCCACATGGCTCCTAACCAGCCATGAGGGAGAGGGGAAAGGGAGAAGGCTTCCTACACTGCCCCTGCTCCCAACAAAAATTCTCAGCTCCTATTGGCCGGAATCTGAGAGATTGGCCAATGGAAGCTAAGAGATTTTGCTGGGAGGCGGGAACAGCATGGAAGTCTCCCTCCTCCCTCCCCAGCTGTCTGTAGGGGAGAACAACTGGCTTTTTAAAGTGTGAGCTGTTCTCTGCCTAAGGGTGCTGGCGAGGTAGCCGTGGGCTGGATCCAGTGGCTTGGCGGGTTGGATTCGGCCTGCTGGCAGCCTCTTACCCATCCCTGTGATAAACCATACAACCCTGAAAGAAGGGAGTGTTGATAAGGACTCTGGCCGTTAGGGCTGACTACCCAGCAGAGAAGGGGTATAGTTATTGACTGGGCCATTGAACCTGGTGGGACTGAGCACCACCTCATGCCCAACCCCTGAGGGGATCAGTGTGCTCACCCCATAAAAATTTCATTTTTCTTTTTTCTTTGTCTTCCTTTATTTCTGATTTTTTTTTCTGCGTTCTGTTTTTTTTTTTCTGTCTTTGCCTTCCTTATTTTTTTTCTTTGCTCTTTCATTCATTCTTTTTGATCTTTAGTTGTTTTGCTTTCCTTTTTCTTTTTTTTCCTTCCTTCCTCTTTTTCTTTCTCTTTCCTAATTTTTGTTTTCTTTCATTTTCCTTCCTTCACACTTTCCTTTTTCTTTATCTTCCTTCTCTTTATTATCTTCTTTCTTTTTCCTTCCTTCTATTCTTTCTTTTAATCTTTTTTCTTTTTTCCTTTTTTCTTTTATTATCTTTACTTTCTGCCTTTCTTTTTCCTTTCTACCTTCCTATTTTTCTTTTCTTTCTTTCTCTATAATCCATCCTTACTTTTTTTCTTTCTCTCCTTCCTTCTTCCTTTTCACTTTTCAATTTTACTTTTATATCTTTTTTCCTTTTCTTTCCTTCCTTTTTACTTTTTTCTTTCCTTTTTATTTATATTTTATTTCCTTGCTATCTTTTTTTCCCCTCCTTGCCCCTCTCTCTTTCTTTCTCTCACTTAAAAAAAAAAAAAAAAAAAAACACCCTCTTGGCCATAGTATGGGTAAGCTACAGCTCCAGATTTCCCTTCCATGATAATGTTCACTGTTGGTCTCCCCCATTAATTGTTATAATAGGAGCCAGAAAATTAGGGGGAGTGGAAGCTGGGCCCTGTCACTGACCCTCCAGACACAGCATTGTCTTCTCTCCTTTCCTGTTTTTCTAACACTTCAGCTGGGGGGAGGGATAGCTCAGTGGTTTGAGCATTGGCCTGCTAAACTCAGGCTTGCGAGTTCAATCCTTGATGGGGCCATTTAGGGATCTGGGGAAAATCTATCAGGGATGGTACTTAGTCCTGCCATGAGGGCAGAGGACTGGACTCAATGACCTTTCAAGGTCCCTTCCAGCTCTAGGAGACTATAGGTATATCTCCGTATGTTAGCTGCTGGAAGTTGGTGCGACTGTTCTAGTCTAACATTTTACAGAGTCTTTCCCAAACATAGATGAGGTAACTCCTCAGTTGACCTCTGGAGCCAATTTACAGCTGCTGCTTCACCCCCATTCTTTATCTGACCTGCTTCCAAGCTTTCCACCTGGAACTGCCGCAGCACCCTGGACTTTACCTTCCTGTTGTCATGGCCTCACTGTGAGGTCATCGCCTCCCACCCTCCTTTGACCAATAAGCTGAGGTGCTGGAAAAGGCCTTTGTGATGTCATTGCCACACCCACCCCTACAGTGCTCCTATCCTGTCCCTGTCAGCCCCTTTGCACTGCATCCCTAGGAGGGGATTGTTCTGTTGAAACTAGTCTCGTAGTAGAGGAAAAGCCCCTGCTTCATGGTGCTTTAGATTGAGCTAAAACAAGAGAGTCAGGTTCTTGTTGAGAGGGTCGAGGACTCAGGGCCAAGGGTGCTCTGTTGCTGCAGGAGAAGAGCTTGTTGATGTCCCTAAACTATCCGGTGAACTGATAGAGTAGGAAGGAGAGAGCTTTGGCTGTGCTTGATCAGTGTGGAGACTGGGGGTTCGTCCCCCCCATGGCCCAAAGGAGGGCTCAAACAGTGGGGTTCACAATCAGAGCGCTTCCTCGTCCCCGCCTCTTGGTGAGAGGCAGGGAAAAGGAAACCAAACAATATAAACTCCTAGTGCTTTGAAGGTTCTGGGGTCAATTCTGTGCTTGCCCCCCCCTTCCCCAAAACTCATGACAGGGTTGAGGCCAGGCACCATTGGGAGTGTGTTGTGCCTCCCCTATAAAGCGCATCTCCAGCCAGGCCCCTTAAATTGCCTGCCTGCGTGCCCCATCCGGCTCTTACCAGAGCGCAGCCTGCTCTGACCGGAGCGGCGCGCTGCAGCTCACCCACTTCCCCTCTGTCCAGAGGAAAGAAGCAGGATTAGAGACAAAATGGAGGCGTGTCCAGGGCCTCCTGCCAGGCAGTGGGACTCCCACCCTTCTTGATGTGGAAAAAGCCAGCCCCACGATGGTGTGTGGAGTCACATGTCCATGCACGACTCAGTTCTGTACAGGTAGGAAGTGTGGCTCCCATGCTAGCCCAACTGGTCACAGGGAAGGGCACTGGAGGTGAATTGGCACCTCCTGTGACCCACTGTCAGTCATGGATTCACCTTGAACAGTCCCTGCCCCTGACCAAACCACTGGTTGGATTGTGCCAGAAGCAAACAAAAATACATGGCCAACACTCATACTGTCACAGACAAAATGAGTGTGCTGCCCTGGCTGCAGCCAGTGAGTGCAGGCCAAGAGTGGACCCCTGCTCCTCCCCACTAAGCCCCTCAGATCTGAGTCTCTGGGCCCAGTAGCTGCTGGCTGGCACCACATGCCCCCTCTCGCTGGGTGATTGTAGGGTTTGAGTGTGAGGGGCTCAGACCAGAGGCTGTTGGGAGATGCACATTCCACATTGAGGGGATCCATTTAGGCTGTAACCCTTGCTCTGCCTGGGTGCCATACAACTCTCTTTTCGGAGCAGGGGCGAGCAGGCTCATGCCAGCTCCATAGGGTGGGGCCAGAGGAGGCAGTTCCACCTCCACCCTGAGTCACCCCAGCTGCTCCTGGTTGAGGCAGGGGAAGGTGCGTCCAAAAAGTACGCCTCAAAGGAGGGGACTGAGCTCAAGACATTGCAGGTGGGCAGCGAGCTCAGGGGACAGGGCGGCGGGGGGGCTGTGTGCGGGCAGGCAGGGCGCTCAGGGGGACAGGGCAGGGTGGCTGTGGGGGAGGGCCGTGTGCGGGCAGGCGGGAGCTTGGGGACAGGGCAGGGTGGCTGGGGAGGCGGGAGCTCAGGGGACGGGGGTGGCTGGAGGCGTGTGCAGGCAGGAGCTCAGGGGACAGGGCAGGGGTAGCTGGGGGCTGTGTGTGGGTGGGTGGGGTGCTCAGGGGACAGGGCGAGGAGCTGGGGGCCGTGTGCGGCGGGTGGGGAGCTCAGGGGGGGGGGCCGGGTGCGGGTGGGCGAGCAGGGAGCTCAAGGGACAGGGCAGGGTGGCTAAATGCGGGCGGGCGGGGTAGCTGGAGGGGGACGGGAGCTCAGGGGACAGGGCAGCTGGGGGCCGGGTACGGGTGGGCGAGCAGGGAGCTCAAGGGACAGGGCAGGGTGGCTAAGTGCAGGGAGCTCAGGCTGCAGGCAGGGATGAGCTAGCAAGGGGAGAGGGTAGCCCAGGGAGCTGGCCAGAGGTAGCTAGGGTCTGTGTGTGTTGCCCAGGGAAGGGCCATCATTAGGGGGAATGCAGAGTTTGGGGCAACCCTCCCTGACCCAGTGCCCCAAGCATGGGGCCCAGGGCAACTCTCCTGCCACAGGCTTTGCCCCTGGCCTGCCTCTGCTCCACCTCAAGCAACGCACCTGGTGTAAGGCAGCTACCAGGGTCATCCTCCCTGCCCCCACTGAGGCAGCAGGCTCAGGAGTGGCCTGCCACCTTGCTCCACCCTGCTGCCTCGCCCTTTAGCCCCTGCATCTCCCCAGCAGCATGGAGAGGTGGAGCACAGCCTGCCGGGGAGAGGGCAGCGCAATGGAGCAGGCTGCCGGGCCACTCTGGGACCCACTGCTGTGGTGAGTTGTGTATGGGGGTGGCCCCAGCTACTCACCCTGCACCAGGCCCCATAATCCCCAGGGTCTTAGGTTGCTTAACGTGGCCCCTTCAGGAACCCCCAAAGAATGGGGCATAGGATGGCTGTCTCAATTTGTCCTGTGGGTGGCTCTGGCCCTGGCCAGTGATGGCTACGGCTGGGTACGAGCAGGAGGGTAGCTCAGGGTGAAGGCAGGATCTACAGCGGGTGGGCAATAATTTTTTTTTTTTCACTCCAAGATTTTGGAAAGTGGTCCAGGGCTGTACTGTTCTGTGGAGGGGGCACTGGCTCTAAGGCTAGGTGCAGAAGGGTGCACGGGGTAAGGGACTGGTGTGTGGTCTGAAAGGGAGTTTGGGTGAAGGAGGGGGTTGTGACCTGGGTCAGGGAGGGAGTATGGGTGCAGGAGAGGATTCTGGTATGAGGGAGGAGTGTAGGAGCCAGGTACAGGGTCTGGGAGGGAGTTGTGACTTGGAGCAAGGGGGGTGCAGACGGTTTGGAAGGAGACCTGGGGGAGGGAGTTGGGGTGCCGGAGGGGCAGGGGTGCCAGAGGCAGGCTTTGGCTGGAAGGTGCTTGCCTAAGCATCTCCCAGCCAGCAGCCCTGCAGCATGCTCAAGGCAGGCTGGGCTCTCTGCCTGCTACACCCCCAGACAGCTTAAAACTGAAGCTGCTCCCTCTATGTGACTCAGCCCTGGGAGAGGGGAGACGCTTGTGCTGGCCCCTTCCCCCAGGCCAATCTTTCAGCTCCTATTGGCTGGTTGTTTCCAGCCAATAGGAGCTGAGAATTGGGCTGCAGGCAGGGGAGATCACAGGAAGCTTCCCCCTCCCTCCAGAGCAGAGAGGCACAGGGAGCTGCCCTGCACTTGAATCAGCAACTGCCACATGCCTGAAGGGCCCGGCAGGGTGTCTGCAGGCTGGATCCGGTGGCTTGGTGGGGTGGATCCGGCCCGCAAGAGGTATCTCGCCGTCCCCTGCTGTAGATAGCTGTGTGTGGCCATAGAGTAGCTCAGGGCGTACCTAGGGGCTACGTGCAAACAGGACACACAGCCCAGGAGTCAGGAAGGAGGTAGCGGGGGGCTGTGTGCAGACAGTGGGTACCTCAGGATGAGGTAACTAGAGGCTGTGTGCCAGGAGAGCTCCCCTGCAGCCCTTGTTTCCTTAGGGCTCTGCCAGCCATGGAGCTGGGTCCCTCACCCCTGCAGTTCTTACCAGCTTTGTGAGCTGAGGGGCACCAGCAGCAGGAGAGGCAGGAACAGCACAGCTGCCTGCACCATGGCACCAGCCAAAGGAGCAGCTGCCCTGCACTGCCTGGCTCTGGCTTCCTGCCTGCAACTGCCCTGCAATTTCACTGAAGTTTGGGGGGGGCGCAATATTCCCAGTGACCCCCCAGCTCTGCCCGTGGCTTCAGGGCATTTGCTGCATGGGCAGGCAAGTGCCAGGGATCTGGGATTCAGTCCTGCCGTGCCCGGCTTCAGTTCAGGACTTCAGCCCCTCAGCTCCTTGCCAGAGATCAGGGCTTCAGCCTGGGGGGTGCTGGGAATTTGGTGTGGGAGAGGCTGCTAGAGCTGTGTTTGATGGTTTTAAGGAACACATTAAAAAGGCAAATATGGCAGTCTCCATTTATTTTAGATTAAACAATGCTTTTAAAAAAAAAATAAATACAACCTAGACATCACCAAGAACCCAATATATTAGAATGCTATCAATTACATTAAATAGAACCCTCACCACAACTTCACGTGGTCCTCAGGTGAAACGAGAAGTTTGTAAGGCCTGATCGTTCAAAAACAAAACAAGACGGTTCTGCAGTAACCTTCATTACTCTCACTCCCCTACTCATAACCGCCGTCTGGGTCGCTCTCCTACCAAGTGTTACCGCTGAAACAAGGGTTTTATTGCCATCGACGGCAAGAAGTGCTAAAATCATTTATCTGCTCTTAGGAGCGGATGGGACAATCGGAAGCAGCATCCAGCCTTTGGTACCAGGATTTGGGATTGCTCTGCAAACCAGCATTTCAATACTGCATAAGCAGTTACTAGCAGTGAAGAATGCAGATCTGGCCCAGGAGAATTCAAGTGTGGCAAGTAACTGAAATGTGTTCCCTGACTGAGCACATCCTGGCCTTGTCACTGGTGAAGGAGGTGTTAGCTCAGGGGTGGGCAAAAACCACTCAGCGGGCCAGATCCGGCTCGCTTCCAGCTTTGATCCGGCCCACATGGCTGTTCCAGGCCCTGCCCCCTAGTGGAATGCCTGGGAGCCGCGGGGGAGGCACGAGCCCTTTAAATAGAAGCAGTTGAAAGGGCTCACGCATCTCCAGCTCTCAGGCAACGCGCTAGTGGCACCGGAGCCCCTTTAACTGTTTCTACTTAAAGGGCTCACACCTCCCGGGCAGCTGTATTGCCTGGCAGCCACTCAGCAGGCGCAAGCCCTTTCAATAGAAGCAACTGAAAGGGCTCGCAGCTCCAGCCCCAGCCTCGCGCACTGCCTGGGAGCCGGAAGCCCTTTCTACTGCTTCTATTTAAAGCCCCGCCCCAGAAGTAACCACTTCAAAAATTTTCGAAGTGGCCCCCGCTCAAAAATTATTGCCCACCCCTGTGTTAACTCCTGTTCTCAAATGACATTCATCTAACTAGAACAGAAATAAGCAAAGCCTTCCTCGAGAGAGTTTTCACTTTAGACAATTGCAACTTGGCAATTTTCTTGCTCTGTGCACAAGCCACAAGTCTGTAAGCGACAGCTCTAACTCTTTCCAATATACCAACTAAAGTGCAGGGCCTGAATATGTAATCAGTCTTCACTGATATTTTAATATCTCAACTATAATATGGCCAGTGAACATGTACTCCATCCACATTATACCCTCCAATATAATCTATTCAATCTGATTTTTGGAAGCCAATGTCTATGAAACTTTTAGGTGCATTAATGTCAATAGCCCTGAAGTCTACATTTTAAGGTTAGAAATAAAACAGGTCCTTTACATTGCTGTGTAATGGGTTTGTTGTTCCTTCAATGAAGTACAGAGAGAAACTCAACTCCCACACTACCTGCACTTTGGCTACCAAGAAGCGCAAAACTTTAGAAAAATACAAGGCAAGAAAGATTTTGAGATTAAAAATATATAACTTTGGTTAAAAACCATCCCCTTTATAAACCAGCTAAGAACACAAAAAAGCTTCGCTTAAGCTGAACAGTAGTAAAATTAGTACCATCGCTCACCATCCCTAGAGACATGTGAAAATGCCATTCAAGTTCAATTTTTACACATCTGTTATCCGGTATCTACAGGGATAATTACATTTGCAGCAACAAACTACTTAAATTTTCCACAGAGAGAATGAGTTTGTATCACCAGGTCCTCCACCAACAGTCTTTACAAAAGATAAGCAGGAAGTTCTTAATTAAAGAATTTTTGACTCATGTAGTTTTCTTCAGATACTGAATATCCAAACTTTTTATAGAAAGCCACATTTTTGGGCAGACACTCGAGAGTAATTTTATAACAGTTCAGTCTCTTACTGAGCAACGTAAGCGTAGACATCAATCTGAAAGAGAGAGATAAGAGCAATGGTTATATAAAATGACATTTCAACATTGGATTAATTAAAGTTCAAAATCTTCAGCACGAATGCAAGCATGTCATTCCTACTATTAGATGAAGCATCTCTATGAGGTAGAAGCTTACACCGTACTGACAGAGGCAGTTCCATTTTCTATGTGAAATATTACTTCAACTTTTACTTGGGGAAAAAATCATTTCAGCATGAACAAAGCACAGCATCTTTTCTTGTGGCAGACCAATGAAATGCCACGGTGTAAAATTATATGCATGAATTAAAACAGATTAGCCAATTTTCCATGGGCAATGTAGAGCAAAGGATGGGCAATAATTTGTGATGAAGGGGCTACTCCAAGATTTTGGTAAGTGTTCAAGGGCTGCTCTTTTCCATGGAGAGTGTGCTGTTCTGGGATGAAGGCTGGGTGCAGAAGGGAGCTTGGGTAGGGGGCTGGGGTGCAGGAGAGGGCGTGGGGTCTCAGAGGGAGTTTGGGTGAAGGAGGGGATTTTGACCTGGGGCAGGGCTGGGGAGGGGGTACGTGTGCAGGAGAGGATTCTGGCCTGGGGTACAGACGTAGGAGGGCATGCAGGGTCTGGGAGGGAGTTGTGACCTGGAGGAGGCAAGTGCAGAGGGTTTGGGTGATGACTTGGAGCAGGCGGGGTGGTGGCCTGGAGCAAGGTGTTAGGGGGAGGGAAGGGCTGGGGTGCCAGATGCAGGCTCTGGCTGGGAGGCACTTACCCAGGCGCTCCCAGCCAGCAGCCCTGCAGGATGCTGAAGCAGGCTCCCTGCCTACCACAATCTCAGGCTGCTCAAAATGGCTGGCTGCTCCCGGTGGCACTCTGCTCTGGGCGCCCAGGGGAAGGGGAGGCTGGGGGAGGCTTCACGCATTGCCCCCAGCTAAATCTCTCAGCTCCACTGGCCGGTTTTCAGCCAATAGGAGCTGAGAGATTTTGCTGGGGAACAACGGCAGCATGCGAAGCCGCTCCCTCCTCCAGAGCAGAGCGCCACAGGGATCAGCCAGCCGCTTAAAGTGGTGTGGGGCTGCTCTGAAGCAGCGGGCAGCTCTGTGCCTGAAGGTCCCAGTGAGACAGCCCGTGGGCTGGATCCGGAGACTTGGCAGGCCAGATTCAGCCCGCGGGCCGGATCCGGAGACTTGGCAGGCCAGATTCAGCCCGCGGGCCGGATCCGGAGACTTGGCAGGCCAGATTCAGCCCGCGGGCCGGATCCGGAGACTTGGCAGGCCAGATTCAGCCCGCGGGCCGGATCCGGAGACTTGGCAGGCCAGATTCAGCCCGCGGGCCGGATCCGGAGACTTGGCAGGCCAGATTCAGCCCGCGGGCCGTATTTTGCCTGCCCCTGATGTCGGAGGCATCTATTAAAGTGTGTTCATTTCATAGCTGTCAGATGGATACTTGCAATTCATTAGTCAGTGAGAATTCGTTAAATATACCCCAAAGCAGACTGTTAAGTGATGGGTGTGCCCATGTGTACACGCACCCACAGAGCGAGGGCTTGTCGTGGCTTGAGCCTAGTTATTGATCACACATGTTCATCTAATCAGCTACAGCATGAGAGTTAACAGATGCGAGAAACTGGATGTGATCTAAGGGGCTCCTGACATGTACGGTGTTACAAGGTAAAGGCTGGGAAAAAATACTTACAGTTTGCCAAGCTGCTTTCCTCTGCATTCATCACTTACTACCACATCTTCTACCCTTCCTCTCTGAGGAAACAGAGACGTGGGCTGTTAGTTTGCCATAGCACCTTGACGTCATTTTTCAGTTACATTAACAAGAACCTCGACCACTGCCTTCATGTTTTGACAAGAAGGCAAAGAAAACAAACCTTAAAATGCCCTTGTATTTGATATTAGCCAAGTACACTCATCTGAGTCCATTTCACAGTCGACTGTAGTTATTTTTGAAAAATGTAATTTTTTCTTCATAATTACAGGCGAGAATGCAAGAACATACCTTTGCACATGAATGAGTAAATTTATATTCTATGACCAGTGTTGCTGTAGCAACAATCTGTCCCAGATTTGTATCTTCCACCACAGTCACGTAGTAATCACCAGATCTCTTCATGTGCTCGAAGGTTTCTGTGGGAACAGGAGGAAAGCGAGACAGGCACATGTTTGAAGAATGGATTAGAATGGGACAGCCACATGGACTGATTCTGAAGGGTAAGTTTGACATCGTAGTAGGGATGTATAATCCTATTTAATTAATTAACCAGTTAAGCATTAAGTTTGACTGGTTAACTGATTAAACAGGGACAGGTAGAGGGACTGCCCCCTCCCCTTCCCCGGGCCTGCCACGCCTGGGCTGGAGTGGCCCCCGCACTGTGGGCAGTGGTTGCTCCAGACCCCACGCTGAGCTGCCGGCTCCCAGGCTGGGAGATGGGGCCACAAGCGGCAGCAGGGATGTAGTGGGGGACAGGGCCGCCTTCTGGTCCCCCAAGCTATACCCTGTTAAAAAGTGAGGCCTTTGGTCTGTGCCCTCCCTCCAGTTCCTGTGCCCCTCCCCCCCACAAGTGTTCTGGCACCCTTGCCCCAAAACTTACCCTTCCCCAGCTCCAGGCCTAGCGCTTGGAGGTTAAACGGGCTGTAAGCTTGACCCTGCCCCTCCCCCCAGCCCTCACATTTGCTTCCAGCTGCCTGGTTAGAAGGCAGCACCTCCGTCAGCCACAGTGCAGAATGGGGGCAATGCTGTGACCCCCTTAACACTCTATTTTGGGGCCGGACTCCCATGGCTGTAACTGTGAAATTTCATATGTGTAAGTATCTGAAACCGTGAAATTGACCATAATGGACCATGAACTGGGCAGGGTCAAAGCATGTAAAATCCCATTTAACTGGCTAAATGTTATCTTTAACTGGTTAGCTGATTAAACACAGGTGGGCAGGAGGGCTAGTCCAGCCTGCACAGAGCCAGAAGTGGCAGGCTGAAGGCGGGGGGCAGCTTCCCTGAGTCCTGGTTAACAGTTACCCGGTAAGCATTACTTGTTAAGGGTGATGCGTACTGGGTAACCAGTTACTTGTTAACATCCCTAGTAGGCCCTAGTTATACAGGAAGTTAGAATAGGTGATCCCAATAGTCCCTTCTGCCCTTGGTATCTGTGAAACAAGCTCACTGCCTCAAGAGGTGCAAAGACAAGCCCCGACTTCAAGTGGGGATGGTCAGACCAGGACAAGTTATCTTCACCCACCACTCAACCTGAACACAAGGAGAATTTGCCCCAACTCTGCATGTGAACACTGAAGTCATTGAGACAGGCAAACGAACCTCTGAATCCAGCCCCCAAAGCTCAAGACTCGCCCTCCCCCCCCCCAGCATTGGGGAGCCTGTGCTGGTGGTCCAGCTCCGTCTGCTGCCCCACCGCAGGACTGGAGCACACAAAATCTACTAGGCTGGGCCCCCGTAGGCTCTGATGTGCAAGGGGAGTGTCTTTCTCCTCGGTCAGGGGCCACGTCAGTGAGGGGTTTTTTTGTTTCTCACTTGTGTTCAGCCCCCAACTGATTTTTCTATGGGTCAGCAGCCCCCAAAATAAAAAAGGCTCCCTACCCTGGCCCTAAACCAACTCCAATTGCTGAAAGCTGCCTGGAGAAGCTTAACACACACGCCTGTGATGTCATCCAGCTAGAGAAGTCAAGAGCCTCATTCATGATCAGATTTGCTGTCCATGTCAATAACGTTCTGTCCCTTCCCTTCTCCTTTCCAAAGGTCAAAACAACAAATCGCGTACTCACTGATGAACTGCTCCGGGCTGACAGCTCCAGCTTCCGTCAGCTGACCCAGAACCTTAAAAAAGCCTGTGGTAGAAAAGTATTGTAAAACGTTTAATGCTAGACAAAGATAAGCAATTAGTTGGAAGACTAAAGAATATGGCTCCCGTATTTCAGGTACAAATTCAAATCTGTACGTCTGTGCACACTATTGTATGAGTAAAAGCAGCATGTTATGCCATATGTCAAGGAGGCAATGCCTGAATGATCACAGAACCTGCTCCTAAAGTATCCAGTGTGCCTTCAAACTGTGTAACCACACACAAGTAACACTGACATGCTCTGAGTAAAGTGAAATTTGTGGGTAAAATGTTGAGACTCGAAGTCGAGGGAACAGCCCTCTCCAGATCTCACCTCCCATCGGATTTAGTTACATGCAGTGAATTCCACATACTGCATGGCTACGTCTACACTGGCAGCTTCTTGCACAAGAACTCTTTTGCGGAAGAGTTCTTGTGCAAAATCTCTTCCACAAGAGAGTGTCTACACTGGCGTGTGCTTTTGCGCAAGAGATGTGCTGTTGCGCAAGAGAGTCCATGCCAGTGTAGACGCTCTCTTGCGCAAGAAAGTTCTGATGGCCATTTTAACCATAGGGCTTTCTTGCGCAAGAAATTCATGTTGCCTGTCTACACTGGCCTCTTCTGGAAGAGCTCTTGCGCAAAAGGGCTTCTTCCTGAGTGGGAGCATCAGAGTTCTGGCGCAAGAAGCCCTGATTTTATACATTAGAACGTCAGTTTACTTGCGCAAGAACGCGTGGCCAGAGTAGACAGGCAGCACATTTTTGCGCAAGAGCGGCCGCTTTTGCGCGAGATCGTGCCAGTGTAGACACAGCCTAAACGTTCACTGACAGAATTCTATATCTTGGAAGTGAATGCAGTGCGACTCTCGAATCCAGGCCAGAAGCAATGTTAAATGATTGCCTAATACCCTGACAGCGAACTGGTTTGAAAGCAGAGGAGAGACGTGGATCGAAGCAAAGACAGAATGCGAACAAATGATAGATATGACCCCACAGCCTCACGGGTTCTCAAAATGTGGTGTCTAGCCCAAGCCACAACCTCTGCCCTGCAACTGAACTGTTCTATAGCCTGAGCTCAAAATTAGCTGGCATATCTCTAAGAGACTGCAATGAATAGGAACGTGTGGATTAGGGATGTGAATAGTTGAGTAATAGACTATCTGATAAGCCTAGGCTTATCGGATAGTCGAGTCGACTACTAGCGTTTCCCCCCTTCCCTGCCTGCCTTTATATCAGAGGCAGCCTGGCTCTTAGTACATTTAAACTGCAGAGCCACAGCGGGGGTAGCTCCCAGACCTGGCGTGAGCACCGTCCCTTATCGACTAATCGTGTAGTTGATAAAAATTGTATCGACCACACGATTAGTGAAATACCCGCTTCTTAACATCCCTAGTGTGGATTACTTCAACAATTTGAGATGTAAGTGCATTCAAAATATGGAGAAACCTGTTTTAAGTGACCATCCAAGCACCCAGCAAGTATCAAACACCTAAGCACTTGATTACCCCAATGGGGCTATATACTAACTAGGGATGTAAGATCCCATTTAATTGGTTAACTGCTTAAACATAATATTTAACTGGTTAACTGATTAAAGGAGATTGGACTGGCGGGGGGTCGCCATCCAGCCCGGCTGCACTGGAGCGTTCTCTACCCCCCCAGAGCTGAGCTGAAGCAGCCCCTGTCCACGACGGACCTCCTGCAGGGCTGGCGCAGCCCCCTGCCTGCAGCAGGTGGGGAATGGCTCCAGCCCCCACCAGTTAGGCAGTTAAACATTCACATCCCTAATACTGAACTAGACCATGTAGAAGAGGAGTGTTTCAACTAAAGGACAGATTTGATTGTATTGGAAATGTCAGACAGATTTCCAAGTGCATAACCATACAGTGAGGCCAACCTACTGGAAATGGTTTAGGGCAGGTTGCACTGTACTGTGTACAGGTCTGACCCATCATATTCATTACACAATAGGAAACAGAACTGGACTTCACCTCTGTTTAAATCGGCAGTGCAAAGGGGTCTCAGGACTAAACCATCCCCTGGCTGTAAAGGTGAAATGGCAGGAGAAAATGCTGCTGTGTTCTGGCTCCAGTCAAGCTCATGAAGGAGACTTGGGTCAAACATCGGTGTGTCATCCGGCATCACAGTTGCAACAGGCATCATGGCAGCAATGGTTGCAGTAGGTGTACTGCAATCAACACAGAAATGCATTCAATAAAACACATTTGCAGTTGAGATCGTAGTTATACCCTGTAAGCCTAGTAGCCACACAGTAACAGTATTTACGTTTATACCTTTATTCCAGCTGTTGACACACTAGCATGTTTTCTCTATGATGCAATGAAAGGTTAATGAAATTTAATCTCATATTTACTTTATCAGCAGCTGTACTGTTTGAACTAGAACCTATCAGGATTTGGGGTTAAAACAAACAATAAAAGTACATATTTTGAAGTTCTTTAATGCACGTCAAGTAAAGCCCATTTTAATATCAACTTTACTTTTGTGCTAATGGATCAAACTTTTTATGAAAGAAAGATAACTACAGAAGATTTTGTATGGTAAGCTCAGCATTCACACCCAGTTCAAACAGTCTAGCACTCCAAATAAGAAAGACAAACTTTGTTACTGTATCTCAAAGCTATACAGACTGCAATTTGGATAAGCAAAATTTCACACTTTTTTACTGACAATGTTTTTTCAACTATCCATTCGTGGCCACACTAGTAGTTTATGTGATGAAATTCAGATTCACTTCATGTGAACACTCCCCCCCCCCGCCTCCACCAACAACAGTTTGCATACTTTTCCTCCTTGTTAAACATGCTTTTTTTTTTAAAAACTAACATTTCTCACATGATAATGTTTGTTTTAACAATTCACCTTGTGAATTCACAAAATCAAATGTAGTCTTGACTGCTGAGTGTAGGTTTTCACTGATAGTTTTACCACACGACTAATACTGCCACTGTTTCAGTGTGACAACAGTAATATAAAAGAAATGTTTCTTATTCGATGGGTGGAGGAAGAAAATAAAAATGGGAAACAGAATTTTTGCAGATTTCTCTAACTTAGAAGTAAATTATTCTTTTGTGTGCATGTGTGTACGTTGCTTCTGTAACTAGAATATGCAATGGAGGATATAAAATGAACTAGATCTCAAAAGAGCTACTTCTGAGACTACATTTCCCATTCCCCCCCTTTAAAAAAAAAAAAAAAAAAAAAAAAAAGAGTCCTCTTCGTATATTTTCAGTAGAACCAAAAAGCCAACGAAAGTTATAGCATTCCTATACACACCATTTGGACATGCCAAAGTAAACTAAGTTGTCAAATGAATTTTATCAGGATCCTTATATTTTTTTAAAAAATGCCTTTTACATGAATTATAAGATAGTGAAACATCTCTGTAATGCTGTCTTAGGAAAAATGCAGAGAGTTTTACATTGGAGGCATTTTAATGGAATCCAGAGCACAGAAGTTTCAGATGGGAAGGCAGCTCTGTAAGCAGTACAGGAAGCACGAAATATTTTTCCTCCACCTGCTGGTGTACAATGACATTTCCACACACACCCTTTTCACAAACAATGATATGCTTAAATGAAAACAGCTGCAGCACATTCTCCTTCCCGTTAAACACTAAGGCTGTGTCTACATTGGCAAGATTTTGCGCAAATACTTTTAACGCAAGAGTTTTTGCGTTTAAAGTATGTGCACAAGATAGCATCTACACTGGCATATGCTTTTGCGCAAGAGATGTGCTTTTGCGCAAAAGCATCCGTGCCAGTGTAGACGCTCTCTTGCGCAAGAAAGTGCCGATGGCCATTTTAGCCATCGGGTTTTCTTGTGCAAGAAATTCATGGTGCCTGTCTACACTGGCCTCTTGCGCAAGAACAGTTGCGCAAGAGGGCTTATTCCTGAGCGGGAGCATCATAGTTCTTATGCAAGAAGCACTGATTTCACACATTAGAACGTCAGTGTTCTTGCGCAAGAACTCCCCGCCAGTGTAGACAGGCAGCAAGTTTTTGCGCAAAAGCAGCCGCTTTTGCGCAAAAACTTGCCAATGTAGACACAGCCTAACAGGAATTCTCCACCTACCTTTAAAAAAAAAAAATCAGACAACACCTTGAACTTCTACAGCAGGATCTTATTCTGCTATACAATCAAATTAAGCCCAGTCTTCTTATGAGACAGCTAAGTATTATCTTAATTTTAAAGGTGGTGAAACTGAGTCACTAAGAGCTTAAGGGATATTCCTACAGTCTCAGGAAAGCTGTGGCAAAACCAGGAATGGTTATGCAAGTCTTCTGACACACAATCTTGGGCTTTTATTACTAGACCATGCCAATGTATGCAGAGGACTTTCAAGCTATAACAAGTGTTTGAATTACTCTAGGCCTGACAAGAATTAAGCCACTATAGTTCAAGTGGTAGTTCTGGTACCTCACATGACAGCTAACGATAAATCAGACTTAGGCCTTGTCTATATTTACTTGGAAGGTCGAATTAAGATACACAACTCCAGCAATGTTAATTGCGTAGCTGTAGTCGACGTACATTAATTTGACTTTCGGCACGGTCTCCACAGCGGGAGGCTGATGGGAGCAAACGCACTTGTCGACTTTCCTTACTCCTCACAAATCAAGGAGTACTGGCATCGATGGAGGAAGCCTCAGCGTTTGATTTAGCAGGTCTTTATAGACCTGCTAAATCGAACTCCGGAAGATTGATTGCTGCAGTGTCAATCTTCCTGGTACTGAAGATTTGGCCTAAATTAACCTGAGCATCCCTAGTTTTAGTTTCTGGATCATCCTATGCTGCTATTAACCTCTCTCATTACCCAGAACTCATGATTGATCATCACCATAATAATAGAGCTCTCCTGAAACAATATTCTGTGGAGAACAAAATCATAGTGAATTTCAGTATTTATTACAGAATGCTTGAAAGATACATTTAAGAAATGAAATACTGGAGAAGAGAATACCAGGAAAATACAAATCTTTCCTGCTTCCCATCCATTTAGTAATATTTTGATGAAGTAATACACTAACTTATGTAATTCAAGCCACAATACAAAAGGCTGGCTGGTTGGTCCCTGTGTTTCCTCTAGAAACCTAAAGGACCTCGGATCAATCCCAGCTCAGACTGGCAAGAGGTGCATAGGGCTTGTTCAATATCAGCACACATGCCAGTTTAAACAAACATGAGCATGCTTTGAAAAAGCCCTGTCCTCCTTTGTGAACGATAAGGGGGCTGACATCAAAAACTGTGTCACTGTACTGCAAACTGTCATTCTGATTATAAAACCACATTCTGCACTTGGGTGCGTGTGAGCAATCCCCAAGGAAGTCAAGGGAACTGGGTGCCTACATCACCAGGAAGAGTTTGAGCCACACTAAAGGTGCATGGAAAAAGCATGACCTCACTTTATCAGCACTGAGACACCTGCCCACTTCCACTCCTTTCTGACATTATCTTACTGTGCTGGTCTCCAGGAAACACCAGGGCAGACAGTGAGACAACTACTGTAGAATCTCAGAGTTACAAATACTGCCGGATTACAAACTGATCTCTTAACCACACAATTTGGAAACGGAAGCATACAACCAGCCAGCAGCAGAGACAAACAAAGTAAATATATTACAGTGCTGTGTTAAACAAACTACCAATAAAGGAAAAGCAGCATTTTTCTTCTGCAGACATTCAAAGTTGTATTATGTCAATGTTGAGGTGTAAGCTTTTGAAAGAGCCACCATAATGTTTAATGTTCAAACATTTCAGCCTCCATTCCCCAGCTGTTTGTGTACACAGGTTCTACTGTAGTTAAAAAATTGTATTCTCACAAACAGAGCTATTAGCTGACACAGTTAATTAAACAAAGCCAGGAGCAAACATCTCTTTAGAGGAGACCAGATAGACCTCCCTGGAGAGCTGTCCAGGAATCCCAGCCACAGCTTAGCCCACATGGAAAAGTTACAAGGAAGTACACCCAGAGTCAACCTGGGGCTGGGAGGAAAGAAGCTTCTTTCCCCTACTCCAGTCTCATCCCACCGTCCCCATGTCCTCCACTCTGCTTTCCCCAGACACACGGACTCCAGCTCCCGCACCAGGAGCCCCTGAACCCCAACTCCCTTCCCCACAATGTGCCCCCCCCCAGCCAGCCCAGCTCCCTTCCCCCACCATATGCCCCCAGCCAGTCACCCTCTTAAATTAGCTGTCTCTCTCCAGGCCGCCATCCTGTACCTGATGCTGAAAGTCTCTCCCCACTCAGCCCCCTTGCCCCACACTCGCCCCCACCTCAGCCAGCCCCACTCAGCCCCTTGCCCCAAATTTGCCCCCACCTCAGCCAGCCCCCACTCAGCCCCCATGCCCCACACTCGCCCCCACCTCAGCCAGCCCCATGCCCCACACTCGCCCCCACCTCAGCCAGCCCCCATGCCCCACACTCGCCCCCACCTCAGCCAGCACCCCACTCAGCCCCCTTGCCCCAAATTTGCCCCACCTCAGCCAGCCCCCACTCAGCCCCCACCCCACACCTCGCCCCCACCTCAGCCAGCCCCGCTCGCCCCACCTCAGCCAGCCCCACTCACCCCTAGCCCCAAATTTGCCCCCACCTCAGCCAGCCCCACTCACCCCTAGCCAGCCCACGCGCCCCCACCTCAGCCAGCCCCACTCACCCCCAGCCAGCCCACGCGCCCCCGCACTCACGCAGCGACGGGCTCCAGGCTCCCGCCGCCTCCCCCGCGCCGGCTCCGCGCCGCACTCTCCGCACGGACGTGGCAGGGGCGGGGCCAACACGCCGGCGGACGCACAGCCAATCCCCGAGGCCCGGCCCGCCGCGCCTGCTGAGGGGGCGGGGCTGAGCGAGAAGAGCCCCTTCCCCTCACGGAGTCTCCGTCACAGGGGGCGTCCCCCTCCCTCCAGGGACCTGTGGCCCCGCCCCCTACGAGCTGTCCTGCCAACCGTCTCCGCCCCCCTGGGCAGTTGCCAACTTTCCCGACCGGGCGGGCCAGACACCATGTGTGGCAAGGGTGTCCAGGTCATCCGGTCGGGAGAGTTGGCAACCCCTTCCCCAAGGCACCCCCCCCCACACACACACTCACACGTGGGGCTCCCCATTTCCTTCAGGGACTCGGGCCCTTCCCCCTAGGAGCTCCCCCAGCCTGGGCACCCCCCTTCCCCAGGGAACCCCACCCCCCACACGTGGGGCTCCTCCCTTCCTACAGAGCCTCCCCTAGAGACTCCCCACGTGGGCACCCCATCCTGCAGAGATTCAGGAGCTGCCCCCAGCTGCATCTTTCCTCCCCTATCGACCCCACCTAGAGCTCCCCCTTATCTCCATACAGATGTCAGGCCCCTTCCCAAGCACCTGGGGCTACTCCCCATCTAGGTACCCCCTTGCTAGGGGCACTCAGGGCTCCTCTCACAATCTCTGGCTTCCCCTGAAGGCCCCAGCTCCCAGAGTCCAGGGATTAAGTCAGAGGTTGAGCTGCCCTTATTTGGAATCCCGGCCGGACTCTAGCCCTCTGGGGCGGGGAGAAAGATGTGGAAACGTGACACCTAAAGGCCCTGTGATCCAGTGGTTCCCAAACTTTTCGGCATCACGCCCCCTTTTTGATTTTTGAAAAACCCTCTCGCCCCCCTCCCCCCACAAAATAGCAGCAAAACTTGTTGAGCAAAAAAACAAAAAAGGAACTGACTGGGGCAGCAAAACTTGATTGGGGGGGGGGGAGTTAGGGCTGGGTCGACTAGCGCCCCCCCTGGAATTTCTTCACGCCCCCCCAGTTTGGGAAGCCATGCTGTAATCAGACAGCGAATGAACTGCACCCTGAGTCATTGGGTTTACATTTCTCCTGTCTTTCCAGCTGACCCCACTCGTGACTCTTTGTGCACTGCATCTGTGGGGCTCCAAGCACCAGAAACCAGAAGTAGGGGTGCCAGGTGTCCGGTGTTGAACTGGGCAGTCCAGTATTTGAGCTTTCTGTTCAGCAAACAAATTGAGAAAAGATAAATGAGAAAATATAAATGTCCTGTATTTTCTAAATCAGATGTAATGTAGATTGTGATGTAATGTCAAGTGTGTCCGGTATTTTTGTTGAAACCATCTTGCCACCCTAACCAGAAAAGCATTCCACAGCTAAGCCCAGGCATTGCCCAAGTGACACCTACCTTGTGGAAGGTGGAAAGGAGAGACCAACGATTAGGACACAAGCATAGGACTTGGGTTCAGTTCCCTGACTCCACGGACTTCTCTGTGGCCTTGGCCAAGTCACTTAGCTTCTCCATACCCTAGTTCTCCATCTGTACAATGGGGCTAGGAGAGTTGTTCCATCTTCCAGGGGAATTGTGAGCACAAGTACAGTAAAGGCTGTGTGGTGCTCAGTGATGGGGGCCAGAAAAGTACCTCAGAAACAAAATGGAAGCCTAAAAAGACAATGCATAACTCCTTGGGAAGGGCAGATAAAAAAAACTACAACAAACTACATTGGCAGAGACCCTCTTGCTGATCCCTTCAGCACAATACAAATCTGCTAGCAGCTCTCCCCATGTATAAAATTAGTGATCAGATCCTAAAAATTAGAACTGGGTGAACAGATTCCAGAGAGGAGCAGGTGTGACCCTCTGTGCTAGAGCAGATATTCATACGAAGAGACTTTTTCTACTCTCCTATCCAAGCTTTGACAGAAGATAGCCCCTCAAGAACTCAGAATTGCTTTCCCAGCCAGAAGTGAGGAAAAAATACCATCTGCAACCTCGGGAGAACTGAAAGCAACAGCCAATCATGGTATATAGTCCTTTGCCTCACAACCTGGAATGGACATTAATGATCACTGGGCCAATGCACATACACCTCCATCACCATGCTGGGTGCTTCAGTTTTTCTAAGAAGACTTAACCCGGGCAGACAATTATTAACACTGTAAACCTGTCTGAGCTTTGTATCGCTTTATAATTTGTCAATATTTCTACAGCTTGTCTTGCCAATAAAGATTTCTTATTGAATTTATTTTGATTTACATCAGAAGTGTCTTCTGGAGGAAACATAAAGCCAAGACTTGGGCCACTTGTAGATATTAAAAATCCATATGGCACCTTTGACGTATAGAGTGTGCTTAAAACACTAGGATGCTGGAAAAATTTCAGTTTGTAATCACACTCTGCCTCATATAATTCCCCTTCTCAGCGTTACTTGAGTTACAGGTTTCTTCATTTCCTGCTGTAAAATGTTGGGCATTTTTGGTGACAGTGTAATGCTGAACAGCTGCTTCCTTTTACTTCAGAGGGGACTGCATTTCAGTAGTGAGTAATACGAGTTCTATATGCAGGATATTCTATATAATGAGTAAAATGTTTGGGGATTGTTCAGACTAAAGGCTCTAGAGCACCAACATTAATGGTGCAGGTGGCAGCTCACGTTACTAAAGCATCAGACCGTTTTGTAATTTATCACGTTTAGATTCTTTTTATCTTTTCTAGCTAGCATCTTCCTGTGATTTATCCTCTCTATCTGTGGTTCTCAAACTGTGGGTTGGCACCCCAAAGTGGGTCGCAACCATGGCCATCCTTACCCATCGCCGAATATACAGCTGCATAGGGCACCCAAAAATTTGGGGCACCACTGGGTCTTAATGTCCATCCACCAGCCTCTTCCTATCCTTGCTCTGTAGCCCTGCTTCCTCCGCAGAGGATCTGGCTAACTTACAAGGGACAGAGCCTGCCAGAGCTATGAGCAGAACATCCAACCTGTGACAGAGCCGTTCGAGTGGGAACTAAGCCATTTAACAGGCATTTGCCAACCCCAAGTATAGACTGTCAGTTCTGAATTTCCTGTTAGTCTACAGGACCTTAGTTTAAAATGTGCTTTAAAAATATTTCATTAATGTGTTGCTGAAGGTTATAAAATTACATCTAAAAAATTGTCATCCCCACACATCCCCGGCTACCATTGGGCATGGGGTCACCAGTTTAATAGTACTGGTTAAGGCCCTATATATCCTAAGGATGGCCCTGGTGGTCATCAAGGCTGGCTTAGACTTCTTGGGGCCTGGAGCTGATGCCTGAGGCCTTCAGCTTTGGCCCCAACCTGCTCAGGGAAGTGGGGCTCGGGCAGACTCAGGGATTTAGTGCCCCCCTTGGGGTCACTTAGCAATTTTTGTTGTCAGAAGGGGGTCAGGATGCAATGAAGTTTGAGAACCCTTGCTCTAGAGCAGTGGTTCTGAAAGTGGTCCCCAGTCCCACTCTAAGAAAGCTGCTACGGGGCTGCTCTGGTTTGTTTAATAATAGGTTTGTTTAATAGGCAGCAGGAAGTTTTTCTTCACTCAGAGCACAGTCAATCTGTGGAACTCCTTGCCAGAGGATGTGGTAAAGGTTAGGACTTTAACAGGGTTCAAAAAATAGCTAGATAGATTCACGGAGGTTAGGTCCATCAATGGCTATTGGCCAGGATGGGTAGGAATGGTGTCTCTAGCCTCTGTTTCTCAGGAAGTGGGTGACAGGGGAGGGATCATGTGAGGATTGCCTGTTGTGTTCCCTCCCTCTGGGGCATCTGGCATTGGCCACTGTCAGCAGACAGGACACTGGGCTGGATGGACCATTGGTCTGACCCAATATGGCCGTTCTTATGTTCACTTACTGGCTCCGTGGCCACGGAGCTTGACGGCTCCCATTGGCTCCGATTCACCGTTTGCAGCCAATGGGAGCTGTGAGGCTCCCTGGCTCCAGAGCTGGTAAGTAAACAGACCGGAGTAGCCCGGTAGCAGCATTCTCAGAGTGCGTCCGTGGACCACTTTGACAAACACTGCTCTAGCCTGAGGTCCACTTAGAACATAGGGATTTAGCAAGGGAGGGGGAATGACGTTGTGAGGCTGACAAACCAGGAGCCACCTTTCACCAAGGCTTAGGCCTCAGCCACGCACTGACAAATTAATTGCGGGAAACCAGTCTCTCTCATCTGCGCATTCGTATGGTTAAGATGGGCATTGGACTGACACCAGTGTGTCTAGACCTTACGGAATGCTTCTACATTGCTGCCTGCATTCATCTCACCATTTCTTTTAGCGTGTTTAAGATTTTGCATGGTGAGCGTCAAAACTGATTGCTCTGCAACTGTGAATCCAGTCAGAAGAGATTGTGTCCTGTCCACCAAGATGTAGGGATGTTAGATAGCGTGTAACTGAATAGTCGTGCAACCGCATCACGATTTAGAAGATACACGACTATTTGATAGTCCCCGGGGGTGGGGCTGGCAGCCAGTGTACTCCTGGCCCCACTCCTGGGGAGCCCCCTGCCACCCTGCGCTGCTGCCTCTACCAGAGGCAGCAGCGCGGGTGGCAGGTGAGCCGGCCCACAAGGGTTCTAAACCAGCTCCCTGTGTAGACCGGCTCTGCCTGCTGCCCTGTGCTGCTGCCTCTGATACAGAGGTAGCAGCGCAGGGTGACAGCAGCCCCTATCCGTGGCGTGTGCAGACCCCTCACAGACTGGGGCTGCTGCTGCGGAGCAACCTCTCTCTGCAGTGGGCCAGGCTCACCATGGACAGAGGCTGCTTCATGGGATGCCAGAGCAGCCTCTGTCCACGGGGAGCTTGGACCCCCTGTAGACAGGGGCTGCTGCTCCAGAGCAGCCTCCCTCACCCTTCCCCGTTGCTGTTTCTGATAGGCTGCAGCATGAGAGGGGGTAGGCAGGCGGCTCCACGAAGCTGATGCTGAGCTTTTAAGCCAGCTTCCTGTGCATATTGCCTCCCGCCTGCCTCCCTCGCTCTCTGTGCTGCTGCCTCTCTATCAGAGGCAGCAGCATGGGGGTAAGGGAGGGGCAGGTGGATCTGCTGCTTGTGGGGAGCCGGTTTAAAAGCTGGCTCCCCATGGGCACCAGCTCTCACCACCCTCCTTGCTGCCTCCGATACAGAGGCAGCAAGAGAGGGGAATGTGCGTAGTCAACAAGATTAATCGATAAGCCCAGGCTTACTGGTTAACCATGTAGCTGTCTACACACTGACATCCCTACCAAGAAGACTTATCAAAACTAAATAGGCCATTGTGGGACATAACAGTACAAAGACTTTGTGAATTGCCTCCTTGCACCAACGAAGATGCTGGGTCCCCTCAGCTTGTATTCTGGAAGAAGGAAATAAAAATACCTGACAAGAAAATGTGTCATTTTTTTCTCTGTTTGGACTGTCACCAGGCTGGAGCTATAAAACAGGGATGGGTTAGCTGTAAAAGACATTCAGACCTGACTGATTATTATAACTCAGTCACCTTTTAAACCTGTAACTGTCATTCATACATTGTCTGCTTTAGCCTTGCAATAAACTCTTATTTCCTTTCTTAGTTAATACATCCTTAGATAGTTTACTGCAGTATTGGCTACAAGGGACGTCTTGGGTGTGAGAGCTAAGGTGTAAATTGACTTGGGTAAGTGACTGGTCCTTTGTGACTGGGAGTAACTTGAATATTGTTGTATAGTAATAGAGATGCAGCTGTGTTAGTCTGGTCTTGCTGAAACAAAAGATAGGACTATGCAGCACTTTAAAGACTAACAAGATGGTTTATTAGGTGATGCGCTTTCGTGGGCCAGACCCACTTCCTCAGATCAAATTGTGGAAGAAAATTGGCATGACCATATATACCAAAGGGATACAATCAAAAAAAAGTGAACACATAAAATTGACAAATCAGATTTTAGAACAGAGGGAGGGTGAGGGGGGAAGGTTAGTGTCTATGAGATAATGATATTAGGGGTGATAATTGGGGAAGCTATCCTTGTAATGGGTAAGGTAGTTAGCATCTTTGTTAAGGCCCATTCGTAAAGTGTCAAATTTAAGCATGAATGACAGTTCTGAGGTTTCCCTTTGTAGTCTGGTGTTAAAGTCTCTTTGAAGTAAGATACATGTAGTTAGGTCCTTGATACAATGCCCAGTCTGGTTGAAATGACAAGAAACTGTTTTTTCTTTGTGAAACTGTCTGATGTCTGATTTGTGGGCATTAATTCTTTGGTGAAGTGTCTGAGAATATTGTTGTGATTTTTGGTGTAAAGTGACCAATTACCACTAAGTCCAGCTTGCTTACAGTGCCTGGGGGGAGTGCCTATAAGGCCACAGTAAAACTGTGATAATGCTTCAGGAGTTCACACTTATGATACTGGGTTGGTTAAATCTAATCATAGAACATACAGCCAGTTTGGGGTCTCTGCCCTTCTTCTTGACAGTCTGTCCTGAGGCTGCTGTTCCTGGTTGTGAGCCGCTCCAAACAGCAGGGCAGAGATGTTTTTACATCACAGTGCCAACAATTACAAAAGAAATGTCAAATAACCATTCTAACTTGGACTTACACCTGTTTGGTAAATAGTGGAGCTCAGATCACATATGTACATTGAATATGAAGTTTACTGAGCAAGGTAATTACAGCATGGGCACATTTCCAGTATGTGGTTGTGCTGTGTGATTGCATTTGTCTATGTTTATTCCCTCTAGTATCTCAGCCGCTCAGTGAATCACTCTGTTACCATGGAAACGGCCCAACATTGCTCAGTTTTAAGTTGGACTACTCAACAGTGACTAAACTTTAAAAAAACAAAAAACCAAAACCAACCACACTCTTTGGAGGAGTTACACCCAAAGTTCTTACGTGTCATATAGTTCTTGTCCAAAGTTTATTCAGATGGAAGGTATACAGGTCACACTGGGAACAAAATGGATTACTCACTGGGATCCACTTTGGCATTAAAGGTCCTGTCTAAGCTGTGAGTCTCTGGGAAAACTTAACAATTAGGAAAATGACAATGTCCCAGTAGCTAAAAGAAATAGAAATTGCACCAATTTAATTAAATCGGTTTGCTTAGTTTGGGCAGACACACTTAAATCAAACTGAGTGGCTAAAATTGGTTTAGCTTAATTCAGTTTGTTGTAATTTTCTTTCCTGAGGCAGAATTTACTGATCTGAGGTAGGTAAAGGATCCTGTCCATTACCTAAACAGCTGCTCTGACAGATCTGGCAACTACCTGGACTATATCTGGGGGATTTTATTGTAGTACATTTATGTATCACTGTGGGCCAGAGGTTGTGTATAATTCCATGGGGAGGGTGGGAAAGCAGTGTTCCCTGTAAGTTGTGTGGTTGTGCAGCTGCTCAGGAGATATTTAAATACCACCCAGCTGATTAGCAGAGCGCCAACAGCTATGTTTTGTGTTTCTATTAGTGGTGCACATTCACAAATGCCTTGGTGCACATAAAAATGATTCTGCACATGGATGGAAAAAATCCTCACATAGATGGAAAAGAATAGAGGGAACATTGTGGAGAGGACCACAACTCCTCCAGGAACTAAGAACAGGATGTGTGTGTGGGGTGGGGGAGGGTGATTGGGCAAATTTACTCAAGTTACTACCACTGTCTAGCAGCAGTGGCTGAGTAGTCAGGAACCCCTTCTGGACCCCAGAGGGAGAATACAGGTGCAGTTGTCCTGAACTGTGACATCTGCAGCATGGTGAGCTGCTTTAAGTGGTTATTGTTCAGGTTTGGCTTGACTTTAAACATTTTCCACCATTCAGATATGTTTGAGATTAGATAATGAATGTATTCATTGAGATATTTTTAAACACTGGTTATGAATTAAGATGAATTGATTCAAAGCACCCTTAATCCAGTGTAAGACCGTTCATGCGAGTGGGATGAACTAATTTAACTAATTCAGTTTATTAAGAGATTTTGTTAAATGTGTGCAGTGAGTGCGTGTAGGGCAGACCTTGGCAAATGGAAACTGAGCAATAGAAAGGAGGAAACATTCTTAGGTTGTTCAAACCCCTTTTTGTTTGGTTTGGTTAAATCCTACTTAACTCCAATGCTTACTTAACATTCCGGATAATGGAAACTTTTGTTGAAATGCCACCCCTCTGTTTAAGGTGCAAACACTAAGCTCAAAGGATGTGTCTCCACAATGGGGCTTAACTCAAAATAAGCCATGCAAATTGAGCTACGTCAATTGTGTAGCTTATTTCGAAATAGCTTATTTTGAGTTTGGGTGCTGTCTACACAGCACTTATTTCAAAATAGAGCACTTTTCCTCTGACTTCCCTTACTCCTCATAAAAATGAAGGTCACAGGATTCGGAGTAAGAAGTCCTCCGGCTTGACAGTATTTCAACATTATGTCGAAATAACTGCCGGCTGTGTAGACGCGGACTATGTCATTTCAAAATAACGCTAGTTATTTTGAAATAATGTTGCTGTGTAGACATAGCCAAAAAGTCCTTCAGCAAAACAAGGGGGCGGGGGGAAATCAGAGTCAATATTCCTGATATTTCTAAGGTAATCGCCTCTCTCCTGAATGCTTTAGCCTTTTTGACTATACATCATAAAAGAGCACGAGAAAAGTCTTCTTTAAGGACAAACGGTGATAATCTTGGGTTCACAGAAGCCAAAGGAAAATTCTCTCTGACTTCACTGGGACCTGGGTTTGGTATAGAACTAGGCAGGTCAACTTGGGATGACGTATTTTTGCTTGTATGGCTTCAGTTCCATACTGGAACATTTTGTAGCAAGAAAAATACACGGCTTTTCCATGTTTGAGGGAATTGGAGCAAGGCAATTTCAAGATGAGAAAATTACAGATTAATTACTTCAGGACACGCAGAGTCATGGAAAATGTATTTTCTCGATGTAAATGGCTGAGTCTGAAACACACCCTGCTTTATGAGGGGAAAGCCCCTCTCCCTTAACTTGATCATATGCCACCGCGTGGTAAGAATGAATAACTCCTTGTGACAAACCAATTGTTTATACTCTGTTTTGGAAACAGATTCCCAAGGGCGGATGGATAGTCCATGAGATTATGTTGTTTTGCTTCTTTTTAAGATGTAGTGAATAATTTTTTATCTAGTCAAACGCCATTCTTGAATGTTGGAAAATGTTTAAGGCCTATGTAGTAATCACATAAAAGAGCTCAACATGCTGCAGCTATTCAAGTAAAGGACAGAATCCGTTTGCTGATTTCACATAAGTAAATCTTTCATAGGAAAAACAAGTTATATCCATGGAGAAGATGTCTCACCTGGGGGCCTAGGTCGGAGACAAACTGTGATAACAAAATACCTGCTATAATTTAATCAAGTTTGTGTCAGCTCAGTTCCCCAACCTGGCACTTCAAGTGTATAATATAATATGGAGATATACCTATTTCATAGAACTGGAAGGGACCTTGAGAGGTCATTGAGTCCAGTCCCCTACCCTCATGGCAGGACTAAGTAACATCCCTGACAGATTTGCTCTAGATCCCTAAATAGCCCCCTCAAAGATTGAACTCACAACCCTGGGTTTAGCAGGCCAATGCTCAAACCACTGAGCTATCCCCCCCATAGATATGGGGGGCCAGCTAGCAGAATAAACTCTGTAAGAACCTGTCTCTGTAACTCCCAGAGACAAACTTGTCCGGTCTCAGTTTCCCTGAGACCCAAAAGAATGGCGATCAGTTTGCTGCCACCATCAAGTGTAAATAAAAAACATAAAATAAGCCCTTTTCCAGGGAAGAGGTCACTTGAACCCCCCTCCCTGAGGCAAAACTATCCCTCCTGCCCCAATCTCTATTTTGCATGGAGTTGGAAAACCAAACAGAGGTAATCCGCAGAGAACAATGGGGCTCTGCTTCTCCTGGGTAATGTAGGCACATAGGTTTAAGGACACAAAAAACAACCAATACCAGTTAACCAAAGCAAAAAGAAAACACTTTTATTATCAAAACAAGACACTGTTGCAAGCATAGTAAATGACTGGGTGTTAAAAGCCATGGAGTGAAATAGACTCAGGGAGAATCCCTGGGCTGTAATCCTTAATTACAAAAAAGAAAAACAATTAACCAGCTCAGACATGATTTCCAAACCCCCAAACAAGAAAAACAATAAAGATAATTTAAACTTTTCCCTACTTACACATTTCAAGGAGTCTGTTCCTGGGATAGCCCGTCTCTCCTGCTACATGGGAAAAAACTGCTCTGATCTAAAAAGAAAGGAAGAGTTTCCCCTCTCTTGGTTTGAAATTCCTATCTGCATTTCATTAGCTGAATACCTGAAGCCCCCTCCCTCAGGTGCATTTCCAGAGTTGCTTAACCCTTTCCTCACTCTCCAGGTAAGTCAGACTCTCCTTAGCAGCTCCTATTTATGACAAAGTTGCAGGGAAAATCTGGCAACCGTTGGACAAAGATCTCCAGCCACCCCAGATGGCCATCTGGAGCTTTGGCAATGGTGTTTATTCTGGGCTTAAGATAACATGACTTCAGTTATGGAGGAAGAGCATCTGGAACATGTCTGCTTCTCTGGAAAGTATTACCCCAGCTTTATCCAAGAAGCCAAATACAAAGAGAGGTGTTAGAAAAACCAGGTGTGCAGCAAACAAAATAGAAATATTTCCTAGCCACGCTGAGGAAAAGGGTTTACATCTCCCAGAGGCATTCATAAGCCAGCAGCCTAAAGTCTCGCACTGCCTTGAAAGGATCCAAACAAAAATTAAGGCTCATATCCACACAGGCAGGTAAGTGTAACTCCCATTGGACTAGTTAGGCTCCTAATTCCTTTCAGAACCAGGACCTAAGGAAATATATACGGCAGATTTTCCAACATCCCCATTCGCTAGGGTCTGGTAGCCTTTAGTGCCACTTGAAGGCAGACGCACTTTCAACCCCAAACAGTTGAAAAGCATAAGATTGTCTTGCGCATCACAAGATTTACATAACAATGCCTTTTGGGATTGTTTGATTGGCCTTCCAGTTAGTGATGCTATCAGATGCATTTGCTTCATGTTTTTAAGCTTTTCTCTGCAACTGTGAAGGCTAAAAACTCACCTTTCCCTCCCCCCAAAAAATGAAAGTTGTGATGCTAGTGTATTCTCTTGAGTCCAGCAGCACAAGATTTGCAATAAAATCCAGAGAGTTTTTACCACTGTGTAAGTCATTTCCTAAAGGACTATCTCACCATCAGAGATGTTTCAGGACACAGCCATCTCATTTTACTCATTTCCAAGTTTTTTTAAGACTATTTTTTTGGCTTTGTTTTGTTTGTAAAGAAGGCCGGGGGAGCCACATAAGAATCATAGAATCATAGAATCCTAGGGCTGGAAGAGACCTCAGGAGGTCATCGAGTCCAGCCCCCTGCCCAAAGCAGGTCCAACCCCAACTAAATCATACCAGCCATTGTCAAGCCTGGACTTAAAAACCTCTAGGGATGGAGATTCTACCCCCTTCCCTAGGGAACCCATTCCAGTGCTTCACCACTCTCCTAGGAAAATAGTTTTTCCTAATATCCAACCTGTAATAAGATTACAGGTCCAATTGCTCCTCCATTTGGATGTGTAATTAGGATCTGATCCAAAACTCTTTGAAGTCAATAAGCATCTTTTCACTGACTGCCATGGCTTTATTGAGCTAGCAGGCACACATGGCCAATTTGTTGTGTGACCAGTGTCACAATGAGTGTGTTATTTTCAGGAGAAAATGCTCCGTTTGTATGTGCTCTGAGGATAATGGCATGCACATGCAATTGCCTTTGTGTTTTGGCACATGGGCTGTCTTTAAAAACCAGCTTGCTTCTGTGTATTTCATAGAACTCTGCTTTTGTGGGGTTGCCCTTTGTGAACAAGGTCCAGCAAATGGCAGCTCTTAGCCACCAGGAGCTAAAATAGATTCTTATCCTGTCGGGAAAAGTGTTTTGGCTTTTTCCTGGCAAATCACCTCTTTAACCTGTCAGATCGTGAGCTAGTAAATCACGGCATGATGCTCCCCTTCCCGCAATGCACAAGAAAAACCTCAATCTGCCAAGAGGGAATCGGCCTGGAAATTGCAGCACAGATGGAACAAAAGCTGGTGTGAGACCTTTAGAAACACCTGAGCACAGTGTGTTGAGTTCAAGGAAAACTACAAGGGCTTAGCTCTCTCTCCAGTGTCTGTGCCAGAGGTACAGCTGTGAGACAAGTGAACACATTTTCCCTTCGGCAATGATAAGTGCTCTCTCCGGGTATATCTACACTGCAGAGTTTTTCCAGAAAAATGGCCATTTTGCTGGAAAAACAACATTTACGTCCACACTGCTATTGCGTTCTTTCGACAGAAAGTTGAAAGAACGGAGGGTTTTTCCCCCGACGGTGGTAAACCCCGTTCTACGAGGAAGAAGCCTTTTTCCGAAAAAGCTTTTTCGGAAAAAGGCGTGTGTGGATGCAGAAGAGGGAGTTTTTTTCGAAAGAAGAGGCCTCCAGGAAAAAGCACAGGTGCCCTGGTGGCCACTCCGTCCACAGTAAACACAACTGAAATGCCCAGTCAACGTGGGTGCTATCTTTCGAAAAAGCACACTGCTTTTTCGTTGCTCTTTGGCAGTGTGGACGCTCTCTTCGGAAGAAGTTTTTCGGAAGATCTCTTATGGAAATACTTCTTCCAGAAGAAGCCTGCAGTCTAGATGTAGTCTCTCTGTTTACTTCCCAGAGATTCCAGTTTTTAGGAATGTAGGAGCCCTTTACTCAATGCTTATTCTCCCTGGGGAGTTAATACAGGTTGCACCTCTATAAACCGGGACTCCCTGGACCACAGATGTTCTAAGGTCAGAGAGTCCTGGGGTGTTGCAGGGGGTGGGGTGGGGTGGACAGGGAGCCCAGTACAATGCAGTGGAGCGGGGCTGGCAACTGATGGGCAGCTCAGCTGGACTTGGGGGGCTGGGAAAGCCAGCGCACAGCCCAGCTGAGCTACAAAGGTGGGGGGGGGGGAGCTGGGAAGCCCACCATGTGGCTCAGCTGTTCAGGAGGAGTTAGAGGGGGGCAGGAAGCATGGTGTGTGGTCCAGCTGGGCAGCTGGGGAAGCTGGGAAGCCCAGTGGGGCAGCAGGGCAGGGGATGGGGCTGGCAGCAGGGGGAGCCAGAAATGACCTCCCAGGTCTGGCAAAATCCCTCCTCCGGGACCAGTCAGGTCCAGAGGGTGCCAGACCAGGGAGGTCCAACCTATGATCCGTATTCTCCTGATTGACTGGCTACCAACTGTTGCTCTCCACTGGAGTAAATATGGACCAAGGATGACACAATTGCTCCTTACCCGGCACTAGCGTATACCAACATGGTGCCTCCCAGAGGTCACAAGGTCTGCTTCCACCAATAGTGAAAGCATCTACCGTGGTGTCCAACACGCTAGCCACTGGCCACATGTGGCTATTTGGCAGGTGGAGCGTGGCTAGTTCGCTATAGTGGCTACTGCTTCAGAACTGGCTGGACCCCACGGGTCTAGGCATTGAAGGCAACTTGCAAGGACTTTCTTTAATTACTTGAAGGGTGTCTCCATGCTTCTTCGTTAAGAGCTATTCTAATAATTGGGCCTCCGCATTTATACTTATTGGGAGCTCAAAGGCGGGAACGCAGCTAAAAATGTATAAAAAGCTCCACTAATGCCTCACAACAAATCTGTGTGAGAAGAAGGCAGAAGGGAGACAGACTGTTATTGCAAACAAAAGGCCTAACTTAATATCACCAACCCTGATAAACAAGATAGGTTCGGGGCCGGAAAGCAACTCAACAACACTGGTGAGTCTGAAATTAGGCCTAATGGGTGAACCAAAGCATGAGGAGGCTGGGCGATTCCCCACATCACACCCCTGTGGGGGTGTAAAAAGAGAAGACTCGAGTGGGGAAAGCAGGTGGAAGATTCTGTCTGCCAACACCTGCTGTATGTAGTGAGCTCCCCCATCATGGCTGCCACCCCCCAGCTCCTAGGCCCCAGGATCTGCCATGACCCCTTTGGACCTTCTGCAGTCTAATCTCCAGAGAGGATCTGTCCAGACCAGGCCGGAGAGATAGACACAGAAGACATCACCACCTCCACTAGTTTCAGCCAAATCTAGTGACTTCCTCGGATGTGAGACATTGTCACAGCTCTCCCTCCCCCAGGCTAAAAGTTTCCCCAAGTCTTTCCTATCCCCCCCCCCCGCCCCCGCACCCCCAATTTCTTCCTATTCCTATCTCTGGCCTAGTTCCTTCAGCATAATGAGAGTCTGGCTTAGCGGGTCACAGCCGCATCTGTTGGGACACTGTGGGGAGTCTGTGACCAGAAAGAGGCCGTTAAAGCAACAGCTCGATACGGATGCAAATGGGCCCACTCTTGGGGTGGCTGACAAGACGGTGTGCTGGGCCTGTGGTTTTCCAGCCCTGAGGTGGCACTATTACCGGAAGATATTTATCCAGTTCTACTACACCAGTGGTTCCCAACCTGTGGGCCGTGTATCTCCTGGTTGTCTGCAACGGTACTGCAGGGGGTCCATGGAAAGTTTAAAAATAAGGACGGGGCCCACAGTGGTGGGCTCAATCTTTTCTTTTCTTTTCTTTTCTTTTCCCCGGGGGAGGGGAGGTGTCCTTGAAATTTTAATAGATTGAAAAGAGGTCCATATGCTCAAAAAGTTTGGGAACCACTGAACTAAACCAACGATGTTGCCTAAAACCCCCTGCTTTTAATGTAAAGCCTTTTCCTCCTAGGTGTCTGAACCGGTAAGCAAGGTAGTGGTCTTCCCTAAAGGAATTGCCAGGACCAGCTGCAGCCAGCAAGCTTTCTCTGGAAAGGACATGGACACAGCCCTCTGATCAAGACTAGGCAGGCAAGAATTAGGCTTCAAGAACAACATTTTTATTTAGAAGTGAGTGGTTTCAAATACAAGAATAGAGACAAATATAATAGGGTTACCATTCAATGAGAACGGCGCGGCAAAAAAAGGCACAACACTGCAATAACAATTTCAGTTGGCTCTATAAATCATTACGTAATACTCTATAATTTATAACAATATAACAATGAAGCACGTAACAATACAACAATTGAACATTCAACACCAAATACTTAAAGCTACACACCCAGTAAGTGCTGGCCGGGTAGTTACTAAATGGGTAGAGAAAGATCTTCCTTAGACTACAGGCATTCAGCTTTATTTACAGGCAAACCCCATATGCCCTTGGGATGGTCCAACAGAAGATTAGACTAACACAGCTTCCTTCACAATCCCTCTGAATTGTCTTTAAAAAGTCTCAGAGGGGTAGCCATGTTAGTCTGTCCCTTTAAAAACAACACACCGCCCTGTGGCACCTTAGGGTACGTCTAGACTACAGGCTTTTGTCGACAGAGGCTTTGTCGACAAAGCTTCTGTCGACAAAGAGCGTCTAGACTACACCCAGTTCTGTTGACAAAGCAAGCCGCTTTGTCGACATGAGAGTGTAGACGCAAAGGACAGTGTAGATGCAATAATGCCTTCTGTCAACAGAACTCTGTCAACAAAAGGCGTTATTCCTCGTAGAATGAGGTTTACCACCATCGACAAAACTGCCGACGTTGTGTCGACAGAACTCGGCAGTAGTGTAGATGCAGGTATAGTTTTGTCGACAAAAGTCCACTTTTGTCGACAAACCCCTGTAGTCTAGACACACCCGAGAGACTAACAAAAATATATAGTGTTATGAGCTTTCATGGGCAAAACCCACTTCCTCAGATGAGATGATCCTGAGTGGAGAAAAAAGGGGGGGGACCTTCAGAATAAGAAGGGAGAGGGAAGAGAAAAAAGTACCTGTCAATTGTAGTCCCGGTGCTACTGAGGCTCATTGAATGGGCTGGCAGTGCCCCCTACGTAGCTTTTGGTGTCAATAGGGTGTTGAATGTAAGGAAAGCTGGTGTTATAATATATTAACCAGTTCAAGTCTTTGTTCAGGTCAAGGGAGACTGTCAAATTTGCATACGAAGGCCAGTTCTGCACTCTCTCTCTGTAGTTGGTTCCTGAAATTCCTTTGTGGAAGAATGGCCACTTTAAAATCCATCAGTGAGTGCCCAGGTAGGTTACAATGTTCTCCTACAGATTTCCATGTGTTACCATTTCTAATGGCAGACTTGTGTCCATTTATCCTTTGTTATAGAAACTGTCCGGTTGGGCCAATATCCATGGCAGAGAGGCATGGCCGGCATGGGATGGCATAGATCAGATTAGAGGCTGTGCAGTTGGATGAGCCCCGACCACGTGGCTTATGTGGTTAGGTCCTGTGATGGTGTCACGTGTGTAGGTGTGTGGGCAGAGTTGGCAACAGGGTTTATTGCAGGGGGTAGGTGCCTGGGTGAGTGAGTCTGAGGTGTGATGTGTGGCTGCTGGAAATAATTTGTTTCAGGTTAGGGGGTTGTCTGTAGGCGAGGATCGGCCTGTCCCCACGGCCTGTGAGAGTGAGGGGTCGTTTTCTATGATAGGTTGTGGATGGTTAATGATACGCTGGAGGCGTTTAAGATGGGGGCTGTAGGTGAGGACCAGTGGTGTTCTGTGGGGCCTGTCTTGAAGAAGCAGATGCTGGGGTATTCATCTGGCGCTCTCAATCTATTTCTTCACTTCTCCAGGTGAGTATTTAAGTTTGAAGAATGCCTGATAGAGATCCTGTAGGTGTGTGTCTCTATCTGTATCTCAGTTGCCGTATCTGTCACATGCTTTCCCCCCTTTCAGCAGCACGCTAAGGGCAGCTCTTTCAAAACCTGACCACTCCTTTTCTGTCCACAAATTGGGAGTGTGAATGGCTGGGCTCAGCTAAGTAGATATTTATGTGCCCAATTTGCACCTTCAAGTTTCAAGACTTAATTGAACATGTACAGCAAAATACCATTCCCAGAATGCATCTTGGTGGAAAACACATCAGGCTCTCTCAAAACCTTCAGTACCAGACCAGTTCTAAGGAGGTGGCAGGAATGAGCCATTTTAAGCTGGCTTTAGGTGTAGATTGAAAGGGAGATTTCTTTGTTGCATGTGAAATCTTGCATTATGACACCATTGGTTACAAACAGTACTAACAAAAGTTTAGCACTTTCCCTGGTTGTCAGTGAGCTGGGTTTTTGATGCAATAAAACCAAACATGCCACAGTTTGTAAGTAAGCAGTTTAAAATCAATTCAGAACAGCACAGTAGTTTGGTGAAACAAGAGACACTATGTCCTAGATTCATACACTAGAATGCCAGAGTCCTTTGGACTTTAAAAGAACAGAGAACTCTAGTGATCTAGGATCTGTCAGAGCTTGTGAGGAAGCACAGAACAACCTCCCCCGCCCATCCAAAAATCATGAAGGGAGCAAAGAACATTGGTGTCAAATCTGAGGACCTAGAAGGCAGACCAGAGCTCCCAGACTCCCGAGTGATCTATGTCTGTTCATCCCTGGACACATGCTTTGTCACCTTATTCGTGTTGTGCTCACACCGACAGAGATGGTGCTGTTACAACAGAAGCGGGAACCTTGTTTCTGAGGTCAGAGGCTACATGGGAGGAAAGAAAGATCAAGTCAAATGCCCATGAAACCAACAGAGTGTGCGCTTAAAACCTACACAAAAGAAAGATCGAGGGACCAGTAGGCTCCCGAGACAAACAGGTCACTTTGGACCCCAAAGTAACAAAGGGCTCATGTCCATTGTTACTTAGCACCATGAATTACTTACCCCTAAGCTGGACTAAGGATGTTAAATTGCGGTTAACTGACTAGGCAAGTAGTCGATGGAATTTCCATTGACTACTCCACTAGTTGATAGGCACGTCAGCATTCCTCCTTTGAAATGTACAAGAGCCCCTGTACAGCCCAGAACTCAGTGTACAGCCCAGGCCAGCGGGAAGACCAGCTGACTCCAGACTGCAGGTGGGCGTGCCAGCTTTGAAATGTACAAGAGTCCCCAGCGGGGGCTCTTGTGCATTTCAAAGCTGCAGCAGAGCATGGAGCCCGGGGTCAGTGGGTCTTCCCTGGCCCTGGGCTGCACGCGGAGTTCCGCATTCCTCCTTCAGACCCTGGGCTCCATGCTGCATTGCCGATTTGAAATGCTGCGTGGAGCTGGGGTCAGCTGGAGACTCCCCGGCTGACCCTGGGTTCCGTGGAAATGCTGCGGAGCCAGGGGTCAGCTGGCTCCACAGCGCCCCTTTGTAATGTCATCTCAGCGTTCAAAGGGGCAGCGCCACACAGCTGAGCCCAGCTATGCGGGGCTGCCCCTTTGAAGTACCCCTTTGCTGCCCCCCCTTTGCTGCCTCTATCTGATAGAGGCAGCAAGGAAGGTGGGGGAAGCAACTAGTGAACTAGTCCTTGACATCCTTAAGCTGGACCTGAGAAGTGAATGTGAAAAATACATTAAGGGACTCGCCCCTGTGCAGAGTTGAAAGACTTGAGGTTGTTGAATCCGTGCACAGTTTTCACAAAGCCAGATCTGTGCCATAACCGTGGCTGCTGAGAACTAGTTAAATTAACGTCACGGCAGAATTCTCAGGATGGGCATCATCCTACATCACCCTCATCACACATCATTCCAGTGGTGTAGGGTGATATGATGTCAATGGAAACGTGGCATTTTGCCTGGACAAACACCTAACCCAGTCCTGAAAATGGAGGGGGAGGAAAGAAAGGGATCCATCAAAGGGACAGTTCCGTCAAGCTCTACCAGTAGGTGGCATTCAAGCCAGAGTCTTGAAAAATACCTTACTGTTTTTTTATACCCTGAAGGGACTGATCCAGCAAAAAAAGCAGGTTTCTGGAGTGGCTAGGGGGAAAAAAGCCCCGAAGCAGTGTCCAAAATTATTATACTAAGAGTGTGGCAAAAGGGAGGTTTATTTTAGCAGTCACCAGGCTATCGAAGAGCATGTTATGAGAAGTTCCTTCAATTTCCTGAAGGGAGGTTCCAAAGAGGATGGAGAGAGGCTGTTTTCAGTAGTGACCGATGTCAGAACAAGGGGCAATGATATCAGTGGGGGAGGTCTAAGTGGGATATTAGGAAAAACTATTTCCCTAGGAGAGTGGTGAAGCACTGGAATGGGTTCCCTAGAGAGGTGGTGGAATCTCCATCCCTAGAGGTTTTTAAGTCCCAGCTTGACCAAGCCCTGGCTGGGTTGATTTAGTTGGGGTTGGTCCTGCTTTGGGCAGGGGCTGGACTCAATGACTCCTGAGGTCTCTTCCAGCCCTGGGATTCTATGAATCTAAGTTGCCTTTTAATGTGATTCCTGTTCTAAATGAATGACAGAGTTCAGACAGGACAGCCCTGAAAAAAAGTCACGTGACATTTAAGCAGACCAGGGCATTGCTGAAAAGGTGTGTTTACGCTTTAACCTCAGTTAAGGACTTCGCTTCGTACCCGACGCATGACCCAGCCACTGGTACAGGGACACTGCACAGGCTGCCAACTGGGAAGGAATCATCCGTTGCCGGCGTGTGCCCAAATGCAGTGGAAGCAAACGATGCCCGGATAGAAAGCTCGGCTGCTCGTGTTCTATCTGGAGCCAGGACTTCCCAGGGGGGCAGGAACAATCTGTAGAGTGGCAGAGGTGAGCTTTGAAGTTTGCATTTTATAGCTGTCCCAGCAGCGTACGCCACATGAGGAACAGAAACACCCACACGTTGTCCCTGCAGATGAAAAATCCAGCCCTGCCCTGGTCCCGTCTCTGCCCCAGCTGTTACTAGCATTCCAGCTCGGAACTTGGATGGAACTGGCCTATGCAGGGCACCATCTCAGCCTTTGGAGAGTGGTTGGAGTCGTGGTGGAAGAATTAAATTTGTCATCTGCATGGAACAATTTGTAGCCGTGTGACCGCACAGCAAACCTACGCAGGGCTGGCTGCCAGAGCCTTCACCTGGGGAATAGATGTGTAGCGCTTGTAAATAAGTACACACTCGTACCCTAAGTGGATGACCACAATTACAATACAATATATTTGACTAATCCATTTAGTTCCTATTAAAAATGTTCCAATCTAATTGAGCTTAGGTATAGAAATGGTTTTGGGGAGGGGAGCATCCTTTTGTTCAGCGCTCACCACAATGTGATCTGGTCCATGACGAGGGCTCCTAGACCCCACTGCAATAATAATAATACTGCCATTAGCATAGTCTTTCCCCCTGGGGCAGAGGCTAATGGGTATCATGTCTACACTTGCTTTTTCCTTCCGCCTTTAGGTGGTGCTATCATACACCGTATTTCCAGTCCTCCATGCATTCCAACTTTGCTAACAGGGTGAGAAGACCGTGGGAGGGGAAAGGCTGTTGGGCTGTCTCACTAGCTTAGTTCCTCTGTGTCTTTTAGTGTGTTAGTTAATTCTGAGTGTGCAGCGTGCAGCCAGGTTACAATGTGGCCCCGACCTGGAAGAAAATGTGTTCCAGTGACGATACATGGCTTTGTGGTATTTGTACTGAACTTTCGTCCTAAGAGAATAACGTTGCTGGAGGTGTTTATAAGATGTACGTACACACACACAGAGAATACACAATCATATTGTGTGCATGTGTGGTGTGTGCGTGTGCACATGTGTGCACACACTATGCTGGTGTGTAGCTTAGGAATGTAATAGTGGAGTCGATTAACCGATAAGCAGAAGCTGATAGGTTAATGCTATTGACTACACGCATTTCCTCCCCCTTACCAGCAAATTTGTAGCAGGCTGGCCAGCAGCCTGGCTCAGTCCTGGCTCGCACCAGGTCCAGGACCTACCCCCACTGCGGCTCTGCACTTAAAGTGTATTAGGAGCCAGGCCGCCCAGCTCAGTTCAGGCTCACGCTGGGTCCGGGGGCTCAGCCTCCCCCCAGACAGGGGCTGCTGCCACCCCACGCTGCTGCCTCTGTATCAGAGGTAGCAGTTCAGGGTGGCAGGCAGCTGATCCCTGAGGGGAGCTTGTTTTTTAACTGTCTCCCCTTGCTGACCAGCTTCCACCTGGCACCCCATGCTGCTGCCTCTGATACAGAGGCAGCAGCGCGGAGTGGCAGGGGGCTCCTTGGAAGTGGGGCCAGAGCGCACTGGCTGCCAACCCCACCCCGGGGACTACAGAATAGTCGAGTAATTGATAAGAATTCACGAGGTTAATTGACTATTCAATTAACGGATATTTAACATCCCTAGTGTAGCTTTCAATATTAGCGGTATGTCGCTGAAAAAGAAACCACCGTTAACAACACAGAGCAGTGCAATAGACTCAGTTAAACTTCTCCCATTGTTTTTCTCCTGCAGTACCGGATCCTTCCTCATACCTTGTGCTGCCAGTAAGGTCAGGAAATCCGGAAGGGTTATTTCAGGGTGATGGAATTATTAACAAAAGCTTCAGAGGGGGAGCCGAGTTCGTCTGCAACTGGGAACACTTAAAAAACAACCAACTGTCCTGCAGCACCTGACAGACCAACAAAACATGGAGCTGGTATCGTGGGCTTTCATCGGAAGACGTGGGATGTACCCACGAAAGCTCACGATACCAGTTCCATGCTTTGGTAGTCTCTAAGGTGCTGCAGGACTATTCGGAATTATTAACAGTTATTAAGATGACATGATTTGGTTTGTCACCGAGGGCCTGAAGGAAAATTGGGCACCGTGCGTTCCCGCTGGACTAATTTCCTTTGTGTTAGGCAGCGCGAGCATTAATGATGTCAGAGTGGTTGGCTACAGCCCCGGGAGGAGACGGTAAAGGTAGTTTCTGCTCTGAATGGTGCTCTCCTGTGTTACACATTTCACAGGCCCATTTTGTGCTTGCTTAGACAGGCCTAGTGCGTGTCCCGCCAGCGGGCGAGCCGGCCCCTCGGCTGCAATAGAGCAGCGGTACGTTACATTAGCCAGAGAGCTGGCGCCTTGAGGTAAAGGAAGCGACAGCAGTTTATACCACTGAGGAATCTGGTCCATTGACGTCAGTGGAGATTTGCTGATTTACACCAGCTGCGGGATATGGACGGGGAGTTAAAAATGTTTTTAAAAATCAGCTTTCGGCTCACATTGTCACAAGTCCCCGCGGCTACCCCCCCCCCACGGCACGAGAAGCCCCACGGCGTGGCTGTGGCTGACTAAGGCTCGTGGGGCTCTTGCCGGGTCGCCATTTGGGCTTGGTCCGCACTAACGTTGCACGTGGCTCTGAGTTAAATTACACAGGCCAGGCGTCCCTAGCAGTGCTGCTGCCCCACGCAGCTCCCTGAGGGCGAGGGCCCCTCTGCGGGGAAGGCAGTGAACAGGGCTGCCGGGGGGCGGGAGGGGGGCACAGGGGTCACGCCCGCCCCCACACACCCTGGCTGTGGGAAGCGGAGTGATCCACCCCTGGCCTGCTCTGCTCCCCCAGCTCCCAGCCGCGTTGTGGGGGAGGGGGCTAGGAGGAAGAGCTGGAATTGCCCCCCCTCCACACACACACATACTCACTGGTGGCGGGAACCAGAGCACGACTGGAAGCCGGTGGAGCAGAGCAGGCAGGGGCTGGGTCACTCTGCTCCCCCGCATTGTATGTGAGTGGGCGGGGGCAGGCCCCCACTAATGCTCTGGGCCCCATTGCTTGGGGGAGGGGGCTTGGGGAGAGGGTGGAATGGGGAGGGGAGGGGGGAGGGGCAGAGCAGGGGCAAGAAGAAGCAGGGTGAAGCAGGGATGGGGTTTAGGAGAAGGGGTGTAGTGGGGGGGAGTAGGAGCGGAACAGGGTTAGACTGGGGGCAGGGCAGATGCAAAGTGTGTGTGGGGGGGTGTCCTGGTCCCACATGCCCCTAGGCGTGTCCCTGCTGGGCGCAGCCCATGGGGATTTGGGGGGTGACTGGGGGAGGGTCTTGCCGCTGGAGCCCACAAAGCTGCATACCACAGCATGCCATTGGGACAATTTGCTGGCCCACATTTTGTGGTACCCTGCGCAGCTGCCTATTGGTAGGGATGGCCCTCTCTGTAGGTCACATGACTGAAGCCAATGTACCTTGGAGCGACTTACAGCGGGGTCCCTGCTACCCTCCGTCAGTGGGAGCTGCTCCCCCGGGGACCTGGCCTCCACCTCTCGTAGCGGTGGGTGACCGAGGTCAGTGGGCGAGTGCTCTCCCATCGACTTAGCATGTCTTCAGCAGACCCACTAAATCGATGCCGCTGCATCGATCGCAGCAGGGCTGATTTAGCCGCACAGTGCAGAGGAGGCCTTGGACTCCAGCTGAAGCCTGAATGTCCACACAGCAGTTTTCAGCCCTGCAGCCCGAGCCTTACACGTCACAGTCAGGTGATGCAGGCTCGGAGACCTGGCGCTGCGGGGTTTTTATTGCAATGTTGATGTGCCCGGACGCCCGTGACGCCTAAATCCCATTGGCTTCCCATTAGGCTCCTCAAAGCAAACAGCCGTGAGCCACTGAGCCTGGTCAATGGCCTTGGGCTAGGACTTGCACTGTGCTCTAAAAACAGATGTACAGACGGTGAGTTGAAGGGGCAGCTCAGCCTAGTGGTTGGGCTCTTGAAGCCCCTCCAACCCCAAGCCTCAGGGCTGGGGCCCAAGCCACAATGGCTATGTAGCTAGTGTTAATGCTGTAGCACAAGCCCTGTGCGCCCAAATCTGTCACCTCCCGCTGGGAGGCGAGCTGTTGCAGGCTGTCTTTAGGCTCCTAAGTCACTTGGGCTCCTGTGGAAAATTTACCCCTAGTCATTTCATCCCAGATTCTCAAAGGTATTTTGGTGCCAACGTCCCCCCTAGAGGCCCTGGGCCTTCCACTGAGTCCTGCCTCCGTGTTGGTGAAGCCCTTACACAATGACCCATCGGTTTGCAGCAGTAAATCCTAACCCAGCACGAGGGGAGATTTACCACGATCTCACAGTTTCTTACCCCCAGCCCAGCTGCTTGTAGGGAATCCTGACTGGCAACCGGGCAGCGAGTCGTCCAGAGTCATTCGGCCGAGTCCCCAGCAGTGCAAAGCGGCCCCCCACTGCTGCAGTCAACGGAGCGCCCTCAACAGACACCCGTTGGCCTGCCCCTCAGCCAGGAGCATCCCTAGCTGAGCTGCTGGCAACTGGCGCCCTATGCGAAACGCGCGATTGGCGCCCCTGCCTCCAAAGCCCTCAACGGCCCTTTATCTGGGCGCCCTAGGCGACCGCCTAGTTTGCCTACATTGACGGGCCGCCCCTGCCCTCAACGTGCGAAGGCAGCAGGGCGCATGCTGCAATCACTGCCAATCTACTTTGATGACTCCTGGCTAGTAGCGTCAGCTTGTCCTTTGTCTTTGAGTGACTGGTTCACCTGCACCAAGTTTTGTACCCTGTTGTAGCAGGAACTTCAGTTTATGTTCATAACTCTTCATTAACTCCTTCAGGGGGGTCGCCGTGTTAGTCTGTACTAAATCGATGCCGCTGCATCGATCGCAGCAGGGCTGAGTTAGCCGCACAGTGCAGACGAGGCCTTGGACTCCAGCTGAAGCCTGAATGTCCACATGGCAACAAATGGTCTGGTAGCATTTTATAGACTAACAAAACATGTCAATGGGATCCCGAGCTTTCGTGGGCACAGCCCACTTCTTCAGATGACAGATTTCGTGGGTTGTGCCCACGACAGCTCATGATCCCATCGACATGTTTTGTTAGTCTATAAAAGGCTACCAGACTATTTATTGTTTTTAAGTTTTTCATTAACTCGTAACTCGTCCATTCCACGACAAAATTCATCATCCGCGTCTTTCAATGGGACCCCACAAGGCACATGTTCCACAAGCCTTTCACTCTTACCTGGTCAGAAACCTGCCCCGTGGGCACCTCACACCTTTTACCTACGGGGAATGTGCTCCGACCCCAGGCTGCCTTGAGGGACCGGCCATCTGCCTCAGTGCGTTTCACTGAGCAGGGAGCAAGAGACCGTGGTTTCCAGCACGCGCCCCGCAGCCTGGAAATCACAGCAGCCCGTGTAAGTAACATTTCTATCACACAGGATGCGCGTATTTATTTATTTTAATTTCAGTGCAGGAAATAAAACCACTGCTTGTTTTTCGAGGCTGGCCATCTGCTGATAAGTCCAAAAGGGAGCAAAATTCCCATCTGAGAGAGATGCACGTTTCTAGGCCAAGAGGAGTGTGAATGCTCATGACAGAGACTTCCCATCGGTCTAGTCAAGCAGACATCGCAGCACGCTCCACGTAAGAAAGAGCTGCGAGTGGCTGCAAATAAAGCATTCGGCAGCCCGCCAGGGGCCAAGCCCGGCAAACCACATCCGGCCTGTGGGCTACTTACTTCCCACTCCGGCCTTAGACCATTTGGAGTCCCTGTTACCTGCTGCACAAGCCCGAGGAGGGAAGATCCTGACAAAGTATCTTCAGGGGTTCTGTTGCTTCCTGAGGAGAAAAAAATGCCGACGAGCGTAATGAATGTTGTTTCCTCCAGCACCAGCTAAAACCCCGTTTGGCGCCTCTGCATTTGGGGCCAAGCAGGCCAAGGAAGGAATTATTCTGGCGCTTGGTGTCAGAGGTCAGTTTTGAAAGCAGGTCGGGAACGTCGCTGAATTTTCCAAAATGGGTCAATGAAGAACATTTTTAATTTCAGTACAACACGTGGGAATGTTGTCAAAGAAGTGCTGAGGGAAATTCAGAGTCAAAGAGGTTTGGGGTTTTTTTTCCCCGACTGACTCTCTGACTGAAAAAAGTTAGAAAACAAGAAGGCTTTCCCCTGAGGGACATTCGTGTGCACCTCCTAAGGGAGGTTATCGCTAGTAGTAGGTTTTACAAGCATAACATGGGAAATACCACCTCAGCATTCTTTAGCGCATGGCAGGTTGTGTGCAGGCACACGTCATTGTAAACACCCTAGGAAAAGGCTTCATTTCTTCCTAACGGTCAGGGTGGTGAAACACTGGAATAAGTTGCCTAGGGAGGTTGTGGAATCTCCATCACTGGAGATATGTAAGAGCAGGTTGGATAGATTTATCAGGGATGATCTAGACCAGTGGTTCCCAAACTTTTCGGCATCACGCCCCCTTTTTGAGGTAGATTAAAAATGCCATCAAAACATGGAATCTAAATGAGATGCACCTTGAAACCTTCTCCAATTCCATCCTGCTTGCCTTGGACTCATTTGTGTCCTTCAGGTCATGAGCTCATGGTAAATGAAAAGCAGCCCTGGTCTTCATTCCATTCCCGGGTCTAACACGTGGTAGCAATTTGAAAAATCCAGGGCGTGGTGACCTTTTCCATTCATCCGACTTGGGGTTCCATCCAGGCCCGGGCTGAGCATGTCCTAGGAAGTCCTGAGATCCCAGGCCTTGAGTGCTAGGGAGATATGATGGATCAGGCCATAAGTGTTGGCTTTTGATGTTGATTGAAGCCCAAAGCAAACAGGGACACAGAAGTAAGGAGTGAGCCTCTGAGAACCCTAATAAATTGGATCCTGTCATTGTCAGGGAGTGTTGCAATCCAGGGCAGCAGACAACAGTGCCGTTGAAATCCATCCCATAGTCAAAACTATACAATTGTCCTTATTCATGCCCAGGCTGATGCCAGATCCCTGTCGGTTTCCTTGCTTTGAGGGCAGTAGAACCAGGAAGACAGGGATTGGTGTGACACTTTCATCTCTTTCTTGTTTTGGTTAAGGTTGCATTAGATGAGCACTCAGGGTATGTCTACATTAGCTCCCTAGTTCGATCTAGGGAGGCTAATGAGGGCGACTGAAATTGCAAATGAAGCGCAGGATTTAAATATCCCGTGCTTCATTAGCATGTTCCCGGCCGATCGCCATTTTAGAAATTGACTAGCCCGAAGTAACTGCCCCGTCTACACGTGGCAGTGAAACGGGATTCGAGTTATTCCTCCTGCAATGAGGTTTACCAACTAATTCGATTTAGGGCTTTAATTCGGAATCCCGTTTCACTGCCACGTGTAGACACGGGCAGTTACTTCGGGCTAGTCAATTTCTAAAAATGGTGACTGACCGGGAACATGCAAATGAAGCGCGGGATATTTAAATCCCGCGCTTCATTTGCAATTTCGGTCACCCTCATTAGCCTCCCTAGATCGAACTAGGGGGCTAGTGTAGACATACCCTGAGTGCTCATCTAATCCATCCCTAGAAGTTTTTAAGTCCCAGCTTGACAAAGCCCTGACTGAGATGGTTTAGTTGGGGTTGGTCCTGCTTTGGGAAGGGGGTTGGACTCAACAACCTCCTGATGTCTCTTCCCACCCGAGGATTCTGTGATTCTATGATCACTTTGGTGGAAAGATTCAGTGATGGAAGATTTCAGTCAATGACCAGAAAGCATGAAGGGTTTGAAAGCTGTGGTTTCATGGGAGATATGGTTTCATCTGACATGGTTGAAAGGTTTGCTAGTCACCCAGTAGTGCTCTCTTGGGTCTAAAGATGGGAAGTACCGAAGACACTAGAGAGAACATAGCTCAGGCGCTTTCATGTTTAGCTGACTCACCCGCCGGCGCGGCTCGGCTTTATTGCATGCTAGCGTTACCAGAGTCATCATTAACCGCTCCTCAGAGGGCACCACTCATTGTGCTGGGCAGCAAAGCCGGCGGGGGAAGAAATAAAGGGCTTTGTAATCATTCTTCCTGAGACCTTGTCTGGTCAATGCCAAGTCATTTCCTCAGGCATTGTTAAATCACCGAGATGGGTTGGGACAGCTGACTCTACCCTCAGGGCTAGGAGCCGAATGGCCCCGCTCCCCTGGAAGACAGTCATCCCCATCACATTGTGCCGAAGACCATTGTGCCAAGTGGAGGGAGCACGGTTAAGGGCGTCGCACCGGGCACCATGTAGCAAAGGGCCCCGCAGAGTGAGTCCCCCCAAACCCTGCTGGAGAAACGCCTTCCAGAGCAGCTGTGGTCTGACCTTCCGACGGTCCAACACTTCGCATTGCTCTGCTTGGAAGAGCCAAAGCTGAGCCCTCAATGGTCCCGGACAAAAATCTTGGGTCAAGGATTGTCACATAAATCATCCCCATGTCTTCTGCTGTTGTGGGGATTCCCACTGGGCAGAGGATATTGGCCAATGCCAGGGCTGTTCACAGGCCACTGGTTTACTGTCAGAGACTGTAACAGGAAATGACCGTTCTCTCTGTTATTGTTCAGGCCCAGTGAATTATTGCCCTCTTGAAGATGACTGACGAATACAGAAAGCAATTATTTATAACGCGGAAAGTACCATTGCTTCCTTTGCTGTTTCGTCAAGTGGCTCTTCCCCGTCTCTCAGTTGATCGCAACAGAGTGAAAAGAAACCGCTTTTCCCAGCCCTCGGGCCCTCGTTCACTCAGGAAGACACATTGGCAGTGGAAGGGGAACCAGAGGGCTACGTGTTAGAGAACAGGACTGGGAGCCTACAGCCCCCTCCCCTCCCAGGCTCAAACGTGACTGCTTTCAGGCCCGGCCTTTGGGCAAGGCGAGTGAGGCGGCTGCTGTGGGCCCCGCGCATTCAGGGCCCCGCCCACCTGGCTGCTCACTCGTCAGGGCCCTGCGCTGTCCAGCTCCTGACCCTTCTCACTCGCGGCCATGCGGCTCATCCACTCTGCCTTGGGCCCCGCAAACTCTTTGGCCAGGCCTGACTGCTTTGCCACATGTAGTCACTCACTTGACCTCTCTTGCCTCAGTGGCCTACTCGATCTCCGCCCCCCAGAGATCACGCCCTTCTTTGCAAAGTGCCCTGAGGTCCTTGAGTGAAAGGCTCCATGTAAATACAAAGGGCTACTGTATTACAGCATAAAATAGGCGGTATCACTATTTGACACGCAGTAGGACTTTCGGTGGGATTTTGCACAGAGCTGAGTTGTAAGAGGTGCCGCAGTGGCCTTTATATTATGTGTGAGGGCAGAGCTGGCCCTACAACGCAGCCTGGAACCCAGAAGGGCTGCCCAGTGCGAACCCTGCTTGGCCCCATCGCTCCCAGTTTGCACTGGGATAAGGCAAAAATGGCACTAGGCATTGTGTTCCAAGAGCACGCCGGCTGGTGTGCTGGGCTCAGAGCGATGCACCCACAAGAGGTAGGGGTAATTCCAATGTCCCTTAAGAAGTAACCGTCAAGGAGTTCTGCTAGTTTCTGTGGTACAGATATGGGCGCGGAAACAGCCCATAGAAAACACGGATGAAACTGAGTCATACAGAAGTATAGGGGGAGCTGATAGGTTCTCTTGCTTAGTGATTTAGAATTGGGCTCCGCGTCTCTTCTATGCCTCCCTAACATCCTCAAAAGTCTTCTCCACTCAACCCTTGGTTGGTGCATTCTCAGGAGCGCCTGCTAACTAACTAGACCCCAGGAGCCTCCAAGGGTGAACTCAAATGTTGGGGGGTCACCTCGCCAGATGGGCCCAGGTCTTCAAAGATATTCAAGGATTTTGGAGGTAGGTGCCAAAATACCCTCTTGAGGATCTGGGCCAAGGAGCTTGATTTGCTTCATCACCAAACCCCACTGAGCTATGGCGTGCTCCTGGCACGACATCTGCCCAAATCCAGATTCATTCCGAAGACGACTTCCACCATGTGAACCCTTCGGCTATGTCTACATTGGCAAGATTTTGTGCAAATACTTTTAACGCAAGAGTTTTTGCATTAAAGTATTTGCGCAAGAAAGCGTCTACACTGGCATGTGCCTTTGCGCAAGAGATGTGCTTTTGCACAAAAGCATCCGAGCCAGTATAGACGTTCTCTTGCGCAAGAAAGCTCCGATGGCCATTTTAGCCATCAGGCTTTCTTGCACAAGAAATTAACGTTGCCTGTCTACACTGGCCTCTTGCGCAAGAACAGTTGCGCAAGAGGGTTTATCCCTGAGCGGGAGCGTCAGAGTATTTTGCAAGAAGCCTGATTTTATACATTAGAACATCAGTGTTCTTGCAAGTACTGCGGCCAGTGTAGAGAGGTGGCAAGATTTTGCGCAAAAGCAACTGCTTTTGCGCAAAATCTTGCCAATGTAGACACAGCCACTATGTGCCTGCTCTGCAGCTGGTAGAGCCTATGGCTGTCGCAGGTTCTAGAAAATCTCTGGCAAACAAATAGGATTCAGTATCAAACTTCCCCGGAGCCTTGCGTCACTACGAAAAGGGCTCTTGTAGCTCAGAGAGAAGTTGCTCGGCAAGTTGAGATGGTCTTCGGTGTAGCCATGGAAACTTGAAGCAAAGTCCTCTTTGGACATACCAAATTTTGTGCAGAAGTCTCTCTATGGCCCTCTCTGCTTATATTGCATGCAAATTCAACGCTCTCCCTTTTAGTATGATAAAGCGAGCAGCAATCCGTTGATCAAACATAGTAATTCTGTTGAAGACGCGAGCCCCACCTCCCTGTAAGCCTTCTGCATGTCTCATCTCCCTTGTGAGCCATTCCCCACTCCCTTCTTGTGACCCACGCTTTGGCACTGACACGGATCAAAAATCCTGCCTGGGGCTCCTGGCAGAATGGGCAGCCAAATCAACCCAACTGACTGCCTTTCGGAGAGAATGTGACTGTCTTGGTGCAAAGTATTTGTGTGCGTGAGTGAAATTAATTTTTGTAATGGGTTTTTGTGAAAAATACAAACCACACACAGTGCAGAAAGGCAAAAGTCTGGCACTGGGATGTGTTTCCGAACAGCGTGTGCTTCACGGGCTCCATGGTAGAGTGATAGTTTTACAGTTTGTCAAAGCTGCGAGACCAGACAACACGAGCTAAAAAATACGACACAGACATAACGTATTAGGGCAGAGGCCGCAGTAATACAATAGGGGACCGAGGGTTTAGGGCAGGGCCGGAAAAGGAAGAGGGGTTAGCTGCCGTGTAGCTCTCACGTAGAGCAAAACATTATTATTATCAACAGTTTTCATAGTCATGGTTCGACATCTCCAGGTAACGTCCCTCCCCTGTGTGGGCTAGTGGCTAGGCAGATGCTTTAATGCACTCGTGTTCATTCCGACTCACTCCATGTCACGGCCCATTAGCCATCCGGTCCCCGCTGTTTGGACCCTGGCCCATGCTGGCTGGGGCTACCCGCATTGCCCTTTGAGAAGCCAGCAGCTGCAGCGTGATTCTGAACATGCGTTGAAGCCAGGAATGTGCTTCTGGCCAACGCTGGGGGTTTTACCGGCGGCGAGTCTCCTCTGCCAGACACAGCGATCTCAACAGCACTGGAATCTGAGCACGGCGCGGTGGGGAAAGGCGGCAACAGCTGAATTATGCCATGCTCCCTAAACACAGATGTCTTTGAAGGTCAGCCAGCAATGCCATTTTCCTCCGGGGTGGTTACGCGTGACGGACTCGGCGTGACGCTCTCTCACGAGATAACTAGCGAACAGAGCATGGCACGTTCCCCCAGCACTCACTCTTTGCACTCTGAATTTATTCATTCATTTCGGCCTAGGAAGGGCTGGCGAATGGGACTTAATACTGTGCAAGCCCTTGCTGAAAAGGCCACGTGAGTCTCCCATTTGCAGGCTATTCAATTCCTTCCGGCTTAGAAAGCTAGACAAACAGCAGATGATGCAGCAAGCAGACCTGCAAACCTCCCCTTCCCCGCACTGCTGGCATTAAGCAAAGTGCTTTTGTACTCAGTCACCCTGTTCCATTAGCCACTTTCTTTGTCTCTCCAAGGTGACTGCCTGGCGCAGACCGTCACAGGGCAGAGAAATGCACAGGTTGGCTTGGATATGTGTGGCTGAATTCTTATTTTGATCGGCCCATCTTTGGAGCTGGCACGGTCGCCTCCACATCTTTCACTCCTCGAGAGAGCGGACTACAGGTTGTATCTCCATAAGCCAGGACTCTCTGGTCAGCAGCATTGTCTCTGGACCAGAGAGATCCGGGGTTGGGAGCCCAGAGGCAGTGCACCGGCATCCAATAGCGGGGAGCCTGCTGCAGCCCCAGCCAGCATCCAGCAGCCCTGAATGGAGTTGGCAGACTGTGGCAGTGGGGCCAGCAGCCCATGGGGCAGGGGGGCTGCCCCAACCCGTGCCCGGTAGCCCCAGCCGGATCCCGGCAGCCGTGGGGCTTGGAAGTAGGAAGTCCAGGGACTGGCTGGGGCCAGCCGCTCAGCTGGGCTAGAGGTAGTGAGGCGGCTGGGCTGGAAGAGGGACTAGCGGCAGGGAGGGTTGGTCAGCTGGGGGCCAGTGGCAGGGGACTGCCTCCCGTTGGGCAAATTTCCTCCTTCAGGACCAGTCAAGTCCTGAGTTTGCTGGACCAGGGAGGTGCAACCTGCATCATTATTTGTACTGAAGTAGCAATTCTCGATTCTAACTCACAGCAGAGGCTCTGTGCGCTAGGCCCTGGGCAAAGACATACTAGGAGACAAGTCTCCGAGGGGGTGCCACGTTAGTCTGTATCTGCACAAACAGGGAGGAGTCCAGTGGCACCGGAAAGACTTACTGATTTGGGCATACTCTTCCACGGGCAGAGACCCACTTTGTCAGAGGCTTACTAAGAGACAAGGCTCTGTCCCAAAGAGTGGTAGGAGAAACAGCGGCAGAGTGAAGAGACATGCCCACGGTCACACAGCAAGTCAGTGGCGGAGCAGGGTCTAGAACCCAATGCTCCTCAGTTCCAGTCCAGTGCCCTCCCCATGACTACCTAAGAGCAGCTCATGCTGTCGCCTGCCTCAGTGTGGGGTGACGGCCTAGAGGCCTTCTCGCGTGCCCTTCAAGCCCTGCATTTTTAGGGTGCTTTGCGGATATGTCCGGAAAAATCAGGCCAAAGCCAGGTGCCCCACAACGGATCAGAACTCAGTGGCCACGAATGACACTTCTGGGCTTGCCTCAGGATATATTTTTAACAACAAAATGCACCTCAGACTATTCTGTGGCATGCCATGGTGTGTGGAATCACTGGCAGGACATTAGGAAGGAAAAGAAGGGTGACTGCACGGATGGATATGTCGGGGGACTCCTCTCCCTCCTCTCCTTGCCAAAGTAGGGTGTGATTGGGGTGGCCCCGGGTAGTGGCCAGCCCTAGACTCAGTGGCTGTCCCATGAGCGTTGTGAATGCTGGGATCTCCCCTTCCTCCTCGGACTTCCAGGGTGCAAACTAGAGTGAGGAGGGGTCGTGTCGTCGCCTGGCTTGCAAGCCTCACTAGGCTTTGCTCTGGCGGCTCCCGCCTGGGCTGCTCACAACCAGTCAGCCACGCTGTGGGGGTCTGTGCACAGCCGCAGCCCTGGGCCAGCCACTCTGAGCCCAGCAGCCTGCCCGCAAACATCAGCCATGCTCTGGCTCCTAGGAGCCTCAGTTATCACTTGCAGGATGACCCCAACAGAAGCCAAGTTCTGGATTCCCGCCCTTTCCTCCCTGACCCCAAAAAACATGTGTTCTGCACTGTCTGGCCCTGTCACAATCAGGAGAGTTGACCAGCCTGGGGACTAAGCGGTTAACTATGTCTCCTGTCTCTTGCCAGGTATCTGGTCAGCCATAGTAATACAGGTAGGGATTTCAAACTGGGACAAAGGAATTTTTCTCTTTTCCCACCTTTGTCAGAGTCAGAGAGGTTTCTTCCAAGTAACAGGGAGATGGGAAGGCCTGTCTCTCTCCAAGAAAAGTCTTCTCACAATGTGTAAGTAGGGCAAAGTTTAGTTAGCCCGTCAGGTTTTATTGTGTTCTGGTTTGGGGATTTGGAACTGATGTCTGTGCTGTTCTGTTGCCCCTTTAGGGGGATCAATATACAACAGTCTGCTACTTTGAAGGGAATTACTCACGCCATTCAGAGTAACACAGCACTAGATTTGCTTTGATGAAAGAACAAAATGTGTATTTAATGATGAAGAGAGAGTTTCATGTGAGTACAAAGCATTAAAGCCAAAAACAGTTACAAGAGAAACAAAGATAAAATGCCTCCGAAATGTAACAAACTAGATTTGCTTCAAGGGGAGGTTCTTACCGCAGAGGTCCAGTAACACCACTGATGAGATTCTTAGGCCAGGACCTGCTCCCAAAATCCATTTGCCGTTTCTTTTGTCCTCTTTGATTTTAGGGAAGCACTAGATAAAATATTCTATGAAACCTTAATCTCAGGAGCCAATGAGTTTGGAGTCAAAGGGTATGTCTACACTATAGCGTTATTTCGAAATATCTAATTTTGAAATAGCTTATTTCGAAATAACGCGTCTACACACAAAATGCATTTCAAAATAGCTTTTTGCTATTTCAAAATAGTGTGTCCACACTGATTGGATGCTGAATCGCATTTAAGGCCAGCCAGAACTGGTTCCGGCAGGGCATCAGGTCAGAAGTTACCTTGTGGCCAGGGCGGCCAGCAGGGCACCCTGGGAAGGGCTGAAGGCCCCCTATTTTGAAATAAGCATCTACACAGCACTTATTTTGAAATAGCAATTTCGAAATTGGCGCTATTCCTCGTGGAATGAGGTTTACCAATTTCGAAATAAGCCCTCCGCTATTTTGAATTAATTTCGAAATAACGGAATGGCTGTGTAGATGCTAGAATAATTATTTTGAAATAACGGCTGTTATTTCGAAATAACTTTGCTGTGTAGACATACCCAAAGAGAGCAATGGAAGAGGGACAGACAAACTGGGGTGGTTTTGCCCCTCTCTTGTATAGTTCAATCACCTTTGAAATGTATTTTGCTGAGGGTTACCCCCAGAGAAAGGTCCTTCCAGAGCATGGAGAGGAGACAGGGGTCTGGTAGTGAAGGAAGCTGCAGACTGTTTCTACTCCCCCATTTGCTGAAATGCACATTTTCCTTGGCTCCTGTTTGCCCCCTTTCTCTGGCTGGGGATCCTGTTTATAACCGATAGGTAACTGCAGGTAAGAACACACGCTCCTTTGTGTAAGACTTGCGAGGTCAGTTCCGCCGACGTGGGTTTGGCCATATGCCACCACCATCATTCGGCGGGAACTCATCTCTTTACGTAGAATGTTGCTGCATCATGAGAGTAGTGACCAGCGAGTGATTAGTTTTCCCAGGACACAAGGGACGTTTTGTACAAAGATCAGCACAGTGCAGCTGCGTCAAAGAAAAAAGGACTCTCCAATGCTGGGCATTCGCTCGACGTCCTAGTTCTGTCCCCGTTCTACCACTTCTGCGCATCTCCAGAAGCTGATGGTTCAATGGACAAGTCCAGACTCCGGCCCCTTCTTGCCGGGAGGAAACTCTGCATCAGCACCCACAAAACTAACCCCTGAGCTTCCTTCAAATCCCTCCTTCAAACTGCCCTTTAATATGATGCTGCAGAAAAACTGGACGGTGGGGATGGGGGGCAGGTTGCAGGTGGGCTATGCCCATCTGGTGTCTCTGGTCTTAGATCGTCAGCTCCTTGGGGCAGGAGCATCGTTTTGTGCTCTTGTGGCAGAGCGCGTAACAGAGCAGGGTCGAGGACTGAGGGCCCTAGGCACTAGAATAATTAATAATAATACATTCTTAAGCATAAGCGTTTTATAGGCATCCCCAGAGACAGTGTAAACACGTCTGCTAAAGAATCCCATGTTTCATTTGTCACTTATTTTATAATGTCTCTTCGGTCCCTACTGTGGATTGAGTCGTTTCCGGGGGTATTTCTTCTTGTGTGTCAGTTTGTGGCAAACATTCCTCATGAGCCTGTAAAGCGAAGATTATTTGTGTAAAGCATGGTCTGCCTTCCCATGACCCTTCACTGACCTCTTCTGCTTTTGCACTTACACTCTTTCCTCTCGTTCCTTTGTCATGCGTTTGCAATCTTCCTTTTAGTCTCCACTTCTGGGCTGTTTTTTTTTTTTTTTAGTCATGTTCCTACTTGGGCCCCGATTCAGCAAAGCACAAGCACATGGGAACTGCCCGAAAGGATCAGAGCCAAGGGCCATCTAAACCAGTATCCTGTTTCAGACAACAGCCAGTAGCAGATGCTTGACAGGAAGGTGGAGGAATCGCCCATTAGCAAATATGGGGTAATCTGAGTCCTATCCCGATCTCTAATGGAGATTGGTTTGAGCAAAGGGGAAAAAAAGGGAGAGAGAAGACAGAATAGCTGAATGCCTCTGTATAAATCCATAGTGCACCCACATCTTGAATGCTGCGTCCAGACGTGGTCGCCTCATCTCAAAAAAGATAGCTTGTCATTGGGAAAGGTTCAAAAAAGGGCAACAAAAGGATCTGGAACGATTGCTGTATGAAAAGAGATTAAAAAGACTGGGACTTTTCATCGTAGAAAAGAGGAGACTAAGGGGGGATAGGATAGAGGTCTATAAAATCATGACTGGTGTGGAAAAAGTGACTAAGGAAAAGTTATGTTATGGGGAAAAGTAAATAAGAACTAGGGTTCACCAAATGAAATTAATAGGCACCGGATTTAAAACAAACAAAAGGAAGTATTTCTTCATGCATCACACAGTCAACCTGTGGAACTCCTTGCTAGAGGATGTTGTGAAGACCAGGACTTTAACAGGGTTCAAAAAAGAACTAGGTATATTCATGGAGGATAGGTCTATCAATGGTTATTAGCCAGGATGAGTAAGAATGGTATTCCTCTGTTTGTCAGAGGCTGGAAATGGGTGACAGGGGAGGGATCACTTGACAATTCCTTGTTCTGTTCATTCCCACAGGCGCATCTGGTATTGGCCACTGCGGGCAGACAGGATACTGGGCTAGATGGACCTTTGGTCTGACCCAGTCGGGCCATTCTTATGTTCAAGGGAAAGCAAAGGAACTCTTTGGAGTTCCTGACCACAGGCATGCAACGCAACTGTGCTGTCTTCAAAAAACACAGAGAACTTCTTGGGGGCTCCTCTTTGCCAACCCCACAGGGCTCTGGAAAGTGGAGCAGGCTCTCGCATCGGTGAGCGTGGGGGTATCTACCTGATAACGCATGACCTAGCTGCATATCAAGCAGGCGGCATAGCTCCATCGGGACCACAGGCTGATCACTTGGTTTATTTCCTCCCTCTTCACTCCCCCATTTGTGGCCAGACAGCAGAACCTCCAGATTAAGCGTGGCTTGGCTTTTTCATAGTGCTTCCTGTCTGCTTTCTCCTCACAGTGCCCCCGCTGTCTGGCTTGACTGCATTGAGTGGGCTTACTGGAATCCTCTTCCCATTCTGAGCCAGGCTTTCCCCCCAGCTGGTGTTGCCGGCAGATTCTCTTGTACGTTTGTTTTGCGATGCCGGTTTGGATCCCAAAGTTGTGTGACAAGGGAACAGCTGCAGCTTGTGTTATTTTGGTCAGTGAAATTTATTCAATGGCACTTCTGCATTCCTGGTTTTAGATGTAATATAAAAAATGATTGCAATATGAAGGCAATGATCCGCTACATCGGCTGGGGCGGCTTCTTCGCTTTAGTAAATTGCATGACAGAGAAATTCAGTTAGTAAATGTTCAACATTAGGGACTGGGTGTCTCTGTCCAAATGCAAAGCTAGCAGATGAGAAACACTCCTTTCATTTGAAATGAGGCAGTGTGATGAAGTCGGAAGAGCACAGAATCAGGAGTCAAGAGATCCAACTCTGCCACTGACATGCTGTGTAACCTTGGGCATGTCACTTCCTGACTGTTTCGCTTGCCACTTTTTTTAGTTTGTTAAGTTCCTTTGGGCTGGGCCTGTTTTGACTATGCCTAACACAGTCAGGCACTGAGCTTAGTCCAGACCTTTAGGCACTGCCCTGACAATAATAAATTGGTCAAATTTCATTATTATTCTTTCTTTGCATTTATACAACCGCAGATTTTTACAGGCAAATAGTAAAATATTCAGACACTAGCTCATTTCAGGTGCATGTGGTGGAACGGTGCAGTCAGACCTTTTCCAACAGGTCTGAATAAAGTCATAGGTATGGCGCAGAACTCAAATTTAACATCACCCTCTGTTTGGTTTTTGCACTTACTTTTGTGGCAATATGAGCTACAAATGAAGGTTACATGTCCAAATAGTTGACTGCTTTGTGTTGAGAAAGAAGTGGGAGATTTCCCTTTAGCATATACATGAATTCACGCGAAGGCGAGCATGGAAAAATGTGGCATTATTAACCAGTATCGCTGCAAGTGAAGATGCGCTTGCTAGAGCTATCAAGGCCAATTATGTGGCTGTGTTCCATGGAGCGAGTGCCTTTCAGCACAAAGTCACAGCTTCGCGTATCATACATAGTCTGTATGTGCTGGATCAACCATCAAACATACTGAAGAGTCCAGTTTTTCACTGCCCAGTGAGAGAATCCAATATTTCTGGTGTCCATTTGCCAGCGGGTCTCATTTCACCGCTGTCAGTTTTGCTGTCTACAGAGGGAACCTCTATTGATTTTTAGTCCTTTGAAGATTAAAATGAACAAAAAAAGAACCTGATCTGGGGCCGCAGGACCTGGATCTCCAAATGTAATTGCACGAGGAAACCATTGGAAAGACCACATGCTTTGGGAGCCATCAAAGGGGATCGAATTTAACAAACAGTTGGCCATGTTAAGGCACTAAGATTTGGGAGCTGGACTTTATAACTATGATGCATTCTTCCTGGGCCAAATGGCAGGCCGAGGAGATATTAGTGCAACATCATTAGGCACTCAAGATCCCTTGCATTATAAATCAATAGCAATCCTGTTATGCTTTGAATACATTCGTTTTACCAATGTCTTATAAGAGGATTTCACAATTATGATTATAGTTTTGTAAACTGAGTTCTGTCCTAATCAGGAAGTTTTATTTTCCCTTCCCTGGCACCGATCTTCACCCATCACACTAATAACATTGTATTTAAATTGCATTACCCCACCAATTGAAAGGCCAGAATGTAATGTTTACCCTATAACATTTTAAGTCTGGCTTGTTAAGTTGATCAATGCTTCCCCCTCGCACAAATAGAATTAGCATTGAATTTGGTACACTTATGCCAGGGGGACTGGCCTACTGAGAATGCCTTGCAGAAAATAATTGTATCAGGAGATTGCAATCGAAGCACGTCCTGCGAGTTGTTTTGCAGAGGGTTGAGGTCACTTAAAACCCCCCCCAAAACGGAAGCCTGCATTGCAGCGGTTCTCAAACTTCACAACCCAAGGATCCCCATTTTGATTGAAAATTTTTGGCAGGCCCTCTGCTCAGCCCCATACCCCACCCTCACTCCACCCCCAGGCTCCACCCCTTTCAACTCCCTCCCCTGAGCATATCTCCGCCTCCACTTCCCCCAGTGCCTCCTGTCTGCTGCTGAACAGCTATTTCACAGCATGCAGGCGGCACTGGGGGAGGTGAACCGTGGGGCTGGCGGCCCCAGACATGACTTGCAGACCCCCTGGGGCAGTGGTTCCCAACCTTTTTTATACCGTGGACTGGCAAACCCAGTCACAAACTGGGTCCGCAAGGGCAGGCCATTGGACGCTTGGCAGCAGCGAACACCTAATCCGGCCCACCTTCGTTGTTACGGCAACTGCTGTTTATTATTTCAATTGCAGAAGCACCTGAAGGGGTCAGGCCGCTCCGCCTTTGCGCTAAGCCTTGCACAGACAAAACAATCTCGTCCAGGCAGCTGGCAAGCAAGGATCTGGCCACGGCACAGCAGCTGGTGGGGGGAGGGGTGGGAAGGATACAGTCAGAGCCAGGATGGATGCCTAGGCGTAAATTCATTTCAACGGGGGTCTGTGGAGTTGCCCGTTGAAGCTCTCTGGGAAGAGGGTGTTGGAATGCTTGCAGGCAGCTGAGCAGGAAACATGTCCCTTCGTTGCTACGGCAAGTGAAATAATTGAACCTCTGCAGGGGGTTGGGGACACCGGGAAGACCGGCAGAACAGATTAACGTGCTCATTATAAAAAGCATCCAAGGACGTCCAAGGAGTGTAGCGCCCTATCCCTGTCCACGGCATGGGGCTCAGGGAAGAAAAGCGGGAGGAAAATGTCCTGATTGACGTGAAAAGGCGACATCCTCTTTGGCAGAAAGGCAGGAGAGGGGTGCCGTTGCACCATATCCTTATAAGAAGCAGTAGACGGAGGCTCGGAGGGAGGGGCTCACAGCTCTGACCATGTCTGGCAGAAGTAATAGTTACCAGGAAGGCCTCTGTGTAGGAAAGGTAGGCCAGAGAGCAGGTAGCTAGGGACTCAAATGGGGGGGGCCCTGAGCTGAGAGAGTCCCACGGTGGTAATGGCTACCTCACCTGAGGGCAGAGCCGATCAAGACCCTCAAGGAAACAACCCAACACCGGGACCCCGAAGAGGGATTTCCCTCCCAAACATGAGCGGAAAGCTGAGCTAGCCACCTGGTGGACTCTAACGGATGAGACGGCCAGACCCTGGGGTGTGGAGTGAAGAAGGTGGTCCAGAAGCAGGGGACTTGTGGCCTACAGGGGGTGGTTTAGCCTTATTGAGGCACCACAGGGAGAACCTCTGCCATTTGGCGGGAGAAGTAGCCCTTGTCGAGGGCTTTCGGCTGCCCATTACCACCTCCCTCACCGAATCCAAGCACTGCAGCTCAAGGTGGTTCAGCCATGGAGCTTCCACACCATGAGGTGGAGCGATGCCCGGGCCGAAGTGGAGCAGCAGGCCGAACTCCTGGGTCAACAAGTCAGGAACCAGAGGGCCTGGCCGCTGGCAGGAACAGCAGCAAGGTGCACCAGTGCTGCTGTGGCCATGCTGGTGCGAAGTCTCCTCTCACTGCCAGGGGCATGGGTGCCTAGGAGGAGCCGGTGGGGGTGGGGAAGGGGGAAGGGGCTCCCCCAACCCCAGACCATTCATGGTCTGTGAGTGGGGAAGCCTGGAAGCATCCTGGCCCCGCCCCTTCTGTTTGAGGCCCCACCCCTTCCGGTGGGCAAAACATTATTGCCCACCCCTGCTCTGAGCTGTGCAGCAGCACCACGCCGCAGATGCTTACTGAGTCCCGCCCAACGAGGGATCCAGGGCTCCACGCTCGGAGCGGCCTGGCTGGGGAGGGGCATTTCTTCCTCAGCGACAACAGCAGCTCCCTGCGGAGGATAGCGGACCGGCCGGGAGAGACTCGCTGCTCTGTCCTCCGCAGGGAGCTGCTGCTGCTGTTGCTGAGGGAGAAGTGTCCCTTTCCCAACCAGACACCTCCATGCGTGGAGCCCTCAGCCCCTGGCTGGGTTGATTAAGCAGCTGTGGGGCCCTGCTGCTGCACAACTTAGAGGGACCCTTGATCGGTACCGGGGTGAACAGGTGTAGACACTTATGGCCGTGGGGTTCCCACAGTGCCGTGGTGCTGAAGACATCTCTGGTGCCAGGACAGGTGGCGGAGCCATAGTCAGTGCCTGAGGCGGAGCCGGTGCCTGAGGTGCCAGTTAAGGCCCATGTGCCGAAGCCACTAGTGCCGGAAACACGGGTGCAAACGGCGGTCTCACCAGTGCCACCGAGGGAAGGTGCCGTCGAGGGAAGGTGCTTTGAATGAGGCCGTTGCTGTCAATTCAGTGAGGTTCCACCCAGCCTCAAACATGTCCAGCGCGGAGGGAAAGTTGAAGTTCTCTTCCACTGACACCAGACTCAACGGACCTGCCCATAGGACTGTAGTCAATGGTGCTGGGGCTGAAGCACTCGGCTCTGGTAGGTTGGGCACGGTGTGGGCCAACTCCGGGGCCTTACTAGACCGCTTGAAAGAGCATCGGCCCTGGTCCGTCCTCTTCTTGCACGGCACCAGGGAATGGGACCAGTGCTGGGAGGATGAGCCCATCTTCCGTGCCAGGGAACGGTGCCAATGACGCTCTTCAGGGTGAGGACCAGTGGCATTTGAATGGAGCTAGCCACCTACAGATAGGTTGCATTAGCACAGCCCACCAACTCTGACTCGGGTTTTAGGCTGAATCCTACGACCGGCCAGCCAGCTCAAACATCACTGCACTCTTGCGTGGGGATGGGACTTGAGTTAGAGACACTACTTGAGTGACCGCTGAAGCGGTGACAAGCTGATCGTGAGTGTAGCAAAGACATCCATTTCGTTTGAAAGACACCACCACCCCCAAAAATCCCCCCGCCCTTCCCTCCAATACCATGCTGCAGTATCTGTTCAGCACTGGTTTGGAAAAGAAGGGTGCTACCAACCACTTCTAGTTTCTGACCCACTCACATAACACTTGGCTTATGGGCTAGGAGGGATCAGAGCACAAGATCTGATTTCTTATTCAACTGTGAAAGATATTGGCAACGGTGACAACCCGTGAAATCCTATAGGATGTGCTGGTAAATTTCGTAAGTATGGTCTGAAATTAAGATTACACTACACAAAGCACAGGAATGAGAAGTGGAAACAAAACATTAAATAAAAGGGTTGGCTTTTATTTAAAATAAAATGCATTTATACATAGTCTTTAAACCACAGACTATCTGAGCACAATACTGGTTATTCCTTGGCATTGGGTGGGGCAGGAGCTCCCTTATTATTAGTGTTAATTCTGCACTGGTGCAACATATGGGGACATCTTGATCCCAGGCATTAGAGTTAACAAGGACATTGTGGCACAACAATTAAGTCAGACTTAACTTAGATAAAAATGTATTGTATGGCAATTTCCCCCCTTAAATTGCTATCCATATCTTTTAAAAGCACTATCTAGTTAATGCTGATACACTAGATCTATGCAAAATTCTAGTTGGCTTGTGAGACTAGTTAAAAAAACTGTACAATTTTATAAAATTTGTGTTTTTACATAAGTTACACAAAACCTATACTTCATAGACCTTTACTTCATATTGTAATGAAAAAGTTTGCATATCATAGGCAGACAGTGAATATGCTGGTGAATACTAAAAGTGTTGTAATACAATACGGTGTAAAATAAAACAAAAGGACAATATAAGTGATTATCAAAAGGAAAGCTAACAAATAGACTAACTAAAACAGACTAACAGAGGACTGTTCTTCAAGGCCCCAAACAACTATCTTCAAAATAACATCAGGCATTTGCAATTGTTCTGATTCATGTAGTGTGAAAAAAGAGATCAAAATTCTACCCAAAGAAAGGTGGATTTCAAAAAAATGAGGTCAAATTTACAGTATAAAAAAAACCGGACAAAAAGAACATGCATTAAACATGATAAATAGACTTCATATAGTTTAAGCCCTGGATAGCTTTATAGTAGATGGCTTAGAGTTCTCTTTATAATTTGGTAAGCTTACGTCAGTCAAATCTGTGATCTGCCTGTTGGGTCTCGTGTCTACAGACCAAAGGCAGAATTTGCTACATTATGTAGCCCACACACTGTCTCGTCATAGCAGATTAACGGAAGTGCTCATTAGTGCACATACATTAACTGGTCTGGTAATGCAAAAATTTCCATGATAAAAAAAAGATACATTTCAGGCTTACTTTATTAAGCAGCATATTTCAAATAACAGCTTTTAAAGTTAAATATTAATATGGCCATGGGGTTTCTTTCAGTATATAGTTCATCAAACTCACACCCAACCACTGGTAAGTTTGTAGAACATCTCTTCATCTAAACTTTCATTCTGATCTTTTGCTCGCGTTGACAAGAAGATGTAGCCACCAATGAATTCATGAACCACTTTGCAATCCACTTCTGTACAAATGAAGGACACCCTTACATCATCTGCAAACTCTACGGTAACCTATAGTGCAAAACACATTGGATCAGGATAAACAAGATGGTCATAGTACATTACACCAACTTTCTTTACCCTGACGGAATAAATCTCCCTTGTAGCAAACAACTGTTTGAAGTTTCATATTTAGTCTTCTGTGTTTATTTTCTGAAGAGAGAAAATGTTGGATAAAGGACTATTAGGGGGTAGAATTCCCCCCAACCCATTAACTAGTTTCCCCAAGAAGTCTATTGTGGCTTTGTTAAAAGTTTCTCATTTGAGTTTTCAGAAAAATCTGCTTTCAGTGATATATTATTTATTAACTCTTAATGCCAGTACTGAGGCTAGCCCACACCAGACAAACTCTGGGATAAGTGAAGTCAACTTGTTCCTTGCAAAGCATCTGGTCTGAACAATCTGGAATACTGAGACTTAAAGAACTGGATAAAAAAAAAATACAAACCGCCCCAAAATTAAAAAGCTACTGGAACATACTTTGAGTAGGTCTGTCAAGCAATTAAAAGACTTATGATCAATCTTGCAATTAATCATGCAGTTAAATAACAGAATACTATTTTAAGTATTTTGAAAGTTTTCTACATTTTCAAATATATTGGTTTCAATTATAATGTAAAATACAGTGTACAGTGCTTGCTTTATATTTATTTTTATTACAAATATTTGCACTGTAAAAACAAAATAGCATTTTTCAGGTCACTTAATACAAGTGCTGTTGTGCAATCTCTTACAAATGTAGAATTATGCACAAAATATAATGTCATTTAAAAATAAAACAGAAAATGTAAAAAACTTGTCTTAGTGACTGGCTGAACAAGAAGTTGGACTGAATGGACTTGTAGGCACCAAAGTTTTGCCTAGTTTTGGTTTTGAGTGCAGTTATGTAACAAAAAAAAAATCTACATTTGTAAATTGCACTTTCACAATAAAGAGATTGTGTAACCCACACACCTGGTAGGTGTGGTGTGCTGTCCCATCTAGTGGCACTGAGACCTCTGACAGAGAGGAAGAATGAGTTTGCTTTACAGCCGTAGTTGCGAGCCAGCTGGCTTTTAGCTCACGCGGTAGAGGCTCATGCACTAAGCCCCAGGGGTCCTAGGTTCAGTTCCGCCTATCAGCATTACAATTGCATGACAATACTTGAATGAGCTGAACTGAAAAATACTATTTTTTTGTTTATAATTTTCTCAGTGCAAATATCTGTACACAAAAATAAAGTGAGCAGTGTACACTTTGTATTCTGCGTTGTAATTGAAACGGATACATTTGAAAAGGTAGAAAAACATCCAAAGTATTTAATAATTTTCAATTGTTATTTTATTCTTTAACAACGTAATTAAACTGTGATTAATCGACAGCCCAAATTTTCAGTTCTCAGCCTCTAATTGTGCTTGGGTTTTCATAGGCATGTGACCTTCAAATAATCTTCTACATTGGGAAGTTTTATATTGGCATCGCACCTGCAAAATGCTGGTGGGAATTTATGCATGTACGAGGTAAAGCTGGCTAGAGGATCAGCTCGATATTTACCCAACAGCTAGGGATGTTAAATTTAGATGAACTGGCTAATCGAATAGTTGATGCAATTTGCATGGACTAATCGATTAGTCGATAAGGGTGCCTTCGCCTTTGAAGTGTAGAAACGCCCCAGGGCTGTTGCTACACTTCAAAGGCAAAAACGCTGTGGAGAGCATGGAGCTAGTGGGGAACTCATGCATTTCAAAGCGGCAGACCCTGAGCTCCACGCGGCGGCACGGACACTTTGAAATGCCACATACAGCCCTTGCCAGCTGGTGACTACCCAGCTGGCCCTGGGCTGCACATGGAGTTTCCAAGTGGCAGCACCATGTGGAGCCCCAGGTCTGGCCCCGGGCTCCATGCGGCACTGCCACTTTGAAGCACACTCTCCTCCCCTCCCCCACTTGTTGCCTCTTTCTGATAGTGGCAGCAAAAGGGGCGGGAGGGGAAGCGACTAGTCGTTCACATCCCTACCAACAGCATCTTATGCTGACTGCCATTAGTTGCACAAAACTCTAAGTTGGGTTGCAAATAAAAAAGTGAAGACTAAATCAACAAAACAAAACCTGGATCATTTAAACTGTATGTGGTAAGCAGAACAATATTACTCTCTTAGCCCGGAAGTTTGATTTTGCCTAGGTTTCTTGGACTGCGTATTTGCACACAGACTGGAAACATCTGCTCTGTAATAAGGATCTACCTGGGGTTTAGCGAAGAAAAAGAAAAAAAAAAAAAAAAGGGTTACCAACTAGTTTTTAACACTGTTTTTTAAAGATTTTCCCGGTGAAGTCAAAAAGGAGACTTTTCACTGACTGGTTCCCAAATGGTAAACATTGATTATACAAATAGAGCTAAACAACATCTTCCTAAAAATAGGGTAAATAAAAAAATAAATCAGAAAACTTTATTAGATTACCAAGACACACAGCCACCCAATCTAACAATCACCAATTCCACCTGGGGAATATGTGAGACTGTTGTTATTTCCAATCAAGTGGTATAATCTTAATTAGATTCCTTATAGTGTACGAAACACTCTTCAAGATGCTGTAAATGAATTAGCTCGCACGCTAAAGACTGAATTGTACTAAAAAATCTTACACAAAATATAAGTAGTTTAAACAGAAATCTTGGACTTAAATGAGAGAAAGAGAAATAGTTTATGAAACCAAGCAGTGTCCCATACAACAAAATCAGGAGGACGCCTGAGGCTAAGTCTGTTCTTATAAGTCACATGTAGTTTTTATAAAAAAGATGCCTTACAATGGTCACTTGGGCAAATAAAACCACCTCCCCAGCTCTGTAAATGTGGCCTTACCATTTTTATTTCCCAGTTCACATTCCACTGTTTCATGTTGCTGAATCGCCATGTTTTAATTGCATCTCCTGTGCTTGCGTCCATTCTTATCAGTCTGTTATAGGCGATTCCAATCAGCTCTTCTTTCTTGCCTCCTTGGAATCTGTGACATTTGGATTTATGAAAGGTAAAAGCTTATACCTATGCAGAAATGTTCTGTGTCCAGCTATTGAACAGACTCATAAAACCAGCTGAACCAATGTAATTTACATTTTTCTTGCAAGTGCTGATGCAACTTATTACTTCAGAGCTATAGAGAGGATCGATAAATGCAGAAATAGCTTAAAATACTTCTGACGATGTTTAAATAGAAATCTAAGTTTTGCATGCAAATAATTGTGCATGAAGTTATAATTATACAAACTGGAGCATTTTACAGACGTTGTTTCTGTCTTATCTACAGTGTTCTCAACTAAGAGTGTAAAGGGTTAACTGGAGGCCCGGCCTGGCCGAAACAGCCCCCCCATCCGGGCCCGCCGTGGGCTGCTCCAGCTCAGCCAGGCCCGCCGCGCTGCCAGCAAAGGCTGCTCCAGGGTTAACTGGTTATACGTAGTGTTTAACTGGTTAACTTTTAAAATGGCAATTAACTTTCTATTCCCAGCTATGAATCTCTCATGGTAGCTTTACATATAAAAGACAATAATCCACATGTTCATACATGAATTTTTACCTTACTACTTAGCAAAACCACTGACCTTGCAATAAAGTGTGTGATGCCAAATTCCGGTAGAGACTGCCAAGCTTGAATAAATCGCATCTTGGCTTCAATTAGACTCATCTGAGCTACATTCTGATGGGCCTCCAATATCCTCGCTGTGATCTGAATGTAATTAGACACAGTCTTCAGGCTACCATTGTATGCTTGAGATGGTATACTCTCTCCTCTTCCCACTCTACACCCCGGCCAAAAAAACCCCAACCCCCTACACACACCACCCTGCATAAAATATTAGGTCTCCCCATTGGGAATTTTCATAGGTCAATTACACTCAGACAGATGTTCTGCAGGTTCTCAACTGCAGCGCTATGTCATACACTATCAGACACGAAATGGAGTATGTCACAGAAAATAGCTGCCATTCTTGCTATGGTTAATTAAAGGATAAATATGGAACTGCTTTTACCTGAGTACCACTATACATTTTGGGGGTATTATTTTTATATTCCAGACATGAATCTAGATGCAAATGATTTGGACACCATTCAACGCACAATGAGAGAATCAACTCCTGAAATGTACATTTCTAGTATGAAGGATTCTTATTATCAGGCTGACAGCATAAAATCACTGGGGATTATCATTAAAACTGAAAGTTATGTTCCTCTAGGTGTTCTGTTTTTAGGACTACACTCCATGTAAAAGGTTTTTAAACTATTTTACATTTATTTTTACTGTCACTTACCAAATCTCTTATATAGCCTGGCTGTAGATGACAATGCGAACAAAAGAAAAGGAAGCAGAAAGAAAAAAAAAGCAATCAGAAATATGGCAACAAAGCAAAGAAAAAAGTGCAAATTATCTGCAAATTGAAGTTCAAGCAAAACACATGCAAATTTTCTTAGGAAGGAAAAACAGCAAAAAGTGAATGCAAGCTCGAAAAAGGGAATAAGGAAACACAGAACCATCCCTCATTCTATAGACATCAAAAATTAGGAATGTCTCATTCATCTAGAATGATTTACGTTTTATAGGCATTTCCAAATTCCATCAGTGGCCAAAGATAAGAATAGAGTGAAAATCCCCACCCTCACCCTTCTTTCAAGGTCTTTGATTGAATGAGAATCAAGTTTCCCCTGCTTTAGTGTGAGCAAAACCATTTAGAAAAACAGCGGCGTCTGTTACTCCCAATATGAGGAAAATATTATTCTCGGAGAATGCATTAAAAAAAATAAAATATGCTCAATATGCTTCAGTGACTACAAAGATTCTCGAAAGTTAAAATCACCATCTGTTTTATACATCCTCTTTCTTGAAGATACAACTACACTAAGGACCGTACACTGTAAATGCAGCCTTCGGTTTATATTGGACTAAGTATTTCTTAGATGTAAGACCACATAAATTCATTGCTCTAGGCAGAGTACATGCCACAAAAAAAATTCACACATTACTATTTAAACACTATGAGTCTAAACAATTTGCTTTTATGTTTCTGTCTTATTACTTCCTAAAGCCACTTGCAATCCTATAATATTGCAAATGTCAATTTACAGTAAAAGCATGAATCGGTGTGCAGTGGCTCTCAACCTGTACCTTGTGGGCCACATCCAACGCTACCTGAGGAGAGGATGTGACATGGGCAGCAGCTGTGTGCTTACTGAGTTAGAGATTCGTTTGTAAAACAATCATCCATGTTGCTGTATCTACCACCACCGCCCCCTAAGCATACCAATTGTATCCAGCTACATGATCAAAGACACATTAACATCTATATTGACCTATTGAGATCCTTAATCTAATAATGACGCTGTATGGGTTTGTGAAGACATTTATCTTTAATGGATCAATGGATATTGTAAAATGTACATTTCAGATAACAGTGCACTTGATGAGAAGATTCCCCCCCTCCCCAAATTGCCCTCAAGTTAATATATTGCAATAGCTTGGTGTTTTTAGCTGGTAATCTACATTCCATGAATTCCCTGAGGGCAGCATTTCCTCCATCCCCCCCACTCCCTCCTCACATGATGCTGTGGGATAAACAGCCTTAATGCAGTCTTACACAACCTCCAGGAGACCAAGGAGGAGGAAAGTAATAAAATGCAAAGGGAGCAAAAACTGCCGAGCATTCTTGCTGCCTTTCTAAATGAAAGGCTCTATTTATACTCAACTAATCTCTGAATGGGATTCTCTGGCTTCTCAGAATTGTTGGGCTGTTTTTTTTTTTTTTTTTTACACCTCTCTGACTGCTATCTTCTACCTTCAGTGTTGCACCTATTGCTTCTCAACCAAGATATAAACACACTAGATAAATAACACAAGTTAATGTTTTCCCGGGTGTCTATTTTAGTATGGTCAAGCCTACAATGCATTATATGTTATAATCGGTTTATATGTGCACTCCTTCCCCATCCCCATGGATATAAAGGCTTATTCAGAGAACAATAAGGCTATAGAAAATGAAATTCCACTGCCAGGAAATCATACTGTGCCAATAAATAGCTACATTTTCCCACTTCTCTGCATGGCAAACCCCCTTCTGATTTCCAGAGATCAGATTCAGACACAGTAATTTAACTACAGATTAACCATCAATATCTTGAGTTGATTAAATCATTAGAGAGACACTGAGCAATGCTTCACTTATTCTTTAGCCAGATATTGTGTAACGTTGTGCAACTCATGTATTTGTTTTGTGGTAGAAATAAACTGGTTTTACCAGGCAATGACTAGATATAGATTACCACTCAAGATTAAGTCATAGTTCTTTAAAAACGCTTATTTTCAATAGCTGCTATTTAAAGTATTTACAAATGTTGGAAGAGTGTAAATAAAACACATAGAGAATATATTACATCAAAGCCCGCATGGAAAACTTTGTAAATAATGGGAACCTAAATGAATCCCAAGGATTTCTTCGTGAGTTTTGTACAAGTAAACTGAACTAAAATCAATTCCTTATGATGATTTACTCTGCCACAAACACCCCATTACATTAAAATTAAGAGACACACGGAACTGACCAATGTATTAATGTGCAGATGTTCTCCTAATATGATATATGGAAAAAAAAGTTCCAAAAATGTGCATAAAACTGACTCCCTCCCCATTGTTCTTACTCTGAATAAAACAGTTAAGATCACATGGATGACATACACCAAGATATTGGATCAAAACAACAAATTAGATTTACACATGATTTAAGCAGTAAGAGTGTCAAATTCTGTTAAAGTGCATACATATTTTATGTACTTAGGATGAAATCCTAACCCCACAGAAGTCACCTAAGGCTGGTCTACACTAGGACCTTAGTCCAAAATTAGCTCCCCAAGGTTGATTTTCTAAGCGATGTGTCCACACTACCAAGCCTGTTATTCTGGAACAAGGGGCCGTGGAATTCGAACTCTGCAGCTCTGCTTTTCACGAGGAATAACGCTATTCCCGAACTTGTAAGTCATAGAACTTTGAACACATAAAATCAGATGCCTGTAAGTCGAACTTAAAATTCAAAATAATCTCCTAGTGTAGACACGGCCCTACTGACATAACAGAACTATTGTGATCAACAATAGGGCCAGGATTTCACTCTCTGGGTCAAAAGCAAGATTTCTGGAAAACGAAAAAAACGCCAGTACCTGTTTGTTCTTGTACTTTTTCAGGTAGCGAGGTGAAACTAGACATTCTGGATTAATGTCAGTCGTGACTTGTTCTGGAATTAACTGTGGATCTGGATTCAAATGCTGCATCTTCAAAAATGACAGAATATTCTGAACTTCTAAGTTGTACGAGCTGTCTGCCATGGTCTTGCCCTTGGAGGCTAGCCTGCAGGCTGCCATCCAGTGTGCATACTGCTTTTCCTGCGATTAAAGGGAAAGGGGCACTCAATAGGAAGGCAACTCTTTTTTCTGTTTAAACAAAGCTCTGTCAAATTTCTCAGTACAGGAATCAAACTGAAACATTCCAAGAGTCAAAAACCTGATCAAAGTGTGGGATATAACAACAGATCATAAGGAAAAGGAGCAAGGGCCAGTTTTGCACATTACACACACACACACACACACACTCTTGCACATTACACACACACCCCCCCCCCGTCCATGTGTCAAAAGATTATGAACAGCCTATCAAGACATAAGGCATGGTGGAGGAGTACATTAGAGCAAAGAGAAAAAACAATGCCAATCACAGACTTACATTATCACAGCGAAGCCAGATTTCATTCATACCATCCGCAACTGGAATCAGAAGTTTGATATTAAATTTCTGACCAGAGATGTTTACATCAGGAGTAACCTCGCACCCTGTAATAAAAGAGCTAGTGATTAGTTTGTATGTAGATACGCATGCTCTAAAAAAATGACCACTCCAGTGCAATAGTATTAAAAGTGTTCCAGTGATAGGATACATCACAACCTGATTGAAGACTGTGCACTATGCTTTGTTTTTAAAGGAGGTAAATAATTAAGGAATATCAGCGGGGAAAAAATATGAATGTCAGGCACAAAACCCATGTCATGGATCTAAAACCAGAGCTATCTCCACGATTGCAAAAGATGTGGTACTGCAGAGAAAAGATGACCACATTGCGGGATTTAGCTAGCTACTTATGTTACAATCTAAGCTATAACATTTCAGATTCTATGATGAATCATCTCCACACTGATAGAAGGAAAAATGAAAAGCAAGATCTATTTTGAGGGAGAACAATAATGAAATACTACACAAGTTTCAATTATATTTGGGATTGTAAAATTTGCTCGATTCTTCGTTTCCCCTCAAACGGACCAAAATTTGAATGGTAATAGATTAGTAATTCTCTTATTTCAGCAAAACCAAATGTCAAGAGGGTGTCACTAATCTAAAGCTATCATCTTGTAAAAATTATGTGAGTTCAGGGTGTACTGTTTATATCTTTAGGGAAGAGGTGGTATTTTCCCTCAAAGTTGGTTGCTGAAAAAATCTTAAAATATTTATATTAGATATTAGGCATTTTGAGAGCACCAGTTTCTTGAAAACATCCAAGCTAACGTGGGTTCATTTCAAATTGGTCTCCAAGATTCTTTTAAAATGCAGTCAGAAGTAGCGACGTCAAAAACTCCCAAAAAGGTATTCCAAGCTACACATCCCCGTAACTATAGTCTGAGATCATTTGGCAGCCTGTCTGTTGCTTCCATGGTAAGAAATTAAATCTGTCAGTAGTTTCTGCTGCTCCATAGCCATCTGAGCTGGAATAGTTTACTTCTGAATACAAGAAAGGCCAGTAGCTTTAGGAATTTTAAATGCAACGTGCAAGTCTTGCAGAGTGTGTTTGAGCAAGGCTCGTGTGCTTACATAACAGAGGAGAGTGAAAAAAGGCTGCATTTGAAGAGAAAATATTTCTATTTATAACTCATTTGCTGAAGTCTCAACTTGTTTTTAAGTGTTGGGTATTTATTTCAGTAAGTTCATCACAAAAAACAGAATTACAAAATATATAGCGTCTATATGCTCTGATTTATTTCTGCTTCACTTTAAAAGTCAGACACGTGTACCATTAATTAAAATAAATATGGGTCTCAACAATGAACTTTGAATGTTTCTACTGTGTGAAAACAGGCTAATGTTATCATGAGGCTTCCAATCCACACAGCACTGTTTATGTTATTATTGCAATCACTTATTTAGTAATGTATTTTTACATCAGACACCTGTCATTTTCCCTTTAAAACTCAACACTGGACTGACATCTGAAGCGTTCAACAAAATAAAAGGAATGTGGAAATAAAAGGGGACAATAATAGATTTGGTTGAATAATGTTACTTGAATGGCACATCCTTACCTCTTAAGTTCATTTGGTGAGCTGGAGTCCCATTGGATTCATCTTTGCTTTTATAGCAGGAAATGGATGTATCTTTGAAGGTGCACCAGTATTGCTTGTAACCTTTTAGTGTCAGTTTCTTAGGCCTGCCAGACAAGTTGAGGATTTTACTACATTAAATCTACAATTTCCTTGCATAATAGTGTTTAGTTTAAGGGACGCTGTGGTAGATGGACTCCTTCAGCTGATCTTCTGTACCTTGAACATGTCCCCGTATTCAAGTTCTTGCATTCAGAAAGCCAGATGTGTAACTTTCCCCTTTTGCTTACCTCCCCAATTAAATCTTGCTTCAGCCGGGTTTAAAACCCCGCACATTATAATGATGTACAGTAAACAAACTGGTGCACGAGTGATCCTACTGGATCATTAACTGAGTTGCACCATTACTTGCATGCTTCTTTTCATCACACTCTTACAGAGAAGATTTTGTTCAAGAAAAATAAAACAAGGTTACAAGCTTGAACTCCTGAATTCATGGACATCCAAAGGGGACAAGAGTCAGGGTAACTCCTACTAATGCCTATAGAAAGAAGAGTCCATGAATCATGGAGAAAGGTTGTTTCTTTCGTACACTAAAAACAAAATTGTTTAATATTTTGAAAGTTAATGCTTTGATATTTAATTAAAAATAATGATATCTTTTTAACAAAAAAATCAGCAGCCAACCATATGCTGTCTCTTCTAGATACCTGGTTTCACATGACTTACTACAGTTGTTTCTCTTGCTTGCCTATACAAAGGGGTCTGTTCAGGGAAAGGGTTTGGTTCCCTCTCTGTGGGAGGCATGGACGCTGGATCCACAACTGGCCGCTTAATTAGCCAAATGGCTACTGGTCCACAGAAGCCCTACAGGAAATTCTGTTCCACCAAGCCACAGGGAGATGTAAAAGCTGCCATCCACATGGGTGAAACCTACAGAATGTTAATCCCCACCCCACTAGATTTTACATTTTACTCCAGCGGAGCAATTATTTGAGTTGCTAATAGGTGAACTTCAAAAAAGGTTTAGGAGGTTCAGTCCTGCATAATATTTAAAGCACCAATGCACCTATTTTGTCCTCCCGCTGGGTTCCTGCTTTCCCATTTCACCACCTAGTGTAGCTCTCATGATTTTCTCTTTTTAACTTCCCACCAGGCCCTTCCTCTTACTCACACTCCTCTCCCTCGTATTTTAGAATCTATTGTTGGGCCCGCTACTTCTCTGCTAGTCCAGCATCCTCCATTTTAAGGCTAGAGAGAACTATGGTGCTCAAGTAACCTTGAACTGCACTTGTTCAATTCCCAACATGTGAAATGTAAAGAGGAAGTGCCCAGGAAACAGCATGAAGACAACGGACTCCTACTGTCAAGTCTAAAGAGAGTAGGGAGTGAGAAAGTCCAGAAATGTGGGGGAAGAGTTAGGAGGAAGCCCAGAGCTGGGGGAGAAAAAAATATAGCCAAAGGCTCAGCTGCCTCAATGATTTGTTACCAAACCTTTAAGTGAAATTTTGGTTTCAGGATGAGCAGGTATCTGATCTCATTCATATTTTGCCTTCACCAGTTGGATGTAAATGAGGCAAACTGAAAGTGCAAATGAAGCGTGGATTTAAATATCCTGCGCTTCATTTGCATATTTGCATGCGATTGCTGTTTCGAAAAAGGGTATTTCGAAAGTGAAACCGCAGACGAGGTGCGGTTCTTTCGGAACCCCACCCTCCCTCCCCGTTTTTCAAAAGAACCCATACTCATTTTTTCAGGAGTACGGGATCTTTCGAAAAAGGATTTTCCCCCCCGAAAGAACCACATCTAGACTGTGGTTTCACTTTCGAAATATCCTTTTTTGAAACAGCGATTGGGACGCGAACTTGCAAATGACGTATGGGATATTTAAATCCATGCTTCATTTGCACTTTCGATTTGCCTCATTTACATACCTCTTTCGACAGAGGGATGTAGTCTAGACGTGCCTTAAGACACGACAACAGCTGTGTGTATGGTTATGGGAAGGCTCAATTTCTAAGTCTCTCCCCCAATCAGTTTTCAGATGTTCAGCTTCTGGCCAGAGAAGAGCAAGCAGGTTTTTCCATCTTTTGTCTGAGTGTCTTGAGCCACATTTCCCTTTGCAACACTCATTTAATTCCTTTAACCTGCAAGGGGCAAGGAGGGGCCCTTTGGCTACTAAGCTTAGTCATCAGGCTGGTAAGGGTGAGGTAAGTCTTGTGCTTCTGTCAACTTCTACCCTGTGAAACATGCCCAAAGAATGCAAAGGACGTGTCCCATCCAAGACTGGGCCAAGTTATAAACACCGTCATTTAAATGTATTTTTTATAACATACTGCCTGGTCCTATTTTTTTTTCATGTTTCTCACAATATACTTTAGTCTCTTTATAGGTGAGGAGAGTCCTTTACATTGAAGACATTCTCTTTAGGAAACCAGATGACTATAGGAACAAATGTTGGTTTCAATCTACATCATCTGCTGCCTGTCAAGGAGTAGCAGCTTGAGCGGAAGCCACTGTCAGCACCTCAAGATGCACTTGGCTATTTCTGTAGTAGAAGGCTAAAGAAGCAGCGCTAAGCCCCAGTTTGCCCAAACTGCAGCAACACATCTGACGGAAATGCAGCTATTTAATATGAAGTAGATGACGTAACTCAAACGCAGACAAAAAGGATGATTAGAGCAAGGTCTGGAAAATTCTGGATCCTACAGCACCTAGCGCTTTGCCTTATAGATTTTTAAAGATTTATCTAACCCCTGTGTATTAAAGATTCAATTTAAATATTCATGCCCCTCTTTCCTCAGGCACCTGGATTCAAGGGAGTCTAGTGAGGCTAACACCTTCCAAAAGATTAAAAGTGTTTGTCCTACAATAAGAACTTTAGTTAGCCAGTCAGCTAGCTTCCCAAGTTATGCCTTTTTATTAACAATTAAGTATGTCAAACCGTATAAAAACCGAAAACTCTCCCTCTTAAAAAGAATCCACATATATGGGCAGAGACATTAGCCCTGAAACTGTGCTGTAATAAGCAAAACATACCACAGAGACGCAGTCTCTCAGGTACTATAGCTAACTGGACAAATATATATTAAAAATGGTCAAAAAATTTCAGTAAGCAAGTGACAGGCTAAGAAAACAACCCATTACAAAAACCAGGTAAACTACAACACTGTTTTGATGCAGTTGCTCTTCCTAACCCTTGAAGTCTCATTGAAATCGATGCACAGATTGCAGAACTTTCATCATCTCCCTAACGCAGCAGACACTGAATAGCAAGAGACAGCCATGACTGCCAAAATATTAGTCAAGATCCAAACATCACTATTCCCAGTTTCCACCTAGGATGATCCAATTTGTAACTAAAAGAGCACGGCATGAGCAGGGAAGAGCACCGCAGTTAACTCAAGCCTGCTCCCGCTGGCAACCAGAAAAGAACAGACAGATTAGAAGGCTGCTTGTTTGTTATTCATTTAGTCTCTCAGACCAAGAAAAGCACCGAATGAGGTTTCTAGTTATGTGACACAGTTCTAATTTTAGGATAGCTTGATTATCTTATTGGCACAATCTTAAATAAACAGCTCCCTGCGCACACTGGCTCCTGCCTGCATTCCCCCTGCTCCTGCCTCTGATACAGACGCAAGAGCGGGGAGGGAAAGGGGCAGGCAGGAGCCAGGAGGCTGCCTGTAACTGTGAAGATTAACTAATGAGCCCAAACTCATCGGTTGACTGTGTCCATGGTTACACTTTCACATCCCTATTACCTGGTAAGCATTCCATTAAGCCTAATGCTTACCAGGTAACCAGTTAACCTTTTACATCCTTAGGGAAATAAACAGGAGGTTTTAATATCTAAAGCACCATCACATTTTAGCTAGATTGTGCTTATGAAGTCAATGTGCTAAGTGCTATATTACACATCGCACAAACTGAAACAGTCGTGTGTGGCTAAGAATCCAGACAGTCGGACAGAAGAGCAGTTATGGACAACAGTGATTAATGATTCATTGACGTTAGTTTCACAAGCACTTGTTCCCATTAGTACTTACTTGAATACTTTAATATAGTCAGCAAGCTCAGGAATCGAAGTGATGTCACCCTGGAAATAAAAGATCACTCATTTGATTTGTCTGCCAGATACAAGAGTCAGTTCTAGGATGGGAGGGTCCAAAAACAGGGAGAGCATTGGGAACAGTGATTCAATTTCCAGGACAATGCCACACAATTACTTAAAGGCAATTTCCTTAGTTATGAGGAGGAAAAAACTTGATAAAATTTCACTGTCAAACGTCAAGCGCTCACCGACCACAGACTACACTATTATGCTACCCAAGGGCAAAACCATCATCCATATTATATTTTCGCAATTACTTGTTATGAAAGTTACAAGTGAAGCTGCATGGTGGTTACTCTTTGCATTGTAGAGCATTGTCCACTCATTACGGAATAGTGGAAGAAAAACTATTTATATTCAGAACTGGATAATTTCTAAGCAAGTAGAAGAAACAGAAATTCATGCCTTTCATCTGAGTTTTCCTTGACACTGCTGTATTTCACATGTATAATGGCTCAAGTTTTAGGGTTTTTCACCGGAGTAAGCTAAAGCTTAATGAGGCCAGTCTGACTCGCTTGTGGTCTAGACTGGACTAGAGTCTAAATCTTCATTCCTCACAGTTTGTTGCTATAGCCACAGATGTATTGTTTATTTATTTCTACAGGCAGACCTATATATGCTAGCTCACTGGGCAACATTATGACAGGTAACATTCAGTGTAAAGGGATACACATTAGAACAAACAATTTGAGCTACTGATACATGCCAGTGGATTCTAAATTAATTGTAAATTATCAGGCCAGAGAAAGGAGGTATAATACTCAGGACAGCTTAATGAAATCATCTGCTCAATAACAGGTGTTGGCCACAGAACTGCCTTAAGGGTTAGAGCACAATGCCAAAAATACTATACCCGCTAGCGTGTCTTCATATTAATGTATTGTATTTAAAAAGGGTTGCAATGCTCAATTCTAATCAACTCTTCTCAAACCCAATAAGCAGAAACAGTGTCCAGAGAAAAACAACCAAAATGATTAGAGGCATGGAAAAGACTTCCACCTGAGGAGTGGTTAAAAAGATTAGGGCTATTTAATATAGAGAGGAGACAAATACGAAGGGACCAAAGGAGGAATGCTGCTTCACCAGCAAACTTACAATACTGCCTGATCACAAGCGTGTATTCAACTTTAAGAAGTCATTAACTCTTACCAGAATCGTTGATGTTTTACCACCTTCTAAAGTAATTTCCAAATCAGAAAGGGCAGCATCAACTTCGTCAACTTCTTTATCACTGTTGTTCAAGTGATTTTCTGAGGACATGATCGATAGCTTATTGACGTGGTACTGAAATACAAATTAGAGACCATATTGATTTTAAATATACTTCGTAAGGAAAAATCAAAAAGAAAACTATGGTATAGTATTGTATCACGGGGGATCACACTTTGAATGATCAGCAACAATATTCAGAGACGAGGCTGGCAAGAGACTTGAGACAAGTGCTCTGCTGTTCTATGTTACAGTAACTGGAAGAGAATACAGTTATTTTATTGCCTGATGCTCCCATTTAAAAAAGATGTTGGTTATACACAATGAAGCCTCCTCCCTGGGAGCTGGGTTGACAGGGGCTGGTGGCCCCACTCCCAAAAGGCTTCGCTGGGGGAGCAACCGTGTAACCTCAGCGGTTACACAGTTACCCTATTACAATATTTTTAACATCCCTAGTGGAGTTCTGAACCACAAAGAATATGGGTGGAATTTCTAAAGCATGCTCTACATTGACTTAGCTCAGTTCCCACTGCAATCAATAGGAGATTTATCATTAATTTCAATGGGAGCAGAGTTAGACCAATCCTAAGTGTCTCTGAAAATTCCACCAGAAGGGACTTGGCCAGGATCATAGGGAAACGAAGACTGAGTCAGAATCCGAACCCAGATTTGAGTCTCAATCCAGGCCCTTAATCACAAACCCATCCTTCCCTACTCAGTTCAATGTACATGAACAATATCATTGGCCCTACACAGGTTTAGGTCCAGTTAACATGGTTAACACATGGCAGAAAGCTCTTTGTGCAGCCATAAGAGATTTTTCTGCAGGGTGCTAATGAAACTAGTTTGGCTGATAGCCATCCCATGCTGCCTGAGAGAGAGAGAGAGCTCCCAAAATTCACAGACCAGTCACATTGAGGCAATGCGTTCTAAGATGCTCCGTCACACAGAAAGCTAGAAGGAATGGTTATCTGCTCTTCTTGGCCCAGTTTATTCTGGAAAAAACCTAACTAGATTGCAAGACAACTGTGAGCATGTGAGCCCAGCTGACACGTGACCTTTTTTGTGAAAAGGTTGCTGAGCAGATACATCTCAAACATGGACTATGTAATAGGGCCGGATGAGTACAGCATGACCTAGTTACAAACCAGAGTTGTCCTCAGTGTAGACATTGGCACAGCTCAGCTTTTGTTATAGTCTTCCTTAGATTTTTTTGGAGTCATAGTAAAATTTGCAGAATTCCCCCCAGAACTGAATTTTGCATGACAGATATAACCAAAAAATAATGTTTTAGGCCACAATGAAGTTTATCCAGTTATTCATTCTATACCAGAAAGGTGCAATGGGGAAATGCAAATTTGAATGCAAATAGCTTATCTTATCACATTATTACATACTTTTCACTCCACTATTCGGACACAGGCGGGAAACCAGTCTCTTCCATTCCAGTGTGTCATTTGCGGCTGCTTCCATCTGCTCTAGGGTATTGAGAGATCAATTGTTCTGCCCTCCCTGCTCCATCTCTTAGTTTTCTCTTTCAGCACCAACCAATGAGAAGAAATGATGGTTTCCACTGGAAAGCCTCATGGGGAATCTGTGGGTTGGCATGCACTGTGAATGCCTCAAATACATCCTAATGAGTGGCTGGTCAGTGATTTCTCAGCTCTTTCCATTGGTCATGAAGTCTTTCCAACCAGAAAGACTTTTCTGGGCACTTATTTTCGAAGGCATCTGGTTTACTGTCTAATATTTTGTTAGATGTCCAAGCTCTCACAGCCATACGCTAGCACTGAGATCATATTTACATTAAAAATCCTTGGTTTTGTACTAGTGTTGTTGATCTTTGATTTCCATATCTTGCTGAGTCTAGTAAAAGCTGTGGATGCCTTTCTTATCCTGGATGTCACTTCCTTCTTGAAGTCTCCATTAGCCAATATGATGCTGCCCAGGTATATAAACTATTCTACTTTCTTTATATTTGTGTCTTCTGATTTATACTATGGCTTGATGCCTAAGAGGTTTGTTTTAGCAAAACCAGTTTTGAACCTTACTTGACCTGCTATTTTTGCCATATTGTCTAATTTTGGGGGATTTCATTTGGTAGGGAAATAGCAGCAGCAAACTCTAGGAGTTCTAAGTATTTGCTATCTACCCACACCATATGAGTGTTTGTATTGCTAATCCACTTCATTGTTATAACAAAAAGACCCAGCTGGGCTCACCACTTCAGCAATTGATGCAATCTGAAATTCCTTATTTGTATTGCACTGCAATAAAAGCAGCACAGTGTGCTTTCAGAAAAGTATTCATGCTCCTTAAAGATAGTGGCACAGAAACAGCATTCAGAGCTACCACAAATCTACAATACCAGAAGCAATTCTTCAAAGCAGGTACTTGATCTGGGCCCAGCTATGTTAGGGCATGCCTACACTAGGAAATGATTTTGAAATTAGTCTGAGGCAGGCTACCTTTAATGTGGATGCACTACTTCGACTTGGAGCCCCAGGAAGCACTGGGGAGTAATTACTTCAAATTACTCTGAGGGGTAGATATTTCAAAATAGCAGCAGTGGAGCGTCCACAGTACCACTATTTCGAAACAGGAGTTATTCCTCACGGAAAGCAGGAGTTATTTCGAAATAACCAGCCTCTTATTTTGAAATAACGGGTTTGGTAGTGTGGACACTCCGCTTGTTATTTTGAACTAAGGGGAGTTATTTCAAAATAACCCCTTAGTATAGACCAGGGCTTAGAGACCACATCTCATCTGCATAGCTCCAAGATGGTTGCGTGTCTCTGGGACAACAGAGATCAAGAGTCCAGCAGAAATCACACAAAGCATCTCAGCTGAGGGGATCTGGCCGAGGAATGGATTTCCAAAGGAGTACAGACAAATCCAGAGTCTAACCAGCTTCAGGAAATGTTGCAAAATCCATTTGATAAAAGTTTTTTTTAAATCATAACCAGAATGGCATTCATAGCATGTGCTGCTCCCTTTTACACCCCACCAGAAAACAAAATAAAACCCAAATGCTATACCCCCAAGCAGAGCTGTATATAAACCTAAGGACAAAAGAGAGCCAGAAATTCCATGAAGTCCACCAGGGACTTTGTTATTGCCAATCTATTTTATGCAGCAGGCACTAGCGTAATGGGCAGTAGTACAAAACCTTAAAATAGAAGTGATCTTTCTAAAGGAGAGCTATTTTTTCTGGTGTTCATTCAATAAGTATTTTTAAAGGCAGAAATGTATGACTAAATATTATAATCCAGAGCGAATATAATTGTCACAACAGTACCACGAGTAAGTCTACAAAGCTGAAACCGTGAATGTCACAGAGAACGTCCAGCATTGTGCATCGTGGGTGGCTCTTACAGGAAAGCCGAGTTAAGGAGGAAATTTTAAATTCTTGCTTTTTCTATTCTTTTCTAGCAAAATGATGGGTATGGATCAACGTTTGTACTGCCCCGGAGCTGCTAAACAAGGGAGATTTCTGAAGACACGTCTAAACTATGTTTTTTTTCCCCAAAAGAGGATATGCAAATTCCTGTGGAATTTGCATATCTTCTTCCGATCTCATTTTCGGAAGAGGATCTTTCAAAAGTGAAAGTAATGTGGACGCGGTTTTTTCAGGAGAAAACCCCTTTTTCGAAAAAAACTGCGTAAACCTCATTTTTAAAGGAAGAGTGTTTTTTTCAAAAAAGTTTTTTTTTCCAAAAGTCCCCTCCCCCCCCCCGCCCCCGAGTCCAGACTACTTTCACTTTCAAAAGAGGATCTTTTGAAAGTGAGATTGGAAGAAGATTCCCGGGGAATTTGCATATCCTGTTTCCGAAAATTCTACGTAGTCTAGACATAGCCTGAATGACCAAGGAAGAGAGGAGGAGTCTGGCTGCCAGAAAGACTTGGGATCATCCTTAGGCACAGTTTACAAATCAGTCTTATGGAAACCGAGGGGCCGATACGAAACCGAGGGGCTGTAAGTGGCAGCTGGAAGGAGCTTGGAAGGGGCATCTGTGGAAGGAGCAGCCAGCCCTCAGTGCCACCTGGACTGTGCTGTGCCCCCACCCTGCTGGCCTCAGACATACATGGAGCCCTGAGCTCTGGCGAGGATTTAAAAGGCTCGGGGCACCGGCTGCAGAAATAGCAGCACTGGGAGCTCTGGACCCTTTTGAATCGCTAGGTTGCAGGGCAACTGCCCCCCTGTTGGTGAGCCTGTGTGGAAATGAATGGTAAAAGCATTTACATGTGCATTTACACTTACACAAGATTTGCACATAATATTCTGCACAATAGATAAATTCAAAGTTCTGGGAAACCCACAGATTACCACCAGTTGTTCTGGGGGCAAAGAGCCAGAAACACACAGTTCAGTCACCTAATGTACTCATTTGTATTTTTTAAAAGCAAAAATAAGATACACATGTCTTTGGGGAAAGATATCTAAATTCCTTTTCATGTGAAGTAATAAGTAGTAAATATTTAAATTACCTTAAAAGTTTAAGTAAACAGAGAATAGGAAAGTAGCCAAGTTTCCCTAGAACAGAAAGTTCAGCTTCCTGACAAAGCTAGAGCAAGGCTTTTATGAACTAGTTGCAGTACATTTTAACTTCAATTCACTCCTTGATTTAAAGCCTCCAGAAAGCTACAAAATTGCAACTGACTTCAATTAAAAAATAACTCTGTCTCCTACCTGCAACGCTGCGAACATCATCATTTCTTCTTCCGTACATTCTATTTCTTCTAAAACAATAGCCCACTTAGATTGCTCGTAAAGCTGGTTGATTCTGATTGCATCATACTATAATGAAACAGAGACACCACACACATATAAAGCACCTTCAAAAGAAGGCCTGGGGCCCCTTACACTTCAAAAAATAAGTCTAGTGATGTTTGTTCTTTTAATTAGATATGTTTGAATCCAAATTTCTACTTGAAATTTAAATTCTAAACTTCTTTGACTTTGAAACAACCAGATTTCCCTTAACAGATGCTCATGCAACCACCTGATTTTGTTCATTTGGCAGTCTCGACGTGTAAACAAACAGATACATTATATGTACCATTTGAAAGACACATGGTTGGTTTTTCAAAGACTGGCAGCTGAGCAGTTGGCTGTACAAATGGACATGCAGGCATTCTGAATGCAGATACTAGTCTCCACTTTTTGAACGTTTGGCCATATGTGCAAGACAGAAATAACTCAGTACCTTTGGATTCAAGTCAAAAAAGTTGTAGTACTTGAACCGGAGCAGCAAGGCCTCATTTTCTTTCACATCTTGTTCCATGAGTGATCTTGAGGAATCCAGCCATCTGCAAGTTGTCAACAATAGATAACAGAAAAGATCTGGTTGAGTTTTTGTAACTGTTTTAAGAATGCAACTTATGTTTTTAATATGCCTTTAGCTCACCCTTGGTTGATCTTGGCTTTATCGAGAAGAGCTTGTGGCTTGTACATTTTTGCTAAGATTTCTGGGGATGTAATTGGCTGGCTGACAGCAAGTACACCAGGATTCCCTTCTGATAAAGCACTATCTCCAAACCAAGCTGAAGTTGGAGACAGAGGGCTTCCGTCGTGAGAATCATAGGTAGGCGTCATGGTTTTGCTATAAAGTCCCGGACTTGAATATATGCTTCCTAACAGAACAGCAAACAAACATCTGAAGTTAGCTTTTGTTCAAATTCTTTACACTCAATGCAAAACTAATAGAGTAAACAGATTTTTAAAATCCCGTGACTCAAAAATCCCCCCAAAGACACTGCAATGCTGGATTCCTACGACAAGCTAAACTATTTTAACTGTTCTTAGTAAACAGGACAGAGAGAAAGCCACTTTCTATCTAACCTATATGAAATTTCTCAAAAATTCCACTCTCAGAGGTATGAACTATGCCTTCTTAGATTTCTATAGCACCAAGTACATTATGGATACTACTGGAGAAAAATAATAGTAGGTAATCGGCTGCATACAAGTTTTGAATACCAAAGTTTAGAGGAGCAGGAAAGTAAGAAGACAGTCTAAGAAATCACAGAAGATGGGGACAAAAGTCCCAATGAGGTGGAGCTCACCTTTCACTGGGCCGATATAAAGAACATCAGTGCCTACAGAGAAGGAAAGAAAGGAGGTGAGAAGGCAAGAGGGAGACAATGAGAAAAGTCAGAAACAAAAAGAGACAGAAGATGAAAAACATGCCCAACTGTAAAAGACGTAGACTATTCAGGCTACATTATATCATAGTCATTTGTTTCCACAAGTTGGACTTGAAACTAGGGATGTTAAATATCCGTTCATTGAACAGTTGATTAACCTCATGAATTTTTATCGGTTACTCGACTATTCTATAGTCCCCAGGGATGAGGCAGGCAGGCAGTGCGCTCCAACCTCACTTCTGAAGAGCCCCCTGCCACTCCGCGCTGCTGACTCTGTATCAGAGGCAGCAGCACGGGGTGCCAGGCGGGAGCTGGTCCATGAGGGGAGCCAGTTTAAAAACCAGCTCCCCACGTGGACTGGCTGCCTGTCACCCCACACTGCTGCTCAGCGTGGGGTGGCAGCAGTGCCTGTCTGGGGGGAGGGGCGGGGCTGAGCTCCCAGATCCCAAGCGAGCCGGAACTGAGCTGGGTTGCCTGCCCACCTGGTTCCTAGTACACTTTAAATGCAGAGCTGCAGCAGGGATAGGTCCCGGACCTGGCATGAGCTAGGACTGAGTCGGGCTGCTGGCCAGCCTGTTAAAAAATTTACTGGCAAAGGGGAGGTGGGGGAAATGTGTGTCGTCTATAGCATTAACCTATAATGCTTTTGCTTATTGGTTAATCGACTACACTATTACATCCCTACTTGAAACCAAAGCTACCCTGTTTAAACCTTAATTAATTTTGACAGCTCTGTACACGTGAGCTGTTGCTAACTACTGACTGAACTTTAAGAAATGTACTGCTTACTTTTCAGCGTAGTGGGTGGTCACCTAACCTTAAGGCCTGCCTATTAAAAATAGCTGATAATTATTCCATTGTGGACTTCAAAAATTTACCAGATTCAAATTCTATTCAAGGGAAGTTTTCAGTAACTCTGGGTGTTGTGTATTGGTCAATCCCCAGAGTTTTGATATTTTGACTCTTCACCTTTGTGTAACAAATTATCAAAGTCTGTCGGGCCTGATCATCATTTGCTCTTGTCAGCGTGACCACCTCTTCCCATTGTGTTTATTTGTATACACTTTGGAACAAAAGGTGTAAACCTGAGAATGATCTATTGAAACTGATTCTTTGTCTGACAACTAGTGAAGATACAGTAAATTGAATACACAAAAAGCTTTTTTTTTTAAATGGCTTTGTACACCAGTGTCTTGGAGTCGCTGAACTACTGAATGACAATCTAAACGGTTATTAAATTACAGAGACACTGGAAGTTAAGACTTCTTAACACCACTACAACTTGCCTTGCCTCTTTACTGCACTTAATGCTGGCAAAGAGTCCAGCTACCCAAATGCAAAGCAGTTCCTATTTAGTAGTTTTCAGGACACTTGTTCATGTTACCACAGTGTGTTCTGATCACCTCAGTGGTTTTTTAAAGGGAAGAAACATGAAGTCGATCTGTATTTTTTTGCCTCTCTCCAACCCGTGGCAAAGCTAAAAAAAAGCAGAATTTCAAACAAACCAACAGGTCACTCTGTAAAGGCTGCTTATTTTCACTGGAAAATATGTGAATCAGATTAAATGTGTATTAAGTGGGGCTGGGGCTTTTTTGTGTGTCTATAGAAAACAGTAAATCTGAAATAAATATTCCTCCAAAGCATGAGGGTTTAGCAGGTTTGAGCTCAGTATTAAAGCTGCTAAATAACAGACTTTTCATCCAAGTCCCAGTGAGAGCAGAGAGAATTTGAGTCTTTTGGTTAAACTATTTGGCTTAAGACTCCTGGTTCTTGCAGAACTTTCAACAGTACATGGAAAGATTTTCTCTCACTACACATTCAGGAAAACCTGATGCTTTGACAAAAAATACTCTCCTTACTGTCGTTCAAGACAATGTTCATAAATAAGTGGCCAGTGTTTTGGCAGGCTGGCCTTCATCATGGCACACAGACCAAATGAAGTCCCAACTTCAGAATATTACTTATGCTGCAATTACAGGCATTAATCCTTAGGGGGATTATTTGGAAAAAATCTCTCCCTTTTAAAGTGTGGCAAAGCTGTAGAATTTAAGAGTCAGAGTATGCAGCTCTGAAAAGTTAATTAAAAGAAACAAAACAAAAAACAGTCCTACCTGTTTAAGAGCAGTCTATCAGGGTACAGAGGTTACTTTACTCATTAGGTGAGGGAAACAAGTAAGGTGGAGATGAATGGAGATAGGGCAAAAGTGAAGAAATTAAAGGAGAGGAGAGATAGGGCTTGTGCCAAAACTATGTCTATTTTAAATCTTCAGTTAGGTCCTTCATTCATAAGGCAAGATATTTTCCTCAATTCAAAGCAGTTTCAGGTCCAGAATTCTTTAAAAGCTATTCTGTGTACTCCAAATCCAGATGTCATTACCATATACTGTCCTTTCTCTAATTCAACAGTGTAAATAAACTTCAGAATACATTTTTCTTACTTAAGATTTGCAACCAGCCCCTAGGTCAGATTCAGGAGGGGAAAAAAAAAGAAAGTTGTTTTTTTCCTTTTAAGAAACAAAGTTTTCTAGCTCACAAGCTGGCAAGGGAAGGATTCTAAGAGCTGCTTCCTAAGGGCATTTCTACACTGCAATGCTATTTTGGGATACAGAGGTATCCCGAAATAGTTACTCCACATCTTTTGAATGCATCCGCTATTTCACAATACAGTGGACGCACTATTTTGCCATCCCTGTATACCTCATTCTATGAGGAGTAAGTGATGGCTTGAAATAGCGCTTTATTTCGAAATAGCCTATTTCTAAATAGACTCGAAATACACTACGCAATTTGCGTAGTGAAAATTGCATATCTTATTTCAAGTTTCAGGTGCTGTGTAGATACACCCTGCGTATGCAGATCTCTGGACATGACTCTGAGAAGTAAACTGTCTCCATTTCTTTCACTGAGCTATTCATTTAAATTATCACACTAAGACCCTGATTTTCACAACTGAGGTACACTAACTACACACCTAGTGAATATTATGACAATTGTGTCTGCAAATCAGGCAAATGAGTTTGACATTGCTTTAGTATAAATTAAATGTATTACTAAGGACTTGTATTAGTGTGTCTAGTGCACATGGTCTATGCGGACAGATGGGAGAGTGTTCTCCCATCAGCAGAATTACTCTATCTGTAGAAGAGGTGGAAAGCTACTTGGAGGGAGTGTGCCAGTGTGGCCAGCACTTAGCTAGCTCAAGGAGGGGTCTTTTTCACACAGCTGTGAGTGCTTTAAGTTAAATCAACATGAGCAGTAGCATAGGTCTGCCCACTGTTTTTCTTGTCTGAGGATTAAATTCCATTATTAGCTCTTTTCTTGCTTCTGTAAAGATAGCCCAGTAGTCCTCTGTTCACTGCTTTTCATTCCTTCTTGTAACAGCATGACCATTGCGAAATGGAAGAGCAATGCAGTCACTTTTGTAAGGCTACGCTGCTGCCCCAGGCACTCAATTAAAACAGAATCAAAGTGCTTCACTGGTCAGATGACTATGTAAAATCGGTGCCATCTAATTCAACAGATCCACTCCCTGTATTCGGTCACACCCCTTGATTTCGGGCATACATACCTCCTAGCTACTCCTGGAGAGGAGATCCTGTTACAGCAGAACTAGCCAGATTCCCTTTCAAGCCTGTAAATGCCATGGATTTCCATGGGACCAGACACAGGCGAACACTGACCACTGGAGAAAATCCCTCCCTAAAGTGTCTCGAGCAATGAATTCTTTGCTGTTCTTAGGAAAATATTCCCAATCAAAAGCTTTGCTTTCATTAGGAAAACAGGTGCCTCTTCACACATGCTAACACCCTAGTGCAGGGCTTTGTTTGCAGCCCGTGACACCGTTTGGGTTTACACAGGGCTCCACACGCGGCCCGGGGGTGGGAGCCAAAACAAAAAAAGTAGTCAATATAATGGTCTTCTGTTGATACGCGTTTTAGTAGTTAAATTCCTGGACTGTCATTGCTCAATTCAAGTGCTGTCATATAGGTGGAAATCGGGTAGATCCTGCATTTTATTAATATCAGCAAAACTGACTTAAATGGGGACTGTGTGTTGAGTAGTCTTGCCTTAATCTTTATATTCAAGCCCGTCATGTGAAAGAAGCTATTTGCATATATTTGCATATATATTTACATGTATATGCAACCACACTTAAGTTGTGGCCCTCGGTGTGTGCTGTGAGTATCTTTGTGGCCCCCAGAGTTTCCAAAGTTGAGTAGCCCTGCCCTAGTGCATGCAAGGCCGGCTATTAGTCTTAATACATTAGCTGGCTGAAAGGAATCCACAATGGGGAGTTCAGGTTTACCCTGACCAATGTTTACCGTGACCAATTACCACAAATTAAAGCTGCAAACTTGCATAGTTTACACTAGGATATCGTTTACCAACATGCTAAAAAAGAGATCTTTATAAAATACACCACACTCAGATTTACACAACTGTTTCAATGTGCAGTGCAAATATGCACTATAGGAAGCATACTTACTGCCGGAGTAAGTATGTGCTAAAGCTTCAGAGGGGTAGCTGAGTTAGTCTGTAACTGGAAAAAACTTAAAAAACAACGAATAGTCTAGTAGCACCTTAAAGGCTAACAAAACATGTAGATGGTATCATGAGCTTCCATGGACAAAACCCACTTCATCTGAAGAAGTGGGTTTTGCCCACGAAAGCTCATGATACCATCTACATATTTTGTTAGTCTTTGAGTATGTGCTGTTATTCATAGGATCACTGCCTTCAAGGCAACCCTTGTGCATGGCTTCTTCCCCTCCCCCTCTTTTTGTGGCCATGGAAGAGCTGTGACAGTAGAGCTGTAGATGGTGTGGCATATTGTTGGATACTGGGAACCTGCACAGGGGATTTTCGCTCCAAGCCTGCCACAGAATTGCAACTCCTAGTTATCCTTTCTCAAAAGGCTCCTAGAATCCAGAAGAGGGACCAGGGCATCAAGTATTACACTGAAAAGCTGGCTTCATCCCGTTAGAACCGCAAATGGCAAGAACAGAAGCTACTGCAGCCTCAAGGTAGTAACAGCAGCTGCAGTACAGCTCTTCGGCCACACCTCAGCCCCTAGGGGATAACTGCTTTTCTTTTCTCCCCAGCTCAGAACCTGGGATTACCATGGACATAAAATTGCAACCATATGCACAGGTGTGGTTATGGACACACACACACACACACACACACACACACACACACACACACACACACACACACACACACACACACACACACACACACACACACACACACACACAGAGAGAACACATTAAGGTTGCAAAGTCAAGCACTCCAAGAGTAGGAAATACAATTACATTTTTTGGTGCAATCTATTTTATTATTTTTTTCTTGCCTCCTGATGAATCCATGTTTAAATAGCAACATGAGAATGACAAACACGAATGATAAATGGAACGGTTTAAGAACGTTTTCCTATATGCATGCTCCCCCCGCAAAAACAAAAAACAAAAACCCTGGCTAAGGGAAGTGAGAGCAGCAATAATAAAAATTATATTCAGAGGGGTAGCTGAGTGAGTGTAACAGGAAAAACTTAAAAAACAACAAATAGTCTAGCAGCACCTTAAAGACTAACAAAACATATAGATGGTATCATGAGCTTTTGTGGGCACAACCCACTTCTTCAGATGACAGGAGTTAAAATTATATTGTAAGACACAGAAAAAAAGGGGAAATTGATAGGAATTAGTGTAAACTAGAAGTTATAGAAAATAACTAATGGGTAAAAAAATAACAGAAGCTAGTAGAGTTAAGGACAGTAATAACATTTTTGGTTCTTTTGTTTGTTTTTTAAAGCATAAGAGGAACAACGGGAACCTTGGGGATAGAAACAGTAGCGATGTCAATAATGCAGGAAAGACAGATAAGTTCAATAAATATTTTTATTTTAAATTTGGAAAAAAACCAGATGTACCTACCATGATAAAATATTTGTCATTACAACTGTTGCCAAAACAGATGTTAAATAGCAGCTACCAAAATTTGACATCTTTAAATCAGCAGATTTGGATAACCTGCATCCCAAGAGTTTAAAAAGAATTGGGCAGGAAACTCAGTGGACCATTAATACAATAATTACTTGTTTAACACGTGCCCGCTTAACACATTTTCGCAATAGCACAATTTTTTTTTAGGGAACATTTTTCGAATAACACGACTGTCCCGAAATAACATGAAAATAATCAAGTGGCGGACTACTTCGCACAGCAGTATAAATTGGTGAAAACAGTGGTAATACGCATGAGCAGATGAATACACGTGGTCACAGCGCTCCTCCGCTCACTCACGTGTTTATCTTTGTGTTTTAACAACCAGGAACACAAGTCGCCACGGTTTATCTTGTGTTGCTAGATATCTAATATTGGCGTTGACAACCCAGCACCAACAAAAATTTGACTTTGCCACCACCACCTGAAATGCAACCCCCACCTTTTCTATTATTTTTAATGGGAAAATTGACCCTGCAGAGCACATTTTTGCTTAGCATGAACATTTTCAGAAATGCATCTATAGTGTTAAATGAGGAATTACTGAACTGATTTTCAGTAAGTCTTGCAATATTAAGGAAGCTTGAGAGGACTATGAAAAAAGCTAACGATGTGCCAATATTTTAAAAGAGTAAATGGAATGATCTGGGTATTTATAGGACTTTCAGCAAGACTTTGAACCCAGACGAAATAATATAATTAGTGCCAGTCAACATGGCTTATGAAAAACAGATCTTGTCAAACTATCATTTTGATGGGATTATAAGTTTGGCTGATGTCATACTTAAGATTTCTACAATTCATTTGATTAGGTTCTGCTCAACACGTTGATTAAGACACTAACATACGAAGTCAGCAAGGCACAGGAGTCCCAAAATTTAATTATAAATGAGGAATCAATGAATGCATGTGTTTCTCTTGGAAGTCCCAGATGGATCAATTCCTAGCCCTATGTTTTTAAATATTTTTATTAATGACCTAAGAGAAAACAAAACCAGTAATAAAGTGTGTATATACAAAGATGGTTGGAGTGGCAAATAATGATGGCAGCATGTCACTGATAAAAATAATTTGGATTGCGGGGCAACTTGGGTATAAAACAACTGCATGCATTTCAATGTTGTCATAACATAAGGTACAATGAAGACATGCAAAAGCGGGGTAGGACTCTACCCTAGAAAGCAGTGACTCTGAAAAAGACCTAGGGATCATTGTGGATACCCCACTAATTATGGACTCCCAGCATGACACTGTGGGCAGAAGGGCTAACGTGATCTTTGAATGCATAAACGGGAATTTCAAATAGGAGTACGGAGGTTCTAGTACTTTTGTATTTGGCACGAGTGTGACTGCTACTGAAAAACCATGTTCAATTCTGCTGCTCACACTTCAAGAAAAATGCTGAAAAAACGCAGATGGTTCCTAGAAAAGCCATGGGAATGATTAAAGATTGGAAACCAGGCCTGACAGTAAGAGAGTCATGGAACTCGTTTTATTCTGTTTACCAAATAGAAGGCCAAGGGATGATTTGATTACTGCTTTTAAGTACTTGACTTGGGAACAGAAATTTGATGGATGGCGCTTCAATATAGAAGAGGAAGGAACAACAAGATCCAGCGGCTGGAAGCTGAAGCTATACTAAAAATTCAGACTAGAAAGAAGGTGCGCATTTTTAACAGTGAGGGCAATTAACCACTGGAACAACTTACTAACAGTTGTGATGGATCACTGGAAGTTTGGAAATCAACACTGGATGTTTTGCTAAGAGTTTGTCTGCACGGCCACACAGTGTGGTCCACGAAGTGTTAGCTGTAGAGCCCAGTTATGTGCTTCACTGTCTCCTGCTGCAGAGAATGAAAAGCTACCTAGTGTGTGTTGGGATAGTCCTACAGGACAACATTCAGTACAGACTAGGTATCTTTTCAGTAGTGCCAGCAAGGTCTACAGTGCCATGCACCAGAACACCGTGTACTTCACACACTCAGAGACCACACTGTAGCACCATGTAGACAAGCCCATAAACATATGCTCTAGTTCAATCACAACTGCTGGACTTGAGGCATGAATTAATTCAGGGACGTTCTACTACCGGTGTGATGCAGGAGGTTAGACTAGATCGGTGGTTCTCAAAGTGTGGTCCGTGGACTACTAGTGGTCCGCAACCATCTTGCAGGTGGGTCATGGACTCAGGACTTGCTCCCCTCCCACAGCAGGGAATCTGCGCTGATGCTTCAGTCCTGCGGCCTCCCTCCCTATGAGGTTGAAGAGCCAGCGCCGCTGTGGAGGAGAGGGGGATGAGCCTCACGGGCTGGATCTGGCTTGAAGGAGAAGGAAGTGAACCCTCCTCCCCCGGCTGGGGGGAATGGCAGACCAGGAAACCGCTCACCTGGTGGTTTTCCCCACTGTTCCCATTATCCGGAATCACGGCCAATGGGAGCAGCAGGGGGTGATGCCTAGGAGTGGTGGAAGGCACAGGACCAGGTAAGTGCCCCCCTCATCCACAGACCATGCAACCCACCTCCTGGCCAGACCCACACCTCCACCCCCTCCTGCATCTATTTTATCATCATGGGTGGCTGGCTGGTGGTCTGCAGAATAGGAATGGAAGCGACTAGTCGACTACCGGATAAGCTGACTCCCTATCTCCCCCCCCCAGCCCCGACTGCCTCTCTCTTGGGGAGGGGGTTGACCAGGAGCCAGTGCTGGGGGGAGCTGGCTTAAAAACTGGTTCCCTCCAGCACTGTCTCCACGGGGAGGCAGGGAGGTGCAGTCGGGGGGACCCAGCGCGAGATGGGAATCAGCTGTCCCGGTTCGCGCCTCTACTTTTTAAGCTAGCGGCTTAAATACATTTAAAACACAGAAGCACAGTGGGGGATCCCACTGAGAGCTGGGACAGCTTTTTAGGGACATAGGCTGCTCCAGCATCCTGCCTGCCTCCCCCCCACCTCCGCTGCTTCTGTGGGAGGCAGCAAAGGGGGAGGGCAGAGCCCGCATGAGTGGAGAGCCAGCTTAAAAACCCGCTTTCCCCCACCCCCACGCTGCTGCCTCTGATAAAGGTTCGCAACACCTGGGAGACAATCACTGAAGCTAACAGCTTGCCTCATTGTCTTTCAAGTGTCTACTAAGGTGCCCTTATTCAGCTCTCAAGTTGCTTTCCTGTGTGCTTTTCCCACAGCCTCCTATTAAGCTAGATCAATATAGAGAACGAATTTTAACAAACCACCATAGCTATATAGTAACTACATTTCAGTGGCCAGGTCACAACAGTGTTAATTTACACATCTGGTTAATATGTAAGAAGGACACTGAGGAGGAGGAGGAGGAGAGTAATTCCATGTGTCACATACTAATTTGGGGCACCCAATTAGAGACCCTGGAAAATCAGGATTATAGCATGCTGCATATGTTCAAAGTATAGCCCCACTGACTTCAGTTACAGGTATGGGTGCTCAGCGCTCCTGAAAATTAAACAGGGCCACAAGTAAAACACCCAGAAAATGAGGAACACACAGCAGTGACCAGTCTGGTTTAAGTGATTTGCCAAAAGCATGAAATGGGTTTTTGTGGCAGAGGCAGGCGTAGAATTTAATTGCCCAGAGCAACATTCAACTGCCTCAACTATGAACCCATCCTTTCCCTCCCTGCAAGCCCTGCCTCATTCATCTTATGCCTTCCCATTTCTGCAACAAATCAGACAGCACTCCTTCAGACAGCTGACTTTTCACAGTACGGTTCTGAGCTTGGGTGTGGAGTGTATTGTCATAGACACAGACTCTTCAGCCCATTTTCTCGCCCCCTCTTCAGTCTCTAATCACCCCTCATGTTCCTCATACTCACTGGCTCCGAATCTCAGTCTCTCCCCCAGATACTTCATCCTATATCTAGGTGCCTTCCTCAATTAGAGCTCCTTGTCTGACGCTTCACCCAGCCACTCCCTGTATCCCGACTCCCCTCCCGCCTACCCATTGATACCAGTCTCAGTCTCCTTGTCCAACCAGTCTCATCCTCTGGTTCCCAGTTCCCCTCTTCAACTCCTGCAAGCCTCCAGGTGGATCTTCCCAAGTTCCTAAATCAAGCTACTCAACTTTGGAAGCCCCGGGGGCCACAATGATACTCACAGCACATAACAAGGGCCGTAACTTAAGTGTGGTTGCATGTACATGCAATATATATGCAAATATATGCAAATAGTTTATTTCACACTGACGGGCATGAATACAAAGATTAAGGCAAGACTACACAACACACAGGCCCTATTTAAATCAGTTCTGCTGATATTAATAAAATGCAGTATTTACCCGATTTCCACCCATATGACAGCACTTTTAATGAGCAATGACAGTCCAGGAATTTAACTACTAAAATACATATCAATAGAAGATCATTATATTGACTCACCATTGTGGAATGTGTTCCCAGTGGAGGCCATGTTCAAAGGATCCCACCTGCGGATCGTGTTTTGAGCCTCATGTAAACCCAAACTGCACTGCAGGCCGCAAACAAACGGGCCGTGGGCTGCATGTGGCCCACCAGCTGCATGTTGAGTAGCTCTGTCCTACATCTACTTTCTCCATTACTGGCTCTTGTCCACTCACTTCAAATGAGGTGGTTTCCACTTCCCTGCCTGGATGCCAACAAAGCAGGGGGGGGCATTAAGAGCTCAGAAGAAACAAGCTCTTGCTCTTAATTTCTGGATCTGGACTCACCACAGTCTGGAGCTGCTGGGAACTGCAACTACTAGGAAGTTATTCTTAGTCCCCTGCAGCGTTGAGCTGAAACATGTCCAGCATGGGTAGAATTTTCAAGGAATTAAGCTGCAAAGTCCTAGCAAGTCTCTACTAAATACATCTTACCTGTGTTTTTTCAAATGCTTATAACTAGGACAAATTTGAGCAGCTTTTCTCAGGGATGCCAAGAATGACAGTCCTCCCAAAGCCATGACCTTGGCCAAATTTCAAGTTCTGGCTCCAAAACATGTGCTAGAGAGTGCTAGAGTTTCTCTACAAAAAGACTATATATTTTTCAACATGGGCAAAACAAGGTATTTCTCCTAATCTCATGCTCTAAAACAGATTATCATTTTAGCTGAAATGCAAATATATTTCTGACCAAAGCAGATGCCAGAATGGAAAATTTCAGACTGAACGGTTAAAGTTTGGCAAAGTTATAAGCAGCACTTTCAGCTTTGCTCATGATGATTTGCCTATTTGTTCAGCATCTACTGGTCAAGGTATCTCAAAGTGCAAAATGTATTCTAAATCCGTAAACAGAGATAGGTGTGCCTTAAATGATTATTTATTTCACATTAGTACTCAGTAACACAGAAATAGTATCCATGCAGTACCAGAGCAAAATGAACCACAGCTGTTAATTACTGTGAGGTTAAACAATTTCTATTTGATGAGATAGAAACTTTATAGTTAAATGCATAAAAGGAAATCACAAACATGCATAGGTTCATACACTGAACTAAAGGCAGCAATTAAAGATACAGAGATGCCTTAACTCCACTGGGTAGCTAATCCCTTTGAGCCAAAAAGGAGGAAAATCTATTTTCACTTCATTCCCTTGCTAGTCCAGAATCATTAGTGATTCTGTTAATGGCAGCATTATGTCCAGGTATGGTAAAATTAAGACCAATTAAGGAAGATGATACAAGATGTATTTGAATTCAGTGTAACTTCTTATCTCCTCTTCTCTTCTTTTGCTGGATTAATAAGCAACATCTTTAGAACACACACAGTACTGAAATATGCAGAGAGTCAGACTGTATTGCTGAAAGTGTTTGTAAATGTCCATTCTAGTTTACAGTTCTCATGACTGGTGCAATACTTTCTTTCAGCTACTGGTGTTCCAACACCACCATGATGCAAGCAGATCTTAGGAACAAGTTTAATTTTTTAAACAGATTGTAAGTCTGGCTCAATTTACCACTCTTGGTAAGTATGCTTTCTCAGTAGTGTCATTGTTCTGTTTCTGTAAACCACAGTACAAACTATTCCACCATTAGAAATAATACAACAAACAATGAGCATTAGGGTACTTTTAATATTAAAAGTTTGAAGCTTGTGCATTTATATAAACAATACTAATAAAAATAAAACTCTTTCAAGTTTTATGGAATAGGCTTAGAATAGAGAAATGCCCATAATGTTCATAATTCATACAAAGAGATAATTCCTGCAGTAACACAGTATCTGAGACAACATGCAAGTCACTCTACATACAAGTGCAGCTAGATTAAGTGGTAATATGGAACAAGAAAAAGCCAGAAATTCAAAAGACTGACTAGGCCCAGGGCTGTCACTGGGATGGGGAGCATGGCCTGGGACAACCCGGCCATTGGTCCTGCCCACATCCCATCTTTTTCTGCCCCTGCCCCACTCCATCCCTTCTCCCAAGCCCTCGCTCCTACTATACTCCCTCCCCATTCCACTCCTTCTCCCAGGTTACATGTTCTGGGCAATTAGTGGGGGGCCTGGCATCAACAGAGGTGGGTGAGTGGAGTCCACCCCCGCTCTCACCATGGTGGTGGAGAGAGGGGAGGGAGCGGGAGTGACCCAGACCCAGCTTGCCCTCCTCCCCTGGCTCCCAGCCTCGTTTCTCCGCTTCCTCCGCTAGCGAGTACAGGGGTGGTTTCACAATTGCCCCAAATCCCCTCCTCCGGCTGGGAGTCGGAGGAGTGGAGAGGGCAGGGGGCAGATCACTCAGATTCCTGCCGCAGCTGGTGAGTACAGGGGTAGGTCTGACCCCTGCTGCTGGTTGCATGTCCCCCTGCAGTCCCCTGAGCCGTGACACTGAACTCCCTCTGTAACAAGGCGAGAAAACTTATCAGTTACATGCCTTAGACACTAAAAGAATCTGGCTCAATTTTGCTTAAAAAAATTGGCCTTGTTCTATTATTTTGCATATGTAAAAGCAGCTGGAATTCAGTCACACAGATGAGTTTTGCAAGGTTGACTTGCAATGCAGCTCTTGCACAGGCATAAATGGATTAGGTGTGAAATTTTCCCCTTTAACATCTGCTCCAGTACAATGACTTGATCTTCCCTCCCCTTCCTCTTGCTCCTCTCTTCCCAGCCTCCTTCTCCCAAATAACTCCAGAAACAAGCCTCGGCTCACCCGATCCTGGAGTGATTAATGGTCCCTCCAGTTCAAGTGCCTCATCTTCACTCTGGTCATCTAGCTTTTTCTTTTTTTTCTTTGTTGGATCCCTGGGTTTCCTCAAGAGAGAGAGTTCTTCCGGATGTCTGATGTCTGGGGAGAAAATTACCATTTTAATAAAGAAAAAAACCTGTTTCCACCACTGACATATTCAATATAACTTGCACGTTTTAACCTCAGACCTGCAAACAAGACTGCGCACGTGGGAAAAACCCCAAAGGTTTTGGTTTTGGTAACTCTTCTCAGCATGCAATTTTCAAAATTAGCTTCTCCCCCCTCCGTTCTTCTGTTTGGCTTAAACAGAAACAAACCTGCGATTGTTTCCTGGCCAGATTTCCTGATAGAAACCCCTCTGATTTTTCTGACTACTAACAGGCTAAGGATGAATTTCTTCTAAGCTGGTCCAGGTGTAGTTCTGGGGTTGAATCCTATTACCTGAACCAAATGTGCTATTTGTAAAGATAATTACACCTGTCACATAAATGGGTACAATACATTAAGCTGAAGCAGTCGAATACCTGTAAGTCAGACTGGTTGTTGTGGGGGGAAAACAATAAGACTCATAGTATGATACAAAGCGTTCCAGCTACAGGCCAAGATTTTAAAAGAGTGACTAAATATAGATGTAGGCACCTAAATGGTTCGCCAGAGCAGCACATGAAAAAAATCAAACCACTTATACAGGTGTCAAAATACCGATTTAGAAAACTATCTTGAGCAGGGTTTCTTAAAATTTTTAAGAGCGAGGAACACTATTTTTTTTTTATGAGGAACACCCAGGATTTTGTTGAGCCAAAAAAAAAAAAAAAAAAAAAAAAAGGGGAAAGTTATTGAGGGGGGAAAAAAAAAGTCACCTGCCCCTTTAAGGGTGGCCATTTTGAACTCTGCTATTCTCCACGGCACACTGGTGAACCGCAGAACATGGTTTAAGAAACACTAATCTTGAGGAACCAATTTTTAAAAAGCTTGGCCATTGTGCTTATTTTCTATTATAAAAGTATGATAATAGCTGTCTTTAATAGTTTAAGAGCACATTGTTAAAACAGCAAAACACAATACCTATAGAATATATACAGACATTTTATAAAAGATGATTAGGCCTTAATTTGAGAGAGCCTGTAAATTAGCAAAATGTAACATGGATTTATAGATTTCCCACAATCTCTAAGGCATATTCTCACTCTGACCATTCCTTACAATCATGAATTCTTGTAATTTTATGATCACTTTCTCTCAAGCTGCTTTTCACTTTCAAATTCTCAACCAGTTCCTCCCTACTTGTCAAAATCAAATCTAGGACAGCCTCTTCCCTAGTAGCTTTTTCTACCTTCTGAAATTTAAAAAAAAAAAAAAAAAAGTCTTCCCTACATTCCAGCACCTTGTTGGATAATCTGTGCCCTGCTGTTATTTTCCCCAACACACGTTTGCATTGTTGAAGTTTCCCATCACCATCAAATCCCCTGGTTTGGAAGATTTTGTTAGTTGTTTAATATAAAATGTCTCATCCACCTCTATGAAATCATGGCCATGATAAATATGCAGGCCTTACATGTATTGCTATGAGTCTTGGCTTTGTTCTGGTGCAAATGAGACGTTTTGGGCACTACATTTCTCACTAGCTGCTGGGAAGACCTAGAGATAGATTCACATAGGTACTTAGGCAACTACATCCAATTTTTAGCTACCACTGAGATTCAAAAAAGCCTTGTTCAACCACCACTTAACCCCGTAGACACCCAAACTCAGTCAGCACCTGTAAGGTGAGCACTTGGGCAGCCACCCAGGAGAAATTCAAATGCTGCCCAGCTGATTAGCAGAGTGCCCCCAGTCAGCAGCATGTGTTTCTATGGTGGTGCACATCTACACATGCACTGGTGCACAGAACAAAATTTGTTCCACACACGGATGGAGTGGGGAAAAAAAATAGAGGAAACATCGCTTGTCACCTATATTTTTGCCTGTGAGCATTCATATTGGATATCTACTGGGCAGGGGTGGCCCGTGAACCTAGGCA